>JAMPIT010000624.1:11297500-12547500 GCA_026261815.1 Monarcha castaneiventris obscurior | reverse complement strand
TTTGCTTTTCGTCAGCCTAACAATTCCACTATGCAGCCCCTTTTCTCCTCACATTGCCACTTCTACTCGAGTTGATAACCAACATGATCTTTGAATAAACCTACTGGTTATACAAGAAAAGATGAGCATCTGAGCAAAACCATAAAATCTACATTTATAAAATTATCTCCCTGGGCTTAATTATCACTATCCTGCTGCATGCTCTGATTCTACACTTGCTTATCCCTTGACTTCATTCTCTTGTTTGATAATACAGCTTCTCGTAATCCACACAAGCCTTGCAATATATTTCACTCACTTGCTGACATTTCACTTTGTTGTTGATATTCATCCCTAGGTATCCCAAATGCCTGTCAATTAATCAGTCATAAGTCTGCAGAGAGTTATTAGAGCCAGGGACTAAGCACCCAGCTTTCAAATGAGGCAATATTTATCAATTCATGTGACTCTCACTATGAAAAAAGAGAAATTGTACTCCGTCATTGCCAGCAGCCTTTAGGGTATTAGACTACAAGGCAAACTCTGGACCAAATCCTTCTGGATCTACTGGAGATATCTTACAACTTCAGTGAGTTTTGGCTCCGTCTAGCTTTATCTGTTGCGATCTACTGATTTTTCTGTCTTGTGATTAAAAAAAGTCTTGGAATACAGTGTGGCCTTTAAATGCTGCTTTGAAAATTATTATTTCCATGAATTTTAAGAACATGAACTGGCTGATGCAACTGCAGAGATAATATGGGGTTAGCTTTCCTTCAGATTATGGAAGAAATTAAAAACTGAAAACCATTTTGGTAATCCTCCCTGTTACTTTTCCATGCATAATTTCATGCTTTCCATCTGTTTAACACATTGCAGGGGTTTTATTAATGGAAACAGCCTGTTTCTTCTAGAATGTGTAGGCTTCTGAAAACTAAGAGCAGTGATGACCATGGATGGAGTGTGAGCTGCCTGGCACAGCGTGACACCTGAGGCAGGGTATTCCTTCTGCTGTTTGCTCCCACCAGGCTTACCTGTGTCATAGGTGAAGCCAAGTAAGCATTCTTCTCTCCTGTAAGAAATATCAGTGTATTCTGCTTAAGAGAGCAGCTTCCCAGGCAGTGATTTATTTTCTGATCCCACTCTCCACTCATCCATTTGCTACCAAAGCCCCAAGCTCAGGAGAAATTACTGGCTATAACTGAACAAGGGTGTTCATGTGTAGCAAATATGTTTCCTTTAGTCGTCTAAATATTGATGTTCTCCGTCCTTGTTCCTGAGCAGCGCCATAATTAGTGGTGAAATATTTACTTCCCCAGAATACATTCCAACTGTGCTTCATCCAAGCAGTCTTACTTATGGCTCTGCGTAACATGCATTTCATGAAAGAATTGCTGTGCTGGCTCTGCCCAAATGTAAGGTAGAGTTAAAGGGATACTTAGGGTTACACAAGCCCCAAGATTTATGAACACAGGAGAGACTGTGAAGCTTTTGCTAGCACCAGTAGCTTGCAGTGTCTAAAGTGGTGGAGTTACAGATGGGTGAATACCCTGCTGAGGTTTCCTTATTGCTCCTTAGCATTTGCAGGGCCCACGTGCATGATGCTGACATAACAAGCAGGAGAAATATCTCCAGTTTTTTATTCATTGTTTCAGAAAATTCCTGGCAGACTCCAGGTCAGCCTGGCCAGTTAGAAGCCAGGGCTGGCTCTGAGCTGCTCAGCTATAGGAGCTGACATCAGCACTGTCATTCAGGGGAGGAACAGCCAGGCTTTGGACTCAGGCAAGGCACAAGTGGCATGGGAGGGGAGGTTGAGGCTTTTAAGAGCTTCCTTCTTGTGCTGCTGTTTGAGGGACAAGAATGGACAGGTTTTAGGCCATCTGCCTTCATACATGAGCAGAGGCAGGTGATGAAATGCAGCTCTGTCTGCACTCGAGGCTGAGTCTTCTTTCAGCGAAAGATTAGTTTAAATATAGATGTTTCTAACCTAAATGTGAGTTGCTATCATTTTCCTCCTTGTCTGATAGTCCAGAGGAAAATTTTAATGTCAGAAATATAAGAAACTTCCAAATTTTTAAAAAATTATTTGTGAAATGTCTTTCTCAGAAGGAATGTATTTGAAGGAAATTCCTGTTCTGAAAGAAGCAGAAGGGGGATTTAATTAATATCTTTCTAATTTGGGGTACATGTTCTGACAGGTATAGAAGTAATTTCTGAAAAATACATGATCTCTAGATTTTTTCCACATCACGGTGCATGAAAAAACCCAAACTTGAGACCTTTGAAATCTTTTTGCAAGACAAGAAAGTCATTCCATCCAGACTTATTTGGCCAGTCTATATGATCCCTTGAAGGTCTTTATGGGATAAAATCTCCCACAGAGCCTTCTTCAAGCCTTGATTATAGCAACACAGAACATTAACTCTCGATGGTATTTGATGAGTAATGATACTCAATGAGTACTTGAGCACTGGTTGCCATAGGGGTGGAACATCAGTGCAGAAATCTGAGGCGAAGAAATGTCAGTCATGAAGTTGCCAGAGTGAGAAAAACTAGATGTATAATTAGCAGAGATGTAATTCAGATGTCTGAAAAATCTTAACTGTCAAATTTGTGCCTAAGAACTTTTTATCCCCTTTGTATTTCCTCAGTCTGGTTTTAGGCAGGCCAGAAGCGCAGCCTGAAGGGAAGTGGCACTGCCAGCAGCTGCTGAGGTCTGCGTGTGCTCCAGAAAGAGTTGAAGGCCACAGCTCAACCAGACTTGAGAGTGGGGATGTGTACCTGCAGCCACACACTGACTGTGTGTACATGCACTCATGCAGCTTGCACTGGGATGAGTGATGGTGGGAGCAGCAGCTGTGCTGGCACTGCGTGTCTGCTGAGCCCTGCAGCAGAGATGCTGATAGAGATTCTGCTTTTGTTACCCTGTTTCTTCAAACAGCCCAACTGAGCTGATAAAAGCATGTCTGTACCTGCTCTAGGGGTTAGCAGAGCTAAGTTTTGAGATACAATTTGCATTTACTTTTTTTATTTACATCCATAACCAACACAGCTGTTCCAGCAAAGCTTTGCAGGACAACCTTAACCTTGATAAAATGACCACTGTGCTGCTAACCTTTGCATGGGACAGTGCCATATTTTAGGCAAGGCTCACTTCATTTTTATTGGGATGTTCAATGTAATGTAGTACCACAATCTGTCAGTCAATAAAAATGCTATTTCCTCCCCAGGCTGTATGTGTTCTCACCTGTTACAACAGTATTGAAGTTATGCCAGTTGCATCGTGTTTGTAAACAGTGCCAGATTGGGACTGCATGCTCCATTCTGTAGGATCATGTCTGTTGTGTGATATGGGCATCACTTAATTAACCAGCTCCCTCTGTTTTCCCTGGATTTCTCCTCGACATTTATTTCTGGGGAGGCAGATCCTGCAGTCAGCTTTATTTGTGGTTCAGGAAAAAGACACAATTTAATGCCCTCACGCCATATTTATCATCGTCTCGCCTGCCTTGCAAAGGTAGCTGCAGATGTTGTGATGGATAGAGGAGGACGTACAGAAACCACAGTTTTGCTGTGGTTTCTGTAAGTGCTGTTCTTCATCTTTGGGCAAAGAGACAAGGTGTAATTTCTTGTGGCTGTGCCACACAACGGAGCTCTGATCTCTCGGCTCTTCACTGTCTGTGTAAATAACTATTGCCTTTTAAAAGAGGCTTTGCCTGATCAGGTACTGAAGTTGCTGTGCTGTGGTGCTTGGCAATGGTTCAAAAGAGAACCTGCTTCTCACCCTCCCACCCCTCTGGGGGTGAAAGTACGGCAGCTGCAGGTGGGGTCATTTATAGCTTAAACCCCCCAAATAATGTAGTTGCAAATTAAATATACACATGCAGGGAACAAGACAGTAAGTATTTCCGTTTAATAGAGAGCTTTGTCATTTAAACTGAAGGTAAGAACTTCTTTTTAATATTAATGTGATTTTGAACTGTTGACAGTGTATTATCATTAAAGGGACACACTGTTAGGTAAGAATGTAGTTGTGCTCCCTGAAGAGCAGAGGTCAGTGTTGTCACCTTATTTGTTATCCCACTACATCTCTTAGTGCAGATTTATTCTGTCCCCATCTGCCTTGTGTTCCTTTTAAACAAAGCTCCAGACAAATGAGTCCAGGTAGACATATTCTTCCTCCTTATTGTCAGTGGCAATGTTTCCTTGGTGCCTGTGGTGAGGAGGACTTTCTCAGCCCCTTGTTCCCTCCTGTCTCTGCAGGAGCGGAACTCACCATGGGATTGGAGCAGCTACCAGTGGCTGCAGCTGCACCCTGCTCTGGGGTGGTGGCACTGCAGGAACTGGGGTGCAGGGGTGCAGGACTATGCCATGCAGCTCCCTGCTTGAAGAGACTGATGGAGGACAGGTATGGCCCTGATGACTCAGACTGTAGTAATTCATCTAATCCCCTGCTAAATGCAGGGGATGGCACTAGGAGCCAGCTTTTTCTCCTTAATCAGATGAATGAACACAAAATGTGACTGTTCTCTACGGGCTGTGTTGTATTAAGAGCTGAAAGAACCCCAGAGATTAAATAACATTTCCAGAAATCATTCTCAATAGCTATTTACTGGGGTTTTCTTCCCCATCTAATATGCAGTGAAGATATAAAAGCCTAAAACTGGCATAAAAAAATCAGAAGATGAATATTCTGCTTTCAGACACTGGCTTCCATTACTTTTTTTAGAAGAAGGAGGAAATAGTTATAAAATTACAATGAAGCAACTTTGACAGTAGAAAAATAATTCGTGTGCATTTTTTTTGTTCTTTACTATTCTTGGTTAGGGAAGGAATCTTTTCACTTTAAGGCTTGGTCATAGGTTTTAACAAAAATAGCTTGGGATCAGCTCAAATACAGAGATGTCTTCTTGCAGCCAGGAAATATCTCTTAATCAAGAGACATAGCCGTGGAAGAAATTCTGATCTCCCTCAGGCAGCAGCTTTAGAAAACTCACCTTTCAAGATTTTTGATAAAATAGGTGGGTCTGTGGAGTCAGTTAAATAAGATTATAGGTTTGGATTAGAACAGCCCCCAAAAGTGATCTAACCTGCACCAGAACCAGGCACAGCCCCTTTCTTCCCCAAAGAAGGCTTCATAGCCAGACCTTTGGTTGTCTCTCTGCCCCAGTGTGCGAGGCAGATCAGGTCTGATGGAGACCATCAAAGCCAAGCTTGCTCCCATCACTCCTGAAAGGTTACTCCCTACCTCCTGCCCCCCATATGCTGCCTGATGTGCCTGGTGACTGTTAAGTAGGAGTTATTTTTATTTCCCATCCACTCAACAAAAAGAAACAAAGGAACAAAACCCCCCAAAATAAAAAAACCCTGCAGGCTTGTCTAAAGAAGAGCAGCAAAATGTCAGTTTCCTTATGCAGAGAGTAACTGCTGTTGGCGAGATGCACTTGTGGTGGATTTGTGCCCCTGTGTGCAGTCAGGCTCGTGGCTGTGTGCAGGAGCTGGGCTCAGCCAGGTGGATATCCATTAGGTTCATCTGTTTCATGTAGGCAGAAACTCACATGCTCTCGACAGGGGCTTGTTGTGCTGCGACTGTCACTGTGAGTAATGGCTGCTCCTGTGATAACTCAATGTTACTATTGGATAGCGAATGACTTACCGAGGCTTTTTGTAGAACAACTGTACAGCACAAATTCAAGTTTTTATAGATGGGGACTGGTGTCTGTTGTGATAAATCAGATTATTTGTTTTGCCCTGTACTTCCAGCATATTCAATTTGCACCGCAGTAAGACAAACTTATTGTGATTACAGACTTATTTTTGCTGTTGAAGGTGGCAATGGTGAAATGCACACCTAATGATCTTGCTTCCAAGACTCTCCAAAATTTCTCCCAGCTGTCGCAGGAGAAGACACCTGGTCAGCGTGCTGCAGGGCCTGGGCTGAGCCCTGCTGTCTCCAGGAGCCACATAGGAGCCAGAAGCCAGGCCTCCAGGAGCCAGAAGGACTGCTAGGTTATTGTTACAGGTAAGGACTGAGTCCCACCTTGCCTGGGTGCATCTTTTGCACTATGTAAAGCAATAGCCTGCACTTCTGATTCTGGAGTTTTCTCCCTGAGGGCCTTTTTTGGGCCTTTGGGACCCAAAAAGCAATGAAGAGAGACTTACAATAAAGTGAGGTGGGAAATGGAGCAGGTTCATGGTCACAGAGTGTTGGAGTGAGTTTGAGGTATGACAAGACTGAAACCCCTGAGCAATTCTCTCTATTTGGTCCTAATTTCTGGAAAAAGGATTTTGTTCTGGTACAGTCAGCAGTGTCAAAAGAACACCTTGTTGCACATCTTTTTCTTTTTGGGATGTAGTATAGTACCTTTCTCTAATTTTAATAATGTAGGCAGTCAGGATATAGAGAGTTGCTTTCTCCCTTCAGCTATGGCCTTTTTATGACATTTCCTAGGCTGGTCTGGACGGAATTAGCACAGGGCATTGTACACAGTTCAGGTCTCTTGTGGCTGTGGCTGGCAAATCTGATTTGCATGGGATGGGATAAAATAGCTCTGATGTCTCTTACACAAGTGGTGGTGGGGTCCCCCAAAACAAGTAAGAGATCTAGAGGCTAACAGTCTGTTTTGTTCCAGTTTTGGTTGGGTTTTTTTTTCCCTCCCTAGAGTGGACCAGTGTGTTGACATTTGTAACCTTAGCAAATGATGGCGTCTCCCACATTTCTGGGTTGGTGGGACAGTGGAGCTGGGTGCGCTGGGAGTAGCCTCTCACTCCTAACATTACACTTGGGGAGTATCTGCTTAGTAGTGATTTTGGGAAAAGAGGCCTGGACAGCCTGACATGCAGGGCTGCCATAGAGTGATGAGATCAGATTTTTGCCCTGTGTGCTCCCTCTGATTCCACAGAAATGTCCCTGCATGCTGGCAACAGCGTGGGATAGGCAGAAGACAGGATGAATATTTGGTCTTTTAAATTATTCTTTATTTGCCTCTAGTGGCTTCTGAAGAGCATTTCACCCCTCCAGGCTTCCTCCCCTTGTCAATTCTACTCTTTTGAGGGGAAAAGACTGATCCTTTCCTTTTGGGAAGTAGTTTGGTTATAGTTTTAGTTATAGTGTTATAGTGTTATATAGTAACACTATATAATATAGTGTTACTTCTCTCATCTCATTTCATAGTGTTTATCATATGAACATTTACCTCAGCACCCAGATTCCCACTGCACAGTCCGAGCCCCTGGATCAGACACAGCAGCTGTAGATGAAATACTTTCTTTTCCCACCCACACAACCTTTCTGCAGTAAGCCTTACCCATTTTACTCTAGTGCAGATGGTAGGATGGTTGATGTCTCACAGGGGTAAAGCACTGGCTCTCCTCAGCTCCATCTCTGAGGACTCATGCAGTCAAGTGTTTTTGGTACCCAGTACAAAGTGTAAAGGCTGCATGTAAAGTTCATTGATGTTTCTGAGACTTGCTGTTGACTGCCTGACTCCCAGCCCTTTATTTGGCACAGGTGGCACGTGGTGAATGACAGCACAATAGACTGCAAACCAGCTCCCATATTTTAATCTGGTTTTTTTTCTGCAAGGGAAGGGAGATTTTTTCCTGGCATTTCTCCACAGCTCTGCACAGCCTGAAATTAAATTGCTAGAGCACTGCCCTGAGAGATTTTAATTTGCATTTCAATAGTCCAAAGTAGCAGTTACTAAATCTCCTTGTTGGAGTAAGCTTAAGGTGCTGGTTAGTCACTAAAGTTTTTTGGTACTGGGGAGAAATAGGTATTTAACTGTGAGGGTTAAGGTATAATTTCTTTTGCTGCGCAAGGGTATGAGCACAGGAACTTTGTCCCTCTGTTAGAAGGGTTTTGTTTAAAAAATACCAACCTATGATTTTTAGTTACTTCCACCTCAGCTGAGGAGAGACACAGGAGAAGCAGGCTTGTCTAACCTAATGCTGCTCAGCCTGGGTGAAGAGGAGCATGCAGTTCCCCTCCCCTCCTGTACCCCACTGTGTGTGATTTATTAACTTACTGGAGACAAAATGAAAGGGACCAAAAAAGGTCAAGAAGTGTAGTTTGATGCATAGGCAAAGGAGGCACTTGCCTAGAAAATCAAGGATATGAGAACAACCTTGTTTCCAAGCTCTGTCCCTGGCAGAGCATGGAGAGCTGCTGCATTGACCCCTGTGCTGTGGCTGAGAGGGGCAGCCCTGGCAGCCCTTCCTCTCCCTGCAACTCCCTCATCCTCTGTCCCTGTGCCGAGACCAGATGAAGCTCTCCGAGGGTGCTCCTGGGCTGGCCCTCCCTCTCGATGCCAGCCCCTTTCCATCCTGCCTATCCCCAGCTACTCCTCTATCCTATAGGACTGGATTGCCTGTATCACTGAGAGGCAGTGAGGCAGCTCCACACTTGATGGCTTTGACAACCTTAAACAGTGCATTTTGTGCTGAGGTTATTGCAAGAGAAGACACAGTAGCTGGGGGAAAATGCTGAGATGTGTTCACAGCACGGGTGGTGCGAGGCCTTCCCTCCTGTCTGCTGCCTGGGCAGCTGTGAGAGGCAATGCTGCAGTGAGGAAATGGGTCTGGCAGGCAGACTGAAAACCAAATTACTGTAATGGGGAGGGAAATCTGTTCCTGTTTTACTAGTGCTTAAAAGAAGCTGGACTTCAGGCTTCTGCAGTTATTTTTCTGTGTTGATCTTCTTCCCCTTCACAAGGAAAGCTTTCCCTCACTACCCAGACCTCCCTGGTGCAAAGAGGGTGGTGGTGGGGAGTTATGTTCTCACCCAACAGTGGCTTTTCCAACTTGTCTCTGTAGTGCCCATGCCAAGGGAGAAGGAGATGTACATGTGGCCCTGACAACCCCTAATGAGGGTACCCTAGGATGTAGGGCAATGCTGCAGTGTATGAAGCTGCTGCACCTTTATTTTTAAGTCTCTTCCTTGGACTGTGGCACATCTGGGAGTTGCTCCTGTGGTGCAATGGATGTCTGTTCCATTGCAATGCCAAAATCTAGAGGCACATTCTAAATAACCTGAAAAAGAAGAGGGTGGACATCCCAATACAAAATCCTTTTAATAAGGTTAGTCTGAAGAATCCCACTGCACAGCCATTCTGTGGAGTTACTCTCTTTCTACCTTTGTTGCATTATTTTTTTTCCTTTGGTATGAAAAATGTGTTTCAGTACTGGGGAAAAACAACCCTCCCAATGAAACAATGCTGAGCAATGCTGATCTTACATCAAAATGACTTTTGATATGAACAGTTGAGATGCTAAAGGCTGTATTTCCAGAAGCTGAAAGCACATATTAAATGGAAGAATATTCACCTGTGCATTAGCACAGTTTCCTCAAGCAGAAACGAAGAGGTAAGCTCCAAGCATCCATCTGATTAGAAGCTAAAAGGATCTGATTTTACCATTGAGCATGTTGTGTAAACATGTGAGCATGCCTTTATCTCCCTTTATACTTTGTGTTGTGATCTCTTGTCCTTCTCAAGACATTTTCTGTGTCTTTTCTGGAAAATAAAAGCACCAGTCCCATTACCCAGATGGCCCTGTGCATCACCTGCTCTGTGAATCCCACAAGGTGTTTCCCTGTGTGTTAGAAAAATCAGCTGGGATGACAGATACAAGCACAGTATGTTTACTTTAAACCTAAAACCCGAAGTCCCCAAACCTAAGCCATTCCTTGACCAGGACCATTATTCCTTGAGGGTCACCTTCCAGATTACCCTGGGAGAAGCTGCGGATGTTGACAGATGCCATATGTGCTATCTGACATTACAGAAAAAGGAGCCAGGCACCAACTGCAGGCTACTGTAAAAAAGTGACTTGGTTGCTTAAAAAAAAGTAAATTATAGCAAATGAATGTATGAGGCAGTCAGTGACCTCTGGTACTGTATATCTGACTCCCTTAATGCTTGACAAATGGTTTAAGCTCAGTGGCTGGCTTTGGAGGAATGGAGCATGCACTCAGCCCAAGCATAAGCATTTTTTCCAGAATAACACAGAAGTTAATGTGCTACAATAAAAGCATCTGCTTTATTTAATGACCCATTTCATCATGTGATTCCTTTAACTATGAAATGCCAGCAGTTTTCAAGCAGGCTGGGAGTGTCTCAGCACTGATGTGCCTCTTTTCTTATTTATGAGGGGAGGAAAGAAGCAAATGAGAGCTGTAAATTATTTCTGTCAATGCTGGAGATGTCCTTTTCTGACTGGGCCTGGCATGGTGGCCCTTGGGGCAGCTTCTTCTCATGCCAGGCAGAAATCTCTTCCTTTCCCCTTTCCCTACTCTCTACTGTTCAAAAACATTGTGTGTTTACAGGTAAAATGCCAAAAATGTTTTGGAGGGGTTCTGGTGTTGGACTGCAGACTCTGCAAGGCAGTACTGGAGCTTCCCTCACGCAAAGCAGATGGGGGTGGGCCATTCAGAGATGCTGCTCTAACACTTGCCACTCCTCTTTGCTTCATCCTCTGCCATGGAGAATAAAAATGGATGAGTTCTGCTCTTACTGTCCAGAAAGTAATCCGGTTAATAATAAATGGTGATTAAAAATTATGCTACTTTATGGAATATACTGGAGCCGACGAGGCCAGTTGCCTACAATCACATATTTTCCTCATTTCTCTAGAAAAGTTATATTAAAAGAATGAGGTACAAAAAAATATAATTATTCAGCAAGTGTTACTAACTGGCAGATAATGCAATGCAGTTGCATCTTTTGTATTTAAAGGTGAGAAGAGTTCTCCACATTTTTCTCTAGCTTGTTCTTTATAGCTTATTCCTTCAGACACTCCTTTATAGTGCTTTCTGGTAGGGAGTCAGTTCTAAACAGCCACAGCAGAATTCCCAGCAGGTATGTGCAAAGCTGAATAAAAAGCATAATATCCACAAAGTTACTTCTCAAGATGTATTCTGCCTACGCGTTCGTTACAGCTCTACTGGGGGAAAAATTAGGAAAAAAATGTTTTTAACAGACAATTGGAAGTAAAGTTCATTACACCACTGCTTCTCCTACCTCATCTGAGAGGGTAATTCAGTCCAGATTATTTCTGTAATCCCTTTCCTAGCACGGCTCTGTGAGTGGCTGCGTGGCCTGGGTGGAGGAGGAGGGGTAATGGAAAGCGGGGATGGCCTTTGCCTCCCAGTGTCCCTCAACATCAGCAATGCTGGGTTGAGTGACCCAGGCACCAGTGGCTCTCCAGCTGGTGGGGGCCCCAGGGGACCCTTTTGGCAGTGGGAAGTGTTCTGCAGCTGATCCATGAAACGACTGTAAGTACTCAAACACATGCTCTTCCCAGTTGAGTGTGTTAATGTGTGACAGAAGACGAAGGCTGGCTAAAATCATAAAGTAACACCTGGCCTAGTTAAGTGTAAACATTCTTTCCTGGTAAGTTTTTTACAGTTTAACATTTTATCTGGAAGTTTTCATGATGTCCTTTCTTTACATCTTGAGGAACTGTACTCATTTTTTTGTCCATTACTGCATTTCTATCAAACAGGCAAATATATTTCCTGTATGCTTCTCTTCCATGTAATGTCCTCTTTTTAATTTTTTTTTCAACATAGTGCAGTGTCCATGAAAGTCCCTTGTGAACATTGCATTGGACCAAAGTTCAGAGCTTTCCATCAGAGACTCCCCTTGGCCTCTGTTTATATGCTCACTTGCTACATTAAGTAGATAAAAGCTTTTTTTTTAACTTGAGTCTTTATTTATCTCTTTCCCAGGTTCCCAGAGCCTGGTAATAAAGCTGTATTAGGTTACTTGTTGTTTTTAAGTAGCAACATGCCCTGTTCTGCACTGACTGGCAGTGGAATAGCCTCAAGATAAAGGAAAACAAAAATGCAAAACATTATGGTGACACGACCTTGAAGGGGATCCCCCCTATCACATATTCTCTCTGCCCTTTGTGTATAAGCAGGGCTGCTAGGAAAAGTAGAAATGGTGTGTTTATTTTCTGAGTTTTTCTCAAAGTGTCCAAGGCAAGTAATTGGAATTTCATTCTCTCATTGTTACCCAGGATACCCAGAATTCATGTCTTAAAGGGCAGTTTATCTCTGGAGTGCTAATATATAAAAAAGTGGTAAATTCTTACAGAGCAGTTTCATTTCCTGTGTGTATACAGATTTCGATTTAGTTTTGCCTATTGCAGATGAATTTCCTATTTTTTCCCCTGCATATTTTCTTCTTTCTCTTGCACTGGAGATGCACCTGGAGAAAATTGAAGTGGATTTTTTTCTCATTTTCCCAACACAAAAGAATCATTAAATAAGATCTGGATTGTGGTGCCAAGTTGAACCCCTGCTTACATCTGTGGAAGAACACTAAAGGCACAGAGAAAGGATGTAGCCTGTGAAAATTTCAGTGATGGGGGTGTGTATGACTCTGGATTAACTCAGAGGGAGCTCTGGGTTCGTTGGAGTCAGAAATACCCATCTTCCCATTTGTGAAACAACAACCCCATGTAAATAAGATGTGACAAACCCTTGGATGCTGCTCGTGCAGAATTGGTCTGTGAAGCTGAGTTGTTTTTGAAATAAGATTTTGTTAGAGACATACTGGGACCCCACCCTGAAGTAAATAAAACTTTCAGGCAGATGAAGAACACTCCTTAATGTGAGACCTTTTCTTCTGCAGCATGCAATGTTTTGTTGTAGAAGAAGTTATGGTCAGTTTTAGATGTCTTTTAACTATGTTATGAATTACATCCATAAGAAAGAGGAATATGGAGCAGAACATTTCCCCTTTCTCATGGCATAGGTCCATAGTTTTGGGGTAAGAGGCGTGAAGGCAAGGACAGTGAGTATTTCTTTGTATATGTTAAAACTTTTTTATTGATAAGGTTTAATGCTATGCCAACATAATGCCATTATCCCAGTGGGTAAAGAAGAGTTTCCATTGCTCTAGAGTCAGTCTTACAGGGAATGAAACAGTAAAGCAGCACCATCACCATAAAGGAGACCTTTGATCTTCAAAATTGGTGGTGTGCAGGGTTCACTACAGGAAAAGGAATTCTTTGTCAGGGCTAGAGAGAAGTGAAAATAAAAGTGTAAGCTTCTGGAGTTTTGGTTTATTTTGGGTTTTTGAACAGCACATTTCTAGGAAATTTTGTTAGTGTCTAATTCCCAAAGAAAGCAACTGGTTTGTGCCACAGCATCAGAAATCAGGTATGCAAAATAACAACAAACATGGATTTTGTCTGGCTGGGAGAGTGTATATTCAGGCATCTTTAAGGTTCTCTTAAAAATATAAAATGTTGTTTAAACTCACATACAACATCATATCAAGTCACAGGTACTGGAATTGAAAAACGGGAATTTGTAAACTTTTCCAGGCTTACCTGCAAGCTCTCAAAATATCTGAGATGACCAAAACTCTTGTGTTTTTGACTGAGAAATCTATTTCTGAAACTTATGAAAAAGGTTGCTATTAGAAAACTGATTTACTTGTAGTAGACTCCTGTGCCTGGGGAAAACTCTGGTTTCTCAGACCCTCTGATTATTCTGGCAATGAACATTTTCCACCCAGGGATGCAGGGCTGATGAATCCAGCTGGGCAGAGGGGAGGCTCAGTTGTGGTTTTGCTCATCTGCCAGCTGTAGCCCAGCAAAGCTGTTCCTCCCCGGTTCTGTTCTAATCCATTCTGGACAAGCTGCAGGGAGAGGAAAGCAACTTATGAAGAAACTGCAGGCTGATCTCCTAGCAAACTGAATCTTCAATGACTGAAAGTGGAAGTGAGGGAGGAGGGAAGGTGGGAGAAGACTCTGTGCATCCCTTGTCCATCAGGCTGCCCTGCCTTCCCCAGCAGGACTGCAGGCACCACTTATCCTCCTGCCAGGGGGCATGGCACTGTTTTGGCGGTGTATTGATAACTGTATTTCTAGCAGGACATGCTGAAATTCTCGTAACTGTTTCTTATGAAGAGAAAAACAGTTCATGGCTCAATTTTCCCTGCCCTGACCATCCCAATCTAAATTTGTCAAACTCGTGTGCAAAACATCACAGCCCCATGGACATTTGCAGGCACAAGTTTTCTGAAGTAAACAGAAAGCTCTTCTTTGAAAATTGCAATCCTAATCCATTTTTTTTCAGCATAACATGTGCTTAAATAATGACTGTTCTCTCATCAGTTTTCATCTGTGGAGAACTGAAGTAGATAAATGTATATTGATCTCTATTAACTACAAATTGGTTACAAGTTGCCACTACAACTTAAGTGGATTTTTTTTTTTTTTTAAGATTAAACCATGTAGACATTTCTACTTTGAAAAGCAGTGGTAGCCTCTGTTCTGGTTGTTCTTTTCCATATGGGTATTGAACTACTGTACTTTCTGGTAGCACTGATATAGATAAGATTTACTTGTGATTTCCTTTCTCATTTGTATTCAGGTACATTGCACATAGTTAATGATGGCTGATATTTGCTGCTTCAGAAACCAAATGAGAAGTTAAAATCTCAAATTTTCCACATCTATTTCAAGTGACTGAAATGGCAAGGACAAAAGTTGCCCTCTTCTGTGGACAGTGGTTGCATCAATTAATTAACAGAACTTTTGCCACTTAGTTTATTGGATCATCTGAAAATGCTTTTTAGATACAGTGGCGCAGAAATAATGGATATGAAAGATGAAACCCTCCCAATCATTAAATATGTATCTCAGACAAAGCTGCAATGCTAAAGGACAATTCTGAATTCATGTCTGATTGCAAAGAATGCATAGGGGTGTTTTATCAAGCGCTGAGTTGTGGGAGGATCTGAGACCATTGGCTAAGGAACGAAGGAAAAACATAACGTAACTACACTGGCAACATGAACAATGGAATTAAGTGGACCCTCAGCAAGTTTGCCAACTGCAGCTGCCTGTGTGGTGTGGTCGACAGGCTGGAGGGAAGGGAGGACATCCAGAGGCACCGTGGCAGGTTTGAGATGTGGGTCTGTGCAAACCTCAGGAAGTCCAACAAGGCCCAGTGCAAGGTCTTGTGCCTGGGCTGGGGCAATCCCAAGCACAAGCACAGGCAGGGAGGAGAATGGATTAAGAGCAGCTCTGAGGAGAAAGACTTGGGGCTATTGGTTGACAAGAAGCTGGACATGTTTCAACACCGTGCACTTGCAGCCCAGAAAGTCAATTGTGTCCTGGGCTGCATTGTGTCCTGGGCTGCATCAAAAGCCTCATGACCAGCCGGGTGAAGGGGTGGTTCTGCTCCTCTACACTGGTCTGGTGAGAGTGCTGCATCCAGCTCTAGGGTTCCAAATATAAGAAGGGTGTGGACCTGCTGAAATGAGTCCAGAGGAGAACCAAAAAATGATAAAAACACACCGCTCTCTATGGAGACACACTGAACAAGGTGGGGTTGCTCTGTCTGGAGAAGGCTCTGGGGAGATCTTACAGCAGCTTTCCAGCACCTAAAGGGGGCTTTTTAAAAGGGCCAGGAGTGACAGGGCAAAGGGGAATGGCTTCAAACTGAAACAGGGCAGAATTAGGTGAGCTATTAGGAAAAAATTCTTTACTGTGAGGGTGATGAACACTTGAACAGGCTGCCCAGAGAAGCTGTGGATGCCCCCTCCCTGGAAGTGTTGAAGGCCAGGTTGGACTGGGCTCTGAGCAACCTGGTCTAGTGGGTGGCACACCTGCCTTTGTCTTGGGTTGGAACTAGATGATTTTCAAGCTTTCTTCCAACCCAAACCATTCTACGATTTTATAATTTTTAGTTAAAATCTTGTATATACTCTGTGAAGCAGCTGATTGTGATACAATGTAACTCAGTAAATGCTGTAAGACAGAGATAGGTGCTGGCAGTGTCCTGTATCAGCACTATATTTAAGGGGATAGTTTGTGCTCAGTAGGGATTACTGGTAGGTGCATGTGTTCATATAATCATAATGACTTGCCTATAGATGTTGTTGGGTGTGTTTTTCTTTAATTAAGAAGTCTACCTATCACTGCTTTTTCTTATAGCTTATTCCAGCAGAAAGCACTTTTCTGCCTAGAATGAAACCCATTCCTAGGAGCTAACCACAGTTTCAAATAACAGAGGTATTTCAATAGGTTAGAGAGTCCTGCATGTTGGCTAGCTGCTTCCCAATTAAAAGATTTATGATATATATGAAACAGATGAAAACTGGAACCACCAGCTGTAAACTATTAATGCACGAGTGGTAGGCTTGTGCAATCAGGTAAGGTCAGTTGCTATGGAAAGGATAGATTCCATATCAGTCAGATCAATGTGCTTCAGTACATTCTCTTAAAACATCCCAATTTCCAGGCAGCCTGTAGCCTCTAACCGTTTCCTGAAACAATTAACGAAGTATAATGCAAAGCAAAGCAGAGATGAAACAAAGTGAGCTATTGACTGTAGAACATGGAGTAAATCTCACGTCACTACTCGCTTAGTCATAGTTTAGTGCTGTTAATCATCTACTCTTTGTTGCATTGTCAGGTGAACAGCTGAGACTTTAGGTGATTTATATGCCTGTTGTTCACTTTGCAATGCAAATGCCTGGAAGTGCATGTGCTCTGCTGCCAAATGTCAGCTGGGAAGAGGTAACCTGCAGCTTTTTGTACTCTGGGAGTACCTTGAGCTCCTTTTGAGTAATCCCCAGGGGAGGTATGACCTTTTCCTAATTTGTTCATAAACAATTGGCTGTGTAATTACCACCATACTGTTAGAATATCTCATCTTTCCAAATCCTTCAGCATAACCCTTTGTACTGTAAATATTTCTCGTAATACACGACCAAGCTCTGGGGTCATTAATCTGGTAGTATTGGCATTGGAACTTACAGACAGAGGGCTGAACACAAGCCTTTTGAACAGCTAAATTCAAATGTGTTTGTTTTGGAAGAAATAGATCTAAAAGACGAGTAAATAGTAGACCATGACTCTTCTATGGAGAGACTGGATAATAGATAATGCTCTTGAAAAGGAAAAGACCATTTCAGTCCTTCCATTTTTCTTATACAAGCACTGTTGGGTCATATTGTTCCCTCTCTGACTCTTCCAAGGGCAACAAGTACCATAAAAGATCCTCTCTGTATTTCAGAACTATCTCTAGCACAGCTTAAAGGAAAGTGGAAATGTAGATATTTTATATATGTTTAGAAACTGCTGTTAGATGTTGTTAGATGCTAAGTTCAGACTTTATGTAAGTAAAAGGAGATTGGCCTTGATCCTGCCACAGGATAGGAAGTCCCTGTAGCTGCTGGGTGCAAGCCTCACACTGTAACCTTCTGGTGCCACAGAAATGGCTTTAAAACATTTCTTTTCTCCAAGAAGCTAAAAAGCTCTGTGGCACTGAAAAAAAAAAAGAAAAGAAAAAAAAAGGAAACTTTTTTAGCTGTCTTGTTTTTTGGTGTTTTCACTTGAAGTCCTTTATGTCCTGAACTTCTCTAAAACTCAAGTTCTCTCTTCTTAATATCTTTAATGTTGAGTCAGGTGTTTCTGAGTACCTCATGACAAAATTTGTGAATCAAAATAATGCCAAGAAATATCTATCTGTTTCTTACCATTTCCTAGCACTGTGATCTCTTCAAGCTTAGAACAGTTTAATGGTCCCCTATACAGACAACAGTTTATGAAACTTTTTGCAGAAGGGAAAGCTGCATGTGCCTCAGTTGTCTGGTTCAATTTAGCACTTTACAATAAGTTGTATTTCAAGAGAAGAATAACACATTTTGGCAGCTCCTCTAATGGGGGAATGCTGAGCTACTGTTGGATGGAGCAATGCATTTTCTGTTCTCTCAGAGTAGTGTTGTCTTTTGTTACTATTTACCTTTTGGGTTGCATTAAGTTATTTATTAATGGCACTAAACAAATGGCACTTGTTTGTTTGGGATGGTAGTTGACTAATTTGCTTTATCTGAAAATAGATATAATGCTATGAAATGGCCCCAAGCTGCGCCAGGGGAGGGTTAGACATCAGGCAGAAATTATGAAAGGAAAAAGTTGTCAAGCATTGGAATGGGCTGCCCAGGTAAGTTGTGGAGTCACTATCCCTGGAAGTGTTCAAGAAATGACTGGACATGGCACTCAGTGCTATGGTTTAGTGGACAAGGTGGTGTTCGGTCAGAGGTTGGACTTGGTAATCTTTGAGGTCTTTTCCAACCTTAATAATTCTGAGATTCTATGAAATTTGAAATCTGTTGCTGTCTGGAACTGTGGTGATCTCCAGAAGATGAGATGTGCTCTAAAGATCACCTTTTTAATGTTCAAGTAGAAAAGATATTACCATTTAATTTTTGAAAAAAGCATATTCGCATGCTAATATGCAGCTTGAAAATCTCCATGCTTTTATGAGGATGCTTGAAAAATTTCAGCTTGCCTTTCTGGATTTTGATTTCTTTTCAAGCCACCAGCATATACAGACTTGCAAGTCTCCTGTATCGAGGGTGTCAGTGACTTGAGAAGTGTAACTTCCTGGATGTCTGCTATAGAGTCCTCTATATCTTTTCAGAACTTTTTTCCCTTTCCCAAAGCTTTGTCAAGCCTTTTTTTGTTAATCTATAGTAGTTTTTCTATGTTCTTAAATGTTTTATAAGCCTATTTAATCAGTCCATTATACAGCAGTATAAAAGTCACTTGAATGATCTGTTCTTCAATAGTCATAGCTTGGCTCAACACTAACAGGATAAACAGGTCCATAGATCTTTCCACATCACCACCTATTTATTCTTTTCTCAGACCTGACTTATGGGATAGACTTTATTTATTTCCTTATATCTGAGCAGCAGTGCCATTTACCTTTACTTGGTTAACAAGTCTGTGTGACGGCAGAACTCTTCAGTCATGCTTTGATTATGTTTATCTTCAAGCTTTTCACTTCACTTTATTTTTTCATACATATTAAAGGTGGATCTAAAGATCACGGAGGTAAATTTTAGGCTTTGCACTGACTTCAGTGAGCCTCATTTCTGTACCCATGGGAACACCCAAACTTTTATATGAAATATGTAAGTTGGACATACCTTTGCCTGTTATCTGTTAAGTAAATTAATAATTAACATTCATTATTTAAAGTAAAAGCATGTCACTCTGACATCTGGTGAATACAGTGTCCAAACAACAGAACTTTTTTTTGAGTTAGCTCTTCCCATGCAGATTGGCTGACTCTTCCCTTTCAGAAAAGCTGTCTTAAACTTTTAAATGGGTTCTCATTCTCCATGCAGCTTCCTGCACTGTAGCAGGAATGTATTTTATTAAAGTATGCTTTCTTCATCATTGACTTGCTGGGATTAAATGCAGTAGCATTAACCCATCATTACACATTTCGAAACCTGCCAAATTCATGTACCATCTGAAGGGAGACTTTTCCCAGTTCATATATATAGAAGGAGTTCATATTTGTTCTGTGAGTCATTTCTCACTTCTGAAATTCATTCCCTGCTATGTGCAAAGGTTGTGTTAGGTTTCTGCATGTGGTTTCAGATTTATGGCTGCAGTAGTATTGCTAATCACAGGAGACAAGTCTGAGATGGAAAAAGGAGTTAAGAATAGTTGGCAATTCTCTGAGAAGCTATATTAAATCTTCAGATATTAATCATTTCAATGAAGAGAAAGAATATGAAGTGCTATAAGAAAAAGGTTAGCTCAAAACAAATTCTAAGTGTAATAAGAGTGCATGTGGAGATTTGGCCAAGTTGCTAAGAATGATTTGTAAAGAATTAAATAGGAGTGAAAGAAAAAATCCAGAAAAATTAAGACATACAAAAATAAACAAAGCCAGAACATGCAATATAAAATACCTATTATATAAGTACAACAACAGGAAAAAACCCATTCCACTCAGTGAAGAGAGAAAGTTGTGGACAGATGAAAAGTAAAATATGGAAATATTTACATCTTTCTTAGCTCCATTTCTCAGATTATCACTTGACAAACTGCTATTTAGACAGGCAATAAATGGATGAAAGCTCATGTTAGAACAGTTGAAAGACAGATGGGAGAGCACTTAAAGCAGTTTAACAGATTATCTGAATCATAACACCTGTGCCAGGATATTGTAAGAACTGGCTGAAATCAATCACCAGTCATTATTAATCTTTGGGTGTTTGTGGAGGGTAAATGAAATTCTGAAGGAACAAGAACTTGGTACTTATTTTTATCTAATTAGAAACAGAAGGGTTTTATTCTTTATTCTGTAAAAGAGAAAAACAATCTCCCAAATATTAATTTTTGTTCTCTCTGGATAGGAGAGCTTGCAGTGTAGCAAGGCAAGTTTGGATGAGACAGCAAAATAAAAAAAAATTCCCATAATCTTTCTAATGTTAAAGGGGTACATATTTGTGGAAACAGCTTGCTTAGGGATGTTTGAGAGCACAATCGTGGTGCATTGTTAACTTAGAAAAACCTGTGCCAGGAGCAGTGTGGGCGTGTTTGACCCTGGTTACAGGTACAAAACAGATTATATTGTCTCTCAAGGATCCTTTCAAGTTAGATACCTGCTTTTTTATAATGTTATTATTCAAAATATCTATTTTGAGAGTCCCTCTATCTTCTGTTCTTTACCAGTATATGGAAATCCTTGCAGCTGGATTCTGTTGTATTTTCTCACCTGATATTTCATATTTGAAAATTAGACCTTTTAAAAATGACCACTTTTTGGTTTTCCCTCCCTGAAACATAAGAAAAAATACTAAAACATTGTGCCTCTTTTGAATGACTAAAATTAAGCAACGTTAAACGAAATTCATGAAGAATTAATTACCCAAGATATACAGGGGAAAAAAAATCTCATCGAAACATGGTACTAGGCAGAAGGAATTTATAAAACAGCTAGAAACAATGAAAATCAGTAGTGAAAACAGGTCAAAAATGAAAGGCATGTTTTCAATGGATATGTAACTATCACTTTTACCTAATGTGATGCCTCTGCCTGACCCTGTGAAAGGAATGTGGGCAGTACGAATCCACAGCGTGTCAGGAAGGATGAGCCTGTAACAACACAACCTGCTCTGCTCACCAGTTTTCCAAGGGCTCCATTTCTTAAAATGAGAGATAGTCAGCCAAATATAATAGGCTGCACAATCATCTCTGCTCTTTTCCCTTTCTTAAGCCCTTGGTACATCCTAAATCCTAGTTGAACATCCACTCTGCCAAGGAAACAACCTTCAGTGTATGCACAATTAGACAAATAGTATAAGGTCTCAAATTATAGGCATGCAAAAAAACCCAGAGAGAGATTATGCACATTATGAAGACCCGAGGCAGAGTTCCTACTCCAATCCATATGGTCTCACCTGTGGGGATACCCCTCTGCTGCCCTCTGGGAGAATCTGGCAGCAGCTCATAGAACCTTCTCTGCTCCTCAGCTGCCTAACAGAGCATGCACCATGTGCTGGCCAGAAAGGCAGTCTCTCTTTCTCCTTTGCTGATTACTGCAAAATTATACAAGGCCTCAAACTTTCATAATTTTTTTCAATATATTCAATTTTTCAAAGCTCCAATGCTTTCCAGGAGAGCTATGGGTTCCTGCATAGACTACTTACTAGACAGTTTATAATAGAATGCTGCTTTTAGTCGCTTTTTGTGGACCTAGAAATAAGAATTTCCTTGGAGTCGGTGAGGAAAATCACTGCACTAACCACGCAGTGTAAAGGATGAATGCAGAGGGCTGTACAATTTCTGCATTTAATAGCTGTCCTTGTGTTGTGGGAGACCCACACCAGAAATCACTGTTCCATTGTGCTAACTGCAAAATTACCAAATCTTCAGTAAAAGACGGCTTCTTTCTTGAAGAGTTTATGATCTATGTTTTAAGCCAATGGAAAGACTCAACAAGTGGTTGGTGCACAGTGTAACACAGTTGATTATGTGCAATTAACCTGACAATGGTGGTCCCAGACTGTCTTCTGCCCTCTCAGCTTCTGCTTAACCAGGGGCTATGGTTGTTTTTAACATGGAGTCTCAAATTTTCTTATCCCTCAGGCCTTCTCCCTTCTTCAGAGCCTTTAATTTCCTTTCTGGACTCTTTCATTTCTTTCTAAGTCTTACTCATACCTCCCTGCAGCCTTTTTACTATTTTCCTCTGACATTCATATCCTTTTTATCTTGGTTTGCCAAAGTAAGGTATATTGCATTTCAAACAGCAGTTACAGGAAACAACCACTACTAACCTCTCATTGTGCCCCCTCTCTTTTTGGTTTGCAACATGCTTGTTTAATGTGGCTTCCTGTTATTTCTCTAAGTTTATGATTCTTAAAGCAAAGACTTGGATTTTTCACAGCACCTGCTAATAAGGATTTAAATTTGTTGGCACCAAGATGCCTGTTACAGACCTTTCACCAATGATACTAAAAATAGAGTCATTAGAAAGTTTTTGGTTTTGAATATAAAAAAGTCAAGCTATCTGAAAAGTTACTGCAAAAGCATAGGGTTTTT
Source organism: Monarcha castaneiventris obscurior (assembly GCA_026261815.1). Classification (NCBI taxonomy): domain Eukaryota; kingdom Metazoa; phylum Chordata; class Aves; order Passeriformes; family Monarchidae; genus Monarcha; species Monarcha castaneiventris. The sequence continues at coordinate 12,525,150 of JAMPIT010000624.1, read as the reverse complement.
TGGTGGGGGGGGAAAGTAAAGGGAGTATTCTAATTTTACTTGATGCTGGATAGCAATTTAGAGAGTTTTACCCAGTATTATAAACAAGTGTTTTATCTTTAGCTTCATTTACAATGGAAGTGCTAAGAATGGCCAGGGTGCAGGGTAATTCCAGCTTGAATTGCATTGATAAAAGTAGGACCAGCCTGAATTTTTTTCAGTGCTGGATTTAATTCACTTTGAGTGAGTCTTTCACAAGCAACACTTAAAGGTTTCCCACCATGCAGTTCAGGCAATATATTTTGGCTAAGCCAAAATATATTGGAGGTGTGAAACAATAGTCACCATCCCTGGAGGTATTTAATAGATGTGTAGATGTGGTACTTTGGAACATGTTTTAGTGGTGGGTTTGACAGTGCTGGGTTAATGGCTGGACTCAATCTTAAAGGTCTTCTCCCACCTAAGCAATTTTATGATGATATGTTTCTACATGTCTGGAAACTCAGCTGTAATTACACTGTTGTTATCATGCAAAAGATCAAATAAAAAAGATAGAAATTAAATAAGGATCTTTGTACAAATTTTGCTAGTGTCATTCTGATTTTATTTAGATGTTGAAGCAACCTTCCTTCCTTCCTTCCTTCCTTCCTTCCTTCCTTCCTTCCTTCCTTCCTTCCTTCCTTCCTTCCTTCCTTCCTTCCTTCCTTCCTTCCTTTTTTTCATTTTCCACAGATTCCTCACTGCAAGCATATTAAATATGAGGATGACCAAAGCAGCTTAAGTTTAGATCCTGCATTTCCTTGCCAGCAATTTATAGCAAAGCAGATGTGTATGCAAATTACACCTATCTTAATTCCAGAGATCACTATCTAAGTCAATTACTTTAAAATAACTTACATCGTTGAAACATAAAATGTGATGAAGAAGCTTTAATGTTGGATAAAGAAGGTGTCAGTAACTACCCAACCAAGGGCAAGACTGAAACATATGGTCACATTTTCCCAGCTTTCATTGACCTCTTGGGAGCTCTCAGTAAAAAAATCAATGACAGGGTCTTTGATGTATAAGAGTAAGAACTGTGTGCATGTGTGTTAGAGGTGATGTGTCTTGTATTACAGGTGATTTGCTTTTTGGGTAAATATATTCTAAAGGGAATGAAAACCAATGTTTTCTCTACCTGAAAAAGAAAGCAGTGATGTTTTAAATGCAAATGCATCCAACCACCTCCCTGCCCCCCACATTTCTATGTGGAAAAGCACAGAGGCTGAAGCATTGAAGTCCATGTTACTTCACATAATTGATTTTCCCCCTTGCTTTTGCTCCCTTATGCAAATTTCATTGCATTCTTGTATTCCTGCCTTCCTCAAAAGTTAGTGCAACCTCCATTACTCTCAAGACCAGTCTCTTCTAAAGACACCTGTCAGAAAAGGCACTCGGCAGCCTTGACAAATAACTGTCAAGACTGATGTCACAGAGTGGAATAATTTGTGGGTTTAGCCTTTCATTCAGCAAGACCTGTTACCTGAGCCCTTCTGTCCACAGTTGTTAAATGCATGTTAACCCATGATTCCTTAGGTGGCAGATGATGTGGTTAAAATCATGCTGAGCACTAGCTACTTTCAGAGATCCTGTACATGCTTGCAGTCTTGGAGTAACTTTTGTCCCCTCTCCTTGAGGGACAGAGGAGGTCTGCAACTAGCAGCATTGGCTGTGAAGGGATACTAGAGTATTTCCAGCTAAACACCCCTTTTCACATAGTGGGCAGGAAGGATTCAGTAGCTGCAGGAGATTTTGCTGTGGGAGCAGGTAAGAGTAAGCCTCCTTGCATGGACCTGTATGCCTTGTATTCAGGCTGCTGGTGTAATGCAGATGCAGGAGCCTGAGAGAGTTTCTTTCTTTTTTTTCTAAATTATTTTAAAGTCCCCAGTTTCTCTGTCCCTTGAATTTGGTGCCATCTTTTCCCTGTCCTGTCCCTTTCTTTGTTATCATAATTACAGCTGGTTCAACAACAAAATATTTAACGTCTTTCCTTTCTGCTGGACATTGAAAGTATTGATTTAACATGTGCCTTGTGTTTCTTTTCTTGTACAGGGTTTATTGGCAGGCAAACTGGTAGCTGATACATGCATTTTTTCTGTTCTCCATATATGAGACTCTGATAGGACACGTAAACAACAGCTACTCTGTTTTGTTGTACAGAACAAAAGAATGTTGCCAAGATACATTCCACTTATATCTCTACAACCGAGTACAATAACCTTCCTCAAGCATTTCTATTTGTTGGCAAGGTCCTGTGAGTAGGAAGCATTTCCCCCCATCATTACTTCATATCTTCTCTTTCCATTTCCTGGATTTTATTTGCAAACAGTTTGACAAGAACATTCTCCCCACACCTGCAATATTATTGTTACACTGCTACTTTTAAATCCCACCAGGTTCTGATGAGAAAGAGATAAATTTAGAAGCACAGTCTGCTGTCCAAAGAGAGTCTTTTCACTGATATGTCATCAGCCACTGTTTCAACAATAGGCATAAAGCCTCCCAGGAAAAGGTTTTTTAATAGGAAAAATCCTATCCTAATAGAAAACACTTTTGAACACCAAAAATACAGTGCCCAGTGATTCACACATGATGTATCTCCCTTGAAGGGGATATGAATAAAATTATTCCTCTATAGAATTAAGCAGAACAGTAAAAAGATAAGTTTCAGTTTTCTGTGGTATGTATGCATCCTTTTAGTGCCTGTACCCTTGCTGTTTATTTTCGACCTTTTTTCCCTCATTCTATTGTTTTTCAGTGAATTTATGCATGTACTCATGTGTTGTCATAATGGCTTTGTCTGTTTTGTTCTCACACCATGCATGTTTGAAACAAGTTAAATATAAAAGGAAAGAGAAAACCTCTGTGTCAGGTTTTCCTTCACTTTATTTCAGAAGAGAGTGGTTCATTGCTATGCTAATGGGGAGCACGTGGCACAGGGTAATTGTTAAAAAAAATTCCTTGCAGACACCCATCATCTTTCATTGTGGAACACTCAATATTCTGCTCACAGTAAGGATGTAATTCACTCTGGGCAATAAGACACCAGGCTGAATGCTACACTAATTGCAACAAACCTCTGCAGTGTCTAGCTGTGGAGGTGTATGAATAGAGTCCAGTCCATAAACCACTGTGCTGTGGTGTGGGTGCTGGCAGTAACAGGTACTCAGGTGAGGAAGATCAACAGGGAAGTGAATTTGTAAGAGACAGACAGGTCCCAGAAACTCTGATTTCATTCTAACAGAACTGATTTACTTAAACTCTGTATGGCATATGTGTATTGATGCCTTTCCTGGTCTTAAAAATTAAGAGGCGAACACAGTTAGAAGGGGAAAAAGGGTTTTACCTTGGTATTTATTGTAAGGATCCTTAGGTGCACCACGAACAGGTCGAATACACTTCTGTGCACCCCACCATCACCACCGCAAAGTCCCCTTCTTCTAGATCTGGTCTTACATTCTAGGTCTTACTAATTAGCATATCTATCAAATATTCCCCAATGAGAGGCTCAAATGAGCCCCCCCCTCCCAAGGAACCTTCCCCTGGATGGTTCTATCTCAGTTTACAAAATGTGTTCTGGAGAGGACCTTGGGGTCTGGGCACCCTGGCACCCTAACTACGAAACCTCTAAAATGTTTAGTCTCTTAGCTTAACAAACAAGTCCAATATTGTAGGCAAAAAAGCACCAAGAACACAGAAGTTGCAGAAAGGTATAACAGGGGTATAAAAGAAAAGACAAACTTCATCATGGCATCAGTATAGAGTGAATAATGTGTGTGTTAAGGATATGGATATAATACATACTGAATATAATACACTACAGAACTGGAAACTGTCCATATTCTGGCCAGAAAGCAATCTTGTACTATCCATGAGGCCAGACTAGATGATCATAGCTATTCCACACAGCGTTAAAATTTATGAGTAGAAGCAGAAATGTCCACAAAACCTACTAACAACTAAGCTAAGCAGATCTGGTTTTCCTTTCAAACATTAAGATGAAGATATTGAAAAAAAATTATAAAAAGACCTCTGAAGGGATAATATAATTCTGAACTACCTAAGGGTGTTTCGTGACTTGTTTAGTGCTTTCACTGCACATTCAAGGTTCTCTTATAAAAGGCACTGCTATGCTCCACTGCTGAGTCTTGCTATTATTAATGAAGGACCATAATGGTTCTAAATTTAGACTTATAGTTCAATAAAAAGTTTAAGATCTTTGCTGGGGTTACAGCCATGAGGGTCTGCATGTAAGCAGTCCCTGTCAATTACTGACAGTGACATAGATAAGATGGTGCCTGCTTGAGTCTCATTATTTTGATTTGAAGACACTGTGCCATAAACTTTCAGAATGCTAAAACCCCAAGAGAAGATGAACATGCTGATAACATGAGCATAAAGCTGTCAAAGGAAGAAAACATTTAGTATGTCTCCAAACAGGGCTTTTTCCAAACCACAAGCTGAATGTGCCCTTTGAGCACTGTAACACACATTGTAGTCTACATCTTAAACACACACACCCTAGCAAAAAATTTCTGCCACCCTATAAAAATATTAAGAATAACACTTTCTATTGTGCTTTTGTATGCTACATATTTAGAATAGCCATCATTTGAAAAAGTAAAGGTTAGCTTACTTATGTCAGCATTTAAGGCTGCCTAGAAATGTGGGGACCAAATTAAGAATTGTTGTTGGTTTGTAATGCTGTGAAGTATTTATTAGGCCACACATGTTCATTGCTTCTTTGGTCTTAACTCCAGCGTACAGAGTCCCTGATGCTGGTTTGTAGTATGAAATTCCTTTAGGGTGTGGAGACATGATCAGGTCCTTGAGAATCATGGGCAGCTGGCAGGCAGTGATGGCACAGTGCTCGGGATGGAACAAGAGCAGCAGGAGGGCGACACAGGCACCATGGCTGTGTCTATCATGTTCAGCATGGTGGCCCCATTGCTCTCCTTGAGGAGGAGAAGGTTGTGCTCACAGAAAATCTGCCTGGTGTGTGTAATTCCGTACAGCAATACCTGCTCTGCAAGGGTCAGACAACCTCACATTTAGCACAAGTGAAGTGATATCTCCAGGTTTCTTCCAGCTGTATTTTCTGCAGATCTACTCTAGAGCAGCTCATATGGATTTGGAAGACTAACCAGATGTCCTAGGTTCCAATACAGATGTATTCTATTACCCCCAGCTGTGGGCCATTAGCTGTTATCTCCTGCTGTGACCCACCCCTGATAACAGACAATGGGCCAGCAAGAAACCACTGCATGACTCATGGACTTATCTCATCCTATTGTGAGATGCTGCGCCCAGGAGGGAGGAGCCAAGCATTCCCACCTGGATATAACCTGGCCTTGGAACTGCCTAAGGGAGCCCTGGCTACTGGATTCCCAGAGGACAAGAGCTACCACTGGGCCTTCAGCTGGAGACCAGACCTTCCATAGGATCACTGCTTCAACTGAGCTACTTCATCTGGACTGCTACCACCACCCTAACAGGGTGTCAGGTTGTATCTGACTTTGTCTGTGCTTTTTTTTTTTTTTCTTCTTTCCCTTGTATTATTTTGCTTATTTTTAATTTTTTTTCCTCTTAAATTTTAACCCTGACTTGTGGTCTCCCACTGGTTTGTTTTCAAACCAACACACCAGAGAAATTTTGAAAATGCGGTTAGTACTGACAGGGCGTCACCAGCGTTTCTCTTCCAAATACTTTCATGTCAATCTTCTACATAAGGTGGAACTAAAATGACCCTCCTATGTGTTAATGAGAAATATTTTTTTTGATGGGGGTTAATGCACACGAAATGTAAAACATAGTGCAAAGATACTGCATACTGCTTCTCCTGGGAAAACAGTTAATGAATCCTTGTTTAGTGGTTCAATACTTTTTGTGTTGCATAAAGCTCTTGTGCAAAGAAGAGATACCTGTCCTTCCACCCTCTAATTTTTTGGAGGAAAAGAAAAAAATATTTGAATAATACAGATACCCTTCTTTACCAAAGGTTAGACATGCTGTTGACTCACTCATGTCCTCAAAAATAAGTATATATATTTGAGAATTACTATTTTTCCCCATAAATGAAACATTTTTGGTTTTATTTTTGGAATTCACACTTAGACTTACTCAATAAAATACAAATAGGTGCTAGTATAGCACATGCTCACAGCAAGAACAAAATGCTGTCACAAAAGTGATTTACCACACAGGAGCCTGCTGTTACCATTTCTTTGCTCTGCAGGCTGATGTTGCTGAAAAAAATGCAAGTCAAGCCTAGCTCTTTGCAATCAGAAAATAGATGGTTGAATTATTTAACATATGAGAGATTGAAGTGATATGAACACAAAGGGCCAGCAAGTCTGTAGTCTCCAGAGACATTTTTAAGTCCTGTATCCATAAAAGTGATATACTGTTTATCTAGGTCAGGCTGCCAAATGAAATACATATTTATATATCTTCCATTCCAGGCTAAGCATCATGTCAAAGATGTCATCATGAACACACACATAGTGATAGTAGCCATTAGCTTTGTGGTTACATTCAGTTTTTCTCTCAAGGAAGTTCATTTTCCATATCTACTAACTGGTGACTGGTGGGTGATTTCTCCCTGCCTTTGTCTCCACCCATGGGTGTTTCATTGTTTTATCTCTCCCCTGTCCAGATGGGGAGGGGTGTGACAGAGTGGCTTTGCTGGGTACCCAGTATCCAGGCAGGGTCAACCCACCATAACATTGTATTAAAATCAATGAAGGAATCAAAGGAATCAATGAAGGAATCAAAGGAATCAAAGAAGGAAAAATTGTGGGTTTTTTTCTGTGAGTTCAGGCCAGGGACAGAAAGAAACAGTCCTGCCAAGAGAGGAATGTCCTACTCCTTAAGGAAACTAAGCATGTGATTTTGTGCAGGTCTTTACAACCTTGCCTGTCTCTCTTCTCAGGCTACAATTTGATCACTCTCCAACCTGCCTTTTCTCCATAAGGGTGAAGATAGTAAACACGTGTGAAATGGCTATAAACCATCTATTGTGTCTGTAGAGCAAATAAGGCATGCCAGTGTGGTGACAACCCCCTGAAAGCTGGCCACAGAGGGCTTCAAGCCCTTCACACCAGGAGTGCTTTCATATGTAACAGCAGTGAAGCAGCTTCCCCTTCTTCCCTCTCATACCTTTGTTATCCACAAGCATGGCCAACATCCTAAAGGTCACTTAGCTGCATAATGACCTAGAAAAAGGAAATCCTGAAAAGAAAGTAGAGAGAACTGTAAATAAGGAAAAAACCAAATTCTTAGCTGAGGGAGTGCTACTGCCCTGGAGGGACAGAGTCTCCTGGCCTCTGCCACAAAACTCCTGACCATTGCTTCTCTATTGACTTTTCTCACACAGCCATTGTCTGGAAAGGTCTCCCATTTTAGTACTTGACTGAATACATTTAAGCTGCTGAGCAGCCATCAACTGCCACTGAAAGTATTAAAAAACATGCTTAAGATAACTCGGGAAAATATATGTCTGTAAATAAGGGATTTATCCAACTAAGTGTTGACGTTTGCACCTTGGCTTCTTCTGACCCTGTAGTTATTAACTGCGTCACGGAGAATTTGCACAAAGTGATTGGTGTCTATAAATCCTTAATTCAACAATTTATTAACTTTTAAATGCTTGACTTTGCAACTTGACTGATTCTTCAGAAGAAATGTCTGTGTAGTCTTGGGTTTTCAGAATGCAGACTGAAATAACAGAAATTTTCTCATGAAAAACTGCTGACAGAATCAGCCTTCTATTGCAGAGATCTTTGTCACTTCAGCAGAAGAATAACTGATAGCAGTATCAGATTGTCATCACCTGTTTACCAGCAGTAAAGGAGAATGAAAAGCGCCCAAGGTGCTTTATAGCCCATAGCTGATACCAGGTTTCAGAAATTAGAATTATGCTCTGCATCTTGAAGAGAAAAATCCTTTGATGGTTAGAGATCCTTCTTTGCTACATCTATCACGATCTTTTCCTCAGTCCTCTGAAGTCAGTCCTCTTTTTTAGCTAATCTCAAGCTTACTAGCTTCTCCTGGATCTTTAGCCATTACCTGTCCTAACCCAGTCCTTCAACTGTGTCCTTATTGTCCCTGGCTTTGCATCAGGTGATAGTTTTCTCCTTGTTGCCTGGATGCCAGAGTTGGGAATGTTCAAGACCACGTCCTGAATTTTTGTTCCTGTGAAAAAAAGTCAGTAAGGTTTTATAAGAAAAGCATGACACTCTGCTATCTCTGGATATGTCCTGCTGCTTGTAATTCTACCATGGAAGCAGTATTTGCCATTTCCATTGAGCTGCCTCTGTGGGGTCTCTGTAAGGATGGGACATGTGGTATAGCAGCCAAAATCAGTGAGAAAACACAGTATATTTGGGGGCTTGTGTGCTAAATTTGTTTAAATGTCAAGTTGTTCATGTCAGCTAAGAAACAGAGCCAGTCTGCCCTGCCACTCGCTCTCCTGTGCATCCTGATCTGCTGCAGCGCTGTGGGAGGAAAACAAATGCAGCGAAGGAAAGCATTCACTGCCCTGTTTCAAAATAAGGCACAGGAAATCCCAAATCACTCTAGACCATCCCAAAGGAGTAACTCCTGAAATCTTTGCTTAAACATTTCTTGTGCTGTGCTGAAAAAAAGCAGCTGCCAAACCATTTGGAGCCTTGGTGTTGAACAGTGAACTTAGGCTGGGAAGGGGCAGATCACTTAATAGTGACACCACATAATTTGTTGTTACTGAAGTCCATATTTATCCTATTAATAAAGAGTTTGGCATTAACATTTTTGTGTAAATGAGGATAATTTATTAAGCGAAAAGAAAAGAAACTAAGGAAAACAGATTGCTCCAGAGGGCAAAGAAATATATCACTGCAAACATACATAATGAATGCAATTTATAAAGCACTTTTAATTAAAAGTTTTTAACTTGAATTATATCATTTGATTGCAGAAGTTGAGCATGTTTTATTAAGCCAAACTTCTCAGCTGATCTTTATACCCCATTTAAGAGAAAATAACCATTATGTTTACAGCTGTCTCCTTGCCATTGAGAAATTATTTATTTATGACTTACCAAAGTGGTGTAAGCAAAGCATTTGGGATCTGTGCTTTTGTTCACCAGTTTCCTCTGAATTACTTTCCATCTGTCTAGGCCTTTTAACAGTGATAGTTACTCTTCTTTATAGGAGTGATGAATAATACTAATTCTTGCATACTGCTTTTTATAGCAGACCTGAGTAACTATCCCTTAGCTTGGGAGCATGAATGCTTATATTCCTTCTTCAAACATATGCTATACATTATCATATGTTTAAAGACACGAATAGCAAAGGAGCATCTGCTGCAATGGAGTCTGATGTCTTCAGATGATTGTTTGCTTTGGGCATATAAGTGAAGAAGGTTGTCTCAGCTCTGTCCCACGAAACCTCCGGTTTGCATAAGAATTTGTTGCACAGAACAAAGCAAAACTGCATTCCCAGCTTTTGAAAACACTGAACAATTTGAGAGGAATTTGGGTACAGGTGGCAAGTATAAATGCTTTCTACCTTATGGCCTTCACTGTGACCAACAAGTGCGTGCCTACCTGAGATGAAGCCATGGACAGCTCTGGGAATGATCCATCCCCTTCTCCTTAATTTTAAGGTTCAGTATCAACAATGGAGGAAGTTCTGAAACATGGAAGAGGGGCTGGATGTCCAGTCAAGAAATCAGCTTGATATTGCTTTGAGATATTGAGCTTTAATGGAAGGTACAAAAAGTATTGTACTTTAGCAAAAGCTGACCTGGGTTGTTTTTGGGTGTGTGTGCTGTGTAGCCACCCCCTCTGATTGTTTCTGGCTAGTAAAACAGACTCATTCAGTTAATTTTTGGATAAAGATGGTATACCTTGTATTTAGTATGCTTGGGAAGTGGCAGGTGAGACAAAGAATTTGTGACTCGTCTCACTTAAAAATGTTCCCTCCTCTTGATTCCAAGAAAATTTAGATGTTGAATTGTTCTCTGAACAGCCTAACTTTTTGAAGGTGGATCCGTGAGATTTAGCTTTGAGCATTTCTCTTGCCAGGTTTTACAGAACGTAACATGGTAGCCTATAGCAGCTCTGCTGTGAGTTTTACCCAGGTGACTCTTCTTCAAAAGCTGAAGAGCAGAGGGACCAAGTCCATCCTTGGGGTGCCATTCTGTACTCTCCAAAAAAACAAATTCACCTGTGACACTTTTTTAGGGAATGAGAAGATTTTATCCTTAGAAACATTTAAAAATTACAAATAGGTTAATCCACTCCTAAAATAAAGTTCTTGTTTCTGTGTCAGGAAAAAAATAAGATGCTAAACCTTGCTAATGCTGGCAAATAGCTCTTCTATTGATGTAAATTAGAAGTTGTATTTGGACACAAGAAAATGAAGGGAGCTATATAAACCAAGTAAAGAGGAGTGCTCCTGATAACCTTTCACTGAAATTTGGGAGTGAGAAAATTAATTGTCTAACCTCCAAATTAGAAGCCCTCTGTGTAGATCCTGAGAGTTTGTTGTTTACCTTTCCAGAAATGCTGAATTTCGCAGCTTCTTTCTGAGACAATAAAGTCAGAATTTCTCCCAAAACCATTTTTTTCAGTTTTAGTTAAAAATGATAAGGTTTATTTCCCATGTGTTTTAGGACCTTTATCTTTCCCATAGACATAAACAGGTTTCAATTTGCCAGTTGGCCCTCCTGATTGCCAGCAGTTCTGCTTGAGTAATCTCACATCTTCAAGAAGTGGCATAAGAATAATATAATTTCATTTTTTATTGCAAGTGTTTCTTCCTTTTTTCTTCCATGTGGTTTTTCAGAGTCAGGGAGCATTTTATGATCAGTGATTTCCCTCCTACATCATCATTTTGCACTGTCAAGTGGGCAAAGAAAGAGCTAGAGAGCTGTCTTGGTCCTTTTCATAGTGCTGATAATCAACATGCTGCCCTTTGTGAGGCCGTCATGTTCAAGTACAGGATCCAACACTGTCTGAAGAAAGCTGCCAGCACTTGTCTTTGAATTGCTTTTCCTCTGCTCAAGACAAATGTTGACACTGCCTTTCTGACTTTTGTAAGGAGACCACAGTCTCAGCTGCAACTGCCGTGAGGAGCAAGTAAAACATGAATGTAGTCAGAGGCTGCAAAGACTGCTTATACACATTCCAAATCCTTTTTCAGGCCATTCCACTAAAGTTTCAGAGTGCTTTGGTTTTCAGATGACAACATTTGATGTGAGGAGCGTTTTTGGGGTTATTTCAACCTTATGCTAACGTGTCAAAGATATGTGTCTTCATGTGTTTACCTACCATAGTGCCCTGTATTCATTCAAGGCATTGACTGGACCATCACTACCAAACAGCAGGGATATATCCTGGTACCAAAAGACCATTATGGGAATTTGAAATATTATCATTAGTGCTTGGACAGCATGATTTTGCTGTCTTTCCTACAAAGAGATGAGAGTTTTTATCTTAGCTTCCGTTTTAATTCTTAAATCTTTGGAGTTTTCGGCTGCCAGGAGGTGGTGCTGATGTACTCCTCTTGTTCAGGAGCCTGTGACGCCTCTGAGCACACAGAGACAGCTCGATTTTGGCAGACACGTACAGGCTATTCGGTTACAGTATTTGGTTACATTTTTACATCAGTTAAATTTCATGTCACTGCTACCTGCTAACACCGTGCTGCTGTATTGACTCTGCTGTGAGGGAGAGCTGGACTGCTTGTCTTCTGATTCTAAAACATATTGCACCACTTTCCAGGTACCAGGTTCCTCATCTGCAGAGTGGCAGGCTCGACGTCTAGAAACTCCACAAGAGAAGCATTAAAGATTGAGCAACCAATAGATATGAACTGCAAGTGTAGTTATTTATGTAGTAAATGCAGCGGGTTTGGGAAAGGGGTTCAGAGTGATGTACCCAAGTTTGAATTGCAGTGCATGGGAAAGATGGTGATGTTTCCTTGGTACCTCCCTGTGCTGGTGTGTACCCACTGGACCTGGAAATTCTGTGCAGCCCACTTCACCTGGTGAAGCAGGCAGTGTTTCAAGTTGATTAAACTAGGGTCAGCATGATCCTTCACTCACCTACAGTCATCCAAACAAATCCCTGTTACAGACTTGACCTCCCAGAGTTAGAGCCCATTTTCTGTATGAGAATCTCACATCTCCGTGGCCCTTGCTGGGCTGCTGCTCCAGGCCCAGCTAGTCTGTCACAACTCCATAAGTTGCTGCTGTGACTTCAGACAATATCTGCCTTACCTTGGACTTCTGTGTGATGATCAGGCTTCTGAAGCTCTTCTTGTTAGTGTTCTGCACACTCAGCATGGCCCAGTGCACCAGGCTCCTATCCCTACAGCTCCCACTGCCTCCTGCTTGCCTTACTACCCTGGACCTGGACTACCCTGCTGCTCTGTGGTTGCTCTCCTCATTTCTGCCCTTTTGGCTCTTTGATGACTAACATAAATGCAGAAAAATTCCCAGCTACTTGTAGAGGTTATTCTGCAGTGACCTGGTCAGTGGCCCACAGTCACACTGTCTGGCACAAGCACAGGGGAAGTGACATTGAAGAGCCAGTGATTGTCTGGTGTATGAGCTCTTTAGGTTCTCCTTAGATGGTCTTTGACTAGACCCAGCTTGCATTTCACGGCGTACAGTTAATTTGTTTCTCCTTGTGGTTTTCCTTTTGTGTTTTTTTGTCTGACATACAACAATCCCTTATTTAAGTTTGCTTGTGCATCTTTTTCCTACAGGCAGAACTCATCTTCTGGCTGAAGGTCTGTTTTACAGTCCTGCTCTGAGGCTTCTTGTCTGTATTCAAAATGGCATAATCTGTAACAAATGTGCCATGTAAGTAAGTTAAAAATACATTGATCTTTATTCCTGTCTGTGAGTGCTTGATAGGCAGAGAGATATTCAGAAAGCCAGTGTCATAAAACTCCTGTGAGCACTAAAACTAAACTCCTACTGTTAAACCACCAGTATAGAAGACTTGACCTCATAAGGGCAGATAAATCTGCCTGTCACATAAATTCCCTCTCTGGACACTAACACTCAGATTCACTGCTTTTCAAGTACTTTGGAATTTCACATATGTATTTTTTTTCTCTCACGTGAAGGCCTTTCTCAGCATGGCATCATGGCATTTACTCCCTCCCTCTGTTGCAAGTCCACACTAAAGTTACCTGTAAATTCAGCCTTGCAAGTAAGTTTAACTTGCAGAAGAATGCATTCTCTTCGAGGAAAGTTTATGGCATTTTCAGACATTTAGTTCTCTTTCAAATGGCCTCATTTAAAATACTGGACTACAAGGCAGTCTTGAGCAGTGAAGCGCAACCTTTCTTGTTTCTGTGCAGATGGAAAGAAGCTGATGCTCTGATTATTTTCATTCAGAAATGCATGGAGAGATAAATACAGCAATAGCAATACCAAAGACCTGGCTGTACAACAATCTGTTTCATTAAAGCCTTCTCTATAAGAAGGATTAAAGAACTGTGTCCAGGATCAAGTAAAATGTGAGCATTTGATTGCTAAATGGGAGAGAGACAAAATCACTATGACTGATAGTCTGCTGAAATCTAGAATTCACAATATCCTCTGGGCTTCTACTGCAATGCAAAGAAATGCACTTGAGGGTTTGGGTTTTTTTGGCTGGTTTTTTTTCTTTTTAGAAATGTTTAAATTTTTTAAAACACTATTAATTAGCTTAACCTGGTAGTTATTCCCCTGCCCCTCCCCCAGCCTGATATCTCCCATTGCAGTAGATCTTCTTTTCATTAAAAAAAGCTTTTTTTTTTTTTTTTTTTTTTAAATGGGATTTTGTTGAGGAAGTGCAAACGGCTTCATTCCTTTTGTGTCTGACTCACTGATGAACTCAGATATCTCCAAACAGTTATTTCAGGAAACATTTCAATTAAAACAGTCTTACTTTTTCTTGGCACAGTTCATCATCAGATCACGTTTTTCAAGTCATCTTGTCAGGTTTTCTCTAACCTTACAACATAAGACGGCTGCAAGTTGCTCTCCTGTATCTCAGCATCACCCCAAAAAGAGGTGTTTCCAAGCAGCTTTCTCATTAAGAAATGGCAAAGCTTTCTGTCCTTACCCTCTTGCTGGATTATGTTGTGACAGTCCTATGTCAAAAATATTCCTCATATTGCTTAGGGTCAGGCTTTACCTTGAAGTATGACAGAAGCACGAAACAGGATCTCTCTGGAACTAGTAATTTATGCCGTGGTTTACTTTCTGCTGAGAGACCAGAATAAATTAGTCACATTTACATTAGGAGAATTATTTAGTTTTGATGTTAGGACAAGGTTTCTCTCTAGGGTAAATGCAGCATGCATAGTCATAGTCTTTTGTTGAGCTTATGCAAACAAATTGGATGTGTGGGGATCTGGAGACAAGAAACTGTGTGTGATACAAGGAGGGATAGGGTAGATTCGAAGTTTTCAGCCTGGTGTCTGCCTCTGGCTTGCCCAAAAGTTGATTAGGGGGCTAAGGTGACTTATTTTGGTGCAGCAGTGATCTGTTCTGGGCCAAAGTCTCCTCAGCTTGCCCCTGCCACAGGAGTCCAGGACTGCTGCAGGGACAGAAGGAACATGCTGGATAGGTGCAGCTCATCCTGCACTTTGATCAACTGGGCTTTCTGCACCTGAGCCTCGGTCCTCTCATGCCAGGAGAGGTGTAGGAGATGCCAAACTCCCCTATCCTCAGAGGCGGACATTAAATGTCTCACTGGGGGCTGTCCTACAGGACCCCTTGAGCATCTTCTGGTTCTACATTTCTATGATTACATTACACAATAAGCCAGAAAAAAAATTAAAACTCCATAAATACATCACCTATGACCCTGGAAATGGTAGTTTTGCAGAACTGCTTTCCTGTGTTTTTCATTCAAGGCATATTGTGCTGTTCATTACAGTATGTCAGAGTGACAGTAGCATTATTCTCTTATTTACAGTTCTTCCTTTCTCTTCAGCAGTGAAAATGAAAAGGAAATCAATGCCATTAAAGAGAATAATGACAAACTCACCTCCTGCAAGGCCTGTGCTCTTATATTCTTTTTTCTGAATTCTCATCTCTAAATGTACAAATGAATGGAAGAATGGAGGAAGACTCCAGGAAAGCACCACTGCAAAAGAGAGAAATACTGTGGTAGGCCACTGGATCTGCAGAAGGCTGAAAACAATCCCATGCCCTGCATCCCCCTCCACACCCCTGGCCTTTACAAAAGCGTGCTACGTGATTAGAAATGACAGGGAGGAAGATCAAGAAAGATCAAATTAAGTGACACAGGAGACAATGGGAGCTAGTACAATTCAGTAGCAATCAAACAACATTCAAACTTCAGTAACATCATTGTGTCTTTCAGTCAATCTGTGCATCACACTGTGAAGCCTCAGATCAAAGAGCTGTTAAAAACCCACCAAGGAAGTTCTCCATCAGGCAGGAGCCTGTGGTCTCTCACAATTTATTAAGTCAGAGCAGCACCTAACGCTGAACTGTGCCAGCAGGGCAGCATTTCATTGCCCTTTCTGTGCAATTCTGAACTAAAGCCCTTTCATGAATTTCCAGATTGTGAGCAGAGTTTGCAAGCACAACATCTGGAAACCACTTTGGCTTTCAGAAGTGAGAAGGCTGTAGCATGACTCTGTATTCTCTGCAAGAACCTTGTTCCTCTGTGCTGCATTGCTCAGTGAATAATATTGACTGCTCAGTTCCTCCAGAGTGTGAATTTTACTGAGGAATGAAGCAACAGGGATAGAGGGCAATGTATTTATCCAGCATGATGCCTTTGCTCTAACGAGTGGGGCAGCCATACAGAATTTAGAGTTGCTGACTATAAAGGATGAAACGAATCTCATTTGCATACTACTCTCAGGGAGAGTTTCGTTAGTGAGGTTCGCCCTCTTTGTGCTCTACCAGTCCCTACCTCTTCAGCAACCCTGCTAGGCTGATGGGAAGCAATTTAGATGGGCTCAAAAGGGGTTCAGTAAGACGAAAATTTTCAGTGGATAATTACAAGGCCAATATTTCATAGGTCTGACTGCTTGCTAATTAACATACTTTGACTAGATCTGCCTGCAGCCAGAGTAGAGCCCATTAAGGAGTAAGCTACAAAATTATGTAGTAAATACAACGAGGTAACTTCATCCAAAGGCAGGCTGCCCATGTGTGATATGGCTTGGAGGTGCTATATTTTGTCTGGATGAAGGGAAAGCTAAGCTGAGCTGAAATGAAGAAAGATGCAGTGGCAGGTGTGAGTGTGACCTGGGACCTGAATGCTGATCAGCCGAGAACAGCACGCCAGAGAGTGTTGGGTGTGGGCTACAGTTTGAGATTAAATATGGCAAAGAGCACCTACAACAAATGATGGCACTGGCCCAGGAGCAGAAAGTGGTAGATTTTGACATGGTTCATAATTGTTACAGTAACAAAGTTGCACAGCCATGTACTGACCTGCTGCATGCACTCATGGAGTTAGGATATCTGTGCTTCCCAAAGGAGAGCATATGAGAGGCTCTTATAGGCAAAGTTTTTCCATTTGTGTGACACAGAGAGAAAAAAAACGGTTTAGTTAGTCTCTCTTGCTGAGGAAAAAGAATGCTGTTGGCCTCCCCATTAAAATCACAGTCTGCAATTATCTGTGTCATAATTTCATTACAGCTCATTCAGGTACCAGTTGGTGATGCTCCTGATGTACAGGGGTTGCACACCTTGCAAGGGAATTGGTTGAGACTTTCCTAGTAAGCACTGGATCCTGTATTCTCAGCATATTTCATACATCATGGCTGGTTTCCCCTGGGACAAAATATTTCTGTTTCAGCTGCATTACCCAAGAAATACACCTGCTCCTTTATGTAATCAGCATGATCTCTACAGAAGGGTAAATAGCTACACATTCACCTGATGCAGCAGCTGTTAAACATGTTTGCAAAATGGCAAGTAACAATTGAGAATTAGCTTTGCAAAATCCTCTATAAATGCTATAAAGAAATAAAATAGGTGACAAACACAGCTTTATGCTGTTTTCTCCATTCATCTGCACTTGTTCTGCTCATAAGTAGCAGAATCCTGGATAATCTGCA
Organism: Monarcha castaneiventris obscurior; assembly: GCA_026261815.1. Taxonomy (NCBI): domain Eukaryota; kingdom Metazoa; phylum Chordata; class Aves; order Passeriformes; family Monarchidae; genus Monarcha; species Monarcha castaneiventris. The sequence continues at coordinate 12,508,036 of JAMPIT010000624.1, read as the reverse complement.
TATCTAGGAGTGCATATGTATTTACATGCTTTAAAACCCTTTTGTCCTGAACTCCTGTACAACCACTCTGTGTTGGGTGTGTATGCACACATGTATAAGAAAAATACATTCACAAATACAGGGGTAGATTATTTCATTTGTGTATCAGTGTGTGGTATGTAAGGTTGCAAAGAAGGAGGAAAGTAGAATCACTTGCATGGTACTGCTGCTTTTGAAATACTGCTACCTTCAAAACACTGCCAGCTCTTCAATTTGATGGAAGACTTTGCTGAGGAGCAAGATGGGAGCCACCGACAGTTTAGTGGTATCTTGTCTCTATGAGTGGAAATGTCTCCTGGGTCACAGTGTCTGAGCTCAGCAGTCACTGGCAGCTGGAGAGATGTGCTTAAGCACCTTAGCTGTAATTTCACTGGAAACAAGATGTTATGGTCTCTTTTCATAAAATAAGACATTCATATTACAGAGAATGTGTATCTATATCTATCTATGTAATCTATATCTACACAGTGTAATTTTATATGTACAGCATATATATATGTGTGTGTGATATTTTAGGTATATGCATATGGACTCACATTGGTGTGCATAACTGTATCATTTTGTAATATAAGCCTGTATAATTTTTTTTAAAAGCTATAAATAATACAAAAATAATTTCTGTTCTATAGTATCTGATGTTGGATTGTACTAATGGATGCTTCCATAGGACTCTAGAGGTGTGTGTATTGGGATGCATCATGCAAGCATGCTTACCTTATATAATGCATGATTGCAGGATTATATGTGTGTATGACATAATTCTGTAATGCAGTATTAGACACACTTTTAGAGTAACCTTCCCAGACATCAGGCTAAGTTGTTCTCAGCAGTTGGAAGGTTGAAAGCTAAGGCACAGCATGTGCTGTTTATTGCAACACTGCTCCTACAGAAGAGAGACCCGATGTTTAAAATCTGTAAAAAGATGCTTCAGCAGTTGTGCTACCAGCCAGTGAGAGTGGCATTCCCTTGCTGCTCCCTTCAGACACAGAAGACCATAATTGAATAGCATGCGAATCCTTTGCTGCCTGAAGCATCCAGGCAGCAGACCCAGAGGTCCTTTCAAACCAGGGTTTTTACAGCTCTTCCTAAGTCACAGGAGATGTTGGTGCTTTTCTGCAGGCAAAGACAGGCAAAACTGAAGCAAAACGCAAAAAATTGTGCAAGGAACAAGTCAGGAAGAAGATCCACATAGCAGAGAAATAGGGACAAAAAAAGCTGCCTGTATCATTAGTACATAGTAGCACAAATCATACAATAATCATGAAGACTTCACCTTTCTTTACCATAGTGGTGTTGCTGGCCATCTCACCCATGATCCTACCTCAGCCCTTTCAGAAAATAAGGGGGTTTCTACCCTTTCCTGCCATCTCTGCTCTCAGACCTGTGTTTATATGTCTTGTCAGGGAGTAGCACTGGCCACTCAACTCCCCTGCATCTGATGAGGGGTGGGAAACCTCTTGGTCTAATACATCTTATCTAATAGATTATACTGTATTTTCCTTTGTCTTCTATTGCAAGTCATTATTTATGGCCAAATCTACCAAAGCAGGAGCTCTGTCTACCCTGCTGGGAAGGTGCAAGTAGCATTACATTGCTTGTGTGTTGATGATCTGCCTAGATAGGTACCTCACTGATGTCACTGGGAAGTGAATGAAAAATACTGTTTTTATTTGGCTGCATTATGTGTTGTATATACGTAAATGGTTGCAGGTTGTGGAGTGCTGTGGAGTCAGACCATTCTTCTTTGTTTTTCAAAATATTTTCTGAGTTTGAACTGTAAGCTGTGATGCTCTAGCACTTACATAAAATCTGAAAAGTGTGAGTTTGCAAGTCATTTCTGTTTCAGCATAATTTAAAATCTTTCCTTGACCAAGTGGTTGAATAGTTGGTACCATCCATTAGCTGAATTTAGCTATGGGATGACCAACAAAACATGAAATTTTCTAAGTACCTTGTGTTCAGAGAGTGCAAGGATGTAGCAGAGGATGTACCTCTGATAAAAGGCTGTGTTCTTACAATGAGAGTTTTCTGATTAATTTCTTTCCTGGTCCCTCATTATCCTCCTAAGGATTGGTGAGTGCTGGATACAGGGCTCTTAAGCCTGTATGGTTATTTCTGCTTCAGTTTTGGTTACAACCTCTTGCAACACACTGAGATAGTGGCATTCTGTTATCCCCACCTGCAATTACAAGAGAGAGGGAGCTGAGTCAGACTGAGCACAGAGTGGTCCCACATCCACTGACATGGCACAAAGCAGCCTGCAGGATCCAGAGAGACCACAGTGCTCAGGGGCTCAGCCATACTGCTGTTGGATTAATAACAATACATCAGGCCCAAAGGAAAACGTATTTTCCAGATGCTCATCTTAAAGCTGGCAGAAAAACCTGTTCTTTCTTGGTTTTCTAGGGAGGTTTTGTTGGGTGGAACTGCTGGAACTGCTCTTTGTAGATAATAGATTTAGATGTGCCATAAGCTTTGTCTGGTGTCAGTGTGTGTCAAGCCTTTACCAGTGGGTTTTAAAGATGCGCCTCAACTCATTTACTCCATTGGATGATCACAGACCCAAGACTACACAAAGGATTTCCGAACAATGACTCTTTGCTATGTTAGATATTGCCCAAATAGATATTGCTTATTCTTCTCTGTCATAGAATTTCTTTGTTACTTTAACATTTGCATTGTGTATTGTTTTGAGTTTAGACTTTCAGGACTCTTCAAAAGCAAAATAAAATGTCATTTCTGCCTGATTAGGGCTCCACCATGAATATGATTCGCATTCTTCAGTTAAAAATGTGAAATGAAAATGTTAATGAATCTGCATTTTCACTGCTGTGCAGGTATATTTTATAAGCAAGCCCGAAAATACTCCTGAAGATCTCAGGTTGGATTCTGACTTAGTAGACCATTTCTCAGACGCACAAAAGTTCCAGTGAATTCCAGCATCTTGCTATCATAGTTTTTGGCTTCTCTGAGTAGACAACAAAGAGTCTTTTGCTTTACTGGGACAGAGATCTGCTGTGCCACCCACTAGGACATAGCCTGCCCCACATTTCTTCTCTTTGTTTATCTTTGCAGCCTTGGAGCTTGGCAGCTTCCCTGCAGCAGGAGGGAAATGACAGATCCAGAGGGACTCCCTGCTCCTCCCCACTCTCCATTAGCTGTAGCTGCTGTCCACGGTGCTGCTGCTCTTACACCAGCGTTGAGATGTACCTGGTGATGAAATGACTGACTGCTAGGACTGTAGGACTAAAAATAAGGTGGAGAAAATTTTCTTCAGCTCTCACCAGAGCACACAAACTCATCACCATATATTGGCTGTTTAATATTTCCAGCCTCTCTGAGTTGGAGAATGAGTTTTCAGAGTCTTGCCTGTGCCTTCAGTTTTTAGGCAAGCCATCAGTTTAATCTGAAGGACCCAACAAGCTATTGCAATGTCATTTCTTCAAAATCCACACCCAGCCATTCTACTGGAACTCTTCCTCTATTTCCCACAGGAAAGGAAAGCAAATTTTTGAGGGTGACTTTGAAGAGCATTAATTCACTGTTTTCATTTTGTGTTTGGGATATTTTACAGGTCCATCCATAAACAATTGCTTTTGGATTCCAGTTTCTATTTTGTTCAACTACACATGTTTTATGAAAGTCACACAGAGCTACATGTACAACAGGATGCCTGCATGACAGAAAAAATGAAGCATCAGAAAGATTAATGTAATGGTAAAATATGTGCAAAAATAACAGTACTTTGCATGTACATTGAACAGATGAGTTGCTCATTCTACAGTAGTTGACTGTATAAGGCTATTTATGCATAAATCACTTAGTTCAGCCTGACTTCTGCAGTGATGGGACATAATTGATCTTTAAAGTTTTATGAAAGAATCACAGTCTGTGAAATTAAAGGAAGTTCCGTTGTTTAATTTTGCATTTCTATCAACTGCCAGGAATATCACAATGGTAGAAAAATACCAGTTTTCTCCTAAAAACTTTTTATAGATAGTATTAAACTAATAAGTATATTAATATGTTACGGCAAAATATTTAACACCATGTTATTTTTCACTTTGCATCTGGAATTTATGGAATAAAAGCCAACAAAACTGCAATAAATTGATCCACTTCTGGGAGGAATGATGGTAATATTTCATCAGCATCATACCTGAATTGCAAGACTCTTCTTTCAGAACAGCATTAGACAACTCAGGCATTGGAAAGATCTGGGTCTTGTGACTATGGGCTACCTGCCTTTTGTTTAAGAAATTGGTTGGTCAGTCTGGGATAAATGGGGAAATATTTTTCTTGTTTCCATCACTTGGGAGCAAAAGGACAAGGGAAGAAGAATGGGTAGAATCACACTGCTCTTCCACTGGTCAACATGGGTGTCACAATTTAGTGTTAATACACTACAGCAGTGAACCTCTTTCTTCTGGAATCCAGGAAGGATTCCTGGTCACCTGAACCACTGCATCTATTCCACAGAATTCATGCTGGTACAGCACCACTTTGCTGTTGAATATGTCCTTGTGACAAAACGAAGGCATCAGTTGTTGCTGTACTAGAGATTGTGATTAATGCACTGACAATAGCTGCTACTACCTGCAGTTTTAATTAAAGTACCAGCTTCTCCACCTCCTTTTGCATGTTAGTTTTGAAACAATTGCTCAACAATTTAATCTTCCTTGTTTTCTAGGCTCTTTATAGTAGGAATTATGATGAAAACTCCCTGCACAGCCACCCCTTTATCCCTTCATCCCCTTCAGCTGTTTATTTTTGAATATGTGTCAAATACACATTTTTCAATGATTAATGTTTTGAAATTGGAAAAGCAGGCAGAGAGCTGTGAGTCAGCCTAGCAATGGCAGTGGCTTTAGCTGTGTATTATGTACTTTAATGTGTAGCAGGCTTGAACTGATAAGGGAGATGGAAACTATTCCCAAGGCCCATGTACTTTCATGGACAGGAAAAATAAATTGCTTAACCTTTTAGGAGAGCCTCGTGCTGCAGTGGCTTGCCTCAGACCCCAGTGGCAGATGAAGGAACTCTTTCAGTGTTTTGGGCCTGCTGGGTTTCCAACGGTTGTGCACAAAGGCCTCTGATGATTTATTCTTATCCTCCTCTGTGAGCCTGGGTCCTCTGGGTCCTCCTGATGTCCTGGTGACCAGCTGGCTTATCCTTAGCCCTCTGTGTAGGGATGAAAGATTCAGGGTTGAGGACTCTAAGGAGGATTTGCTGTGCAACTGAAAGGGAATGATTTCAGACCTAACATCCTGAAAATGGATCTTGAAGGCACTGCGTACAATTACTATAAATTATTGAACCAAAGTAATAAAAACTACACTTAATGCATCGAGTAAAACAGAATGAAAACAGCTCTCTCTCTCCCCCACAGTCTCTCTTATTCCTGTCACATTCTAAGACGGATTTCCCACTGCACACAAAATTATAGCAGAAGGGCTATTTAACTTAGAGAGGGGTCTGTGTACACAAACATCACAGCGTGTGATGCAGGGTGATTGGTTGTAACATGGATAGTTTTGTCTTTGGTTAAACCTTCATGCTGTCAGATGGTATTTCCTGCTTTGAATGGTAATTGTCTTCTAATGTTGTTAGGCAGCTGCAATGCCAGTCTGATGGTTGTGTGATTTGGGACACTTTTTATGCCACTCGCTGCTGCAATAAAGTAATTTTAATTTGGTAGATTCCTGAAAAGGCTTATTTGGTGTAAATGACCTCCACCTTGTTTTCCCAATGAATCAATGTTAGTTGAAAGAAGAAACAGAGGGTTTTCTATAAATCTACCCTGAGAAAGTCAGAACAGATCTCCTCTTGAAAATTATATAACAGGTACAGAGTTAATGTCAGAAGGAGAGTTCAAAGAAACCTGAAGTGTCACTGTGTTTGTACTGGTGACTCAGCTATGGGAAAAAACAGGTGATGACTCTGTAAATAGATGGGATGAATGACACTGAGGGCAGGAGCACGAGCTGTAGGGGTGTTGGCAGGTTAATAGGTGTAATTATCGCAATTGTATGGGAATCACTTGAGTCACGGCACTATCTGTCAGGTAAGTGCAGAAGATCATTCATAAGCCATTGAAAGGGATCAAAGTAGCCTGTAAAGAAGCTTCTAAAAAGGACAAAAATGAGTTGCATCAAAGACCAGTTTCAGTACAATTACATGTAAGTGATTGTACAGTTATATGTAAAACATTTTTCTGAAAATGTTTCTTCCTTGTTTGACTAAATGCTGAGGCTGTATAAACTGTGGACTAGCTGTTTGGAATAATTCACCCAAATGATTTTAGCATTCCCTGCAGCAACCAGAAGAAAAATAGGAGGCCTGTTCGTTTTTAATTTTATAAGATCAAGCCACTAAGGCCACGGAAATGGCCAAAATAGATGGCAATGTTCAGCCTGTGCACCTTGCTCTTAGGTCCATGGTGCTCGTAGCTGGCTTTGTAACAAGAGGGGAGTGTAACCCACTGATGCTGCTGTTTCAGAATTATTTTCTGTCATGGAAGGGTGTTTAACTAAACTAATGAGAAAATTGGCTTGGCAGACAATGGCAGTCAGAAGACATATCACAGGTGTCCTGTGACATAGGGATGGAGGATGGACAGACATGTCTAATTATTGCCCAATATTGTGGCTGTAGGAACACCTTCTTGCCAGCCACATGCTCCAAGCAATGACCATGTACACCCCTCTCTGCTCAAGTGGGTGCTTTATCATGGAGAAGCCTGAACTTTATCTTGTAAGCACATCTTCCTTCAGCTGCTGTTGTTGTTTATGTGGCAACATTTTGTTGTTTACTGTGGTTGAGACTCAGTTAAAACATGACAAGCTTTGATAGACTACATCAATTGTTTTTTTCTTTTCTTGATAATACCTATTGTATTTTGCATTGTAAAAAATGAAGGCTCTTTGCTTATAGTGAAAACCAGTCAGAAGAGAAACATGACACACAGAAAATGGATATTGTTTATGGATTTGATAATGTTGGCTCAAATGTCTGCATAAAAAGTTCCCTTTTGACTTTTGTCAGAATCACAGTCACATAAAATGGCTTTTATGTTCTACCTAGGGTAAAATATTCCCCTCATGGACTTTGGCAAAACTTTTGAACAGAGGTAGAAATATTTATGATCCACCAGAGGCTCAGTAAATCCCAGAGAAGCTGGTGCCTTTTTGAATGCAATGTCTTTTCAGCCTCTGTTTTCCAGGCTCTGTTCTCTATTTTCTACTTTCTAATTTGGTAATTTCCTCCACACAATTCTGGTTTTGTTCTGCTGAGCCTGCACCATGGGAACGAACTGGCTTTGCTTTCTGCACGGGTGGGCTAAAGTTTCCTTGGAAAGCGTGGCTGAGAGTCACTGACACAAGTGCAGCCCGTGGTCACAGCATCCCTGCAAAGTGCATGTTGCTGTTCTCACTTTACAGATGGCTAAATGAAAGCAGAGGAATGAAGGGATTTGCCTAAGGCCACATAATATATCAGTTGCTTGTGTAGGATTAGTTACAGCTCAGGACTTCCCTGCTGCCAATTGCCAACCCTGCACTCACTCCACTCTTTCCAGTGCCACAGAGATTGTTTTTGCCCTACTGGTTTAAAGGGCATGTAGATGGTCCTACTCAAGACATAAAATAATCCTGCTATAAATTGTTTCAAGAGACTTTGCTGCCCTTATGCAATGTGGAAGATCAGAGGTAAATGGTTTCTGCTTGCGTGATTCTTGGCACTATGAACTTTATGTCATAGCACATTTTTCTGGTAAACTGAAGGTTGACAGAAGTGTGCTAGGTTAAGCCATAGAAACCTAGATTTCTTTCCATATTTTATTTACACCCAAAAAGTAGCATTGTATGTGTCTTGATGCACAAACCAAAAGCTAGGGTGAAAGCAGGCCTGTCCATCATGCAGTGTGAGATAGTTAATCATCTCATGTAAAATTGCTGATGAAGATTGGCACAGAGCAGGGCAGTCATCCTGCACATGCTTCCTCCTGGACATGTGCTCGCTGCTTGGTCTTTGGTGTAAATAGTACAGACAGCAGTGAGCATTTGGAGCACTCTCTGTCCACCAATACAGCTGTGTTTTTGCTCCAGCAGCTGTGAGGGATTGCAGGAAAGGATGTATGTAAGTACTTGAAATGGGAGCACTTCTGTGTTTAGACAAAACCAACAGAAAATGTGATGTGCATGCATTGAGAAGAAAACCTGCAGTTAAGGTGTGAGCAGAGCTGCCTGTGACATGCACTGGAGTACATACCTAAACAGAACTTGTTTCAGGAATAAGGGGTAGCAGGGAGAAGTCACAGAGGCAGCAGAGAATATCTACAAGGCAGAGATGCATGGCAAGCAGAGGAAGGAAAGGATTTGCTCCTGCAGGGTGCTGAGCACCTTTAATGCCCAGTGAGTTCAGAAGTAAAGGGAAAATCCTGAAGTTATAGCTACACAAAATGTGTCTTAAATTCTCCTGAATTTTCCTTCTTATAGTTACTGCCATTTCATTGCAAGCAATCTAATGTGAGCAGATCCACTGCGCTTTTTTTCTTTGCAATGCTAAATTGTTATATCTTTCTGATCATGTGTTCTGACAAAGCTCATCCAGAAATACACAGCAAAAAGGGGTGACTTTTGATGCTGTCACTTTTATTGCCTCACTGAATAATACAAGACAATTTTTCATCTCTGAAACACTTTTTCTGGCTGGTCCACATAATAATGTCAACTCTATAATGTTTTTCTCCCTAAGACTGACATTATTAAAATATTCAATGTCTTAAGTAGGATTCTCTTCATAGTAACACCTTTCTTTGAAAGGGCTCATCCTCAGGTCCATACAAATATATACTATTGTTTGTGCACATGAAACACAACTACTCAGGCTTCATGAGAATTTTATATACGGGAAATAAAGATGAAGTGTTCACCTATGTCCACAAAGAGTAAAATCTTCCTCCCCTCAGGCTCCTCCTCTGTTTCAGCCAGTGGGATGTGAGTAGGGAGGGTGGGATCAAGCCCTACAAGAACCATGGGAGCAGCACGGCCACATGCAGAAATTTCACTTATGTTGTTCCCAGCTGGAATGGGTGTGTTTTTCTGTGTTTGAGGATGTGGTCACCCTAAAACTGCCTTGCTGTTTGTGGCTTTTTTCATAGCAGTGAGATAAATCAGAGTGCTGTGTGGAAAGCAGCACCCCCTCACACCTGAACAGACTTGTGACACTACTGGGATGGGTTTTATTTGTCAGTGCATTGCATGGAGGCAAACACACCATTTCTGGCAGATGTAATCTTTCTCTGCAGTCCTGCTTTATGCAGAAACAAAAAAGTCTTCACTTTTATTGCACTGTTACGAAATGTCTGAAAAAAGCGTGACCCAACCAAGCAGATGAAAACTCCATGTGGACAGTGTTTAAAAAGTGAGCATTATAGATGTTTTCCTTTTGCAAGGAGATGTATGATTAGCTGCACAATAATGGAAGTTATTTATTCATAAGAGGATTGAAGGACTGTTTCTTCTAGTGTGCACAGGCTTTTGATTTTGCATAGCTGAACTGCAACATATAGCTGGCTGCCACTGCTCTGACACTGTATAAATCCTTAATCACAGCCACTTCAATGGAACAGGTTATTTGTAAGCTGAAGACATAACTTCTTCAGCAGAAGATCTGCTGCCATTAAATATATGAGATTATCTGACACAAATCCTTTTGGGTAAAATGTCTTTCACTGCACAAACCTCAAGTGTATCACACGTAAGTGCAAGTGCATACAGATTAAAATATCAAAAATATTTTAAAATATGCATATGCAGCTATGAAATGCCATGCTTGGAAGTAATGTAGTTATGCTGTTATGTTAAAACCATACAAATTTAGAACTTTATTGTAAAAAAAGTATTGATTATATAAATATGACATCAATTAGATATCTTTTTCTATTACATATTATAATCTCTGTATTGTATATGACAAATTTTAATGAAATTGTGCAAATTTGTTGTAGGCCAATTCAGTTTCTACAAGAAGCATTATATTAGCAAAAGGCCTGCTTCACACAGGAATTTCTAGGGATCCCATTGTGTGTTTTTTATGCTTTTTTTAAAAAAATACAGTTTCTTCAGAATCCTTTTTTGTTTGTTTATTTGCTTGTTTGTAAAAGTATGAAACCAGGCCACTTTCAAGGCCCAAAGTGACCATGGCTTTCTAAAACATGATACTAAGAATGACTCCCATTACCAATTCTCAAGACAAAATTAATGTTGAGGATTGAATGCAGGCAGCCCTCTGGCCATGCAAGGAGCTGCTGACATGTTTAGATTAAGCTTTTTTTTTTTTCTTCAGGGATGTAGCATTGTCTTTCACCTACTTCCAGAAAATGTTGTGTATTGCCATGGCAGCTCACTGCTGGGCTACTGTTTTGGAATGACAAAGCAGGGAGGTTGGAAAAGCAGCTGAACTAATGAGTTGCTCTTAGAGCCCAGAGCTCTCATCATGGGAGCATCACACATCTCTGTGTTATTTATTATTATTATTAGCCCCAAAGAAGCTTGAGGTATATATCAATGCACTTAGTGCTATGCTTTCAGAGGCATTAATACTTTTTTGTCAGAGGCACTTCTCTGTCAATATAATTGTTCTCATGGTGGTGAACAAGCTGCAATCAAACAGCCTTGAATACTGGACAAACTGAAGTAACAAAGCTAAAGAGAAAGAAGTTTTTTTTTTATAGCTAGAAGGAAGAACATATCTTAAAATTGCACAGACAAAATAAAATGAAAGAAATAGAATAGAACAGAATGGAATTGGTAAGTTAAACATCATCCATACATTGTTTTAAAATATATATAGCCAGTTGAAAGGACTTGCAGAAAAGTATCTAGACTCTCAATTTGGTTTTTAAAAATAATATTGCTGTGCTGATGATGTATGCAGCCATGGTATCTTGGAGTTATAAGAAGCCTGATCTTTAACTACCCTGTGACAGGGAAGTCATTGATTTTTTAAGCGCTGGAGATTCAACATCATCAGTTCTGTGAGCTGCTTAAGGGGCAAGTTATTGTCTGCAGCCTTTTCTTTTAAGAAGCAGTGTCTGACATGAACAATATGAGTGAAATAATGCCCAGTAAAGTACACTTCAAATTTATAGCAGTACTATTGCTAATACGTGGAAGTGAGAGTTTGGGGTTAAGGCAGGAGCTACTGAGGGGAAGGCCATGGTAGTGTTTAGGCAGCATCACGTGGCTTGATACTCAGACACTGAGTTTTGAGAGTGAAGAAATGCATGGGCTCTGGACCAAGTAACAAATATATCAGGTGAGTCATCTATTGCCTGTTAACATTTATTTCTATATTTTGTATGGTTAATACATAATATTATTTCCTATTCTGTTCACAATTTCTATATATTAGGCTGAATATTGTAAGCACATAGGAAACTGGTATGTATAGCTGTTTTCTATTAGTAGGGTTTTTTGTTTGTTTGTTTGTCTTACTTTTGGGGTTTTTTGTTTGTTTTTTTATTGATGTGTGCTATCTTCTGCAGAAAGAATTGCTTGAGAATATTCTACAGGAATGTTTCTGTCTTTTTCAGTACTAAAGTAAAAATGATTATTGCTGGAAATTTCCTAACACTCAATTTATTTAAAAGTAATGTGTTTCCCTTGATGGGATTTTACACAGGCTCTGAGATATCTAAATGAATCTTGAGAGTAGCAAGTGAAAAATCTCAGTCTGTATTCCTATGATCCCCCACTACTCATAGTGGGCTGTTTGCACGGATGCAATAGGCATATCCAACTCACAGAACAGAGTTCCAAATAATGCAGTCTTTGGGTACAAGTTCAAACTGCCTTACACACCCAGAAGTCATTCTAGGCGCCCTCTTCTGAAGAAGTAACCATTATTGAACTCCCAGCCTTCTTCCAAATACGTCATGCAACCTGGAGCACTAAAAGCTTTCTCATGTAGATGGTGTCACAAAGAGTAATTATTATAGAAATGTTAAACCTGGGAATGTCTGGGTGTGGAAGCACTGAGGGAAAGCCAGGAGAAGGGCTATGAGAATGGTGTGTGTTGATGGTCAGCAAGACCTCAGCACACATCTACCTGCAGCTTCCCACCAGGACTGGGAGACAAAGGGCAGTGAGCAAATCCTAATGGAGGTGGGGATGGAGTTCCTAACAGATACAAAAATGTTCTCCTAAAGCCAGTACATGGTCAGCAGCATAAGAGTAGCACAGAAGATGTAAGAAGGACTTGACAGCTGGAGTTCCTTTTTCCCCATGTCATTGCAAGGACTCCTAGACACAGCCCCTGCATGTACGTTATTGCCTGAATGCTGGACAAATGACTTGGGCTCACACATTTTAGAGTTGTGGGTATGTGGATAGGAGAAGATGACTATCAACAACCGAAACTGGTTTTGTTTAAAAATAAAACCATCTGTCCACCCTTTATGGTCCATCACTGCCATGTCCTATGTGGCTGCAAAAATACTGCTACATTATTTCCTACAGTGTTGCCTGCTGTTCTGCAGTATTAATGTATTCTGTAGATGACAAGGAAATCAGACTTTATATTTAAACAATGCACTTATTGTGTCTCTACTTGAAAATTAAATATTGCAGTAAATGTGTGGTTTTAAAAAAACCCCTTTTTTTTTAATTTTGGGTTTGTCTTTATAGGGTTGTATTTATAAAGAACTTTAGAGCTTCATAACATGTGTGGGTGGATCCTGCAGGAGGTGAGCTGAGTACATCTGGCTGTGGAAGATGATGTCAGGGCTCCTCAGTACAAAGATACAAGGGGCAGAAAGCGACTGAAGAACAGCAGAGGTTGGAAGAAGGTGCAGGACCAGCTATGTCTGGCTGCTGAGGAGTGACACAGAGTGGGGCTGGGTTGGGGGGGGACATGAGCATGCAGGGAATTGCTGGCCCAGGGATGGTAGGAATATGCCATACTTGGAGGAGAGGTAGTATTTCATTGAATCAAGGAGGGACTGGAGGATACATTCCCGAAGTGACTGAAAAGGATGAAACGGTCTGAAATGGATGAGATTCCAAGGTCTGGAGGTGGAAAAGATCAGGCAGCTTTTCAGAAGCTTTTCTGTGTGTCTGTGAAATAAACTCCCTTGGTTTTGTATAGGAGTATATAAGGACCCATATAAGAACAGAGAAAGGCTTAGTAAGTTTTCTGTTGTGAAGACAAACATGCAGAAAATTATAGACCATTGAAAAAACAATAATTTCTCTGGAGAAAAAGAAGAATTAATGGAGGCAGATTTCACATCTTAGTGCACAAACTGGTTACAGGATTGGGTGTAATATGAAACAATGATGCCTTATATAGATTGCATTATAGAAATATCAATCAGTTTCTGATTCAAAATGCTGAAACAGCACAGGAGTTGAGGTCAGTGCTAGTGGTTCCTTCCCAGCTCTGCTGGATAACCCTAAGGTTCTACTGTACTGTGGTGGGCAGGAGTGACCTGCATGTTTGTGCCTGCATGTGGCTCTTCACTGATCTAAATCTGAAGTATGCTGTGTGAACATCTCAAGCTCTAGGTCATGCAAAAGCATCACGAAGCAGTGAACAGATTTGTCACATGGTGAAAAAAGTCACTGCTGGGGTTTTTTTGGCAGCTATAATTTTCCTGAACCATTTTTTTTTAATGGTGAAATAGAAAGGTGACATATTTTTCTTTTGATTTGAGCATGGATTTGCAACTTAAAATGTAATGGTCAATTGTCTAAGAGTATCTGAAAATGACTCAAAACCCAAGTTAGAATAGGCTTAAATTTGCTCTATAAGGGTCTCCACATTTCTCTGCAAAATTTTTAAGGATTTACAAGTTGCAAACACCTGACATAGAACAATGCTGGTGAAACCAGACATGTCTAATTTTTCCCAGGCATTTGTAAAAAGAATCTAAATGAGGTTGGTAGATCTGCACACTCATTTTGTTATGACAGGAGATTCTATTTTTCAGCAATATGCCAAGAAGGATTGAAATAGAATCAGTCTAAGAAAACCTGCAAAACTTCCTATATTCATTGTACTTGGTGGTCTAGATACATAATTTAAAAATAATGTATCTTGGATTTCGGCTATTTTCAGTTGCTGCTGGCTTATATTAGAATCATGGGAAGGAATGAATAATTAACAAAGATAATAAAATATTATTTTTCAAATATTTTGGTGGATATGATCAAGCTGGAAAGGAAGATGCAGTTAATGTACTTTATCCAAGGTAATCTGATAATTTCTGATTTTGTTTCTTTTCTAGTTACTGTACCTGAAGCCACAGCACAAAAATACAGAAACATTCGGATTTGCCACTCTCTACTTTGGTATAATTCTTTATAGTGAAGAAAAGCTTTTATGTAAAATTATGAACAGTTTTATTGCTTTTCTATTCTGGCCATTGAACAAATCCATGTAAGCACAGCTTCCTGCAGTTTTACGTCATAGCAGCTTACAGACACCCGGGCTGTGCCTGTACTAAATTAAATACTAAGTGTGTTCAAGACAGTCAAACCCTCTGTCACTAGAGACCAGCTGACTTGAAATGACCTTCTAAGCCTTGCTTCTCTTCCAGCTTCAAAACTTATTTTATTTTGGCTGTGAGTCCTGACCTGCCTAGAAATGCTTGCTCCTGCCTGTTCACCCTTTGCACAGTACCTTTGCTCACTGTAGATAAACCCTGATTTGTTAAGCTTTGGCCAGGCCTTTGATGATTCCCTTTTCTTGACCTGTCCTGTGATGTGGTTCCTGGGCTGCTGACAGGGCCTGGGCTCCAGCCACATCCAGCATCTGCCTTAAGGTGGGGTAATCAGTCAGAAGAGGGGACTGGGACCTGTCCCCTACAGCATTGAGCAGTCCCCTATAGACTCCTCCTTTGTTGTACTGAACATGTTAGGAAGGGTTTGCTGTTTCCATTATGTTTTGACTTTTGCCATTCAGGACAGAGTGGGAGAGACAAGCTGGCAGAGGAACTGCCCAGCTCCCCAGATGGCTGGGCTGTGAACCATGTGTGAAAAGCAGGTTTTGTGAATCTGGACGACTGATAAAATTTGCCAGTAGGAAGAAATGCGTCCTTCCATAGCTATGAGCAAATTACATTTCTGACTCGAAAGTCAGGAATCTGTTTCCAGTGAGACACTGTTTCTATTACCAATCCAACTGTGCTTGGCACTGTGGAATATGAACAGCATGGAAATTTTGCATCAAGAATAGCCTGACACCAGGACAACACTTAATCTTACCTGGTCTGGACACAAAGACAACTATATGGGGGGCTTGGGGATTTATTCTGTTGTTAATAACAGAGAGATTTTCAGGGTATCTTAAGTTTAAACCAAATTTCAAGCTATAATCTATTTTTAGGAGCTATAATAATTTTTTTTGCAATTCATGCACTATTTGATATTTAGGTTTATTATTAGTGTATTATACACATACACTTAATTAAAACATATTTTATTATACATACACATGGCATTATTATTATTATTATTATTATTATTATGATTATTATTATATTAGCATTTTCCAAAAAGACTATGAACTTTCATTATGGGAAGTCTTGGCATTTGGTAAAGTATTTGTTGAGCAGATTTCAATGCTGGTGAAAGTTGTTTTGAATGTAAGAATCTTTTCATAAAGTCCAGAGATTTTCAGTGTTTTGCAGCAGGTGTCTGCTTAGGACAGAGTATGATACAGTTTGAAATTACTGGCATTTCCCTTGGAGGCTCTTCTTTTTCTGTGGGAAGCTGTAATATCAAATGCCAGAAGGATGGCAAAACTTTTCCTCTGTTCTCCCCACACCTCTGTTGAGATGGTCTGACTACTACAAAAGTTACAAAACCAGGATAAAGAATACCAGGATTATGGTTATTCGTATAATTTTTTGGTTTTTATACACAGAGGTATTATCTTCAATTAAATAAGCAATGATTGATGATTAAGGAAGTGGAGTGCTGTTTTGGAAAACTGGCTTTTATTCCTGCTTCTGCAAGAGAGCTGCTGTGTGGCACAGGGTCAGTGAAATCGCTGGGCCACAATGTGTTTCCAGTGTGCTACGCTGAGGGACCAATCTGCTCAAGTGGGTAATGTGAAACATCTTAACTGGGCATTGAGCTTGCATAAAACCTGAAGGATCATGCTCCTATTTGGCTAAACTTGGTGATCAGTAATTAACGAAAGCTTTTAGCAATTCTAACTTCACTCTCTGTGCCTCAGGTCCCAACTTTTCAGTGAAAAGAGTTTAGCATCCATCTCAGAACAACTGCATCATGGAGAGAAATGAATTAATGCTTCTAAAGTGTTCAAATGCAGTGCATCTCAAAGGAAAAATCTAGAAGGAAATAAACAATTTTGTGATCTGGGCAAAACCTTCATATATGTATTTTATAAAAAAAGAGAAGAAAAAAATCTGAATTACAATCTAAACAAGAAAGTTAAAACAAAATAGTGAATAACAACTGCTGTACTGAATGAAGTTGTGATCCCATGGAGAAAATGCAAAGAGATAATGTAATTAAGGATTAGAAGAGAAGATCAAAGGAGAACATGCTGAAGGTTTTTAGATGTGTGACAGGCTGATGCAAACCCCTGATCTTCATGTTGGGATGAGAGTACAGGAAAAACACACAAAAATGCAGCAAGGGAAAGTAAGACTGGTATGGAAAACTTCCAGGTGTGGAAAATTTTCAAATGCAAACATGAGAAATATACAGATTTCCATTCTCCATGTTCTTTGCCAGTTTCTTTCCAGTTTGCGCCTCATTTTTTCTCTCTTCTTGTCATGTTAAAATTTTGACTTTTGTCTCATCTAAGTTGAGCTTCTCACCATATCTGTATACGTCCTCCTTGCATTTGAAATCTATAAATCTCCCATGGCTTAGTCACATCAATCTCTTGCCTGTACTTCTTTTCTTTTGCCTGTGGTGGAATTGTTTGTGTATTAACCATTAAGAGTTTCTTTGAGGAACTCAGTCTCTTTAACAGGTTTCCTCCTTCGAAGAGGAGGCTATATCTTGAATTTTTTTCGATATGTTGAAATCTGTCTTCCTAAATACTGGGTTTTTTTGCATTTGCCCATTCTTCTTTCTTCTAAATACGTAATTTCACTCTTGCTTTTTTTTACCCCAGATGCCCTTCCCTTTGGCATTGCAATAACTTTCCCTCTGCTGGTTAGAAACTCCTGAAGGCTTTTTGTGCTATTTAATTTCAAAACATTTGTCTAAAGAATAGTCAAAATGTACATTTTCAAAAGAAATTATCTGACAGTTTGTCCTGGCTTGGCTCTGTGTGAAAAACTCCACTGTGGTCTTTTCCCCTTTGAAAGGCGCTTTCCAACAGGTCAGCTAGCTTTGTTGGTGACCTAGAGAGGTAACATTTGCTCCTTCACATCTTTCCTGATGACAAGGTAATATCTACACTATAGTAAGTAGTCCTGTGACTTGAATTAACCCACAAAATCTCTTATGTTAGTTAAATGATCTTTTAAATAGGCTTGAGCCCAGATTTGTCTTTCAATTTTCAGTGCAAATGTTTATTTTCTTTCTTAGTGCAGGTACATTTTGTAATACTTTCATGTTATCATGTTACCAAGTTTTGTTAACTTTTATGTTACCTTTATACTAACAAAGAGAGAAAAAAATATTAATTGTTCTTCAATTTCTTCCAATTAAAAAAGAATAAGAATTAAAAAGAAAAAATAGGAAAAAATCGAGAGAATGAAAATGTGGCTGGATGGGTGAAAAATGCAAGAGGAATAAGAAAATAGGATTTTGATTAGATCTTGACCATGACAAGAACATACAGGAAATCACAGAAATGTCTGTAATCTCCACCCAAATTATTATAAGGAAAACAGACTAAAACAGTGTCTCCATAATCCTTCATTTGAGCTCACAGTTTGAAGAAGTGCTCTGATATCTACAATATATGAAATGAGCCTGAACACAAAGTACTGTTCTCCAGAGGGAAGTATCAAACACAAACACGGAAAGGTGGAAATAAGTAGACAACAGCACTTCTGATAAAGGCACAGGATTACAATGCAAGAGGCATATAAACCAGGCTAAGAAATGATGTTGTTCCCAGGAACCTAATCTCATCCCAGAATTATTATTATAAGGAAGAGATTATGTCAGACAGGGTAGGTAATTACTGAACTCCACTCCATGCTAGCGAGGTTATCTGGAGAGCCGTGTCCAGTGTTCTATACTGAACCTCAGAAAAGATGTAAACACATTGGATAGCATCCAGAAAAAAATCACTGGCAACTACGAGAAATTTATGAAGCCCAAGCAAAACAAACAAACAAAAAAAAATTGTTGAAAGAACTACAGCTGTCATTTCAAAAGTCTGAAAGACAAAGGAGGGACTGGAGAATTTTCTGAGATGCCAAAGAGTTTTATAAAGATACATATGATCAACTATTCCACATAGTCAGTGGGAAAAAGAAAAAAAACCCAGAAATTTAATTTGAAGGAGAGATGGCTGGAGAGTTTACATCAAAAATTCTTTCTCATTGTTAAAATTGTGGAAATCTGGAAGAGGCAGCTTTAAGGATCTGATGACATCAGAGATTTTGAAGAAGAGCTGAAACAAATGCTAGGGATGCACTAGGAATACTTCAAAATATCTCACCAGGCCTAGTCACTATCCAGCCCTTCATTCTTACGATTTTTGACTGTCTGTTATCCGTAGTTACAATCTGTAAGTTTAAAAGAAGGATATGATATCAAATAATTTGCCAAAGAGCCTCACTAAAACTAATGTTGCAAGATTGGCCGTCTTACCATTGGATAAGCTCTGTAGAGCCCCAATTTATTTTTGAGAAAAACAACCTCAGTCATCTCTGGATTACTCCTGTTTTTTCATCCCAGGATGAGGAGTTCTGTGAGCACGGGTTGGAATTAGAATTATGTTCCCCATGTGCCCTCCAGAATCAGAATTCCCCTCTCATGCTCTCCATATTGTTTCTCAGTTCTTTGCATTTTGCTGCAAATGAGACAGAGAAAATGCCTTTAGTTTTGCATAGGTTTTTTTTTCTTTTATAGATGCACATGCCTACTCTCTGGAAGGGAGAGGAGCAATGATCATCTCCCCTTTAGATTGTCAGAGGGGTGTCTCTTCTCTCTGCTTTTGGGAGGTATCCCAATTATAGAGCTGGAGCAAAAGGAAGGGAAGGCACCACTCCTTTCCTTTCACAGTTAGCCTGCCAGTAATAGCCATTCTGCAGCAAAATGGAGGATAAGATTACTGGATTCTTGTTAGATCAAGTCTCTTTTGGTCTTGGATTCAAGGATATTCACTTTGGAAGAAAATCAACCCCCACCCCCTCCAAAACGTAGACTTCAGTTAATAACCTGTTCAGCCACAATGACAGTTTCTAAGCAGTAAAAAATGTGGGCATCTGTGTGCAAGATTCTAGTCAGAAAATTTGAGGGGTTTATGGCATTTCAGGCATACAAATGCAATTTTGGATGACAACTTTACTGACTCTTTTTTCCTCTATTTTCTGTACTTTGCAGCAAAGACAGCATCTCCTGCCACGTTATGTGGAATGCCTGCTTACATCTGCAAGGCAAAGGCTGTTTGGATTTTCTCTTTTTTCACATTTATGTAGTAGCACACATATACCCATATTTCTAGAATATGGTACTTACATCACCCTGTGTCAAGTTTCATAAATATACTCTGCAGAGAAGGGAAGGTGAGAGATACAAGCAGTCTTTTTGTATTGAAATATGAAACTCTCAGTCTATAGCCTTCAAAAATCTGTTTTAGGGGCCTAGAAAGGATTCCAAGTTTTGCTCAAATTTTCAAGTTTAGTGAGCCTTTCATAATCATCACTAGTACATGTGTAATGAAATTACTATTTTAATCCTGGAATTATTCAAGCTATTATTTTATCTCGTTACTATAAAATTCTTGGGTTTGATTGTTATGAAGCAAAGTTCATTATTCTTGTAGTCAAATTTATGACAATTACTGTATTGTTTTATTTGACAAGAAAATTTATTAATAGCATAAAGAAGTTTTCTGTTTCAAACTGAACAAGAGAATTCAGTCCTAGATGAAAGACAGGCAAAATGACATCTGTGACCACTTGTCTTAATCTCTAAAAGCAGGGTTTTGATCTCTGAATGTTTAAAAAATGCATACCAGCAACACTTCCTAAATAAAATGAATGGGAATCTAAATAGGTATTACTAGGAAGCAGCAAAATTTTCTCTGTTTAAAGAATAGCTTTCAATTGCAAATCAAAATAATAGGTACAGCAGAAGAGAGGAAAAATGCAAACATCTTGGAAAAATAAGTAAACCTAATAAAATTGATAGGACTTTTTTGACTGATTGGGTAGTGTATAAAGACTTAAATATTTCAAGTAAACCTCTATTGACAGACAAAACCCCTGCAAAACTGGGAGGCCCTGACCTACTAGCACTAAACTGTGATCCAGCATTCAGAATAGCTGGTTCTGGAAATACAGTTACATACAGAAATAACCTCTGTGGTTTCTAGCTGTGAAATAGTCCTACAACAAATTCTTACAAGATTAGAAGGACTTCTCTGATGCAGCATGTTATGAAATTAATACAATGACTATTGTTTTGGTTAAAGTATTGCATTATTTTCTTTGCTTCACTCCCTAACACTTCTTTCTCTCTGAAAGAAAGCTGAGGAGTGTGTTACATCAGTTACAACATGGCATGCACCATGGTCTGGTGTCTGGGATTTGTTTATCTCCTGGTTTTTCAATACTTAACCTTATGACTCAAGAACCATTATGTGCCCAATTAACTTTGGTTTATATGCTCTCTGTGTTTTAAGTGTGCAGTGTTGTTTCTCGAGAAAAATTACTTTTCGACAAAACTGTGATAATTTCATCCAGCACAGGCCACACTGAGATTATTACCTTATCATGGGTCAAAAGAGAACAGATGTTGTTACTGAATATAGTGTCAGGAGGGACAGATTTGATTATGGAAGGCAGTAATACCTTAGCTTCTTTAAAACCATACCACATACTTGAATGTTATTAAGGGACCTCTACAAGATAGAAATATTCAAAATTATTTTGGCCTACCACCTTTATTAATTGGAACTACATTTTAATGGTCGCAATGAGATTCCTAAAGTTGGTGCCTCTAGTTTATTTTGGCCAAGAAACTTGAGAAATCAACTTGGTTGAGAAATCAGATTACAGAAAAGTGCCCTGTATATAAAGCAATTTATTTTTGCATGTTCTTGTTTGTGAAATTTCTTGCTAAGATGATAACACTTAAAAAAACATCTTTTAGGAATCTGTAAATACAATTTTTGTGTTTTTCAATTTCTGCTCTTTCAATGCAGTATGGTGGTATAGTCATTACCTGACCATTACTCAGATTTTAGTGAGATGGTCATTACTTGGAATATAAATGCAACTTTAACATAGTACATTTGTTTTGAAAGTTGCAGTTCATTATATTGTCTGAATTAATGTATTCATTTAGATTTTTGGAACAGTAACTATTCATTTGAACCCAGAACTTTTGATATAATATGGAACTTACGATAAGTGCAGCACTGAAAGGCACTTCTGCTGAAAAATCTTTCCTTTGAACATTTTCAGTCTCACCCATTCTACTATGTACAAAGTTCTGAAAAAAATAAGGTTGTGAAAAGTAATCTGGAGGTCATCAGAACCAGGCTGTTTCAAGGTACGAGGAAAGTATGAATTTTAAAGTTGTGGAGCCTCCCCTAAGACTGGGCTGGATCCTCCTCCTTTACTTTCAGTTTTTAAAGCTGCAGTCTGATTTCCCCTACTATTTCCAAGTGAGCAAATGTGGCCTCAGAGAATAGACAGTCTCCTGGAGGAAGCCTACAGCTGCCAATAAATTTGAGAGCCTAACAATCTAGCCAAATGCTCTACCCCTAGCCCACTCCATCACCACTCTTTTTGCTTTTGGCTACTTGTAATTAAAATAATTACTCTGTGTATAGTGATGTTTCAGGATTCTTTCCAAATAGTTGCAAGACTAAATATCTTTCATTTTGAGTGGAATGGTGTAAAGACCGTCAGTACCCAAGTGAGTAGCCTGAAGAACAGACTCATTCCAGTCATAGATAAACCAAAATTTGATTTCTTATCTGTAACAAGACATCTAGCTGAAAAAAAAGGAAACAAAACTAGTTGCAAGACACCTTCAGACTTTCTTTTTCCCCTCTGTGAAACTTAGGTGAGAAGTGTCAAAATTATATGTAATGAAACTCTCAGCTAAAAATATGATAATTTTTTTAACGCCACAAAGACTAAGCACATTAAGTGGTGTAATAATGTTTCATCCCAAGAGAATGGGTGTGAAAACTAATGGAAATGAGATAATGGATACTGCTGTTGATGTATGAACCTTTTCCAAAATGCATAACCTCCTCCTCTGCCATGAAAAGGAACTAGCGAGCATTACATGTTCAGGAAACAGATATAATCCTTGGCATAAACATGCTTTTTAAAATTTGGCTAACTGCTTTCCCTTTTTGTTTAACTGTCTTTGTATGTGCTGGGCAATGAAAATTGAGGACATGCCTCCTGAAGAGGAAGCATTTTTCCCCATTGTAGAGCATTTTGTGTCCATTATAATGTCATACAATTGGTCTATACGTATAATTTGAAGGAAGCAATATGTGTGCCTTAGGTATATAAACAACTTCTCTCAAGGAGACAATAGTGAACCTCCATGCTCTCTGCTTTTTTAAGGAAAAGTCACTAGAGAAGTGGTGTTTGTCTTCTCTTTATTGTAGCCAAGTAGCAACTGGGAAACAAGAACATATAGCTGCTTCAGAAATACACCCATGAGTCCCAAATCAATGATGAACCAGAACCACGAAATTTCCCTATGAGAGAAATGTCCTAAAACAAGGGATGAGACAAAATTATAGCTAGACTATAGGTCTAGAACTTGCCGTATTGGGTCTTCAGTAAGAACCATTGTTGAAGTGTGTAGTTTAAGCCTTGGACACTTGCTTAGCAATGGAAAGCTACCAGGCTCTCTAGGTGGATCCTTTCCTTTATGTAATGAAACAGCAATGAGCCATATTGTCAAAAAGTAAAAAAAGGAAAATAACACTAAACAAGTAAAGTTTTTGTGATACATGCTGAATTGTGAAGATCTTTGCAGAATGTTTTACATTTTAACTGAATGCACAGGAAGATATTTCCTGATTCTAAACAAATAAGCACTCTTGAATTTTAAGTATTTACAGTTATTAACAAACCAATCAGTAGTCAACAGAAATAAACAAGTATGAAGAAAGGGTAAGTAGGAGGTTTTGTACTACAATCATCCTACCTGGCAATGCTGGCTTACAGTTCCTCAAGGACTGTTTAGTCCTATAAAGATTTTCACAGTAGCAGAACACATATTAATAGTTACAGGTTTATTTGAAACTTAGTTCAGCTGGTGGAACTTATGTTCCCAAAATTACTTTTTTTTTTTTTTTCTGTTGTTTTGTTTTTAATAAAAAAAAGTCTATAGGGTC
Source organism: Monarcha castaneiventris obscurior (assembly GCA_026261815.1). Classification (NCBI taxonomy): domain Eukaryota; kingdom Metazoa; phylum Chordata; class Aves; order Passeriformes; family Monarchidae; genus Monarcha; species Monarcha castaneiventris. The sequence continues at coordinate 12,484,453 of JAMPIT010000624.1, read as the reverse complement.
TCCTTGTCCAAAATTACTCTGGTGACAAAGCAGATCTCTGAGCATAAAAGTGAATCTGCAGCAACCCTACAGAACAGAAGGTTACATGTTCAGCACTGAATTTCTATTCTAGGCTGACACCATGGGAATGAGTTAATATATTCACATGAAAGTATAGACTGCTGTAAGAGTAGCAGGCAAGCCAAAACATGCGTGCTTGGCCTGTGGAGTCCTTAGCACTGCAGAAGGGAGGAAACATCTTATTAGCAATGCTTGTTAAAGTCTGCTGGAATGCAGAAATATAATAAAATACATTAATAACTATATCCAGAAAGAGAATGTGACTTAGCATATTTTATTTCCTTTTATTTCTCACATTGGAGATGAAGACAAAGTGAAAACTATATCCACAGAGTCACATATTTTAACCTTAAATTGGTCTCTATCAGACATAAAATCTGTTTTACTACATAATTCAGAGCATATCCACCTGTCCATATCCCTGTAACTGTTATTGTGGGGATAGCTATTTTCTTACTTTTGCCACTTTCAAAGAGAAGGTTTTTGAGCCTGTTGTCTTTGGCTGAATGTATAAGCAGTTTTGGAACCATGGAGAAAATAGTAGAAAAACAAACTTGGTGCAAATGAAACTATTTAACTGGGCCCCCACCTTGTGATTTTAGCTTCCCATTCTTGCTCTTTGCTAACAGACTCCTTTTTCCTTCTGCCTAGGCTTGCCCAAACATCACTTCTTAGTATCACTGATTTTCATCATTCAGCTAAGAGTTGACTGGCAATTGGAGAATGTGGATAATTATGTCCTAGTCCCAGGAGTAGCTTAAAAAACGTTCAGATGTGGAAGTTTCTATTTTTCTTCTCCTTTTCTTTCTGCTGAAAACTTTCTAAACTAAGTATGTCCATCCCTAGAGGGAATATTTCTCCAAAAATGTAATATAGATAATTCATCAAGTTGAAATAGAATAGCATAATAAAACTGGGGGAAGAATATTCTGTAATAGAATGCAGGAAAAGCAGTGACATGGTGACATTATTCATATAGACAAGCACTAGTGAGATGGAAGTTTAAAAAGCTGCCTCTTGCTGTAGGCATGTTTTAGTTTGCTGTTCAGTGCAGCTTTCTAGTGGTTTTGTTGTTGTTGCTGAAGAACAATAACAAAAATAGCCATTAGGATCATGGGATAAAAAGAAATCTTATTTTTTGTCCCCTCTGAGAGACTTCTGATGCCTCACCTGGAACAGGATCAGTCTGGCTGTGTACCCAACCAGGTGTTTCTCTGCTGCAATTGTGTTTTATTTTAGCAATAGTGGGTTCCTGCAAAGGTGTCTGTGCATGTGTGTAGGCTGTAGTGAGTTTAAAAAAACAAAAATAGTTTTTCATTCCTTCAGGTGTCTAGGTTCTGACTTTTAGCTTGGTGCTTGCAATCCTGTACTGTTGTCCTCTCAGCCTCTTATTTTCTAGCAATGTTTTCAAGTTCCTTTGTCGAGTTTTTGTCAATGTACAGTCTAGTACTTCCCCCAAAGGAGAGATTTTCCATTTTCTTTTGCCACTTTCATTCACTCTATGTGACAAATGTGGTAGGATCCAATGGGTGAAGTCCTCCTGTTTCCCCATCCCTTGCTCAACCTCCTACATTTGCACAGCTGTAGGTGCTTATGACTGCCAGACTCTTCTTGCTCCATTCATCCTTTCATCCATTTCATCCTTGTTTATCTCCCAGATAAATGATGGCAGAAGACCTCTGATTCCTTTTATTGCATTTATTCCCCCTCTCATTCCTCAGAATCATCTTTGAGGACAGAATATTAAGACTGGACATGCTTGTAAGTTTATATTTCAAGCCATTTTAGAAACCACTGTTTGAATTTTCCTGCGTCTGTTACCACTAGTACTCTTTAACCTTCTTTTAACTTCTTCATTTTGCTAAGAAAGTTGGAAGTTTTTATCTTCCAAGCTTGAAGGGCTTCACCCCCTTTTCTATGCTCTTTTTTTTTTTTTTTTTTTTTTTTTTTTTTTTTTTTTTGATATTGAGAAGGAGGTAAAAAAGAACCAGAAAACAACACTTTAAAGTTTTGAGTGCCCTCTCCACCCCTCCAAAGAATCTGAGAGCCCAGGGAGACAGCAGTGTTTTTTCTGTGGAGATTTGTTTTCCATTTGATCAGGCTAAGATCAGTCAGGGTGAGCAAAAGGTGTTTGAAAAGTAACCCAAAATTTAAACCATGCTTTTATGTGAGTTTTATTTTTTTCCTTGAGGATTTATTTTCTTTAATATTATGAAGGACCAATAGCACTGTCAACTACAGAAGATTTGATCTTGTGGTGCAATGTGCCAAGTTTTATAGGATCAGGCAGGGCATGGTGAGGATTTTTCTGGTCACATTTTATCTTCACAAATTTATAGCATCAGCTTTCTGTGCTTGGCTTGAGCAATGAGGGCTTACAGTTTCCACTGCATTCTCTCCAGTAGAAGATCAGCCCTTCAGTATCCTTCTTCTGCTTCCCAGCTCACAAGTCCAGGTGAAAGACAAGTTCCTGAAAAACTCTCTGATCTCTACTGGTTGTCTTTTCTTTAATGGAATTCAACACCAACAATTTGTCTACTTTGGTTTTGTTCACTTACGGAAAAGTAAAACTGGTTCCAGATTCAATGTGGTAATATTTTGCTACTTGGAAATAATGCAACTTTGATCACTACCATGTTAAAGGAACTTGCCCTGACACAATAGGCTGGCTTCTACTGGTTTTACTGAAGATTTGAAAACCAGAAAAGTTGAAACATAATATGTATAGAATTTGGGCACAGAACTGTGCCAGTACATCAGTGACATACTATGTGTTATGGCATGATGGTATTCCTGCAGTGGGTGGACCCAGGCTGGGTGCCAGGACTGGGGAGAGAAAATGTAATGGAGGGTTCATGCGTCGGGATAAGGACAGAGAGAGATCACTCACCAAACACTGTCAAAGGCAAAACGGAGTAGTATCAGAGATATTAATTGAATGTATTACTAACAAAATCAGAGCCAGATAATGAGAAGTAAAAACAGATCTAAAAAAAATCTTAACTCCACCCTTCCTTCCTTCCTTCCCAGCTCTTTCCCCAGTGACACAGGGAGACACGGAATAGGGCTTACAACCCCAGTTCATCAAAGGTTGTTTCTGCTGCTGCTGCTTAGGGAGAGGAGTCCTTCCCCTTCTCCGTCATGGGGTGCCTCCCATGGGAGACAGTTCTCCATGAACTTCTCCAATGTGAGTCCATCTCACAAGAGACAGTTCTCCACAAACTGCTGCAGTGTGGGTCACTCTTCCATGGGGTGCAGTCCTTCAAGGACAGGCTGCACCAGCACTGGTACCCCACAGGGTCACAAGCCCTAGCAGGAAACCTGCTCTGGCATGGGCTCCTGTCTCCATGGGTCCCCAGGTCCCTGCCAGGATCCTGCTCCAGCATGGGCTTCCCACAGGTTCACAGCCCCCTTTCAGGGATCCACCTGCTCTGGCACAGGGCTCCTCCCTGGGCTGCAGGTGGATCTCTGCATCCCCTGGTCCTCCATGGGCTGCAGGGGCACAGCTGCCTCACCATGGGCTGCACCATGGGCTGCAGGGGAATCTCTGCTCTGGCACCTGGAGCACCTCCTGCCCCTCCTTCTGCTCTGACAGAGCGGTTCCTGGTGTCTGCAGAGCTGTTCCTCTCACATGTTCTCACTCTGCCCTTCTCAGGCTGCAATTATATCTGCACAATAACTTTTTTCCTTCTTCTTAAGTATGTTATCACAGGGGCATTACCACCATTTCTGAGAGGCCCAGCCTTGGCCAGCAGCATGTCCATCTTGGAGCTGCCTGGGTTGGACTCTGCTGGACATGAAGGAAACCTCTGGCAGCTTCTCACAGAAGCCACCCCTGTAAACCCCCTGCTGTCAAAACCTGGGACTGGGGTCTAGGTTGCAATTCCTAATGCAATGCAATTCCTAATCTCTGCTCAGTCTGTCTCTGTTATAAAGATGACACGTAAACAACAATTATGGAAGAAGAAAGGAAGAAAATGCAGCAGATGCTCATGGTGCGGTAAGAAGAGAATGGAATGACTTGATAATTTTCAGTTGGAATTTCTGGTTCTGGAAATACTTGATGTGCTGGTGAGGGAGGAACACATTCAGCCTTCTTGTATGGGGGAGATCCTTGAGTTAACTGGGTGCATCAGCTTCATGATCTAAGGGATTTCTGCTTCCTGGTCTGCAGGAGACAAATCTGGTGGCCATGGGGACTGGTTTGCCTTAGTTCCTGGAGGAAAGGAAGGAAAGCCAGATGTTGAACAAGCTGTGGACTAAGCAGACTACAAAATTCCTGTTTGTCTTTTCACAGACCTTATTCCAATCCCAAACTTTTACTTTTTTTCCTGCCTTGTCAAGCAGGCTAGGAGCTAAGTGTTGCCACAGTGAATGCTGCTATTTCTGTGCTGTTTGTTAGCTGGGATAACTTTAGACCAATGTCCATTATATCACACAGCTGTCCAGGAGCAGTCATTCCAGTATGACCTTCAGATTGACCAAATTTCTTGTTGCTGGTAGGGTTCCCCTGGACAAAGCTGTTGCTGTGTTTTGTGGAGTGTATCATAAGTCTTCCCTCTCCCTGCCTGCTCACCCGACCTGTACCCAATGTGCTTTGCAGAAACGAAGTTATGGGACTACTGGATGTTTCCCCATGCATGGAGCATCTTCCACAGAGTCTTGTTTCTGTAAAGGAAGCAGAGTGAGGCTAAAGTTATGTTTTCTTAATCTATTACAGTAATCAAAAATTAATCACAATATCAATGTATGGTGATAAAATTCTATGGGGAGATAGGTTGCAAATGCTGTCCTCTATTTATCATGTAGCCTCCTTTCTTTGAAATGAAGTAATCACTTCATATGGGCCTACAAGGTTAGGGAATGGCCTAATGATACTGTAAACTAGAAGGCATCCATGCCTGTAAAATAATGTTCTTTTTCTCAGACATTTGCGAACATTAACTGGTAACCTCTCACAATGACCCTTTGAGATGCTTTCATCTGTGTTTGAATGGGAAATAGATAAAAAACCATGAAAGAATGGAGGAAAGGTCAGAGAGTAAAATTTGTGAAATCATATTCTATCTTTCTAAGTCGATGTCCTTTCCTATGTCCTTCAAAGCAATTCATAGTAGTTTTACTTGTATCTTTAATGTTTCATTCAACATTGTATAAGACCATGAATAATGAAGTTTACACTGTACAGGCAGGGTAGCTATTGATTTACACAAGGTATGTCTCATTTATTAATCTGTAAATACTATGCAAATATATGCATGACAAGAAATTAAATCAATGCCTGTCACTTCTCTTTTCAGTCTGCATGCTTTCATGCATTAAATTTGACATTAATATTAGTTTACAGGATTGTACTTGCTGAGAAAGCAATGATTTACACTGGTGTGCAAATCATTCATATGAGCAGAGAGTTTTTGAAAACAGTGTGTGTAACCTGGACTTTCTGTCCCATGAGTGCCATTTTGCAGATGATCTTAGATCCATTCATTATACTGATTGTTAAAGTATAATGAGAGAAAGGGAAAACTCACTCAATATTTAAGATCTTGTGGATGGCCCCTATCTGAAAGGTAGAAGAATTAAACATTAGGGTTGGGCAGAAAACATGCTGAACAGAGAGATTTGGCTGGAACTCAGGGACAAAAATAGAGTTTTTGACCTTTGGAAGAAGAGGTAGGAAACTCAGGAGGACTACAAGGTTGTCATGAAGTTATGGGGGAAGAAAAATAGGAGGGTGAAAGCCCAACTAGAACTTAATCTGGCTACTGCTATAAAAGACAATAAATAATGTCTTATTAATAAATAATAAATATATCAGCAACAGAAGCAGCACTAAGGAGTACCTCTGTCTTTGATTGAATGTGGGGGGAAACACAGTGACAAAGGATGAGAAAAAGGCTGGGGTACTTAAAGCCTTCTTTGCCTCAGTCTTCAATGGTAAGAGCTGGATACCAGCTGTCTGAGCTGGAAGACTGGGATGGGGAGAGGAAGGAAGCCCCCATGATCCATGTGGAAATGGTCAGTGACCTGCTACACCACCTAAACATAGAGAAGTCTGTGGGGCTGGATGGCATCCAAAGGTACTGAGGAAGCTGACGAAGTTCTCACTTATCCACTTTCCATCATTTACCAGTGATCCTGGTTAACTGGGGAGGTTCCAAGTGATTGGAGGTTAGACAGTGTGACACCCATCCATAAGGTGGGTTGGAAGAAGCATCCCAGGGACTACAGGCCTATCAGCATGGCCTTGGTGCAGGGGAAGGATATGGAGCAGATCATTCTGAGTGCCATCATGTGGCATGTACAGGACAACCAGGGGGTCAGGGACAGCCAGAATGAGTTCATGAAAGACAGGTCCTTCTTTACTGACTTGATCTCCTTCTTTGACAAGCTGATCTGCTTAGTGGATGAGGGCAAGGCTATGGATGATGCCTGCTTGGACTTTAGTAAAGCCTTTAACACCCTTTCCCAGAGCATTCTTCTGTAGGAACTCATGGCTGCTCATGATTTGGACAGGTACACGGTTGGTGATGGGAGGCAAACATTTATAAAGAATTCTAGAAAAAAGTATTTTGGGGGTTCTTTGCTCTTTGCTGGATAGCTTTGTGCATTTCACTGTTTTCAGAATACCTGATTTCTTGATATAGAGTGGGACACTGAAAATCAGTGTCTGAGTAATACCTATTTCGGTGGTAGTATTTATAGCTTTTGCTTACTGATATATTAGGGAAGAGACATTTTCCATATCTGAACACATTTGAGTTTGAAAACGATCTGATACATGTTTTTTGTGAGAAAACTAATGGCTTTTTTTTAGATAGTTGTATGTAATGGAATATCTGCCAAAGAAAGGTATTGAATTGTGTGATAGAAATACCATGAACAAATTCAAGATACTTGTTTTTAAGAAATGTATGGTTTTATTTCTCTAAGTTGTTTTTTTTTTTCTTTCATTTTTAAATCAGGGTTTCATCTTAGCATCTCTAGATATTCTGAAACAAGAAAGATAAAAAATTATTGAACTGGAGATTGTGGTCAGCATTTTCTGCATTACTATGAGATGGAAGTGTTGTAAGAAAAAAATCCCAAAATATATTTTTAAAGCAGAGCTTTGAGGACTCCAGAGGTTCAGTTAAGCATTCAGCATGAACATCTGCAGGTTTGAATCTCAGGCTTCCCTAATGCGATGACCTCATTTCTCTACAAATTGGTCTCTGTACTCAGCTGGTTGTAGGTTAGTTAAAATCAACCTCTCTCTGCTAAGAGTTGTACTCCAAAAATTCCTTTAGAAGTTTTCACACTGAATATATTTCCACCTGTCAGTTCACATGAACTCATCCCTATCTTCCAGGAACAAAAAAATCTGAACTAACTGTTGATGGAGTTTTATGACTCATTGAAGCCCAGAGCTATGTGAAACTGGCTTTAATTTCTAAAAATCAATAATATGTTTAAGCTGTGTGTGCCTCTGATAGTCTTACCCCAGTGAAGAAGCAAATGTACTCCATATACGAGATGAAAATAGATTTTCATTCAATTTTAGGCTGAAGTAGTGTTTCTGAATATAGCTCTGATAACAAAGCTCAGTTGTTGGGTTTAAGTGAAACAGTTGTGTAACACATTGCAGGCAGCTGAGCTGCTGCATTGGAAGAGAAAGACAAAACCCTTTTGGCAGGGTTTTCAAAATAAAAATTAGGACCTTCTGGAGGTGAATCACTTCCTGATGGGCCGATAATGCTATGAAATCTGTTTGTTTTAAATATTGCTGGTGATAAATGGAGACCACTGAATGCCACAGTCATTTGATGGTGTGTGATTCACAACACAATTTCCTTCCCACTGCAAGCCTTTTGTGTCAGTCAGAGAAAAGAAATAACAATCTATCCCTGGGTCTGTATTGTCCTGTTTAGACCACTTTGGAAAGCTACAGTGTCCTGGATAATACAGCTTGAATGATAGGTTTTCATAGCTTTTTTTCAGATATTGTGAGCTTCTCATGCAAACCCAGGATAAAAAAAAATCCATACCTATGTTATTGATGTTCTACCATCCCTGCAATGGAAAACACAGCAAGAAACATATATATATATCTATAAAAAAATGCAGACATGTCACATTTCAGAAGTCTGCATTTGCATTGTTCATTCCTCAGTTAAACATTGTAGCACATTTTTGGTGTACATCCCTTACTGCTTTCTTAAAACAGTGAGAATTAACATCCCTGTGTGCTGCACTCATAGAACAACTTTGTCTTTGGCTATCTCCTCGGTAGTTTTCAGCCCTTGGTTAGACCTCCCTTATACCATCCTTCTTGCTTTGATACCAAAACGAGGTTCTCAATTTACCAGGTTTGTCAGTATTTTTAGCCTGCCACTAACTTGAGCACTTCTAATTGATTTACCACTGATTCTTCATTACCAGAGGAGCAACAAAAGATCACGAGTGCACTGTACCAGTGAGTTGTGCCTCTCCTGTAGAATCACCTCTAGACATTGTGGAGGATCTCAGTCTGTCTGTAATGTGTAATTCTGGTAATTAGATCAAGAATAAGGTTAATAGCAAAACCTTGTGATACAACATGAAAGCATCACTTTTTCGAGGTATTTTTTAGGGTGCATTTTAATTCTTCAGGTTGAGTGACATAAAGTAATTGAAGAAACAGTGAAAAAAAGGGTGAAGCTAAGCATTGTATTGTTGCTTTTAAAATTATGTTTGACATTGTCTAATCCTGACACATCACAAAAAGAACAATGCTGCTACAGCAAGAGAGAACTTGTGTTTGCTATAGGAAAGATGATAAACAGTTTTGACTTGAGTTCTGTGAATATATGTTTGCATAGGAGTCAAGGAAATTCAGAACCTGCTGGAAGAGTAAGAATATAAAGCTGGTTTGGAGCAGAGTTAATTTCATTACTCCATTAATCTTACTTCTGAGCTTGTTTAAAAGGAGCACACTTGCAAGTGACTTTGAGTTCTGCAGGAAGATAATTTTAATTTTATGGGCCACTTTTACTCAGATGTAGGCGTTTTACAGATGAAAGCATATGGTGTTGGAATTCTCCCTGTCTATCATGAGGACTGGATGATGCCAGCACACCTGCCTTCAAATGCTATGGCACTTTGTAGAGTTTCTGCCTATCAATAATGTGCTTTCTTAGACAAGAACTCACTATAAGAACCAGATACTGTGAAAATCTTGTTGCTGGATCACAATGAGGTTAATAGCTACTCTACAATACTCACCAGCTTCTATTAGCCACTAATGTTCAAGAGCTTTAACAAAGATTAACCACTTTCTCAGGGGCCTCTGAAAGCGCACAATCAAGAGATGTGTATAATTTTGTGTACACAAAATACTAAAGATGCTTCCTTTTGGATTCTAACATGTACCTTGCAACAAACCAACTAAAAAACAGAACTGTGTCTCTTCAAAAGCTTCAGACTTCCTGAGGTTCAAAGGCTATGAAGGGTTTTGGCGTTAAGTTCCCCATTCATTGCAAGAAGTAGTAATTTTAATCATGAATATACTTCATGGAGCCTTCAGGTCTGATCATTCAATGACATATTTTGCCTACTGGTTCAATCATATTTTTTTACAAGTAGGTAAAACAAAAAACAAACAAAAAAGTTCCTCACAATCATGACCTTGCAATAATATCAGACCTTTCCTTTTCTACTGAAATAAGAAAATGTGGGTAGTACATTGCTAGTACAGGAGGTATTGTAGCTTACTCAGATATAGGGTTGCAAGGCAAATTTATTCTTGCTCATATTCATTGTAATAGTTGTGTTGGGTAGTTTGTTCTGCAGTTCTGTACACTGTTTTAGTCTCCTCTGGGCTATGTGATATTCACATGATATAGTAGCAATTTTCTGCTATTTGGTTCCTTCAAATAAAATCAGAGGACTGGGATGCATTAAGTGCATCTGAATTAATAAAAATAATGTTTTATGGATACACTTAATCCTTCATTTATCAATTAAGAATTCCAAGTGCTGGGATACCTGTAGTGTATCCAATTTAAACTTGTTCTTAAAGAGGAAAATTTGTTTACTTCTTATATGGGTATTTAATAATGGTAAACTGATTATGGAGTTATTTTTTCTCTTTTCCAGTTAGCTGAATCTTGCCATTATTACTACCTCTCAGAACTGTAACCAAAGCTGCTCTTGCAGATCCTGCCATTCATGAGGAGAATTAATTTCACCTGTACCTTCTAAGTTTTAAAATCAGTATGCATTTTTTATTATCTGTTCTCTTCTATGCCAGTAAAACCTTTCATTTATACCTTTTTTTTAGAAATGTTACAGCAAGACAAATCACTGAGACTACAATTTAATTGGAAACACTAACCGTTTATCGAATATCCTGTTGAAAAAGAAAGACCTATACATTTTCCTTGATTCTTGAGGAACATACATCTGCCTGCTACAATGTCTGGTAGATGGTATAATGTGATTGTCATTAATTATTTCAGTTGCTGGTATCAGAATGACTCATGTAATTATCTGGAAGTACAGAGCTATTCAGTAATTGTACTAAACAGAGAGTATTTGAACACATGTTAAGTTTCAATAAAATCTGTGAATTCATCAGTTTCCTTTATGAATTAGAATAATCAATCAAAGAATATCAGTGCCATTTTGTGATTTAACTGCTATTATTTAAACAGCTCTTATGTATTTTGTCTTGAAAACAACTCCAAATGCAAATACACTTTATAGAAAATTGTAAAAAATCCTCTTTGCTCCTGACATGAGGATTAAGCCACAATGAAAAGTCATTTACCTTTTGGGAAAGAATGATTTTTTCTGCATTTTTCTCTAACTTGCATTCTCCCTTATTGTGCCTACTGAAACTGAGGCTGAGTAACAAAGACACCATACACAGCATTCCAGTCATTACTGCTCCTGGTAAAATGTACAAGACTAATTTATGACCATTTACCTACATACTTCTGTCTTTAGTGATTTTAATTAATCTTTAATCAAGTGAGGTCTTTTATTCTGAGGAAATCTCTGTCATAAGATGTTGACATAGTTAAGGGGGGCCATGGCAACACCTTCATGTGAATCCCAAAGCAGTTGGTTCAGTGTTGCATTAGAGTGTGCTATAGCAAGGCAGGATGTGATAACACTTCGGGGGGGTCTGTTTGATTCAGGAGGGAGTGCCATACTTGGTTAACTGAGATGTCCAAGTGTTAAGATACAAAGGGGTAGGTCACATGTCACCAGCCAGAAGGGTACACTGCTATCACCTTTGCTGTTTCCTGCACGTGCATATGCACCCGGTGGGTACCAAGTAAGTACCTCACTAACAATGATAAATAAGAGATCAGTAAAATTCTTCAGCAAAAACTCTGGCATATTTTTTAGTTCAACTTTCCTAGGAATTCAGGAAACTTTTTTTTTTAGAAAAATTGGTACCAAATTTTCCCCATTCAGCACTAATTCTCTGTCAGTTCTCTCACCTTGTCACCTGCCTTCCCTGCATTTTTACCTGACCGGCACCTACACTTGATTAAGAAAAACTGTGGTATCTTAGGTACCATTTCATGACTGCTGATGGTAAGTGCTCCTGGTTTAATCAACATTGTTAACTATTTATTTTCTTTGCTGGTCATTCTTTGAAGTTTGTGGTAAAGGTTTTAGTTACCAAGGAAACAAACTTCTGGTGAAGTAAAAAATTAAAATGCAAATCTTGTCTTTAATGGGAAAGAGGAAAAGCTATTTTGTAATTTTTGTAGCAAAACTAATAGAAAAGGAGAAGTTATGTAATTATTGTCTCCTACTGTATTTCCACACCGGATAAAGTAGCCATGTTATGTTTCCACCTTTGTGGAAAACAGATGACTAAGTAAAATGGATCATTTTCCTCTTACATTGATTTCAGTGGCACTACTTGCAAGAGACATTTTAAATCAGCATTAGAAAGGGTGACAGAATCAAGCAAAAACTGTAGTGCCATGAAACTATTAGATCGTTTTGGGTCTTGAGGAGAGAGATCCTCCATTCAAGGGAGGCTTTTAAATTCATTCTGTTATTTATAGTGACTGTTTCCACATTATGGCGTGTTTGAAAAAAATTGCCTGTTTAAAAAAAAATCATGGGGACTCAGTACACAATCTGGCATAAGTAACTCTCAATTAAAATAAACAGAACCCTGAGTAGGAGGAAAAGAAATTCAAAGAGGAGAAACTTAAAAAATACATGAAATGAAATTTTAAGCAGTCGGATACTAGTGCAATTAAAATTACTAACCTGAAATTAACATTCTGCTGAGGGAAATACAGTAATTTAGGGGACCAGATAATTTTTGGTCATATTAATAGTGTCACATGGTCATGAACCATTCCCTTATCTAATATAGTAACACTCTTGCAATATGGAACACATTTGCCTTTTTAATTACTTAGCTGTTAAAAAAATTACACTTTTATTCCCAGTGGATAATTAACAAATTGTGACTTTTGCTTTGCTTCATTAGAATTGGGTAACCGTGACCTTGACATACTTCTTGGAGCTTTATCAAATGCACTTATGGCAGAGGAAGGAGTTAATGACTGTGAATTGCTGTGTGAATTCTCCAGCATTCCCCAGAACCTTGTAACTGGCAGATAATTTTCAGCCTTTTACTGATGGCTTTTAACTTTCATACTTCTGCTTTTTATGGGACCACTCCAGTTGGGCACATTAAAGAGAAAGGTATTATGGAAATAAGTATGTTTAAAAACTTAATCCATATCTACCATGTGACAAAATAAACCAAACACAAAGCATCTTTCTCAAATTTTTGCCTGGAGGTGGTACTTGAGAATACAAATTGGCAAAATTAAACCCCAAATGGCTTAGGATAACCTAGTTTATGGCTTCCACAGTTTGCATAGCCATTTTCTATTGCAATCTGAATAGAAGGAGAAAAAAAAGGAGTGCCATGCCCACCTACTATAGAACTATATATACCCAGAAAAAAATCCAGTTCATATAATTATGTCTTAAAAATGCTGCTTAAGAATGAAGCTTTTAACTCTATATAAACCAGGGCAGGGAGATCTATGAGACCATCCCAACAGAGTATGACTCTAGGGATTGTATGTGAATGTGCAGTGCTATGGGCTTTCCAGATTATTAAAAGAGCCTCTTTACTGCAACACAGATTCAGTTTTATCCTTTGACAGGACTAGAAAAAGTTCTCCTTGTCTTATGGCACAGAACCATGCCCCAGCTGCCTTGCCCAGGCTCTCCTGCTGGTGTCAGAAAGGAGCATATAGGGTCAGTGGAGTGAGATTCAAGCCCTGTTCACCTCACATTGAGAGCATATACAGATTTGGGGATGTGTCACAGGTTTGTCAGATCTGTTGGATCAAGGTGTTTCTCCCAGGAGCATCCCTAGATCCCTAGGTGTTATCTGATGCTGAGAGTTTTGCACTCTGCCTCATTTTTTTTCCCCCTCTGGTTTCATTATAAGCGACCACATTTTCAAAATGGAGATTGCTCTATTTCTGTCTTCCAATGTTTTCTACAGGGGCATGCACACCACCTACTTGCTCCATGTGATACTGAAAAGATGCAATGAAAGCACTACTCACATTGGGGCACACAGTACAGGCTTAATGAGGTGGTTCTTCTTTAAAGACTATTCCAGAAGGGCAGACGTATTTTGCCACAGTGAGTTAAGATAAAACAAAATAAGCAAATGCTTTGATTTCACTGAAAACCAATGTACTCTTGATTGCTGTTGGAACCAATTGGTGATCTTCTGTAACCATTTCAGGATTCAGCTGGAGGAACTTCTAACAAAGAGACAGTGGTTCCCTAAGTAGTCTTAATTCAGTTTGACAGCTAGTAATAGGCTCCTGTCACAGGCATGTGATCAATCCATCCCTTTAGTCCACCAATTCAGCTCAAACAAACCCCACTTGTGTAAGTTCTGTGTTGGAGTTTGTGCTGGGCTATTATCCCCTGTACCTGTCAGCAGCTCTAATGCTGTTTGCCATTGGCTGCTTGTGGTCTCCTGCCCAACCTAAACTCCTCTGTATACAGCTTTTATTTTTTCTCATTGTGGGGAATGGACTTATCCTCTTAACCAGGCAGTTTTAGTGGTCTGTAGCATGCCCTGTTATTAGACTGTCTTGACCTTCATTAACACATGGATTCATAAACTGATATGTGTGGAACCTGTTGCACAGTGCCCTCATTTACTCCACAAGAGATGCTTTCTCTTTCACATAGCACACCATATCACCCACTGACACCTTTTTTCCCTCAGACCTATCCCAACGATTTTACCATTCCAATCATAAAAAATATTCTTTTTTAATTTCAGTGTTGCCAATTAAATAACATTTCTGCTTATCCACAGGAATTTCCATTTCAATCTTCTTGTTACCCTGGCATTTGGTATCCAAGAGACCAAACAATTTTTTGTGTTTGAGTTTGGTGTCTTTATAGTTCTGCTGCTCAGAAATAAATTGATTGTGACTTTACGTCCCTTTGCAGCCCTCTCTACATGTGTTAGCTGTGTTCCAGCTAGTCTCCAGCTAGGGCTATACTGCTTACAAATATGATGCAAGCTTTGCAGTTCACACAGGCCTACCATGCATGCTTTCTTTTCTGCTCTGAAAGGAAAATAAAACATAAAGAAGGCAAAGTCACAGCAGCTGTCTCCCCAGTGGCAATTTTTACTGACTAGTTTAGAGCTATTCTTGCAGAGAAAAGACCAAAATATCTTTTGCATCTCTACTGGTGTCTCATTCACCTGCATTAGGGACCCTCTGTCCTTCTCATCATTACCATTCTTGTGCATTAACAAACAGGGAATCAGATTCCCCAGATTATTTTTTAGTAAGTTTGTTTAATCCACATAAATAAAACACCTCCAAGTAATAATATTTGTTTTGGGGTTTCTAAAATGTTCAGGTCTTCCGAAGTCTCACTTTCCAACTTTTCCTTGCAACAGAAAGAGCTAGAAATCTGTTCGGGGTTTTGTTTCTGTTTTTTTTTTTTTTTTTAAATTGGAAACTGAGACTTTCATTTCAGGAACCAGAGCTTGAAGAAAAATACTATTATCAGGAGATAAATAGCAACAGTAGGGGAGCTGGCAACACTTATCTTGTGTGCATCTCAGGAGTCTTGGCAATCACATCCCAGCTTCTTGTTCAGAAAAGTTTGCTAGCTGACCAGAACAGATCTTAAGCCTCAGTGTAGCACCTGGTAGCTTGGTGAAACCAATTCAGCTTGGTCAGTTCCTACCTGGGGTGGTCTGGAACCATGCATGTACTGAATAAAATTACTAAATTTGGACATTTTTGAACTTGGAATAGTGGTTCTTACTTAGTTCTGGATCTGAATTTCAGGCATGAAATCTGGATCTGAATTTCAGTTTGTATGTCCAAACTGGTTTAAGTCACAATCCTTGGTATAAATGGATCTAAATCTATGGGGAAGAGAAAGACATATTTGAAATGCAAATGAAAATACTGTCATTCTAACTCTCCCTAATGAAAATTCAGACCCTGCAGCAAACCCACACAGTTTCAATGCTGTTGAAGAGAGTTTCTTCATGGATCATTGGCAGCTATTCCCTGTAGAAGGATGTTGGTTCAGTGGCTAGGGAAAGTGACTGTCCAGCTTCTCCTTAATACTCCTTTCCATGATAGTACAACTTTATTGTCTCCTCCTTGCTCTTTCCTTGTCTACTGTAGTTTTAGGAAGTACTTTGCTGTGAAAAAGCAAAATATGTTACCACTGCTGAATGCCTGATTCTGATCCTAACACACTGGCATGCATATTTCTCGTGGAAATGTGAGAGCTGACTTACTGAGAAATACACTAAAGCAGATTTTCTCTGCTCAGTGACAGTGCAGGTGAAGGAAACCAACATACAGAATGCGTGAAGTAAGTTTTATTTTATAGTGCTGGGGACCTGTACCTATGACTTTGACAGTTGAGGGTCCTCAGCTGCTCTGAAAATGAGCCCCAAATCTTCTGCCCTCAGCAAGCTTTTATTGCTTTAGCACTGATTGATGGGTTCAGGGAACCGGAGCCTAAAGATAAGTCTTTAATGGATCACTAAATTGTGACTGCCAAGCAAATTATTGTGTATGGGTTTTAGAAATTGTGCTACCTAGAAGACAGCATATTTCAGGAGTGAAATTTTACACTGCAGGGAAAACAAAACAACAGCATTTTCAGTAGTGGTTTTAATGGCTGATTTCTTCAGAATGTTTACTTGCTGCTGTCTCCTTTATTTGTTCAGTCTTCAGCATCTCTCTGCCATATACATGTTAGTGAGGTAATTTTATTACCTTTCTTATATTATTTTGCAACTTGAAGATTTTTTTCCATAGTTATTCGCACTAAAAAGAGTACAGATAAATTTCTTATTGAAAGGAATAGTCACAGATGTCACATAAGGCAGTTGTTCTTTATGTGTATTTTGACAGCTTTATGAAGAAATAGCTTGGACACAGAAGTTGTGATATCTTCCTTTGTCACTGTTATCTTCATGAACATTTAATGTGCAAAATTTAAAGGCTTAAAATAGCTTTTCTACACTGGGCTAACACTCACAAAACCAGGTTTTGCATCACGCTCACAAGTCCTTTATTTGGACATGGAACTTATTTTTATAATAATATTAGTGTCCAATGCCTATTTTTGTGTTGAGCATGTGGTGAATTGCCTTTGACAAGGATTGAAAGCATTTAAGTTTAACAACTGTAATACCATCTCAGGTATTGCTTGTCTATGAATTGTATCTATTGCTGTATAATAACAAACCTGGAAACAGTACATATCTAAAGAACTCATAGTCATTAACCTCTATGTTGACAGGTCTGTTTAAAGGTTCAGAGGGTGGTTGGTTATGTTTTTAGCAATTTTGTGTTTGTGTGTGAATTAGATTGCTTCTTTGTCATTATTTTTATGACCTAATTTGTATATCGGAGGTTTATTCAGTTTCGTGTGATTTGTTCCTCATGTAAACTTGTAGCCATAATAAAACACACTTTCACAGTTTAGAAATTTGTAATGGTGCCCATTAATTTGAATGTGTAAGAGGCAATATTTAAAAATACTTAAACTTAAAAAACCTGCAAACCACAGTTAAATAACCAGGTAGAAATTAATTTAATGACAGATTTGAATAAGAAAAGCCTGGTAAAAAAGTGAAAATGGAAAAGAAAATTTTCCCTCAAAAACATTAGGAAATCAGAAATCAGCATTTGGTAATAAAGAAGAAATTAGAATTTGTAAACTAATTTCCATTTCGCAACAAAAAACAAATGGCAGGTGTATGTAATGAAGCACATGGCAAATTTTGCTACAGATTTTGGCTTAAAAATGGACATGAAGCTGACTTTGATTAGGTAGAGAAAGAAGAATATCTTGCTTCTGCACTTGAAAATATAATTTTTGTGTTGCTAATGGTAGCGTGAATTCGGATGAGAGAAAAAAAAGGTTGCACAGTCACATTACATTAAGCCAACAAAATCCTGAAAAGAATAACACACATTTTCAAGGGTAGCATAGTAGACTTCTGGGTACCTTAGATGACTTCCAGTTCTATTTTGCTTGGGTAAGCATTTTGTGATCATTACAAAGCCCTCATAGCAATGAAAAGTGCAGAGGGAAATGAGAGTCTGAAATGAAAATCATTAGTTTGCTTGGGATGTCTTCAAGAGAACACAGAGATACTGAGGTTTGCAATGTATTGTCCTCCAAATTATAAAATTTGTGCATAACAGAGGAGTAATAAGTCCCACTTATAGCCAGGAAAATGAATCAAGACATTAAATGAACAATGCTGGACAAATACATCCTATATAGGGGTCATTTTACTTCTGTATCTTGTGCTTTTATTATCAAACGTACTGGGTCACGTGTTGTCTTCTGTGTTAAACCCCCAAAATTTTAAGACACTGTTTTAACTGAGGTAAGGACTTTATAAAATAAATGTTTAGCTTAACTTTGCTGGCAACACGGAATGGTACCAGACTTTGAAATTTCAATGTCCTTCAAATAGTCTTTGCATGTTTGCTGGCTTCCGAGGTGGAATTAAAAATATTTTTAGTGCTAGGATTTCTCAATACAACCTCATGTTCCATAAGGGCTCCTGAAGCATGGATAAAGAAAGAAATTCTTCTTAGACAGCCTTAGAGAGGGGAAAATGTAAGTGGTCTCTCACCAGCAGATGCATCTGACTATTGCAACACTGACTTACTCAGTCTAAGTTCTCCCCAGCTTCACATATAAAGACAGATGGAAGAATAAAATTACATTAGAGTCAATACTGGAGAGTAAAAACTGGGAATGCCAGAGAGGAACTCTTTTGTGAAATTCTACTCCTTTATTTTCTCCCAAGCCATTTTAAAGATATTGTCTTTATAGCTTTAACACTGTTAGTACAGGCAGTCTCATTCCTGGAATGGGCAGACAAGGTCTGTAAGTGCCTAATCAGCAGATAATTTATGTGCCCTTCTCAGGACACATAAACCTGAAATATGGTATGTGTTGGATGCACACCTGGCTTCTTCAGACAACAGGAAAGAAAGCAAAACTCCTAATAATGCTTATCTAGAAGAGTGCAGAGTTATGCTGAATGCAGATAACCCAGATGAAAGACTCCCTGGAAGGAGATAGCTTGAAATCTGCTCTACATCCTCTGTCCTACAAGGAAGTTTAGGCTTATATGAAAACAATTAACAAAGACAGATGAGAAGCAGAGATGCACAAGTGAAACCTCACAAAATGCAAGAGGAGGGTAAGATGATAGTAAAGGCATCACAGATGCCTTTTTCAAATACAGCTATCACAGATTTTGTTGGAAGAAGGAGAATTGTCCTAAAATGAGGTCACAGTCAAAGATTTTCAAAAGCAAGGAAATCTGTACTGAGATGGAGACCAAGCATGGCATAAGATGAACTACCTGACAAATCAGTGTTTGCATATAGTATGGTAGCATGCAATAAAAACAAATAAAGCAATAAAGCTTCTTGAAAGAATTTTGGTGAAGCTTTGGAACATGTTATTACAAATATCTTAATCACATGTTGGAAAATGTTAAAAGACAAAAACCAGGTTGCCCTTAGGATGTCAAAAACTTTCTAGAGTTCAAATATATGTTCCTGGCACCTGCTCATCACCTGCGTGCCCCAAAATGCAGATTTGAAGTGTGTGGCTACGTGCAATCTAGCTTGTTACAGAAACAGTGTTACATCTGGATAAACATTCTACATGCAAGGATCCTGTCCTTATCACAGCAGCTCCAGGTCTGGGCAGAACTGTGTATTTTTAAAGGTGCTCAATAGCCCAGGCCAGTCTCACACCAGCACATGGACACCAGAATGGCAAACCATTAGGGGCATGCCCACTTGTTTCAGCTTGCACCGTTTTGCTGAACTGCCCTTAGGATACTCAAGGTAGCCAGGCCTCATCCATCCAGTCACTAAGTGGCATTGAATGTGGACGACACAGGAATGTTTCCAGCCTGAGCTCAGGACTGAAAATGCCTAGAGACATCAGGCTGGGGGGTGTGATCAGCTCTACATATTGCAGAAATGGGGGAGCAGAATGGATTGAGAAGGTCCAGTGCTGTCCATCTCCAAGGAGAAAACCAAATTGCTCCAAACTGTGTTTCTGTCAAATGCTTATGGCTTGGCTAACCAGTGCCTGCACAAAATCCAGCTATTTCTGTGCAGGGCTGGGCAGCACCTTCTGCCTCAGAATCCTGTTAGCACTGTGATGTGCATGAAGTGTTAAATGAGTGTCTGGATGTGCTCAGCTGAGGCAATATTCTGTATCCCATTAAATACTCTGTTAAATGACTTCCGTATGTTTGCATACAGGTAGTAAGCAATCCAAAATCAAAGATATTCTCCAGCCTTGCCTTTGAGCAATAAAGAAATCTGGTCTCAAGGGCATTAGGAGACAATTTGTTAATAGAACAGAATAGGAATTACGTTTGTGTCTGTGGTTGTTCATACTCTTTCACAGTGGACTTCTTTAGTTTCTGTGCTGCATACTGGGTACACAGAGGCTCATGGATGATTGGTCGCTCAGCTTTGAAGAAGTTAGCTTTAGCTTGTTTGATCTGGTCCTCCATCTGCATAGGGAACAGCCTTTCCAGTGATGTAATTCCACAGTAACAAGTTATTTTTATACTGAGTTATTTTTGAAAGACATTTGATAAGCTAAAACCCCATCATCTTTTGTTCAGAGTTTAGTAATATTCAGAACTGAAAGGGCTTATATACTGTGCTAAAACCCCCTACTTTATGTTCTTATAAAATGTGTAAATACCCTTTGAACAGAGCCAAACAGCTGAAGGCCAACTGTTCTTTTCTCAGGAAAGATAACTACATAAATCCATGTATATGTAAAAAAAGAGAGGATGCACAAGTGAAAGTGACAGGGATGATGTCTTTCAACTTGCCATCATAATGGATTTAATAGAGTTAAATATTTACAGACTGTGTTACTTAATAGAGAAGAATAAAAATTGTATTATTGGAAAGTATAGAAAAAAGGCACCTTTTTACACCGCAGAAACTGTACCTGAGCTGGTATCTGATTTTGGGAGAGGAAGAGTAATGGGAAACACTGAATCCCAAGACCCTCACACGAGTTATGAATGTGTTTTTCCTTCATGTAAAGCTCACAGAAAATTTGCTGCATTTAAGACTGAAAGTTTAAAAATCTACACCACCACCCTCTACCCCGCAAACAACGGCATATTAAGTACCCCAGACACTTCTGAACTGCTACCAAACATCCTTGTGTAGTTGGACGTTTCAAATGTCAGATCTTTGCTATTCCATCATGTTTTGAAGATGGGAAACTCTTGATCAGCTCTTTTGTTCAAACAGTGAATGATTTAATTTTGGGAGTTTGAAAATAAATGAAAGGTGTCTTTAGAGAAGACTGAATAAATGTTATCTTTGCACTTAGTAGAATCATCTCTTGCTGCTCAACATGTTGCCTGTCTTAGCTATGCAATGGCCTTTTTTCCTGTTCTCTTTTCATTAACAGTCTATTAAATGTTTTGCTTTTAATGCAATTAACATGGCAGCTGATTTTGTGGATGAAGAAGAAGAATCCAGACAAGAAGAAGGTCAGGCAACATATTGATAAAGCTATAAATCCCAGTCTAGTTTGTTTATTTAATTAGAAAAGAATGCAGTATATCCTGGTTAAATCTAATTGTGAATTATGATCTTTTCTCAGCAGATAGGAATTCTCCTTTGATGTCCAGTTGCTAATTTTTAGCAGAGTTGGCAGAGTCAACTATCTCTGTTTGTGCCTCCTGGCTAGGGGGGTTGCCCTAATTCTCATGCTAGCCATCAGTAGGCAGAACTGTTGAGATTATCTTCCTTTGGAGTAAATCCATTCTGCTTTTCTTTTCTAGGGAAAAATGATGCTACTTGCCCTTGGAGTGGAGTGGAGTTCACTTCTGTGCAGTTCTGTCTTTAGCTGGATGAAATTCAAGTGTTGGTTAAGGCTTAGAAACCTAATGCTTCCCATTGCCTGGACTCTTCACTGCTTTGCTGTTGATTTGTAGTGCTATACTGGGTTTAGGCAACGTTAGGAAGATCAATTGAATATCTCTGGGAATCCTTTACTAGTGTGGCAGCAACTTTCACTTGGTAGTGAGCATCAAGATACAGCTGGCTGACTAGTTCCAGGTGATTTCAATATACTTTAACTATTTGCTTTAAAAAAAAAGGGATTTTTTTTCTCATGGGATGGTATTCTGATGATACTTTAGAAAAGGTGATAGGTATATTGAAAGTGTAAACTATCCCTCTATCCTGCTGTTTTTGTTAAACTTTAATTTTCTTTTGAAAATGACAGATGTCCTGGCTACTTCTAGCCTTTAAAAGACTGTAAGTAGCTTCTGATAATAAGGATTCTAGTTAATAGTCAGTATAAGGATGAAGCAGGTAATCCACATTCATCCCATGTCACCAATGGGAAATTTCTCTCTCACTTACTATCCAAAACAGTTGTATCTTGTATGTACTAATAAAGTTCTTTTGTTCTTCTGCTGATAGAAGTGGCTCTTACCTAGAAAATAGTCACTTCTAATGCTTTTTATTTTATGTTTGAAAATGTAACTGAAGTGTGTATGTGATGAAAGTTGATTACGTGAGTTCCTAGAAACCCCAAAGAATAAGCCCATATTTATGTTTCCTTTAGTGAATTTTTGTCTGTTTGTTTTCCTCAATTTACAGGATCTAAGGAGTGATACAATTACAGTGATCACATGCAACAGTTCTAAATGCCTACAGATAGTACTCTCTGCCCTTGCTGCTGGAATTGCTGTCTGAAGAAGGATTTGAATAGACTTTGTCCTTTAAATACCAGTTCCAAAACTTTTGGTGTCTGTAAGCAAAATCTATTTTTCACTGCATGATTGTAGAAATTATTTTTTCTCTTTTTGCAACTAGAAGTTTTGAAACAAACAAACAAAAAAAGAATGTGTTTGGTTGTAATGAGATTAACATCAGTGCTTTTTTCATGGTAAATAAAAGGAAAAGGCTTCATCCATCACTAGCTGAGAAACACTAGATGCACAGATGGGGACAGAGATGATTCTCTTTGATAGGATACACAGTTGGCATGAATACAAGAGAGAAGTTTGGGAGCTGAGGTTTAAATTTATTCATTATGAACATTTCGGTTACTTATTTGGGACTCTGGTGATAAATGTATAGTATGAATTAGAACCCTTTGAGCTTATTTGAAACTTGGGGAAAGTGAGTTGCCATGCAGACCTTTATGTTGGGATTTAATTCAAAACTACTCCCCCCCCCGCCCCCAATTCAGTTGTCCTCAAGCCTTCCAGTTCTCCAAACTCCTGCATGAAGATTCTAGTGTAGGATTCAGCTACCTTTTAACAGCAACTGTGCTACTTAATTGTGTGAGATTTACTGCCTGGGCTCGAGCAGCCTCTCCAGAAGGAAAAGATCCCTTGTGAATCCTGCATCATGTCTTGTGGAAGTGTCTTGGATGTCCTGTGACATCTTGGACACACTGTGGTGTTAGTAGCTGGATCCTGCTCCCAGCCAAGGGAGGCTGGAGAGACATTCACCTCATCCAAAGGTGCTACCATCTATATTCATGGCTCTCTTATAGATCTATATTGTATAGGTTACCATTTAAATGCAGGTCTCCCTTACAGATCTTGTATAGTATTGCCAGTCTGTGCAGATTTTGGACGTGGAAGGAAGGACTGTTGTCATGGGCATCTACATTGATGCCCTTGTGGCTGGTAATCTCAGTATCTCTGTAGGCAATTTTGATTGTTGTCTTGGGGTGACTGTATGATACTGTATTGCCTAACATCTGCCCTATGCCAGACATGAGTTCTGTACCTTTTAGAGAGCGGGGAGAGCTGGTGGAATTTCTTTGGTGCTGTGTTCAAAACACAGATGAGTTTGCTGGCTTCTCCTGTCTGGCTGCTTTGCTCCTCCAGCAAGAAAGAGAGTTACATTCCTTTTGGTTTTTAGCTAGTTTCTTGTTCGTTAGCTAAAGTAGCCCTGGGACTTTGGCTTCTTCTTCTCTTCTGGAACTGTTCAGAACACCAGAACTTCACTGGGAGGCCTTTCCACTGAGGCCCGGAGGGGCCCACACTGAACCCCAGCTCCAGAGAGGAGAAAGCCATATCCACAAAGGACTCTGGAATCTACCTAGGTTCTCTCCACAGCAACAGGTTTTATTATTTAGCATTATTCTTTTTTTTTTCCCCATGCCTGAGTGCATTGTGTTTGTTAAATAAATAGTTTTTTCCCTTTCACTTTCCTCCGAGGAAAATTCTTCCCGAACCTGGTGGGGGAGGGGTGGCTGTAACCTGCCTTCTATCAGAGGACGTTCATTTTGGACGTTTCTCTGAATTTGTCTTAAACCAGGACAACTGTATTGGCTTTATGCCTGGACTACCGGGGGAATTTAGACAGCAAGGGTGCCTATGGACACCTGAACCAGGTGTCTGTAATTAAGGCCAAAGAGAATCTTAAGCTTTCTATTTGTGAAAAGGCCAGAACCTGGACCATAAAGTCATACACCAGAGCTTCAAAGAAAGCTTGACCTCATATTCAGACTCATGCCTTAGAAAATCTGATCCCTTGGGACGAGAGATAACATTCTTTAAAGTAGGTTTTTATCCTTATCAAAATGTATTTCTGCATTCTGGAGTTCTTATATGCTTGTTTCTAACACTTCTTTTCAGAAAGGACATATCAGTTCTCTGGTTCTGGTTTATTTTCCAACAGAATTCAGGCTGCATGGCTAGAATAATTATGAAAGGTGAGCTATGTAGTTTTAAAGAAAAACAGCTGGGGAAAAAATATTCCTATTGCCTTTGTTCTCTTTCCTGACTAAAATGTTTTGCAGGTACTTAACATTTGAAAGCTGAAGCATTAGACCAAAAGTCCATTGAGCTTCAAGTTCTCTTTCTGGCAGAAATTTGTTAGCAAATATTGATACATGCAAAGAAAGAAGAGGGAGGAAAAAATGCACCACATCACAGTCAAACGTCGTAAGTAGACTTCTGTTTTGTTTCCCATTAATCAACAACAAATTGAAATTAGAGTGATTGTGAAAGACAATGTGAAAGAGTAAAGCTTTAACATGGAAACAAAAGGCTTGATTCAGCACAGTTATCAGTGATTTCATTCTATATTCTACCATACATCACAATTGGGTTTTGTTATTTGTAATGCAGTTTTGTTTCCTTGCAGTTTGAGTCGTCACTGAGAAGAAACCATTGACTGGCCCTTGAAATGTTTAGATGAAGTATATTACTTGCATTTGGAGAAATTATCAATGATTTAATTCTTAGAAGTGCTCTGTAGTATGGGTTGAAATTTTGTAAAAACTGCTCACCGCACCCCTGGCAATCTGTTTTGTAGAGGGTCCTTTGCAATTTTTCTAGTTATTCTTTCCAAAATCCCTCAAACACTATAAGACTGAAATATTTTGTTCTTGTGAAGAACCATGCCCTGTACATTCTTATAGTCCTATATATTCTTATAGCTGTTAGCTATTACAGTAGCTGATCATAGTTTAACTACCGTTTTCATAATCTATTATTAATGAATATTTTACGTCCTGTATTACTTTGCCAAATGAAACTGCTGTGAAGTTAATTACTGTGCATGTTTTCTTAAGGTGAAAATGAGAGAAACTGCTTTTGCAGCAAAATTTGTCTATAGAATTTGTTGTGTCATTACAGGATAATGCCAACAACATAATCCCTCAAGAAAGCAAAGCAGTTCTCAGCCTTGTCCTATTGTTAGGATGACTGATTAAGCACTAGTAGAGCTGAATCTTGGCAGGGCAAAAATCTGCAGCTTTGTAATTTAGGCTTCATTCAATTGTAGAATGAATAGTAGACTTTCATAGTCTTTGAAATATCAAGATTTTTTTCATGTTTATATTTTGACCTACTCAGGTACTAATGCTAATTTTAAAATATATTCTTTCCACACATCCAGCCACTCCAGGCTGCAGTGGCTTTCTGCAGGCAAAATTCAATGGAGGAGGCTCTTTTGTTCTCTACTGCACTCCAGGGATTACTGATGTTGGCAGCTGCTATGTTTTTGGAAACTTCAATCTGATCATGATGCTTTCAAATGTCTTTTTGCTGAAAGCAATTTGAGTCCAATTTAAAACATATATTTCTGCCATTACAATTGACATAGGTTTTAATTTCAGACTGAAAGAACATCGATTTATCATTTGGCTTTTCATGGTGTTTTTATAAAGGCTGTGTTCTGCCTCCCCTTCTAGGAGAAGGAGCACTTTGCGAGGCTTTGGGGAAGAATGATAGGTGACTTTGATTCTGAACTGGAACCTATCTGCTAAGAACTCCTCTGTCAGGATGTCTTAGCCCTGCATAGCCAGAAGATGGGCTCAGCTGCATCGGGACAGGGAAGAATTTCTGGTCAAGGGATGGCTTCCTGAGAGCCTTTTTCAGACTCTCTGTAGACTATTCTGTGTTTCAATTCACAATATCAACTCATCACAGCTGAAATGTTGCATAGTAGGAGGCCCCTCCTTTAGCTGTCTGGGCAGAAGTGAAAGCTTTCTGTCATCATAGGTAACCCTCCTTCTTTCATGTTCTAATAATGCAGAAATTGAACCATGATTTAGATAATAGTCCTTGAATCAGTCCACTCAGTTTCCATTAAATGATGAATTATATTGGGTAACATCCATTGCTTTTGGTATTCAGGCAAAATTGCTGGATTTTTCTTGGTTAAGAGACACACTCAGTTGGTGGCATCCCAAATATTATCTCCATCTTTCTCTTAAATGAAAGTTTCTTTATTAATGACAAGAGACCACTTTTTAATCTTAAAAGGTGATTTTTTTAATGAAGGAACTGTGTTCAGATTGATGCTTTCAATTGACAGAAGAATTTCAATAGTATTGTACTCATTCATCATGTAACAGATCTTTATAACAACAGAAAAAGGAAACACGAAGCCGATAAGACCATTGGGGAATTGTATGTTCAGGTGGCAAAAGGAAATGTAATTATTTCAGGCTCCTGATGACACTTTGGAAAATACATGAGAGAATGTGGCTGGAGTCTTTCTGCTGACAAAGCCCAACTACAAAAGCTTTGAGAGGCCATGAGGATCTGGGTCCAAATTTCTTGTCTTATTTTTCTGCTTCATATTAAATTATGAAAAAGAACAAGAAGAATGGCCCCAGGCCCTCCAGTTGTGTTGCTGTTGTCTGCTCAGCATGGGAAATTAAGCTTGAACTGTTCAAAATCTGGACTATGTGAGGATATAATGGCAGAATTTGGATGCAGTTAGTCAAAGTTCCTCTCAGTCATGCAGCATGCACTCCCATTGGTTTGAAGTCAGAGAGCTTATGTTGTTAAAAAAATTATATGCAAGCTCAATCAGCTCTTCAGTCTAGATTTTGAATAGCCAACAGACCAGCTTCCAGTGATTTCAGACAATTGCTTGGCTCATGCTGGAACAGAATCACTGATAAATGTTTCCAATTGTACAGTTCATTATGACTTTTCAATGCATCTTTAACTTCTTGGAGCTGGAATTCACTGTGTGCATTTGATTGCAGCCCACCGTCCGGCACTGAAAACCCCTGTTTCTTGGTATTAAGACTCTTGGTACAATTAGAGACTATTCATGGCAGCTAGCAACACAAATCCTTTTCCAGATGTTGGAACTTTCACAGCATTGCTTGTAATTTTTTTTAAAGCAATTTGTTGCATCTCTCAAAAAAACTCAGAGACAGTCTATTTCTGTTGTAGCCTCCACCTTATTATAGCCATCTTTTAAAGTCTTTTGACTGAATTCTTACATGGAGAATAATTAGGAAAGGTGGAGAAAATTCAGCTGAAAACATTTGCTTATGGCTTTGTGCATCTCACTGCTTTGCTCTAACTAGAAAATGTGAAGAGAGACAGTACTGATGCATTAAGCAGGGAGAAATAGTATTTTTCAAATATTTATAAAAAATCTGCAAAGCTTTCTCCAGCTTAAAATATGGATTCTTTCAGCAATTAGTGCCCATATCCTGCTAGGTCTGCCATGATCTATTTTATTGTTTATAGAAGAAAGGTTCTGCAACGGACTGAGGCATGAGTAACCTTAGATGCTTCACCTAAGACCTCTCCATTTGTGTGATGGATAATTGGGATGATAAAAACAGGATCACCACTCTGAAAACTGACACAGGGATGTTCCAGCTCCTGCAGGCCCAGGAAATAAAATTTCTCAAATTGGTTTCAGGCATTTCTGCTCTTCTGCAAACAACAGCCTCTGACTGTCTGCCAAGTGTGTCATTGAGAATGGTCTTCCTGCACATGGAAATTGTTACAGCAGGGCACAGCTTCCAAGTGCCACAGCTATCCTGTAGGAACTGTTGTCTAGATGCATGTCCTGCTTGGGGGGTGGAAAAGGATTTAGGGGGAGAGATGATACAGGGCTATCTCTGGATGTCACCTTGATTTCATAAAGCACCAAATGGACACCAAATGGATTTACCCATGGTGTGCCACACAGAACCCATCCATGAAGAGATTCCCAGCATTCGAAGGGACATAAGATTTATTCTCATCTACATTCTTACATTTATTCTATATTTTTAAAGCATCTATTTTAATATCATATAATCATAGAATACCACATTGGAAGGGACCTCTAGGATCATATGAGCCAACCTTTTCTGGTATAAGCACAGTCCGGACATGACCCAGCACTTGTCCAGCTAAATCTTAAAAGTGTCCAATACTGGGGAATCTGACACTTCTCCAGGAAGATAATTCCAATAGGTGCTCTTTTATTGTGAAAAGTATTCCTCCTGTGTCCAACTGGAATCATCCCATGAGCAAATTGTCCACATTGCCCCATCTCTTTTCCACGTGACTTCTTCTAAAAAGGCTTTTTAGCCACTCTTTAAATACTGCAACATGGTAATAAGGTCTCCCTTTCTCTTCTCACTGTTGTCCAAACCCAGTTCTCTCAGACTTTCCTCCCAGTCTCCTTCCCAGTCCTTGGATCATCTTTCTCTGGAATCTCTCCAGGCTGGAGACTTTATTCGGCAAATAAAAAAAAGTGCTGGCAGAATGAAAATCTCTTGCATTTGTGCAGACATACGAGCAACTCTTGAGATTTCTACATCAAAACTGATCGCAAATGATTTCATAACCTTCTCCTCAGTGATATAGTTTGACTCTCTTTTGTGCTCGCAATGAAGCAGATCCAATATGATACAAAATGCTTTCAATGGACATCTCAGGGAAGACTCTTGTATGGGAGGAATGATATCACAACATCAACCATCTGGGACAGGTGACCCAGGGTTTATGGAAAATAGACTGTTCTCGTATCCTTCCAGATGCCAGGACCTGTCTGAAATCTGATCAGCACAACAAGCTGCTCAAACATAATTTCTGCTCATGAGACTCTGCCAGGAGTCTTCCACATACTAAGACAGCTCAATTTTCTGCATGTTTGGATCTCCATCAACAATTTGCTCTGCAAGGTGGTCTGCTGTTGAAGGCATGTCTTTTAATCATTTCTGTGAGCATGCAGGGTGATATTGCATATGGGTTTTATGGCAGATGTAGGGATATTGAGTGTTGGTTGTGGGCATGCCAGGTGCTCATCTGGTGGTAGTCATGTAGACTGATCACATCCTTGAGAGTCTGACTTTTGAGCTGTAATGATGATGGTATTGAAGAGCAAATAAAACATTTTTCTTAGAGACATGTGGAGTGAGCCAGGAACACCACCATCCTGGCTCACTAGAATGATCCCATGCTGGCTAACCGTGGGGGAGAGTTGTTCTCCAAGACCATGTATCACCAAGTAAGCATATGGACTGCTACAGGAAGGCACAATTTAGTAGTCCATGCAGAGAAGTAAATAGGTTTTTGGCAGGTTACCAACATTTACAATATCACTTTACTTCTCTCTTACCACAAACTGAACCACTGGCAACTCATTGGTAGAACTTCCTTACAGCCAGATTTTGTTTTAGATGGTGTCTGCTAGTTTTTTTCTGCTGCTTTTGAAATAAGAGAAAAGTACAAGAGTTACAGAGCATTAACCCACAGGTTTCTGATTTTCTATGGGAAGTACTGGAGTTCGCAGTGGGCTTTGCAGGCAGTTCAGGCTGGCTAAGCACATTGTGGATGCACGCAGATTCCAGAGTTTTGTGACTGACTTGTCTTTCAGCCAGGAAAACAGCAGTCCTTGCAGCATTGGTCTCGACTTTGCACTTATAACCCCCACCCTTGCCCTGTGCTGACCAGCTCAGTTCTCAAATGGTGTCTGTGGAGGGCACCTTATTTTACCACATATGTTTTTCACTTCAACTTCTTTACAATGTCAGACATTCCTTAGGGATATATCTAGAAGAGGCTGTGGCTTCTTCCTGGAAGTGTTTGCAACTTTCTTGGTACCTTGACATGTGCTAAGAAAACGATAATTTATATAAAGTTCTGGAACTTTTCTGAAGAGTTTGATTCCCCTCCTCTTATTCAATATGGCCCAATATAGTGGTATAAAGCACTGTGCTTTTCCACAAGAAGAAATCAAATATCAGCTTGGCCCTGGCTGGGTTGATGTACTAAATACACTGACACACTTCATATGTGAATATGAAGGAGGGTTGGGTTAGATGATTTCCAAAGGTCCTTTCCAACACTACCAATTCTGTGGT
Organism: Monarcha castaneiventris obscurior; assembly: GCA_026261815.1. NCBI lineage: Eukaryota > Metazoa > Chordata > Aves > Passeriformes > Monarchidae > Monarcha > Monarcha castaneiventris. The sequence continues at coordinate 12,454,183 of JAMPIT010000624.1, read as the reverse complement.
TCTGTGGTATCAGCCTTACAGAGGTGTCAGAAGATGCCGTGCCTCTGCTGTCTTTAACTCTTTGCCCTTCTTAAAATGCTGCTTTGATAGCCAACATAAGCCAGCTTGAATTGTGTAGTGCTCTGTGTGAATCCTTACTGACCTTACTACAGCAGTATGTCCCCAAGGAATAGACCAAATCTTCTTTTGGCTTTAGGACATTACTAGAACACTGACACGATTCCTTCCTTAGCTCAGAACAGTATGGGGAGTGGGGTGTGTTACTGTGCTGACATATCCACTCAGATGAGGGATCATTATAAATGCCATAGGATTGCTTCTCCAGAGAATGCATGTCAGACATTGTGAATTTCTGCTTATTTGTAAGAAAACGTGATTGGAGATTATGTAAATCTTAGTGTTTTAACTGTTTATGTAGCTGAACAGACAGAGGGATGTAAACAGACTGTCACCCTAAAATTGCAACATTAAATTACTCCCTAAAGAAATCATTGTTGGTTTTGATTTTTTAAAACTCACACAACACATTGAAACAAGAGGGAAAAGCCAAATGCAGAATAAAACTGAAGCTATAAATCTGCTGAAGTTACCAGAGTTATTCTGAAGCTAATTATAACTGTATGCAAAGCAAATGAAGTGAGAACTGAATTAATGAAGACTACTACCTCCCACAAGCTAATGAGGCATGCTTTATACCAATAGCTCTTCAAACTGAAAAATTAACCATGCTGAAGAAAGAAGGAAGGAAGGAAGGAAGGAAGGAAAGAAAAGAAGGAAAAAAAGACAGAAAGAAAGAAAGAAAGAAAGAAAGAAAGAAAGAATTAATTTAAGGAAGTTCTTTAAGAATAGTATAGAAGACCAGAAAAGCAGTAAGATCTCTGCTGTTCAATGTTCTCCCTTTACACACTTTTCTAAGTATCTAGTTGACTCTCAATTTTTTTTCTCAGCCTAGACAATTAGTTTTAGTGCCACTGGGCTAAAGAAAACAAGAAAACCCTGTTGATTTGGGGCAATTTTTTCCCAGTCCTCCTTGGACATTTTCCATGGTATTTAGTTTTAGAGCTAAGTGTCCAGTACTCTGTAGTAAGAAAGGCAGTTAAGTTGGCTGAGGCTGCTTCTTTTCTTTCAAATATGTGACAGGACCTTTCACCCTGATACAGCAGAAGCTTATCTGTTTTCCCCCCATGGCTCTGTCAAGACAGAATCTTTTGCCTTGTGGTGAGTTATCTTGGCTGAAAAACATCCTTAGCCAGCAATAAACATCCTTCCCTGAATGCACGGGAAAGGATAAGCAAAATTTTGTGACTGAGAGACACAGCACTTCTACAAACTATGAAAGACCACTATAATTTTAATAAAATCAGAAATCTCTTACACACTCTCTGAGTGTTTAGGGAGTGCTTCTTGAAGTTGAGACATCAGCCTCGAGTTACTCTTCTGGAAGCTGAGCAAAAGGAGACTTCTGTACACCACTGTCATTCCTTGGTAAGTGACAACGGCTCCTAAACGATACTATTTTTTCACTAGCTGTAATATAGGTACCTTTATTATCGTGCACTCTTATGAATCTACTAGTGGTGTTTCTTTTGCTTATCATGTGTAGTAAGAAGTCAAAGTCTCATGTCTGTTTTTCCTTGTGCCTATTCAATAATTCAGGTATGTTAAATGACCTGATTTGTCATTATTAAGAACTTGAGAATGAGAGACATTTGGGGTGCAGGCCACCTCAAACAGAGCTACTGCCAGAAATCTGAGTCAACAGCAGACTTTTCTAAGCTCCGGTCTCCATTTGTAACAAGAAATTATTGTTTTCAGCTTGTGTTCTGTGGTCCACTCCACCTGCTCCCCATTAGGCTTTTATTTCTTCCTTTTTGTAGTTTTCTATTACATTTTATTTGTCTGTTGTACTATTTTTCTTTCATAAATCAAAATCCCCATCTTGTTTTCTGTGTTGCTGTGCATCTACAGCCATATTTTTGTCTGGTGAAATGGGATATCTTTGCCACTCACTAGAACAAGTACTAATAACAGAGTGTTTGGATCAATATCTTATCTGTGCAGAAGATCTGTAAATCTGTGCTTTAAAGGGGCTATGTGCCCCCCCTTTCACTGAACAGCATATATATCTACTAGATTTTATTTACACAGGGAAATTTAATTTCAAAAGCAATCAAAGTATTACACAATCTTATTTAATAACACAAGCATATAAATTTGGGACATTTCCTTGAAGTATATACTACTTTTAAAAGGCTTTTGAATAACCTGCAGCCAATATTGTTGAGTTGTATTTTTTGCTAAATCAAACTGGAAATTAAATACAAATGAAAAAATAGAAAGGTAAACAAAATTGAAAAGAGGTATGTAAGAGTAGCAAGGAGGCGAAAAGAGTGTTCTTGACTGCAAGCTACCACAACTCTCAATTTTCTTACTTTGAATATATACATATATATATATATATACATGGTAGAGTCTAACAATTAGATTACTAAAACCATCTTTGCAACAGAAATCCGTTTCACATCTCATCACCAATGAAACAAATTTTAACAATTATAAGATGCCAAAGAATCACTTTTTCTATTTCAGTCCTTATATAATTGCTCAAAATTAAGAAAAACAATTTCTGGAATTAATTTCATGTAGAAAAGAGGGTTGAAAGGAAAATGGCAAATCCTTCTCATGGGCCAGAGCTGAACCAACTCTTTTTAATCAGTTATCGACAGACTTATATTTTACCTGTTTTTGAAAATGCTAAACTGAACAACCGACTACCCCCTAAAATTTCTGTTATGAAAATGCCCCTACTGAAATGACAAATGATACCAGTGCTTGATTAGTCTTACTTTTAGAAAGTTTTCCCAAGGTTTAACATGTTAATACTGGTTTAGGTAAAATGAGAAAGGATCTTTTAGTCCCAGATCTTCTTATAAAACATTAATTACATCTGAATAGGTGTTAATCATACCAGTTAATTTCCCCTCCCCTCTGCTATGCTGTGCTTATTTGCTCATTTGTGTCCATTACAAACTTCTTTTGTGTTGTACCCAAAGGTGTGAATCCCTGGAAATTGTGGAGAGAAAACTGGCCATCATCCCCTTGTTATGCCTTTCCAAGAAACCTGTCTTCTTCAGACACGTCATAGCTAATGTGAGATCAGATTTCCTTCAGAAGTGTCTTGTTAACAAAAAATAACAGTTCTTGGCTGGAGATATTTACTTCATAACTGGTAAGATGGAGAATTGTTTAGTCAGTTCTTTTAAATGCAAGTAAAGTTAAGAGGAGGATTTAATTTGATTTATTGGTTCTTATTTCCTAATTGCCACATCTTCCAGCACAAGACCAACAAAAGGGAATTGCAAAGTCTTCATTGCTACATTGTAGAATTAGTTTAATTACAAATGTAATGTCACTTCTCTAGTCCTAGGGTACTGCATTTTTAGATGTAAAAAAAAAATTATGGCATTAAGGAATTAAAGTTTACTTGAGACTGCTGTGTGAAAGTAGAACTGATAGGTTAAAAAGTGTGAAAATAGCAGTATTATTTACAGATGTTTGTGAAAGTGGTATTCTTGTAATTGAATCGTGTCTTTGCAAGGTTCTTTATCACATTACTTCTGAATTCAGGAACAATGACATTATTTCAGTATAATATATGACTTACATGTGTTTATTTATTCCTTTTCATCCCTTCTGTCACACTTTTTACTAGGCTTTTGTGACATTAAAAAAAAAAGGCTATCATCTTTCTGATGGGGCTTTTAAACAGCAAATTTACCAGTGTTGGCTTAGTCAACAGGGGAGATGAACAAGAGTGTTCCCGTTCTTCCACTTTTGAGTTGGTTCAAGCTCTCAGGCTCAAAGATTTCTACACTGCTAACTTAGCTTGGGGGAAAGCCTTGGCCCTATTGATAGAACAGGGAAAATCAGTTTTATATGATTTCTTTCTTTCTTTCTTACTGCAAGAAAAAGGCATGGGTATACACAAGCAACTTTAATTAAGGGAAAGCATTATTTCTCCTCCACAGTAAGATTAGTTCCAGTTGCCCACTGTTTTAATGGAACTATAAAACAAAAGTCTAATCAGTTTTGGCAATTTTAAAAATTAATCTGAAATACTACTGCAGCTTTTTCAGATGTTTGTCCTCTCATTCACAGAAGCAAAACAGTTAGTCTTTAATAGTCCAGGGAACAACTTTTGAATAATATCCAGAGGATGAAGGCAATTCTTTATTTTTATACATAAGTGGTTGCAAAGATATCATAGATGTATCTGTTTATCCAAACATATACATTCTATAAATAGACAAACAGTATTACACCCCATTACACTTTCTTCCTGAACTTATTCCTTACATTAAAACTTCCGTGAAAATATTTAGATCACTTACATATCAATTCTAAACAAACACATTCAATAAGCTGCTGATTCCACTTCCTGCACCCCCCCCCTCCCCCCACCAGCCATTTGCTTTAAATGCACTTTTTATTTTGGGACAGTCCTTTGCTTCACAGAAACATTGGCTTATCTATGATTCAATGTATCTCTGATAAATAAGGTTGTAAAGATCTTTAACATTTGTAAGTCGCACATTTTTTTGTTTATAGACCTGACAATCTCATTTTCTCCTCAAATAGCAATGTAGACAATGTTCACCACACCATTTAAGGAGAAATAGCTTGAAAAGTATCTCTAAAAATACAAAAATTTTCATTTTTTGGGCAGTAAATTCTTAAAAATTTGTTAGAAATAAGCAATTAATCTTGCATTTCCAAACCTAGGAAACTTCCATTGAGTTAATGTTAGTGGAATATGGATGTCCAGAAAAATGAAGAAAAAATCCCCAAACATTCTGGAGACTTCTCATGCCTTCTGCTGTCAGTCCAGTTCTAGATAAATCTCCTATTTGTTTTAAGTGTTGTCACACACGTCTCCCTAAGCTTTACCTTGCTTGCTGGTAAACTTGGATGAGAAGAATAATATCATGTGTCTGTTGAGGTCTTGTCTTCTCTATTTTTTATACCTTGGCCATCTCTTCAAAGGCATCCCTGGAGAGGATTACCTAACCATAAACATATTGGAACAAGGTTTTAGTAAATGTGTTTATGCCTTTTGACATGCTGTACCTAAACCACTTTTTAATTTTTTTTCCTTGCAACACAATTTCAAGTTTTTGAAGTGTGCCTTCTTATTTTAAATAACCTTCTTTACTGTGTTGTTTAGCCATGCTGGCTTTCTTCTTTGTGATGTTTCTACAAGCATTTTGGCAAATGATGCACATTTGTTTTGAATTTCTAATGTGTTATCTGCCAAAGTTTTTCAGTTTTGGCTTTGTTGTTTTTTGTTTCTTTTTATTTTCTCTCTAGAAGTTTTTCTCATTTTTAATGTAATTATTTTTGAAATTAAGTAGTGCTACAGTGTCTGTATATGTTTTCTTATTTCTTCGATAGATAATTGATACTTATTTGTCAGGGTTTTTGACAGTAAATTTTAAATCAGGTCTGCAAAGCTGTAATTTTGCCTGAAAAAGTCTTGATTTCACACTTGAAAAGTTACATCTATCCAGTCTATATTATAGTAGATGGATTCTCATTACTGGGGTTTTTTCCTTAGCTTCTAATCACCTTCACCCTCTCCATCACTATCACTGTCCCAGCTGAGCAATCTTGATACTATATTTTCCCTATTTCGTCCTCGAATTTCTATGCCTATAAAGATTTTATGTTGCTTGTTATTCACCCCTTTACCTGATTTCATGGCTATTTACAGATGAAACTACCCAAAACCAGAATAAAGCATTTTTAAAATAAAACAGACAGTAGAAAAGAAGTTAGTCAAACAACTCAAAATCCCATCATTTTTAGATGAAAGGCACTTTTGGTAAAAGCTAGAAGGCTCACAGAAGGGTGATGCTAGAGTCTAATTGCTAATAGAAATCGTAGTATAAATATCAGTACCATATGCAAACTGGGGTAGTGTGAGATGTAATTCTGTATATTGATATTTACTGTAATCATATCTCTGGCTTTCTTCAAAGCTTCTCTGATAGAAAATTATCTAAATATTCTTAAAGATATCCCTGCTATGGGGAGATTCCAGGCTAAGGAGATGGCAAAAATCAGTGGGTAGACTGCAGCAATAGTCTAGAAATCAAATAAAGCATGTAGGAGACATAACAAAGATATGAGAGTGGTTAGCAATAGATTTCCTGTGCCTCAATTCTCTTTAGTCCAGAAGGGAAATAGGAACAAGACTTTGAATCAATCCTGTTGCTCTAGTAGCTGGAGAAACAATTTCCCAGTTTCTGAAAAAATCCCCAGAAACAAAGAAATGAAATACACCAAAAAAGGTAAGTAAAAGGGAGAAACTTGACCTAAGTTAGAAGAAGAGCAAGCCAGGAAAAAGTTAGTCCACCTCTTGGATAGCTGGAGAGTTTTACAAGCAAGAGTATGCTTAAAATCAGGGGAGGTAAGAGGAACACTGAAAGGTTTAGAAAACCTTGAGCTCTTTCCAACAGATAACAGTAATATTGCCTGCTGTTTCCTGCAACTGAAATTGAAGTGCTTTCTTGCTTTTAAATTTAGCAGTATTAGTGTATTACTCTCAAGGAATTGAAGCTTGAATGAAAAATCCCTATGTAAAAATGCTGCTTTCAGTTCCCCATTTATTGGAAAGGAAAAAAGTGTTTGTGTAAGGCATCTCCACTGAAGTTCACTGATTGGTCATACAGCTCTTAATGGAGGATGTTTAACTCATCTTTAAGTTCTGCTGTTATCTTCCCGTAACACAACAGACTACAAAGAGAAATAGAGGAAGAGAAGCAATCTGGGACATATGGATTTGTCGACATTTGCAAGACTTAAAAGGCTAATATTTTTGTCAGCATTCCAGACCATGGACATGCAGTCAGTCAAAACATTTATTGCGGGTGCAGACTGAATTTACCCATCAGGTAGCATCTCATTGGTCTTACTTCCAATCCTTTTTTCAGGTGAGTGCCACTCGGCAGCATCTCAGTTGGTGCCTCTGTTCCCCCCGGGGCCCTCAGAAGTTCAGTGGTGATGGCAGCATGCTTGCTGGGGTTCTGGTAGTACCCAAGGTGGTAAGCTTGCTAGCAAAGTGTGTCCTCTTCAGCTCTTCCACTTGTGGTGCTGTGTTAATTGGCATTTTCATTAATGGCTCCAGGTTACCAGAACCTGTTATAAATTTAGAATTGCTTACTTGTATTTGCCCTCACAGTCAACGTACACAGCCTAAACCTAAATTGCTACAGCATCTGTGCATGCGGCAAGTCTGTCAGCCTAATGGGAAACACAGGCCGGCATGAACTCCATGGAACAAAGCCTTAGCCTTTTCTATAGGTGGGCTGAAAAGCCCATTGCAGTGGATCTGCTGTGATGAGTTTACTAAAGGATATTACAAAAAATACACCAAGTCATAAGAAAGTTCTATTGCTTCTTATTGGAAAATCTGGCTCTAGAAAATACAAGTACATTCAAATATCTAAGCAATAGTTTCATATTTCTTTTACAAGTTGGCTAAGGGCTGTATGTTTATAATGAAACCCAGTTTCCACTAAAAGAATCACTTATCATGAATAAGTTTAACTTTTCCCATTCCAGTCCAGAAACACCAACTTTACTGGTCCTCTTAATTATAAGGATGAGCAATGATCCCCTGAAGCAAAAAGGAGTCTTACTGTATGACATTCGATGATACACCATATAAAGTCTCAGAGGAAACTGTATGTCATTGTAATTCAGTGCTTCACATTTTCTGGTGCCTATGCATTCTGAAGTGATGAAAATTCATTCTTCACTTTATCAGCAGTGATAAAAATACTTTTGTTAAGTTAGAAGAGAGAAAACATAAATAATGTAAAATCTATCTTCTTAATACTTGCCTAATTTTAATGAAATTTAAAGATAAGCACATTTTTATTAAAATGATAAACTCATGAGGCAACACACTTCCAGCCTGATTTTTCATCAAAATTTGCTACATTCAATTAGTATAAAAAAATGTATTATATATCTTTTTATATACACATTCAACATGTTTATTAGGAGAGGTAAAGTAAAATTCTGCAATAATCTCAGGGAGATAAAATACAAATAATTAAATGACTATATTTCTAGACAGGATTAGCTATTATGAAATTTAGAGATAGAGCAACTTAGTGAAACAAAAAAGGTTATTCATAGTATAAAATGTTTCTATTCTGCTTTGTCAATCAAAATTCCACTTACTTGGTAATCTTCAGAAGCAAATGCACTATTATTCGGTTTCTGCTTGCATCAGTTGAAAAATCTTATCTTGGTACTCAAATACTCAAGGATCTAATTTAAACACAAATATTTGCATCTAAATAATATTTTTTTTAATATTGTCAGAGCTCTTTTGTTGATCTCTGGCTTTTCCAAAGCAAGATTAAAAAACATATTCCTTACAGAGACATCTTAATCGGGCGAGTGGCAAGCGAACAAAAGCACCAGAGTTCCATTAGAAAAAGCAATGTTCCAAAGTAACTTCTTCAGTCACTGAAACACAGCACAGGAAAACAACAGACAGCCTCTACTCTGCCATCAGCCAGGCCATACACAACAGGAATTGCAACCACTGGGATGGCTATAGTAGTTCAAAGCAAATGCAGGCTACTTCTACACAAATTGGGTTTACTTTGGTTATCTAACAAACTGTAAACTGTGCATCACCCAGGAAAATCATTTTTCTTAACTTTGAGGGCCGATGTACCCACTGTAGCCAAGATGGCAATGTCAGAAAGGTATCCACAACACATGTTTAAACAGGGTTCAAATGGAGAGTGTCTGAAATCTTCTATCAACCTTCAGACTGTTTCATAACAGAACAGGCAATCCGTGAAGACTCTTGCAGTCTCCCAGAGACTGTCTTGCTATAACTCTACAGATTTCATTTTGGGATATCCACAGTCCAGTGATGAAGCAGTGAATGTTTCTGTCAAATAGATTCTAACAAAAACTATAACTGCTTTTCTCTACTTAATATTTATTTTCTTCACATGCTACGAGGTAAAGATATTGAAATAAACTCTAAGATAATAATCAAAGAAATAAAAATCTTGAGCTTATTTCATTACCACCCCAACTACCTAGTAGGGAAAGTGTTTCATGTTCTAAAAGTATGGTTTCTATATACAATTAATATTTTCAGAAATTCTGTCAAAACTATAAGAGTTATGAAATTTTTCTTAATTTATAGGAGCTCCGTAGGGGAGTGTTACATCTCTGTCAATGCAGCACAATGTCCAGCTTAATTGGTCCCAATGGCTGCATCTATGATATTAAGCTGTGGAGAGTTAGGGAATAAGACAGAGCACATGTACCCAGCTTTGCAGCATGCAGCCTGTCCTAGGTTACAATACAGATGTATTCTATTACCACCAGCTGTGGGCCATTAGCTGTTATCTCCTGCTATGCCCCACCCCTGATAACAGACAATGGGCCAGCAAGAAACCACTGCAGGACTCATGGGTTTATCTCATCCTATTGTGAGATGCTCCGCCCAGGAGGGAGGAGCCAAGCATTCCCACCTGGATATAACCTGGCCTTGGAAGTGCCTAAGGGAGCTCTGTGTACTGGATTCCCAGAGGATAAGAGCTATCACTGGACCTTCAGCTGGAAACCAGACCTTCCATAGGATCACTGCTTTAACTGAGCTACTTCATCTGGACTGCTACCACCACCCTAACAGGGTGTCAGGTTGTATCTGACTTTGTCAGTGCTTTTTCCTTGTATTATTTCACTTATTTTTAATTTTTTTCCTATTAAATTTTAACCCTGACTTGTGGTCTCCCACTGGTTTATTTTCAAACCAATACACAGCCCCTGCCATGGTTTTGCCCTTGGGTCAGCTCACACTCTTCCAGATAAACCCCAAACCATGTCTGAGCTTTTGCATGGGCAAAGGAGCATTCTCAACAGGCAGTTTGGAAAAATCTCCTGTGTTCTGGTGGATAAGTACATCTAGCTGTGTGGATGCAGTCCATGAGGTGCCATTCTATTAGAGACATAAGCGGTGAGTTCCTGCTGGGGGTGTTCAGCTTCTGGTGCCTACCACAAAAGTTGTGGCTTCCTGCACTCTGTGGTTTTACTTCTTCTGATACTGCTTTCTGTAGTCCCACTGTGCTTGGTAGATTCAGGCTGACATTTCTAAATTCTTGTATTTGTCAAGCAGTAGGTCTCACTCCCTGTCTCAGTTTCTTACACATTGTGCACTAAAGCCATTGCATTCTCCCACCCTGATTTATAATGCCCATTTACAGTCTAGGTTGGTTTTAGACTGAAATTACCTACTGAAGAAAAAAGGCTCATGTAATTTGTTACCATTTTAGAAGCTGGAAACATACACAGGACACACAGTAGTAGATGGGTCCTTTGTTCACAAAGGAGATCTCAAACCAATCACAGACAAGTGTTTGTGTATTTCCGTACCTAAGTTTATCAAGCTGACAGCTAATATAAAATTGGTTTGTGTTCTCTCTGCTCCAAGAGGAAGACTGCCTCAGAAATTCCCTTTCTGGTCCATTAAAACATTCAGATGCAAAGAGAGAATTTCACATTGCTATTTTCTCGCATGCCTGCAGTATTTGTTAGCTCATATAGTTCCCTATTCTTCTCCTGATATTTACTGCCTGCTGTAATTTTAAAGCCCATTTCCACAGGGTCTTATATTTTGTTGCCTAAGTAGATTGAACTGTACATTCACCTGGCCCCTGTGTGAACAAAGGAGAAGAATTTCCTCAGTTAGTCGTTTAATTTTTTATTTTCTATTTTAGATTTATTCACCACCAGCTTGCCACTCTATGGACTTGCACAGAGTCTGCCTTTCAGCTTACTTTTGCTCCTTCTTGACCTATGTCCTTAGTGTATGTAGTCATGCTGTGGAAGCACCTGAAAGTTCAAAATGCGTCTTGAAGGAAATTTAAAAATGCTTTTGGTAGAAGAGATCATACTTTTAACAAAGAATTATTTCTTGTCGTCTGGTGTCCAGAACAATAAAATTTAGATCACCACTAAGTTGAAATTCTAGAAGGGAATGGGTATAGTAAAGCAGATGCTATACCTGGGTTGCAAGATATAATATGACGTTGATGGTGCTAAAACAAATTCATCGGTAGTTGTTTACATTTATTTTATCATTTTTAAACCATAGGCAGTTGAATCAGCTTATCTGATTTTCTCTTCTGAATTGTACTCTTATTTTCCACAGATTTCATTTCCTCTACTCAATAATGCTCAGCAGAACTTTCTATTTGCTTTTGTTCTGCAACAAATTTTAGGACAGTGCCAGGACATCTGAAGATTTCTTGGGCAAAAAGATGAGATGATCTTACATTTAGGGTTCATTAAAAGTTACATTATTTTTTATAAGAAAATTATAAGTGATCTCATAGCCCTCCTTTTGGAAATGTAGCATGCTATATGCAAAATAAAGGCAGCATATTTTCTTATTTTCTGCCTGCTACTTTGCAAACAATTTTACAAATATCCATTTTCCCAATGTAGTCCTCTTTAGTTATTATACTTCCATGCCAATCAGTGAAGGATTAAGAAAATATCTTCTCTTTAATAACAGAGATTGAACCCAACAAAAGTATAGCGGCATATACAGCAGAAGACACAGTTAATGATAGTAAGTGACCCTTCTTTTGTTAGTGTTAGGCAAAATGCTGCAGCATATGTCCGTGTTGGGTGTGCCTACATATACTCTGCAGAGGATTAGGAGTTTAGAGATTATTTATTTCTTTTGGGGCAGAAGAATTGAGAATGGCCTACTGAAAGTTCATGTGGCAAACTATGTTCTGGTTAGCCAGCCACTAACTAATTAGGTGTTAGCTGGTGCTCCTTACTAATAACTAAAGGATAAGGGATGGCAATAATTTTCCCTGCATCATATGTTCTGTCTTGCAAATAGGGAAGTTAGTTCCTTGCTCTTTCATGGTCATAAAAAAAAAATCACATTTAGGGTACATCTACAAGGATTATTGTACACAATTACCACAACTCTGCTTTGCTTATTTGCCAAAATAGCAGGATATTAGTGTGGTTCAATCAAGAGAGGTGTAGCTTTAATTAGAAACTAGTGCCATACTGAGTCAAACATGGCATTGTATATTAGTGTCTATCTGCAATTTGTTGTTTGATGTGTAGGCAGAACATGCTTCTGGCACTGTATGGACTCTACTTTCTTTATCAAGTCCTTGGTCTTTGGACAGACTGTATTATTATGTGACAGTGAATATTGTTGGAAGAGTATTACAAGCAGGTAACTGAAAAAAACCTGCTGTTGAAACACAAATTAGTGTACCAAAAATTATCATTATATAAATATATGTATACAAAGACATTGTAGACAAACAATATACAATATAATTAGATGTTGAAACTGTCCTTTTCACCACATGATTCTGGAAATTGTCCATAATGCTGCCCCAAGACAAAGAGTGACTTTCGAAGATGCAGATGGAAACAATTTTTGAACATTTAGCAAATCTGAAATTTAAATATTGTTTGATGTGACAAATAGGTGAAAATAAATGACAGTTGTCCCTAAGAGTAGAAAGAAAGAGATGATAATATCTATCTAGCATCATGATGACTTTACATCTGTGGCTCTCAAAGAGTTTGCAAAAGGAGGTCATGAAAACTTCAAAGGTGTTTGGAATTTATTCGAATGTGACAGAATGGAAGATTTATCATATTTATATTCTACAAAGTAGTTTCTGAAGTGCTGTAGAGGATAACACACCTAAGACTTGCCAGTGAAAAAAGTATTACAGCAGACAAAACTCACAAAATATATTGGGGGAAAAAAGCATCTATTTTAACATTGTTTTTCGCAGAACTTTTTGTGGACTTTTTTTTAAAATTAAACAGAGTATACCTGTTCATGCATTTATTTATGTGCTGAGATTAAACTAGTTTTAAAATATAAATTAAAATAAATATTCTTTATAAATCAGGGTTAGATGCCAAAGAATATTGAATATGTACTTAATTGATTCTTGTATTCTGAAAAAAGAGATATACTAGTAAATAGTGAGTTCAGTTTTCTTTCCCTTAGTGCTTGCTGATTTCATTAGAATTGGGGTCCCTTATCAGAAGTGACTAGAATGGGGGGTTTGCTTCCTGTCAAAAATCTTGCTTTTCAAAAATTTTTTTCTGGCCCAAATAATTCTAAAAGAATGCCATTGATCCCACTGATTCTTACTCAGGTAAATTATCATTATTGATAGATGTGAGCTTCCTTGCCGAGTATTTCCATAGGCAACTTCTGAGGTAGGGTATCCTCAGGATTCCAGCTGCTTGGCATTACTGTTCTCTAAATTCTGATCAAGGTTTCTAGGGTAACTAGAAATAGAGAGATTATGTGAGATTACATGTCACAAGATAGATGTTGCAGTCTGACTACACATGTCCATGTCTTCCTGTAGAGAAAAGAACAAACATTTGTTCTAAGACAGGTATGTAAGGGGCAGAAGATCAAATTCTACAGCTGTTCTTATTTCTGTTTGCTGGATAGACAGGTTTAGACCCACATGCCCTTATTAATAAATGAATACAAGCAACATTACTCCTTTAGTTGTTGGGGTTGTTTTTCTGTAGTCTGTGCAGATGTCTTGGCGGGGGAACTTGATGCATTCTCTGGTCTCGAGCCATTTGTGCTGTTGCACTTGCCCCAGTCACAGACTACATTTGATTAGGACTGATAGGAGACCATATCCTACACCAAGCGTGTCACCATGCCATAAGGGTGGATTGGATGAACTGCACTAGGGCAGTGAGTCCTGAGGCCATTTGCATGGGATCCAGACCAGATCCTCTTGGACTCTTTTGTTAGATTTGTTGGGGATTTGTTAAACTGAGAGTGTTTGAGTCAGAGCAGTTCCTACAGCTCTAGTAAATGACATATATACATACAGAAAGGGACTAAAAGAGTTTCATGACTTCTGAAGTTTTAAAATATCTTCCAGATTTTCAGCTGTCTTGTCAGTTTCCCTCCACTACAGTATATAGGTAAAAGTACCAAAAAATCTCTACCCTTTTCAGCAGAACTCAGTGCAGAATTTTAAGGCCTCAGAATGTAATAAAAATTGTTGACAGTAATGAGTAAATGGAATAGTTAGCAATGGAATAATTGGTACATACCTCAGCTTCTTACACTTCAGCTCCCTATTACTTGCAAATGTGCTTGATAGCCAGCTATCTGTTAGTTTAGTGCAGTGAAAACCCATGCTACAAATACCAAACTGGTTCAAAGACCAAGATGTGTAGTTTTGAATTACAGCTGTGAGTTATTCTCTATCCTCTTACTCTGGTGATGGATGAACTAAGATATGTAAGCATTCTGCTTCAGAACAGCATGAAAAATCTGGTGCATTTTTGTAAGGGACTAAAGGTTGTCTGAAACCTATCATCTGAGGGATGCTGTCAGTTTGTATTTACCATAGGGGTTTCTGGATTCTTAGCTAATTTTTTATGCTTGTCAAATAATTTGCTCTACATGCAAAGCCTTGCTACAGACACATGCACTAAGGACAAAACCAGTTCATTATTTCCCCCTGTAGTTTTTTCTCTTTCTATATAATTTTTTTAAATACAAGCCTTCTGAGACTATTTTCTGATTGCCAAATTCCTATTCTTTCCTGCCTATGGACCTTGTAGGAATAAAATATACAGCCAAAGTTGTCTCAGCTGGGGTTGCACTTCATTCCTCTTGGTCAGCTCAAGTAAGTCCCCTTATTGCATGAGGCAAGCTCTCCTCTGCTTCAAAGCAGGTCTCTTTGTACTGATTCTCTGTGAAATCTCAGTATGCCTTTACTTATTTATGTAGCTGGGATTAGTCATCATGTTGGGTGAATTCAAATAATGAAAAAATATTCTGTATTCCCTTCTCCATTCTTTGCTATCACTCAGACTAGGACTGAAATCACTGTGAAAGGATTAGCAGTGGGTTGCAGTGCTGTTAAACATGTTACTTAATTTTAAATGGAGATATGCAGTCAGACCTTGCTCTGATGACCAGAAAGAATATCCTCGTCTTCACTGAAAGCATAGAGAACTTGGAAATTTGCACTACAGAGACTGCCTCACAAAGCACCTACAAATTAGGGAAAACATATTTCCCAGGTAGTACTGAAGCATTTTTAAGATCTTGGCTTTAGTATCTCAGTCTTGTGCTAACATAGCAGTCCATCTCCTGTTGTTTTGTGCACAGCTGAGGTTCTAGATCTTAAAAAAAAAAAAAAGTTTTTTTTTTTTCTTACATCTTACACTGGAAAATGATTAAAATATATTTTAAAACTTAAGCCAGCAAGTCCTAGATTTGTGAAAACTTCTGGACAACAACCCATGCCTTCACTCCCCAAAAGTTCTTTGAAGATCCTTAGGTTGTCATGGCTTTGGTCATACTTAAACTGAGACTTTTTTTGCACTTTTCATTTAATTAAAAAAAATTATGTTCACTAATAAAAGATACATACTCATTAACACTGAAACAGTGTTTGGGTTACACATAAATAATGTCTTTGGATATTAAACTATTTGATATACAATTCAGTGGCATAGGACTCGGTACTGATACAGCAGTTGCAATGGGAAAAATGTGAATATTGAAAAATATGAATATAGAATATTAATATAAAAACTGCATTATGCATTAGTCAATCTGCTATACAATATTGCTATTCATAAGAATAGACCTTTTAGATTAAGTACTTGATGTAAAAAATTGAGCAAAAGAGAAAAAGCCAGAAAAGATAATTTGTCTTTGAGTTTCTCTGATAGTACATATCTACACAGTTTCTCAGTTGACTAATTCAAACCCATTGAATTAACAGGAGCCAGGACAATGATCTCATTAATTTTTGGTAACAGTCACCAACTTAGAGTGTGCCCAGAATATGAACACAATGGAGGGAAAAATGCAGATTTTTTTTGCACCAAACGTTTTGTGTATATTTAAGCATGTGCTTAGCTCCTTTTCTAAGCAGAGAAGGTCTTAGATTTTTCTCTGTCAAGTCTTATGACCCTTTGGTATTGATATCTGTCTTTTGACAATTTTAGTGTTTAGGAGTTGATTGAAAATTTCAATTTCAATATTTCTTATTAACTGGAAAATTATACAGTCAAGATGGGATGAACCTACCACTCTCTTCCAACTGCCTTGACAAAGTTAAGTGTAAATGCTTTGTTTAACAGGGTTTCTAACTTGGGTGAAATCTCCTGGGGTCAAGCAAGGAGAATGTCCACAAAAATTAAACTTTTCGGTAACAACACCGTTTTTATAAGTTCCCAACTAATGTTGATGTGGGGCAATGAAAAGTCACTGTCTCATATAGAATTTCACAGGCAAGAATTAACATTTTTAAACTTTATGCATTACCAGATACCATTCATGTCTAACATTGACTGGCCTGACATAAGCTTGCAAACAACTGCAGTCTGGTTAAGATTGTTTCCCTTTAGAAACCTTCAGGGTTTTTTGGTCATTCTCTCTTTTTTTTTTTTCTTCAGCTTCTGGTGCATTAGAATGTCTGCCCAACCCTATTGCGCTTGTAAAACATTTTTTTCCACAGGTGTGAAAGCAGCAGTGAGATGGCCCCTGGCTCACAGGTCCTGCTGTGCTGCTCCTTCATGGGGAGTCCCCACAGATCCCGGCACCTGACCCAAGGGAGCCTATGGCTCATGCTGTCCCCTTGGACAACACTCCTCTCCCTGCAAAACAACCTAGTTCTTCTCTGAGGCTGTAACCAAATCCTGAACGCTGTCTCAGGATCTTACAGAAGAGAGAGAAGTTTGCACCTTTTTTAGAATCTGAATTTTAAATCTAATCATTAGGTCTTAAGATCTTCAAAGAGAAAAATAAATGACACCAGTGTTTGGTATATCCGTAAATGGATTTCATGCTTATCCACATTTATAATAGCATTTTAAATATTCTGACACTTCTTTTTTTTTTTAAATGAACCATATCAATTGTTTAGTTTTAAATGCCTTTTTTTGTATAAAGGGCTGGAAATATTTTTCCATCTGCAAATTCATATTTCTGGAGTAAAACTCCTAACTGGGTAGTCTGTCAGGTAGATAGCACTCAAGAAATTGTTCACCAATTTTTTCTTCAATGTATCACGTCACTTTGCTGATTTTATCTAGGGATCATTTTTAACTTTGAGAAAGAGAGTATTTGTATGTCATTTCTCTTCTTTAGTTATCTGTCTGGAATTAGTACCAAAAATCTCATTTCACATTTCTTAGTTTATTTAAAAAACCGAAATGCCATCCATCAAGTGATGAATGTTCATTGTTTGGGGGATAAAACATCACTCTGTGTTAGCTTCTAAGATGAACAGAGAGAACTGACTCAAAACATCATGCTGCAGAGGTTAGAAGCTGTGAGATGTCCACACTGACAGAAAGATTGAAAATAGTAGGGAAGATTAGAAAGGAAGAAAAACTTCCTAAAAGTCTTTGACAAAAGCGTATATACCTTGTTCTCAGGTTTCAAGTAGTATTCCTGTAAGAAACAGGACTGGATAGGGCAAAAACCTCCTCAGAAGGGATAGTTACTCTTTCTTACAGCAGCTGCTCAAGGATAGAAGGTCACAGGAATGGCTTGACATGAGAAAGAGATGTAATCAGAGAGGCACAGCAATGAGGTGGGTGCTTGCAGTTAGTACAGACACTGACAGGCTACTGAAAAGTGACAGAGTAGACAGAAGGGCTTCAGGAGTCATGGAGGGTGGAAGAAGTATCCCATGGATCAGAGAAGACTGGGCAGATTTTGTTGCATCTCAGAAACTCTGTCAGGCAGCTGAAGCAAAGTCAGCAAATAGAGGTTCATGGGGCAAGCCTATAGTATCCAAGAGCAGCATGGTACAGAATAACAACCTATTAATATTTTACCTGATACAATTCCTTAGAGTATTTTTCACTTAAGAGTGACCCATGCAAGTTTATATTCTAAAATACAACTCAGTCTTTTTTGAATTCAAAACCCATTCTGGTCTTTCAGGATATCACAGTAAGAAAAATGTCCATACAGAGTTGTCTCAAACCTATGTGTTTCCAGCCCCCATCAGAGATAGGGATAGCTCAAGCCTTTCAGAAAGGATCATCCCAGAGAGCTGAGATTAATATTGCTCTGAGCTTAGCAAAATACAAACCAGTTCTTTCAGGAGGACCCACAGATATCTGGCTTGCATTTCAGTGTGTATTGGGTTTATATGGCAAGTTTTTGATAGTGGAGGGTTGTGGGAGGGGAGAGGGCTGCAAGTGTGACTTCTGTTAGAAGATTCCAGAAGCTGTCCATGTTGGACAGAGCCAGGGCCAGTCAGTTCCAGCTGCTGGCCAAAGCTGAGCCAAACAGTGATGTTGGGAGCAACTCTGTGTTAACACATTTAAGAAAGGGGGGAAAAAGAAGGATTCACAGCAGCAGCTGTTAGAAAGAAGTGAGAATATGTGAGAGGAACAAGTCTGGAAACACCAAGGTCACTGGACAATGAGGAGAGAAGATGCTCCAGGTGCTGGAGCAGAGATTCTGCTGCAGCCCCTCGTTGTACCTGTGGCCCTGTGGGGAGAGGAGCCGCTCTGCAGCAGTCTGTTCCTGAAGGACTGTCTCTGATAGAAAGGGGCTATGCTGAAGCATTCATGAAGAGCTGCATCCTGTGGGAAGGTCTCACACTGGAGAAGTTTGTGAAAGACTGTCTTTCTCAGGAGAGACCCCATGCTGGAGCATGGAAAGTGCGTGAGGAGGAACGAGCAGCAGAGATGATGTGTAACGAGCTGACTGAAACACCTTCTCACCATGCTGCTAGGCCACTCAGTGTGAGGAGGCAGAGAAATTGAGTGTAAAGTTGAAAAGGGAAAGAAGGAAGGGTGGGGGACATTTGGGTTTTTTAGGATTTTTTAACTTGTTCTTATTTCTTGTTTTCCTACTCCATTATTGACAATAAACTAATTTGCCCAAGGTGAGTTTGTTTTGCCCATAGTATTATTTCCCTGTCCTTATCTTGACCCATGAGCTTTTTGTATTTTTTTCCTCCCCTTGCATTTTTAATAGAGGGGGAGCGACAGAGCGGCTTGGTGGGCACCTGGCAACTATCCGAGGTCAGAGCACTACACAGCATGAGAGTGTCAATACTTATCTTCTTAAGGGAAAGGAAGAGAGTCATGAAGGCAGTGAAGCAGGCAGCAGCAAGGGTGGTAATGTGGAGGGCTTTATTAACTTAGAAGGCTACATGGTTTTTTGTCAGGTTGCTATTCTAAGAAGATTGAGGAAATTATGCTTAGTGTAGGTGGGTTTATACAACTTCCAGTTGGTACAGAGGAGTAAGGAATCTCTCAGATTGCTCAAAAGAGAAAGTTTTAAAGTATTCTTTATGCTGAGGACATATGGCTTGTCAAAAAGCTGGCAAGTCAGTTAAATTATGGAATAACATTTATGACCTTTGTTGAAACCATATTGAGTAATCAGAAAAAAACCCCAAGAAACAAATAGTGGCTGTTGTGATAGGGAGGGGAAATCTTCAGCAACTGAGGCCCATCAGTTCCTCTAAAGAGGCCTGTCTGCTAAAAAATGTAACCTCAAATAGGGTGTCAGACCAGGGGACTTAACAGAGTACAACAAGGGGCCCAGTAGAGTGGTATAAAATGAATTCAAGGTTATGATGCTTAAAATGAAACTCCTACCTGAGTATAAAAATTCAGTGGAGTCTGGTTAGTTCTGGAATTCCTGAAATTGATCCTATGTCCACTGCAGGAACCTAAAAAGTGTCCATTTTTGCTACCTCAGTCTAAAATATCTTGTGTAATTGCTATCGGAAATAGCTGCTCTCTCTCTCATGACCAGAAATGTGATTTGCATAGTGAAATCCCAGCCTATGAACTGAAAATGTCTAGGATATCATTCTAGCTGAAATAGGCAACAGACATCGATTTCCTATATGTCTCAAATTTGCCAACAGACTAGATTCCATGAATCTTTCTGATTCTTCATAATCATGCAGCTTCTGTGTAGCACATTTTTTTACAGTGTATATAACTTTGTGCTTTGAATAAGGTACAAAAGGCTTTGGAATTTTGCAGTTTTTGAATTGTAATTTATGACAGTTATATTTCTTCTATATATTTCCCAGAATTTTTACATTTATTTCACATAGAACTAGTTCAATTTTTTCTAATTATATTAGTCATTAAAAAAAAGACTATGTGCATTAATGCGATGATGGTAAAATATTAATTTGTTTATGATGAGATTTTGTTTTAAGATGATCTAATAAGATGTTCCCTATTATTTTGTATTGTGCTCTTGAATCTCATTTGAATGGCTATTGTAAGAGTACATTTTAAATGATAATAGAAACTAGGCACAAATGTCCACAACTGAGGCTGCTAAGCTGAGAAAGTAACAGATCTGTTGCACCGTAGAAACAGGACTAACACTAATCTTGCTCTTATGTAACCCCCATATGTAATGCATCCCTCTAAATATTCAAATAAATTGGTCTGGAATAACCTGGAACTCTAAAATGAAAATGGGTTTCTTAATATTTTACTATTTCCTGTTTATTTTTTCATGGGTTAAACTTATTAGAAAAATTTTGAGCTGAGAAGAATAAGTAGAATTAAGTGATACTTAATTTGGTTTGGGCATTACTTTGTCTTCAGAATGAGCAACTTATTTTTATGGAAAAAAGTGATTTCATTCTATATGGTAGACTACTTCAGTTTACCATACGAAATACTTGTGAACTCATTGCATCTCTGAAGACTATTACATCTTTAAATTAGGTCTTAAAGACTTCATAGTACTTATTAATTTAAATAAGCCTAACAAGAACAGGCTGTTCCAGTATAATTTTATTTTAAGTGTATTTGTTGGTTATCCACAGCTGACAGGGACAAATGAGTTACAGTCAAGGCACTCTTTCATCTTCATTGATCCATGCTATAAAGACTACTAAAACTTCTGCTTAAATATGTTGTGGGCCTAAAAACAAGAAGTGAGTATATGATAAGGAGATAAGAACTGCAACCATTGCTTTGTTTAGACATGTTTTTTTAAGATGTGAATATTAGAAACAAACACTAAAATTGCTCATGGCATATGTAATAAAATGTTTGTTTTCCTTCACTAAAAGAGATTTTGCATCACATGGTTCAGCATCTTGAAGTGTCAGTAGCCAGTTCAGATGAAGAGATAACAAGCAAACTCCATAAATTAAATTTGCTTCCTAAAGTCTTGCAGGAACATGGAGAAACTTTAGGAATAATTGATAGTGACAGGATGAGAGAGATAAAAAGAGATGGACTGGGAAGTATTTAATGACTCTTTGTGGTATTACATCTGTCACACTTTTTGTGCTACATTAAAGTTTCATTATTTTCATATTTCTTGTGTTCATATTTTCCCATCGTCTTCTTTCTGCTAAATTTACCAAGTAATACAATGTGGATAATAGAGAGCTATTGCTGCAAATGTCATTGAATCTGTTACTGGACTGGATAAAGTACCTCAGCCATGCATTCCTTTTCATAATGCATTTTCAATTAGTGGTTTTGGAGTTCTATACAAAGTAGACTCACACTTTTTTTTTTTTAATAACTGTGTATTTATAAAAAGCCATATAGAGACTTCCATTATGCAACTTTTAATAACATGAATCAATTTCATTTGGCCAAAGAAAATTATTGCACAAGCTTGTTTACTGAAGAAGTTTATTACTCTAAGGCTTGGCTTCTACAAGCTCTTAAAACAAATGGTTTACCTTTGCTCATCTGAAAGATAACAGACATAATCTGAGAGATTCAGGTTTCCCTTCTCTCAATCTTGTTCCTTCCATCTATGTTCTTTCACCTTTGCAGCCTGCACACATAGCTCAGTGTTTTAGTTGTTTAGAAAAACATGTCTTTTGCCTGAAAATGTTTTCCTAAGATTTAAAAATTTTTTTAAAAAGATATCTATAATTTCTAACAGTGTTTCTCTTAGATTCTTGAGATTCTAATAAAATTCTGTTCATTCGTGAACATACTGTTTATGTTTTAAGCTTGGAAAGCAAAATCTGATTTATTAGTAAGTAATATTATTTGTAGATTATGGATCCATAAGGATTTGTTGTGAAACTGGAATGCATATTAAGTACATAGAGATAATAAATGGAATATTGTGCTTCACTGACAACAGGATCCAAAGTAATGCAGAATTCTTCACTCAACTAAGATAAGTAGAAGGTTGACTTAGATAATAGCACTGGAGGCAGAAATCCAGGCTGTTGCTCTCCGGGTAATGCTTTTTTACTTTTTATGTAACCAGATTTAAAAGGACTTTTTTTTGGCTGATAATTATGCAGTATGATTCTTTCAATGATAGATTGCAGTTTGCTATGATCTCAAATATTTTATCTGGAGAGGCTCTGAAATGTTAAAATACACCCCATATTTAACTGCCCTTTAGAACAGAGAATTGAAAGCAGCACCCAGAATTCATGAGAGCTGTATGAGTCATATTCAGCCATGGGAGCTGCATAGTTACCTACACACACTTTATGACTTTTGAATTATAGCTTTCTCCTCGCTCCATTGTCCACAGAATACACAATTTCACTTTTATGCTTTTTTTAATCATTATATCTCAAGTCATTCCTCTGTCAATACAATAGTGTAATTCACTAAGAAAATAATTTACAGTGTTCTATGATTCTGAATCATCTCAACCTGTACTCACATAAGCACGAGTAACAGATAAAACTGTTTTGAGGGCTGCAAGATCACATCTCCTGATAAAGCTGCAAGCTCTCTAAATTACAGCCTCAGGATCAGGAGAAAACAGGAGGAAAACACCCTTCTGCACAATGGGCAGCATTTTAGATTGCAATTTATGAAAAATACATTAATTCAGTTAAAAGGTGCTGAAATACAGAGACTGCTTTTGCATTTATTTTTATATATAGTACAGAAGTGTTTCTGCATTATTTTTTACAGACATAACTGTTGAAATGTTGTAGTAGCATTATTGTCTTTGAAAACTGTGTTTTAAAATTATGTTTTACTGAGGAAAAAAAGAAACATGGCCTTTGCAATTTACAGGGACCTGGTTATAGAAACCCTTCTGTTCAGCAGAGAAATATGTAACAAACTTGTCCTTAGAAATGTACCTTTTCTCTTGGCATTTGATTTCTCTCCTATTTTGCTGTTCTTTCCAACTGCCTTGTGTGACAAACATTGAGGATACTGGCTCCAGAGGAACAGCTTTGTTACAAATATGATTCTATGCACTGCATATGGAGCTGTTTTGTATGCAGGGTAGGTAGAAGCACTGGTTCTTTACCATCACACAGAGACATTATGTATAAAAGATTTTCACACTGATTTTTTTTCCCCTCGAAATTAACCTTCTGTATTTTTCTTACACCTATTTCCATGGTTCATCCCAGATCAGGCTGAAGATTAAAATTTCCTTCTCACCATGAGTCTAACAGTGCATCTGATTTTCAGTGATTATAATTTCATTTCTCTCAGTAATCATTTTTTAGTTATTCAGCCTATTTTTAACAACTGCAGATGGAAATAAAATGGATCTGTAGAAGAGACATTCATTAGCAAGTAAGTATTCAGGGACTGGAAAAGTCTGTCTGATTCACAAAGCAGAAATGGCATTTAGTATCCAAGTCCCCTCCTAGACAAAATTAGCAAAGACTGCAGTGAAGTTAAAGCCTGCTGGTTGCAAAATTGGAAATTGGTTTCCTGGGGCTCTCTGTAAACTCTTCATTACTTTACTCAATCATGGTTCATTAGTAAGTTAACAGACAGAAGACTTGCACACGTTGGGATATGTTTAGAGTCAGGACTTCCATCTCCTTGAACATCACTTAAAACTTGAATGTCACAGCAAATTAGATACTGTGTCAAACTGCATCTTCTTCTCAGCTGCAGTACAGACGGTGCATAGATCATGGCCACTTAACCTCTTGATATTGTCAGGTGCTTTTTATCACACATTTCATGGAGTACCACTTGTGTTTTAATTCAAAGTGACTCTGATGGAACAAATGAAAGAACTCAAAAGGTGCCCAAAATAGAAACAAGTTAAAAAAACCTTGTTAATAGTTTCATGTAAAATGGATTTAATGTCTGTTATTAACCAAAACCTAATTTCCTAGAAGAAAACATCCATAGGTGATATTATTCCAGTTAAACGGAAAGCTAAAAATAATTATTAGGTTCCCAGGAAAAGTTCAAATTTGATTTACAATATAACTTTGAATTACTGCTGAGTGCCAATTATCTAGAACCCCACCTGAATGCCTGAGTCTCTATTTTCTATTAACCATCAATGCATTTTTCTATGATGCTGCCTGGTTTTCCAGAAAAATATTTACTCTAAATAGTTCAAGTCAGTGAAATGAACTGTATAGAAATTTTTAAAGAATTTAAATGCTTCTGTGCAGCTGCTATTTGTATAATCTTTAAATGCTATAATTTTCATGAGATATCATTAATTTTGAAAAGAAAATGTAGGCCGGGCATTAATTGAAGCAAACTGCTTAAAAATACCTGTGGCATTTAGAGTTCTTTTAATACAACTGGTTCATGGTTTGTAGGGTTAATGGGTATAACAAGTGACACTCTTGCTTTTGTCCCGTTGCATCAGGTGCAGATAACTGCAATGGCCAGCATGACAGCCACCTTGTGATGGTGTTTATGATTTGGACTATTTGCTAACCAGAGGTGCTAGACCCTCATTCCCTATGCAGTTAAGGAATAAATTCATTATGGTGTCCAAAACAGGAAGAGTAGCTACCATAATTGCCCAGTCGGAGGGATTCCACAGGGAGCCAGCATACAGCAGGACTAACAGTGCATTTCCTCGTTGCTCTTTTGAATGTTAGTGCTGTTTCAGTCTTAGTACCTAAGTTAGGCACCCATTTTAGGTCATGATATGGCTACAAAAGTATGTAAGCTGAATTTTTAATTATGTCCTAGATAAGAGTGATGCATAATATTTGGCAGTGTCTGGAGAAGGACTGAATACTTGAGAAGTCCCTTTGTGAGGAGCTTCAGTTTTTTGACTTTTCTGGGCCTGCTCGATGGGATTACTCTATTTGCTATTTACAAGTGTTTTGTGTGTTCAGTGGGACCCGTTGATTGTAGCTGGGTGTTCAGCTGGTTCTTTCTGTCTACTAGTAAACAAGGTACTTTTGGGAATCTGAGGATCAGAACTACATAAAGTAATGTGAGTGTGTGAGTGCCATGGTACACCCCAGAAACATGATCTTTCGGCCATTTGTGTCCCAGCCAGGACACACCACAGCTCCTTTCCAGCCTGGGACTTGGATCCCCTTTGTGTGGGGATCAGACAGAAAATTCCTGGGTGCCTGGATGTCTCTCTGGGAGTACACAAAAGGATGAAGGTGACATAAGACTTGAAGTTTGAAAACTGATTTCTTCTGTTGGTCCTTGGCTTGCCTTTGCCTTGTGTTGGCAAATGCTGTCATTATCACAAGAAGTGAACATTCTGTGCTTCCACTGCCACTAGTATGCCACTTACAGATAATGTTATCTATTATCACAAATTCAGTAAAATATGGCAAACTGCAATTCAGAAAATATGTTTCATACATGGTGCCTAAGGGAAGAATAAAATATTCTCATGCCATCATCTGCATGATTTTCACATAATGAATTTGTCAGTGTACACATATGCTCCTATCTTTATGGGGTTCTGACATCTGTTTGATGGATTATAACCTAATTTACTCAAGAAGCAACTGACCTGCTGAGGGTTGGCCTTTCATTATAAATGTTAACAAAAGAATTAATCCCTCTCTAATTTATTGCCAGGATTTTGGTTGTTCACAAGTCTGTCACAAAGAAATATATAACACGTAGAAACTAGAAAAATTGCACAAAATAAACCTTATTGAAAAGTCAGATTACCACAGCACAAGTAGGAATGAAGTGGCTGGTAACTGAGCTGAAAACTTGAAAATTCAAGGTCTGATGACTATTAGCATGGTTTCATGCATATACACTTGAGATAACATGCAGAATCAGATAACCCATACAAAGTCAGCATAAGGGACAAATGAGTGAGAGTCAGAGCAGATATTGTGTCAGACAATCATGCTGTGGGAAATCACGTTGCTGAGAAGTCCCTGGCAGAAAAGCAGCCACCAGTGAAGATGTCAGATTCACAGAAATAAATGGAAGGCATAAGAAAAGGGATGAGATACATTTCCTTTTGTAGCTCAGGTATTTGGGCTGAATTAAAGTCTTTCTTTTACAGCTAATTTATGCATAATGTACCTGTAAACTTATTCTTACATAAGTTCACTAATGTTTATTTTTTGTACAGGTCTTGCTTAACAGTTTTGGTTAATACAATTTACCTAATGTAATTATCAAGCAGTGTTTTGGAAAGTATTTGATGTGGGGATTATGAATGCACAGACGTCAATAAGATTTAAAATAAGTAGTTCTGAAAATCACAGATTTGTATTTTTCTTTCCTCTAGAATTGTGATTTTTCTGCTTGTTGCAATGATTTTACTGGCCCAATGGTACACTATTATTAAAAAAAGCACTCTCTTTTAATTATCAATTAACCTTAATTAGAGTGAAAACTCAGATGCCAAGAAGTCTACATTAAAAGTTCATTTCTGTATTGGATTAGTTATAAAATTCCCATATTGGTTTCTCCTGAAGTAATGTGTAAGCACTTATTAATGCTTTATCAATAACTGTAAGGAAAATTAATACATGGTTATACTTAGATGTTTGGATAAGGATCCAGGACTACCTGCATTATTCTCTGGAGTATGGGTGACAACAGCCTGAGAAGACTACAGCATCCTCATTAAAACCTGAGGATATTACTTCTTTGATTGGCAATGTAACATGTCTGTTTTCAGAGTCCCATGATCCCCTTCAAAGGCTAAGGCTGTATCTCCATTTGCAAGTCAGCTGGCTGAGTAGGAGCAGACCACAGGTTGAACTCATTGCTGCCAGGGCTGCCACATTAGCTCTATCCTGAGCCTTTTATTTTTGACTGAATTCAGCCTAGTTGCCTCAATTGGATGTCCTTATCAGGTACGTGGTTTAAAATTGCCAAAAGGACAAACACTGTTTTGAACCATTATGTTTTCCACTCCCAGGAGGTGATGAAGCACATTTGTTATGTACCTAAAGTCGAGGCTTGCAAAACAAACCTTGTTTGTGAGCACCACACCTGCTCTGGGAAGTGAACCGTTCAATGTGTTAAGTGTGGATGGTGAGTGATAAGTGCATGTTTCAATTCAAATCCTACAATTGCTCTAAATCAAATGCTAAAGGATTTGCAGCCTGAGGGGCACAGTAAGCTCTGATAGGCATGGATAACTCCCTGCTTTCTGTATCTGTTTCAATGTTTTGCAAACTGCAAATCACGAATATCAGGCCTTTTCCTGGTAATCCATAGAGTTTTCTACCCGAGCATCTCCCAGGTTTAAAAGTATCGGGAGTTCCCATGATTCCTGCTTTTGAAAAACAGAAAAATACTTCAAAGTTTCACTGCTGGCATGTCAATAATTAGTGTAGCACTGAGGGGAAATTACAGTAAGCTTAAATTTGTAACCTTTTGTGTCAGTACTAAAGTGAAGCCAAACTTCCTGTAGGCCTTAAAATAATATCCCTGATGTTCTGGCCTGAACAGGCAACGTTCTCTGCTAATGCTAGCACAGATTAATCTGTGTTACTACAAGCGTTGGATGCAGAGATATTCAGCTGATCAGTGATTACAATCACTGCACTATGGGTACAGTGTGTAATTTATTCCTGTGGGAAGTACTTCTGCAATAAAGCATAAAAATATTACATTTTTTTTGAGTAGGTGTTACCACTGCATGGAGAGCAATGATTCTGTAGGCTGGTCACATTTCATACATCAGAGCAGCAGCCTGGTCCTGGTAGTACCTGAATTGTTTGCTAAACCTGAAAGAACCTATTTACATAATGAAGTCTTACACTTTGAGTCCAGGTTTTAGAACTCAATATCAGTCTTATGGTCAATCATTTCTGAGGTTTTTATTTTATAATTTTCTAGCTTATGTTTTGAAGAAAAGAACAATTAAAGTCGTAATAATTTCTATCCCTGTATTACTTAAAGCAATCAGTTCCTTTGCAGCTTGTTGCTTTTACAAATTAAGATACTGAATATGAAAGCAGGTGGCAAAATAAATCTTTTGTTATTAGGGAAATTTGTATTGGGGAAGATAGAGTAAATTTATAGCTAAACTTGGTCTGTGGAGTGTGAAAGGCAGAGCAACCCCATACAGGATGAATACTTCTGTAACACTAGTCATAAAATTATATTCCGAGCTATGTAATTTTCTGTTGGAGACTGACAAGGACATAAAAAGTACAGTATTTTAAAAAATAAAAAAGAGAAAAACTCTCCTTAATCACATTATACTTAACAAGAATCATGTTAACCTGAAAACCCAAGACTGCTTATCACAATTATAGTTTTTCTTCTGACAGCTGCCTAATATTTACATCTACAGAAGTATTTGAAGCCATAATTATCACCAGAGCATGATACTAGAAAGCTATTATATGTTCATTACATAACTCATTTTGAGCAAGTTCACTTTATAGCAGGACTCTGATAGTTACTGTAACAGTTGTCTTTGCCAAAAATTTCACAGAATAACATGGTAAATGAGAGATATCTGTAACCTCTTTTCCAATGGAGCTCCCAAGCCACTTTACGGGAGTTCATGACAACTTTTTTTTTGTCAACTTCATTGTCTCTTATGTAATAAGGTTTGCTCTTTTCTATACAATAATTTCGTATAAATTGGCTCAAAGATCCAAATTCAAATAAGAAATGGTACCTCACTGGGTGGTGAGGACAGCAACATCACTGTGCCTACCTACCTGCTATTATACAGAGCAAGAAAATATTTTCAAGATAGTATTTGCTTGTGTTCACACAGCTGTTTTCTCTCCATTACAGCAAAGAAAAAAAAAATTTCATATATTCCCTGCCATTTCCCTATAGAGTTGCTATAGAGTTGTTTCTCTTGTATACTGTGTTACTTTGAATGAACAGTGCTGACAGCCTGATGGACATGTTAATCACTGCTGAAAAGGGACACTTCTTCCCTGATCTTCCACTTGATCAGAGGCTCCCATTTCTTTCCTGGTAGCACTGCTGCAAATCATATCTCAAGAGTGAGAAGTTTCAGAAAATTCTTCACTTTTTTTTTTTTTTTTTTTTTTTTGGTATTAGTTAAGTGAAGACTCAGCTTATTTTTGTCCCTTGGCCAAGAGATCAAGGAGATCATGGCTACAGGTAGAGAGAGGGAAGGGCAAGGAAGAAAACTTCCATAATGGGAATACTTAAAGAATGACCTTTCCTTCAGCCTGAGGTTGTATTCTTCAGCTTGGTTGTGAAAGGGGAGCAACCTGTGCTCAAAATTTAAAATCTATTTGGTTTAAATCTCTGTGATTTGAAACGTCTGTGTTTTGGAAAACAGAAACTGAGGCAGTGTATTAATCAGGAACGTGGCCCTGGCCTGGAGCTGTTTCACAGCACAGACAATTGTCTTTACATGTGATTTAGCTGTCATGCTAATCTGCATTTTATTAACAATTTGTTACTTGTCATATGCAAGACATTTGTCTATAGCGTATCTTGCAGTAATTATAAAAGAAAATATTCGTTGCAGTATTAGTTGCTTTTCATAGTTGAAATAGTCTTTCAATGCCATTTGCTTTGGTTGAAACTTTAAAGGGTGATACTAGATATGAAAATTACCATATTGAAGTCACCTCTAAGCCCTCCAAAAATCACTCTCACATTTTATCTTAAGTAAGAAAATATAATTTAAAACCCATAGTAAACAATTTGGCCTTTGAGAGCAAGTTAAAAATCAGTTTGCTGAAAAGTTTCCATCGTAGCAAGGAGATATTTTCTATTCAATATTTTCAGAGATGACATTTCATCTGCTGTTTCTTTATGAGTGTGAATGAACACTAAAACTTGAGAGACAAGTTTTGAAGGGAGGCTTTTTCTGCTCATGTTGAAGGAATTTTGCTAT
The DNA here is from genome assembly GCA_026261815.1 of Monarcha castaneiventris obscurior. Taxonomy (NCBI): domain Eukaryota; kingdom Metazoa; phylum Chordata; class Aves; order Passeriformes; family Monarchidae; genus Monarcha; species Monarcha castaneiventris. The sequence goes on along the minus strand of JAMPIT010000624.1, from coordinate 12,424,062 downwards.
TAGATAAAAGGAAACATGGCATAAATATAAAGGAAAAAAAGAAAGAAGGAAAAATATCCCTTTGCTTGAAAAAAGACTTTTGTATTTGAAGAAGTACACAGCCAAGCTTTGAAATATATGATGCAACTGGAAGCAAGGCGTTATGCCGTAGTAACTCATGAAGTTTAAATATATGGCTACTACAGTAAAACTTCCTTGCGTATTACTGCTCTGTGATGTTCTGTTTCTTGAGAGTATCTGAAAGTCAAATTCACTCTAAGGAGATCTTAAACCATCATCTCTGCTTATATCATTTTCTACTGAAGCTTTCTGCAATGCAGATTGCTTCTCAGAGTCTTGCTTCTAAATGAACACAGGGGTTAGTTGACAGAACACTGTATTCATTAATATTTGAGGGGTAAGAATAAAACATGGTCCCTCTTGACCCATGTCCTGTATAACTACACACTGAATTTTTATTTGATGCAGAGTAGCATTATGTGAAATACTCATAAGGAAATCTGAAATTACTTGGAAATGAGCAGATTTCAGTGATCAAGGTAAATCTGCTCCCAAAAGTGAAAGATCTGGCAGAATAAGTTTATGCATGGGTTTTTTTCCATCTAATCAGGCAAAACATGACATATGTTAATAGGGCTCCAACAGGTTTGATCACAAACCTCAAAGAAAAACATACCAAAAGCCATCCCATGCAAAATGAAATAAAATTTGCTCATTTTTACCTTACCCTTGTATATTTTGATTTTCTGAATTTGTGTGTAGAGTTTTTATATGGTAAAAGTGTGCATATATACTCAGACAAATAATTAATTTTTAATTTGCAAACAAAGGCAAAAAGATACTATCCCTTATGTGGAAACACATAAATGGATTTGTGTGAAGAAATTCTTAAAAATTACAGGTAGGATCTGGACTTGAATATCTTCTTTGTTAATGCTTATAACTATGATTTATGAAAATACAAATAACTGTATTTTTGAAAATAATGCATGTAAATGTGCATGCTCACAGTCAGAAATTAACATTATAGGAAACTTTACTTGCTTCATTGGGTTTGTGGCTGCTCTGATCTATGTTATAAATGCAAAAAAATATTCTGAGACAAGTCGTGCTTAGTCATAACCAACACTACATAATAAAAATATCAAAGATGTTGGAACCAAAAAATATCTGTGGTAAGATATTTAAATAAATATCTGTGGTAAGAATCTGGGAAGGACTTAGGAGGTTACAGTAAATATACCTGTCTGACAGCTGACAGCTCAGTGCTTCAGCATGCTTTACATGAGAACAGCAGATGAAAACTGACAATGTGCAACATGTACCGGTCCTGAAAACCTTTTTCCATACCATGGCTGGTGATAATCTGGTGTTCTTTGGAGTTACATCACACACTGACATGACCTACTGAGCATAAGCTCTGAAAGGATGAGCCGTAGACATGTTGCTAATTTTAATCAAGAGCCCTGGGAAGATACTCTTGTAGAAGGATTTGAATGTGTCTGGGAAAAAGGGAGACATGGTAATTTGTTCTGTATGCTTACCCAAGGACAGAACAGTTTTGCTAAAGTTGTTAATTGAGTACTGTATTTATGCAATTTTTGCCATTTCTTCTTTTACTTTCAATCTGCATCTGCCCAAAGACCTAGCAAAAGTTAAGGAGCATAGAGTTAATAAAATTGCACCAGATTCATTTTTATTCCAAGGCTGTGAGTAGTAAAAGATGGCATAACCTTCCCTGGGGCTTTTCTCTGTTTACAAAAAGGACAAAAGGTAAAGACATATATCACGGCATTGTGCTTTTGGAACTATCCAGGTCAGTCTCTGAGATGCACAAAGTAACAGAAATAATATACATTGCTGATTTGTAGTTTCTATAGCAATACAATTCCTTAAAATGTCTTCTGAAATCAGCAAAGGTTCTACTGAGCAGGGTATAGAAGGTCTTACTATTCTTTCACACAGGAATTGTCAGTGATATATTTTTACACTCTATAGGATATTTGTTTGCTGGTGAATCATAAATTAGAGAAAATATGTTCTGAATATTTTTGAAGCAACACTTAAGACATATTAGAGATTAAATGGTGAATTTATGTTGAAGTGACATAAACCATTTACTAAACTTTGTTTTGAACATTAAACTACATTTTATATATTGAAACAAAAAAGATGATTGGAAGAATTAGCACAAATATCCATTTTTTTCTATATAGGTTGTTCTCAAAATGCAAAATAATTCAGTCCTTGTTAATACAATTTTTTGTCCATACCTTGCAAAATAAAAGGTGCCTTTGAATACACCAGGAGATACACATGACCTTTTTCACATCATAGAGAAGACTGGTTGTAGGGAGGATCTTTACCTTGATTTATCTCCTGTTGATTAGTGTGCCTAGATGTAAACATGACTGTTACAGTAGATGGAGGACTATTAAATAGCATGCATATCCTATTCAGTCTTGAGGTAATTGGAAAAGAGCAGGTCTTTAGCAGAAGTGACAAATGTATTCATAAAAGAATAATCACTAAATAAATCCAGAACAATTTCACAACTATGTCTGGAAACATTCTCTCTCACTGCTGAGAAGTCAGAGATGCTTGCTAAAAATCTTTATGCTGAATACCTTTGCATGAGCTCTTTTTCCTTCATGCTGGACATGTAGAAGCTCTTAATTTGCAGCAGTTGCGTCAAAACTCATTGAAGTCAGCCAAGAGCTTAGCCATTAAGTTCAATGGAGTTTGGACTTGGTCTGTAATTTTAAGTAGTTCAGTGTTAATGTCCCTACTTTTGGTCTGTTGATGTTCTTATTAATTCTAAGCAGAGAAGTCTACATTTTGTTTTGAATGAAGTCATGTTTGTTCTGTCCTCTGGGACAGTGGTAATTGGCAGTCTTGTCCATCTCACCCTGGGGATACTGCTCTGTAATATTCCCTTTTTTATGACCTTCAGAAGTGTTAATGTACTTTGGGACTGAGGTACAGTGCAAGTGGAAATTCAAAGTGGGTAGACCTATACAATAAAAGAACTAGTGATGGAAGAATAAGGCAAGAACTAGCTGGCATTGATGCCCAAGACATTTTTAAGTTCATAATGAGGGAGACAAACTATTGACTCTGAAAAGAAAAGCTGAAACTCTTGGAGGTGAGAAAGAATGTAAAAAACTTGCCTGTGAACACTGGTCATTGTGGTGTGGTGGTAGTGGAGTCTTTAAATAGAGAGATTGAAGGCAGTTCTTTCTTTTAAAGAAAAGTGATTTCTAGCCCTAACAAGTTTCACAGCTCTCCCTGAAGTAGATCTTACATGCTGACTTTAAAGTAAAAATAAATTGTCATTGGTGTCAGTGATAAACTCAATTAGAGTAGTAGCTTTGCTTTCTTGTGAGAATGCTCTTTACAAAATAGTGCTTTTAACTGTAGCAGTTACAAGCAGCAGCCTTCTGTCAATTACTGACTCATAGCAGCTGGGTTAAAATGAGCCAGTTTTGAAATTTGGATCACTGTTCTGATATATGTCAGTAGCAAAGAAATGGAAAAGAGAAAGGGTTTCAAATATGATCTCTAAACCGTGTACCATGTATTCAGTGAAATCCTTTTACTCTGTCTCACCCATCAAGTAACAAGAGACACTATAAACAAAAAGTGAGAAGCAAGGAGTGCTGACTCAATTACTATTCTGTTAGAAAAGCCTCCTCCAGAGTATGAAATACCTCACGTCATGGTCACCCCAGTCAGTTGTTCTTTATGCCAATCATAATCCAACCTATGTCTGCCCTGATTCTTTGCTACTTTTAGTCTGATAAATATTATTTTTCACTGAGATCTAAAATTAAAATCCAACCAAAAGAAGAAAAGCTGCAACACTTTTTTTTAACACAGTCCTGTGCCCTGTAGTTGAAAAAGTGGCAAAGTACCAATTAATTACTACCTTTACTACTGTTAGCTACAGAGAGGAGTAGATGCATAGAACCACTTGGTGCTCAGGATTCAGCAGCTAGTGGAAACAGTTGCTTTTGCTATTCTCATTAGGACCTGAAAGAGAATGGCTTGACAACCAGAGAAAAATAAATTGGAGTTAAAGCCATTTTAAATGACATTTTCTCCACAGCTACAGTAGTACAAGATAGTGAATGCTCTCTAACTAGACAGATGGTGAGAATAAATTCTCCAATTCATTTCTGAATGGAGCTAGGAAGACAGTGAAATCCTGAACAATGCACAAGAAAAAAAGTTACACTGGATGGTATTCACAGATGGATGGAGCATTGCTGCCAGTGGAATAAGGAATGACACTTTATCAGGAAAAGACAACAATTAAACTGTTCCTCCATCCCACCTCATAGGTCTCAGAAAAAGAGACTTCCCTCTTCTGCCAAAGAAAACTGTAAAGCATTCAAATTCTCCAATTCTTTCTTCAGTGATGGGGAACAAATGAACATCCATGTGCATGGACAAGCTATTCTGAAGCCAGAGCTGGTGGGCTGACACACTCAGGAAACATTTAGCACAGAAGAAGGCATTAATGAAGAAAACTTGCATGAATATAACTTTTCCATATTTCATCTAGTTGATCACTGAGATCTTAATATATTTGGTATATTTTCTTGTTATTTAAACTGTAAAATATAATATACATTTTTTTCTCTGCCATTTCATGGGAATGTTTCATCCTCAGTAAGACTGCTTCAAGACATTTCATTAGTGAGTCAGGATCCTTGTTTTTCAGGTCAGTGTCATTCAGCAGGGATTTTGATTAAAGCCTTTGCCTTGAAAGGCAAAGTAGTTGCTTCTGTCTTACTGGTACAAAAAGTACAGGACAGCTCTGGCCGAATGGAAGCCATGGTAAGTGCTTTTTTGTGTCCAGAAATGAGGAAGAAGACAAAGGGCTTGAAGAAGGAAGAGAAATATTCTTTTTTACTTCAATCCAAGAATTTATGATACTTGGGGTATAAAATAGCCCTAAGGTAAACAATTCCCTTAGTTTGGGGAAAAAACAAGCTTAAAGTTTGGGTAACTGAGTTCCAGATTGTCAACAACCCTCACAGAGAGGCTCTAGTTTTGAGAGAGTAATGTATGTTCGTTCACATTAGCTGAGATCTGGATGGGTTTACATTTCTCATCAAAATCTTAGATGGGAAACTCCCAATAGGATCTACTGGAGAAATAGATATTCCTACTAATATAACATACTCAGTAAATGAAGGCAAGTTTGTGCCTATGAAAACTGTCAAGAGAAAACCCATTCTTCTCAACGTGAGTTCTTCTATGACATGTAAAACAGACTCGGGGATTGATTTCCATTTAAGATTCCATTGAGAATAACTGGAATTGTTAGCACAGCCATATGATGAAAGGGTACCTTTGGCAGGCAAAGAAAAAGGACAAAAAAAATGGCACTGACAACAGGGAATATGAAAGTGTGAAAGAAGCAAACAGGGCAGATCAGGAGAGTGGGTGGAGAGGAGAAATATGGGGAAAGTTAAGTGCTCTTTATGGGTACAAGTGTCTGAGAGATCTGTCTAGGGAAAGAACAGAGATGAGGGTTCAGAAACAGGACGGAAATTAATTTGAGGAAGAGTAAAGAATTATTTAACGTCTTGGATAGAAATGGGAAATGAAAGAAAATATATTAATACTGTTATGGTTTCACAACGGATAGCTATAGGATGTATCTTATAAAATAGATGGCATTTATAAATAAAAAAAACTAAAAGGGCTGGGCTGTGTTTGCATAGAGAGAGGTGTGGCTTAATGCATGGCCTTAGCCATGCAATGGGGGTGTCAGTCAACAGACCACTCAAAATACCAATGTGCTTTTATAGCCCAGAGTGTCGTTTAAGTTCAATCTCCTTTTTAATACAGTTCCATGAAGGTTATTTGTCAAATGAAGGTGAGGTGAGTAGTCACAGTGCATCTATGAGGCTTTTTCTTTAAAAAAAAACCCAAACAAGCAGATGAGAAAAATGCACAAAAGACAAACTGCTGTTGAAAGTTCTGTTTTGTTATTTTAGAACTAGATTGTAGTTTCTCCAATAAAGACAATTACACTATAATACATTTTTTTCCCCTGCTTTTTGGCTAAGAGCAAGCTATTAGTTTAATAGCTTATCTGTCCCCTTGTCAGTAGAAAGTATGCTGCTTTTGAAGGCAGATGGACTTGACAATCTAATAAAATTTTCTGGTTATTAGCTAAAATAATTGTCACAAATAAATATTTCTATAAACCTACAGCAGTTTCAGATAATGAAACATAATGACCTTAGATTTAATGTTAGAAATATGAAGTCATCGACTGAGATGAAATTTCTCTTAGGTTCCTTGTGGGTTTTCTGTTGATCTACATCAGATTCCCATTTTGCTACTGCTTTCAGGAAAGTAAGTAATGTGCTAAACTCATATCTATAACTGCCTTATTTTGAGAGACTGCTTACAAGATTCTTATCTCTATAATCTAAATATAAAAACTATTTGTGGATGTTTAAAGTGTTAATTTTTTTAAAATTCTGATATCAATATGAATGCATATTCTTCAATATTTCTTAGAACATACCTTTATACTAGCTGGTTTATCCCAGTGAGTATTTGCTAGTAAAATAGTTGAAATAAATAAAAAACAATTAAGAATTAGTTTTGTTTTCATTAACAAAACATGAAACACCATATTCTAGGGAGCTAGATGTTCCAGATGATCTAGAACTTCTTAACTCAGACCTGGGTGTTACAGTTCATAAGCTGTCAGCCCTCAGCAATCTACCTGAGATGACTGAGGCAATGTCCTCCTTCAAGATGTGACCCATCTGTCCTGCACTCAGTGGGGCTCATGCAATCCTGAGTAGCATGAGCTGGGTTGGAAAACTTGTGGTCAGATGTCAAGAAGTTCCCAAGGGACTTCTGCAGACAGCAGCTCCAGCGGCACAGTGGTTGCTGTATTCACTAACCCCAAAGCTGTGGGGCTTCTGTGGTTCCCTGTGCCCAGGTTCAGCCAGCAGCAAGGTTGAGCTCATTACTATGGAGAGTCATGCACACACATGTGCACCCAGACAACAGGTCAGCACAGATGGAAAGCAGTGACCTACCTGCACCTGCATGGATGTAGGGGTCTTGTGTAAACATGAACAGCGTGGGCTGCCAGTGCTGCTCCTGCTGGTCAGGATTGAAGTCTGCTAGTGGTGTGTATATATATACATAAACATATATCTATGCACACTCCAACTGCTGACCTTAGCCACTCAGTCATCCCAGTAGCTGGCCTCAGATCCCTCATCTTCCAGTGGTTTGCATCTGCCCATTTGAATGCCCTGAGCTTTGCAGCCTCACTCCTGGGGTTGTACTCAGACCTCTACACACACATGCAGAGTCAGGTGTTTCCAGTAAATTGTCCCAGTTCTGTTGGAGTAGAAGCTATGGAGTTTCTTTTCCTTTAGGATAGGGCCAAGTGAATAATTTTTTGTATAGCTAGACATACAAGATGTCGACAAGCCCCAGGATTTACTGTGAATAATTCCCTTGAGCTGTGAAAAATACCAGAATACGTACTTCTCCACTTTCCCAGAAATGAAATCCTGACAGTGTGTTGAAAAAGATTCCTTCTAACATGGAACCATATCTTGCTAAAGGGCTGTGAGGCTGTGTATTCTGAAAAGCTGAGAAAAGATTATAGACATGACCCTATTATTTAAGTATCAGTATCTGACATTCAACAGAATGTCTTATAGGTCCTTGTCTAAAATGGGCACACCAACCATATTTCTGAAATTAGAAATCCATATTCTACTGGTGAATTTGATTACATTTTAAAATGTGCTTGCATGTCTCTTGTTTGCTAGTCTGGGTCTTTCACAAACACTGTGAAATAAACTCATCTTGAATTTACATAGTGTCTCACAGAAAAATTTAAAGTGAATGCTAGTGAGAAAGCAATAAACTCAAAGTGGCAACTTGATTTTAGTAGTATGTTTTGTATTGGGATGTTTTATATGCCATCAGTGTACATGCCTACATATTCTTTGTCTCCCCATAAAATGGGTTTTACCCCTGCAAATAGGATTATGGCAGCATATAATTGCTAAGAAGGACATACCTTGTTTAGCTATAAACTGCCTTTGTACATAATTTCAGGAACAAAATACAGAAGTAGTGTATACTCTGCAGGCCCATTTTATGTTTTCCTTCAGCAAATATTTTACAAGCTGATAACATTTCACAGCTCTTTTTTTTCTTTCTACATAAAGCAATTTTAGAGAATCTGCTATTGGTTAAGACTAAGCAACAGCAAATGACAAAAAGAAGGCCTCTTGAATTAAAATGGGTATTGCCACATTTCATTCAGGCTAAAGTATCAAGATTTCTTCAGTTCAGATTGCAGTCATTAATGGTCCCATGCTGACACAAATTTTAATTCAGCTATCTAGGAAGCTGATTTAATAGAAATAGTGTAAACAATAGGAACTTAAATTAGAGTATATGTCTCTTATTGGCTCATTTTGTTACAATAACAACATTTTCATGTCATATGAAACTGGATATTTGTGGAGGGCTGTGAGCTCTTGACTGATATTACATTGTAGGAAAGAATAAAAAAATACAGAGATTGATTATTTTATGATTCTGTATGTGTATACATCTTTGTGTGACAGAAATAGATGACTGACAATTTCCATTATAAGATCTGATATTCAGTTTCTTCTGTTTTTCCTGAATTTTGTCTATTTGGACTGAATTTTGCCACGTAGGACATCACAAGTAAGACTTCTCCCTTGCCAGAATGACTGACTACAGCGTAAACTGTTATTTAAATGAACATAATCTATTTTTAATTGAGGAAGATTAGTTTCACAAATTTTATGTGTTGCTGGGAAGAAATTCATAGACTCATGGAATGGTTTGGGTTGGGAGAGACCTTAAAGATTATCTAGTTTCAAACCCCCTGATGTGAGCAGGGAACCTTTCACTAGATCAGGTTGCTCAGAGCCCCACCCTACCTGGTCTTGAAGATCTCCAAGGGATGGGGAGCCCACAACCTCTCTGGGCAACCTGTTCCAGTGCCTCATTACCCTCACAGTAAAGAATTTCTTCATAATATCTAATCTAAACCTGCCCTCCTTCAGTTTAAGACCATTCTGCCTTGTCCTACAGCTACTTGTCCTGGGTGAAAAGTCTCTCTCCAGCCTTAAGTCCCCTCAGGTACTGGAAGGCTGCCATAAGGTCTCCCCAGAGCTTTCTATTCTCTGGGCTCAACAGCCCCAGTTATCTCAGCCTGTCCTCATAGCAGAGGTTTTCCAGCCCTGAGATCAACTTAGTGGCCTCCTCTGGACTCATTCCAACAGTCTTTTGTGTGCTGGGGTCCCCACACACAGTATTCCAGGTAGAGTCTTGCAAGAGAAGAGGAGAGAGGGATAATCACCTCCCTTGACCTGCTGGTCACACTTCTTTTGATGCAGTCCAGGATGAGGTTGGCTGCCTGGGCTGTGAGGACACACTGTTGGCTCAAGTCCAGTTTTTCATACTGAAGCACCCCATGTCCTTCTCTGCAGGGCTGCAGGAAATAGTGAGGACAGTGAGTGAAATTCATGTTGATCCTTTCTTCTATTTACTTTTTCTTGTCATCAATATAAACCTTGCTGTGAAGGCAGTTTCAAGAATATTTATCATGGAGACTATCTTAAAATATGTTTTAGAAGATGCCAATTTCTGCAGTAGTAGAGAATTTAATTGCAAGTCAAAATTGAGCTGCACAAGGACAGTTGGTTTTTTGCTGTAGCAATGTAGACTTCTCACTAATAAGGAAAATAATATAGTTATAGAGCTATTTTTTTATAGGTCTAATTAAGATAAAGCAATGCAAGGCTCTTAAAGCCAACTGAACATTTTTTTACATTTTTTTACTTCAACCTAAAGAAGAAATTCCTTAACAGTCAAGTAAAAAATTATTAAGGTTGCTAGAAGGTGAACATAAATGTGAACCAGATTACCGCAGATTTGATTTGTCTTTGATCATGACAACTGCCTACAGAGTAGGTGTCTTGCTATTATGTATTAAGGAGAAAATTGATCTATCCAATATAAAATCAGATTCAATTAGTGGAGCTAGCATATAGACCAGGGATCAAGGAATAATGCCTTGGCATGTTTTGATGTGAGAGTAAGGTGCAAGAACAGTTAGCAAGCTGATATTTACAGGCTTCCTAATCTTTCATCTTTTTTTTTTCCCTGGTGGGATATAGTAGAGATCGGCCTTAATGCCAGCAGTGCCCAACCCTGGCAAAGAGATGTGGTCCTTCCACTTTGGAATCTGTGCATTTTAAGTTTACTATAGAGTTACTCCAGGTAAAGCTGAAATTACTACAGGGAAGCTGAAATAACTTCAAGTTCCCCTGTGTTATAGAGGTGTCGTGGGTTAGTCAAAACTTGACAGACAGCCCTCTAAGCCAATGCGCTTCTCTAAATTTTACATATTTAACCCTGAGGACAGGCAGGATTTTGGAGGCAGTCTGCCGGCCTGAGGTGAGTGCAGGGCTGAGAGGGAGGGGCCCCCGTTTCCCAGCCTGTGGGCCTGGGTTTGGGACCCCTGCCCTGCCCTCCTTTCCCCAGCACCGGCTCGGTGCGGGGACGGGAGGCATGGAGGGGTGGCCCCCATCCAGCCGTGCAGCCCGTGGGGCCAGAGACGGCTGCCCCTGCCCCACTCTCGGCCTCCTGCTCCTTCTCCCGGTGAGAAGGGGAGGGGGGTGCCCAGCCCGTGAGGCTGGGAGGGGGCACTCCTGCCCCTGCCACTCTGCCTTCTGCCCCCTTGGGGATTTTTTGCTGCAGCACGGACTCAGATTTATAAGAGGGGAGCTGTTCCCCTGAGCTGCGGGGGTGGCTGCCGGCTCCAGGGCTGAGGTCATCCGAGATAGAGCCTTCGAACAGCCAGTAAACTTTGCGGTGGACAGAGGAAAGACACCCTCTCTCCACATGGTGCAGCGCAGCAACAGAGGCAGAGGGAACACCCTGAACATGGCGGCTTCAGAGCCAGGGAGAAGGAGAAGTTGGAGTCACGTGAGACAGAGCTGCTCGAGCAGCGCTGTAACTCACGCGGGAAGCTTAAACATTTCCCTGCCTTGCTGTGGATGAACTGTTAATATTACAAACTGTTACGTCTCTTTAGTTCATGTTAAATGGGGAGAATGGGCATTTTTATCAAATGGCTTGTAAAGAGGGTGAAGAGTGCCGAATGCCAGGACATATATGAAAGCAGGGGAAGGCTTTCAAGACCTGGTGGCAGAGGAAAGCCTATGTTCGAGCTGAAGGGGAAAATGTTTCATCCTTAAAAAACCCATGTAAAAGCCTGTTGTATTAGCAGTTGCAAGGGCTGTGAGGGCTCATGACAAGAGATGTTACACTGTAGCAGAGAATGTTTAATTGTAAGCAAATCTGCAAAAAGTGGCAGTTTGGAAAACCACGCAAGAAAGGGGAAGCCCCTTTTTCCCCCTCTCCTAGGACTGTGACCCTGATTTTGGGAAAGGGGAGAAAGTGGGGGGTAAGCTCTGAAAGTTTCTTCTTTTGTTCTTGACCATCTGGGTGTTAATTAAACTTTTTTTTTTCCTTTCTTTCAAGTTGTGTGCCTGATTTGCTTTCCTCCTAACAGCTTATCTCACTGCAAGGACATCGGGGGGAGGGCTAATGCCCACAGTTAACCCTTAAACCACTACACAAGTTGGTGTTCCGCCCGGGGAACCAAACTCAACCCGTTACAAGAGGTTGGTAGTAAGAACTGAAATCAGGACAAAGATCATTTTCTCCCAGAAAAGGTTTTTCACAGAATGTACTTTGCGTGGGTGATTTTCAGCCTTGAACAGAGACAATAATTTATTTGGGTAGCTGATATTGCCCTCACATAGTTTTTCAGACAATTTTCTTATTTTCGCTGTCTTAGTAGAATTTGTTCATTAGCCTTTTCCTTAACAGATAGGAAACTGTAGTATAGTCTCAACAACATTTGTTTCAGTCTTACATTATTGTGACATCTGGGTACATGTTCCTTTTAAAGACTGCAGAGATATTGGAAATAGCTTTCAGTGAACTAGATTTCTTTGATAGCAAGTAGGAAGCAAACTCATTAGAAGAAATCCACCCATAGAAGCAGAGAGTTCTACTTGCCCTTGCAGAATAAATACTGCAGCGTAGCATAGCATTTACATTGCTTCCAGTACCTGAGCTAACTCATTTAAAATGAGGTCAAGTTGTCCCAACATTACACTGCAATCTAGAGTGAGAACATATGTCTTTATCTATATCAACATATAACACAGATTTTGCTGGCTGGACATTGTTTTTCAGGGTGAATATCTCACTGGACTTTCTGATCTTTTTAGCTGTTGAATTGCTCTTCTTCCACTTTTGCAGTCTAAACTGTTTCACAGAGAATGTTGTTGACCCTCAGTAAACTTTCTAGACAGGTTCCAGCCACCTGTTGCATTATTTAATCTAGTTTTTTTGGTATTCTGTCAATACGTTTTGACACACTACATCACAACATTCTTTGTCCAGGCTTTAATTTCAATAACAAATCTACAGACAGGTTCTAGCCATGTTGGAGCCTATGACTTGATAGTTTTTTCTCTCCTATCTAATCATCAGTGCATATCTCACCTTGCTGTTTTTATTCTGTCTTGTAGTTCAAAGTATTTATCAACCCTGCAGTCTCTGGAGGTCCTGTATTTCCATCTTTTCTTTAATATACTCTATTTTTTTTCTCTTTGTCACTGTCTACGTGATGTCTACAGCATCACCATGTAATTTTTAGAAATTTATCCAAATATGTAATGGTAAATGTACCTAAATTTCATGAAACAGCTTTGCAATTGCTGTAAAAGAACTTGCAAAACTCTGTCTGTGTCATTAATTGTCTATTTAATATTTCCAGTAATCAAAACCTAATGTAGCCCTAGCCTGTCCAATCCTCACAACTTTTAGTTCATAGAATGACCTTCCTGCTCTTCAGGAAGAAATCAGTCTCCTGAGCCTTTATCATTCAGAGATAAAAAAAAAGCAAGCTGCAATGCAACTGATATTTTTCATTGTAACAAGGAGATATTCTATTAGCTAGTAGGTTTTTCATAACACTTATGTCAGGACAATTTATTTTTATTTGGGAGACTGGTGTTTGGGGGATTGTCATAGAACTTACGTGGTCTGGCTAAGAAGTCAGTGGCTCAAGGAGCTTTCATTCTTAGACTATTGAAGGTGCAAGACTAAAGCAAGTAAATTAGCTTCAGAACTACAGAGTCACCAGGATGCAGCACAAAGACAAAGTTGCCTGTGAGCAGAGACCTGTAAAGAACCACATAGGACCTAGCAGCTCCCTATAATGCAAAGGACTTTACAAACTTGGGGTAAGAAACCTGGAAGAGCATATGGTGTGTTTATTCTCATCTTGTTCATACATAGATTCATGTGTTAGTATTTTTTAGGTAAAAGAAGTCTTGGGCTCTAAAGCAAAGAAGAACAGGCAGCAGTTCTGGCAGTTGCCTGCTCTTTTGGCCAAATTCTCTGTCTGGAGGAGGTACTTTTCGTTGCTAGGCAAAGACTGAACATGCACTGCAAGAGCTGGTCCCTGGAGATGCAGGTGCAGTGGACCATGGGGGAAGAAGGTACCCAGGAGCAGAGGAGGGACCTTGCCTGTACTTGTAGGTAGTTTTCTAGGGAGTGCACAGCAGCTTTTTCAGTCTTTTTTATTGTGGCTTGGGGAAACTCTAAAATTTCCTGTACTAGAAAGAAAGGCTAGAAGAAAGAGTTTATCCTGCACAACCTTGGTGGGTAAAAGAGTGATTCTGTGTTTTAGCTTGTCTCACCCAGTAGATGGGTGTTTTCCCTCTATAAGAGTAACCACTTTTGTTTACTGCAGTCTAGTTTTAATATTGAAAGCTTGAGAGACAAAAATGGCTGTATAATGTATAAAATAATGTTTTTCACATATAATATGGAATATATATACATATGCACAGAATATATTTAGTTATGATTTTTACTGTTTTGTAGTTAGAATCTAGAAATTCAGAAAGCTGAAGGACACAAATTAAGTTAAATAAACAGTATTAATATTTTCCAGTTTTAATGTTATTTTTCATGTTTCAAAGACACCTTGTATTATTATGTTGAACTGGTCATTTTATTTTCATGAGAAAAAAGTTATTAAAGATTAAGTATAGGAGTGCAGGGAAGAAATAACTTTGAGTAAACTAACTACTGAAGCAAATTATATAACACAGAAAATGTAAAGGGCATCTAAAATGGGGAAGGTCATCTTGTGGCTTATGCATTAGACTTTACATGGAAAGGACACGTCTTTGGCCTGGAATATATTCAGTCCAGAGGACAAGCAGAAACCCACCTAGACAGAGATATTACTGAATGGAAGAGAAAAGGAGACAAGGGCACATATGTGATGTAGAGCGAGGCCAAACCTTTCACGGTTTATTGAGCTGGGTACAATGCCTCACTCATGTAGCTGTTTCAACTTTTGGCACCCATCTAGCAAAAAAAATAACTCCTCAGCCTGAATAAGATGCCATATCTGATTGGAAAAACAGATTAAGACCTTGCAACTACTCATAATTCTGACTAGTCACCAACAAACGAATGGATTAATATTTGGAGATAAGTGAATTGTCTAAGTTAAAGGTTTTAATAATAACCTAGTAAGTTAGTATTTTAAAGCATTATAGATGATCTCGGATAAATTTTCTACATGATTAAAGCCTTAAACTAATATTTTTAGTCCAAGGTGTGAGACATTTATTGAACCTAACCGATTAAAAACATATAGTATCTGCATCTCCATATACAATGCCATTTTTTTAAAATATGAAAAAGCCTATTACATGGCCAAAAATATAAATGTTTTTGTCACTGTTCTCTGTGGGTTGTTAAGCTGAAATTGAAGACTTACAGTGAAATAAATATGTACTTTGAAAATCTTCCCATTAAAAATTGGAAAATAACCATATGAGCTTTGGCCCACAGTGAAATTTGTCACTGATGATAATCTAGGTTCAGTGCATTTAACTTTTAATGAATAGTTATGTATGTAGTTAGTTATTCTGTATGATTCTCTGTGTTGGATTCAGTTAATAAGCAGATCCATTTACATAGTGATAAATGGATTCCATAATTACTTTATGAAAAAAAACCACCAGAAGTTTAGAAGGCATGGACGTGCTTGTGCTGACTTCATGTCAGAAAGTATGAGCATGAGAACATTTCCATGCATTTTTGTACTCTTTTGCATTTTGACAACTAGCTTTCTTCAAGTTTTAGTATTGACAGTTGCTTTTTAAATGTATCTTCATATGAACATTTAGGTTTTCTTAATATTCTTAATAATCATTTAAAAAAACCAAAACACTAATATGAGGTTTTAGTTCCAAGAGACAAGGAATGTGAGTCTGTTAAAAAATTCATTCTACTTGAATGCACTGGCCATCAGTTGTCTGGTATGAAATGACACTGCCTTGTCGGGAATTCAAAACAGATCATAACCACAGTGAATTTTCAAGTCTGTAAAACTATTCATTTTGATCCATAGTTTAGAGAAGTTCTGAGAGCGAGACATCCTAGGAATCAAATAAGAAGTAGGGCCTAGATAAAAGACTGAACGAAATTTTATATTTTTTCTAAAACCATGATGGGATTGAGGTTTTGTTTATGTTTTTTGTTGTTGCTACTCTTTGTTAGAAAAATGATTTGATTGTGTACACAAATTTCTCATCCATAGAGCAGGAAATATTTTTCATCTAATGTTAACTATGGGTGAGTTGCCAAGGATCCTTGATGAGCTGAACCAGAAGAGCATTTTTTGGTGGCTGTCCCTTGGGAGCAATGTAAATGTAGACTGAATTAGGGCTGCTGTTTTTCAGAAAGCCAGACCCTATCTGAAGTCTAAGTGCCTGAGTAGGGTTCTCGAGGAGGTACCTCCTTCAGCTGAGAAACTGCCTTCAGGAGTCTGGGTCTATGTATTGGGTTTTCTGCAACAGGCTGCTGACAATGGCCTGAGGATCCATGGAGACAGGAGCCCATGCTGGAGCAGGTTTCCTGCTAGGGCTTGTGACCCCATGGGTACCCACCCTGGAGCAGCCAGTCCTTGAAGGACTGCACCCCATGGAAGAGTGACCCTCCCTGCAGCAGTTTGTAGAGAACTGTCTTGTGGGATGGACTCACATTGGAGAAATTCATGGAGAACTGTCTCCCATGGGAAAGCCTCACACTGGAGCAGGGAAGGATTCCTCTCCCCAGCAGCAACAGAAACAATGTGTGATGAAGTGATCATAATCCCCATTCCCTGTCTCCCTCCACTGCTGCAGGGGATGAATTAGAGCTGGGAAGGAGCGGGGACGGGGGCAAGGTGTTTAAGGCCTTATTTTATTTCTCATTATTCTGCTCTGATTTTGTTAGTAATAAATTCAATTAACGTCATTAATTCTGGTCTGTTTTGCCCATGATATTTGGTGAGTGATCTCTCTCTGTCCTTATCTCCACTTATGAACCCTTTGTTGTATTTTCTCTCCCCTGCCCAGCTGCAGAGGGGAGTAATAGAGCAGCATTGGTGGGTGTCTGGAATCTATCCAGGGTCAACCCACTGCAGTCTGCCAGCAGGTTTTCAATCTTCCAGAATGGTTTTCTCAAGAGGGATCTGCTTTCTGCCTTCATGTTCTCAGACAATCTAACTGATGAAAATTTATCTTCAAACCAGACACTGTATTTATAGCAGCATGATGTTTTGCCTGAGCTTTGATTGGAAAACTGGTATCTGAATTCTCTTCATTTTCCTGGACTTTCAGATCCTTCCCACATGACAGTATCTTCATTCTCCCTTTTGATTGTTAATTTTCCTTGTACCTGAAATTCTTATTTCAGATCATCTCACTTGAACATTTCAATCCCACTACTCATGCTATAATACATTAATGGAAGGACACATTTAGCTCCCCAGAATTGTGGATTTGCTTGACTTTGCTTGCTAGTCTGAAATCTGAAATGATGCAAAGTCTTGCTAGACTTTGCATCATTTCAGACACAGGAGTAGAAGGCACAATCTGTACACCTGAACAGGGCCACTAAGTAATCCACACTTTCTTTTGCCTTTTTATCACTCAGTTTAAAGAAGCGGAAGGTGCCAATTACACCTGTTCTTATTTTCCATGTGATATAATAGCAGTTATCTAACTGTCATTATTGCAAGATTTGTAACATTTAGTATTTTTGTTGTTTTAACTACCAGTTATTCTTTGCAAGGGAGTAGATTAGTTCATTAGTTTAATTTCTATGTATAGTTTTTGGTTTAACTTATTATACAAATAATTTCTATTAACTAATTACTTTATTCCTTCCAGGGAAAATCTAAGATTTTAATTAAAAATTTGGAAGCCTACAGTCTGCTTTCTTGGATGAGAACATTTATTAACTGCAAAGCTTTCAGGTCTGATATCTGAACCATATCTGAATTCATATCTGATATCTGACCACTTTAATTGTCACTGTAACTGATTTTACCTTTGTCATGGCATTGTGATTGCTTTGTAATTTGTTGATGATTAATCGCTGTCCCCTGGTTACCCTGCTTATCTGCACCTAAGACATAAACCAGGTTTGCTTTGACTCTGACTTGTCCTAAAAAGTGTCAAAAACTATTTAGTTCAAATTTATCATATGGGGAAAAAGGAGACTCAGCACATTCATGTCATCCTCAGCCTCTCAGCTCAGCAGATGGAGAACTACAACTGGCTTTGCAGAATACCTGTTTTCTTTTTTAAACAGATGCATGGGGACTTAGCTTTCCCTGCTTCTAGGGTGGCCTACATAATTTACCTTGTATTTACCTTTGGCATGGTGGTAACCAAAACTTTGATGCACAAGCCATGGCAAAAATTTGTCCCCTTATGCATTTACCTAATATTCCTTTTCTTGCCTAAAGTTGAGATGTCAAAGTTAACAGTGTAAGGCCTGAGGCTAATTTTGAGTTTAAACTGAGATTTATCTGAGATTATGATTTTGTTTGGGTTTTTTGCTTGTTTTGATTTTTGTTTTTTAAAATTTGTTTGTTTTTGTTTTGTTTTGGATTTTTTTACTTTGTGGGGGTTTTTTTGTTTTCTGTGTTTTTCATTTTTTTGTTTGGTTTGGTTTTGGTTTTTTTGTTTGTTTTGTTTTGGGTTTTTTGTTTTAACTGCAAGTGCAAAGATGAGCTTGTGTTTACAAAGCAATGAGGCTGCAGCAGATGAATGTACTCTGTTATCAGATTCTGGGTTTTTCATTGATATCTCTGGTCTCTAAATGTAAGGTTTATGGAGTTCTGAAGGGGGTGCTGTCTTTTTTTTTTCTTTCTGAGTCACTGAAATAGCCTATAATTTCCTTTGTGTTAGGAAAAAAATCATGTTTCTTCCCAGGTGTCACAGCTTTAAACTTTTCTTTTTTCTGCTTCTTATTTCCATGTAGAAATTGAGAACAATGTAATATCAGTATTCCTCAATGTGTGCCTATTTTCCATCATAAATTGTAAGCTTAGAACCAGTTAATAATCTTCAGTGGTAGCTTTTCAGCTGTAGCCGTCAAAGAAGTGGCTGACCAGCAAAATGGACCATAATTCTGAAGTAATTACTGAAATATATGCTCAAACCAATCAAGAGACTTGTCAGTTTGTTAAGATAGAAAAGGAAAAGATGCCAAACTTCTTTTGAAGGGGTTCTGAGATTTCACCACACTGACATGCATTTGGATTTATTACTTTGCAACTTGGTTTGTTGAGCTCCTCCTCATCTCCAGCTCTTCTCTCTGAACATGCTGCTAATGAAGGCAGGGGTGGTGCAAGTGAACATGCTTTTACCCAGTTGTTAAGTTACCCTGGCATCAAAACACACAGTGAAACCTTAAAAATAAAACCCCGCTGGTGAGCCAAGCATTGCAAACCCAAGAAACTATAGAAAAATCCCCAAATTCTTCTTATCCTGTTAAATCTGTTGGTTTATTTATACCAATAGAGACCCAAATGTAATGTCTAAAGCACCAACTAAATGCAAATCAGAACATAGATGGACTTTTATTTCTAAACTATTTTGAAAAAAAGAAACAATTCCACTGCACAAATATTTGCATTCAGTATAAACGAGTGTTGAGAGTTCAGTTATAGGAACTCTAATAAGTCAAACCACCAAAGCTGCTGAAACTTTGCTGCTGATTCTCAAATGTAAAGTTTCTTCCAAGGGTAAAGTCTTCCCCTAACAGCCTGTGCCAAAACTGGAGATGCAGTCTGTGAGCACAGACATGGGCTCAGGCTGATGTGGAGTTTTGTTCATGCCCAGAAGTGGGTCTGCAGCAGAGAGAAGGTGTCATTGGGCTGCCTTTTGGGCTAAGGAACACCCAGGAGGTGCTGAACTGCCAGGACTCCCCAGCCAAGGTTGTAAAGGGCCTAGCAGTGTCTGAGCAAAACTGTGGGGTGTAAAATCTGAAGGCAATGTCTGTTGACTTCAATCTCCTCCTTCCACAAGACAGTGATTCTGCTGGGGACACCCACAAGTAAAACCTGGAGGGTGCAGGCTCACCCCTCTCTCCCAAGAGTAACCCAGAGCCCTCTCCCCATGTCTGTTTCCAGGAGACTTGGAAATTGTGTCCCACACTTTTTTCTCCACCTCAGAGATTGCCTGCTCTCTGGACACTTTCACAGCTCTGTACCTTCCTCCAGCATAGAAAATCACTTGGGCTTTCCATTGCCATTTGAGCATCCTGCTTCTGTAATTGGTGGGGCAGGGAGCAGAGGAGTTGTGCTGTTAATCAAATATGGCCAGGCAAATGTTGAAAAGCACAGACAGGAAATTGGACATATTTCTGTGCTGATCATTTCAAAACACACAGGAGCAACTCCAACACAGTAATTGAGAAAAGCTAGTATGAAACATATGAAAATGGTGAATCATGGTATTCAGTGATTTTAGGAAGTGGTTATAAAAGGGAAAATCAAATTTCTCCTTATGAAATAAGAAAATTAATGCACTTTATAAAACCTGGAGTTTTCTTTTAAACCTGCATTTTAATGATGTTGAAATCCTTAATGCCAAATGTCATATCTGAAAAAGTGGTAAATTTCAAGACAGTATTAAAAACTTAAAGGACATTTACTTTGGAAGTGATGTATGACATGACCTTCAACTCTTCATAATTTAATAAGAATGCAAGGCTAACTAATTAGACTTCAAAATGACAGATAAGTGCTAATTATAATACCTTTTGACTAGACAATAGAAGGTCTTAAAAATGAATGTTTTAGACAAGTGGTAGGATTTTGCTACTACTAGCAGAAATACAGACAATGTCTGCTAAAAAAAGAAGTATTTTTCTCTTGGTCCCACTGATGCCATGATGATTTTTTGCCTTTTCTTTTCTATACCTTTTCTATAGCTTTTATGTATCCTCAGTGCTTTCAGCATGCATACTTGTAATTCCTTCAGTCTGATAACTTAGCATAGTCCTAATATTCTGTTAAGCCAGGAGACCAAACATCCTGGAGGCCTCACGGCTGGAGGCCAGAAAGCCCTATGCTATCCTGAGAAACCAAGGTCCTCTCCAGAACACATCCTGAAAACTAAGATAGGCCCATCCAGGGGGGAATTCCTCAGCATGGGGGGATATCACACAAATCATTCAAGCTGGGGAATCTTTGATAGATATGCTAATTTGCAAGGTCTGTAAATTGTGTACACGATTTATCAAGTGTGTGCATTTCGGTGCATTCCACCTGGACAAAGTGGTGCACCATAAGGATCCTTATTAAATACCAAGGTAAAAACCCCTTTTCCCTTAACTGCGTTTGGCTCTTAATTTTAAGACCAGGGAAAGGCAACACTACCTAGAAATCATCCTCAAGATTTCTTTCGTTCAAAAGAAGTAGATGCAGCTCAGTCTGAGTCCAAGACTCAGTTCTAAAAGATACTACAATGAGAAGAAAATAATCTTCATGATTTCTCAATTCCCAGTTAAAATCTTACAGAAAACTTTGGGTTTATGTTGTTATTAAACTTAATAGAGTTGGATTCCAAATATGAGGAATCTGATTCTTCAAAGTAATTTCTTTTTCAGAACAAAACTTCCTTAAGAACAATTAGATTACTCTTCAGTTCATGTTTCTACAGATAAACTTACAAGGTGATCATTCAGCCATTCACTATGATAAGCAAGTTTCTTGGTTTTATCACATAACAAGATTTTATGTTCAGAAATGTATTTGTTAAATTTGGATAAGTGTGCTTTCGGATTAAATTAAGCAAAAACATAAACTCAAAAAGAGACACTATCGAAAAAACCCCACCAAAAACCAAACCAAACAACCCCATTACAACCTCTCACATTTCCAAAGGCATATGAAGCAAGGAGAAAACTAACGAAAGATATGACATAATATTCTGCAATCCTACCCTTTTGTAAAATATTCTAGTTTAGTATTGGGTTTGTATGGCAGGATTTGGTATTGGGGCGGGGAGGATGCAGGATTGGCTTCTCTGAGAAGCTGCCAGAAGCTTCCTCCATGTCTGACAGAGCCAAATCCAGGCAGCTCCAAGAAGGACCTGCTGCTGGCCAAGGCTGAGCCCATCAGCGATGGTGGTGGGATAACATAGGAAGTGGGAAAAGCTACGGTGCATGAGAAATTGCAGCCAAAGGAGAGCAGGGTGAGAGCATGTGAGAGGAACAGCTCTGCAGACGCCAAGGTCAGTGAAGAAGATGGGAAGGATGTGCTCTGGCCACTGGAGCTGAGATTTCTCTGCAGATCATGGAGATCCACGGGGATTCAGAGACTCATCTGCAGCCTAGAGAACCCCACACCAGAGCAGGTGGATGCCCAAAGAAGGCTGTGATCCCATGGGAGCAGGCTCCTGGCAGGGCCTGTGTATCCATAGAGAAAGAGGAGCCCACGCTGGAGCAGGTTTGCTGGCAGGACTTGTGACCCCATGGGGAGCAGACTGATCCTGAAGGACTGCACGCCATAGAAGGGTCCACCCTGGAGCAGTTTGTGAAGAACTGCAGTCTGTGAGAAGGATTCAGTGTTGGAGAAGTTTCTAGAGGACTGTTCTGCTGAGAAGGAAGAAGTGGCAATGCGTGATGTACTGACTGCAATGTCCATTCCCTGTCCCATTGGGCCACTAGGATAAGGTAGAAAATTTAAGAGTGAATTTCAGACCAAGAAGAAGGGAGGACTGGGGGAAAGGTGTTTAAAATATTTGGGGTTTTTTTTATTTTCTCATTACACTACTCTGATTTGATTGTTAATAAATTAAATTAATTTTTCCGCTAATCAAGCCTGTTTTGCCCGTGACAGTAACTGGTGGTGGATCTCTCCCTGCCCTTAACTTGACCCACGAGTGTTTTGTTATACTTTTTCTCCCCTTGTCCAGCTGAGGAGAGGAGTGATAGAACAGTTTTGGTGGGAACCTGGCATCCAGTCAGTGTCAACCCACCACAGGGGTAAGGAGTTGTTCCAAAATTCTTAGACCGCTTTGTCCAGTGAACAAAATATTCTTCTCCTGTCTTGGTTTACCACCCTGAAAGCCTGTGATGATGAATAACGCTTGTCTAAGCTCTTTATGAACAGAACAAAAGTTTGTCAAAGAGCAGAGACTACCAATTTTAGGGTTTTTTGCTCTTGCTTTTTAAAGGTTTTATTTGTTGATACTGTTTTTGAGTTTTTGTGTTGTTTGAAAGAGCAATTTGTATTTGCCTTTTATTTTGCCTTTCATTCTTCTAACAGGAAATGTCTGAATTTTTCTTTCCTGTGCCTTGCTCCACACAGGAATTTGTCAGACTGGACTGTTTGGATAGATATTTGCTACTCCACTCCATTTTTAGTTTTAGCATAACCTCCAATGCATATAAGAGGAGCAAAAAGGAAATAAATCAGAATGGAGTTTGGGAATTGGCAAGTGGTGGGTTTGCTGCCACTTACCAGACTGACAGCCTGAGACGAATTTGCTATCTTGCTTTTTCTGAAATTTGTTATTTTGCTGTAGTGCTGAAATGAGACAAAAATGTCTATACAGGAAATGTCTATACAGGAACAGTAGAGTAAGATAATATGATAATACTCAACAGTGCACACAGGTTCCTCTATACTTTTATATATTCTGTAGGAACATAAACCCACAAACCAATAACCCACTAATGTCATATCTGATTTAGTTTTCTCTTGTAAACAAACTCAGTTTGAAAAGATCACCATAGGTTTCTGTAAATGTTTTCAAAATTCTTGTTCCCATTGTACTCCTCTCCTACTGTGCCCATGCAAACCTTTTTTCATTTAACTTCACATTTGCTACTATGCTTTTCCTCTTGTCCAAATCTATGCCACAAAGTATCCTGCCCACTACTTGCTTCTCCTGATTTATTCCCATAATACCAAGTTTTTGCATGAAAAGGCCCTCTTTGGAAACCCCTGAATCTGAGAACTCACTGAGTATATGTACACTGTAAAAGAATTTACTTCCTTGTTTTTCCCCTAATTATCCCAATCTCATACATATTGGGTTCATTCCTGTACTGCCCTTTGGTGTGAATGATAGAATCACAGAGAATTCTGAGTTTGAAGGGACCCACAAGGATCATCAAGTCCAACTCTTAAGTGAATGGTCTATATGGAGATTGAAACCTCAACCTTTAAAAGGCTGTCTGTCAATTCACATTCAACCCACTACAGTGTTACTAGCACTGAGCTCACACCAGCCAAGTGTGTTTCTGGAGGTAGCTCCCAGAACTGTGTCCTGTAAAGATGTTTTCTGACTGAGACCCTAAATACCCCACAGTCCTCTATTTGTAGCCTAATACTAGAAGAACTCTGGTTTAGAGCCCCGAAAAGTAGACCTCAGGTGATTTCAAATTATTTCATCATCAAAAGCTCACAGAAATAATTATTAAAAGCTTTGGGTGACTACCTTAGGAAAAGAGATTCAAGCCAAGTACTAGGCTGTGTGGAAGTGGTCAGTCTCGTGGTGGTGCATCCCTCTGCCCTTCTTCCCCCATCCTCGGGCCTGATCTCAGAAGCTGCTGATAAGCCTTGACAGAACTGTCTAACCAGTGAAATGTCCCTAGACTGTACCATGAGCCATGAACCTTGCCATCAAACTCTGTAAAGCCACATTTTCACAAATTCCTATTAATCCCTGCTTTTGCCAATACCTTTGACAGTGTTTCTTTAAATGGCGAAAACACTCATTTGGTGACAAATCTCTCCAAAAAGGGTCTGACCCCCAGTCTGTATGTGAATGACTCTGTACAAGTTGGTTCAAAAATGCAGGTAACATACTAGAGGGAAGTGTCTTTATCTGTGTAATAAAAGGCATTGCATCCAGCAGAAATTAATAAAGAATATTTAGTGTGAAGAAATAAAAACTCATGCAAAGTTAATTACCCCCCCAATTTTTCACAAACTTCTTTTGTGTGACTTCTCATTCTCCAGGCCATTTCTTCATGTCACCATCATCATACTAAACACATCATGTTCTTGTCACTAATTATTTACTTTTTTCTCCAAGTTTTGCTGTAAACTTTTATCTACAGCACAATACCTAGTTACAGTTAACTAAATGCTTCTACATACATAAAATTTTGCAAGAAGGGTGTGCTTATGTGTAAACTTTAATAACACATAAATATCTTCACTGAAGAAAATATTTAAACCACTTTTTGCAATTAAATACATTTAACTTTATTATTATCCCAAACAATCAGAAGTAAAAGGAAAAAAACCCATAAAAACAATCTCTAAAACCATCCAAAAATGTTATAAGTATTTATTTTTAATTGACCTGTAACAACAAAACAGCACTCGGCATCTTTAAGGGTCATTTCTACAATAAATTCAAGAATACTGTAGAGTCCTACTGGAAACATACAAAAATACTTAATCCTCATTTGTTCATACAGAAAAAATATATTGGTGTTTGCACACAGGTTATTGCAAGAGTTTCATGCTTCTGGACATAAAGTCACTTATGGACTAAAGAACAAAAAAAGAAGGAAGACTTAAGATGAGTGAGCAAAATGAGATCACCATGCCAGAGCAAATAACAAAGCAATACCTCTGAAATCTGCAGTAAATGGACAGAAAGGAATGAAATATTGGGAGAGTGATGAGCTAGATACGAAGGGAATGAACAACCCATAAACCATCTCAAATACCAGCAGGGAAACCTAGAATTAGAACTGCAGGTAGGTAGACGACTTCTGTAAAATATAGTAAATTGTGCAGAGACATGAGAAAAAACCCACACCATTTATATCTGGTCTTCTCAGTTTATGAGTTATTAGATAAAATTATATGACTGGTTTTAACCTAAATTTCTAAATATAGAAACTATATCAAGCTTAGTGACCCCCTCCAGTAGGGATTAGTGAGATGGGACAGCATGCAGGGGAATACTCTGCTCTCGTTCCAGTCTTCTGCTTCTTCATCCAGATCTGCTAACAGCAGGTGCTGGAGATGTGGTACTAGGATGGATGGGCCTTTAAAAAACACAGTATGCTCATTCTCATGCATTCAAGGGGTGCAATTTTATGAGAGTTTTTATTTTGTTATACTGCTCTGAAGGTGGCATGCCCTGGAATGGCTACTTGCCACTTGAGAGTGAGAGGTATATAAGCATAAAGGTCTGTTTTTACACCAGTGTAACTGCATCAAGTGGAGAGGAGAGTGGTGAGAGCATGGTTTTACAGTGTATTTAAACTACCAGCAATAGATTTTTTTTCTGTTTGCAATCCGAGTTTAGACAAATGGAAATTGTTTCTGCAAGCAATAATTTAACCAGGAAATGTAACAAGTGATGTGTCACGAACAACAGCTTTCACAGGTCACTAAGCCCACCCGCCTCAGTTCCTGCTCTTGCATGTCAATTAAATCACCTGTGCTCTTTTGGGAGGTAGTATTTATCACCTCTGATGGGCATCTACAATCACTAGAGAAGGGGTAGTGAGCACTTACAGCAAGAATGATAATAAGAGGCTTTTGGAGGCTAACAAAAGCCAGTAACATGCAATTTACTCCAATCTCATACTGCTCTTGGCTTTTGATGTCTGTAAGACATCAAGATCCTGCCTTTAATCTCTACACATGTAGCTTTAGCAGCACTTCTCAGGGGAATATAAATTGAAAGGGTAGAAATGCAATACAGGCAGGGGAAACAATCTGTGATTTACAGGCTCTCAGAATCCCAGGAGTACTAAACAGGTTGTTTTACATGAAGAAACAGTGCACAGGAGAACAGCTGGATCACTAAAGGGAGACCCAGATAAGCATTACAACATGGGTGATGTGTAGCTGGCATGGGCAGGACGCTGGGATAACCACAAAACTGCAGATGAAATGCAAAGAGTAAACTCATTCCTTGCCAACTGAGGGATGCCTGAAGCAGGATGTGGACAGAGGCACACAAGCAGGGATGAAGGCACCACAGTCCATGCTAGAGATCACCCAAACTGCTGGTTCCTCCTGTATATCAGGGATCCACACAGGTGTAATGTACCATTGTTCTTTGATCCTTCCCACAGCAGGGCAGGAACCTCAAGCATGTTTGATAAGGTACCTCTACATCTATCACAGGCCTATGTTATCTAAACACCAATGTTGTACCTGTCAAATATGTAAGACTAAACAACAATTAGTATGATGCATGTGTTTTTCTACACCCCAGCTGCGAGTCACTGGAGTGTGTTTACAATCCTCCTTGTCAATTGTCTGTTATTTTCCCACAGGTGGGAGCCTGTTTTACCTGCATGGGTGAAGCGGCATTGTCAAGGCACTACAAAGCAAGCAGGGGTTGAACTCAATTATTATTGCCTGTGTCAGCACAGGACCCAAAGCTACTACTGAAGTGAGGTGGCAAGCCTCACTGGATATTCAGCCATTCCCAAGCTTCACTGTGAATGCTGTCATCCAGACGAAGTGGGATAGCTTGGGGTAAAACTCATGTGCTCGGCAGATGGTTTCTTAATAGCACCAACACAATCTGTTGCAGTAGTGGCTGAAAAAGATGAGGGTCAAATGGAATTGCTGTCCTGTAAAAATAGCAGTGTCATGTACCAGTTTGTTAGGATGCTTTACCAGTGTACGCATGTAAAACTAAGATTTTTTTTTTCCCCCTACAGAGCAGTATGGGACTATCTGGTGAAATAACAAAACAACATTTTGGGCCAAGTCAGGAACCAAAAAATCAAAATTGCAATTTCAGAATAATATAGTATTCCACATTGAACGAAGGAAGAGTAAGTTCATTGTTTGCACATCATTTCCCTTGGCATAATGTGCCAGGTTCAAAAATCACCTTCATATCTTTGTTTCAAAATCAGTGTTAAAAATATCTTTTACCAAAAAAAAAAATAAAAAGGGGAAATAAATGGCACAGTTTTGCCAGTTACACAATTTTGTCCCCTCTGCTGCTGGAGGCTGCACCATATTGTGCTGGTACAGGGGGTCAGCAGTGCTCTTAGTGGGAACACCACGTACTCTGGCTCAGTGTGTGTTTCTTGGGCTCATAAATCTCATCTACCCAAGTGGCCTAACCTTTACCAATACAAGCATTCTTTCTCAGAAATAAGAAAACTGGTTTTAATAAGAGAGGTTTCTAATTTTCACCACATAGGTCTCCAACAGAACTGTGATGATAAAATTTAATCACTGAGGGCCTAATTTCTAGTTTGGCTGGTTTGGTTCTGTGATCTCTCATCATAAATATTATACATATTTCTAAGAACATTGAATACATCTTTTTTGTTTTAGTTAAAAATATTTTACATATTTCAGTGTTTTCTTCTTTGGTCTGTGATGTGGTGACAAAATTTTTCTGCATTCTCCAGGTGATGTTTATTGAAGAAACAGTTATGTGCAGCGGCTACTACAAAGTTAATGTCATATTACAAAGTATTTAATTTTCAAAAAAATAGTTTTGTTTTAATTTTAATAAACAATTTTAATTGTTTAATTTGTTTAATTTCATTTTATAATTTATTCAGATGACATTGATGAAGTATTTACATTAGGAAATTCTTGCAGGATACCTTCCAATTGTATTTATGAGTAGTTTGTCCTTCATAAACAACCTTAAAGGGTGGATGTTAGTTTGCAATGATGTTTTGATTGCATTATTATACTGTCAACAATGTAAGCTGGAATGCCAGATTTGTTATTTTTACATTTTTACATTTTTTAGTGGGTGCAAGAATCAATGTATATATCTTATTGCAGCTGAAGTGTCAGTCACTAGTCTTGTGTTTAAAAACTTTCCTTCACGGATTGTTCAAATGCTCCTAATTTGGAGAATAAGCAGCGTTTGCTTCTGCAGCTCTTCTCTGCCCTGCTGAAAGATTCAGTGATATTAATGTTTTCTGTCAGGAAGGGACAAGCAGGAAATAGCACCCAAACTATGCAAATTATATTCATCATAATATGAAATCCATAGTGCTGTCTCAAAGAGCTATAAGGGACTCTATTTCTTCAAAGAGTATCTATTTGATTGCTTAATAACCAAATTACAAAACATATCTAACAGCAGAGCTATTAGTGAGAATGGCAAGTCGTCAACTGTCCTTAGCATGAGGTTATAAACTTCCAGATTTGGTTAAAAAAACCCCTCTCTTAAAACTGTCTTAAAATACTTCAACCAAATCCCCCAGGGTGCCGAGCATCCTGACAGGTGCAGCTTGTAGAATTCAGCTGAGTCTTGTAGCTTTTCAGACCCTTGCCTTTCATTGATTTACAGGGGAATATCATCCATATTTTAAAAGATTATTTAACCCATTACATTGTTCTGCAGAGGCATTCTCTCTGTCATAATAATGACCCAAAAATAGAAGGGTGTAAGACCTTGCCATGTGATCTGCCTCTGCTCTTTTTCTAAATAATGAATATTACCAAAAGTAGTCTCATTCCTATTGACTAAGACAGGTGGCTGAACAGATGAGAATAGACTGATGGTAATATTACAGTTTAATTTCTAAAGCTGCTGCTAGCTGGACTTCCATTTTCCTTTTAGAGACAATTTCTGGAATAAATGTACAGACATAAGTAAGTGTTATACAGAGGTACCCCAGTACTGAGGAGTGACAGCAACAGCTCCTCTGGCATTACTGGATTGTGTGGTTGTCTGTTGTATCACATCACCCTGTACAGGTTTGCAATGCTGCTGAGCAGAGAAATGTCTGTGAGCCTTCTGCTCCTCACCATAAGCCTCCACCTCTGTCTCCCAAGATACTGGTAGCAGGGAGGAGTAGCTGCAGGTTTTTGTCCCTGCATCACCATGGAAACTCATGAAGATGTAATGAAACTGAGTTACAATTTCTTCTCTGTCCTGATTGCTGTGAGAGCACAGAAATGCCCCACACAAACCTTCAAGTTTTGAGGGTGTTGGCAAGCTCTGGTGCTCATGTTGACCTCCACCTTCTGGCACTTGGAGCATTGATCCTGGTTTGTGGGGAAAGAGGACACTATTTCCAGACCAAGCTGCTGTCTGGCCTATGTAGTGATCTAACTGACATTTACATTCCAAGGCAGCACATAAGGAGCACGGATGTTCTGAGAATAACTCCAGGGAATCTTCTGCAGCGATTTGCATTCAAATGCTGGCAGGTAGAAGTTAAGGCAAAACCCATGAAGGTTTACACATATTTAATACCTCCAGAAAGTGTGACCATAACACAATCATGCCACGGAAAATTGATACAGTGTTGACATTCAAGTGGCACTGCAGTAATTGCCCTCCATCCTAATTGTTCATAAAGCTGTCCAGCAGCCAAATCACTGTGCATCACTTCGCACTGATGCCAGTTCACATGCACTGAAATTTTACTGTGGAAATTAGTGAAAAGTCTAATTTTGCTGTATTTTTAGCCTCAGAACTTGAATACCAACTAGAATCAGTGATTCAAGGAAATCAAGCATGAATGCCTAATGTGTTCAGAGTTCATTCACTCCTGAATGAGGTAACTGAAGTTGTCTTTACTAACACTCATTAAACTCACTTGGGAGCAGGAGAAAAAACAGTGAAAATGGGTCCCCTTGAAGTGTCTGCTTTTTTATTAGTTTATATGAACCTGTTAAACTGGAATAGCATTTTTGCATTTTAAGCTGTTCTTAATGGATATGTTCTTAATGTTTCTGCTAAGACCCTTTGAAACACATAAATCAAACACTATAGAAATAAAGGTTTACCCACAGAAAATAGAGATCTCATAAGTTTTTTTAGGTTCTCAATATGTATTCCAAATAAATTTTAAAAAATCGGGAAAATTATGCTTATTTTCTTTCTCATACTGCTGAAGTGTCCCTATTCCTTGTTTTGTCCTTGTACAGCTCAGGATGAGTACATCCAAGCAGTACCTGATCTGAAACTACACTTTTACTCTAAAACTCCCTTTATAACTTGTCTGAATCTGTTAAAAGCCTTATTCTTCATGGTTTGGGGGTTTTTTTTCCCTAGAAATTGCCAGTGAGTTTCGTATCTGTTGTTGCCTGAATTAGTTAGGTATCCTTGTAGACTGACACAGCAGCTGCGCTTTGCCAGTCACTGAATATCACCTCTGCTCAAAAGCTCAAAGGATTGTACTTCTGTTGCTTTGTTCACACTTGTCCTTCTAGCTATTTACAGCTCAGCAGTTATGCTGTCTGCACCACCAACTCTCCTCTTCTGATCTACATCAACGCTCCTTCTGCCTCCTTTTTCTGCTGACCCCATAGTGCTGTCCTTCCTTCTGCCTTGAAAGCTGTCCTGTCCTTCCAGCATGCCTGGAGTGCTTGGATCTGTATGGTCAGCAGGGATTAGCGCTTTGTCAAAGTGTTCCTTCTATCCTGCTGGCTTTTCCTTGACACTTGTTGTCAGTTAGCCTTTTTTTACTGATTGTACCCTTGGTTTGTTTATGCTTCCAAATAGCTTAATCTTATGCATGTCATTTATATAGGGTTTTTTTTCCTTATTTTTAACTGAGCGCTTTATTTTCCAAAAACATTCTGCCTTTTTTTAAAAATTATTTCTTTCATGCTTTGTGCTATCCCATTTTTCCCCAGTGAAATTCTCCTTTCATTATTTGCCCTGTTTGTGTCTTCTAAGAACTGTTTGTAACTTGACTGTGTTTCTTCCTCAAATATTGCTACTTATCTCTAGAGAGGTTCCTGTAAAGAGATTGGTCCTGCAAGGCACCGTTGGAACTGTCAGAACAGTTCTCATACAACTTGTCAGAATGAAATGATTTTCTTGTTACATCCATTTTTTTTGTTGAAGTTTAGTATGAAATCCATCTTTTTCCATATGTAGCACACAATCTTAGCTATATTAAGCAATTCTACAGACAGTACCATCAAATACCTGTGTCACATCTGTCACATCCGTGACTCTGCCTTGCCTGCATTTGGCTAGGTTGTCTGATGAGCTTTCATGATGACCAGTAATCTCACCGTGGTTTCTTGACTTTCCCACTTATTATTTCCATGACTGGCTGTAATGTCACATGTAAGGTTCATATTTTCACTCATTTTCACACTTAGGCAACTTCCAGGTTTTGGAGGCATTCCTGGATCCCAAGGCACCTTGATGATGATTTGAACATCTAAATAGGTAAGAGAGTGATCTGATTGAAATTCCAATGAGTTACATTTTGTGGGGGAGAGGAAGACACTTAAGAGAGCTAAAAAGGATGCAGTTTGAAAACAGTTATTTCTAACTGTAGCAGTCTTTTAGAAAATAGGAAGTTATGTGCTATGAGACAGGATGAAAAGTTGGTTTTTTTAAGAAATACTGCACAGGATATATTCATAATTAGCAGTAAATGTAACAAAAGATGACCCCTTAAACATAGTGTTCTGTTTCTTCTCACCAGAGAAAACTGAGAGGGACAGGTTTAACATGCTTCATGTCAAATATTTTAAAGCAAGAGAAGAATGCTACAGTTGACAGAGGCAAGGTCTTGTGGGCATTTGTATGTGCAGGCTGCATGCAATGAGACATGGGAGCATATTCCAGAAATGGAACAATGGGGCACCAAAACTGCATTTACCTTCTTTAATCAGGCTTGGAACCAGAGTCTTGCTCATTATCAAGCCATTCTTTATACCCACAAGAGATGTGCTGTGAACAGAGACGACTCTTAGAAATATCCCTCTCACTTCAGTTGTCTTCACTTCTTGCCAGTTGTCACTGTCTCCCTGTCCTGTTTCATAAAGGATTTCTTGCAGTTCCCTGACACCTTACTCTCCGTACAGTTCACTGTAATCTATACAGGACAAATTTGTTCTAAGGAGAAGGAAATGTTGAAAGCCAGCTGTGTTTGAAATGTTTCTTTTTTTCCCCTTAATTCAATAAATGACCTTAATGTTTACCTTCTGTTTACAGAGCTGTACTTCCCTATGTGCTATTGCTTCCACGTACCTAAGACCATTTTGAAATACAGTCAGTACTTCCTTGCCAGTGTTATTGAGTATATGCAATTAAATACTGAGAGAGAATTTCAGCATTGGCTCTTCTATGTTGCTGAAATATTACCACTGTTGTTCTTTAGATAGTTCTATGGCTGGCTGTTACAGTAGTGAAAGGATTTCTTGGGAAGAATCCTGTTCTCACAGAACAAGGAAGATAATAACATACAATGGTATTGCAGACATGAATGCTCATCATCAACATGAGCAAACTACAGTTATTATTTTTGTGGATAAAATTATGTATAAAAACAGTTAGGAATATGCACAAAGTATGTGACATTCACCAGTGATTATGTTCAAAAATAAAAATATACACAAGGTTCTTTAAATTAGGAAACATTTCCATGCAGAGTACTTCACTCTCACCTAAAAACAGAATGACCGCTTTAAAAAACAATGAAGCTGTCTGGAAAAGTAGCCTACAGCATTTTAGCTTCAAGCTGCTGGTTTTCTTTTCTTTTAATCTGGGCAACTATTTACTTCACAGGTGTTTCAAGGAACATACACAAAGCTTCAAATACTTCATGTTAAGCTGATAAGAAACACCTCTGTAGGGAGAGCTATATTTTGGAGGAAGTTGTTGTTTGGTTTATCTGGATCAGCCTCCTTAAAGCAGTCCAGAAAGTCATGTACATAGGTAAGTAGAAGCAAGGACAGACAGACTAGTTTCACTATTTTTGTGTGCTCTACTTCAAAAGAGTTTGTCCATTTTTTTTAATGTATTGGTTTTTTAGGGTACTGTGTTGACGGAGATTTATCTAGAAACCATTCTCAGAGTCATCCTGTGATGCTGCTTCTTATGTGCATGTATTAACCTTTTGGGAAATATATTTTCTTCCCTCTCTCCCTCCATTCCTTTCCTCCTGCCTTTCCTCTTTCCTGCCTTTCATGTTTTCCTATAAATCCACTTATAATAATTTAGATCATTATTTGTGAGTGAAGTAATACTATTGTAGGGAATAGATAGAAACTTCTCCTGAGGGCAATGATATTTCCATAGAATGGGTTTATGCAAAGTCTTCATTTGCAGCTAAAATTATATAATATTGTAAATATTCTGCTTTGAAATACTAATTTTAGCATAGATTCTTCTAGAAGTAAATCATCAGAGATGAATACACCATCAGCATTTATCTCCCAGTTAGAGAAGTACTCCAGTGGATTGGGAAAGGGCAGATATCATAGTACCTATCTGTAGAGAAGTAGATTCCAGAGAATTATACAGCAGGGCCCCTAAATTCAATGCTAGAAAGTTATTGGAACATTTTTTAAGCAATCAATTTGAAGGTACCTGGAGAACAATTAGGTGGTGAGAGACACCCAATATGAATTTAAGAGCAAATAACAACAAACCGGACTAATTTCCTTCTTTGACAGGATAACTGGTTTAGAGGACAAAAGAAGCAGAAGATGTGATAATTCTTGACTTGAGTAAGGCTTTTGATGACATCCCCTATGACACTTTCAGGGAAATATGATGAAATTGCTCATGATGAAATTACAGCAAAGTTGCTGCACAAGTGATTGAAAAACTGTAGTGGGATAGTAGTTATCAATTGCTGCCTGTCAAACTGGAAAAGTTTATCACATGCAGTATGACAAAATCCCAATCTGAACTACAATGTGAGTCAATATTTTCACCAATATTTTTAGAGTGCTGGAATAAAGAGAAACTGCTTATTTTCAGCATCCTGGAGGGCCTTACAAATGTCTTCAGAGGCACGAGTAGAAGTTACCTGAACTGAGTAGTATGAATGATGTCACCTCCTTCTCCAACTTTCCTCCACATCTCTGCCATTCAGTGCCTGTGATGGCAATGTATATTGAAAATTAAGTTCTTCATTTAGTGATACTTTCCATCTTTCACACTCTTTCTCAATAATCTTCACTAGTTCTGTACATTTAAGTTCATTCACACCTCTATTTAAAAGGAAACCTGGAGCAAGCTGTTTTTCTTCTTTTCCAATGCTTTTCTTTACCTTTGGATTTGAGATGTGAATTGACATCAGGAAGATGAAATCTAACTGCAAAATAAAAAAAAAACATTAAGGTGGAAATTGAATGAATGGAGAAGGTCCTTCTATGCAGGAGCTCAAGTCCTGTATGTTATGATGCAAACCAGTCAACAAACATGGCAGGTACTTTTACAAATAGCAGGAAGATCATGTCCTGAAATATTAATAACAGTATTATATGCAGGGAGATAATTATTTTGCAGTAGCAGGGAAAGACCCCTTACATGCTAGATAAATAATTTCTGATAACTGTTACGTATCATGTCAGAAATAAATCTATCACTCCTGTTGTTTTGTGTACATTGACAGCCAGTCACATTGTAGTCTCAGATTAAGTTCTGTGCCAATTTTATGCACCATATTTTGAAATGTATGTATGCAGGCTGGAAAGAGTTGGGAGAACAGCTAAATTTTAAGAATATGACTACCAAGGAAAGATGTAAAACCTTGGGTTTGATGAGTCTGTACAAAAGAAGACTTTACAGAGAAGATAGATGGGATCATGTGTACAACATTTCTTATGAAAAGACAGTGTCTATTGTTCTCCACATCTTTTGAGAGCAGGAAGAAGAAGTAATTTGATTTAATTGACAGTAATGAGAATTTACATCAGAATCTTTTCTTGAATAAAAACCATTACTCTTTTGAAAAACATGCATAGGAAATTTTGGAAATCCACATATCTGTATATCTTTAAGTATGCACAGTGGGAACCTGCAGCAGTCACAGTGATCAGGACGGACTCTTGACTTCAGTGAGTGAATAAAAATTACTGCTTGGGTTACAACTTGCCAAGGTAGTCTTTACTAAACACAAACTAGAACTAGGAACTCTGAGTGAGGAATGCCTAGATGTGCCAGATGAAATGAAAGAATTTTCAATTTTCTTTCCATTTCCCTCTGCCCACACTGCGGGGGAGCTTTCCTCCGGTCTTGTTCCCAGGCTAGAAATCTCCAGTAGATACCTGCTTAGCAAAATGTTTTCTGTAGTCCCTTCTGGCTCTCCTGGAAAGTGTCCTAGTTGCTTCTCCTTCTAAGGCCCAGCTGTGGTCTTTTTAACCCGTTATTGTCTGGAATCCCCCATGTTGAGCTCATGCTGCAGCCTCTCAAATGGCTATGCCTTTCAATCCCCATGTGCTCCATGCTACACTCAGACAGTTCCCATACCTGATCATGCCAAATTTTTCCAGGGAAAGAAATTCCCCTCCAGACACTCTCAGCTGACCTATTTTATTGTAGTATAAGACACAGTAAACTCTGAAGAATGAAATTGTCTTCAAATGATAATAACTGAATATATAAGTAGCTGTAGGAACGCTTTAGATACAGTCGATTCTGCCAAAAATGAGGTGGCAAATTCAGTGGTCTCTCCCAGAGCTCCATTTCTGAGTGTTTCTGGCTGAAAGAGTTTAGGAAGCTGCAGCCCTCTGTCAGAAAGCAGAACATGTTTGTGTGCAGCTGTGAATCTCTTTTTGGGCTCACAGGCATGGTGCCATGTTACCAAAACTCTTAGACTGCAAAGTGGACTCTGCTCAGATAATGTTCAGGGCTATGCATATTGATCTGATAGGATTATTCACTTGGTAGCTGTAACCACAGCCTGCAATCAGCTTTGTATGAAATCTCTAAGACTGTATCTCATTTGCTTCTTGTTGGTGTCAACAGGTGCTTTTAACAAATATGAAAGCTATTAGCTTTCTGATGTATTTTCTCTCATTCCCCCATGAAAAAAACCATTAGAAAGCCTTTTGGTGATCTATGGCTTGCTGGTGAAGCCATCCTAGTTTCCATGACTATATTGTATACTCAATAATGATCTTGACAACATTTGAAAAATGAAGCTTCCTATGAAAGGTGATTATCTTAATGACGGCATTTAGTGTATAGTTCGGATGAAAAAAGTCAAACTCTGAGTTTAGATGGTTTGACCAATGCAACTGAACACATTTTAATGTTGTTGTCCTTGTTTACACTGGGGTCTCATGCTACTTGAATGAGTAAGGCAAAATTAAACCAGTGTCATCTAAAGTAGATGAGGAATTTATACTTTTGCTTTTATTATGTGTTCTGTCTTTTCATGCACATGCTAAGTAAGTCTATATTAACCTATTAAAGCAAAAAGAGAGAGTAAAAGAGAGAGATATAAGCATTTTGAGAGCATTACATGATCAGGGCTTTTAAAGAACAGAAATGGTTTAAAGGTTTAGAATATGAGCAAATTCCTATGTGCCAGCTGCTGTGTGGAAACCCTTCACGTGCACACGCTCAGCCTTCAGTTACTGGGAGGCAGCCCAAGCCATGGAAGCTTGCTTTAGGTTTTTGACATTTGGTGTGTGTATGGGAGCAGATACCACTGACTGCTCAACATGGGATTCCTTGCACAGCAAGTTGTGCAGAAAATTCACACAGATCTGCTGTGTCTGTGTAGAAGCTTGGTAGTATGGTCCAAATCAGTTGTGAAACGAAACAGATGAACAACAAGAATTTTGTAAAACTACTCAGCAAAACTGTCCTTAGAACATGGAGCCTTATAATGGAATAAAAATGTTTTTCCTGACACCCCTTCAGAAATACTACTGGTCCTCAGAAAGATCACCTAAAGCCAGAACTTGTCCTCTCTCACTCTCATTTTATAAATGCAAAAGCCACTTACTTACACTACTCTTTGTGCCTAGTAAGATTGTTTTAGAAGTAATAGTGTATGAATACCAAAGATTACATACGTGGTGATATTACCTGGAGGAAGACTGACTTCACAAGCCCTTGAGCCACCAAGTCCAGGTTGCTGCCTAAGTTCTCTTACACACTTTTTATTGCCGCCTGTTGAACACATTTTATTTCTTGTCTATTGAATTATTTGCTTTTAATGGTCTTTGTACACTGCATTTTTCTAGAACAGGGAAGAATATTCACATCATGGACTTGAGTTTATATCTGTAGCTCCTGATCCAGAGTATGTGTTACTCACTCTGGAAACCAAGAAGTAACTCAATTATAGTAGGAGTATGGATTGCCTCCTCTTACCTTCCACCTTCTGAAAATCTCCTTTAAAAGAATTTTTGTGTGTTTGTATGAAAAATGTGTGTATACATTTTATTTTATATAAAAGGAGTGGTACTTACAATAGACACTTGAAAGTCACCATTTCTTTTATAGTGCACAATTTCCATAGTGGCAGCTTGGAGTGACTATTGTGCATTTCCAATTGTGTCCTTGAAGAGTAAAATTGTTGTAGGTCTGGGTGTCTGATAGCTTTATAATCATCCTTGCTCCTGAAATCTGTGCATTTACATGACCTTTATTGTTTCATACTATGATAAAGTAAGTTTTATGTAGAAAATTATAATTGTAAGCAAATTATAAGGTTGTATTGGGTCTCCTCTAAGAAAAGTATAATAGTGATTAAATATTTCCCATGATTTTACAGAAACTGATATTGATTGCCTAGAATATGAAGGCACTTTCTTCATCATTCCAGTTTCAGTGCATTTTTGGAAGGGAATCCTACAAGGTTTCCTTGATGGTTGTAGTGCCTGTGTGTGGTATGTTGTAGACAGTATCTGCATCTTCACCACTTTCTACTATAAGAAGTCCTTTTTTTTGAGTATTTTCAAGTCCTGACTAAATAAATGAAGTGACAAAATATTTTGGACACTTTGGTATATTTAACTGCTTGTCTGAAGAAAATTTAGAGGACTTCAATACTGAGATATTCAGAGTTCTGTCTAAAGACAGGTGGATAGAGAACAGTCAGATTAGTTACTATTCACCTAGAAAGGAAGAGTACTTTTAGTTGTAGGCCATTTTGAAATATGATATTTATAATAAGTAACTTAGAAATTAAATTCATTGTGTAGCCAATCTTTGGACCTTGCCTGTTAACCACTGAACTGCATCACCCAGTTCAATATTATACATACATCCCTCACTACATTTTTATCAACTTTCTGAGTGATTTAATGTTTTATGCCTTGGGGTAAACTCCCAATTCTCTGTGCAACTTTTTGCCCTCTAAGTTGAACTGAGATCAATGTTCTGAACATTATTATAATCCTCCCACTCAAGATAAAATTATTTGCAGGAAATATTTCAAATATCAAGATATAACTCAAGCTAGGTTAGAAGTGGGGGAGGATGAGCTGCAGAAAGGATTAGATCCATGTC
Organism: Monarcha castaneiventris obscurior; assembly: GCA_026261815.1. Classification (NCBI taxonomy): domain Eukaryota; kingdom Metazoa; phylum Chordata; class Aves; order Passeriformes; family Monarchidae; genus Monarcha; species Monarcha castaneiventris. The sequence goes on along the minus strand of JAMPIT010000624.1, from coordinate 12,385,420 downwards.
AAATATGCAAGAACAGGCTGAAAAACAAGCACAAATCATAGCAGACAAAATCACAGCACACTCCACACATAAATAAAACACCAGACACAATCCAAAGAAATACAACAGGGAGTTTAGTTGAGCTCAGAGTTAACATTTTTCCAATTAGATGCCAGACTTTAGCAAAACTATATTCTGACCTTTACCTTTTAATTTGATCATTTCTACAGCACAGATTTCCAAAACCACTGCAGTGGTGGTGTTGATTTTTTATTTTTACTGTTTAGATATACTGAGAGCCAAAAACAACTTAAAAAAAAAAAAAGAAAAGATAGGAAGAACAGCTTTGAAGCATCCTGGCAAAGAGAGAGATGAGCTGACGATTGGATTTTTTTTTTTTATTGGGGCTTCTCCGATTTGATAGCTTTATTTGGAGTATCAAGTAAGGTCACCAGATGATGGATGTATCACTTCTTAGTTAAATTTCCATATTTATCCCATGTAACTACTTTGTAGGTGTCTGTTTGCACTGATCTCCCAGAAACACCTCAGATCTTTGTGTGTATTTGAATACACTGTCTGACCTAGGAGATTCCCTCCACTCCAAGGGGACTTGTCTAATATGCCCCTGTCTGCATCATTTCTCCTTGTACTGCTGCTGAGCCTAGTGTGCCATGAATAATTCAACCTTGCGCACCTTAGTCCTAAGGAAGGGAGAAATCCATAATATTTCTGAAAGTTTTGAACCTCATACTACTGTCACTTCTCAGGTTTCAAGACTCTTCTAGATGCTCTCACCACGATTTTCTGCTGAAAACCCAAGGATGTTTGTGAACTGCTCTCTCAATTGTGGCCAGCAGAGTCCCTCAGCAGCAGAGAATGTCATCAAAAGTGGGAAGGAGCTGGTTTCAGCCCATTGGTGAGGTGAATGAGGTAGCAGTGATGGCAGCTCTTAGCTCTTTGCCCTGAGGAGTTACCATCAGGCACTGTTCCTGCAATGCCACCACGTTGGTGCATTCTGGTCTTACACCAATCCATTTTAATCCTTTCTTTTTTGTGACGTGCAGGTGATACATAGAATACAAAACTGGTGCTTCTATAACCCACGTATCATGACCACTGGACAGCATCTTTTTGGTTCTCTTTCATTTAGAATAAGACTTTTTTTGTTTTCCATGAAAATTTCAGTGGTGGTGCGTTTCGCAGGGACCTGTTTGCTGACCAGGGGTTTTAAGTTCTTCTGTCATTGAAACAATTTTGAGAACCATAGTTAAGGAATGAGGAGGCCTAGACACTGAATAAGCTTTGCTGCAATAAAGCAGAAATTGATACGTTCTATCACTGAAAAAATAAATACATCATGAAATACATGACAACTGCTTGAAAATTGTTGAAGACTGCATGATTTTTTTTTCTGTTGTGTTTTCTCGCAATTAAAATGCAAGCAAGTATTGATTTGTTTGTATGTGTGTGAATATTTCTCCTCTCTTACAAACAACTTCTTTAAACAGGTTCTTTAAGCAGGTTTCTACCATGTGAATAAATGGCTGTCCTCTGTATAAGACTGCAACTTCCCAAGAAGTCTTTCCATTCAATTATTTAACCTTGGTAAAAGAAAAGGTTGATATAGTTAAGGTTAATGAGCCAATCACTTAAAAATACCAGCCATCAAAATGCTTTATTCTAGTTAACTATGTACATTCATTATAGTCATCCCAGCCTTCTGTTTTATTGCTCTTCCTATCAATGAGCCATTATAAATAAGGGTCCTAATTCCTCAAGAATCAAGATATCCCAGACCACCTGAAATATCTGGGTTATGAAGTAGTTCGAACTGTGTCCTTTTGCCATCCACCTATCTAGTCAGCTAACTAATTGCGATCTCCTCAAGCAGAGAAGAAACAAAGACTTTATAATAGGAAGGTGCCCAGTTTCTCAGGTCTTGGGAGCAGTTTTTTGTCTCATGTGCCCCTGGCTGCTATTGCCACGCCATAGCTCTCCCCTCATTCTCCTTCTTTATTGCCCCTTCCTAATTCTTACATCTACACAAAAATCCCTCCTTTCCTCTTCTGCCTAGGCAAGCAGCCTTGTGTGCCATAGCTAGTTTGTAGAGTGAGAAATATAAAGAGGTGTTCCAGCTTTTTCCATTCCTGGGTTTTTACTTGGTTGCTAATTTTCATGACTTTTAGGAATCTCACAGACTTTAAAATTCCTATGGCTCCATCATCTTGAAAGTGGCTGCATGTTGAAAATTACTGACAGATACAGAAACCAACAAAAGATGTATCTGCACACGTGTATATGTTCACACAAACTAGGTCATATAAAAATGTGATTGCATATGCCTCAGAAGAAAAGAAAAGCCACTGGTGAAATCTTTGGGTTACTGGAAAGCAAGCATTACCTAGAAAGACTATATTGTCACTTTCCAAGTCTCAGATGTGAAAAGACAATTAGTCTCTTTGCCCTTTATACAATTTCAGCATCTCTGCATGAAGCAAAAGACTAAAATGAGACATAAGTAACACCTAATAGACAGACAAAATTGAGTAGAAAATAATGACTAAAATGAGAAGGAGTTATCATACAGATGCTGTCTAGATGCAGGCTTGTCACTGAAATACAAAACACTTCAGAGGGGGCAGAAAGAAGGAATATGATGGTGGAGCTTGCATCAGTGCTGATGTACAAAGTGGATGTATCCTTGGATAGTCAGAAAATCCATTTTTCAGCAGAAGTGTTTCTCAGACATATTGTGAGCTAAAAAATATTGGTGTAGAGGTAGGTGCCAATTTTTCGAACTCATGTTCACTAAAGTCTTACAAATTAATCACAAAACATGAAGTACCAAAAGTCTGCAGATACTTGCTGACAGCCAAATGAAAATCGGTTTTAATGTATTAAATTCTATTAAACATCAGTAGTTATATTAATACTTTTTTACAAGCTACAAATCTTATAGGTTTTCAGGAAAGGTTACTAGGTTTTGCTGTCCAAGATTTTTTTAAAATGAAAGTGACCCCATGCACACACTCTGAACTTTTTCTAAATTGTGAAAGTATTAGTCTCAGGTGATTCAAGCCACAAATAGAAAAGCTAAAATACAAATTCCTATTTATCCTGTGTTTGTTTACTTCACAGAAATGAAAATACCAGACTAGACAAATTCAAAGGGACTTTTGTACAAATAGCTTTATTGATTGCCAAAAAGCAAATAAACTGGAGAGTAGAATTCCCTTCACCAAATGACAAATGCATTATAAATCTCAAAGACATTTTTCATCTTGAAAGACTGCAATGTAGCTCCTAGAAAATATCAGAGAATATTGATCAAAGTGTTTTATCCAGTAGCATGTTATTTAGCAACAAGTAAATTCTAATCTGCAATATTTTTAAAGAAAAATATAAAAAGCCTTTATTGAGGTTGCATTTATATTCCTTGTTTTTCCTCTTTTTCTCATTATTATAATTATTATTGTTTCATAAGGATTACTGCATTATTGTTTTGCAGTTTGGTTACTTCAGATTTCAACCATTTATTATGTTGTTAATTTTTCAGCTATAAAGTCCTACTGTATAAATTGGTAAATTATTTAATTTATTGATAATAAGTGTATTACTTAATTAAAAAATGAACCCCCACAAAAAAACTACCCCAAACAAAAACAAATGGAAGAATTTTTGGTTTTGTTTTGGGATTTTTCCTAACAATATTTACTCCAGATCGTTTTCAAGGACAGATTCCATATCCTTTAGGTCTCTTTCAAAGAGGAGCTCAATTTTACATCCATGTCACCATTTGTGATGACATTGTGATGACTGAGTATCTGGACAGTCTAGCAATTTTCAAGCTTTCTTGGTCTGTAATATCTTCCATCTAGTGGGAAACATAGCTAAGAATAGCCTTGACAGAAAATATAAATAGGGAAGGAATTGAAAAACAAAATTTGGATTTCTAAATATAAATATCATATTTCAAAATGCAGGCAAAATTTGTATTGCACTTAAAAAATCTCAGCTTACAATAGCAGATTCATATGACCCCAGCCATTGCACTGACTATGGACAGCAGGTATCTTACTCTGTCTGGCCACTGGAGCCACTTGCACTTTTCAGTTGAACTTATTTAAAATGAAATATTATGCAGGGTTTCTTAAACCTGATTTTGAAAAAGCATCAAAAGCAGACACAAAAAGTAAAGAATCTCACAATAATGACCTTTTTCTTGCTGTGGTTACTGTTTTAGTGCTTTTCACAGAGGAAATCAAGCCAACCAGTCATGCTTTTTTGGCCTCTAATACTCCCCAAGAATCATACACACAGACATAAGAATGCCTTTACTGGCTTCATGTTTTTACTCCCTCTGTCTCATTGCATGAATCTCAGCTGCTTGTGAAACTATGCTTACCATGCATTGAAATTAAATTTTTTTGCCTTTGGCTCACATCTTTATATCTGCAGATGACAAATAGAACCAGTTCACAAGTTCCAGTCTGATGTATTTTTTAAGGAGTTTACAGGTTTTGGACTTAATACAGTGTACAAGAGCATCATCAGGGAAGCAGTTTTTTCAAAGAAAATCCTAATCTTTCAGCTGACAGTTGAAAGAAATGTATCAATAGAACGATTCACCTTTTTATGCACACCTTCAATTTCTCTTGTAGTAAGCAAGAAAGGGTGCAGTTTTTCATTGAGATCTCAAATGCAGCAATACATTTTACATGCAACTAATAAGATTTTACTTACAATTGATTTTGGAGTAATTAGGAAATGCAATTGAATTTAAAACTGCTGACTGACAGGGAAAATAGAAATGTGCCCTAAAACTCTATCACAAAATAGCCAGACTTGGCATTCATGCTGTCCCAGGTTCCAATATAGATGTATTCTACTCCCACCAGCTGTGGGCCATTAGCTGTTATCTCCTGCTATCACCCACCCCTGATAACAGACAATGGCCAGCAAGAAACCACTGCATGACTCATGGACTTATCTCATCCTATTGTGAGATGCTCCGCCCAGGAGGGAGGAGCCAAGCATTCCCACCTGGATATAACCTGGCCTTGGAACTGCCTAAGGGAGCCCTGGCTACTGGATTCCTGGAGGAGAAGAGCTACCCCTGGACCTTCAGCTGGAGACCAGACCTTCCATAGGATCACTGCTTCAACCGAGCTACTTCATTTGGACTGCTACCACCACCCTAGCAGGGTGTCAGGTTGTATCTGACTTTGTTAGTGATTCTTCTTTGTATTATTTCACTTTTTTTTTTTTCTATTAAATTTTAATCCTGACTTGCGATCTCCCACTGGTTTGTTTTCAAACCAATACACATGCTAACTGCAGTCTATTCACTGAGTTATCTTCTTGAATATGAGTGAGATACAACAGGGTAAGGTACTAGGCCACACAAATGCACACATTTAGAATCTTATTCTACCAATCTCCCTTAATTATAGTCTCAAAGGTGTGTATGGTTATTGCTTTATTATGAAAGCTGCACATCATAATCACTGATACACCTCAATACCAGAAATGGTTAATTTTGAAATATTTAACAACTTTGTTATTTGCCAATTTTATTCAAAAGTAGATGTGAAATTGCTGAAAATCTATAAAGACATTTTCCTCTTCTTTTGATAGTACTTATTTCATGATTAACAACCCATAAAGCCGAGTTTACTTTTTCTTGTAAGGAGGGCTGTTTTTCCAGGATTTTCACTATGTTGGCTGTGTTAGAAACTTCTTTGAATATAATAAAAATCTGTTAGATTTTTAAAAAATGAAAGAAGAATGCATCATCTGATGTAGATGATGCATTCTTCTAATCTGATGTATATATTTCTGGCACAAATACATCATTCTAAGGACTTTAATGACAGCATTCCTCTATATTTTACTCCTGTGTTGTGTATCCAACATTAGTTACGCAGATGTTGCTCCAGCTCTTTTAACAGGAGCAACAAAAGGGTATAAAGGTGCTAAATAGATGCTAACCTGATAAAAAGATTCCCACCAGGAAACAAAGAAAAGCTGAAAAAAACCAAAATACTGACAATCAGTAGTCTCTACTGAAGATGTGAGATCAATTTCCTCTTCTGAAAAGTTCAAGTGAGGAGGATGAAGTACATTCTGTGCTCCTACACCCTGTTGTTATTTCTGCGTGACAGACGTCAGCAAGGAGAAACAAGTCTCAAATGCCACGTGTTCAATGAGATGATCTTAGATGTTGCCCTGGATTTGCTGAGGAAGGTCATTACCTGTGAAACAACTTAAAACTACTATTTTCTATGTACCTTTCTTATGGAGAATTTTTATTCCTAGAAGTATTACTTTTCTCATCCCTTAATATTAAATACTTGTCTTGTTCTACAGGCAGGGTGCTCTAGGAAAAAGAAAGAACAGTCTTGCATTGACCTTAACTCCCTTCTCTTTCATGCCTGGATGATGGATTGCTTTCAGTGATTCCCAGATTGTTCTCGCTTTTTCGCAGAACAACATCTCAGACTAGACTCTGAGAAAAATACCTATATGGCAGAACTACCCAGTAAAGCAGAGGACTTTTGTTTTGTTTTGTCTGCTTCAAAGCCTCAATAGCACGAGAGCAATACATAATTCTCCTGCTGTCTGGGGCTCAGAGAGAACAAATTGTCGTTAGACTTGGTTAATGTGAATGGAATGTGTCCTCATGTCCACCTAACAGGCAGATGTTTTCTCGTCCTACAAGGCTGACTAAAGTGTTACTATCCACACAGGTGGTCAGTCCCAGTTTTCCAGCTCACTTTCTTGGTACAAAGTGTTTTGGTTTCTACCACTTTAACCAACAGTTTGGCTTCTTATCTACTAAAGACATGGCCAAACTTAAATATGGATCTACTTAAACTAATTTTCATTATGGATGAATTTCTCTAAACAAGAAGTAGGCCTTGCTTCTCCAGCCCAGGCTCATGTCATCTAAAATTCCCATCACATGACACAGTGAAGGTAAGAGACAGACGTTACATGTAGCCCTTAGGTGTAGAGATGATGTCTTAAACACCTCTCCCCCAATATTTGATGTGTGTACCAGTTCTTCCTTTAGAGAAAGAAGAGTGGTTTTGCAAGGTGACCTAATTAGGAGCTATTTCTTGGCTGTAGGTTTACGAAGAATTTTGGAATTTGAGATAGGTTATCAGTTTTCTGAAGTAGCAGAGAAGGTAAAAGTCATGGCAATTTCCTACCAGCAACTTCCCAGTCACATCACATACAGACAGGTTATAAGGTGGTAAAGTAGTGTTCTCTGCCTGCTAAGAACATATCTGTGAAATGACCTTATACAGCTCTATTCACAAAACTGTAAAACCTTTACAGCAGAAATTATGTCAAAAAAATTCAGGCACTATCCACTGAAAAAGTAGGTCATGGGCTGCCTAACTATCTAGTACTATTTTAGACGAGACAAGATTAGGATATGCCTGTGCTCCAGGTGCTACTTTTAAAAATGAAAAAATTTCTCATAGACTCTATGTCATGTCTCCAACCCCATGTCAGTGTTCTGGATGCTCTGTGGCCTCCTGCATCTAATCTTCTGTGTGCACATCACCTTGGGCCACTACTAATGAATGGGCACATGGAAAATCACTGGAGGAAGAAAGAAAAGTCCTTTAGCAGTACGAGTTATACTCTTTTAGATACTCACAAGTTGTCCCAGTTTGGACAGCTATCCTCTGAGAGAAAGCAGGTTACAATCACCCCACACTCCACCAGGATTGGGAAAAAAATACTTTTTCCTCGAAGGAAAGTGAAAGAGATAAAACCTATTTATTAACAAATACACAGGAGAAGAATAATAATGCTAAATAGTAAAATCCCTTGCTATAGAGAGAAAACCTGGGAAGATTTTAGAGTCCTTCTGTAGGTGTGGTCTCCTTCTGGGAGCTGGTGTGGGCCCACCTCCAGGCCCCTGGTGGAGAACTCCCCTGCTGTGTCCTGATGTTGCCAAAACAGTACAGAAGAAAAAAAGAAGGAAAAAAAGCCCCAAAGTCCCCAGAAAACAAAGTTCAACTCTGTCTCTTTCTCTCTCTCCCTAGAGGGGAAAAAAATGGAGCAAAAAAAAACTGGCTGAGAGCACCAAGGGTGCCAGAGCAGAAAACAGAGGAGTCTAACTCTGTCCTTGAACAATTCCTTTGAAAAGTTCGCTGGGTTTTTTTTCTCTCTCCCCTCTCAGGCTCAGTTTAAAGGCACAAAATGAATTTCTGGGCGATAGAGCAGCGATAGGGGATACACATCACAAAGTCACCCCAAGACACAAGTATATGCCATGAGCTGTGTTCATTTCCCCATACCCCATCATAGTATCATAGAATGAATGGTTTGAGTTGGAAGGGGCCTTATAGATCATGTAGTTCCAATGCCTCAATGGATGGGAACACCTTCCACTAGACCAGGTTGCTCAGAGCTCCATCCAGCCTGGTCTTGAACACTTCCAGGGATGGGCCATCCACAACTTCTCTAGGCAACCTGTTTCAGTGCCTCACCATCCTCTCAGTTGTAAAAATCCTCTATCTTTTTGTTTTGCCTCACTGCCTCTCTAGTTCTTGTACTCAGAGTTTGGATTAAGATGCAGGAGATGCCAGGGTTCTTCTTCTGATTTGTTGTTTTAGTATTTCTTATCTATAACACAGCTGTACAGAATGTGCTCCCTTGATGCCAAGGTGGAAAATGGCCCAAGTGCTACTTCCAAGGTCTTTTAAGGCCCATGTCACCCAATTATGGATTTCTATGTAGATTATTTTTTATTTATAATCCAATAATCAACTATTCATGCCCTGCACTGTGGATTTTTTGAACCAATACCAGAAAATGCAGATTTGTGAAGAAAGAAAGAAGGCAGAAGAAGTAAAAACCCACACACAAAATCCTCCATCTTGTTGCATGCATGTACATTACATTACAATATACATTACTATATCCCATAAACCTAAAACCCAGGATTCCAATGCTCAGTGAAGAATTTCTTCCTACTGTCTAATCTAAACCTGTTCTCTCACAGTCTGAAGCCATTCTCCCTTGTCCTATCACTACATGCTCTTGTAAAAAGTTCCTCTCCATCGTTCTTGTAGGCCCCCTCCAGGTACTGGAAAGCCACAATTAGGTCACCCTTAAGCCTTCTCTTCTCCAGGTTGAACAAATCCAATTCTTTTAGCTTTTTCTCATAGAAAGACACTCCATTACTCTAATTATCTTGGCGACCCTTCTCTGGATTTGGTCCAAAAGATCAGTGTCTTTCCTGTGCTGGGAACCCCAGAGGTGGATGCAGCACTGCAGGTGGGGTCTCATGAGACTAGGGTAGAGGGTCACAATCACCTTCCTTGACCACTGTCTTTCTCATTTCCAAAAATCCTGGGGTTTTATGACATTGGTGCAAAGCTTTTAGCCTCATTTTTTCCCCACTGTTTCCTAAAAGATTTTAATTTCTGTAGACTTGCTTGTGTGTCATATTTACATAAGTTTCTTTGTCTAAAGAAAGGACTGTCCAGTCTATGCTGAGTTCTCCTTTTAGTCCTCCCTTCTTTTCTTTTAGCATTGAACTAGCTAATATTTTATTTATAAAATAAATAAAGTTTTTTTTATTTATATTCACATAATATTAGCTGTTTTTTCTGTATACTAGTCTGTTACCTTTACTCTTTTGTCATATGTATTCCTATTTTTTCTCACTGTTACACCTATCCCTATCATTTAATCTCTTTGTTTTTGTATACCAGGTCAACCAACCTTTATTTCTCCTTTTTGCAGCCTAAGTTTTTTCCTTAGCACATTGTCTTATTTTTCTTGTTTCTCATTTTCTCCCCCCTGAGCATTTTTACAGTGTCCTTTGTCTGTCTTTTTCTGTCACATTATCCTGCTTCTGCTCTCTGTTTTCTCTAGAGTGTCATTTTGGTATAAAATATATTGCATGCTATTTATTCTCTACAATTGGGGGTGAACGGACCTGCCTGTATATAGAGACACATTTACACATAGTATCCTTCAATTACTTCCAGATTGTCACTATAATTTCAAGAGTAAACTGTATTTATAGTGGTTGAATTCTCCAATGTTTAATGTACTATAAATCTTTCATTCTTATTTATTTATACTTTGTCACAAAGAGGCAGTATTTGAATTTTCTGTCCCTCATGTGCACTCATTTAATGCCACAGGGCCAGACTGCTGCTAGGTGAGGATGTGCAGGTGTGTAAATTGGGGGCAATTGAGTCCTTAATCATGGAGCTCCCAGAGTGCCTGAACAGGAGGAGTGCTTGGCTAGTGCAGCCAGCAGCACCAACACATGGGAGGTGCAACTGGGGTCATCACTCTTCTCCAAGAGCTAGCAAGCTGCAGCTGGCACCAGAAAAGGATATGCAATGCCTGTCTATCCTAACCCTGCTTCAGTTGCCATTGTTCCACAGGACAGGCTAGAAAGATCTTAAGCATCCCTCAAAGCCTTTCGTTGCTGCTGTGCTCTGCAGGGAGGAAGCCCCTGGGGTCTGGAAGTGGCATTTGTCAGGCATGACAGTGACTCAGAGAGACACAAAAATTGTATGTCTGGTGTAAAAATAAAGGCAGTTTTCTTGCTGCTTGGCTGAATGGCTTTGAAATACAGAGAAAACTACTATATTCTGATGCTGTAAGAAAAATTAAATTTTATTGCCCTGCTTCACTGCTGAAGAAGATGTGTAAGATTAAAGTGGTTGGTGCAAAGCCAAAGTTTCCTTGAAAATATATGAGATGAAAATATGTAGGAGTGAGGTGATAGAACAGGCACAAGGTTTAGTGCAAACACAAAAGGGCATAATTTAAAAATTTGCCATACCTTGAAAAGTTTATTGGAAAGAGACCTTAGGAGGTCATCTAATCAACTGCCTTACCTTAAGGTAGCCTATTTTTTTTCCCATTTCTTGTTTTCTAAGATCTGCTCAACTTTATGCTAAGGACCTCAAACAATGAAGATGGTGCAGACTTAAGGTGATCTATTAAAGTATTTCACTTCTGGTCATAAAATGTTTTACTAATGTCTTACCTCTATTATTGTTTTTATTAGGTATTTTCTTTTCACATCAGCTGTGCATGTTGAGTAGAGATCAATTTCTTCCTTATTGCGGTAGCCTTTAGGGAACTGGAGACTATTTTCAGAATTCTTTTCTCAAACATTCCTACTTTATGCCAAACAACATCAGGTTAAAGATTTGTTTCGGTTTGGGGTTTTTCTGTTTTTTGTTTTGATTGGTTGGTGGTTTTGGTTGACTTTGTTTTGTTTAACAGATTGTTCTTTATGCATCTGATACTTTGAAGTTTTTAGAATTGTTCTGCTTCCTAAAACTGAACTCATGCTCTTGTTGAGCAGAGCAGGTATGATACAGCAAAGAAAGTGTTTCCAAAGAACCAATAAGTTTTTCTGCAGCCTGTGGTTAGCTATTTCCATTTTCACATGCTAGATTATTTTCTGGGCTATTAGTCTACTCTGTCAAGACCATTTTGAATTGAACCCTAGCCTCCGAAATAAACACATTCCCACCAGCCTCATGTTAGTTTAGAAAACCCCAGTCTACTCTGTCATTTTTGGTCACAAATGGAATTGTTGAATAAGGCTGGATGCAAAGCAGACGTCTGAGGACCTCCTCTTCAGGTGGCATTCTCACAGCAGACCCATTCCAGAATGATTTAATCGTGCTCCTGTTTTCATACAGGATAAGCTACTTCTCTTGATTCCACAAGATATGACAATGTTTTACAACAATATTAGGTTGTTTTCATTTTTTAAAAATAAATTATAATCTTAGATTTCCAGTTGGTTTGGGTTTTTTCCACGTGAGAATTCTCATTATATTAATTGGGCTAAAGCTCCGTACTCTGTGTTTTCTCCCTTTATCTCTTCTTTCCCCTCCCATACACAAAATCTTACAGATAAATGCTGTAAGTCTGAGGTTGCTTTTACTAAATCTTTATCCTTGGATGGAGTTCTGTTAATTTTTTTTTTTTTTAAGTTAGGATAACTTTAAGTATCTAAGTTATCACAGTAGTTTGTAAACTCTTAGTTTTATGTTCTAGGATCATTAGTATATTCTTTTGTCAGTAGTGTGATGAGGACTTTTTTCACTGGGCTCAGTTGTGAATTGCTCCAGGTTATGAGAATCAGCAGCTACTGGGGATGTTGTGCTGGCTACGTTTCTCTTGTGTGCTGCTGGCAAGAGCACTGTACTTTATTTGCACTGACCATCTTCACCTGATGATCTGAGGTGGCTTGAAACAGACTTTGGGTAAATTTGCAAACATCAAGGCTCCTGTTTCCCAGGAGAATTGTCAACTACTGGCTATTTTTCTATGATTTTTTTCTATTTTTCTTTGATTTCCTTTTGCCACTACCCTTAACCTAAATGCAACACTGATGTCAGGAATTGCCACAGCAATAACTAAACCATCAGACAAATCAAAATACATTTAAAAGTGTTCATGGGTAACTTCAGTATCTAAAGTCCTAAGTATCTTCCAGGCATCTTGTTTTTCTGTGCAGTGTGTCCATAAAAGTGTGACAAGGTCATCTAAAAGATTATTTCAAGATCAGGCACTGTCGCAGTGATGGACACGAACACGCAGATTCAAACAGCAGGTAGCAGCAGGTCAGTCAGGACCACCGAGCAGAGCGAAAAAGGGCTCTGCCCACCTTTATTATCACACTTTTATACCTCTTCTAAAACAATCATACATTGGTAGATGAGGTTAACACCTCTAGCATTTTACAGGATAGGAACACAGTCTATCACCTTTCTACGCCTTGGAGAAAGGAATGATCAACAATGTAAAAGTTCAGTAAACAATCTTAGCTGGTTAGAAAAACAAGAGCTATGTTTATAGAAAGAGCATGAGAACTTCTACTACAAAAGTAAAAACATGGAACACTGTGAAAACCAGGGCGACATCTCATCCTTTTTACCTTTAAAAAAGAAAAAGAAAAAAAGAAAAATGAACAATGTTCAATTTCTGCTTGTGGAAGGACCATCGGAGTGAACACTCACATCATCTGCATCTGAGTCATCACTCGACGTTCCACCCACTTGATCACTTTCATTCTGGTCAAGCAGCCCTCAGTTCAACCAATTGGGCTGAGCCAACCTCATGACCTTCCAGAACCTGCCACTCAGATCCATCCCTCCAAGTAACAATGGCCTTCCCGGTTCTGCCCGAACCGTCAGTAAAGACAGTGGGTCCGTGCACTGGCTCCTGACTGTGTATGGGTCTCAGAGAAATCTCTGTGAGTTTCGCCACTTGCAGCAACTTGTGGCTAGGCAGATGATATGTAATCTGCCCTGAAAAATTCTCTAGAGCACTGTGCAGCGAAACGCTGTTCACAAAGCTCCAGTCAAAGCCCTCCCGCTGTACCGGCAGTACAATCTGTGCGGGGTCTGCACCCATCAATTGCAAACACCGTTGCCGGCATTTGACTATCAAGCGAGCGATGAGCTCAAACAATGCAGTTGCCGTCTTCTGCGGCTGATGGGGCAAGAAGACCCATTCCAGGACGTGCAAAGGATCGGACCATTTGTCACTCCATTGGCCAATGATACCTGTGGGATGCAAATCTGGTGTGGTAATGAAAACAGTGACATCAACAGAGGGATCAATGCGATAAACCTGTCGAGCAGAAACAGCTCGCTGCACCTCCTCCAGCACCTGACGTGCCTCTGGGGTCAATGTGCGAGGTGACTTCAAATCAGGGTCTCCCTTCAACAAATCAAATAAAGGAGACAACTGCGCCGTGGTCAGTCCCAAATACGGACATAACCAAGCAATGACACCCACCAATTTCTGGGCATCATTCAGTGTCTTCACTGATTGCACGAACTGCACCTCTTGATGCTGAACTGTATGTTCCAAAATTTTGACCCCCAAATATTTCCAAGGAGGTTGTTGCTGAACCTTTTCTGGAGCCACCTGCAGCCCATGCGAATGCAGAGCATCGAGCAACTGAGGCTGGATCCTCAGCAGCTCATCCTGGGTGGACGCAGCCACCAATATGTCATCCATATAGTGATAAAACTGAGCACCAGGAAACTGCCTGCGAACTCCAGACAAGGCTCTGGCCACATACATTTGGCATATGGCCGGCGAATTCCGCATCCCTTGGGGAAGCGTCCTCCATTGATATCTCTGTGCCGGTCCAGCATTGTTAATTGCTGGCACTGTGAAAACAATATAGGAGGCGTAAGACACTGCGCCTTTCACCGCAGTGGCCCCTAGTAACATCCCTCCCCCAGAGGTTTGTAACAGTCTCAGTAACGTAAGGCCTAATCACGGCCGTCTGTCCCTCTGAGTTTGTCATCATCACAGGCTTCTGGCTCACGTAGCAGCGCTTCGTCCCGCAGCACTGTCGAGAAGCCCACGGAGAGATATCTGGCAGTGTAGCATCAGTGCACTGCATCTCAGGAGGTTTTCCGGTCAAGACAGCAGTCCAATGAACCTGAGGGCCCAGTGGAACCAAAGCAGCCATCGTCTCGTGACCTCGATTCTGTCCTGGGAACAGAGGACTTAAAAGGAACAAGTTGAGCAATGTGAGTCTTTTCAGGAATTGCAACTGGGGGGGGGGTGGGTGTGGAAACCATAAACCATGGCATAAATGCGTCCCGTGTAATCTCCATCAATGAGTCCCTGATGCACAATGATATCCTGAACGGTGGCACCAGACCTGCCCAGGAGGAAAACATTCAGGCCACCGCCCAAGGGACCAAAAGCATTCAGGGGGACCCTGTGCACTCTGCAAGCGTCTAAGACGACCGTCTCTGCTGTGCAGACAAGGCTGACCAGTAACAGAAACTGCAGCTTTACAATGCCTGGCAACATGATTGGGCCCCCCACACCGAAAGCAGAAACACAAGACAGCTGTGCCTTTCCGCACCTGCCTTCCTGGTTTCCTGCTAGCCTGCTCCCACTGCCTGCCCTGCAGCACAGTAGGATCACCAGGCAGTGCCTCAATTTTCGCTTTCACATCACCCCAGAACCTCGCCTTATCACGAGGGCGAACTGTCGCTTTACACTGGGGAATATTCCAAAGGCTGCTAGAAGCAGACTTGCCCAGCCGAGACCCACGGTCTCGGGACGATCGCGGTTTGCCTGCCGCTTCTCCGCCTGCACTAAAAACAAACACATCAGGATTAGCAGCCTTTGCGGTTCTGGCACGTTTAGAACGTCTCACGGACGAAACCGATGAGACTGAGCTGGCGTTATCGGAGAGATCAGAGTCTGAACCCCCCGCGGCCCCCGCCTCTCCAGCTGCAGCTGCAGCACAGACCGGGGCTCGTGGGCGCTCCCCCCGCTCTTGCACGGGGAGGGGCCGGATCGCCGGGAGCCGCCGCTTCTGCAGCCCCACGGCGCTGTCCCGCTGTGCAACCAAAGACACCGCGGGCAGCGCCCGCGCGAGCCGCTCAGACCGGGGGGGGGCGAAACTGCGCCCAGCGGGGCCCCGACCGCAGCGCGAACACCGCGCGCAGACCGCGCTGGCTCCGGCCGGGGGGCGGCCCCCCCGCTGCCCGGAGCCGGACTCGCCGGCCCGGCGGAGCTGTCCGCCCACACGGCTTCAGAGCCCTCGGGCCAGCACCCGGCATCGGAGCCCGCGTCCCCAGCAGGGGCCAGCTCTATCCGCACCCCCACCGCTCCGGGGGGGTACTTCGTGCAGGCCCCACAACACGGGCATTCTGCAGTAACCGTGGCACGCACCCGGGATTTGCCCTCGCCGGCCAGACCCGGGGAGGCGCAGGGGACCGGGGACCTCACTCCGCGCCACTGCCGCCACGTGGGGGGAGGGGAGGCCGGCGCCTCCCGCTCCCCGGGGCTCGGGGGGGCCGACACTTCCCCGGGAGCCGGGCTATCCTCCGCGGCCGGCCAGCCAGCGGGCCGAGCTCTCTCCGGGGGGGGCCCATCCCCTGTGTCCGTGGGCTGCGGCGGGAGGGTGAGCTCAGACGCTGTTTGCCTGCCAAATTCTCTGTCCCGCTCTAACTCGGATGGCTCAGAGAAATCTCCGAGCGTCCTGACAGGGGTAATACCGCCTGAAGAACTCTCCTGGACTTGAACCGCAGCATTCACCCGTCTCCAGGAGAATAGTAGCTTAACCACATCCTCATCCTCAGTCTCCACCACAGCAGAAACTAAGGCTCTACCAACTGACTTCCATTTGGATTTGTCAAGGATGTGACAGCCTTCTGGGAAAAACCCATTATCCTTGGCCCAAAAATATAAATTTTGTAACTTTGTGATGCGAATATCCACGTTCTCATCCTCTACATACTTAGTGAGAACCTCTAATGCCAGGGAGTCATAAAAGGATCTCTCCCTAGAGATTCCCATATTTTCTATAAAGTTTTTTACCTGCTTACTTTACCTATACCTGCAGTTCCCTGTACGGGCCACCAGATGTCACAGTGTCGGACACGAACACGCAGACTCAAACAGCAGTTTAGCAGCAGGTCAGACTACCGAGCAGAGCGAAAAAGGGCTCTGCCCACCTTTATTATCACACTTTTATACCTCTTCTAAAACAATCATACATTGGTAGATGAGGTTAACACCTCTAGCATTTTACAGGATAGGAACACAGTCTATCACCTTTCTCCGCCTTGGAGGAAGGAATGATCAACAATGTAAAAGTTCAGTAAACATCCTTAGCCGGTTAGAAAAACAAGAGCTATGTTTATAGAAAATGCATGAGAACTTCTACTACAAAAGTAAAAACATGGAACACTGTGAAAACCAGGGCGACAAGGCACATTTGAGTCAAATCTACCAAATTCAAAAGAAATAGAACCCAAAGCAATAAACACTATCTCAAGCATTTTGTTTTCTAAAATTTCAATGACAGAAGGATATTGCATTATCTCACTTTCTTAAGGATATAGACTTCAGAGATATTAGCTTCTATTTGTTTATTTATCTATCTATAACTTTACGCAACCCATTAGGATTTCAAGTATTTTTTCATTTAAAAATGGAAATATATTAAAAATAAGCATATAATTCCTATCACCAGGAATACTTACAAAAGCTACAAGATGGATGTCATGGTTTAAATCCTGCCAGCAATTAAGTATCCCACAGCCACTTGCTCACTCTCCCCTCCTCTCCATGGGATAGAGAGGAGAATTGAAAAATGTTAAAACCAACAGGTGGAGATAAGAACAGTTTAACAATTGACACAAAGTAAATAAAAATGATAAAAGTAGAAAGAGAAAGAGGAACAAAACCCGAGAAAGACAGGTGGTGCACAATAGAGTTGCTCACCACCACAGACTGATGCCATTCCCAAGCAGTGGCTGGCAGCTCCCAGCCATCTCCCCTGGTTTATGGGCTGAGCATGACATTGCCTGGTATGGAACATCCCTTTGGCCAGTCCACATCAGCCCTCCCACCTGTGCTCCTCACAGCTTCTTGTGAGCCTCTTCACTGGCAGAGCATGGGAGACTAAAAAGGTCCTGAATTAGGGTAAGCTCTGCTTAGCAACAACTAAAACCTCTGTCTGTTTTTACCACTGTTATCCTAAATCCAAAATCCTAAATCCCAAACACAGTACTATACCAGCAAGGAGGATGGTCAACTGTACCCCAGCTGAAAACAGGACAATGGAGCAGCATGATCTAATACTGCATTTAGAGCAATGTTTGCGGTATTATTTTCTGCAGATATTTCCTTCATCACTTTGTCCTGTGACCTGCATGTTCCAGTCTTCTTTTATACCTACTTTATGCTCCTTATACAAAGATGGTGTGATCCTTGGTGTGGTCCTGTGCAGGGCCAGGAGTTGGACTTTGATGATCCTTGTGGGTCCCTTCCACCTCAGGAAATTCTGTGATTCTGTCTTATGACCTTATTCTCAGGAGATTTATATTTTGGTAATATTGATACCTGATATTGAATGCCTTTGTTTTTTTCAGCAGCTGCAATCTAGAAAATAGAATTGCAGTGATACGGAGAAATGAGATGAAGTAGCGATTATTGGATTTTGATTTGCTCACTAAAATGTGATATTTCTATGCTCTTGTGTAAACTTTTATCTCTTCTCTGGAGCCTGAACATTTAAAAAACAGCTATTATTTCATTTAATGCAAAGTATTTCACTTAACCTGAGAAAAATTTTCAGGGAAGATATCAGAGTCTACCATGTATAAATATTTGCATTCAGGATATTTATTTTCTACTGGAACCACTATGAAACAGTCCTTTGTGGCAAGCTATGACTGCATTTACAGTGTAAAGTGACATGGGAGAATTTTTAATGGAGAGAAGAAGGAAGTTAAAACATGAAATAATTCATCTTTGTTTCATCTTCTTGTGTCTGTTGCTTTAGGGAAGTGGAAAGGACGCCCTTATGGAGACTTGTACATACTTAGAAGTCTGAATCAGATATGTACTAAAGGGGCAGAATTCAAAGGCTCATATAAGAAGAGTGAGCCTACTGCATGAGCCTCTTAATAGATTGCAGCTCCTTTGTGTGTTCAAGTCTTCTCACACACTTGTTTCTGCATGTTTGGTTCTTTAATGTACTTCTATATACCATTAGACTGATAAAAACTTCTAGCTTCTCGCTTCCATCTTAGAGCAATTTTTTTTTGCTTCATAAAGTAGATATTATAGACAGATTTAGTTTGCAATAAGGCTATGAGCTGAGAAAAATGTGACAATTTACAGTATCCAGAGACCAAAAGAATGAGTCTTTGAGTGTATGTGACAGTCAAAGGTTTATTTACCTTATTTACTGAACAATTAACTGTTGTGTCAACATTTATAGTGATGAGCCACATAGTCCCCACAAGATGTTTGCTCTAGGATTTGGGGCCTCCATAAGACAGCTTTTAAGCAAGTGGAAAAAGCTCTAGCACCATTCATTACAGCATAGGACACGTCATCATGTCATGGGTTTACGATTATAATCTTGTCACCTTAAAGACACAGTTCCATAAGAAAAAGTTTCATAATATTAATAATGGGTAATTCATTACATCATAAAAAAGGACCCACACAGTCCACAAAGTGTTAACAGAAATGAGCAAATTGAACACTATTTAACTAAAAATGGAAGCTTTACTAAGTAGCTATGAATGTATTGCATCAGTTGTTTATTTAAGGTCATCCAGAAATAATGGTAACATTTCAGTAGTCTAAATAATTTTGTTTCAGTCAAAAAAGCGAGCAATGAGATGAATTTAAGCCCCCTAAATCAAGACTTTGATGAGGCTGAATTGCTTGTACATGTACAGCAGCACCAAGAACTGGGAGACCATAACCTTAAATCTGTCTGGAGGAAGAATGATTTGCAAGATGTTTTTGTTTGCTTGTTTTAGCAGTCCCCAATTTAATCATCAGACTGCATACATTCTGAGCCTTTTCTGTCACAGCATGAAGATCTTTCTAGGCAAATGTATTAAATTCATGATGTTTTCTGCCTTTACTACACGACTCTGCCCTTTTATCATAGTAAGGATAATGACAATATTTGTTAAGAATACATGAGACATTAAACGGTGATGATAACCTATTGTGATAAACAGGAAATGACTGTCAATCCCGGCCTGAGGAAATATTAAGGCTGCAGAGTGAGCGAATCTCTTGTTTCCCCTCCCTCAAAGATTCATTTCTTCTCTTTTCAGTGAACGCAATGACAGTAAGAACAGTACAAAAATAATAAATTCCTCTGGTATATTTAAAAGTGTGATTTCAAGGACCTTTTCAGAAAACCTTATTGCCCTATTCAGGCCCTGAATATTACATTCAGGTTCATGCTTTGAAATTTCTCTTTTTTTTAAGGGCTGGGGATTTTACATATCCAAATGCATGCTCTATTTCAGCATGTATTCAAAAAGCTGGATCCAAAATAAGGGCACCTCACTGTAATTGCTTAATGATTCACCATCTTCGCTTCTCTAGGTAAAGACACCCAGCTTGTTTAAAAGCAGTTGTTGTGGGAAGACTATAGATTTGTTGCTTGCAAGTCTTCATGTTTTCTTTGTAAAGTGCATTAGAAAGAGTTTTTGCTTGTTCACGGCTTCTTGCTTTGGTAAGTGATTGCTCTAAAATCAATCATCTGTATTGCCCTATACTATTCCCATAATGTGGCTATCATGATGGCATGTCCTTTAGCTCCAAATGCAATTTTAATACTGTTATCAAGTTTGCTTGTTAGACACAAGGCTTCAATGGGTATTTTTCAGGGAGGGAAACCATGTCCAGGCTTCTATCAGCAGGAGGGAAATATACAGAGCCTGACTGGCCTCGTGCCTCTTCTTGCATTTATAGGACTAGTGCTTTCAACTCTCTATTGCCACAGTGTTTGTTTTTTACAGAGAACAAAAAACTCTCAGCTGAAGTTCAATATTGTAAGTGCTAACAAATGCAAATAATAATTGCAGGGTTTTTTTTCAAAACAGGAACCCTTCCGTGATAATGTGACTCTGTGTTAAGTGGACATAGATTGATGGGGCTGTACCCTATTCATTATTATTACTGCCAAAGAACAATGCATGCTGCCTAACACATCAGAGAACAAAAACTGTGTGATGTGGATAGCCTCTCCCTCCCAAATACATACTCTTTCCCAGTCACATTATTACAGCAGAATCAGCCCTTGTGTTAAGTGCTACATGAATGCCTGAAAAAAGTCAGGATTGATTTTTCCAGAGTTTCCAGTACAAAAGTGATGGTTCAGCTGATGTGCAGAGTACATTGTTCTAGTGTGCTCTTTGACAGTATTTCTGGCGATAAATTCTACAGACCTTAAAGATACAACTGAGGGATGCTCTTCAATGCTTCAAGACACTGTCTAATTTAAATTTATTTTGATAGATGGAATTTCTTTCTCAGTATATGTGAACCCTCAATAGGAGTTAAAAAGGATACACCCTCCTTGCCCTTGAATATGAGAAAAACAGCTCATGTCATTTGCTGCAGTCAATTGTTTTCTGTTCCAGAGCAAGTTATATACAAGCTAATGAAGAGAAAAGTAGTTAAAGATTTTTATATATCTTACAACAAAAACTGTAATTTTGGAATATACTTCAACAGAGCAATGTATATTCAATAGGTTTTGCTCGCAGTTGGTACAAAGGTTGATGCAATTGCACACTTCACCTGCAAATGATAAGTGATTGCTGCTAAAAAACCCATGGCTATTTTTTTAAACAAGAAAACCAGTCCTAAATCAAAGTTTCTTTTTTCCAAATCTCTGTAATTGCAAGCAGTTCCCTTACTGACAACTGAGAGGAACTTTCTCTTTAATGGGAAAAGAGGTTATGTTTTTCAAATAATATTTAATTTCCTTATCTAATTCCTTTGGCATAAACAAGATACAAAAGCTTTTGCTGCCCAAAAACTCCTAGCAATTTCTCTTTTACATCAAATTATAGTAGCTTTGAAAGGAAATAATGCATCTGCAGATGGTGCTGAATTGCATGAAATTAATTACTACATGTGCAAGTTCTCAGTAATTAATTCCATTGAGGCCTGTAAAATCCATTGTGAGCTGAATTACATGCTTTTTAGCCTTTCCTTTTCTACCTGAAAGTTGCTGTATCATCTTTTAAGCCGAGTTTAAAAGTGATAAGGAAAATATATTAAGTTCATCCAAAATAATGCATTCAATTTTCTTTATCACACTCACAAGGTAAAGAAATCAAACTGTTATGGATCTTGTGTTAATACAGTGACCAAGTATTTCTAAATGTCTTCCTGGGAAGTAACTATCTGCTACTGATGTACATTCTGATGTGGTGGACATTCAAAGTTACTGGGATCAATGTTCTGTACCCAG
Source organism: Monarcha castaneiventris obscurior (assembly GCA_026261815.1). Classification (NCBI taxonomy): domain Eukaryota; kingdom Metazoa; phylum Chordata; class Aves; order Passeriformes; family Monarchidae; genus Monarcha; species Monarcha castaneiventris. The sequence continues at coordinate 12,363,636 of JAMPIT010000624.1, read as the reverse complement.
TCCCTGCATAGGTTTTAATAAAGTAAACACAAAGATCGTAGACTTCAGCACTTATGACCACTTGTACCAAGCTTTTCATGTTTTTTTTTAAGAAGCTGGGATGAGAGGATGTCTTCAGAACATATGCCCTCCAGATCTGATGCTGCAGGTAAGGCAGACACAACAGTCCTTAGACTGTGAATCCTGGCAGTGCCCAGATCTAAACCGAGTGCTGGACTGATCCAGTCAGTAACAGACCTTAGATAGAGGAGACATTAGGGATCTGTATAGAAATACCAAGATGGTTTGGAACAAATGCAAGGGATTGAATAGGGTTTTTAAGGGTGAAAATTTTAGGATGATAAGACTAACCTCACTGTTAGACCTCAGCCTGGTTTAGGAAGGAGGATATAGACTGCATGCAGAAATTCTGACAGTGACGAACTTTGCACCTGAAGGGGGCTGTGAAATAGCAAAAAAGGGTTGAGAACTCCACCAGTTAATTATGATCTGTCTCCCAGTCTGATGAATTCTGGCTAGTCTGGACTCCAAAAGGACAAAACTCACGATTAATCCCATGCTATATAAAACCCCTGAAGCCAAAGCCACTACTATTTCCAGCCAGCCATTTTGTCTGGATTCAGTCCTGTGAGAAATTTCAGTGTCATGTCAGACTTGTTGCTCTTGTGGGGTCTGTGCAGGTAGGAATTCTGCTGGTCTAATCTGACTTCGCTGTTTATGATAGCTGAGCTGATTTGCCTGGGATATGTTGGGTGCAATTGCCAGAGGCTGTTCTTGAGCAGAAATACATAGATGTATATTGTTTTTTGCAGTAGTTTGAGCCAAAGGACTAGTTTACCATTCAGACTTAAGGAATTTTGAGTCTCACTGAAATAGAAGATGCTGGGACTGTGATATTTTTTTTTTCTCCAAGGACAGTGTCGGAGAGCCTTGTTACAAACTGAGCAATAACATTTTCAGGGTATTTGTTTCCTGATTGTTTGTTGTGTTATTTAATCAGGGAGGTTCCTGAAAATCAAAACATTTCTGATTGATGTATGACTAGAGAATATGGTCTCATTGAAAAAAAAGTAATCCAAACAATTAACTTTATCAGTTTGAATTTTAGCTTGTTTCAAGCTTGAATATTTTTTGCATTTTATGAAAATCGAATAGAAAGGTGGGGCTAGGTTCCCAGGTGGAAATTCTGGTACACATAGTAGGTGAGAAGTATCTCATATGCTGTCTGCTACATTGCACTTAAGAGTCTGACAAAGAAAATGAATAAAACTGTCAATCTCCAAAGTTGCTAATGCACGTTGATACCTTATGTCTGACACTCCCTCAGAAGACTGAAGGTGGAAAGAAGCTTTGAAAAGGGAACAGTATTTTCTCTTCCTCAGGCACTGAGAATATGTGACTTGCTGGCCTTTCTAATTTTTGCAGAGCCATGTGTGCTTCTGTAACCTTTCAGTCCAGACAGCAACTGGGTAAATGCCAAGGAAAGCATGATCTGCTTTCTAATCAGCAAACTGGCTACTGCATGAACAAGGACAGTGAAAAACAGAAGGCTTTTTTCTTCTATAACCCCAGTATGGTGGTTATGGTAACAGAGAGCATATTGATTCAAGTTTGGTATTTTTCTGTTTATCAGATACAAAGCCCACAAAAAGAATTCCATTTTTGTTAGCTGAATTAAAGGGTAATGATGTGATTGACAGAGATTTAGAAGAACATCATAAAACTGTTTTAATAATCATCATGAAATACAGTTCGGATATTAGGATTTTGCAGAGACTTCTAGCAGTGGATTTCATTATTTTTACCATGTCCTTGATAAAGAAAGAATTTTTTCTAAATGGGAAGCATTTGGTTAAACAGCTATTTGTATTAGTGTCTGTATTGTTAAAGGCACGTGTCACTGTTGAGTTATGAGAGAAGGATGAACTGGGACATGGGGGCTGGGATTGCCTAAATACAAGCATGTAGTCCTATTTGAGACAGTCTGGAATACATAGAATAATTATACAAGGCTGGCAAACATGGCCGTGGACCAAAGGGACAATTTCACTCTGTTGGAGTTGTAGCTGGAGGCCAAGCATTCTCTCTCTCTCCCCCCCACCACCTTTTTTTTTTTTTTTTTGTGTTTCTTTTATGAGTGTGCTGTGAGTTTCCCTTGAGACCTCAGGCCTTGCCATGTAGCAAACACCAAATACCTAATTTAAAAACCTCCCACTCCTGTTTGAAGTATAGCTCCTAGTTTTGTGTACTAATCCTGATGTTAGAGTTGCTTCATCTCTGTCTACCTGTAGGTACATAAATATTTGCAGCACACAGATTGCATACGCTAGTGATGATGATGCTGGGACATAAATCTTGGTGTTAGCTTCTCAGTCTCCTTATAGGATGTGTCCTAAGGACACATGATTGAACAATGCTTTTAAAAAGGTCATTTTGTACCTTGATATACTTTCAATTCCCCCCCCACCCAAAGATATAATGCGTTAAATAATAATCAATTAGTGGTTTTCTTATTTTAATTAAAATGTCAAAATATTTGTGACAATACAAATAATTTTTCTAGCTTATAGCTTGGAATTGAAAATGATCTAACAATTCTAACAACCTAACTTTTTTTACCCCTTAATCTTTTTGTTTGTCTCCAATATGACCTTGAGCAAGTCATCTAAGCTTCCTGTACTTTGACTTCCCTACCCAAAAAATATCAATAGGCATATTCATCTCGATGATTAATTTGTCTTAATTAACAATTATCTTTGTTCATATTGGAAAAGTGTTTTGAGATCCATGGATGGAAACTAGGATATAAATACAAAGTATTTTCTGCTGCTAAGAAATTTTTTTACCAGAATGACAAAGATGCAAAAAGAGAGATGAATGCAGATATCTGTCTGTATAACAGCTATCCTGGCCTCCTGGGAGCAAGTTAACATTTTTTCCTGAGAGGACTGATCTGCTCATAGATTAGATAATCAAACACAGACGCATTATACCGGCAAGGTGTTTTAAAGGAGAGCCTCGACTAAAAATAAAGATTCTCTTTGGCTATTCTGTAAACATCAGCATGACATGTGAAAGGCCTTGATAAAGCTGAGGATTAAAAAAAAGGCACTGAAAAAAGATGGGGCTGACTGTAATGAATCACATTTTGCTCTCAGTAACACTCATACAAAGCCAGAAGAGCTACATATTAAATAAAAAGTCTTCACTGAAGACAGCCTTCACCTTGATTAAAATGCATTTCCTAGATGAAATGTCTTTGGGTTTACACCCCATGAACTTGCAAACAGAATTGGGGCCAGATAAAGAATCTCTTAAATGCTCTAATTTTTTTTCTTCGGTATCATAGAATCATACACATACTTAAGTTGGAAAAGATCTTTTAAGATCATTGGGTCCAATGGAAACCTAGCACTGCCAACTCCACCACTAAACCATGTTCCTAAGTGCCACATCTACACGTGTTTTAAATACCTCCAGGGACTCATCCACTTCCCTGAGTGGCCTCTTCCAATGGTTGACAACATTCCAGAGAAGAAATGTTTCCTAATATCCAAACTAAACCTCCCCTAGCACAACTTGAGACCATTTCCTGTTGTCTTATTTTTTGTTACATGAGAGAAGAGACCATGAAGATGGAAAGGCCACAGCTGTTTTTTTCCAACAAGTGATATTTTTCTGGAACTGAAATCTAGCTCCTTAATGAATCCTCGAAAAAAGCATTTTAAGAAATCCCCATAAAAACACATTCACATTTCTTAATTTCCCCTTTTCTGCATTGCTGCTAACTGGTTCCCCTGCTGCTCATCCATGTGGTCACCAGTAATCTGGCCAGGGGAGATCCTGAGGATGTTGTGAGGGGCTGCAGGGTCCTGGGCTGAGCCTATGGGCAATGGGAGCCCTGGAGGTGCTACTTTGACCTAAGGGAAGGGTGTCCTAGGCTCCAATATAGATGTATTCTATTACCACCAGCTGTGGGCCATTAGCTGTTATCTCCTGCTATCACCCACCCCTGATAACAGACAATGGGCCAGCAAGAAACCACTGCATGACTCATGGACTTATCTCATCCTATTGTGAGATGCTCCGCCCGGGAGGGAGGAGCCAAGCATTCCCACCTGGATATAACCTGGCCTTGGAGCTGCCTAAGGGAGCTCTGTCTACTGGGTTCCCAGAGGACAAGAGCTACCCCTGGACCTTCAGCTGGAGACCAGACCTTCCATAGGATCACTGCTTTAACTGAGCTACTTCATTTGGACTGCTATCACCACCCTAACAGGGTGTCAGGTTGTATCTGGCTTCGTCAGTGGGTTTTTTTTTTTCCTTGTATTATTTCACTTATTTTAATTTTTTTTTTCTTCTTAAATTTTAACCCTGACTTATGATCTCCCACTGGTTTGTTTTCAAACCAATACAAAGGCACAGGTGGAGGAGGGGGAGCAGGGAATAGGCCAATACTGTAGAAGTTGTGTCTTAGATGGGGTATTGGTTTTTATAAACACAAGAAGCCCTAAAGGGAGGGAGCAATGAGATCCACCTGACAAAATGTGGTGAGTGTCTGTTTGCCAACAGAAATGCAAAGGAGGACTGAGAAATGCTGGAACAGCTTGCAGCTGGATACCTGCAATGAACAGGCACAAGGCTCTTCAGAAAATATTGTCAGGGAAGATAGAAGCAGGGGGCTGGAGGAGGTGCTCTCTGGATGAAATAGTAGCTCTGTTATGGGGAGCTCTTGTACAGGACAGACAACAGGCTGAGGGAGAGCTCATGAGTCAAAACCAGAGGAGAGGTAAGTGATGGTGGCATTGTGGTAGGAGTCTGTGGTCGGAAACCCGATATTCTCGGTGGGTCAGCAGACAAATGCTTCTTTAAATAACTCAGGTAAGTTTCTGGATTGCCCTCAATGACAGAGCTGTCATTCAGAGAGTGCCAGACAGGGTGGAGCAGTGGGCCACAAGAAACTCCTATGATTAATGGAAAAGTGGAAAGTACTTCACCTGAGAAGGAAGAACCTTCTGCAATGGTGCAGGCTGGGTCTGCCTGGGCAGCAGCTCTGCTTAAAAGTGTTTAGCTCTTGAATGGTGATACACAAGCAAGCAGTATGCTCTGGCAGCAAAGATGGCCAACAGCTTCACAGCATACATAAGAGAATCGTGGCCAGTAGACAGAGGGAAGAGACTATCCTCCTCTTCTTGGCATTTGTTAAACCTTGTTCTACTCTGCATTGGTGTGGCCACAACTTGTATACTGTGTGCAGTTTTGCTCACCACAATGTAAGAAAGATATTAAGCTATTAGAGAGTGCCCAAAGGAGGCCATGAGGATGATAAAGGGTCTGGAGGTGAAGCTGTATGAGGAGCAGCTGAGATCCCTTGGTCTGTTCAGCCTGGAGAAGAGGAGACTGAGGGGAGACCTCACTGGGGTCTTTAACATTCTCATATGGAGAAGTAGAGGCGCAAGTACTGATGTCTTCTCTCTCATGACCAGTGACAGGATTCAAGGAAATGACAGGAAGCTGAGTCAGGTGAGGTTTAGCTTGGACATCAGGAAAGAGGTTCTACACCCAGAGGATGGTTGGGCACTGAACAGGCTCCCCAGGGAAGTGGTCACAGCACCAAGCCTGACAGAATTCAAGAAGCATTTGGACAATGCTCTTGGGTACATGGTATGACTCTTGGGGTGTCATGTGCAGGGCCAGGAGCTGGACTTGATAATCCTGATGAATCCCTTCCAAATTAGTATGTTTTATAGTTCGGTAACACAGACTCCAATTTTAGGCCCTCAGTATGCGAAAGACCTCAACAAACTAGGATGAGTCAGCTGAGGCTGCCAAAATGTTTGGGGGTTGAGCCCTCACCCTGTGAGGAAAGGCTGAGGAAGATGGGATTGCTCAACCTGGAGAAAAGATGGCTTCAGGGGAACAAAAGAGCAGACCCTAGTGCTTACATGGAGGCTGTTGAAGATGCAGGCTCTCCCCAGTGCTTCCTGGTGGGAGGATGAGAGATAAAACTGTAAGTTTTGAAAGATAGATTTAATTTGTTTGTAAGGAGAAGCTTTTTCCCCATGAGGATAGCCTGGCAGTGTAGCAAGTTGCCCAGCAATGTTACACAACCTCTTCCCTTGGTGATTTTCAAGACCAGACTAGGTAAACCCCTAAACAACCTGGTCTGATTCCATGTCTGGCCCTGCTTTGAGGGGAAGGTTAAACTGGAGACCTACTCAGGTCCTTTCATACCCAAATTACACTACAAGTCTATGATTCTAATAGAGAAGTAGTGAGAATGCCACTTTTTGAAGCTTTAATTCTCATTCTGGAAAGGCTTAAAGTGACTTCAATTCATGTCAGGCAGGCATAATCTCCAGTGATTCAAATACCTAATTTGCACTGATTTCTAAGTGAGGCAGGCACTTTGATAGGTTTGAGGAATTTGAACTAAGGGTGCTTCCTTTAAAAAAAAAAACAACTTAAGTGTATCTATGGCAGTTCTCCTTTACTCATCTTTTCTGAGAAAAGAAGTGGCTGGTGAGAGGAAAATCAGCTTCCTGATCCTGCAGAACTCTTGAAATAGAAAAAAAGAGAGAAATCTCAATACCTCTCCCCAGCACTGTATATTCATTGTACCTCTACTCTCAACCAAGCATTCAGAAAAGCTGGTTACCTATAAGAAACAGATAGTTTTCTACTGATTTTATGCCACAGCATCACGTGCAGAAAGAAGACCCATTCACCAATATGGGTATCTGAAAAAATGCACTCCATCCATTTGCTGGTCTTTCTCCTACAGGCAAAGCAAACCAGACTAGGGTTTTTTCCCTTAGTTTTTACTAGGGAAAACAGTTTTCTTTTTGTCATCAATGTTAACAGGAACACTTTAAAATATATCTGCCACTTTGCGGGAGATCAATGTATGGAAAATAAGGCCAGCAGGAAAATTGGAAGACAGCAGTTTTCTAATTAGTGTCATCCAATTACCTTAGAGACATTTTATTCAGAGTCTAGGAAGTAACTCTGTTAAGCTCAGAGGTCATCATGGTGAAAGGGTGTAAGGAATATTTTTTGACCTCTGAGCAAACAGAAAACTGACACTTTAAAAAATATTTTATTTTGCCTAAATATTTCAGTTTCTTGCCATTATCCATGGCTTAAATACACTTAAATGTGGGGACATGGCATGGGGAAGGGTGTATGTATGGGTTTAAGCATGTCAAAATTGTAGAAGACTGATTTTCTAAAAGACAGTATAAGGTCCCACATCTAAATGTGGGTAGGTATATGTCACGGCAGAAAATAAAGGTAAATAAACACAGTTGTAGAGGAAAGATTCTGCTTTGGGCAGGCAAAATTTAAAACCCCCCCAAAGACTAAAAAAATCTTTAGGAGAGAGGTTGAAGGACACATCTTGTTTTAAGACTACAACATGGCCCTAAGAAAAAGCACTGAGTGGAAACCTTGGAATGTCAGGTTTATTCTTCTCTGGAAGCAGACTCTTGTATCTAGGCGGTTTGCAAATCCTCTGTAAAAGTAGCAGAACACATCAAATAAATCAAAATGAATCAACCACTAACTTGTGCTGCTTAATTGCCTTGCTGTGAGCAAGCTGGTCAAAAAGGTTAATTAGTACTACAAACTGGCCCATGATTTTGGTAAAATGATTAAATGTGGGAAATCATGTTCCCTGTATTCAGGTGTGGGCAGGGACAGTTAAGCTCTATTCAGTCAGTGAATGAACTTGCTCCTGACACACCTGAGAAGAAAACTCTGACTTGTTTACATTGTCTTGAAGGTTAAAGTATTGGGGAAGATAAAACAAAAACTTTGGTGTCTTGAAAGACTCTTAGCAACCTACCAAACTGGAACACAGGGAAGAATCTGGAGCAATTCAATTAGACAATAAACATCTGTACCTGCAACCATCTGTAGACCTTTGAAGTTTGTAGTAGTATTTTGGGGCTGCCCTGTCAATTTGTCTGAGATGTAACAAGGTTCTCAGTCATTTCTTTGCTGTACTTTAGAGCCTCAAACACTTAGTATTAAAGATCACTACTGAAATCACACAAGCACGCTGAAGTCTATAGTATAATAGGCTCTATATATTGTATGTGAAAAAAATTACCACCCATAACTGACAGGGACTAAGACTGTAGTTGCTAAGTTGCCTTTGATTAGATAATTATTGAATTATAGCTTTTGTTACATGCAATTTCAAATACTTGAACAAGTGATGTAACAAATTCTAGTAAGAGCTGACCAGGAAAGTACCCAGCACCAGATATATTGTAATAATATAAAAACTTGAAGGAAGTGGGGTTTCCTCTACTGGTGTATATATAAAACCTATTCCTAAAGTGTAAAAATAAGCTATTCATGTGCCTCATGATCCTATCAAGTTAATTTAATTATGTTGTTCTCATAGGTTTATTAGGACTATGCCATGACATATTTATGTTTGTGGCCAAACCCCAACACAACAGAACTGCAACAGCCCTCTCCAAGAGATCTGACTTGAAGATCCCTAAGCCCATTTTCTACTAATATGAATCTCCACAATAATGCTGATAGGAAGGGGTGCAGTTCAAGGAACCCTGGAAACAAAGCAATAAGGGTGGCTTCTTTCAAGCACTGTACCTTCTGCTTCCTTTTTGAGTCACTTTTTGCATGTGCAAAAGAGTGTGGTTACTTTGGGCAAGAAAGGCTGAACAAATACTTTTTTGACTAACAGTGGTCTGCACTATTCTGCAACAGTAGAAGTCAGGAAAGGACATGCTCTTCTAAAGCCTTTGTAGTGAAAGATGGAATTCTCCCCTCTCTCTAAGGAATGGTTTTCTTTCTTCCCTACTATTCCTTCTTCAGCTTATCATAGTTACCACCAGATCTGTGTGGGTTTTAAAACCCTATTCTTTCATCTAGCCCAGCATCATCTGTGTTAAATAAAAATATGTCAGCAGGTTGCATTTCCTCTAATTGTTTTTGGTATTGAAGTTCAGAGTGTCCAACTATCCCACTGCTACTTAGCCATCTCTCCTCAATATTCTCCTTAATTAAGACTATTGTAGAACATTTGAGGCACCTGGTAAAATATTGAAAACCTTTAATGACTTCTTCTTCTTCTTCCAGACCTCCCTTCTGGATTCATCCAGTTCAGTAGGGCTGTTATTTTTAATAGCTGTACTTAGATGAAAAGCAAAATGACCTTTGTCCTTCTCTGGGAGAAGATTAAGACAGGCAGATTAACAACTGCCTTGGCCAGTCTGGCTTACAGAGAGTAATGAGGGAGATACTATAGAACTGGAGCCTCCTGTGATGGTTTCCTGAGCTAACAGCTGATTGCTTGAAGGAAGGATGAGAGGTGTAATGATTTACACCAGCGAACACCCCCGAATAGTTCATATTAGCCGGGGGGGGACATTTGTCCACCTTCTAGGCCATATGTTCAGTCAGTGCATGCTATTACACAGAAATGAAAGAAAATATGAAAGACAGTGATGTGACAGATGGGTGCTTATGGCAGAGAATGGCTTGAATGTTCTGCCACAGCTTAAAGAAAACAAATATATGAACTGACTTTACTAAAGGAATACAGTAAAATACTGCCATCTTATATCATACCCTCAGTAAGCCTTTTAACCTTGTTTGTTTCTTTATTTCAGGTTTTCTGAATTTATTACACAGAACTACTTTGAATTCTACCATTTTAGAATTGAGTGGTAAAATAACCATTGTCAACAGAATATTCCTTGCAGGATTTATGTTTAGAAATACCTTTTTCTTTCAGAAGCACCAGTCTGAAATAGTCCTAGCTTTTACTTTACAAAGCAACTATTTCAGAATCCAGTTAGGTAGAAGAAAATTATTTCCATGCCTAAATTCATTCTGTGACTGTCATGGGAATTTTTGGAATATCTGAAAGAGGAATGAGCTTTCATGCAGCATTTTATAGTTGGATTGCAAGATACAAATCTGTGTCCAAAAGACCAGTGGATTTTGCAGTGATTTTGCTTATGCACTTGCTCTTGTACCTGCTTCAAACTGATTGGCTTTATTTACACTCATAAGCATTCTTCCTCAGCTGATAGAACACATGTGAGCACATGTGAATAAAGGCCTGTTCTTGGGGTTCAGGAGAAATAGAAAAGATCATAATAAAAGAGAAGGGGTAAAAATTATGCAGAGGTTAAATTTACAATTACTGTGCATTTGTGGTATGCCTCTTTGCCTTCTTTGGTATGCCTGCTGTCCTGTCTCCAAATAGAACGTATTTTTGTTTTTCTCATATTTCCATGTAGATTATATCCAACAGATCATTTTCCAAAGAGACGTCAATTTAAAAAAATACTGCTATTTGAAAAATGACCTGGTGGATCTCTGTTTATGCACCATAGTGGAACCACACATTTACTATTGAGACTCTACTTGCATGTTTTTTCCCTCCATGTTTCACAAATAGAAGACCGGAACCCATCCTAACTGCACTGTAACTGGCTTTATTTAGAATTCAGCCTTTCTGGCAATAACTGATACTCAGTTACTAAACTACTGTTCCCTGTTGGATTGATTATATCAGAGTGCTCATGAAATTTGCTTGATTAACCCACAGAAAATGTAAGCACTGTTGTAAGCACATGAAGCAGTGGTACGGGTTATTTTGAATTCAGACAAGTTCATAGTCTTTTTATCTAGATTAAAACATGATCAAGTCTCAGTGAATCACTGACAGTGACTAAAAGCTTAAAATGGAAAAAGAATTATAGTACTGTATGGAACAATTGTACAATTCAGAGACCATATGTGATCTGTGACATGGACAGATGTGTTCCCCCAGTCTATTATAAGGATAACTTAATTGAGAAAATAAAGATACAATGTTTATTTCCCTCATGACTTGCCAGATTTCTACAATGTAAGAAACATTTTTAAAATAAAGTAACAATACTAATAATTGCAAAAATAATTCCAAAAAGTAACTTGTTCTGTATTTGCCATTCTTACACCCTGTTCTAAAGACTTGGAATGAAGTTTCTGGAGATATTGTTCGCATTTTTCTCAGCAGTTTGCTAATTTATGCTGTACACCCTCTGATGTTTTTGTACATCAGATTGACTACAAGCATGTCTGCCAGAAGTGTAGTCTGAACATTATTTGCTTCTAAGCATAACCAATGAAGACCTCACCTAAATACAGATTTGTATCTTATCCAGTTATCTGAACTTAAAACCATTTAAATATGACCACTGGTCATTAAATACGACCAATGCAAAAAAAAAAAAAATTGCCTGTGTTTACAGAGCTATTACTGTGTCTGAGGGCCCTAGGGCTTCTACATAATGTTTTGCTTTCATTACTTGGTTCCTTTCCCCATGAATCAATATCAGTACAGTAATTTAAACTTTCTAAGATGTAATTGAAGGTCCGTGGTAAGGAGTGTCACTGGTGCCAACCTTTCTAAAGGTGGGGTACAATGGAGGAAAAGGACAGATAAATTTTACTGTGTAATTCTAGACTTCAGTCATGTTTGAAGTCTCTCATAATTCATTCATGTTTGGAAACAGTATTCCCAATATGCTTTCATATTTCTTTGTGTGTCTATCACAATTGAGATTTGTTTTAAATAGGAAATTTGGAGGTGTTTCCCCTTAGATATGAGACAAGCTTTGCACACAGATTTTTTGAAACAAAATTGCAGGAGCTGATCAGATAAAGGATGAAACCTATCACAACTGGAAGATGCTTTGTCGAAGTGCATGCACTCCCAGAACCCTACCAAATTGTCCCCTAGCCTTCAGCCTGTTTCAGGAGATCCCATACTAAAGTTAGCCTTACATGTTGTTAAATAGCTCACAAATTAACTCAATTTTGATTTTTGTTTTGGTTATGTTATGTTGTTATGCTATGTAGTTGTGATTGAGAGTTTAAGGATGTGAGTAAAGCAAGATTTGTCAGAAAGATCTTGTATTAGAGAAACAGGTATAGCTGCAATAAAACAGACTTCGCTATGGTCTTCAAAACACAAGTCATGGAACAAAACTTAATAATTTTATTTTTCATAATAATTATTTTTAATTTCTATTGGATGTGACATGTAATGAACTCAATAGGAATAGTAATTTGTTAGCACATGACATATTTTACCACATTATATCTAAGGCTAATTTTACAGTGTCTCATAAGCAATAGTTTCTGTGTCATACTAGGGTTAATAGGATCCTCCTCTTCCTCCCTTTCCTCCCTCTTCTCCCCATGTTCCAATCAGCTCTTTCTCTTATGCTAATTATTTAAGATAATCAAGCTAAGCTCAGACCAACTCAACTGTAAGGCTTCTGCCTTTTTTCCAACTATGTGCTTTAAAGGTGTCCTTTTTCCCCAATTATGAAAGCCTTTTTTTTTTGTCAGTAAAGCCAGTACTTTTCCACAAAGCCTTGTATCTCATGTTTTTACAACTGTACTGAAAATTCAAAAACTATAACAAAATAATAAAACAAAAATAATTTAACAATAATTTAATAATACACATTAAAAATTTCTGGTTTCTTTCCATGTTTTACTAGGTATTTCTTGACCAAAAATTACTTTCTTTTCAAAGTTAAATAGTCTGTATCCTTTCAAATTAAAATTTTGCATCCATTTCACTCCCACTGCACTCCTCATTTTTAATTTTCCTTTGCTTTTGTATGTTTGTTTGATTGTTCTTTGAGGACAGGGTATATTGTGACTCAAAATTGTCTCTCAGTCTACAGGTAAATTAATCTTCAGTAAAGCCACGGACACACCTTAATACTTTCTCTAGCACTGGATGGAGTATAATATCACCATTCTAATTGGTGTTTCTCCTGTGAGGAAGTGGGGGAAATGCAAAAACATATTGTTTTGATGTGGTTTTGGTTAAACTATTTGTTGTAATAACAGAAAACAACAATAAAAAGCACAAATATTTTTAAATAATTTATTATTAATTACTAAAAAATCTGTTTCAAATTATCTTTATTACTCTGCTTAGTGTACACGAGTGTTATTTTGGACATTGATAGCAAATATATTCCTTTCTTATTGACAAGACTGTTTTTAGAACTGTAAATACTTTCTTTACTCTTTCACAAAATGCAACATTTGCCTTTCAAAAGAAAGTGTCACTTGGCCCATATGGATTATGATTCTATTTGGCATGATGAAAACCTTTAATTCCTTGTAAGTCACCTCTGACAATAAATTATATCCCCAAGCTATTCACAAAAAAAAAAAAAAAAAGCTTTTAGATGATAATTCCACTGTAAGATTTAGGATATTTTAGATACTGTAGAGAGTCTTGGCTTGGACCTTGTGCCACTGAAGGCAACAGTGATTTCATTGCTGTCTCAAGAGACAAGTTTAGGAGAAAACCACTCTAGAATGAATGTTTCCTCTAAAGAAAAGGGTTTCAGCAGTCCCTTCCTGCCAATAAGAAATGAGTATTAGTGGATGAAAGTGGAAAAACCCCAACCATTTATTGACAAACAGAGTAACTGCATAGCACGGGAAAAAGTGAGTAAATGCTAGATATTGAACTGTCAGAGCTTCCCCCCCCCCCCCCCCCCGCCCCCATCTCCACACTGGAAAAAAAAACCCAACCAAAATATCAAGAAAAGAAAAAAAACAATGGCCACAATGTGGTGGGGAGAAACAAAATGGCACCCACTTTTTTCTCAGGGGAAAAAAACCCAGAAGGTTCATGCAGCATCTTGGGAAAATAAAACAGATGGGAACCTGGTGAATCTCTGATGTTGGTCTCCTCTTCACAGCAGATGAAGCTAGTGGGTTTATCGTCCTTTCTTTTGCTGGGTTTGCTTTTCTGAGATCTGGAGAGAAGCTGGAGAGGCCCCTTGGCTTCCTGCCAGCCCCCTGACCACATAGTCTCCCATCAATGTTCTGATCTCAGACTAAAACCAAACCAAAATATTAAGGAAAAAAATAAGGCCACCAAAGGATTGCTGTCGCAGTCTCCAAGGCCAGGGAAAGGAAAGAAACTTCTTGCCTAAGCTAAGAAACCCAAGCTAGATAAGCAACAAAGTAACACCGTTCCCAGGGTACCACAGATGCCTGAGCGCGAGCCTTTGAGAAAGTCAGAAAAAGAGCCCCAAGGCTCCCCTTTGCAAGAAGGAATGGTAAAGCTACAGAAACCATTTCTGAGCATAGAGCAGATGATCAGCGAAACAGACAATGAACTCCAAGAGTACATAATATGGCTCGAGCCAATGAGAAAGTTGTGGAGGAAGAAATGTTGGGGTGGTGAAGTACTACCCTTGGCATGAATTTGTAAAAATTAAAACCTTATCCCTAAGTCTAAACATAAACCTAACCCTAAACAAAAATCTATACTTAACCATAATAATAACTCAAACACTAATGCTAACCCTAGGTGGAGGAGAAAAAGCAGCAATTTGCTGAAGCTCAGGTGGCCATAACACAGCTGTAGACAAAGACAAAGGTGTGGAGGGAACAATGTGGAGCTGTGGAGACTTTGGAATGTGTTTTGTCGTGGCAGTGTCCCAGGAGTTCTAGGTTTCGATGGACTTGGAACCCTAACAATAACCCAAACCCTGACCCGAAAACCAAACCCAGAAACCTAAAACTAACAAAGATACTAACCTGAAAGGCAACCCCACAAACGAAACCCTAACCGAAACCATAAAGCTAAACCTAACCCTAAACCATAACCTAACATTAACCCTGATCCTAAGCCTAAACCAAAACCTAAACCTAAACCCAAAATGTAACCCTAAATCTAAGCCCAAACCAAAACTGAAACCTAACCCAAAACCTAACCCAAGCCCTAATCCTAACCCTAACACAAAAAAACCCTAACCTTAATCCTAACCCTAACCCTAAACCTAATGCTAACCCTAACCCTAAACTTAACCCTAATCCTAAACCCTAATATTAACCCTAACCCTAACCCCAAACATTAACCCTAACCTTAACCCTAAACCCTAACTCTAAACCCTAACAGTAACCCTAACCCTAAACCTTAATATTAACCCCAACCCTAACCCCAAACATTAACCCTAACCTTAACCCTAAACCCTAACCCTAACCCTTGGGAAAGCAGTAAAAGCAGTCTTTTGCTGAAGTTGAGGCAGCCATGGTATGGCTGGTGTCAGAGAGTAAGGTGTGGAGGGGGCAATGTTAGGACAGTGCCATGCTGCCCTTGGCATGCCTTTTGAGGTTCCAGAGTCCCTGGAGCTCTAGGCTTGTGGGTTTGTTAACCTAAGCTTAACCCTAACCCTCGGAGGACCAGTAAAAGCAGCTTTGGCTGAGGCTGGTTCCAAGCAGAAATGTGGGGAGGGAGTAATGCTGGGGCAAGGCCCGCTGCCTTTGGCATGCTATTTGTAGTTGCAGTGTCCCTGGAGCTCTAGGCTTCATGGGCTTCTTGACCCTAATCCTAACCCAAAGTGTAACCCTACTTCTAAGCGGAGTAGTAAAAGCAGTCTTGGCTGAGGCTGGTTTCGAGTAGAAAGGTTTGGAGGGAAAAATGTTGGGCCTTGCTGCCCGTGCCATGCCTTTGTAGCTAGAGTGTCCCTGGATCTGTAGGATTTGTGGTTTTTCCAACCCAAACCTATGCAAAACCCTAACCCTAAGCAGAGCGTTAACAGCAGCCTTTTGCTGAGCCTGCCAACGCACTGGTGGTGACAAAGAGGACGTGTGTGAAGGGAGCATTGTTGTGTCACTGCCATGCAGTCCTTGGCTTGCCTTTTGTAGCTGCAGCGCCCATGGAACTCTAGGCTTTCTGTTATTTTTACCCCTAACCCTGAGCCTAACCCTAACCCTAAGCGGAGTAGCAGAAGCAGCCATTTTCTGAGGCTGATGCAGGAAGTACTTTGCTGGTGCCAAGGAGGAAGTTATGGAGGGAATAATGTTGTGGAAGTGCCATGCTCCCTTTGGCATTTTTTTTTTTGTAGTTGCGGTGTCCTTGGAGCTGTAGGCTTTGTGGTTTTTCAAAGCCTAACCCTAAGAAGAGCAGTAAAAGCAGCCTTTTTCTGATAATGAGGAGGCCATTTTTCATTGTTTAGAAACTAATTTAGGAGAGGAACACTCTGGAATGAATGTTTCCTTTAACAAAAAAACACCTCCAACAATCCCTTTCTACCAATGAGATACTAACACTAGTGTATGAAATAGAAAAACACCCCAACCGTTTATTGACAGAGTGCCAACACGGCATGGGAAAAAACGGTAAATAAATGCTGGATATTTATTTGTCAAACCCCCCATACCCCCCAAATCCCCCCTCCCCTTACACACAGCCACACAAGAATAAGAAACCCCAAAACTCCAGAGAAAAAAAAATAAAACCAAAATGACTGCAATGTGGTGTGGAGGAGAAAAAAAGGGTCCTCACAGCAGCTCAGGAAAAACAGATGGGAATCTGGTGAATCTCTGATGTTTGTCTCCTCTTCACAGCAGATAAAGCTGGTAGATTTAGTGTCCTTTCTTTTGCTGGGTTAGCTTTTCCGAGGTCCGGGGCAGGGATGGAGCGACTCCTCGGCTCCTCGCCAGTCCCACAAATCTCCTGTCGATAGCTCTCTCATGCCTTGGACTAAACCAAAAAAGCAAAAGCCGCCAAAGGATTTCTGCTGCAGTCTCCAGGGCAAGGGAAAGGAAAATAACTTCCTGCCTAACTAACAAAAAACCCGAGCTAGCTAAGGGACAATGATGCTGTCCACAGGGCACCACAGATGCCTCAGAGTGAGGCTTTGAAAAAGCCTGGGCAACAGCCCCAAGGCTTCCCCCTCCCTGGACCCACTTTAGAGATACAGCAACCATCTCTGGGCATAAGGCATAAGATCAGGGAATAGAAACCCCCCCAAGACAATTATTGATTTTCAAGATGAGAGCATTGTTTTCTATGAGTGAGTTACTTGCACCTCTTTCCTGTCAAGGAACAAATACTTGGAATTGTTTTCCTTATCTCTCTTTAGGCCTGCAACCTAAATGAATATGTCATACATATTGTCATTTTATTCTTATTTTAATGCCTGGTTCTTGAATGATGATCTAGCTGTGGATCATTTGGTAAGCATTAGATATTAATTGTCCCTGAATTTTTGTAATATAGTCATCTTAGTGATGCTACTGGGTATTTTGTGGGTACCATCTGTCTGAAGAATGAAAAAGCAATGAGGTTTCTTTTTTTCCCTAATGTATCCTATGAAATAATTGGATGAAACTGCAGCTTCCAAAAGCAAAACAATTAAACACTTACCAAAAAAATTTTACCAAGAAATGTACTGTGATGAAGCATAAGGAACAGTAAAGTTCAATGTCTGGAGATTTGCTGAAAGTTGTCCAAAAGGCAATCACTTTCATGAAGTTATTTAAATAGTTAACAGGGTCACATTTTTAAAAAAAATTAAACGCTGTGGTCTCTCTCCTAATTACTTGAAAAAGTCAATTAGTTCCTCCTTTTACATCTTGATTTTAATTTTGAATTATCTGGTTTTGTTAAATATCTGTGTTTTGAAGTCAGAGGATGAAAATATCCAGTGGTACAATCACCTGGCTGATGATGCATAGTAATGGTGACATTATGGGATTTGTCTTCACCTGTTTTGTTAACTCTATTATATAAATGGGCTTGTTCTAAATCACAGCCATCGAAGTTTCTTAAAGAATAAAACCAACTCATTACACTGTATTATTCCTGTAACTTGATCTAAAGATGATTTTGCTGAGCACACAAAATATTAAGTAATAGAATGAGAAGGAGCCTGAAACCTTTTGCTGGACAATAAACAATATTAAAAAAAAAACAACTCCACCCTGGCTTTTGACCTTAGAGTGCTTCTTTCATGGTAATATAATATTCCATTAATAGCAATAGAGCAGATAGACAAATGGAATCTTTTCATGTTGCTCAAATAACAGTTCTTATCAAAATGCAGTCTGAGCTAGTGAAACATTTGCAATACAGTGGAAGATCACACATTAAAAAAAAAAAAAAAAACAAAAACCAAACCTTAAATGAGAGTTTTTTACCACTGGGCAGGGAAATACTAATGACAGTGTTTTTACTAACTAAACAAATCCTTCTTATTTTATTGCAGATACTACATATTAAACATAGAGCATAGTCTAAGATTTGTAGGAAGATAAACTTAGTAGTATCTACAAAAAGAAGGGAACAGAGAAAGTCTGAAGATACAGGAATGAAACTGGGATGCTTCTTCTTTCATTATATACACCTGAAGGTCAATATGGGAGAGAAGTATCCTACAGTTTTCAGTTAAGCTTCTGCTTTCCCTCTCTTATACATAACACTTAGGCAATTTAATTTGTCATAGCAGGGCTCTAGAAGTGATCCTTGAAAATGTGGCATGCTAGTTTGCTCATACTGAGCTTGTTTCAGCATATTTGAAAAAAATATTTCCATCTTGCTAAGTTCCAAGAAGGGTCAGTTTTAGTTCAGTGGATAATTTAAGGTTCACAGAGGAGCAGTTTGAAGATACACATCTTTTGTTTATGCAAGAGTTTGTGTGCGCTTGTCGGAGAAAGTAAAATTAAGGAAGTAAGCAATGGCACTAAATGTTTCAATTATTGTGGCAGGATTAATTCTGTATGTTAAGTTACATTATTGCTCAACAGAAAAAAAATTTCTGTCAATCTCTAGGGTTAAAGCTGGATGCTGAAAGAAGAATTTCTGAATAGAGAGAATGAGTAAAGAAACTGAGATATATTCTGAGTAAAACAACTAATATGAACAGGCTACCTGGAAATGTCCTAGTTTTCAGTGTTAGTTTCCAACAACTTCAAAAAAAAATTTCAGTAACTTGAACTAATTATTTTTTAATGGTGAGATTGTGATGGCTATGATTGTTCAACCCTGTAACATTAGCTTAATGAAATTTACTTTTTAATTTCTTATTTAGTAAAAATACTGTACTTAAGAACTCTATATCCATTGAAGTAATGCATCCTTGTACTTACATCTGATGCACAAATAAAAGCACAAACAATAAAATTTATATTAATGAGGATTTATGCTTTTAGAAATGAAAATAGAATGTCTTTGCATGGACTGAAATCTTATGACTCCTAAGTAAACTTAAATTGACAACAACAGTATTTTCATTTTTTTTCTACATATAGCATTTGGCTTTGAAAAGCAGTGAAGTCATATATCACAGGCTGAAATTGGGAAAAAATTTAGTTAAACCACTTAAAAAAATACTTAAATACATTTCAGCTCTTTCACAAAAAAAACCCCAAACCCAAAAATCATACAAACAAAAAACACCAAACTAACAAAAAAAACCCCAAACCAAACCAAACAAACCAACACCCCACAACTATTTCATTCAAAATAAATGACAAATTCTGAGGAACTCAGGTGCTATTCTGTGCATTTTTCTCCTATGGAGTTGTAAAATGCATGCAGAAATAGAATCTGACAATTCTTCTGTTTAGAAAATTAATAATGTCTGTCTTCTACCTTTGATAATACAGTGAATTAGATGTGAATTAACCCTGTTTTATCTTGCTCTGTCATATAAACATGTATATACTCTTGTTCCCATGTGCATATACAGTTGTTTGTACAAGCTCTCTTTAGTCATCTAGTAATCTTACTCAGTTTTTTCCAATGCTCATTGAAGTTTTGTTACTCATTTTTAGAAGTTTTCATGGAAATATCCTTAGAACCTGGGAGAATTCTTGGTCACCAGGAATCCAGAGGGACCAGAAGTGGGTCTTTTTAAAAGCGTAGCCAGCTATCTGAAACATAATCCTGTAACTATACCACAGATATCTGATTATTTTCAGTCTCCCATGAGCACTACTAGCTTGTAAACAGTTCATAATCTCATTATAAAGCAGGGTTAGCAGGAGAGCAGGAAGACCTGACAGTGAAATCAGAATTCCCATCACATGCTGATCCACATGCATTGCTTTGCAGAGGAGGTTTTTTTGGTGCTGCAAAGCAGGTTCTCTGGCTGCCTTCTAGGACACTTTCCCTTGTTGAGTATGCAGGCAACATTTTCCTGTTCGTCAGAAGAATGAAGCAAACCCGATTAGATTTGTTCTCAGTCTGGGAGCAGGAAATTAACTTTGAAAATGATTTAAATGTCTTGCCTGGGGACGGCCTTTTGCCACTTTGAGTTCAATAGTTCAATTTGACAGAGCTCTCTGCCAGATTTCTAATGTATAATAGGTAGGTGTACGGGATGAAAATTAGATGGCTTTTTTAGATTTATATTAGCTGAACTTTTATATTTAGTTTGCTGTGTGTTTTTGTCCTACTATTATCAGAAAAACCTTTTCTGAAGGGCAATTCTGGTAAAGAGGCTTATGGCCACATTAGTTTGCACTCAAGCATATTTGAAGGACACCTGACTGAAGACCTGATGTTCCACAGATGTTTTGGGGCTTGTCACTTTTGACAGCCTTCAGTCTGGTTGTATGGACTGAATGCTTTTCCCCATGCTTCTGTATTTCCATCATAGGCAGAGGCAGACAGCATTCAGAACTACTTTGTCCATGTTCAGGCACAGAAATGTTTGTTTAACTCCGTTCACTGTATTCCCATGCAACATGCCAGTTGTGATTAACAAGCAGTACCCAAAGCAAAAGGAAGTAGAATCATAGAATCATAGAATCATAGAATCATAGAATCATAGAATAGTTTGGGTTGGAAGGGACCTTTAGAGGTCATCTAGTCCAACACTGGTGTATATTCAGGCTCTTCAGCTGGTCACAAACCTGATCTAGTGTTAGAGGGGGAAGCACTTTGTTCCCCCATCTCCCATCCTGCTGTTCATCCTCTTGAGAAGTGTGGAAAGAGGTTGCTATTGAAGAGTGAGGCAAAAAAGCTCCCCTCAGCCTTCTTGTTTGCAGTTTGTCAGTCTTGCTTCTTGTTTGCAGTTTGTCAGTCTTGCTTCTTGTTTGCAGTTCGTCAGTAAGGCTATACTTTGACCTTCCTTTTCTATCTGGCATACCTATAGAAGTCCTTCTTATTAATCTTTGCATCCCTTGCCATGTTCAGCTCTGTCCACATCTTGACCTTCCTGACCTCATCCCTACATAACCAGGCAGCATTCCTATACTATTCCCAGAATAATTATTGTTGCTTTCTCTACGTGTATATTTCCTTCTTGCCCTTTGATTTGACCAGCAAGTCTCAACTCAGCCAATCTCTTGTATTTCTTGTCTGACTTCTTATAGCTGAGGGTCCAGAGCTTTTGCACTCTATGGAAAGCATCACTGAAGACCTGCCAGCTCTGTTCTGCTCCATTATCCTGAGGACAGTTTCCCATTACTGCCTATTCACTAGGTCCTTGAACATCTGGAAGTTTGGTTTTCTAAAATTCAGGGTCGTGACTTTGCTCTTCACATGCCCCATATCCCTCAGGACTTTGAACTCCACCACTGCATGATCTCTGTGGCCCAGGCTGCCTCCAGTCTTGGGAGTGAGCCCCAGATATCTCACATTTGTGACCATCAGTCCTGCATTGCATCCCCTCTGGTAAGGCTATTACCTGGGTCAGGAAGTTATCCTCCATGCTTTCCAGGAGTCTCCTGGATTGCCTACAGTTCATTGTGCAACTTTCCCAGCAGATGTCAGGGTGGTTGAATGTCACTGGCGATCGCCTCAGGAGCTCCACTCCTGCTGGGAGGCGTCAGAGAGCTTCCTGCAGACAAGACAAGGAAAGTCGCTCTGCTCTCAGCAGCCGGCAGCAGGGCTAGAGCTGGCTCAGACAGCAGACGGGGCCACCTGGACGAGCAAGCTGCTGAAGTCCCAAATGCCTGAGAACAAAGGAGACAGGAGAGGACCTTCTCGTGTGCATTCTGAGAGTTTATTCTCGATGGGGACAGCAACAAGAAAGCCAAGAGTCCAGGGTTGTGCAAGCCCTTCTAAGGGAAGGGAAAACAGGGAGGAGCAAACAGGGCGAGCCAATAGGGAATGACTACATGGGGAGGACCCAACAACAGTCTTCCAAAAACATCTGAACAAGGGAGGGGAAAACTTAAAATAACCAATCAACAACCGAACATTACAGGAACCTCAAGAACAGAGGGCTGTGCTTTTAGACCTCAGCCTCTGCCTCCGATGGATCTTCAGACTCCAATTCGTCCTCCCACTGGATGCGCAGGATCTGACTCCTGATGGATTGCCCAGCAGTAGGCTGGACCACCACGGCAGTTGAAGCCCCTCGGGAGGACAAGAACCTGTGAGCATGATGCCTCCTGCAGCTGGAGCAAGAAGGCTTCGTCAGTAGGGTCCTATTGACAGAGATAACCACAAGGCTCCCTTTGTTGCCTCTGTCTCAAATTTTTACCCACAAGCTTTCAACCTGCTCAGAGCTATTCCTCAGGGACAGCTCTTCACACCGAATCCATTTCTCGATGCACAGGGCAACTGCTTCACCCTTCCTTCCTCCCCTGTCTCTTCTGAACAGTTTGTAGCTGTTGATAGCCACATTCCTGTAATGGAATTCATCCCACCAAGTTTCAATAGTGGAAACTAGGTCGTAGGCAGTACAAGAACAGGTAACATGTTGTGGGAGCTATGAAATTAGATACAACTAGCTGTTGTATGGCAAATGTCCTGACGGCTTCAGTCAAGTTAAGCTTGCATCCTCTTTGCCTCTGACGTAGTGCTGTGATCCCCTGGAAGAAAAGCTGGGAGTTATAATATATTTGGCATCAATATATTTGGAATTATTTAGGCTGTAAAAGACCTTTAAGATCATCGAGTCCAACCACCTGCCTCCTTTTGTATCCTGAAACTCCTTGCAATTTCAAAGAAAGAACAATTTTACTTGTGGGTTTTGTGTCAGTTTTGTTGGGTTTTGGTTTGGGTTTTTTTGTTTGTTTGTTTTTTGGGATTTTTTTTTGAAAACTAATTTATGCATTCTTTTCTAGAATATGAAGCTATGAGAATTTAAGGAATTGGCTAAGAATGCATCCTGAGGTGAAGGAAATGAGTCTTCCACTTGTAGTGCAGTTTGCATGAAAACTCTAGTGAGGAATGGGAAGTAAGAAGCACAGCTCTGTAGTATTTCTACTTTCAATGAAGATGGTTTCATACTTTTTTGGAGATGCCACTTTTTGATGTCTAATTCTCTGGGTACAGTGTGGAGGATTGTATCTAAAAGTAAGTGGAATTTCACCACACTCCTAATATCCGAGGCTGAAGACTTCCATTGCAATAGTCACGTTCCATCATGAATGTAGCTGTGAATTCCAGAATGCAACAGGTAATTCCTTGGTTCTCTGACAATTTGAATCATCATTGCCTTCAGTAGTTATCTATCATTCACTTAATTCCACAGTTCATTAGAGAAATGCAGTCTCTGAGATATGTTCTCGGTTTGACCAAATTTAAATGGAAAGTATATACACCAAATTCACAGTCAGACTGCACCAGTTATTCATCTCAAGTGCCAATATTTGTAAGTTAGTCTGAGACTGTAAAGGTTTAGGTAGCAGAAATACCAGATGCAGCTGTAGCATGAAAGGGGAGATGGCAAGTTTAACAGCAACAGTTAAAGCCAAATACTGTTATGGTAAAGCACTGTGAAGTTCAAAGAGGACAGGCAAACACAGCACTTTCCACTAATAGCAGAAACGAGAGATGTTGAACCGAATGCTTATACATGGTGAAAGTCCTGATATGGCAGCAGTATGAGAGCTGTGAGGGAGAAAGCAGTCCTTAGACATGATGTGGAGAGGTGTCTTGTAAGAGTGGAGAGCAGGGTGATTACAGTGAAGGGTCTTCATCCACTTGTTGCAACAAAAATCAGAGTAAGGCTTTTCAAAATATCTGTGCACAAATGTGTCTTGAAGACAGGAGGAAATACTAACTGAGCATTTGCTTGTCATTGGTTACACAACCTAGTCAGTAATATTTATTCTCATTTTGCTCTCATTTAGGAGATTTTTTCTCTGATTAAAGCAATTTACCTCATTTTACCTAGTCCCACCCTACTAAGGGGTTAGCAATAGCAGAGCTGCTTCTCATGGAGGATGAGCCAGGAGTCAAGCAAGGGCAACCATGGCACAAACAGGGAATGTGAAATTACTGACCAGAAAAAAATCTAGCAAGACTGCTGTGGTAATGGGAGAAGGTCCATCCATAGCCCTAGAGAAGGTGAGATAATGAGTCATGTTTAGGGTCCAGCCAGGAAAACCTGGGGACAAGTCTGGAAATCTGGCTATAGTGGAGGACTGAGGGCTGTCCAGAAGGCAGAGCCAGGGACTGGCCCTGCTGCAGCATCTCTGGTGCAGGGACTGGCAGCCCTGGGCTGGGCTGAAATGTGGTTCTGGGCTGCAGACAGGGGGAGTGAAGGTGCTGGGAGTCTGCAGAGGGACAGAAAGGGATGGAAGCACTCTCAGGGTTCTGACAGCTTGACTAAATATCACCTCATTCCACGGACAGTGGTTTTGATTGTATCTAAGCTATTCTCAGTGCTTATTCTCTGAATGTTTCTAGCTGCAAAAGTGATTACACTTTTTTACTATGAATGGAGAAGAATCAATGCCAAACATTTGATCAGAACTTTCTTGAGCTTTCAAGAAAGTTACACATGGCTCTAAGTCTTGTATTTAAGAGCACTCCTCTTTGTGATTAGACTATAAAATATTTCTAATGATATTTCTATAATTGTATGGTTTGTAAGGTAACTCTATTTTGAAATGGGATTTAAAAGTGGAATAATCACTTATAAAATCCAGCTGTTCCTGCTAATAAATTGTTGTAATACTATGTGCACCACAGAAGCAGCTTAGTCTGTATTCCTTTCCAGGGGCTGAACCCTATGTCATGATAATTTCAGTGTTCGATTTTGAAAACCTCAATTTTACATTAGAAAAGGCTCTAGAACAGGAAAACAACATAGACAGCAATGGATGTCTAATATAACCAGATAGTGTCATCACCCTCCACTTAGCTTGTCATGTCCCCACTTGCCAGCTTTTGAGCTAGCATTCTGATCAAGGAAGAGGAGATACTGTGCATGAGCTTGCTGAGATCCAGTGCCAGTATTTAGAAAGGGGCAGGGAATGCTTTATCTGAATTCAACCTCTTTAAGCCCAGAAATAGTCCATCTTCCTTTTCTTCAAGTGCTAAACACTAGAAATAACTATTTGAAGAGATATTTTCTTGTTTGATTAATTTATCCCTTGTCCTGAGGTAGATTTTTTGTGGATTGTTCTGGCTTTGTACAGCAGATTAATTTTAATGTGTTTATGCTTCACTTTGCAAATATGAAATAAAATACTTTGTGTGATAGACAAAACCCCAACACTTTATGTTTTCTATTTTGTGCAATGCTTCTGATTTTAACAGAGGCACTTCACAGAATTTCTGAGTCATACAGAAGCAAAGCCACTTTTACCATATTAAGAGGGATAAGACTGTAAGTTACACTTTCATATTTAAAAATTTAACAACCAAGCAAAATGCAGGAGACAAGGTTTGGAGAAACAAAGCATATAAACAGTGATGTTTCCTTTTGGAAGAAACATGGAGAAAAATAAAATTTTTTTGTTCCCTTCAAAAAAGAGGAAAGACTTTTTTTATCCCCTCCTGTATGTATGGGATATACTCATAGTCCTATTGTCCAGTCAGAAGATTTTCTTTGTGCTTGGAGGATAAAATTGCCCCAGCAAGCTTTTGTTCAAAAGGTGGAACTTTTACAAAATATACAGACTGAAAGGAGGAACGTAAGTCAACATAAGGGAATAAACTAATTATGGCTGACTGGATCTTGAATATTTATAATGCAGCCAGTAGCAGCTCCCTTTGGGCCCCTTGTTTACCAAGTCTGTTGAATTTATATGCCCTGACAGGACACATAGTTCTGAAAAGAGCTATGTGCATAACATCAGATATGGCTGGAATACTTACAGGCTGTAAGGCTTCATTCACTAAGGCTGTGTCTTAAAAAATACAAATTTGGAGTACCTTTACTGCTGAAAGTTTACAATGGATATCTAAAAAGGAAAATGTAGGAAGCTGAAAAATGGGACCTAATACTTTGACAGAAAGGTTGACCTTTGCTCCCAGTTATGCCAGGTTTTTGCTTTGAAACCATTTCACTAAGCAAGGCACTAATCCCAACAGCCTGTCAAACCCCACATCACATTTCTGCCACTTTTCCTCGTTGCTGGAACATGATGCAGAAAGCACCATTTTGTCTTTGAGGGCCAGTACATAAGCAGGGCTTGCATCAATGGCAGAATTGATGGCAGAAACAGACTGAAATGAGACTCTGCTTTGGTATGGGATCAAGCATCACACACCTTCAAACAGGATTTATGAACGATTGTCCATCCAGGTGGCAAGTGAAATCTGTTTTTCCCACTGCCCTACTATCTATACAGTAAATTGCCAACAAATCTTCCTGTGTGGCCTTTTAAAAGTAGGGAAGACCAAGCAGGGGAGAAAGTGCTTAAAAATAACCTTTGAAAAAGAACACCTTTGAAAAATGTAGTTGCACAACAGATTCAATTGATATGAGATTGTGCTGTCAAAAGGCTTTTTCACCCAGAGCTTTTTCAAATACAGCTGGACACTGAGCCAAGTGGAAGTCACAGGCATCTGAAATGGGAGCAGAGTAATTTATTAAAACAATCATGGATAGCCTGTGCTGATCTAAAATTCTGGGGTGAGGGTTCTATTTTGGAGGATTCGGCTCATCACACATCCCACGCCTCATCTGCATGGTGGCTAATGAGGATGTCCTAATTGCAAGCCTTTTGATTGACAGCTATGAGAATGGCACTCCAGCACATGTTGCACACGTAATGAGTTAAAGAGAAAGGAAGTAGAACTTCCTCTTTCTTCTCCTTCATCTCCTCCTCCATCTGGCCCAGTGGATGAGTGGAGGTCCTTGCAAAGGTGGATGATGTACTCTAGATCAGCAGAGTGAGCTTTGATGGGCAGATACAGCAACTGCTACCAGGCATAGAGTGGTGGCAAACAGCATCTCTCTGAGGGCAGAGTAAGAGAAGAGGGGCTCTGGGGAGTGGCTGGTGGGCTTTGGGGTGGCACAGCATTGTGTCACTGCAGGTCAGATGCTGCAGTGCCATAGCTGTGTGGGTGACAGAACCAGGGACACACTGCACACAACACACAGTTTCACTGTAGTTTAACAACCACACTCAATGATAGTGTACTGTATTTGTGCATGTGCACTTGGAAATGTGATTTTTTCCAAACAGCCTTCAGCAAGAGTGTTCTGTCATTCTAGATTTTTTTTATTTTTGCTGGAAATTACCAAAAGCCCTTCAACTGAAACAAACAACACTATGTCCTTCATGGGTTTAAATGTGGGAAAAGTCATGAGCTTTTAAACTCATTTTATTTTAACGATGTTTAAAATGAGGATAAAGGTGTAAAATCTGACAAAAACATCTCTTATGTTACCAGCATTGTAAAAGTAGCCTGCAAGTTCCTATTATTGGAAGAAAGTTTGTGAAACATATTCACAAAGCAGGAAATATTTTACCACTTCACTCTGTTAAAAACTCTGCCCATTCCTTTCTGATTCATCAATGAACTGGGCTAGCTGATAGCCTAAGGCTCAGGCCCACTCAGCACATTAAAACTGCCTGTGAGTGGTGGGGGAAAAATGAGTCAAGAAAAGATGACAGACACTGCTAAAATTGGTCCTTAAGAGAGAAGAATGGGCACCCAGCACGGGTATGTTGTGCAAGACTTTTGGCATTAGCATATTTCCTTTATGCTTTAATAATATCATGTATCACATTTAAAATCTCCTAAGCACACAACAGTGAAATAGTTTACATCCAATATAAAATCAGACCAACAGATTTACAGAAGCATGCTGGATGAGGAAATGACACTGGGCCTCTGTGCATTAGCTGTGTGCAGAATGCTGCACGCTTCTCAGGTCATCCTGACACTTCTGTGATGGCATTGACCTGCTACTTATGGCTGAGGATGTATCCTAAATGGTCATTAAATCTAACTCTTTACAGAAAAAAAACCCGTAGATAGTATTTTCCAGTTTAAAAAAAGAAAATTAAAATCTTACTTTTTTTTTTTAAAGGGCATACATAAAAAGGGGAGAGAAAAAATGTAAAGCAGTGAAAAACAGAACTATAATCATTGCTTATTGTATATATCTGGACAGCAGTAAAAACAATGCATGTCTTCCTAATGTGAGAAGCAGTATTGAAGACATGCTATTTCAGATTTCTGATGTTGTACAGGGTACCAACAGAGAAATCCTTCTGCATTTCACTGCAAGTGGAAGGAGGTTAGCACTTTGCATGAGTGGGTGTGGAATCCATCCAGCACCTAATTTTTTCTCTGCCAAATGGTATTTTCTTGCATAGAAACAGAAAACAGTGTGCTGTAATCCAGTTCAAGTATAAGGTACTGTAGGTGACGATGATCCTGTGGGCTCCAATTCAGAGATCCATGAGGGCAGGACTGACGCTGTGCTGGCTCGTGGGTTTGATCTCAGGCGTGCCCTCGGTCGGAGGGAAGCGCGGCATCTCTCCTGCAACGTCCTTAGTGGACAGCTTCAACACTGGCAGAGCACAAGATGGGCACGTGTGCTGGCTCCTCCTCAGAGGAGACACACCACAGAGCCGATGGCTTGGGCTCGCATCCCCCAGAGGCAGAGGAAAGAGAGGGGCCTCTGGTACAGGTTCCAACAATATTTATTGCCAGAAGGTCCAGGGACCAAAAACGCCCTGAGAGTAGAGTTACATGGCATTTTATAAGGGGGTGGAACAAGGCGGGGAAAGGGAAACAACCAACCGGGCATGAGCTAAGGGGAGGATACAATTTAGCTTGGACCAATAGGGATAGTAGGGAGGCAGGAGTTAAACAGAGAACCAACAAAATACCGAACAATAGGGAATTTTCCAGAAATATGGGAGGAGGCCTGGGTCGGGTGCCACCCAAGGGGATGTAACCTAAACTTCAGTCCCACCCATGGATCCACCCTCAGACCCACTATCTTGGGTGGGGAAATCCACCCACTGTATGTCATGATTGACACGTGGCCCAAAAGTGGGATGGGCCACAGCAACACAGGACTGTTACACCCTGAAGCCTCAGTCCTGGTTGATAGTCGGCAGTAGAGAGGCAGAACACTCATTTGCAGTGTTAGCCCATGGTTTCACTCAAGAAGCGTTGGACATTTCCAGGTTTAGAAGAGAAATCTTGTGTTGTTTGTTTATACTGGTTGGTTTGTTAGCCTTGGTCTCCAAAATTTTCACTCTGTCACTAGTGCATAAATATCACAAAATTATTTCTTTACGCACACAGTTAATTTCAAATACTGCCACATTTTGTCTGCTGGTGTTATAATAATAAATCTGTTATTCTACTCAAGATTTATCCCTTGCCCAAAAGAACAGTGACATTATATTTCACTGACTATTCCAGCAGAAAACATCAGGCAGAGCATGTGGAATTGTTATGCCTTCTGAAATATGTTAACTATAGTTGCATTCTGGATTTCATTCCACACACTACACAGGCAAGCTCTACTATGCTTTTCAGAGAAAACAGAGCAGACAATTGCTCGCTTCTGAACTACAAACTATGAATGCAGTGCTTATTTTTGCTCTCATTTTGCATCCCTGGAGTAAAAGAAAACTCTTCAATTCATTGCTGAAGTGTGCTAGATGTTTGTTTACTTTGATCGGATGAAAGGCTGATATTTCAAAAGTGTGTACCCATATATTCCAATTTTGTAGAGTTTCTGATGCTGAAAGCCTCTGTGTTGGCTTTGGGGATAAAGTAAATCATACGCTTTCAGCTTGGCTGTTTATCATTCATGCAGTCTCCTGTTGTTAGAACTCCCTGAACCAACTAAGTGTTTATAACTGCTTATTTAAGACTGCTTTTCAGAGTCCTCAGTATAGCATAAGAATATGTTACGGTTGTGACTACTCTAATACATTAGTTCCTGAATCTTATTATGGGGTGAATGTTTTAAGTGGTTTTTTCTTTCATCTTCTTCAGCTCCGTCAGGAGTAATTTCCAGTTTATTTTCTAGGGGGTATTAGACGACCTACTGAGATAAGACAGAGTGAAGTTAATTCTCATTCTAAATGCAATATATTTTAAAATCAATTTCAGTGTTTTCGTGTGGAGAAAAAGTAGAAGCATAGCAATACCAGACACTTAAAATTTAAAATTTAATGTAAAAATTTCAAAGTGCATCCTTGCATTTAGACACAAAATGCTGTCTAAGAAACTAAATCACCCAAATACATAAGAAGCGCAAAACCAGCTGTGTAATGAGTGGAAGAAACTGTGGCAATATTACAAGGTCTAGTGTATTGCACTTTGTAAATCTATCATACTTCTTAAAAGTTGTACTTTTGCTTTGTGTATTTTCTTCCCAGTCTGTGTTTATTGTGTTGAGTAGCTCATGAATATTCAAGAAAATTGAGTTTGACAATTGTGAGGAAAGTTATAGCAAGAAGATGCCTCTTACCTGCTGTGTCATAGTTGTGCACTTACCGAATCATAGAACATACCATAGAATGGTTTGCGTTGGAAGAGACCTTAAAAATAATCAAATTCCAACCCCCATGCCGTGGGTTCTACCAGACCAGGGTGCTCAGAGTCCCATCCGACCAGGCCTTGAATGCTTCCAGGGATGGTGCAGCCACAGCTTCTCTGAACAACCTGTTCCAGTGCCTCACCACGCTCACAGTAAAGAATTCCTTCTCTATATTGTTATGGATCAAGTTGGAGCTTCAGACAAGCCCTGCCTAAAGCTAAGATTTTTGGCAGCAGCTTGAATTTAGGGGGCCTGCACCTAAAATCGTTCCAGTTCGCAAGTTCTAACAATGGCAGCTCAGGTCTAGTATAAAATAAATTATTTGTTGAATATACAGGAGATATCAGAGAAGAGGCCTTAAACAGAGTTACTTACTCCACAGTATAAAACACAAGAACTACTAGCAGATTACATAAAACAGTGCATGACATTATCAAGGTACCTGTATTATAGCTGGGAAAGAAACAGTATAGAATAGGAGTCAATGTAACTTACCGCTAAAACAACGATAGTGTACACAGAGTCTTTTAACTCAATCCTACGAGGAGTAACCACAAAATTGGTGTCCCAAGAGACCCCTGCACATTTGCAGGGAATGTGCAGTAGATTTCTGCTTTATGAAAGTTTGGCGTAGCTTTTAAAATGAAGTGTCTGTCTGTCAGAAATTCCAGCTTATCTTTCCACATCTGCTTCCACAGCAAGATGTTTACTGTCAGCTGAAAACATCAGTTCCATGGTGCCAAAATAGCTCATTACAAGACAAACTGTCTTGATTGAGTTATATCACCAAGGCTCATGTGGAGCTCATGTGAGAGTGAAGGCCCTGAGTTATTTCATCAGCTAACAAGCAACAAAGAAGCTTTCCTGGGGGGGATGAGATGCCCTGCTTACATATATCTAATCTAAACCCATCTTCTTTCAGTTTAAAGCCATCCCTCCTTGTTCTGTCACTAATGCTCTTGTAAAAAAGTCCCTTTCCAGCTTTCTTGTAGGCCTTCTTAAAGTACTGGAACTCTGCTGTATGCCTCCTGAATCCTTCTCTTCTCCAAGCTGAACAGCCCCAACTCTCAGCCTGTCTTCACTGGAGAGGTACTCCAGCCTTCTGATCATCTTTGTGACCTCCTCTGGACCTGTTCCAACAGATCCATGTCTTTCTTGTGCTGAGGACATGAGAGCTGGACACAGCACTCCAAGTGGAGTCTCATGAGGGCAGAGTAGAGGGGCAGAATCACCTCCTTTGACCTGTTGGCTGCTCCTCTTTTGGTGCAGTCCAGAATGCTTTTGGCCTTCTGGGCTGTGAGTGCACATTGCTGGCTCATGTTCCGCTTCTCATCCACCAACACCCCCAGGTTCTTCTCCTCAAGGATGGTCTCAACCCATTCTCCAGCCAGCCTGTAGTGCTTGGCATTGCCCCACCCCCATGCAACACCTTGCAACTGGCCTTCATGAGGTTCTCATAGCCCCACCTCTCAGGTCTGCCCAGGTCCCTCTGGATGTTCTCCCTTCCCTCCAGCCTGTCAACCACATCACACAGCTTGAGGCTGTCAGCGAACTGCTGAGGGTGCACTTGATCCCACTGTCTATGACACTGACAAAGGTGCCAAACAGCATCAGTAACAACCTCTAAGGGATGCCAGCCATCACTGCTCTCCACTTGGACATTGAGTCATTGACCACAACACCTTGAGTGCAACCATCCAGCCAATTCTTTGTCCATCTGTTAAATCCATGTCTCTCCAGTTAGAGACAAAGATGTTTGACACGGAGGAGCAGTATCCAATGCTTTGCATAAATGTTAGATGAGCTTTAATTAAAAACAAAACATGCCCCATCCCCACTTTTTGTACTTTAAAACCCAAGCTCCTCATTGGTGCTTGTAAGTGAGACACTTTTTTCCTTGATCCACTTGTTTTCAGTTGAAAAAATACTGTAACATGTACATGTCATGGCACAAGAGGAAAATTATAACTTGGTGTCATACAGGAGCTGCAGCCAGTAAATAAATTCATTCTCTCCTATGTGTTAAATTACCTGTTCAGACATGTGGTTAGATTGGTTGTCATAGCCCTATATATCCCCTCCTCATCTGTTTGCTGTGTTACTAACATTGCCAGGATTGGTTTTTATTTTGCTGCTTAGACACCATGTTTAGGCACTCTGTATTTCTCCTTTGGTTGCATGCAATTGCATATTTGGAAGAGTCAAGTCTTATGTAAAATCATAGGGAAATCAGAGAATGTCACAAAAAACCTCTGTTTCAATGAGAATGCTGTGCTGTACTGTTTTAGTGAAAATTCCTGAAGCATGAACATGTTGTTATTCAGGCTGAATTTTCTCAAAATCTATGCTTTGACAGAAGAGGCTGTAACTGAGCTGAGATTTTTCTGTCTGCAATATTTTAAAGGTTTTTTTAAGTCTCCGACACCTGTACAGCTCCTGTCATGATAACTGAAGTACACACTAAAACAGTAATTAATAAGAATGCTAGGAAACTGTCTGGCAAGATTATTTCTAGGTTTCATGTCTATATAAAATGGATCAAGAGCATCTGCAAAAACCAGTGTGGAAGGAAGAAGAGCAGAAGATTCACTAGTTCAAATTAGCTGAGTAGAAGGTGCGAGTGAGCCATAAGACAGACCATACTGAGTTCAGTCCAAAGGTGAAGCTCTGTTAGTGGCTGGTAGCAGAAGCATAAGGACAGTATCCAAAAGATGACAGACACAGAAGGATCTTTCCCTTAGTCCACTTGCTTCCAGCAAAACTGCGTGTCACTACCTCACTAAAGGAATGCTTTATGGTAGTTGGGTAAAGTATCTTTCTGATAGTCACAGGGAAATTCTGTTTGATTCCTTCTCAGCCCCAGAGCTACAGGTGAGGCTTCAGCATTGAGTGAGTTCAGCATTTACCCAGACCTGCAGCGTTCATTCCTATTCCTATCTACAAGTAGTGGCCAGAATCAAATAGAATGCTTTGACTGATATCAAAGATGAGACAGGCTTTTTAGGCTAGTACTGTAATAGCCAAAGAATCTCTACATGCAGCTCTCTTCCTCGTTCTTCAGAACCTTACTGAATTACAGATCTTTGAGGAGACATTTTAAGGGTTTTATACAGTGTGTACTGTTGGCATTGAAGTGGCTTTAATGCAGAGAAAAGCTTTAAAGATTTTTCTGATTTTTAAAGTAAAACAGAATCCAGCAGCTCTTTGTGAGGATAATTACATGGATAGGGTTTGTCTGAAGTGTGTTTCAGAGAAATAAAATACTCCTCAGATAAAATTTTATGGTTTGCAGTTTTTGGAACTTTTAGCTTCTCGGAGTGAGATGCTTTAATCAGAAATAGGATTATGTAAACCCAGTGCTTGAGAGATCCCATTTTTAATACACAGAAAGGAATTATTCCATTTAATGTTTAAGATCACAAAAAATATGAGCATTACTCAAAGAAGTAGTCTTATGGACCTTCCTTTTCTTCAGATAATAAAAGTAAATTTGGCCAGA
Organism: Monarcha castaneiventris obscurior; assembly: GCA_026261815.1. NCBI lineage: Eukaryota > Metazoa > Chordata > Aves > Passeriformes > Monarchidae > Monarcha > Monarcha castaneiventris. The sequence continues at coordinate 12,329,619 of JAMPIT010000624.1, read as the reverse complement.
TTTTACTGAGCATCCCAATGAAATTTTGATGGAACTTTAAAGGAGAAGAGAAACAACTGAAACCACTGGTACCACCATTAGACATTTATTTGACTTGGGATAAGAAATAAGATGAAGTAAAATTAGGTCTTTCTTTTAATAATACCCAAGTGACAATGCTCAGGAGATAACTAAGCTACACTAGAAAAGAGGATGCCTGTTAGAGTACATGAATGCAAGAATTGCTCAAAAGAAAAAAAAATGTTTTGACTATTAAAGGCAATGGTATTTATGTAACATTATCAAAAAAATGTCAACATTATTGCTTTTACATAGTGAAAATGTGAATGAATGTTACAAACAAAAGTTGTAGCCATGATGTTTCATAAATTAAAGAAAAAACATTAACTATTTTAATTTCCTGTAAGAAAACATCAGCCCTAAACCTGTGCTGTTAACAACTCATTTCAGTTCTGGTCTGCTAGAGTCAGAGCTTATGAAGGTCCTGTTGTGCAACATAATGGCTGAGAAATTGAGATTTAATGAAAAATTGGTGTATATGAATGAAAAAATTCAGGCTGTTTTGTGGGAAGTAGATGCAATTTAATTTATTTTTCTTCTTGTGATGTATTAAAAGCCATCTAAACCACCATAAGATAGTCTGCTTGTTATTCTGGATATTCAAATGATGAAGAGATCCAGTTGCAGGAAGTTTTGTGCTTAAAAGCAAATTATTCAGTAAGATCAAAATGATATAGTATCTGTCTCTACCCTTCTGCTGACCATGAATCTGGCTTGCCAGAGCTGCTTGATCAATAACTGCTACAGTTTTAGATGTAATTTCAAAATACTGCTTTGGTCATTCTAAATGATGAAAATAATTGGAATGTTGCTGAAGTGCTGACTGATAATTCAGACTAGGTCAGCCTTTCGTGTTGGTATCGCTGATCAGGATAGAATTTTTACTGGCAGCTGTTAGCACAACCCTCCTGTTTAGTACAATATTTTTATATAAAAAATAAAATGTGTGTTGAATCTAATAACTTCAGTCTCCTTAATGTGAGGCAGACCTGGCAGCAGTTGAGGTATGGCAGGAAGGGGAAAGTAACCACAAAGTACCTGAGTAGTATCAGCATCATACTAATGTTGGCTGTACTCATCTCTTTCCTCCTCACCCCACCACAGACCATTGCCAGGTAACATAAGGTAGTTATTTCCAAGCTGGGGCACAAAGACCTGCCACTGGTAAACATTAAAGGGATCCAGTCATGTGATGGGTTTTCAAGAGCTGGAGTTAACTGAAATCACATTAGTCCACTGAATTATATCATTGGGCTAAACTCCCTAAAGAATCAATTAGTGGTTAATTTCTTTTCAGTATGATATTTTAGAAGATGGCATTTGTAAACAAATAAGATACCATTTCATTATATAGCCATTATATCTCCCAAAATGGCAGGCTTTGTCACTAAATCAGACTGAATTTAGTATCTTGTTCTCAAGTCTCAGGAATAATGTCCTTATTTCAGATCTTTTGATATTTGGAGTTCAGGAAAAAGAGGAACTGAAAGTACTGAATCATGGGTATACCAATTTTGCTAGCACCCTGCACAGACTAGACAGTGCTAGAATGTCAGAATTTAGTGGGCCAGAATTTTTAATAAAAAAATAGAGAGAAATTGAGTATTACAAACATGAGTTGGGTGTTCTTTTACTAGGCAGCTTAGTACTTCTTCAGACACAAAGCATAAAGGAGGAGAAAATAATCTAATGTAAAAAACCCCCTTAGCGACCCAAACCTTCATATTTTGAAAGGAAATCTTATGACATTTTTAATGTTGACTAGATATTTATAATATCTAAATACTCAGTAAGAAATACAGAATAATATAAAAATATTGCAAAGAGATTGAAAGCATCTGGACCCTACTTGTAGTCTTCCCTTATCTCCTGTTTGCCATTGTACTGACATGGCTGCACTGGGCTCACTTACAGCAGTCTGGGCTACTGCCAGTCTTCTTGGCAGCCTTACCCTTCTCTCCAAAGCAGCACAGTCTACTTTTCCCAACTTCTGTTTGGCTGACAGAAGAGTTCCATTCCTTTCCTGTGTTCCTAACTGGAGGGTTTGGGAAATCATCCCTGTGACTCCTTTTGGACAACCAGAAGCCAGACCAAACATTCCCCTTCTACTTTCTATGCTCAGATGAGTGGTGAATAAAGAAACTACGTCTCGTTGCCGGGGAAAAACAAATCTAATCCAGTCATGCCTGGATGATGGAACAAGCCAGAAGGTCTCTCAGGATGGGGAGTCAGGAGTCACAGATTAAAAAATAATTACAACAAGAGACTTGTGATGCAAGGTGTTCTCAGGAACTTTCTCAACTTCTTTTTAGGTATTGGCAGGAACTGCAATCAGTAAGACTAGCGGAGCATAGCAAGTCTTTACAAAATCATTTTCCTTAGCTAAAGCTTCTTGCACTTGAAATGGTAAAAGGACAGTTATAGTTTAGCTCAGAAAGCTGCTACATTTTAGCCAGAATGCAAGAAAATGTGAAGATTTAAAATAAGTAACAGGAATTCAACATTTGGGGACTGGATTATACTAGGCACATAAATCCTGCTTTTCATCATTCAGCTCAGTGTCTGAGCACTATACATAAACAGGGATGCACAGTAGTTTCTTCTGTCCACTGAATGGCTCAGGCCATTATGCAGGTAATGAGAACAGTGTGGGATATAATCCTGGAATTGCATCAGGGACTGGTGGCTGATGTGATAACAAGGAAACTCCCACCTTCCTAGTTAGCTTTGGTTGCAGGTCTCTTTAACCCATGGAAAAACTCATGTAGTCATGCAGTCCTGTGAAATTTCAGAGTCTGGGCACAAAGAATATTCCACTGACTCACCCCTCACCAGCCTCCTCATGTGTTTGTCCTGTTGCAGACACCGTGGAGCTGCCCATGGACCCTGGGTCACATGCAGTCAGTCAGCATTGTTTGGGGCCCATGGGCTGGATATATTTTTAATATGTGGTCACAGCATGGCAGAAAGGTGCCATTAGCTGCATGTGGAGTCCACAGCAGTGCTGTGGGTGCAAAGAAATGTTTCTAACATGTCCATTTATATCTCTGCTGCAGTTTAAAGCAGCAGGTATTCTTCCACCCTCTTGAGAATGTGTGTACAGTGCCATGCTATAGGACTGGATGCAACACCCTTTTCTGTGTTTGGAAAGAGAACATCCTCCTCACCTTCAGTGATACACATGCAAACCTTCACACCATAGTTTTTAGCTAGGACCCTCAGCTCCCTGCATAGCACCTGGATTCCAAAACCACACACTCACCCCCAAAGACTCTGACTCATGGAAAAAACCTATACCAGCCAGGCGTGAAGCCCTGAGCACTGGCTTGCAATTATCTGTAATGGGAAATTTTTGTCCTGGTACCTGGCAACAGCCTGGGCCAGGTGAGCCACCACATGGCAGTGCCAAGGCCCAGCCCGTGGGACAGGATGAGTTTGGGACCTGGCATGTACTTAGGGATGCAGCCTTTCAGGCAGGCCTGATGATTCTGGCACAAAACATCATGGGATCAGTTCTGTTTGCTTTATAAAGAGTGAGTTGGCACTTGTCAGTGAGCTCAGCCTCCTCTAAACTGGAGATGCCTTCATATACAAGTAGTTCTCTCCCTCTAGAGCAGTCCTGAAAGGGATGGCCAGGGAGGCTTTCAGCAGGCAAACAAATTCTGCTTCTTCTTATTTGTATTGATTATTTGTCTTAAGACCAGTAATGACAATAGTGTACTTGTTACCATATTCTTTCCTTCACAAGCAAGCTATTTTTGGAAGGCTATGTGCAGCTCAGACTGATGGACCATGCTGCCACAGTCTGACTTCAGTCACAGGATTTATCCTTCGTATTCCCACATCCTCTTGTCTTTTTCAGTTCTACCTAACGAGGATGCTGTCGTAGCTAAAGGCAGGAAGAAATCTGTCACGTACACAGCTCTCCTGCCAGCACGCCTTCCCCCTCTCTTCGTCTTGCTCTCTCTCCTTTAATTGGGCTAGAGAGAAAACATTTAGCAATTTCTCTCCCTCTTTCCCCTCATTAGGCTAACGATGACATATTCTGTTTCCAGAGTGTCTGTAGGAGCACAGTATAGCAGCCACTGCTCATTATTAACACTGGAGGAAGAAAAAGCTGGTGGCTTGATCCGGAATTTATGTAGATGCATGTAAATGAGAAGGTATTTCCTTGGGATCAGATGTAATACAGAAGTGAAAAATCAATGGGGAGAATTTCAGAATCTTGCATCGTGGTGTTTTGAGCCTCCTATTATCTTATAACCTTGGTGTTTTGAGTGCTGATATTATCTTATAACCTTATTGTTCCTAATGAAGGTACATTCTTCCTCAAGTACAATGATACACACAGACAAACCTTGGGCTTTTTACATAATTTTTTCAGTGCTTTAAGATTTATTCTGCCTGATTTCATCTATCACTTTTCTGGTTTGTTTTTCTCACTTTTATCTGTATACTGAAATTCAAACTGTTCTCTTTCTTTTTACCCAGCCTTCCTACTTTTTATTTATTTCCTTTGTTTATTGTCCTTCCTTCCTTCCTGCTTGCCTGCCTTTATTTCTGCACTTTGGAAAAAGGTAGTAATGAACTCTAAAAACATCTCTATACTTTCACTGCTGCTAATTGCAATCAGACTTATCACCCACTTTTAACTTTTTTTTATTACCATTTAAACATTCTCAAATCCTAGTCACATTACTGACTTACTTGTCTATAGAGCTAAAATAAAAAATATAAACTGATAATTAACCTACAAACAGTACAGGTTTCTATACATCAAAGGAAAATTCGTTTTAATTGCAGATTTGGACAAGATAGGCTGAGGTGACAGAATAAACTGTATTTAATGCAACTCTATTTAAAGCAGAGTGAATGATGTATAAATGCAAAATGGATATATCTAACAGTCACTGCCTGCAACTCATTTAAAGGAATTATTAAGAAACAGAAGTTCCTATAAATTTGAATCCTAATATTTAATGTGTCTTTTGACTTCCATCAGAGGTATTTAAATACTTTAGGGCACTGATTAGTTAGCAAAGCCTCATATTATGTCTGAGAGTGAGACAAATTATAGGACCTTCATACAAAAGAATTAACTGAAGCACAGAGTAACAGTGGCTACTAGAACTTCACAGAACCACTGTGGTATCTAAAATAAACTAAAATTGAGAAAATCTTGGGTGAAACTTGACCTCCATGTGGGTTACGTGTAGCTTCTCCTTTAGAACAGCATTTGGTTTGATTGGCTTTTGTTTTCTTCCACCCCAAGGGAAAGTTCAGAGGCTCTTTTGCTGGCTGGCATCAGTTGGCAGGCTTTGGTGTCTCTGAGGTGTCTAACCCCCTGTCCAGAGGTATCACTTCCAGAGAGATGCCACAGTAATGTGCAGGCTCACAGAAATTTCAGGCAAATAGAATGTCAGGACCTGACTGTGCTCCCGTGAAATATGTGCAAAACTAAGGATGGTGTAAGTGAAGGATGAGCTGAGCCCAGTGTCCCAAACCAGCAGAGCTTGCAAGGAAGTCTCTGTGCAGATCCAATCACTGGTCTCACTGCCAAGACTGTCAACAAAGGTGCCAATTAGTGCCAGTTGTGATGATGATTTTTGTGATGCCAGCACCTGTCCACTATGAACTGGACTGTGACCACCCTCACATTTCCCATTAGATGCTGAGCAGCTGTCAGGTGGTAGCAGAGCTGAATGATGTATTAGCTTCTGTGCATATCAGTAAGTCAGACAGGCTGTATTGTCTCTAAAATGCCTTTCATGTCAAATTATTTTAATCTCTCTTTAATAATGCAACTGACTTTGTTCCTTTGATTTTAGTCTGTTTTCTAGCTCATGGATTATTTATTCATATAATACCAAGTAACATTGTGTGACAAAATAAAACATATTCAAGTGCAAGTGTAACAGGAATTTGAGCTGCAGGCACAAAAATCACACTTGCAAAAATGTACTTACACAGCCTTTTAGTGGCAATAAATTCTGTAATTATAAACCTATCTGACTTCCTGCACAATGCAGCTTGATAAACAGAGACCTGTTCAGAGGAGTGTTTGCAGTGAACATGTACAGTTTTTAATGCATGCAGATTTGAATACTGTGCACCAGTTCCTTTTGGAGGACAAAAGCAGCTTTTTATATGCAGATGCAAACCAGGTATGAATGCATACACGTGCTGAGATCCTGAGCAGGAGCCCCCTGCACCCAGGGGAGTTAGTGTGCCACATGGCCATTGTCCCAAACAGGCACAGGCCTGCACCGTGCTGTGCACACAAAATGTGCTGTGCACACAACATGACCTCCGGGTCTGTGCTGTGCTCTGCACATCCTCTGCCTGCACGATAAGCTTGGTTGGCTGATTGTAATGAAGTAGCCTGTGGGCAGCTGCCACTGGGTCACACCACTATACCTCCTTGGCTTTATCTAAAACAGCAGCAACAAATTCCCATGTGCGTATCTATCTTTTTTTGACTGTGAAAATGATTAATGGAGTTATTTTGTTTTAGGAAAACCTTACAGGAACTCAAAAGACTGAAATATTGGGTAACCTTTACATGGACAAGATCTGCTACAGGATACTGAGCCTGCATGGAAGCCCATTCAGTGGTGCGTAACTTGGGCTTCCTGGTATCTGAAGGGATGTAAGATCATCTGTGCTAACCTTTTTTTCTTTAAAGTGTTAGCTGCAATAAATGGTATTTTAAACCATATTTCACAGAGTCTTGAGTGTTCTTCTTACTGGGATTACAATGAACCAGCAACTCCTGGCACAAAATCCTATTTTTGGGAACATGTGTGCTGCACGTGGCCTGTTGTGCTTTGATGTGTCTCTTTTGAGATCTTGCTTCAATATGACACCTTTCCATCAGCCTCACTTTTTTTTTGTTTGTTTTCTTCTGCTGATAATTTATTGAACATACTTCACAGATGCTTATGTGATCCTTTACTTTGAGATGTTCTCATGGGTTCATGGACACAACATTTTACACACAACTCACATTCACCTTCCTCACTGAAGAAAGACTTAATGGAAATGCCCAACAATCACATTACTTATTGAAGATAACTGATGAAAGGAGGTGTCTCTAGAAGTTCAGCCTCAAGCTTTTGTGTCAGTTCATAAGATACACTTGATTATTTTGGTAATTCCTCAAAAAATAATGACTGTGACCACGTAGTGAAAAAAATCCATTTAAAGAATAACTAAATAAGGCTGCACAAGGTATTCAAGGTGTTCCCCATGTTAAATACTGTGTGACACAGTAATAATATTTTGCATAATCATGAGAACTGAAAAGAGTGTAACAACCCCCACTGTCTTCATCTGATCTATTGGACTCTCTGAGAAAGCCTGGAGTTGTTTGTGTGACTACACTTTGAGTCTCCCCTCAGCATCCTGGATTCTCCATTCAGCCATGCCCTAAACATGATCTTTAAAAAAATGGATACAACCACATATATTTTATTTTTTTATAGCAAAAATATATATGGTCAGAGTTCTCAGTAATTCAAATTATAAAATTTCACAGATTTATATTGTAAATAATAATTAGGAACTTAAAAAATAGTTTTATTTATTTTTTTCTGTATGCTGCATATTAGATGGCTGACATGTTTGGATAGGAAGCAGAAAAGAGCTATTTGTAGTAATTTCAGTTTCAAGGACTATTAGCTTAATAACAAGAGTCTTGATAGAAACTTGTATCTAGTGGATTTTTTCTAGACACCCAGAAAACATTAATTTCTGTAGGCACTTACAAAATGAACACTCATTAGGGATTCTTGTCTGTAGTTTTGCAAATCCTTTGAAGTTTCAAAATAGGTTGCACATCACCAATGCATTGAAAAGCTATCCTACTTTAGAGTTGCAAAACAAAGGATGAAAAATACATTTACAATCTCCAGTGGAAAATAAAATCACCTAAAGAATAAAAAGAAAAAGGAAAAAAAAAACCCCACAAGTATAAATATACATACTTATACATTCACTCGAGATACTGAAAACATATTTTGGATATGGTCATTTTGTCTCTCTTGACCAAAGTAGAATGGCTTTTCTCAGCAAGATGCTGCATGTAAGGTACCATGGAGATTTTTTTCAAATGTATTCTCCAGATGGTGCAGGAAAAAGAGGTTCAACACGATTTCTAATTGTGAGCTTGTGTAAACCCATGTAGGCCTACTTCAGCCAGTAATACTTCAAGACTTTTTTTTAATCTTTGGAACAATATAAAATGTTTTCTTGAATAATTATTAATATCTTTAAATTTCTTAGGTAAATACCAGATTTATCATATCTCATGTGGATTGCATATAAGTAACTAATACAGGGGCATGTCACATACTTAATTTTTTCCTTTTTAAGCATAGCATTTGTTTAGTTGCCATAATAACTTTTCACATGAGGACCCTGATGGTGTATTTTACTGTTGAAATACAACATTCAGTTCCAGAAGATTTTTTCTCCTGTTAGACCTATAAACCAAAAGGAAGTGTCTTCATGCAGATAATGATTTAAGGTAGGAAATTCTGACAGTTCTTATATTAAAACAACCTATTGGATATACTGCAAATTTCTTTGCCTTCAAAGAGTTCCATACCTTCAGGGACTCTCCAAAGCAGGACACATGCAATGTGGTGTGTGTTGGAATACATTATCTCTGTTCTTAGGTTATTCAAACAGAAGCTTGAAAATCTGTATTTTCAGCAGTGTTGATGCAGTGCATTATTTGTTGCAGTTCAGCACGTTATGTGGCAAAACTCGGTGTACTGTGCACCTTCTGTTAACATACCTTCCCATGTTTAAGACCAGAAAATATTAATGGAAAATGGGTCATATAAGCAGGAAACTGTGCTGTAAAGGAATTGAAACAAATAGCATGTGTGCTGGCTCTCTGCTAGGCTTAGGTTTTTGAAATCTAGACAGAATCCACAGCTGGACCATTAAAGCAGAAAGGAATTTATTCTGTGTAGTTTCATCTTCTTGTTACAATCTTTGTCATAGAAAAGGAAGAGAGAACCTTGTGCCATTTTCAGTTCTTGTTTAATATCTTCTTCACAGGAAAATGCTGCCAGGATATTAAACTCATCTGTTCTTTTGGATAATGAGGATGTAATGTACCATTCTGACCTTTCCAAATGCTGTGTTTCAAATTACTGTTCATTAGATTTTTTTTCTTGATTAAAGTCTCACTAACCTGTAGAAACAGAACGAAATAAGATCTAGTCAAGACATAGCATATCAAGCATGATAAAAACAAAACCACACATTTGTATAGCTCAAGGGCTATAACAGATAGTAACACTTTGTGGGCTATATGATTCATTCATAACAAAGAAGCTAAAATGATGTTTGTTTAAATTTTTCACATGCTAATTTAGAGTTGCAAGCTGAAGAACTTTTATTTGGTTCAAAGTTTAATTATGAGAGTAAGAAAGACTATTTCTGGGATCCTGTAGAAAAGTTTCAGAGATGAAGTCGTAAGAGAACTGAATTATAATCCTCAAATGGAAATGTAATTAAATGATAAAATATATATGAGTGAGGGCCAGATTCTGTTAACCTTACTCATTTTTATTTAGATTCAGATTCAGATTCAGAAACAGATATTAAGGGCAGAAGAATTTATGCATTATTGTCTAGTCTAACCTCCTGCATGGTCCCAAAAATCCCTCTGTAGCTTCTGAATGAGATGTAGCCTGTCTTTCTAAGAGACCCAGATGGCTCTAATGGTTGAAAGCTCTCATTGTTAACTTGGTGATGAGGGAACAGACTGGAATTCTTGGCTCCAGCTAATTACACATTCCTTACTCCTAAACTAGAGAGTTCTTTACTGTCAGGAATACTTTTTGCATGTAGGTACCTGAAGGCTGTAGTCAAGTTACTTCTCAGTCTTTTCTTGACTGAATTAATAGCTAAGAATTTATTTAGTATTTCACTATTGGCACATTTTCCTTATTTCTTTTTTTTTATTTTCAGAATTCTTTTCTGTACATCTTTTTGACTTTCCATATCTTTTTCAACAAACCATAAATGTGAATGGCTTTCCAGTCAGTTTGACAAATGTGGTGAAAAAAGTGCCAATTTCTGAATACTATTTACCTATTTCCTCTTACAAAGATTACATTTGTCATCAAACAGCATCCCATTCATAGTTCATATCCAACTTACATCTACAGTGACACTGTCCTTCTCAAAACCATTATTTTTTTTTTAATAACTCAGGATTAAAACATACTTAAACCAAAATGAACTATTAATCTAAACAAAAAATTAGACGCAAGCTGTCCCTTCATATACAATTAAAAATAAGTCATTCACTACTCCATTGTGTTCAAAGTTTAATTCTTTTCTCTGTAAGTGTCCATATTAATGGGACTTTAAACTGTAAGTTTAACACTTCAGGCTGGTTTCTACTTTCTTTTTAACAGTGAAGTGGTTTTGCCTACAGTTTAACCTCTGCTGATGAGAACTGGCCAGCCTTGGACTGATGTTACAGAATTACAGTTGGTGATGAAATAACTGCTAATGGTGCTCCTGAGAGAATAACTCAGCGTGGGTGTGGATGTTATGACTGCCTCCTGAGGAACTGCACTGTCTATCAGAGCAATTGCTTAGCTGTTGTTTACCTATTCTGTCTGTGTGGATCAGTAAGCATTTTAAAAGCACTGGGTTAAGAATCTCTCTATTAGCACTTATGAAACCAAAAGACACATTAGGAAAAAAATGTTATAACATTTGTTATAACAAGGAAATCATCCAGTCTGGGCAGCGAATTTCTTCTAAGTGGTGTCTTTCACACCCACAAGTATTAAGAGATGAACATGGGGATGCAATGACATGTAACAATTCACATGATTTTCTGTAGGAAAAACATTAGTATCATCAAGAAGAGCAACAGCCTGAAGTTCCATGTATAACACTTCCTCAGATACATTTTTTTCCTGAGCCTAAACATTAATATTAACAAAAAGTACATTTCCCTAGAAAAGAAGCAGAACTCCAGGAAGCAGTTGTAGCTGCAGGTTATACCAGTTGGTTTCTGCTACAATGCTGGGTCCCAGGAGAAGCAAGTCATCAGTCAGGAAGGGTTTACAATGAATCTAGATACTGTATTAACTATTTTCTCACTTTCAGTTCATACAGACAGCTCAATATCAAAACAAAATAGCAAAGCTAAAGCAAATAATTTAAGATCCTTTTGGAGATCTAGTATCCCTTTGGATGCACATATGGTTAGCCAGGCAATGCATACACATACACATAGTGACTGAAATGTGAACTTACAACCTTTTCAAGTGTCTACATATTTGAACTAACAGTGTGGCACATCAGCATCAGCTGACTTGTTCTGCCTGTGGTGGCCTTCAAGGACATTCTTATTGGAGGCACTACAGACTACATGTATGAACTAATTACCATAATCTAACCTCAACTGACCACAGAAACCATGAGAATCTCCTGCTGAATCTAAAGATTCCTTGGAGGAAACATTACTCCTCTTTCTTGATAAACTGCAGTCCTTGGTGTGCTTTCCTAGCAGGGCAGTACATGGAAAAAAGACTGGAACACCACAGCACTGCACAAGGTTACTTTGCCCATCTACATGTGGAATCTGAATCTGTTTAAGGATCATGAATGTTTTGTTTTGGGCTATTATAAAACCAGCCACCCATACAATGGAGCCATAAGGCTCTTCCTCTTCTCAGACTGAGATTGCTGTCACTCACCCTATTCAAAGTCCTACATGGAGAACGACACAAATATATTTTATTGACAGCAGGACCAGGCACCTTCATTTTTCATCTCAATATTAAGCCTACATAAACTTCAGCATCATTGATTTTATGTTTTGTGTCTAGGGGACTCTGAAAAAAGGGCCCAGAGAATAACAAATGAATGGCCATTTAAAATGAGGAGGAAGAAAGAGTAAAGTCTAATTGAACAAGTGTGTAAAATTCACGTTATTTTGACAGCATTAACGAGTGACAGCTTGATTTTCAGAACATTCTGTCTTTTACTTGGAAAAGTAAAATTTAGGTAGTAAACCGAGCTTTCTTGACCGGTCCTTGAAGAAGGGATAGGGATTTTACATGACAGGAGATCTCATTGTGTTTATGAAACATTTTTTGTATCCCCAAATATTTCACCAGTAAGCCAATCCCATTATAACTAATTTAATTTTATCAATGGATTGTAACATTAAAGTTTTTCTTATTTTTCCTTTTTTCTTTTTTTTCCCTGTTTTTTTTTTCTGCTTTTTGAAGTCCTGGGTTTTTTGAAAAGTCATACAATTTTCTCAAAAATTAAGTAGCTCAACCTCTTCTCTTAAGGCATTAACTATGTATGTATCCTACAGGAATCAGCTTTCCTGGTAGCTGGATAGATTTCCTAGTAGCAGGAAGACATTTACATACTCAATTTTTGTTTGAAGTTAGATGTCAAGCAAGTTTCTTAGGACTTTCTTGTCCTAAGAATCTCCAAGTTCTCCAAATTCCACTTCATGCTTGCTTGGAGAGCCACTAGGTCCTTGTATTTACTTTTATTTCATTATATTTTCCTTTAGTTTTTGTAAGCAATGAAGCAGTCCTTAATCACTGACCCCTTTTGATAAAAAACAAGCCTTTTAATTCCTGCAGGGTATTTGTTAACCTTGCAGTGCTCAGCAAAGTGGCTTGCAGGTACACCTTATGAATAGAAGTAGTAAAATTGCACAACAATGATGAAGTAAACTTGACTACTTAAAATGCAAAAAATTAAAAATTCCAAGGTACATTTGTAATTCTACATATATCATTTACAAGGTTTAAAAAAAAAAATGGCTTTAATATTCCCAAATGAAAATACAGCAGCAAAAAAACCAACAGCAACAATGACAAAACATAAGAACCCTGAACAGATCCTGCTAATGGTGGCTGTGATTGACCATATTTTGCATTTTGTGAAACTAGGAAGAATTCTTTTTTCCGTGCAAGCACAGAATGTTACATTCTGCAACAGACACTAACCCAAGGTTTGAGATTGTCTATGCCAGTATTGTGGCTGTCACAGACAATCTCTCAAATCAGAAATCAAAGGTATTTTTTCACCCATATTTGTGTCCTGCTTGCCTGTCACAGTCCAGGATGGCATATGGATATGTACAGACAGAGACACCCACAGCCAGAGCAGCACTCTCAACTCTTATATTCCTTTCATGGCTACAATTAAAGAGGTTCAGACCTTATTTTTATGGCCTTACTCAGGTGAATAAGTAACTCAGGGTGACAAAATCTGGAAAGATATGAATTACATGATATAGAATAATAAAAGCAAGGGTGAAATGTGCTAGTGTACAAACTAAATACAAATGCACTGCACTATGCCAATTCTAGTGTCAAAGTAATGGCCATAATATAATAAGACTTTGTATTTCCTAAGACCTTTTTGGCAAATGTAAGGGTGCAGAAAACCTAGATTTTTGATGAGTGATATCAGTATATCAGTTATTTCAAATTATTAACATTGAAAGTCATGACTGAGAATACCTTTTCTCCCTGTTGGAGACACAGAATAGATCCCCAACAGCTGAAATTTACACAGCTCGTTATTCAGCATGGCAAGAGCTACTTTCCTTTACCCCAGGGTTAAAGGGATGTCTGATAAAAAGACATTTCTTATGAAAAGGGAAATGGGTGAATATTGACAACAGGATTCAGGGCACATTTTTTATACTGTTGAGAATTTTGGATTTGTTATGACAGAGTAAGAATGAAGGCAAACCCTTCATGTTTGCATAGACAAGAAGTAATTATTTTGATAATTTTGAGGTCATATGAAAATTCACAGACCAAAAATTCAATATGCAACCTATTTTGAAAGCCTTCCCTTCTTCTTACAGAGTATAATGAAGTCTACTATGTACAGAAATTTAAAACATGAAAATACAACATGAAAGGACTGATTAAAACAATTAAAATTACACTTAGGGATATTTTACTGATTTTATTTTTTATTGTTTTGTAGCAGTTTCAAGGCATCAAACTTTTTATGTGGACAATTCCAGTCTTCCCTGAAACTTACTTAGAATTTACTTTCCAGCCAAATAGATTTGTGAAATCCAAAAAGAAAAAAAAGAGTGTACACTGAGTACCTGTCACAAGTGTGTGTGAAGCTCGGCAGAATTTAGAGGAAATGTGACTGCTTCCCTGTCATCTTGCCAAAGGGAACAGCTGGTGAGCGCCTCAGGCTCCGAAGAGGTGATGGTTCAGAGATGTCACTGCCAGCTCCAATGTGCAGTTACCAATCCACTACCCTTGGGAGCACAGGCTGCAGGAAACCCCCTCTCCAGGTAGGTTGACCTGCAGCACTTAGTTCTTTCACCTCCTGCTATGGACCTGGAGAAGCTCCAACAACTTTTGGAGACCCTGGCATGAGGCTGAAAGCAGTGGCTGGAGTGTGGCTTGGGAACAGTAAGACTGAAATCCATGAAACCCCACCTTGATCATGGCTCGTCCTACTGGGATGCATAAAGCCTAAAACCACGGCACAAACCAGAAGAGGCAGACATTCCAAGATCACTGCTTGTGCCCCTGGTTCTCAGCACCAACACCCGAAACTTCATTCTCATTCTTGTCCAACTTTTCAGTGCTCTCCAACAGCTGTGTATTTAACCTCTTAAAGAAAAAAAAAAAAACCCACAAAAAACCACTACCCCAAAATAAATTACTTTGGAAAAGAATTTCAGATTTCATTCCCTCAGCATCACAATTAAAACAGTTTGCTCATTGTTATAGCTTTAGTTTGTACAATGGAATATTCTGTACATGCTCATTCCATGTTACATATATATGCACTGTAAGTATGACAGCAGTTCCGGGTCTGTGCTAAAACACTTAACATTTACTGAACACAGTTCCTGGTGCAGTGGGATGCTAAAACTCTGTGTGTATAAAACCAAATAGATTTCAGTGATGGTACTCACAAGCTTATGTTTTATATTTCCTCAAGTTCTTCCTGCATCAGATCAATACACTCTTTTAAAGGGGTAAAATAAATATACTTTTATTTCTCTGATTCTTAAGAGTATCAAATCTCAGTTGCTTCATAATGCATCACATGTATAGCATGGAACTGAAGACTTGATTTCAAATCTTCCCAAGTCAGTGAGCATCACTGATGGTTTGTGCTGGCTTGAATTTAATCACCACCGTCCTTTGTGGCCACTATTCCAAAAAGTCACTGCATTTCCAGTCCTAAATAAAGAATGCTAGTCATGCACACAACACCGAAAGTGGAAAAATATGTACCGGGAGGTCAACAACAAAGAATGAGGCTTTCCATTTTTTGTTAATCCAAACATTTGTGTTTCTGATTTAGGGATTATGGTTCAGCAGATGCCAACTGTTTACATTTCAGGAAAGGTCCCTCTGGTATGTATGAAGGACTTGTCCTGAAGTGAGTCTGCTTGATCTCTATAAATATTTGGAGGTAGCGTGCTACTTTAATGGAATTAATAAAAATCATGGAGATTTTTATTGGTACACAGACTATACTCCACAGAACACCGTTGAACTGACTTGATGTAGCCCATTTATTAAACTGTCTGCTGTACTCTTATATTTAGCACAGCATAATTTTAGAGACAGATCTTACCACCTATACACCTATGATGAGACCCACTGAGGTGAATAGCATTGCTTATGGTAATAAGATATGACTTTTCATTATATTTTACTTTCTTTGTCTGTCTGACATTGGAACTTCCTTACAGGTATCAATTCCTGGAGTTGTGCACAATTAATCAGAGTACTGGGAGAGAAAAGTGTATCTCAGAAACCACAACAGGCAGTTCTTAAAGGCCGATGATTTAATGACATCTTTTATAGCTTATGGTAAGTCAACCTTCTGTGGTTTTAGTAAAAAGCTTAAATGAGTTCTCATGTTTATTTTTCACAGTTATTACATTTATCACTCTTAAATGTCCTTTGCTTGGATAAGGATCATTCAAATATTTTTAATTATATGCCTAAATATATTATTGTTTTCTCTTGTGTTGCCCTTTATTCTCATTTTGTCTTTGACAAAATCAGTTTTGCTGTCCATTTTTCCAATTCTCACAGAGAACTAGTTGTGCCAACCAATTTCCATGTGAGGGAAATACCTGCCCTTTTGTTGACAGGACAGACATACACAGGATTCTTCTGAGGTATCTGTACCTCTGAAGCGTATACATTGTATTCTTTAAGTGAATTATTTGCCACGGTAATGTTACGCTTACCTCATTCTGCCAGCTGAATCCACAGATACTGGGATGAACTGAATGATTTTCTGCAGTTCACAAATGTTTACAAAATGAGTGGCTTTTACTCAAAAGTATATTTATGATAATGCTAAACATAATACAACATTACAGAAAGTATTTCTGGGATACAGGGCAAGTAGGACTTCTAAGAAGGAGATCTGGAGCACAAGAACAGCAGATACATAAAGAACATAGAGAACATAGATTACATTTTTCTATTTAATTTAGGATAATTTTTTCTGTGTTTTCATTATATGATGCATTAGAAGAGCCTGCAAAAGTTTCACAGTCCTTGCACCCTCTTCTGAGGTTCTCTGCAGAGATAATTCTTTCTGATTTTATAGGCAAACTCAGAGTAAGTACCTAAATACTCAAAATATTTTCCATTCAACTACCAATTAAACAACCAATCATTACAAAAAAATTTTCTCTCTGCACTATGTCAGTATTGTCATATCTTAAATATCTCTCCGGACCAAGGTCGATTGGGAGAAGTTAAAAAGCTGGATGAGATTCTGATAAAAAGCAATAGGAATAATTGGACAGCCATAAAGGGCTAATATTGCACCACTTGGCATTCATATAAAGATTGATGCTGAATATACTTTAATTAGAATATAACAATATGACTCAAAGTGAGATGACAAAATAGGAAGTGCATAAAAATATAAGTAGGATAGAACTGAAAAGACAATTAAGACATCTCAGAGATTATGCTAAAATGGGCAACTGAGAAATACACCAATATGTAACATGCACTTTGACAAAATGCAGAAAGATGTACTTCCAAACTCTGGATACTAAATTATATTCCTTGATTTTAAATTCATTGGATTAATAGAAAATATCTAGAAGTCATTGTGTCCATCCCAATAGAAACATCTGCTTGATGCATAACTGATGTCCAAGAAACAGTAAACAGTTGAATGGGAAGGACAAGCACAATATTACTTTTTACAATATTATTATAGCTCAGTAGTCTGCTTTGATCTGCACCTAAAATACTTGAAAAATTCTAATGACTAAATTGTCAGTGCTCCCTGTGGATGAAAATTTTATTATTAATTAAATTTAGAAACAAGCAAAAGCAGATGAGCTCAGAGAAAACAATTTTTTTTAAATGCCAAATGAGCTTGAACAAATCACTATGCCTAATTCCTAGGAAGTGCTGAACTGAAATGCTTCTAATACATGTCATAAATATGTTTTTGTGCAATGGGAACAACCATAATTCTGGTGATAACATTACTCCCTAATCCCCCAATAAGAATGAACATGGCAAACCCCACTTTAATCTTCTAGAAGAACCCTAATGTTGAATTCTGTTCTGTACATTTAACACAGGGGGAAATTATAGAGCAATGTGACATCTTATTAAAAAAAAAAAAAAAGTGTAAATTCTTCCCTTTTTGAGACAAAAATGACACATCAAATTCCTGAGACTGGGGATGAACTTTCTCTGTTGCCAGTTATTCCTCCTGGGTAACCTATCCCTACATTTGTGACCTTAGCTTATGTTTGGCACTGGTTATCCAACGGGACATCTCTTTCTGGGTCCATTCTGCAATCTGGAAGAGGTCCTCTGTTTATCAGTGTCACTGCTTATTTCACCAACATGCTAAAGTGGAAGGCAATTACACAGTGTAGTGCCAGCACACACAGCCTTTATCTATGCTCCATTTACTGAGAGATGAGGGGGTTCATGCTGATCGTTTTAGTTTTTAACCCTTATAAGAGTGTGATTCCAACCTGTGTTATTTCTTATTTATATAAACACTAAAAAGGCATTGCCTGTTTCAATACTATGGAAAATGAGGCATGCATTGCCAGCCTGTTCTTGACTACTGCTTAAAAGGAAACCAATAAGCCAAAATCTGGGTTCACTTTGAAGGCTTTAACTTCATGTAGGTTTGATGTTAAAGCTATAGAGTACAAAATCTGTTGCCCTGGCGAGGAAGCTTCCTGTGCTAACATCTAGCTTTCTGCTCATGTCTGGACACAGGAGTTTTCAGGAGCTGCTCCAAGTCATCCCTTCAAGTCTGCGTAGTCTCCTGATTTTGAAGCACCTTGTACTCCTTGGGTCTTTATGGGTAATTTCTATGCAAGCACTGTTATGCAAGCACAACATCCCTTGTTCCTTGCCTGAATTTCAGTTGCTCCTGCTAGGCAGCATCCAAGACACATGGCTTCTTATTTTTCAGAGAAAAAAATGTATTCCATCTTGCTTTGTGTTTCCAAATACCATCTTGAGATTCCAGCCTTTCTAACTTCCTTATCTTGAGACTAAGAGGATCCAGTTGCTTGTACTGAGGAATTGCTGTCCTAACTGAAGTCTTTGAACTTGTAATTATCTTTTGGAAGTCTTTACTGCACCATCTATGTTCAAAAAGGTTTTATATATTAGAATGACAAGTTTAGAAGTACATTAGAGGAGACAGTCAGAGCATATAAATGTAACTATGGAAATGAGTATTAAACATTACTTTACAAGAGGATGAATGCGCATGGATTGAATTTCCATCTTGGATTAGGATTGTAACCACAGTTTATTTATACTGCATGCTGGCTCTGTCTTCTTAATTTTCTTCACTGTCCCATGAAGACTGGCATTTTTAAGTTGCAAAAACTTATGTACAAATCTCCTACCAACTCCACAGGAGCTATGATTAGCAAAGGTAGGTAACAGAAAGGACAGAAAACTGCAGCTGTGTGGGAGAGAGACATTTCCAAAGTCTCTGAAAGACAAAACTGCATTTACTATTTCAGGAGTGGGAAATCTGCTCCTTGAAGAATAAGTCAATTTCTTCAATGACTGGTCCACTGTGCAATATGGAAGACTTTGGATCTGCATGTGTTAAGTTATTGCCCAATTTCAGACATTTTTGCATAATGTATATTATGCAAAATTCAAAAAATATTAAAAATAGATATTTTTATTCCAAAGTCAGGAGACATCCTGAGCATTATCTCTGCATTATCAGAGAGACAGAAGGGAAGAAAGAAAGGTGACAACACTAATTGGATTGATAAATGTTAGGGAACTGAGGAAAACCATGACCTGAGAGGAAAATCTCTTTCAGTAGACTGGAAAGTAAAAGAGAAAAGCTAGTAAAAGCACCCAGCTTTGTCTGGGATCAGAAAAGGCTGCACTTCTCACATGAGATATTGAAAAAATAGGTCCTACTTTCTCAAATGGCAGGAGAAGTAGAATCATGGTATTACTCACTGGGATGTGGTGGTATCATTTTATCCAAAAGCTTGGATCATTCTGTGTAATTGGCATCCCATCCAATTTATTAAATTCAAAGAAGGATTACAGAGAATATATGGAAACACCTGACCTTTCTGTTCTCAGGGGGTCTACAAAGAAATGCATTCTGTGGAGGATTCCGAGTTGAATTTTTGGCCCTGCCAACTCAGCACAGCTATCACAGGTCTCAGAGGCTTCAGCCCTGCATGTTTATTTTGCTTGAAGGACACTCTATGGACACCGCCCATGCTTAGGCTGCCATCCCAAGAGCTCCTGAGGAAAGAACTGATATTCTGCAATAATTTGCTGCTGCAGCATCTTACTCTGCTTCAATTGTGTTGGCCATTCCTACAGCTTGTGCTCAACAGAGTACTTATGGAGGGTGCAGCATATACCAGTTTCTCCACAACCGTGTTCAAGTTCAGAAAAATATGTAAATAAAAGGTTTTGGTTTTTACTACCCCTCTCCCCCACCCTCCCCACCCCTTATTTCACATATTGAGTCTAAGGAACAATTTATTCTTCTGGGTAATTCGTAGAAAAGTACAAATGCATGCATGGAGTACTAACAGACTTGCCAACTTATCTCAAAAAAATGATGCGCCTAAACAATAGCTGGGCAAATATTCAAAGAGACATAATAATAATAACAACAACAACAACAACAACAGAAACGGGCAACTGAGGAAGACTGCAAAGGCTAGAAGGTGGTGAACGTGCAAGGGGAAAAAAAGTTATGGCCTGCAATAACATCAGTAGTAGTGATGAGGCATAAATCAAAAAGTAGCTACTTGATCTTTAAGCTGAGGTTACAGGATGACAATTCGAAAACTATGTTTTCACTTCTAAGTGGTTTTGTCTGATTGGAAGTCACCAAGAGACAAAAATTTGGTGCTGAAGATGCCTTTTAAAATGAAATCAAATTTCAAGGAGAACTGTGATTTGAAATGCAACATTATAACATAACAACCTTATAAGGCAGTGTTAGAAGAAGTTCCCTCCATATCTTCCTCAATAGCTGTTATATTAGCAAATGCTCATATACTCAAGTGCAAAATTATGGTGATAGAAAAAGAGCAGGGGTTCTTTTAATTTGCTTTGCTGTTTTGAACACCCAGTGACCTGCAAAACCTGGATAAAACCCATTGGTTTATTCACTCACTAGATGGATTTAGAAATATCTCTTCCCTTTTACAGGAGTGATAACTGCCAGAGTTGTGAAATTTGGTAATTATTTCAGGTGTTACGAATAAACATTGGTACCACTGATGTGCCTTGTATATGCTAACAACAGGTAGTAAAGTTATTGGATTGCATAATATTCACTTCTAACCTGGAGAAGACTTAAGATATTATTCCATGGAAGTAATGGAATGAATGGAAATCAGCTAATAGGATTAAACCCACTGTAGAGAGATGTGAAGCATAAAGCCACAGTTAATGACTCGTGATCTCTCTCCCCCTTTCCCCATCAATACAGCTTTTTTATTCCTCTTTGGTCTAAGTAACTCATGTATATTCCTCTCACCTACCAGTTCACGACCTTGTTCAAGTACTTGGTCTTTTCCTTAAAAACTCAGATGGTGGTAAGAGTACTTTTTTTAAACAGCAATGAAATGTATTATACATGTGGGAATCAAATGAAAAATATTAATTCTGAAATGGTACCTCTATTCACTAAAGATATTTATGTAAATCCAATTTAATTTTTACATCTTTGTTTTGAGCACTCCAAAAGAAGATGTGAAGCTGAAACCGGGGTATTATTTTGGCATGCTTACTCCTTCACCTGATTGTCTCTGATCCCTTAATATCTGCACTGTGGTTCAGTATCACAAAGCAAAATATGTACTGTTCTTTCCTCAGCTGAGCCACTTGCAGGATGTTTCAGAGTATCTAGATTGGACAATACTTCATTATACAAATATGAATCTCTGGGACTTAACTCTTATTTCAAGTGACAACAGAAATTGTTTAAATGTTTCTCATACTAAAAAGATCTCAAATTCTGTATTTCCATTACGACGAGATTCATACCAAACTCTTACTGAATAAATAACATATACAGTATTATTGAATAAAAAGAATGGCCTATCTAAATAGAGAAGGAACTGAAGTATGGTTTTAAAGACAATTGAATCTTGAGTATTGCTTTAAAGACAGTACCACTTTACTAAATCACACTATAGCTTATGCAAAATATTGCAATATATTTAAAATCTGAGATTAGAATTAGCTTTCCTTTAGCTGACAAAACTCCAGAAAATGCACTGATAGATATTTTAAAGGTAAGTTTTTCTTCCGGATCCTGAGATTTACAAAATAACCTAGAGGAAAGCAAAACACAGAAGTCAACTCAACCTGTGCTCAAAACCAGTGCCTAAAGTCTGCATGCATAGTTAGGAGAGCTCTGTGGAGTTAATCTAGTAACACTGTGCTAAATCTTGGAATTCTTCTAACTGGAACAAATTTTCAGACTATTCAAATTACTATCACTCTCTTGGCACTTGTGCAATAAAGTTCTGATTTTAAACCCATAAGAATTTTGCTTCAATAGTATTGCTGTGGATGAAATACCACACTATTTAGTCAATGTCCTCTGAGCATAATATTATTTGGTGTGAGGAGTGACTACGAAGTAACTATTAAGAATTACATCATAGAGTTGGTGGCATCTTTAAAAACTGGAGTTATTTTTCTGGCAATCCTCTTGCTTTCTTTGCTATTGTCCAAAAGACACAAATTGAGCTGGCAGTGTACCCTTGTGGCCCAGAAGGCCGATGGTATCCTGGGGTGCATCAGGTGATCCTGCCCCTCTACTCAGTCCTGGTGAAGCCAGATCTGGGGTGCTGTGCCCAATTCTGGGCTCCCTGGTACAAGACAGACATGGAGCTCCCGGAGCAGGGTCAGGGGAGGGGAACAAAGATTATTTAGGGAGTGGAGCACTTCTTTTACATAGAAAGGCTGAGGGAGCTGGGCCTGTTGAGCCTTGAGAAGAGTCAGCTGAGAGGATCTGAAGAGAGGGTGTCAAGAGGATGTTTCCAGGCTGTGCTCTGTGGTGCACAAGGACAAGAGGCAATGGGAAGAAATTGATGCACAGGAAGTTCCACCTGAATACGAGGAAAAACTTCTTTACTGTGCAGTGACTGAGCACTGGAACAGATTGTCCAGAGAGGCTATGGAGTCTCTATCACTGGAGATATCCAAGAATTGTCTGGACACAATCCCATGCAAGTGCTCTAGGACGGCCCTTCTTGGGCAGGGAAGTGGGATCATGTGACTCACTATGGTACCTTCCAACCTTACCCAGTCTGTGATTCTGTGAAATTCCTTCCCTCTCCAACCTGGGCATGTGGTTAAACCAAAGGGCATCACCTTTGCTGGAAAGGAAGATGGCAGTACAGTATCCTAATTGGTCTGTGAGAGAAGCTGGGATTTGCACTTCAGGAAACTTTGAACCCTATAGGAATGGAAGTCTATGACAAGGGTCTGGCATACAGTGAAAGCCTTTCAGTCACTCATATCCCACTCACTGTCTGGAGATGATTCCAGAAGAAACTGCATTCCGTTTGCCTTGAAGTTTAAGAACAGTCAAGAGCAGGGATGAGCAAGGCCATGCTCTGCCCAGATTAATGGTTGTCAGTCCGCTCATGGACCTGTCAAATGTAACTATGCAAAGTCTGCCAAGAGCAGGAAGTGGATTTGATATCAAAGGCTGCATACAGGCAGCAGCTCTTAACTCAGGGCTTATGTAAGTGCATATATATAAGGACAGAAGCCTCTACTTAAACCAGCCAGTCAGTCAACAACTCTCTTTCTGAACTGTGGTGTGTCTCTAGAGATCCTTATTCAATTATTAATGCATCTGCTGCTAATTTCATCATGCAGAGTGTGAATTTGTCTTTCCACGTCGAGCTCTAAGGGAAGTTTGTAAGAAATATAGAACTTGTCAGCACATAAGAGTCAACACATTACTGCTGTGCTGCAGCCATTTATAACAAAACTAAAATGAGCACTCACTTGTTTGGCATTAATTTAATGTCCCACTTAGCTCCTATCAGACGTAAATAGCTGCTTCATCCATTTAAGCATTTCTGTTCGTGCACATAATGAAGTACTCTGTACCTGTCAAGTAAGCAGAATTCATAACTGAAATAAGAAATGGATGAGAAAATTCAATGTTCTTAATATTAAGCCTCTACAAGGGTAGCATCAGACTTTTTTTATGGCTTCTGTGAGATTCACCTTTTATTCCACTCTTCAGAGAACATATGAAGACATGACATATACACATGCTAGCACGCCAAAATGTTTCTAAAAGGGATATCTGTTCAACTTACGGCACAATTAACAAAAGCTGTAGTTGTCGAACACATGCTATTACAAAATAAAATAGTTAGCCAACCTCTCAGTATTTAATTTTTTTTATGTTCTCCATTATAGAAAAACACAATTTAATTTTAAACAGCATTCTAGTTGCAATCATACTCTCTTGAGGAAATTTTTATGAGAATGAACAGAGATAATGACTACTATTAGTCACTGTCATTAGCACAAAACATTAGAAATTACAATATTTGTAACAGGCTATGACATGACAATTAAAATATGACTTTCTATCACTTGTGTATGCTTTGGCTACAGCTGGTTGCTATTTTCTAAAGTTAAACTGATAGAAGTCTGGTAATGGTATATTTAATAGCATGTTCATCATCAGATCTAACTGTTTTCCACCACAGGGTATGAAGTTTTATGTCCTCTATCAACCCAAAACAAACAGCTCTACTGCTTAATGGCTCTTCAATTAATGTTTATGGTGCTACTTTTATAACCTAAGTTACAAGAAAAAGAATCCAACGAAAGCCCTCCAAGAAGCCATTTAAGAATTTAAGAAGCTTAATGGGACTTCAACGAATACCAAAAATCACTAAAACATGTATGAGGTCCCACAGCTGAGGATGTGAAATAGAAGACACTAGAATGACATTAGAAAGACATTAGAAAACAGAAATAGAAGACAATGAAAAATTCTTCTAGGACAATGTTATAATTGCCATTGGAGGGGGAGAGCAGACCTTCATGTAGGGGCAGATGGTTGAGGGACTTCAGGTTGGCTGCCTTGCAATTGCTGTTCATGCTGGGTTAAAACAGAAAAAACTTGTTCATCCCAAGTCATGCACAGGTCAGACTGTTGCTCAGATTGCCAACTTATTCCCCAGAGAGTGATTTGCCCTTAGTAACCCAGATGCTTGCCACCTACTCATAATTCTTTTCCCTATTTAGCAGCGCTCATGCTGATTAAAATGAAAGAACAGTTCAAAGACAGGTTTCTCTTTAACTGCCTTGGTGTATATTAATTTTTGTCTCTCCCTTTTGTACTAAGCCTCTAGAAAGCAATGTAAAACTACTGTAAATATCTTTTCACTGGAGAGCTGCCATTGTTCTAAATTATGAAAGCAAATGATTTCTGACTTGGGCTGTTAATTGTACATAGCAGTAATACATTAATTTTAAGCTGTTCATTGTAATTCAGACACCCTGATTTCTAGTTTTTAATGATGCATTATGAGCCTTTACTTCTCTGACACCCAGGCAATTAATCACTGACACTCCTCAGTCCCCCAAAGTAGCTGGACACCATTAGACAAAAAAGAATCAGACCTGAGGGGTGGTGAAAATTTCTTTTCAGGAAATACTTGTTTTTTCGCACCATAAACTCTGCTTGACATTCATTTCAGCAAATATATTTTAATAGAACTGCTGTTATTCTGCCTCTCCTCCCAGTCTCCCAGGAGTTTTTGTAGCTCAACGTGACGTTCAGAAACAGGCAAAAAAATGCTCTGTGAAGTTTAAAGGCTGTCAAGCCTTCTTGGCAAATTCCCTACACGAGCACAGCTGAGAAATGACAAACCTATCACCTGACTGGCTGGTGTTTAAAGCTGACTGCTTCTTATTAGGAAGCAATGAACCTTCCCTTCTGGAGTTCATTTTGTGTTTCATAAGCACCTATTCACTGAAAATTATGCATTTGAACTGATCGGAATTTGATTAGTGTAACACTCCAGTTTTATTATTTGTAGTAAATACAGGCATCTCTTATGGTTTTACTGCACATTTAGGAGAATGTCAGGATAGTTAAAGACTTACTTTTACTTCTCATGTGTTATTGCTTGACATTTAAAACATCCTAGAATAATATATGCCTGTATTGCAGTTACTCACTTGTTGTGCATTGCTCCATACCTACTCACACTCTACTTCCTCTCTGCTCCAGTGGGAAGAATAGGATGAAGGCAATTCTGCCTACTCAAGGACAAAGTACTGTGTCCCCAGCTAGAAGTTACTGTGAACTGCAGCAGCTAATGTCTTTAATGGAAAACTCCTGTACTAAACTCTGTGCTGCAGACTCTGTGATATTTCAACAGGCAGCACTGAGCAGGAGCAGTGCTGCTACCAGAGAGGCAGCACTGAACACTGAATTGCTCTTTCAATGTCAGCAGCTCCAGGAGTTGCAATGGGAATGCTCTGGGAAGCTTGATACACTTTTATCTTCTGACAGCCTTTCAATTATATGTCCTTTCATATCATTACATAACTTCCAGTGATCTGCACTGTGGACCTCAGTAATAAAAATCCATTTCATGCCTGAAGAACACAACTTCTTTGGTAAGTCAGTTTAGACCTAGACGGGGAACAATGCATTTGACCAGAAACAAATGCTGAGTGGAGTCAGCTGGTCAGGTCAGTAAAAGCTAAAAATAATATTTGACTTTGAGAGAAAAGAGAGTTCAGGACACAGCCTAGAGGGTAGATTCAGCCCTAGCTAAACATTTATCTCTGTATCAGTGTTACAAGGAGAGATCAGTCACCCAAACTTACATGCTGCAGAGGGGTTACAGATATATCTACAGAACTCACCAGTAAGGTCTGGGAGTAACTGAGAGCTTAATGTCATTATTACTAGTATGGTCCATAGTGTCTTATGACTATTAGCTTCAGGCTAAGTATTCACCAACATTTAATTCTACTTATGTTGAGAAAAATGCATATACTTACACAATTTACCTCCTCATTTACTTACCTGTTTTGTACACCATCATTATAGTGCATAACTGCAGCAACATATCCCAGTCATTAGGGATGCTTTTACAAAAATAAAGGAGGCTCACTTCAGCTGCAATTCCAGCTAATAGTGAAACATTTGTGTGACGTGTATTTCCAGTACTTCTCCAGCTTTCATTAGTACTAGCTGGCTGTCTCAAAAATCTGTAACATATTCATTTCAACAGTATCTGTATAAAGATGCAAGAGACGAAGTACAAAAAAAGCTGTTTTGGGTCAGGATATTTAGATCTTTTATGCCAGTGACGCCTGGTTTTTGAGAACCCGAAGCTGAGACTAGTGAAAGCTGCAGGCTGTCAGTACTTCTGAAAATGAAGGTACGTCTTCAGTGCTCAAATACAGAGAGAAGTGTCTAACCTATCTTTTGAAAATGTTGAGAGTTATCAACAGAAGTGCCTTCTCCTAAACAAATCCTATTTCTTTATTAAACAAGCAATTTGAGAACAAAGCCATCAGAAGAAAGAATTAGCAAAAATTACAGAAGTAAAGAAAATTAACTTCTGGGAATTTCCATAGGCCAATTTCTACAAGGTGAATGAGGTGCTCAAGAAGCTCAAAGTGAAGCCTTGAATGGTCTGTTCAAAACAAAGCTCTTGTTCATTGGGCTGCACTTCTCCAAGCCCACTTTTCAACTTCTTGCTTGACAACAGGGCATTGGACAAAGAACAGCCTTACCTCAAACTCCAAGGACTGGCATATGCCTCAAGCCTTGTTCTTCTCAGCTCTACACAATTTAATTAATGGTATGACATGATATACACAGTCTGTAACTTTTAAGGAAAGCAACTCCACAACTGACATTTAAAACTTTGTTCCTTAAAAGTTTAGTTACTAAGGTTGAGATAAATTTTGCCCAATTTCAGTTACCTAAAAGACAGCTACATAGTCTACAATAGGCATTTAGGCACATTTTCTAAACAGTACAGGGCGTTTCATTCCATTTGGGTTATTTTGACACATACCTGAAAAGGGTTTAAATAGCCTTTTGAACCCGAACTGAGTATATACACATATATAAGCAGCTGGAAAACAAAAAAACAGAACATGCAAGAAAGTAATGGAATCAGATGAACCTTGGTATTTTGCTACAAAGTTCTGGCTTGCTCAGGATGGGGAAAAATCAGACTTCCCTTTCTTCCTCTATAGACTTTTGTTCATCTTCTAGAAATATAAGTAGAGTCATCCAACCTTCTGAAATATTTTATTACTTATTAAAATCTTCAGTTACCAAGTGAAAAGGAATTACTACTCTCAAATTTCCAAGAACACTAGGTCATTTTCTTTAGGAAAAGAGTGAAAACGACCTACTTCAAAGTCCTCCTTGTAAGCCATTTTAGGAAATGGTTAGGAGTTTGGGCTCAAAGTAAAGGTATTTTGGTTCTGATGAAAAGCATTCTATGTGATGCAGCACAGTTTCTCCCTTCTTATTCCACTTGCTATATGCAAAGCAAAAAAAAAAAAATAAAAATATTTCTAAGAGCCCTAGATTACTATTTAAGGAGTTAACACACTTAAATATAATCTAAGTAAACCCTTAAGAAAGATGCATATTTTCACCCATTTTTTTCTCTCACTCACAGCCTCCATAAAACTGGAGTGTGAATACTGTCACCTAGGGTTTATTTCCAGCTCCAGCTAGGAGAAAGAATCTTGAAAAATCCACTGAGTTTTTTCTCAAGTCTAGAGTTGTGTTAGGCTTGAATAGCTTCTGGCCACATTCTTTTAGCTCCTTCTCTGCAGAGAAAAATCTACATCTAAAGCAGGGCATAGTTTAAATTTTTATCACCATTTGCAAGAGCAGATCCAAAAATAATGTGGGCAGAAAAGTGTCACCTCTTTTAGAACACATGGTGACAAGGAATGGGGTCCCATTTGAGGACTTCACACTGTTCTTCAGGGCAGACTTCAGGTCTGTTTTCTGGTGTGCAGTCAGGAGAAGCAAGGGAAGGACTGAGGCTGCACCAGGGTGTAGGAAATTAAGGTGTGTCCACCTACAGAGGGACTCCACATTAGTTATTGATATTAATTTTGTGGGCTGAAACCTCCTGGATGTGCTAGCTACCAACAACAAAGGCTGACAGTGGTCTTTTGCTTCACATGCTCTTTGCTGAAGAAACAAGCTAATTTCTAATAACTAAACACAATAATTGCATTTTTCTATGACATATGGATGTATATAAGTTTATTACAGAAAAATACAACTCAGTAGTTAGCTTGAAGGATTTAGGAAATGTTAGATTTATAATTTCCAATATAATTACATGATGTCCTTTAGTATATACAAGAGGACATTGCCTTTAACTGCAGGACCCCTTACTACCATTTTCTCCAAAAGACCTAACTCTTTCTGGATATAGGACTGAATTAAATACTTGTATCTGTCTTTAATGGTATGACCCTTGTTTGTTTCCTCTTTTTCATCCAGATTGTTGCTGCTGTAGAGTATTTACTTTCTAATAGATTTTCATTGTGCATAGTTTGTAGCAACAGTGCTACAGTAACTGAACCATATAAACCTTAATAAGTGAATTTTCACAGCAGCTCAATAAAGATACCAGTATCTTCAGAGATGAACAAGTGGAGAACGGAGCAAAAAACCCTAGAACCTGCAAAATTTGGTTTTCACATGACTGTCTCAATGAATTTGCTTATCCCAAGGGGAGATGATTTCTTCAAATATTTGGCATTTTTTAAAACTATTTCTATGTTCAACACACTGCACAAATATAGTTTATTTATTATTGTGTTACTTCTGTGAGGAAGATGATTAACTATTATATTTCTTTATGACAGAAAAAGTGTAAGAATTTAGATAAATCATCAAACTGTCCTGTCTCAAAGTAACAAGCACCACAAGTGCCTCTGTATAAGCTCTTTTCCAATGGCAAACAAAATGTGAACTAGTTTAAAATAATCCTATTTTTTTTTGCAGCCCGAGGTGACCTAATTATCTCACATTTGACATAAACTAAAACCATATAGAAAAATACTACAGCTCACCTGATGGACAGGAAGATCACTGTAAGTCTGTGTGGTGGCATATCCTAGAGAGGGTGAGAATGGTAGGTCCAGAACTCAGGGCTGTGGAGAGTCCCAACCTGAGGCTCAGTCCTTCAGAAGCCAGTGATTTATTGCAAATGATGTTGAGCACTCTCAATTCCCTGAACACCATTCAAAAGGTACAGTACTTCCCTAAGGCTCCAAAAATCTGAAAATCAAGATAAAGTTGGGCAGACATATTCAATGAAGAACATAAAATTAGTTGTCACATTAATATTTTAGCTTAAATGACCTATGTAGCTTCACATACCATCTCTGTGACACAGAGTTGTAGTTTGGATGACAGAAAAGTCTTGGAAGACATTACCTTCCAAATTCTGCATGCTATGAGATAAAGCAGTTACAAAAAATAACAACAGAATTTGCTACACATTCCTGTTCCCTGCAAAGCACAAGTAGAATGGGAGAGCATTGTGATCACATGCTTAGGGTCTCCAAAATGATGAGTGTGAACAGAGCAAAAAAGAGGGAAAGGAGCAAACTAGACACTGGTATTTCTAGGTTTTGGTTTATTTTTCTTTACTTTTTTAACCTTTTAGTAAAGTTATTATATAAAACTTTAGCTATAATTTTAGCCTAGATTTCTCTTTTAAATTCTTAATTTTTATACTTCTACAAATTTATCAGGTGCTGCCTCCATACCTTTTCTGCATCTGCAAGTATCTACTTGAGCTGAAGGCTCATAGTCCATGCACAGTAGTATGACTATGCTTTTGGCAATGTAATAAAAACATTGTGGGGGTGAGTTTTATGAACACCAACACTCTTTATGAAGATATTACAGCAGAATAATCATATTCTTCCGGAGTAAATTAATTCTGAGTGCTGGTATGGATGAGAATGGGAACTTGTAAGAACAAGTTGGGTTGGAGTTGTGTTTTATTTCTTGATAATATTAACAGAATCAATCCCATGAGAGACTAATTAAAATAATTTCTTATTCAAGTCAATGAATTGCTAGAGAATTTAAAGATTTAGGCTGGAGAGGGAGGCATTTTTTAAACACATTAGTTAGTCTCTTCAGCCAGCCAATGGAGACAAGGTACATCCAGAGAGTGTTTCAGAGCATCTGGCGTAGGTATTCTGAATTATTTTCTGTAAGCAAAGATCACTCCACTGAATGTATAGATACCGTAGTGACCTGTAGCAGCACAAGTAGGTATCTGAAGCTTGGTGATGAACGTGCTCAGTATTTCCCCGAGTGTTACACCAAGGTAACATCACATAGAAGAAAAGAATCCTGATCAGTGGACTAGGGGAATATGGGCATCTTTTCATAGCTTCTAGCAAGTTTACTGAATTGGCAAACAACAACTTTGTGGACATCTCATGATATTCTCCAAAACAAATAGATTTTCATGAAAGAGTCAGAAAATAATTTTTGGGTCACTCGGGAGTTCCTTATATCCTAAGTAAGTTTATGATACAGGAAACCTCAGTTTGCAAATTGTGTTAAACCTTTCCATAAACTTGGAGACATTTTCTTTGATGGAAATGATTAGGTAGGTATAAACATCAGGCTTGCAAAATAAATAGTAAGCACTCTGAAGTTAGTTAAATATCAGTTACAGGTCTGTGAAACCCAAATTCAGGTCTTGTCATGTATACATTTGATGTAGCCAGTGTCTGAGTTAAATTTTGTTAGGTTTTTTTTTTAACCATTGAGTTTAAAATGGTTGAGTTAGTTTTTTTTTTCTGCTTGATTTCATGCATAAGAAAGGGCCCTGAAAGAACAGCTATTCAATATTTCTTTTATCCCCATTATTCAATGTGTTTTTCCTTTATTAATTTACTGAACTCTATTCAAAACTTTAATTTTTCTTGACAAAATTATGAATTTTGCAGTTGGCTTTCTGCATCATTTGTGGCTATACTATGTGAATACCTCATTAGTGCAACTAATAATTTATTATATTCCTGAGTTAAAATAAAATGTTCAACTGTTACATTCCCTGGGAAAGCCAAGGTTTGCACCTAACCTTAAACAGCACTTTACATAGGCACAGCTGATGATTCCACTTGTAACTCTGATGAAAATCAGATCCAAAGAGTCTTTGTAAGATCTCAAGACAGCAAGAAACACAACATTAGCAGGCAATGTTTGAGCAACTTTGAGCAACTTGCCTACCCTCACACAAAACTCTGCAGATAGAGGTGCTGAAGGATCATATAACCCACTCCTCTGTCTCAGTTAAACTCAGCTGTTTGTCATTAAACACCCTCCACCTTAACCCAAATCACTGGGAATGTCAGCCAGTGGTTCTGTG
Organism: Monarcha castaneiventris obscurior; assembly: GCA_026261815.1. Lineage (NCBI taxonomy): Eukaryota > Metazoa > Chordata > Aves > Passeriformes > Monarchidae > Monarcha > Monarcha castaneiventris. Next base: position 12,297,569 of record JAMPIT010000624.1, on the reverse strand, counting down.
GCTAAGACCCTATTTGGGCACACGATCCTTTTACATTACTACAGCTATCAACTTGTACATTAGGCAAAACAGTGCAATTAAAAATACGAGCACTGGGAAAATAAGTCTGAGATAGGATCATTCTGGTGTTGTCTAATTTGCTAATACAGACAGAGCTTTTGCTTGCTCTACATATTTCTCCTGACCCCTCCACCATGCACCCCAAACATCTTTTTCTGGATCTGACAGAAAAAAAGATTTTTTATTTTTCTGAACTGTTTAGCATTTTGACCAAAATCCTTGGGTTGAACAGATACTCCTCTTGGAAAATTTAATTTGAAGTGGACACAGTTGCATTTATAGAACATCTTAATGGTAGATAATATGGCCAGCCCTGCAAAAAGTATATTTACAAGAAAAATGAGAAAAATGGAGGCATGGCAGATTAAACTGTATAGCTTGCACTGTATTTTATCTATGAGAGCTATGAATGAGAATGATTCATTGAAATAAGTTCAGATGAGGAACCTCGTATAAAATGTTTTTATACTAAAAAGCTAACAGCTGTCTAGATCCTTAAACATATTCTTAGGGTTAGTTTTGGTTGACTATGTATTACAAAATCAGGTGCCTTATTTCCATTAATTTAGCTAAGCAGACTCCAAAGCAGAAAAACCCACACAAATGACTCTGAATCTAAAATTATCCCTAAAATGGTCTAAAATATAACTCGTGTTATTTCTAGAACTGTCAGCACTATAAAGTTTAAGAATATGTAGTTTTTTAGGGTCCAGTCCCATTGTGCTCAGTGCTATGGGAAGGACATTGGGTATTACCAGGAATCTCAAGCCCTTATCAGTGTTTTGAGATGTTTTTCTTGCTCATCAAAGACATACAGCATGAGAAACTTACCACTGCAACAGGTGATGCAGCTACAGAAAAACATGGTTATAAAGGAAATGGATGAAGATAATAATAACAGGCTTCTTCACTGTAAATCTGGCATATGTAGGCATGGTCCCCATACACACACAAAATTTTGCTGTGGCTTCATCCAGTTGCCTGGTAAAGTCCAGCAGGCACCAAATGATGACAGTGCAACTGCACAGTGGACAAGGGAGTTCAGTTCTCTAGATGAATCCCAGCTCAGAATATATCCTGTGTTTCATTTCCTGATGCAGCTTCTTACCCTCACCTGCTGCTTTGCTAATTGCACTTTATTACATCACTTAGACTGCTGAGTGACCTTAGCCAAACCATGCAGCTTCACCGTTTGCCTAACTCTCCATTACAAGGCAGAGATTAAAATACCTGCTGCCTTTAGTAAGCATTTTGAGTTCTAGGCAGCAATTTTTCTTTTAAGCACTGTAGGTGCTATTTCAGCTTTGTAAGGACTATGCAGCACTACTGGGGTTCTAGTAACTCTTTCAAATGAGCACTAGATTCCCTGAAGCACGTATCCCACAGGCCTTCCCAGTCTAATGAGCAACCCATTTTTGCCTTAGATCTGCAAACAAGTTCAGTGATACAAAAAGTATTGTGCCGCCTTCAGAAATTTGATCATTCTCATGAAAAGAAAGTAGTGACCACCATGAATGGATGAACTTGATTGCCAAGTTGAGATTTGAGTGACCAACAGTCCCAAGCAAGTACCTTCAACTAAATATTTTTCTTGCACGTGGGAAAATTGGTTATGATGTTATAAAAAGTAAAATCTTGATGTGGTACTGTATCTGAAGTACTCTTCCTGGATCAAAGTTATTTCACACTGCTGCTAAGAAGGACATGGGCTGGAATGAAGAAATCCACTCCTTAACAGGTAAGTGCTCTGTTTGAATTTAATTAAATTATAAAACTGACTACAGATCACATTCTGAATTTCATATTCCCTTTTCAGTCCTTGATGTCAGCATGGATTTTTAGTATATGAAGCCTTGGTTAGGTCTGCAGGATTGAATTCTCCATCAAAAAGCTACTTTTCTTAACAAGAATTCAAGGTAATGCAACATTCCTGTCAGTTATTTTTATCTTTACATCATGAATTCTGAAACAGATATTAAATAGTCAAAATGCCATATAGACTTATAAAAAGAACTCTATCAGTTTTAAATACTCAGAGAATACCACTCTGAATTACTACATTATTAGCAAATAGCAACATTTCATTTGTATGACAGTGTCCTTGATTATCTTTTCAGCTACAGTAGGTATATGAAACATGTTCTTCTGTGAAGAAGAGAAAAAAAGGGGAAAAAAAAAACCAAAACAAGAAAGAAGCTGCATTGGCAAGACCTTTTTACTGAATTTTGCCACTGGTTGTGCTGGATTGTTATAAAGTTCAGGAAGAAATATAATGAATTATTAGCTAAGCAATGAATATGGAGTTTGAAGTGAATACAATAAATCATGATACAAAATATCTGCACATTTTGTTCTGTTTACTGTGCAGAAGTAAAGAAACTGTGCCCACCCAGAATGCTGAGTCACAGATGAGCAGCTCAGCAGTTTGTACCTCTGACTTGTTGGTGGTAACATAGTGTGAAGGTCTTGTAATGCAAGGGCATGTAACAAAGGTATTCACTGCTTTCCTGTGAGTAAGCCATCCATCACAAGCTAATGCAGCCAGCACGGCAACAGCAGTGCCAAACAAGATATAAGCAGCTATTCTCACACTGTATAACAAGAAACTATACCTCCATTAAATCAATAAGGTACAGCAGCAACAGAAATAAACCAGGAAACATTGTTTTCATCATTAATTCTACTCTTATCAGGGCACCAAAGCATTTCTGTTTTCCACCTCGCACACCCAAATGTTGTGAATAGATATTAGGAAGTTCTGATCATTTCCATATAGCATCTTGAAAAATTCTTAAGGCACATGCAGGATATAGATGATCTACTGCACATCTTTTTCTTTCATGATTTTCTTTTTAATATGTGAATGATGACCATTACAGCACGGGTGTGATCTTCCTCCAATAAACCTTCCTTCTGATTTACATATTTGAAATATGTCTGCAATTGTACTCTCAACAAATCTTGCTATTCTATGGTAAAGCATACTAGGTTTCAAAATTAATTCAATTATTTTAGGAAAGGAGGCATTTAGGTGTTTCAATAACTACCCAATACAGCCTTTTAATGATTTATGTAAGAAAAACAAACCTTTGAAACAGTGACATTTTTTTTGTAGAAGTTTAGAAATCTGCATTTCTTAGGCTTAAGATGACAAAAATTACTTCTCTTTGAGAGTGAAAACTTTGTTCCAGATATGCATGATTTAGAGATGTATTTCAACATGTTCTGCCAAGATGTAATACAAATTACTGAGTCAACCAGAGATTGTGAAAGGACAGAAAATCTTTCCTGTACTCACACTGGCAGGCACTGTTCATCTTCAGATTCCATGGTTTCAGAACATAAATACTGTATACAGTATGTCTCCACTAAAAGATACGGGCATACTCATAAGCAAAGCTCATAAATTGTCTAATAGCCATGTAGATCAGCAAATCTTTCAGTAGGAATAATTTTCCTAATGCTACAAATGAATTTGAAATGTCTGGTCCTGACCTACAGGACCAGAAACAAAACCAGTGGAAGAAAAAGGAAAGGCTTAATGGTTTCAAAGCTTTCTGTCAGGTCTCAATGGTAAAAAGTAATGACTAGAAAAATTTAATTAGCTAAAAACAGAGTGGATGATGGTGATCATCTTTGAAGCCATAATGCCTTGAGAAAGTTACCTGTGTGCCTGTTCTGTCTCAGCAGCCCAATACAGTAAAACTGATAACACGTGACACTTTTTCTGGTAACTCTTGGGTTTCAATAACTGACGGAGGTCACAGAGTGCATCTAAGTTTTTAATGGAGGACAAAAAACTTCAGAAGACATTAGGATTATTTTTCTGTTCAGCATTCAAATATTTTTCAGTTTTTCCTGTGATTTTACTTGTTAATTAGTGTTCTTTTTGTACTTTGATGAATCTGTTGATTCATCAACAGAGGATGACATGAAATAATAAAAAATGTGTTTTTTATTCTTTGGACATTAACTACAGTCAACCCTTCCAATTATAGCCTTTCTTTTTGTGTGAAAACTTTGTAACCTCTTAGTGAAATGAAAATTTTTATTAATCCTACCTTGAAAAAAATGCATCTACAAATGAACTCTGTCCTCTTGACCCCTAAAATCCATGGTTTCTGATATAGGGATAAATTGGTTCTTTGTCACATAAGATTCATTTATAACCTATTCTATGATTCTGGCTGTATTAATATTTTTCCCAAACTACTTTATCTTCTTGCAATCTTCAGCCATTTACTGAAGTTCTACAACATTATAGAAGAATTGGGGTAATACTTATTAAAACCCAAAACTATTTGCTTTAACATATTTGTTAAGAAGTTAGCAAACAGACTGTGTAAGATTATAAACTTGTTTAGATCTGGTATTTCTTTCACAAAAGAAATTACAGAAGACAACAGGAGAACAATTTTCTTTCAAAATATGTATCTGTTTGAGAAACTCAGGCTGTTTCTCAGTTGTCTTTTCATTTTACACAGTATTTTTCCATAAAAGAAAGGAAGTGTATCAGTAAACTTTACAGAGTATGAGGTATCTCTAAGAAGATTGCACGAAGACAATTGGCGGTGCTGTCCCTACTTAACCTTTATACAGTCTTGAATTAACTTGTTTCTGCAAGTTAATGCAATACAATATGGAAAATGCTCTAGGACTTCCTTTCCTTAATGGATCACAGGCTTCTTTCACCCATTATCAAAGACTTTTTCTCTCCAATGTTTAGCTTATTTGATGATTCTCCTTTACCTCCATTTATAATTCTGTAGCTGCAGTATTTGACTCTTGCAAAACTTTGGACTTTGGCAGTGGGAGTGTTGTTTTGTGAACTTTCTAACATGAAGGAAATGCATCACTAATGTAGACAAAATTGGTTTTTATTTGAAGACAATAAATTGATTACTTGTTCTTCATTTCAACCTTCAGATAATAATCCTGGATGATATTTCATGAGGACTACCATAAATCCATATTCTCATGACAAAATTATAAGCCTTTCAACCGATGCACTCATATATGTTAATCATCCTGATTCTAATGGTAACTTGGTTGCTTTACTAAATTCCTGATTTGCAGCTCAGTATCTCAGTCAAGGCTGTGGTTTGGCAGCCCCCTGGCAACAGAAAGACACAGGCCTTTCCATCCTGCTGTGCTCAGTCACAAGGTCCGCACATTTATTTCCTCAGCCCTACCACAGACACAGTGATGTTTCTGATGCCCTCACTCACCACCACTAACACCAGTGCTATGCAGTTTGGAAGCCAGCACATGTCTAAATAAAATGGAGTAATTATGCTGGGCTATGGGAGGGGTGTGGAGTAAGGGGATAGAGATCTCTTGGCTTTATGGCTGTAGCTCCGTCACTCTGAATGGAGGTTGAGGACCTCACTGAGCTACAAAAACATTGCCAATATTCTCTGAAGTGAGGTCAGATATACTGTATTTCCTGAGGTTCTTAATTTATTCATCTGAAGATTTAAGATCTTCAGATGAATAAACACTGCAAGATAAGCTGAATGGGAAAGAAAGAGTTACATGGTGCTGCTTCATTTTCTAATAGAAGTTGCTGTTCTAGAAACACCTAATTTTTTCAGTTAGAAGAGCTCTTGAATACATGCAAGAAGTCTGCTAAACAAAATATAATTTGCTGATTTAACTACTAAAAAAGTACTAAAACCTATATTGCACTATTTTCTTCTAAAGATCAAACTGTCCTATATATGAAGTCAACCTGGACAAACAAAAAAAATCTTAGAAATATTTAAACAGAAATTTTGCATTTTTAACTTCTCTTTCCCAATGTTTTCACTTATTTATTTTGAATTTATTTTCTTCCTATTAAAAACAGAACTAATTGGTATGTGAATTAAGCCAATTTGGTTGGTGACAGGTGTCTTGGAGTGATCTGTAGCACAAGTGGAGTTACATGTTTTCTGGTGGTGCATATAAGTTTTGAGGACCTCAGAATTATGGCTGACCTGACTGCTGGATGTGTGGAATATGTCACAGCTTTCCATGGAATACCTGAAGACAGCTGTTAATTACAACAACCAGACTCTCTTGTTACTCTCTCAAAAAATAATAAAGTGGATTATGTTTTTCCTAAGACATAGCTGATTAACTGCAAGGCTTCTTCAGAAACAGTAGTGAAATATACTTTTAGTTAGCACTGAACAGCACATGCAGTCATGGGTAATTTTTCATACTATTTTCCTGAAAATCAATAGAAAAAATGTTTGCATAAACAGTTGCTTGCTTGCACTGACTTAACCTACTTTTTCTAAATAATTTGTATGTAAGAATATTTCAAAATGCATAATTTTACTGACATTTTCTGCCAATTTTTTTTATCTACACAAGTAATGGCTGTAAAATGGACCTGGAGACAGGAATATTAAAGGATGCTGCTCTGCTATAAAGCTGTATTTACTGAAGTCCATCCTCAAGGAGTTCACAGTAGTTACCCTCACATAAAAATGTGATGCACAAGTGAGAAATTAATTTTTTCTACTTTGCCCTGGATCTCACTTACATCAGGTATGACCTGCTCACAGCTTTGTGTTATGAATCATTTCAGTAAGGCATATGATGAGTATTTCCTGGAATACTTATATAGTAAGATCTATAATACATAATAATCTAAAATCACAGTTAAACCAGTAAGAAACTATTTATAGCAATGGAAAATGTGTTTCTTTTCTGTAGAGATATATCCTGATCAAATTTGTGTAACTATGTGCAAGGTGGGTAGATGGAAGATTTGCCTACAGTGGTACATTCACACTGAGGGGACTGTAATATGCAGACAAACCTTAATGCCATGTTATATCACTTTGGTCTGTAGGGTGGTTGTAGTGCATCAATAAAACCAATTTATAAAGATCTTGAGGCAACTCTTAGCAGAGGAAAATTAAACCCTTTATATCTTCTTATACAACACAACTTGTGGTTTGTAAGTAACTGTTGAATACCACCATACCTGGAAAATGTTACATCATCCAGACCACAGTAATGGGAAAAGATGCCAGAGTAATAAATGTGTCTAGGATTGTGTATTTGTGTGTATCTTATCTAGCTTAACAATGATGACAAGAATTTGTACTTTTTGTATTGTGATTAGGTTCACACTTCTGACTCTATGGACAAAGTTTTAACTTAGCTGAATTTTTTTTGTTTGTTTCCAGCAATGACATTTGTCTTCAGTCAAAAATCTCAGATAGAACCTGAAGTCTCTTTAAGGAGGTCATTAAAGATAAACTTTCAGATTTAAATGTGTTTAACAGAGAAATACAAGTAATGCCTCCATCCATGCTATTGCACAGTAATACCTCAGTGTCCCTACTGTTCTAAAGCATATAATAGAAAAACCTACCAAGCATAAGAATAAATAACAAACTTCCTGTCTCTATACAGATAGATTTTTTCATAGGAAGAAATGTTAAATATTTTCAGAAGCAAAGACAAGCTAGTTTTGTATGTTTCTTTGCTATGTGACTAGCCAAAATGTAGGCTTGCTTTTAATAAAAATAAGCTCATGTTTTTGGCAAGAGCAGTTATAAAGTAGACCATCTTAATATTTACCATTTAAAGGCTAGATGACAAGACTTTTTTTATTTAAATGAAGAGTAGCATAACATGTATGTAAATGTTTTGATTGCCATTATACCATAATCACGATGTTGATACGCAGAGAAACACTGCTGGAAAGACATTGATTTTAAAACTGTAGCTGAATACATTTTCGTGCATTAATAAAAACAAATGCACAGATCAAACAGGAAATAGGAAAAACCCCTGAGATGCAGCAGAGCTTACCTGACCACTTCCCAGCAGATCTGCTGCTTAGCTGTCCAGTGCCTGTGAGTCCCTGAAATAGTGAGACAGAATAAACTCAATGTAACCATCATGTAGCCTACTAAATTCACTTTAACACTTCAAAGGACAAAACATACTCATCATAAACTATTCAAAAAGAGCTAGCATGCAACTCCAGCTGCAAGAGATTTTGTTCACAAACTGAACAGCAATTGGCCTGTACTTTAGTCGCATCAAAAAAGTAAACCAATCACATTGACAAAAAGCCACTGTAAACAAAAAGACTGTATTGAAAGGATTAACAGTTTTGGCATCCCTACCATCAAGTCTTCTGTTCTTTTTTTTCTTTTCTTCATCAAAATTTAGGTTATATATTTGTTGTTAGCAAGAGTTGCATTACTATTATTGTTAATTTTAGTTCTGTTTATTACCTTGAGGGTTATATATTGTAGAATAATTTTGTTGTCACTAGTTAATGTTAATTAGTTGTTTTAATAGCCTATATACCTATTTGTTATCTTTTGGTAGGTTTACTTTTTTAACTATCAGTAACTTAATAACTGAGAATATTTTACATTACTGTTGCATACTCAAAATTACAGAGTTACTATTAGTGTTACCTGTTTAACGTTTAGTCATCCTTTGAGTCCTGCGACATATTTCCTTAATAATCATCAGCCATCAAGTCTGATAGTCTCAAAAGAAATATCAGCCCTCTAAACTGCCTTCAAGGGCGGTGATATTTAGCACTGAAAATTACAAATAAAGTTTTTGAAGTTGAGTACCAACAACTGGGCAGTGACACTGATGATTTGTTTATCAAGACAAATTGTTATATACTACGAAAAATGCAGTCAACGCACTCTTCTGAGTGAAAACAAATAGGTGAATCTATGCAATGCTTACATGTTGAATGGGATATTTAATGTGCGGGGAAACTCAAAGGTTGAAGAACTAGCATTTAGACAGTCTAACAGTGGTAAGTGGTAATCTTACCTCTTTAAACTCCATTACATTCTCACGAGAGACATGCTAATACAAACAAGTCAATCAGAGTTTGTGTTTAGCAAGATCAAGCTTAAAGGATAGTTTAAAATCCATTTATTGTTCTAAAGCATTTTTTTCCATTAACATGTTATACATTAGTGGATACTAACCATGATTCATGTAACAGTTTAGTTTGTTAACTTTTATATTATTTAACAACAAGAAGTTATTAATACAGCTTTTAAAGTCTTACACAAAAAATCTTAAAACAGGCTTGGGTTCATTTTTGTAATTTTTATATAAAAAACATTTTAGGCATCTCTTGAAAAAGAAATAAAGCAGGCATTTAAAGCTAGAAAACAAGTAATTCCAAATTTAGTTTGTTACAAAAGGTTTCAGCTTTATTGACAAATTATGGCAAACATATTTGACAAAATTATGGTTTCCTATTTAGAGAAGCTTACACATGGAACTTTAAGTGATTTTTTTTAACAAATACAGGTTAAAACACTGAACAACTTCAGTTAGCTACATACATACAGTAGCTGCTTGTTTTCAACCCCATTAAAACAGCATTTAAAATTAAATTTACAAACTTAATATCGAACATCTTAATCTAAACTAACATATATTAAAAAAGACAGGTTAAAACATCTTATCTACAGCTTGATTATTGTCTCGCTCAAAAAAAAAAAAAAAAGAAAGGAAAAAATAATCATATTACAGTCTTTCAGCAACCCTAAACAGAAACTCAGCCTTAGCTAGTATGTAGAGAGACTCAAGATCTGTAACAGTGTCATGCTTTTTAAGTTACACACAGCAATGAATACAACCAACAGAACATCATCTTTGAATAGTTTCTAGACAATGCTTGCCAAAGGTTTTTTGTCTCTGTTTTTTTAAGTCCGTGTTATAAAATAATACTAATGCCAATGTCACGCCAATGTTATAGGAAATACAAGTAGTACATAGGATAATAATGAGCAGTAATCCCTAGGATAGAAAAGAAATGGACTATTACTTGTCTTGTTGCTGTTTATGTGGAGACCACAGGCTATTAATTGTCTTTGAGATGAGGTCACAGATGAGGAGGACCTTCAATATCTACCATAGGGGTGTTCCCTGTAACCCCCTCTGGCTGACCTTGGAGGTGGTGCCTTTAGGCTGGAACGGGTTGTAGCCCATTCTTCTTGTGCTAAAAACAGAAGAGAAAAACAAGTTTTGTAAATACCTAAAATTGAAAGAACAAAGGGATGCCACTGCTAATGGCTGTCAAAATTTTTGAGGGTTCTGGCTGAAAGCTTTAGAAAAACAAAATGAGGATGGTGTTATCATCCATTTCTTTATCCTCCCACAAAAAAACTTACAGAAAACTAACCTACTTCTCTACACAGGAAACCTGTCTATCTTAGGAAGGAAAAAAAGCCTTACTCCTCCACTTTCAGCAGAGAATGAATAACTACTGTGTTGGTGGTACAGTCAGCTCTGGAAAAATCACCATGTTAGTCTGCCAGTTCAGAATTTATTTGATGTTTTGAGTTTTTAGCATTTAAGTTAAAGCAGGAATTTGAATAACATTTAATGCTGTTGGTATGGTAACAAAATGAGGAGTTGAATCATGAACAGATAAGAAAGATATGTTTGATTTTTTACTTCAATTTGAGACCAAAAGAAAGAAAATAATGGAAGAAAAATGTGAACTTACTACATTAAGTAAAAGATTTTATTCTGCAGTATCTTTAGAACACTTTTTCAAATTTGGTGAATCAATTATGCTCAGGACGAATAAGGCAAAAACTGTAAGACTGGTTCAGTTTTTACAAAGCTTCTACAAATCTTCTTCTTCCTCCCTGGCATGATATTTCTGGAATTTAACCCTCCCAAATATGCAATCAGGAAATTCCCTACAGTGGTGGTCCAGCAGTTGATCCCAAAACTTGAATTATCTCCTAAATCAGCCAGTGGGTTGTCAAATGATTTCTGGTTTTGTCTTCCACTGACTTCAACTGATCATACTTAAGAGTGATTAAAATGGAAATGGCACAAACCACAGTGTATTATCTTCTATCACACCAGAGTGCAACATTGCTGGTATCTTGGTTTTGCTAATGACTGCTGACTTTTGTGGCCACTAAGAACACAAATAGATGTCACTAGGCAAAAAATGCTAAATGGTTAAATCAGGTATCAAAGATTCCTTTTGTAAAAAGATAATGCTATGTGACAATGAAAAATGAAAATATAAAACACAAAAAGACTTAAAATTCTGAAAGCTATTTCTTCTCTGCAAAATGTCTTCTCTGCAACTACACTTCATTATCTCGTTGCCTTGAGGTATGAGGGGAATAGCAGCTGTAGAGCTCAAGTGAGTTCAGGCTAGCGTATATGGAGTAGGCATTTCTGGAAAAGATTTGGTAGCAGTTGATCTTGCTATGGAACAAGAAACACTCCTGCTGTGATTTTTTGGTGCACTCCATTTATTTTCTTTTTCTTTGAGTTCTTCAGGATGTTCTCTTTTTGAATATCAGGGGTTTTATGGTCACATGAAACCAAAGTTTACTGTGGAAAGCTACTGCCTAGAGGGTTGAAGAAGTGGCAGCCAATATGATATAGTTCTAAATCCTCAGGTCTCTCATTCCTACAGGGAATAAGTTTCTGTATAGTGAATTTAAAAATCCTGTCTCTGCAGAATGTACCATTACACCCTTTAAAAATGGCATTTCGCTGTAAATTTTTTGCAGCTTCAGTTACCCTTTGCTGAAGTGGTACTGCATGTGCAGAGGCCTTGGGGACAAGAGAGATTTATATGGGAAAAAGAAGCTTTATTTAAATAAATTAAAATGACTGAAGTAGTAAAAATATCCAGTAAATGTACAACACAAAGACAAGCCAATTTCTTGTTCCTTTTTAGTAGCCTCACCGTTGTCCAGATTGAAGCACCTTCATATAAAGGTGAAATGTAGAGTCTTTTTGGTAGTACTCATGCAGTTAGAAATGACTTTATATTATCAACTGGAGGAAACTCTTTTTTCTTGACTGTTCTTAAAGCAAATTGCTCCTGTGACTGTACCAGCTTCTGATATGGAACAAAAACTGAATCATAATTTGTGGTACAAGTCTCTTATGCTCATTTTTTCAGTAATATGGTGGACCTTTTTGCTTGATTTCAGACCTTAACATCGTAATTGAAATATGACATGATAGTTGACAGCTAACAGCTCCTGTTGATAGAGCCTACTGTATTAACAGGTGAATCCATAACCAAAACAGATGTGCAAGTTTTGGGACTACAGCCTTTAGCTGGGAAACCCTTGGTGTATACCACTCATACAGCAGTAAAGGATTATATATTTATTGTGGAGAAAGCAAGGTGATAGGGAGCAGCACTATCAAGAGTCTCTGAATCACACTGTCCCAATATATTACAAAATGCAGCCACACCAAAAAAGAAATCAGATTGCTAGTGTTTTTTATCCTAGGGGGGGTTTTAATGAACAATATATCTGCATGCTAGTAATTAAAGTTCCCTTGACATGGAAGCTGCTCTTTCATGTCTCCCTTCCAGAACTCCAAGTTAACCTTTTTCTTTCAGCACCAAGGGAAGAAAGGGAGCTCTTGAGAATGGAAATCCCTATTTTCAGGAACAGTCTTAAAAGGCTGGAGTCCTATAGATTACCTCAGCAGTCACATAGAGATTTGGGCAGCTCGTTGGGTAGTAGAAGGGTTGATTACCAGGCTGAGTTTCACTGTGAGAAAAGGAGAACAGTGAGCAAGCCTGGTCTTTCTCTGAAAGACTGTGCCAAAAGGGGAAGGAAAGAGAGCCTGGACATATTTCATCATAATAAAGTGACCTATTAATGGAATGGAAACTGAGAGGGATTTCAGGTGAAGAGCAGGCAATAGGTGTAGCTTTGGAGACAGAAAGGTAATTGGGAGAACTGCAAGTAAGACACTGCCCAAGAAGGAAGAAATGTGCAAGGGTGGATGTTGTGTTTCAATGCTGATTTCTTTGCCTTTTTCTGATTCCTGTGAAGAGAAACCCTGTGGAGTCTGATCTTCCCCTTCTCTTGGTGACATGCAGACTTCCATCCAGTCTTTCTGCTCTAGCAGACCACACTTATTCCCTGTCCTTTTCACTTCTGACTGTCTCCAGTGCTGTCAGGTTTCAAAGACTATGGTCAAAAAGAAATCCACACAGGCAGATGAATAATTGAGGGCAGAGTTTTTCCAGGAATTTCATGTTATGGGCAACTTTGCCATTCTTAGTTAAGGAGAAATATTGTATGTTATGCTTTCAGAAACTGAAAGTGTAAGTTATAGCAGCAAGATGTAAAATTAAGAGAGTTTATAGATGAGGAATCTGAGAGTGCTTGGGCTAAAGGATTGCTTTGTGTCTGATATGAAGTGTTGTAGCTACTTTGGTAAGAACTGTGAAGACATGGGCACAGCCCTTTTAATCACACAATCAATCTGCTATATGCTCCCTGTGAATTGGCATTTGAAGCTCACCTTTAGGATATAAAATTAATTCTTATTATCACAGGCAATCAGCACCCTTGGTTTATGCCTGATAGAAATTGCCTATTAGTGTTTTTGCACTGCTTTTTATGGTTCAGATGGACTCTTATTTACTTTGCTGTGTTCATTGAGTTATATGAAATGATTCCAATATTTATCACAGACATTACTGATACATTACTTGAGGCTATCTTTGAAGATTTTTTTTTATCAGCTGCTAGGAGACTCCACAGCTTTTATCCGTTTAAATACAGAATTTTAGTTAGTTTTTCTTTTTCTTTTTCTTACTAGAGAGTCAGAATGAAAAAAGGTCATATAATTTTTAACCTGAGAAATTTCTTTGAATCAAAAATGGATCAAAATGGTAATATTTATAGCACAGAGAGGGGTACATATGAAGTTGTTTCTGTCTTACTATTTTACCTATGCATTATTGAAAGCACAGAAAAATTCAGTGGTCTATCCATGTGACTATCAGCACATGCTTGAATGTCTTCAAGTAAAGATTCGAGAAAATCACATATTTAGACACTTTTTTTTTTACTCTTCATTTAGCATTCTGCAACCTTATCACGGAATTTTCCAGCATTGAATAAAACTTTCACAAATGCAAAGAGGGAAACAATGCAATAGCTAAAGGGCAGATAACAATAATTGATGAGTTAAAAATAAAAATATATATTAATGGCATGTGATTTACATAGGAATATATTATTTTCTAGTTATTTTTTATTTATAGTCATTGCTTAGTCCTGGTACTAATCAAGACCTGATCACTTTTTCTTCCCAGTAACTTATTTAATATCTGAATATTGCCCACAATTATTGGCACAATTTTATTAATTTCTGGTCAATTATTTCAGATAGGTGGCCAGGAAAATATTAGAAAGAGTTATTCTGAGTAGATAGTTAAGATGTATATAACAGCAAGTAGTGTAATGGTTCAATTTGATTTTTCATTTACCTTTTGGTGTTTTAGAAACAGAAGTTGTTTTTAGTTCAGAATAAAATAGTTTTCTTTCCTGTGAGAAAAAAAAAAAATCTCTTTCACTGCATACATGTGGAGAGAGCACACTGCACAGGAACTGGGATTACTAGCTCTACTCCTTGTTTGCTCAGTGACCTTGGACAATTGTTCAATATTTTGTGGTATGGCTTCCTCACTGGTAGAATGAGACAGGAATACCTCCCTCCCTGGGGTGTTCTGAGATGTAGTTAATTGCCTGAGAAGTAAGAGAAAAATGATATAGATGTGCTGAGCAGAAGACCCAATAGAAACCAGACACACAGCTTTAAAATGAGAACTCTTAAAATTAGAATGTCTTTGTTTGGACAGTTCAATTTGTGCTGTATATCTAGTAAGCCTCCAAACTTCTCCCTCCATAGGAAGATGAATGGAGACAAAATACTGCTTGCAAATGGTTGGAAAATTTGTCCTGCACAAGCTAATGACTGAAGCTCAACTAACTTTGACACAGACAGTATTTCAGCCAAAAAATCCATACAGAAAACGTAGCTACACTTTTCTAGTATCATAATTGAACAAGTATATATTATTTTAGACAAAAATGCAAGAACAGATTTGTTTGGGTTTTTTTTAAAGAAGAACATGCACTTTTTTTCACTCGTCTAGTCTCTTTTTGCTTATCTGCAAAGCCTGCAAAATACACAGGATTTTATGACTTGACATCTATGCATTTTATTATTTTGTGTGAAGAAGAGCTGAAATGACTATCTTTTGAATCACAAATGGTGCCTTTCTTACTTGAAATCTGGAGTTTTGAGAAGACAAGAAATGTTTCCAAAACACAGGCTCAAACCAATTAAGCTTACTTACACCATTCTAAGTGCCCTTTATTTTACTAGACCTGCTGTATGAAATATATACAGCTTAAAAACCAGAAATGAATGGAAAACCTTGTGGTTTAACAGTCTAGTTTCTGAAAATGGTCATAGCTCTTCAAAACACCCCAACCTACTGCCCCTATGCTTGATAGTACCTTCTCTTCAGGAGGGCTAACAATTTAGACTGCATGGCTGCTCCAAATGTGTTTTTGGGTTGTGAGCTTCTCTGGCTTGAACCGTCAGTGGAGGATCACAGAAATCCTCCAGCTAACAGCCGTGGAGCAGATGAGAAGTGCTTGTGCAGTCCCCTCTGCCAGCCCTCCCTGCAGGTGAAGCAATGACAGCGAGAGGTGCAGGAATGACCCCTGGAGAAAATGATTTCCTAGAAGGCTTCATCCACTTTTGTAGTGAGCACCTGCCACAGGCAGGGAAGGAGCAGCGTCAGAGTACACTGGCAACTAGTTTGGGAGACTGCAATGCCAGGAGGGAGAAGACTATTACCAGTGTTGTTGAGAGGTGAGTGTGAATGTTACAGTGTAGAAGGAGCTTTATTCTTATTTTCAGTAAAAATTGATTTTCTATTACTTTATGGTCACGCAACATGAAACATGCAAGAAATATGCTGCATCTGGAATTAAATAGATGCACATCAATATTATACGACTTTTGTCTTAGATTCTCCAACACTACAGGTTCCCATGGTGCAAGACAGTGAAATTACCATTTGAAATATTACATAGGAAAGTTTTACATGATTTACTTATTCTTATTCTGTCATAGAAAATGATTTATAATTCACAAGTAATAGAGGAAGCACAATAAGTTGCTATAAATTAAAACCAATCTTGTGCTACATGCGGAATTTTTTTGATTGTTGTAGCATAACTGAACTACAAAAGTTTTAGGATATACAGACAGTTAAAAGAATGTGATGAGTTTAAATATGGAACTTTCTAAAGAATTATAGCCTAATTAAAACTCTGATTTGACAAAACAGCAATACTTCTAGTATCATCCCCACATTAGTTGTCATAGCTGAATTCAAAATGTGCTCCTTTCCCTGCAAACTTTCAAAATCACGCTCTTATGAAAATCATAAATCTCTTCTGAGGGAATGAATGCCACGTGGGATACAGCTAAGGTGATTCCTCCAGTAAAAGAATTGATAAAACTTTGCAGAAAATCAAGAAAATGCTTTTGACAGTTCATTCTGTCCCACAGTAGGAAGGCTGCTATCAGTAAGTATAGGAATGATTGAAATAGATGATTAAAGGAGGGCAATTTATTTGGTATATCTTCCATCCATATGCAGTACAAATCTTCAATGCCTCCTGTTTCCAGTGGAATAAAAAACTGAGCACTGTACAGGAAGACTCAGGAGCACATCTGAGTTCCCAGGGCTGGGTGTACATCTGCCTCATGCTCAGCAAGAGACCAGAGGCCTCAACCAGCCCAAAATATGACTGACACACTCCTCAGAACCATGGCACATATAGCAAGGCTGTTAGCAGGGATAGCTTGGGGGGCATCAGGATGCAGGTGCTGTATCAATATTAGTACACAGTGCATACCAACAGGAATGAACAGCAGAGGAAAACAGCTGACACAATATGGCTTCTACAGGTATTTAGCATTTCAGTCTGGCCCTAGTTGGAGCCTCTGGAAGTGAAATCTCGAGAACAGTTGGGATTGCATCTTTTGCTTTAGTTTCAAATTAGAATTTATGTACTTTGAACCCACTCAGTGATGTGGACAGAAGACCTATAAATGCAGACAACTGGTAAATTTGCTTATAAAGAACACTCCTGCTTCCATGCTGGTGTAGAAGCACCCAGCATGTGCTTAACAGTCAGCCAGGTGCTCTGTCACACCATAAAACCTCCACCACAATGGTACAATCTGTCTTTTGTTGCCTCTGAGATGCCTAATTAATAATAAGATGGATAAGGAATTGGTTGGAGAGTCACATCCAGAGGGTAGTGGTTAAAGGCTGAGAGTCCTGATGAACATGAGTGACAAGTGGTGTCCCTTAGGAGTCCGTACTGGGACCAGTGTTCTTTAATATCTTCATTAATGACATAGGTGAAGGGATTGAGTGCACCCTCAACAAGTTTGCAGATGACACCGACCTGAGCAGTGCTGTTGACACACCTGAGGAACAGGATGGCATCCAGAGGGATCTGGACAAGCTCGAGAAGTGGCCCATGGGAATCTCATGCAGTTTAACAAGTGCAAGTTCTACATCTGGGTCAGGGCAATCCCTGGTATCAATCCAGGTTGGGGTATGAACAGATCGAGAGCAGCCCTGATGGGAAGGACTTGGTGGGTGCTGGTGGCTGAGAGGCTGGACATGACCCAGCAATGTGCACTTGCAGCCCAGAAAGCCAAACGTGTCCTGGGCTGCATCCAAAGCAGCGTGGGCAGCAGGGGAGGGAGGGGATTCTGTCCCTGTGCTCTGCTCTGGTGAGACCCCACCTGCAGTGCTGCACCCAGCTCTGGGGTCCCCAGCACAGGAAGGACTTGGAGCTGTTGGAGTCAGTCCAGAGGAGGGACACCAAGATGATCAGAGGGATGGAGCAACTCTGCTATGAGGAAAAGCTACAAGAATTGTACAAGAATTGTTCAGCCTGGAAAAGAGGGGTTAAGGTGAACTAATTGCAGCCTTTCAGGGTCTGAAGGAAACTTACAAGAAAGATGAAGAGGGACTTTTTACAAGAGCACAGAGTGACAGTGATGCCTTTTCCTGAACTTAAAATCAAGAGTCAAACATGGTTAGAAGGGAAAAAGGGATTTTACGTTTGTATTTATTTGAAGGATCCCTAGGTGCACCACGTCCAGGTCAAATACACCTCCGTGCACACCTCAATGCACCCACAAAAGATCTGGTATAACATTATAGGTCGTAATAATTAGCATATCTATCAAAAATTCTCCAATGAGAGGCTCGAATGAGCCCCCCTCCCCAAGGAACCTTCCCCTGGATGGTTCTATTTTAGTTTACAAAATGTGTTCTGGAGAGGACTCTGGGGTCTGGGGCACTCTGATCCCTGACTACGAAACCTCTAAAATGTTTAGTCTCCTAGCTTGACAAACAAGTTCAAGAATTTAGGCAAAAAGCACTAAGAATACAGAAGTTGTAGAAAGGTATAACAGGGGTATAAAAGAAAAGAAAAAAATTATCATGGCATCAACAGGACAAGGGGGAATGGCTTCAAACAGAAAGAAAGCAAGTTTAGATTAGATATTTGGAGGAAACTCTTTACTGTGAGGATGGTGAGGCAATGGGACAGATTGCCCTGAGAAGTTGTGAGTGGCCTATCCATGGCAGCATTCAAGGTCAGGTTGGATGGAGCTCTGAGCAACCTAGTCCAGTGAAAGGTGTCTCCATCCATGGTAGATGGGTTGAAAATAGATGATCTTTAAGATCCCTTCCAACCCAAACCATTCTATGATTTTATTATTCATTCCACAATAATTTTAAGACCCAGACACCAAGGAAAGTTTTCTCTGGTATGTTGCCATGGTATTTTCTACGAGACACCAAATGTATCATCATTGAGATGATACAAATGAAAAATTGGTGCACGTTAGTAAGACTTTGTTAATTAGTGTTAGTAAAGACATTGTAATCACAAGCCATGTGAAGCCAACCACTGTAATGATGAGAATCAGACCTGTCTCTCACATCTGCAAACCAGTCACCATGAATTATTTGAGCACTTGATTTCCTATGAGGTTTGAACCCTCCACACATGCTTTCTTCCACAAATTTCTTCATTATATACTTGCTTTTACTTGTTCAGCAGAAACTATTATCATTATTGTAGAAAAAACTTAATTTATTGGATGATGCACTTTTTAGGACAAACACAGAAAAAAAAATAATATAATAAAAAAGTAGTGGAATATTGCTGTACATTTTTAGTTGTTAGCTATAAAGGTCGATAAAGAATTTGTTTATGAAGTCCCATCTCTGTAGAGCATTACTTAGTAAACTAATTGTCATAACAATTGCAAAGCTCTTTTATGGAGTGACTGGCAGGGAATTATTTGTGAAATAGTCAAATCATTGTGGCAGCATTTTACAACTTAAACAATGTCTTACATTAAAAGGAATTATACCGAACAGTTACACTCTCCAATTTTAATTAAAGATGGAATTATCCTAAAACCAAATACCCAGTTCTGTATAAGTACTTAATGCTAAAATGGAGTAGAATATACATGAAAAAAACCATGGTCATTTGAGAAAATATAAACAGCTGAAAATTTTTGGTGAAGGCACAAAATATTTAAATAATGTCTCCTTAAAACAATGGCAGAACATGCAGTAAACAGCCTTACAAGCCTCTCCTGAAAAGCAGCAGTAATGTGACTAGAGTTCATTTATGTCTTCCCTCTTTGCGTAGGTGGCAAGCTACAGATTAACCTTCCTAACTCTTGCCTAGGGCCTTTGGCAGATGGTGTTATCCTAATTTAATTGTGGTGGTTTAGGAGGTTATAGACTTCAACCTATCCTTTCACTCTCTACCTAAGGTTTCTGGTTTTTTGGTAGCAGCAACAAGAAGTCTGTGTGTACTGGTCTCTCAGATACTGCAGTTCATGACCTGACATAAAAACATAATGGCCATCATTTTCAGGTAATACACAAGGCAGGATATGCACCAGGCTGTGAACTGTGGCATCTGACAAGAAGCACACTCACTGCTGCGGCAGTCTCCCTTTGGAAGCAGGGGCAGAAGCCTCTTGAACCTTCTGCAACAGCAACTGGCAGAGCTCACTGCTGGAGCCTCCAGCCTTTGGGAGAACTAAGACAGAAAGAGCAGCTGATAAGCAACGTTTTGAATGCGCAGACCAGTGCAAGGGTGAAAAAGGATTCAGATTAAAAGAACAATGAGGTAGGTCAGATGTAATGAATACAGCTTCTTGGTTGTGCCTTGCCAGCAAGTCACACTCTTCTCTGTTACCTCTCTAATGTGGCCTAATACAACACAACACATGAATCAAGAATGCTCTTTCCTCTAAAAACAAAAAACAGGGAAAACAAAGAAGAAATGAGAATGTGAATTGATTACAAAGGGCTTTTCATTTACAGTGATCCTGTCCTGAGAAGATGCTTTTTTGGAGTTGGGCATGACATTACACATGGGCAGGAAAGAGTCTTAGTTACCAAACTTTGGATGCACGTTTTATCCTAATCGACTTATAAGACAAATCATTAAATTCATGTTTTCACTAGATATCTCTTCAGATGACAACAGTGCCAGAAGGGAAACCACAAAATTACTAAAATATAATGAGAGCAAAGAATATAAACCTTTTGTTCATAAATTAATCCAATTTCATGCCTTCTCTTTTAAAACATAAAGCATCAAGTTAACATGACAACGTTTCCTTAGTTTAGACTTCTCTGCAGGTATCGAAACCTTCAGTGACAGAATTATCATAAATGTTTGTTGAGTGTGATTGGAGGTGAGGATGCTTTACATTTTTGAAAATTTGTGCAGCACTTTAAATGACTGGTCTTTTATTTTTAAACTGCTTTCTGAAGATATTTCTTTACAACTCACATGAGGAAGCCTATAGGGGCTACATTCCCAAGATTTTCAGGTGTATGTCCTAAATTTATGTTCCTCAGCCTGGAACAATGATCCTCAAAATTCTCTAGAAGTAGCTGCATCATCCTGATCTTATCAAAAACTTGTAGGAATCTCACAATTCCTGAGGACTGTATTTCCACGTGCTCAGAGACTGCTGCAGGGAATGCTTTGAAGTGTCTCTACTTTGATCCTTCTGAGAGACTGGGTGACAAGCATGTCAAATCACGACAGAGCTTTAGTGTCTAACTTCATGAGGGGGTTCTGTGCTGTGAATTTTCATTCTTGGAACATCCCTAAGCCATGGAAAGCAGTGCAATTCTACACACACCCCTGATCTTCCTATTGTCTTGGGAGATTCCTTGGCTGAATTTGGAGGGGATGATATTCTTAGGAACCTTCACAAAAGAAACTGAGCAAGGCGTTAAGGCAGTTAAGTTGTGGATTTTACAGCAGTGAATACTGTTTAGGAATCCATCTTGCCCAGCCTCAGACAAACGACTTAGACTCTTCCTTGTTCAGTGCTTCCATCTAATCAGAGAGATGTGAACTTCCTGAGAATTAAATGGTGTTCAGGTGGGTTCTGCTCTGAAATACCCCTCTGATTTTTGCAACCATGCTGTGAGCAATCCATAAATGCATAAATCTTATGAACTTCTGAGGAAACAACCCCCCCCAATCAGAATTCTCCACAAGTTCTTTTAAAAGGAGCACAGAAGAATCCATGTGACATAAACCACCCGCTACTTCTCAGGAGTACAGATAGCAAGAAAAGTCATAGCAGGTGGCTCATAAGAGTACTATTGTGCTCTATAATACTTATCAAGCTACAGGAAACTCTATTTTATACTTCAAAAAGATTTTAAGTACAAAGTAGCACGACTATTTCACTGAATATTCTTCCCGAAAAACGAAGATAAACCTTCTCAGGACTGAAAAATGTCCTCCCTGAAGGTAAGTTGGAAGCAAGAGGATGCATGGGAGAAAGTAAAAAAATGCCAAGCTAGTAGAGTTTTGGTAAATCAAATATTGTTACTGGAATGGACAAGGGTGAAAAGGCAAGTTGTTGCACAGCACCTAAGAGATGACAAGACATCAGTTCTACATTCATGTACCATTTTTCTGTGGTCTTATTCAGTTTGGGAGAATTCAGAATTACAGAGGTGTGCCAGAAAGAATTGTAAAGGAGGAATATAGCCTTGTTATGGAAGGCAAAACAAGGTATGAAATTGAACTCAGATGAAAGACAGACTGTTGATTTCTGCAGGATAGTGAAAAAATGAAGGGGCAGCTGATTTTATACAGTGGGATGGATTTGGGAGACTCGCAATGAGTTACAAAACATCCTGAAAAAGTAGAGAACTGAAAACAGAGAATTAGGTTAAAGTTAGGTGAGGATGAGAAGGGGTGATGTTTCAGATCAGATACAGAGAGAACATCAGTGTATGCAGCAAGAACTGAGAAACTAAGGAAGTTAAGCATGTATTCTATAGCTCTATAGCTCTGTGTACTCAGATTACCTCCTCAGATAAATATTGGTGACTTAGGAATGACAAAAGTTCCCGCACAGATTTCCAAGGCAGGGAAATTTACTAATCTCCTAAAGTAACTGAACCAACAGTAGCATAAACAGTTACATATAAATGTATCTGCTTCCAGAAAGTAGCAAAATTGCAATTAGAACTATTATTCAACTTTAAGTTTAATCCAGGTTATTGATAACACTCAGATCTTTGTATTCAAATGCCAGCTCAGAAAATAATCAAGCAAAAAAACCAAAGCAAGTTCACAGTTATCAGCCATGTATTTTAAGACAAGTCTAGCAAAGGAAACCCAGGCATATTGGGCTTGTTTCAGCTGCTGAATGGAAAAAAAAAAAAAAGGAGCTTCATGCAGAGCATAAATTTAGTCATGATGCCACTCTGTGAACACTTTGTAAGCCTTAGCTAATTAGTCCATTCAAAATCCCTGCTGGGAAAACAAGTAATATTCTTCTAGTTTTACAAATGAGGGATTGGAAGGAAAGTGACACTACTTTAAATGTCTTGCCCAAACACATGGAGATTCAGCATGGTGGAGTGTAATTAAAAGTTAAACAGTGGGTAATTCTTACTGCTGAGCTCAGACTATTCTTTTCTGCCCAAAAGCTTAGCAGTGCATTCAGGACAGCAGTGGAGAGGGGATCTATAGATGGGAGGAAGGATCTTCCACTACAGCTATTAAAACTGGATGTGCAAAAAGGAAACAAACAAAGGGTAACTGAACCACTCACACTCATACGGATAAGCTATTATTATTACTTGACTAGCATTTAAAATGTGCTTGACTGCACATTGTATCATCCAAATATATTTTGAGAACTGATTGTACAAAAAAATAAGTTATTTCTGATTATGCAATGCAATCATTTTGACAACGTCTCAGTAATGTCTATTTCTGTACCAATACAAAGGAAACTGCAAGTTTGCATTAGTGACATTTGCTTCACAGTTGCATGAATAAAATTATTTATTTCAAGCAGCAACCCTTATATAACCCCTTAGTGTAACTTTCACTTGCAGCATCATTTCCAGCAGCTCTCATTTTCACAATGTTGTGGAAGTCACCATGTAGACTTAGGATACTTTAGAAGCAGTAAATCAGGCATGACATCTCTGCTGAATATATTAGAATCACTCTTAAAGCTGACAGTACTCAGCTTTGCTGTTATTTCAGTGAACATCTCAGAGTGAGATTCACTGTGCCCATCTGATGACAAAATGTACTGATAATTATTAATAGGAAAACATGGACTAGACTCTAGCTATTGAAATATATCACTAATAGCAAACAACAGATCTAGAAAATGGTTTGTACTCATTGGAGCTACACTTCCCTTCCTTTAATGCTCCTGGTACCCAGGAAGTGGAACTATTCCAGCTCAGCCACAGACTCGGTGGGGAAGTGCAAAGACTACAGCCCTTGCTTTGCTCATACTGCCGAGTGTGGCATGAGATACTCCTTTATCTTGGTGCAGTAGGGGTTCCCATGGTGATACAGCACCCTCTCCTTCTTTCCACTTTGATTAAGTCTATATTTCAAAATCTCACAAACCTTGCTGGCTGAAGTGATGCACATGACAGCAGCAGATGCATAGTATTGTTAGAACATCAAGCAAACTGAAATTTAACACTGTGAAAGACATCCAAGCACTAATAGAAACTTTACTGTTGATGCTAAACTGACCTGTGACTGTGAGTAATTGGCTTTGTAATTTTGATTGAAATTCACCAGTTGCAATTTTCTGCTCCTAAGTCAAAACTCACCCTAAAGTTACATAAATCTATTTTGTTTGGTCTTTGTAAAATCAGAGAAATAAAGAAAAGTGTACGGAAGTGCAATTTCTGAATTGCCAGTGACAGATATTTTTGTTTGATTTCACGCATTTGCTGAAGATAGAATAGACCTTACCGTAGCTGTCATAAGCCTCTTCGCTTGTTCCGTGACCATAGTCATAATATTCAGGCACACTGTAACAGATTCAGAGAGCCATGTCACTATTATCATGGGTAACCAACTCAAAACAAAAACAGAGATCACAAAATGAAAGGCATTTTAACACTTTGACATAATAGCATAGTCCAGCTAGTTTCAGGAAGAGTGAATTTTTAAAAATATGAAAGAAAATGTTAATAGAAATGACAATAACAGCTAACATACAGTATATCACATTTCTTATCTACTGAGCATAAAAAAATTTGGTCCTAAATATGTAAACCTAGGAGATGTGACAAAGACTGAGAGAAATTCTATCTGCAAAAATGAGGTCTGAAAAAAGACCACTGTATAATTCACTTGTTAAACTGCCAAAAGGGGTGTTAATCTCATTTGCCTGTAATTCTAAACATTTATGTGTTATCGAACTCAGCATAGTTTGTTTTCACAAAGCTGACTGTATTGTATGGTGTGGAACCTGTAAACTACTTATCTTTACCAAAAACACTGACAGGTTTCCAGCTTTGATCCTGAAGAAGAAAGCATGTTCCCACTACCTGTAGAGAGAACTCTGATTCTCCACAGCCTTTTCCCTTATGTAGTTATTGGACATCCATAGAAAGTTTTATACAGCGATCAATAAAACACATACTGAAAGAAACAAGGGTCTAGAAGTGCAAAATTCACAGTCTCAACTCACTTTTTCACTGTTTCCAAAAATTATGTATAGTCATTAACATGTTATCAACATATTCCAGATAATAGTTACATCCTAATAATCAGCAATTCCCAGCTATTAAGTGGAGTGGGCATCCAGAAAATTCAACCTCTGAGACATAATTAAGTGGAAAGGGAGTTAGTCACACTTTATCTTGACTGCTATTATTATTATTTATAGATTGCACTGTGTTGCTGGTACCAAATTCAAGATCACGCTACTTCTATTCTCGGGTACCAGATAAACACACAAGAATCAGTCTCTGCCCAGAAAAATCTGCAAACTCTATGAACTCCACTATATTGTATTTCTTCAATCTGCAGTGAACCAAACAGAAAATGTAACACTTTCTCTGTTGATAGTTCTCAGTTGTTGTCACTTCTGCTTCTTTTTCCTTGGATACTGTGTGAGACAGACTTGCAAAATGAACACAAGCAGGCAAGGAGCTCAATATTGCTGTAATTATAACATTATTGCTCAGGCCATTTTCCATATTGGATTATTGTTTTAAAAATATTAGTTTACACTTGAGATAGAATCTTAGTTGTCAGTGGAGTGCAAGTAGAAATATTTCAGAAGTGCAACAGAGATAAACAATCAATCTGTAACAATTATTTTCTTAACCTAATTTTGACCTTGTTCACAAACAGCCTGTAATCAGATTTTTTAATTTCTTGAACTTAATAGCTATCCATAACTATTCTTGGAATAATTTCTGAGAATGATTCATGTTCTCTGTCTCACTCAAGAACACTGACTGCATGTATCTGATAACTGACAGTCAAGCTGTTTTGATTTGGGTCATGTCCTCACCTGAATGGCTAGGGATAGCTCTCATAGTTTTCAGCTACAAATATACATGGATTTAGTTTGAGGTTTTTTTTGAACTGAAAATGTAACCACAATGCTGTGCATTAATTCAGTAGTTTAGTCAGAAGTCATTCATGTGAGTGAATGAATTACAATGACGTCAGTATCTCAGAGAGATGAAATTCATTTGCTAAAGCAGTTGCAGAAAACGGACATAGGAATAATATGAATGAAATGAAGTTAACACTTCTGAAGACCTCTCCCAATGCCAACCGAGCTCTATAGAACACAATCACTGTTGAGACTTCCCAGATAATGGAAATCATCCAGTTGCTTGAAAATTAATCATCTAAATATACAAACCCTCCCATTGAAATGGTGCAAGAAAAAAACAAGAAGACTACATCTTCTATTTGTAGAACACAATATTCATTCTGTACTATTTTGCAATTATTTAAGTAGCCAATTAAATGAAATAACAGGATTATGTAAGGTGAACTAAAGCACTGCAGCATCATGTATCTAGTCATATTTACAAAGCTCACAGTTGAGATGTAAGAAATGACTTGCACTGTTTAGAACAGACAGGTGACATACCACGCAGCTCTGGCAGCCAGCCGTATGAAAAACTGATTTTAGAACCTGCATTTTGGCATCCTGCCTGCTTTCCTGGGTAGAGGAGGGTGTTGGACTAGTGAGTGGTGTTAAAAGAAAAGAAACACAAGAACTCCCATCTTCTGCCAGCAGATAAGATCTAGTATTTCTTCCTGATACATTTTTGCAAACCAAAGCAGCTGCCTCCAAAGGCTCGCTTTAAAAGGAGGCCAGTCCAAAGGCCAGTAACTTATCAACAGCAGTCCTGCTTTCAGTGGTCACTGATCAGGGCCTTGAGCTATTACCCATACATAACATTCAGCAGAACACAAGACTCACAAGAGCAGGTAAAAGATTCATTGCTACATTATTGTTGTTGTACATTTTTATTTGAGAAAAAAACACACAATGTTAGAAATAAAAAGGATGTGAGATAAAAATCCTGCAGTGAACATTCTGAACTGAAATACACTATCAACAGAATACTAAGTTAATACAGAAACCATCATAAAATAAGAAACAAGCTGTATTGCAACTATAAAAAGGAAGTAATTTGTCATATACCACATATTTGATGTCTGTGAGCACAAGACTGAACACATTCCCGAAAACACATAATTAATAGCACAATACATGATTGTCATCTACGTCCTCCAACTTTATTTCCCTGAATAATACATCTTTTTCATAGATTTGAGCCAAAATGGCATTTCAAATTCCTTGCCAACTCACAGTAAAAAGTGTTTTGAAGAACATGTAAGTGAAGAAAACTCATTTCTTACTACGAAATACCAGACTTAAATTCATATTTTTTGAGCCAGACTGCTTATCCATTAGTCTGCTCTATTTTAAACCTCTCTGAATACTCACTATAATCTCTTATATGCATTTAGTTGTGAACATTTTCCTCTGTTTTTTAGCAAAGTGAACAATAGGCAATATTTATAAAAAATGTGTGATAGTTTATGGCTTTACAAACATGAGGTTCTTTTTTTTAAAATTATTGAACTACAGAGAGATGTAGCTCATTTGCATTATGGCCAACTGAGAAGGAAGCAATCAGCAAATGCATTCAGCATAAATAAAACTTGTTTATATAATTTTATAGTTCTCAGAGTGTTCCTGGAAAATATAGTGATCATGAGCTCTAGAAACCTCTGACTCTCTTGGCAGTGCTAATTGGAAACAAAACACCATTTTCTATCATTAACATTCATTACTTTCAACCAACTTGAAGTGTAATTTACTTAAAGTACATGCACCCACCTGAAAGCAGGATGCAACACATTTTATAAAGCAGACAGGATTAACTCATTACCAGCTTCTCAGCTTTTACTTACACCATACTTTAACACCAGATTTCTGAAACATAGAGGTCTTGATGTACCATGACTTACACTTTAGTAACCTTCTACATGTAGCACTCATGGAAAAATTGATATACACAGGGGTATGTATCTTACAAGCAGTTTGACTGGCTTTGTATCTGATGTAATTTTTCTCTATAAGAAAGATTTACAACAAAGATTTATGACCCTGTCTTAATTCCTATTCTGTAGGCAAGGAGATTAATAATACATATACTGTAAATCATAATCTTTACCTATTTATGCTTTTTTTTTTTAACTTTTCATTTTGGTTAATGTTTTTGAATATGTTAATTTCAAAGATTTGGAATCAAAGTTTCCATAAACTGTGATCTGTTCTCTTCCTTCTGATAAACCCGGATCAGTTTCCAAAAAAACCCCAAAACCCAAACCAACATAAGATGATAGTTTTTGAGAGATAAGGGTCCTTTGGTGCCTTCCAATCTGTATTATCTAGGGCTCCTATGATATGACAAAGGCTCTAGTGCAGAGACTGCATCTAAACGGCAACCTTTAAAGCCAACAAAGACTTTTAACCTCTCGTTAACTGGGACTTTTTCAAATTTATATTAGTGCAAAAAAATGAATTCCAATTTGACTGTGTCAACACCCATGGGAAGCCACACAGCTTTTTGCCCAAAAGGCTGTAGAGAATAGTGCTTTAAAGTGGTTTAGGCTGAGAACCACAAACAAAAGTGTTAAGATTGAAGCCACAAAACCCTGACTCTTGGGTCAACAAGCTACCCAAGGGAAGCGTGATGTTCACCACACAGAGGTCAGTGGGGTTAGGTACAGGAAAACATGACATTAATGAATAGACTGCATTAGCCTTTGACCAATCTCTTCCTGCACCTGCAGGAAGCTGCTGGCAAGAGACCCTGGGTTAGCAACATTACGATCTGGCTCCCTGGCTGCTCTTACAGCTGCAGTAATACAAGGCAGCAGAACACTGCAAGAACTGAAGAACAAAAGTACTTCATGTTCCCTTGTGCTTTTTGGTTGTGTGTGGCTTTTTGTTTTGTTCTTCCTTTCTCTCTTTGTGTTCTTTGATTTTATTTGGTGAAGGATGCATCTAAGCTTTTATTCTCAAGTGTGGTTGCAGACATAGAATGGGCTCTCTAAAGCCAAAGCAGAACAGTACAAGAAAGAGTTCATCTTCTTTAAACAGTAACACGTGAATCTGTACAGAAGCGTGTTCTGTAGTCTATCCTGAAAGATTCTAAGAAACTGAAAGTCTTTGAGTAAGACCTGGTAATTTATATTTAGCACATTATATTTTCCTGTAAATACATTTTTTTTCCTTTCCTAATGGTATTTTTAAACTGGGAGAGTATATGCTAGTATAATATAAGAATATTTTATAGGGAAATGTTTGGGAAAGAGCTGGTCAATTTAGTAAAGAGGCTTTTGACAAATCCTTGGAACTATAATTCTGCCATTAGATAATAATCAGGCTTCTTTTGTGAAATACACGAATTGGTCCAAACTAGAGATTCAGCTGATGCCAGTGAATTTCCACATTTCATACTCATAATGAAATAGGCTAAAAACTTGTACACTAGCCTTTGAAGAGGTAAAATAATTTGAGATACTTCCATCTTTGTGTTGTAGCACTCAACAATGTGAGAGTGAACCAATATTGTGGTTTTCAGATTGGAACTCTTTGAGGAGGGATTCCCAGCCTTTGTCAGTTTGCAATCAGCATGTATACACAGGTACAGATAAATGAACCTTTATCACTCCTTAGAGACATATCGCAGTTATGGTTACCTTTAGACAAGATTCTTGAGCCAAGCTAGCACCCAGGACAGATCACAAGAATCCCTACAAGTGGGATTTAAAATTTTAGAGATGGGATTCAATATTTTAGACAAGTCTCTTTTTCACATCCTCAAATGGATCCTTTGAACTCTTGTCTATATACAATTATCTCCTTCTTCCCTATATAATTTCTGTCAGTAATCTTAGGCATTTCCAACTTCCAATGTCAATAACTGGTACAATCAAATATTCAGTTCCTGCGCTAACAGAATCCAGTCTAACATTACTGCAGTTGTTTTATATAAGACTGCGTTTGTAAAGCTTCTCCCACCTACATGAGGGAGGGAGCCAGCAGGATTTAACACACAGTTGGCCATGAAAGAAAAGCTGTTTACACAAAGCAGTATACTTCTGCCTGGAAGAGAGGCAAGCAAGATCTGCATTCACATGAATTACAATATATGAATTTTTTACAAAATAATATCTCATAGTGGAAATGTGAGAATAAAGAAATAATCCTTCTAGGAATCTGAAACTTACTGGAACATTTTTACTTAATAGAGCATTATATTTATAGGGAAGATGACAGATCATTTGAATATAGGAACTTATAGGATTCAGCCTTAAATCACAAATATAGTCCTTTACTCAATACTTCTTTAGAACTAATGGAATAATAGGGTGAACATTTTAGTGGATAAAGTCTCCCTTTTTCTGAAAGCTCAATTTTGATTGTATCCACTATTTTTATCAGGGAAGAATATCTCCATTACCATACTCCTGGATTTATTTAGTACCTTACAACATGCCTGAAGTTAAACTAGGTTCAACTGTCTCCAGCATTTTCGTATGTTTGATTTTATGCTACTGAAAATAGGAATTTAAACATATTATCAACAACAAAGGCAGTAAAGTTATACAAGCATAAGATTGCAGAGCCAACATAATTGCAAGTTCTTAACTTTTTGCAAAATATGAAATAGAAACCAATCTGCCATTTAATTTCACGACAGTTTCTATTTACCTATTCTACATTCCACAGTCATTTTCTTATAGACACAGAATTATGAGTAACTATTTCAAAATAGAATGCAAAATGTCTGCAGACACAGTATTTGCAAAGGCAATGAGGCAGCATTTGAGGAAACCTAGACAGTTTTAGATGAAAAACTTTTCTCTAGTTCAGAGTAGTGAAATTTGATTCTGCTTTGCTCATTGAATCAAATAAATGAGAAGTGGCATTTGAAAACAGGTTCTGATGATGAATGCCATAAGTAGATTGCTGCAAAGATACATAAAATGTCATATTCTAGGCTTCCTGCCTTGATTGATTTCAACAGGTTGGAAATAAAAAACAGGGAAATCTTTATTTACAGACAGGCAGATAAAAGCACAAAGCCAAAATGAAATATGAAAAAGTACAGATACAATGCATAGTGCTTAAAAAGTGAAAGAGTGAGTAGTAGAGAAAATAATAATGAATATCTAAGTTTGCAAAAAATCAGTGTAACCATTCTAACTATTGCAGCTTGGACTATATTTATGTGTCTATGTATTTTACTACATAGTAATACTTTGACAGTGAGACAGAAGTGTGCAAACCTCTGATTATATCACCAAAATATTTAACTATGTGATAATCTACTAATTCAATTAATGGTTATTCACAGTTGTGTCTAACCATTGTTTTGAAACTAAGGACAAAATTCTTTCATTTAACTATGGATAGTTCACAACTAATGTGCTGGAACTTTTCACAAAGCAAGTAGTCAAAAACAGTGGGACTTCTGAGTACAGTTCACCAAGGAACATTTACACCCAGCTGAACCTTATACTGCTGTCTTCACAAGTGTACTAGTCTGTTATTTTACTTGCAGCACTGCTTGGAGAAACTCATCTTTGGAAACAGATATACATAAAATATCTTGATATCTGGAGGTCAAACAAGGATAACCAGAATGAACTGGAGCTCAGGCAAATATATCCTGCTGATGTAAATAATTTCTGCAGACACAACTGGATAAAATACTCTTCCTAAATCATTTTGCAGCATGCTCTGCACTGATGTGATTGTACTGTAAGCCACGTAAGTGACATGGACTGAACTGTGGTCCATGTTGTACTCCTGCATATCAGATCAGAAATAAGTAAGTGATCCCTAAAGCTCCCGTACTAGCAGTCCATACTACAGAAAAAGAAGCTGTACCTACAAGCTGTAGAGTAGATAACATGAACTTTGTAATAGGAATAATAACCAGGGAAAAAAGTTTCTTTTCAAAGTCAGTAACTTGTCATATATTCAGCTTCAGTGGCTGAATACACTCTTGAAATTTTCTGTGGGTATGAGTCATTAGAAGAATGTGCATCAGAACTGTAGCACCTATTAGAGGTTGAATGGATAGGTATTGCTACAAACATAGTTTCTGGGATAGTACTACACTGATACGGTCAGAGCATCTATTTTCCATAGCAGCACAGTGGACACAGAGGCAACATTTTTGTCCTTTTACTTCTGTTACTAGTTACTAGTATTGAGACAGATGCCCAATTGGACTTTGCTAATAACAGCACAGCTTTAGGTATTATCATACCTTTTGAATTAAATACAATTCAGTTAGGTGAAAGATATCAGTCAACTTGAGTTTCTCTGTTACTGCACCTTTTCTTTTTCTTTTCTTCAGTCCTCTAAGATTCTAGCAATTATCTAACACAATGTCTGTCAGTCTTCAGATCTTGTGAGAACATAGAATTTATTCCAGATATATTAATGGCATCTTTCTTTATGTTAAAGTTTAGATTCTGTTCTATCATTAACATCTTAGAGGGCAAATTTGGAGACGACATGGCCCATAATATGCAATTCTGCATCAGAAACAGAAGTTTGATTGTTTGCTCAGCAGATGCAGGATGGGTTTGCAGTGAGAGTTTGGCAGACCAAAAAGAAGTCATTAGCCCAAAATGATCGGCATACCAGCATGAAACATCTGTCCAGAGGACTGCTGCCTATAGCATTACATAAATTATTTGCAAGATTAACAGTAAATATTTTGCCAAGAATTGCTTCAAGGTCCTAAAATTGGGTTACTGTCATTAGCGAGGCTGAGCACAGGCAGGCATGAGAAATGCTTTTCACCTATGTCATCTTGCAGTCACAGCAAGGATGACAACAAGCCATCACAAGGCCTGTACTGTTGCAGGATGGAATCTGTAACAGCAATGTTGTGCACTATTTTCATCTGTCTTTTATCACTGAATTATTTATTCTTCTTGTCAGTAAGTTGTGGGTTTCCCGATATCTACAAGTCTATTTACAACCTAAGGTGGGAGTTATAAGCTCTTCGTTCTTTAGAAAGAACACAACAACTAATTTTGCTGCTGAATGATGTTTTTAACAAAAGCCATACAAAAAAAGGCAGAATAAAAGCCAGGCAACCAGACCTGAAAGCCATTGCCAATATACCATCAACCTGCTCACAAAAAACAGAGGATTGATGGATGAGTGTTCATTCCAGGTATTGTGGAACAGGGAAATAGTATCAAACCCAAATTTTAAGCTTCATCAGAAAATCATTGGCTTCCTTTGCTCTTCCCTGATAGGCACCATCGTTTACACTACATATGTCTGGATAAATGTCCTAGGTTACAATATAGGTGTATTCTATTACCACCAGCTGTGGGCCATTAGCTGTTATCCCCTGCTGTGACCCACCCCTGATAACAGACAATGGGCCAGCAAGAAACCACTGCAGGACTCATGGACTTATCTCATCCTATTGTGAGATGCTGCTCCCAGGAGGGAGGAGCCAAGCATTCCCACCTGGATATAACCTGGCCTTGGAACTGCCTGAGTTGGCCCTGTCTACTGGGTTCACAGAGAACAAGAGCTACCCCTGAACCTTCAGCTGGAGACCAGACCTTCCATAGGATCACTGCTTCAACTGAACTACTTCATCTGGACTGCTACCACCACCCTAACAGGGTGTCAGGTTGTATCTGACTTTGTCAGGGATTTTTTCCTTGTATTACTTCACTTATTTTAAGTTTTTTTTTCCTTTTAAATTTTAATCCTGACTTGTGATCTCCCACTGGTGTGTTTTCAAACCAATACAATAAATAAGGCACAAGTGGATTAAAGAGAATATACCCTTCCTGGTTCATCCCATGACCAGCCAGACAGTCCCAGGTTTCCTTGGTATCTCTTTTGGCTGTGAGACATGCGCATTCTTTGAAATGAAACTATTGGTGCTGGCAGAGACACAAAGGTCAGTGGAGATGACTGCAGATGTGGTAGCAGAGCTGAAGATGGCTCTGTTGGTTCTCAGCTGATTCATCAGCAAATGAATTTCCACCATTTCCACCAAGTTATTCTGTTGCCCTTGGCTGAGGAGTCTGGGCACATTTCACATGTGTGATCCCTAACAACCTCTGAGTAACCAAAGAGGCTGATCTATATCTCACAAGACTTTGCATCTTTTTCTCCTGGTGATCTAGTGATCTCAGCCCATGAATCCTGGAGAGTGGTGATAGTTCAACAGACTTAGGAGTTCCTGGTAAGAAAATCAAAAAGTGTATTACATTTTGAAAGCTTAAAGGATTCTCCTACATTTTCTGTGTTACATACAGCTGAGTTGGAAATTGACACTTCTACCGTTTTGTATATTATGCCTATATTTTTAAATAAAGTTGTCAGACTAGAGGTTTGGGAGGAAAATCTAGCTGGCAGAAAGGTTTTGAGTGTGCTCTGCCTGACTTTCAAGTACATAGGGAGTAGTGTATGAACTTAACAACTACTGAATATCTTTTGGTGTGTCTGGACAGGCAGATACTCTCATCACTGAGATTCATCTTCACATTACATGGAAGGGAGAGGAAAACAAGGTTTCATCAAGAAATTCAAATTACAGTGCAATATTGCCCATGGGAAGTATGTCAGATCTGGTGTCTTCTCCTGCCCACTGAAATGGTTGTTTCCTTGTTCTCTTTGGTATTGGACAAAGCATTTGTTGCAATTACCTTAAAAAAACTGTATTTTGATGTCCAAATGAACAAATTTCTAAAATGAGCAGGGTTTCTAAATGTCCTCAGAAAATGTGTAGTCTTTCACAGAATCCTGTAAATCATGCTTACAGACTCAGCTGGGAAGGACAAGCGGTTGTTCATTTAAATCTGTCCTGAGGTTCCATCTCATGTTCTGGGTTGTCATTGTGGGACAGGAACATAAGGAGGGAAAAGGTGGCTGTACAAGTACATCTTCTGCCACCTAAAGCAAGACGTACCTCCATGCAATATAGACTGTATTTGTCACAACCCATAATTCTCTTATTTCTAAAATAAACCTCCCCAACTTGATAAGGTACAGGTGGAACTTACCATTGGTAAAGTCCTGCTTTTCTCTTTCTTTAAGTTGCTTCTTGTAGTCCATTTCAAAGAGATGCCTCTTAGCCTGTTCAGACACGCAGGCTTACTGTGGGTTTCATTCCAGCCTGATTCTGAGACTCTGTCATGCCTCTTCCACAAGTGACCCCATCCCCCTAGTTTCAGCCTAAAAATCAGACTGCTGTCATGAAGGACAGAGCCTTCGGCCTGTAGAAGTTCATTAGGGAAGTCCACTAGAGAAGGACAAAATGTATTGTTCGTCCTGCAACACCATCCCTGACTTTTAATACAAATTTTTAGATAATTGTGCATTAAAGTGCAGCATCTGAATGGTCTTGGGAATTGGTATTTTTGGTGCTCCTTCTACTAAACCATAATCCCATGTTGTAGCACTGTGCATGTCAATACTGTGCTCATTTTCCCTGCTGTTGGCAGAGCTTGGTTTGCAAAATTCTAAATCAGACCTCTTGTACAACAAAGGACTAGGGCCCCCAAAATGAAATATATATGGGCAGAAAGACTCTGGCAAATGGGAAGTAGATACAAGATATGGAAGACAAAGGCAGGAGTAACAGGGGTGGTGGTGGCAAGTTGCCCAAGCT
Organism: Monarcha castaneiventris obscurior; assembly: GCA_026261815.1. NCBI lineage: Eukaryota > Metazoa > Chordata > Aves > Passeriformes > Monarchidae > Monarcha > Monarcha castaneiventris. The sequence goes on along the minus strand of JAMPIT010000624.1, from coordinate 12,262,045 downwards.
CTATCTTCACTCTGTGCATGGGGTGAGCAGGGAACAAGGCATGACTTACTATGAGCTCTCCTCTAAAGCAAACTGAATTCAGCCTGAGTTCAGGACACCCACCCTGTCTGTTCATCACCCTCCACTCCAAAACATTCTTCTTTTTGAAGCAATGAAGAGAATAAGGCTTGGTCAACATGCACAGCGAGACAGACAGTCAAACAAGAGCATGTACCATCTCTAAGAATATCCACATTGATTCCTTAATAAGTCATAAAAAGCAATGGGATAGAAAATGAATAGAAATCTTGGTACTCCGCATTAAGCCACTAACTACAATTTCTTCTCATCTCATGCTTTAGAAGTTCAATCAATTCCTGCAGAGGGAAGCAATGATAATTTTCTGGCTGAGCACAGACATTGTCGGCAAGTTTTTGTTAATTTTCTTCCTCTAAATCACACACTGGATGAGAAGAATAAGTACTTTGAAGCAGTACTACTAGTCTTCTTTGTTGGGTGTGCACTTGATATGTCTTGCTCATATGACTGGAGCATACTATTAAGCAAGATCTGAGACTTAGAGAAAACATTTTTAAATACACATCTAACCAAATATTTTGGGTACACTATTTAATTGTTTAGTGTTATTATTTTTATTTTTGGTTTCGTAGACAAGCATTTCTATGAAGCTAAATGGACAATAAGGTGCAGAAATACAAATTATGTATTTAATGGTCCATTTGTTCTTTAAATCTTTGAAATCAGAAGTGTGTAGTTCTGGAAGTGCTCTCTTTGAAATCAATAGGCTACTTGAGGCATTAAGTACCACTCAACATGGGTAAGTATGACCACATCTCCTGTCATATATTTCAAAAGAAAATGTTTTAGTTGCAGATTTTAAACAGATTAGGTATCCTGGAGGTAGCTCTAATTAGTAGAAAACGTACCTGATGACTAAGCTTAATAGCTGTTTAATTGACTGAATTACGTGACTATAAATTTTCTTTCTTGCATCAAATTATCACTACTTGTTCTAGTTGCATTATAATACACTCCTCATAAAGTTGATATATTTGTCATATAGTTGCCTGAGACATCAACTTGCGAAGAAATTACAGGTTAATTCAGATGATATAAAGCAATGTCAGAGCAAGAGATTTCCAACTAATTATTGTTTTTACATCAGAAGCAATACCTCCTGTGACAATTCACTCTTGTAGGAAAAGATAAGCTGAATTTTTCTTAAAAAAGTTAAAGTACATTTGACAACACGAATACTTACCTACACAATGATATGATGGGTTCAGCTAGTAATGTATAATTACTTGAAAGTGTTAAAGTATACTTGATGGGGTTCACATTTAGGTGCAACAAATCCTTTTAAATATACTTCACTGGATATAAAAATACTTATAAAGTATTTTTTATCCCCTGAAGTACCACTCACTACAGTAGTTCTGGAGCTGAATGTAATTCTGACAGGCATTTTCATCAGCAAAGCATTCAATGAAAAATATGGCTAAACAAAAAAAGCAAGTTTAAGGTCCTCTGTCTTTGGAGTACAGAACTCTGTATGTATACATTGCTTTCTTGGTCAGTGATAATCACACTAACTCAGTTAAAATCTGTGTCTTTTCCTGTTAAAATTTCATTTGCCTTTCCACAACGTAAGAAGTACTTCTAGCAATGCATAACAGCACTTTCTGAATATTTCGCTGAAGGACCCTTTTTTCCTTTAACTTACCTGTGAAAAATATGCCATTCCATATTTAATAAACATTCATCAACTGTCAAATTAATGGATGAGTGTGTGAGGCGTATGTATATAAAAAAGGGATAATTTTTGTCGCCTCGTCTTAGTTACACAAATCAATGTAAGATGTGAATATAGCTTTTTGCTATTATTCCACATCATAAGGACAAAAAATAAATTTCCAAACTTATCAATTCTGAGAGTTGCTTAGAAAGTAACTGCTTGAAAACAGATAGTTTCAGCCTTACTTCTGGCATGGAATTCCCTTCTGTAGTTTAGCTTGATGGTGGATGCCAACCAGAAACTGGTATCTACTATCACAACTATTTTTTAAAATTTCCTTCTGTTTTTTCCCAAGACATTGTAAAAGCCGTAAGTATGAGATGCCCTTCACAACTTATCACCAGTAAAGGACAAAAAAAAGGGGACAAACAAGTTCAGAATAACACCAAATAAGAAAATGATGTAATCGCTTGTAAAAAAAATACACGTAATTTGCACCAATTTTAAAAGCACAGCTGCTTTCATGTTTGCTTCATCTGAATCTCTGTATATAAACTCTTGACTGTCACTATTACTTTTTGATACCTTTCTAAAGTAGTCCGAGATTTTGTAAAATTTAAAGTGCAAAACAAACCAGTAAATTTACATGAAAAACTAAGAGAAAAGTGTACTTTGGAGAAATAATGTAGAAGTACAAATGCTTACCTTTGTGTTTGGGTGGCATAACTGTTATCATATGCCTCATAGCTTGGGTCATCATATTCACCCCCATATCCATCATCATATCCCTAAGGGGAAAACAGAACACCACAGCTCACAAGAGTGATAAATCAAAGCATATTATCAAGCTGTAAAAATAAATTGCACCAACATATGCATGGTATGTTTGCCCATCATAATATGAAACACAGCCAGCTGAAGAGAACTGTGAATCATGAAGAACAACCTGTACATTTCAAGAGTAAAGAAATCAGTCACTCATTTAAGAACTCAGCTTATTCACTGATAAACTGTGGTGCATTGTCCAAACCACAGTGCTTCAGTGGGATCTGTGTAGAATACTGATGAATGATAATAAAACCAACAATTTCCTAGCAGTTTGTTACATAAATGGTTCCGTAAATACCTACAGGTGAAATGAACAAATGGCAGGTTGAATATATTGACTGTTCTCCACTATTAAGGGGTGCTGTGATAAAATCTCAATATTCAGTCTATTAAAAAATGCAAAACAACAAACAAAACAGAACAAAAAACCCCAGAGCAACCTATAAGAAACTGTATTTGTCATGGAAGTGATTTTTCTAAATACCAAGCATATGATTTTTATAAATAATGCAGAGTAAGCCCCTTTACTTCCCACTCTTTTTAAAGGCATGCTTTTCTGTGACAAATTAACCAACACTTAGTACAGGTTCCTCCCATCTAACTTAAGGTCCTCACTGAAGGGCTCAGACAGATGCTCAGTTTGCCTAAGCTAGAGAGACACGAGTGCCTTCAGGTGGTTCAGCTCATCTAATGCCTGAACTTTACACTGATGGAGCCATGGGCAAACGTGATCCGTTGTAGCTGCCTGTGAACCAAAGAATGCCCAGGAATCACACAATAAATAAGTAAAGGTAAAATCCAAGGGATGACTTTTGATATGCTCTTTTCATATGACAGGACACCAGAGGAGGTAAGAAATGCAGTATGGAAACTCTTTCTTTTTCTTTCTCTATGATTTTTGGTAGCCAGTATTTTTAGTTAAATTGGAATGAAACATTTTGTTTTCACAAGAAAGGGACAACTGTTAAGGGAAATGCTAAAGGAAATAGGGGATTTAAAAATCTTTGACTCAATATTAATTACAGCAAAAGGCAACTTTTTCCCCCCACAAGCATGCAAAATTTAGTCAGGTTGAGGGGAGAAGGGACAGCATGAGACAGCTCTGAAATAACAGTGGTCCAATAAGCAATCAGTCCAGTACACTACCATAACCACCCAAAGTACAGTGTCAGTTTGGTACTTTACTATTTCTGCTAATTAAACTCCCTAGCAGTATTGAACAAGACTTCACTGGCACTCCTAAATTCAAGAAAACATTCTATGGAGGAAGCATTCAGTTCTGTCCCCTTAGGTCAAGCACATTAAATTTGCCTGTTCCTCTGGGCTACCCAGCAGTGAGGGTAAGTGGATTCCTGGTAGGAGATTGCATCCCCATGGTGCTGTAAGTCCTGAAGGAAAAAGGACAGGACTCTGGACAGTGACTTCACTTCTTAGACTGTGTCAGCTGTAGTAAGGGAAAGCCCTTCTGGGCAGAAGAGAGAGTCCATTTTGGAACTGGGAATGGCCTCTCCCAGAATCTGAAGTCCACACAATCTCCATCATCTTCCATTTTGTGTGGTAGTGCACGGTTTTGACTTATCTTCATTAGTATAAACTCATAGCAAAAAGTACAGCTAAAAACATATCCCTGCAGATGACAGTGATATATTTAACATTATATAGCTAAATACACAATCTTGCTTCTGGGAACAGGACAAGAGGAACAATGCACCCCAGGAGACATTTGTTAGTCACACTGATTAGTATGCTACTGGGTGGGATCCTGCTATGGTGAAGATGAGGGTCATGGGAATGCCTATATAAAGTTGAATAGCTAGAGGACAGACATTTCAGCCTGCTTACCCACCATCTGAGAGAACAGGAAAGGCAACAATTACAAATTAGCTCTCTCAGTTTCTTGATGCCTGAGGTGGATCAGCGTTCAGCATCAGCTGGGCAGAGAACACTTGTTAATACTTGACACCTCTGTGGGTTCATGTTACAGATTTTAACAGCCTCCCTAAAGGCTCAGAGCAGGTCAATACAGTGCAAATGGTTCAAGTCAAATGGTTGGAAAATAAAGTAAAAAAGCACAACATACCTTTAATAAAGAAAAAGTATTTTCTGGATAATGTTCTTTTGTTTGTATCAACCTGTATGAAAATTATCTTCTAATCCTACAGGTGATGTCTTTGTGTAAGGCAAATAGCAGACTTTATTGAAAGTTTAATATGATGTATTGTACCCAGATACCCACCATACCTTTAGGCATCAAGAACTGAGACCCAAAATAGCTCCTTTCACATCCTCGAAGTGTCTTAAGCTCACTGAGCAGTTTTCTCCTCTTTAACCTTCAGCTCCCCAGACCTTACAACTTTAATGTTTGAAAATATTTCTCGGAAAGGCACTTAGAGAAATGGAACACCCAGCTCCCACCTAGACCCTGAGTTTAAGGGTGTCCAAATTCACATACTCTGCTCTGTGTGTGATGAGATTGGTGTTCCAAAAGCAGTTCTGTATAAATTCAGAGACCAGAACCCAGGATCCCCTCCCTAAATGCAGTATAATTTTTTACTCAGCACTAGACTCAGCACTTCATGCACTTTTTAGGTCTATTAGTGCTTCTATAAAAAACAAACAACCAAACTTTTCCTGTGTAGAAGCCTTTTTGTCCCATGGTAACTTTCACCACCATTCAGAAGAAAAAGCCTGCTGCAATGAACTGGAAAATATGCAGTGGGGAGCTATTAAAATATTCTAAGTCAAACTGATTGCCATTTCTAGGCTAGGTTTTTGAGCCTGGATACCTTTATCTCAGGAATTTCTCAATAAAACAACTTTCCAAAACATTAAAAAAAAACCCAACAAAACCTTTTTTACTTTGTGTCAAGGGAAAGGACAGTGAGTCTTCGTCTGTTCCAGAATCTTGCTCTGGCCCTACTATGATACATCTTGGATGGGAAATAAAAGAACAGAAATACACACTTGAAGCTGCAGTGGCACTAAGAATGTTTATTAACAATTATGGATGATTTTGAGGAGTTTTGGTATTGTTCAGAGTTGAAAAATAATAACAAAAAAAGGCTGAAAATTTAAGTAAAAATTTAAAATAGATTCAATTTAAAAAAAAAGACTGATTTGAAAATGAGCTTATTTAAGTATTTACTAGTCTCTCCCCACAAAGGGAAGACTGGAAAACTCTTAGGAGAATCTCACAACAGCATCTGAAATTAGCATTTGGAAGACTCACTTCAGGAGGAAATACTCCCTACTCTACTACTGATAATGAAAATTACAGTCAGGGGGAAAAGGGACGTAGAAGCAAAAAGGGACATAATCGAAAAAAGGCTTATATTCTACTACCTGAGAAAAAGTATCAATTTGATTCAACACTCAAGAGACTATTGAGAAGAATTTCTTTTATTTATTTAGATTTACTCAAATCCTCTTCCATTTTCAGATGCCAAAAAAGACTTTAGAAATACAAACAAAATTTTAGGTATCATTAGGTACAAGGGTATCATAACACAACCAGATCTCTTTAAACATGAATTTCCCTCTTAGTGTTAAAATCCTGTTTCAAACAATAACAGCCCGCACTCAAATGCACTGAGTTTAAACCACCTCTTCTCTGAATAGCCTTAGAGAATAGAATTTTCACAGAGTGCTCTGAAAAATGGTAGGTTTCAACTCTGTGAAACTGAGAAGGAAAATAAATCTAATACTTCTAATGAAAACTGCCCTACTCACAATATTTTATGTATGTCCTCGTGATACATGATAAAATACATTGTAAGAGAGTTGAAACTGATTTGTTTTTTACAGAAAATAGCCCAACTCTTTCTAAAGTAGCAAACAGCAAAATATCTAGACTTTAAAAAAGAAAAAAACCCACAAACAACAGTAACTCAAGATAAAGTGAATTATGCAATTTAGTATTTTAGTTGGCAAACACCTGAACATGAAAAATACCTGCAGTCAGAGAAGCAGAATAGCCCTTCTCATTAGCTGCATCCAGCAGTACACAAAACTTAGTCCTGTACCTCAGAGAAGGTGAAGGTATAAATATCCCCCTCTGGCTGTAACTCTTCAGTAAAAGCAGTTAAGGGACCTTTGCACAGTTTTCACTATTTTCTTTGCCTTGCTTCTATGTTGCTGTCTCACTCTCTTTTCTGCTGTGACTTGGCCACATCCGTGCTTTCTCACACATCCGCATCAGCTTAGCTTAGAAAGCTAAAAGCCAGCTGTCTACCACTAAGCTAGAGTAGATTCCCATAAGACTCACAGGGTAGACATAAAATATTTTTAGAGGATAATTCATACTATTGACACATTTTTGAAAACAAGTTGAATTGCTCTTTAACTAAGAACTTTCTTTCCAATGAAGGAAACTATAAAGGGAACCCAGGACAGATGTGCTGGATTTAGATAACTGATCTTAAGGTAAGCAAGCTGGTTTGTAATTTGAAGGAATTTATTGCTCATATTGAGAACAGTCCTAAGGGAAAGAATTTGGAGGTGCTGGTTGATAAGGAGCTCCACATGAGCTGGCAATGTGTGCTTGGAGCCAGAAAGCCAAACACATCCTGGGCTGCATCAAAAGCAGTGTGGCCACAGGGATTCTGCCCCACCCTTCCATCCTTGTAAGACCCTACCTGCAGTGCTGCACCCAGCTCTGGGGTCCCCAGCACAGGAAGGACATGGACCTGTTGGAGTGAGCCCATAGGAGGCCACCAAGACAACCAGAGGGAGGGAGCCCTTCTGCTAGGAAGACAGGCTGAAAGAGCTAGGGTTGCTTATCCAGGAGAAGAGAAGGCCCTGGGAAGACCTTAGAGCACCTTCCAGTATCTTAAAGAGGCCCACAAAAAAGCTGGAGAGGGACTTTTTACAAGGACAGGTGACAAGTGACAGGTCAAGGGAGAATGGCATGTTAAGCAGTTGGTAAGGCTCTAGCTGCCCAGAGAAGCTGTGGATGTCCCATCCCTGGAAATGCTCAAGGTCCAGCTGAATGGGGCTCTGAGCAACCTGCTCTAGTGGGAGGAATCCCAGTCCATAGCAGGGGGTTTGGAACTAGATGATGTTTATGGGCCCTTCCAACCTAACCATTCTGTGATTCTAAGGTAGAGGGCAGCTCTAAGTAGATGTAGAGGAACACATTTCAGTGTATTAATTTTATGTAATTTAGAAAAACCAGAAATTTTATTCTACCAATTACAAAGAGGGATAAAAACAGTAATTACTTTATATTTGTATTGTTCAGTGTTGAAAACCTGTAGTTAGAGCAGATGAATCTCACTGAAGTACCTGGGAAGTTAGTTTGCTGCTGAGCAAGGATTCTCAAAATTGTAATTTATATTTGGAAACTGAAATTCTGACTATTCCATAAGTACATTTATTATAAGCCTATTTTTGTAGCTGGCCATGGATCCTTCAGCTATACCTTCATGGTCAGAAGAATGAAAAACTAGATATTACCAGTTTTTTGAAGGTGATATATATGTATATCCCCTGCACTGGAAGATTTACCAAGCATTTTGAAGATGAACTAAACAATAAATAGAGTGGCACAATATCTGTCACAATTATAATTAGTAGTAATAATAAAAAAAAATAATGCTGAAATTAAAATGGGAATACCAATCAATTGAAAAATCAGAGCTCTATGTTAGGGACTTCATAAATGCAGTGTATGAACTAGAGTCTACAGTGATGAGACAACCCAGAGTAGACAAGCTTGCTAGAATCAATTGAGTTGTCTCAACACACTTGACCTCTTAACAAGATCAGTCTTCTTCACCAGCAATGGGAAACACCTTTATAAATGAATGGTAAAACATAAAGAACGGAAAAATTTACATATGCTCATAGAAATATAATTAAAGTTTAACAATAATCACAGGCATGGTGATTTTACAAATCTGAAGCAGAGAACATTCATGTCCTCCTATTTCAACGGTTTAAATAAATCTCATGCTGAACAACTAAGGCAGTAAAAATGAGTGAAACTGAACAAGTTTACTACCCAGATAAAGACAGGGCAGAGGATATGAAAGCTGTGCAGTGCCAAAGCAGGCACAGTAAAACAGAATCTCAAATACTTTCAAAAAATTGCTGTGTGCTCTCCTAAGTGTAGGCTTAATTTCTTTCCAATTTTTTTTTTTTTATTTTTTCAGCTAAATGCAAAATGAATGAATAACACTTAAAATACATTCTGGTGCAATGAAAATCAGAACAGAATGAAAATGTAAAAGACAATCTAACAGAAAAGAGACTTTTCTTACTCCTTCCATATTTGCCAGACTAGAGTACAGCACAATTTGCTGCTGTAGTTACTATACTCCAGCATTCATCCGATTGACATCTTTCTACAAATCCTTCTGTTCGCTCTCCTATGCTCATGAAGCCACATTAAAACTTCTAATTCCATGTGTCAAAGCTCTGTACAATCAACTGCTGCTTACATCCATTTAACTCCTTGCACTTTCCCCTAACTTTGCTATCACTGACTCTGAAACCCTTTTCTCTCCCATTTACTTGTGATGCTTTTCATAATGCCTCTCCCTATGGAATGGCATCCTAACCAGTGCAACAATCCTTTACTCAGTTCCCACTCCACAGGAATGTCTTGCAGGAACATCTTTCTTCCAGTATCAATAAAATGACCTACTTTAGTTATAAGCAGCAAGTGCAGATGAAAAATAATCCAACGTTATCTTCTCTGTGTATCTGCAGTAAGACGCATTTTTTGCATTTGTCTTTGAGAGTCCTGAAGATAGGGTTTTTTAATTGCTATTTTTACTGATGATGTGTACTGCTTTACATAGTACTTGAGTGATAATATATTACAGTAGCAAGTTGCACTGGTGACATTCTATCACATAAATGTCATTTAAATGAAATTTCCTGTGAACTGAAATGAAGAGAGTAGAAAGCAGCCTTTAGCTGCCAAGGGAGGATGGGCTGCAATACACCCACTATTGGTTTTAATATCTTTATCATATCTAATATTTCTCTACAAAATTTCCAGCAAAGCAGCTGGGGAACCTCTTGTGCATTCTGATGCTCCCCCAGCTGTAGACAGAGAGCAATAGATGGAGCTGGCATAAGATTTGTTAACAGAGCAGTAAGATTTAGTGAATCAGAGATACAGAAATAATTACAAGTATCTACTAAACAGTGACAACTCTTCTGCCCAAGTTTAGTAACTTATTGATGGTTTAAAGCATCTCACTGTGCTTTGACTTGCAATACACAATGTCTTATATGTTAAATAAACTCTATAATACTAGGAAATGATATTTCCAGGCCTTGAATGACTGGGAATTCCAAGAAATTTTACTTTTTATTTTCAAGCCCTTGAAAAGTGGATAGTCCCTCTCAGAGCTTTAAAATGTTCAAGTAAATGCTGTGGTATTAGAAAAGAGCAGAAATGCTTTCATAGGTGCTTTACAGGACCTTAAATTGCATTTAATTTTAAACCCAATTTCACTATGATGTATTATTAATGCTGGAAGTAGGCTAATACAACTTGGCCAAATGCAAGATACTGTGCTCTAGTAAATACATCCTCAAATTTTATAAGCTGCCCATGTCTCCAAATTTACAGAATTCCCTAAAGAAAAGATTTGTAGGAGTCATGATGATTAACAGCTATACAATTTTACTGCAGCACTGAAGAAAAAACTCCACAAAAATAGCCTTACATTTTTTATGTCAAGAAAAGAAAAGAAAATACATAGGTTAATTCTTTGTGCAATCCTATTGTTTTTGATCCACTTTTATCCTCTATTTAAATATATTTAACCATTAAGGATTCCATGAATTAGTAATACATAACAGTTAACAAATCTTCAAGTGCTCAAAACCCAAGGCAAATAAAGATTTATTTATTTATTAATCCTGAAGCTGGTCTAGATGAGTGTTCAGGCATTCTTAATGCTGGAATCTTTATATCCTAATATTTGGAAGATACCCCATACCTTGTCATATATTTGATTAAGCTCTTGCTTAATCAAATTCCAAATGTCTAGCTTGTTACAATTTGAGTTCATCACATATTTTCTGGAATCTAATTTTATAGAAAAATATTTCTAAAAATAAATTTGGACAATGAATTTTAAATTGTCTTCTGTATGTGATTTATGAATTTTGCATAATTTTTGAGTCCATACATAAACATTTTAACTCTTCCAATAGTTTTTCGTACCTTTTGAAAGACCATACAGGAGTATTTAGAAGACATAACAATGCTACATCTTATTTAGCATTGGTTCAAGCCATACAGCTAAACCATGTCAGTACCATGATAACCTTTGATTATAGTTTTTAAGCTGTAACCTGAATAATGTGCTCCATATATATATATATGTATGTATGTATGTATGTATGCTTGAATTGATTAAACTTTTCTTTGTATTCAGTTTTTAAGTGCTGATGCAATGAAATTTACTATGAAGAAAATAATTAGCATTTAAAAGTTACAAAAATCAGTCACTACAGAAACTAAATTTTAAGTCAATATCAGTTGCAGAAGGGGTGACCTCATTGTTTTTTCTGCTCATGACAATGATTAAACTTATTATATGTGTTGCTTGCAGTGAACGCAGCAATGTCTGCACTGCTGCTAATCACATTTGAACAAAAATGTTCCTGAAAATTATTCTTGATCTTGTGTACTATAAAGGAGTAAAATCCAAAGTACCTACTCAGAGCATCTTCTTAAAAGTAGTATTTAATTTTCTAACAGATACTGTCTGATAGGGAAGTACAATTTAGCAAGGATTAAAGGTACTGCAGGCTTTTATTCTTGAATTTTAAAAATATGTAAGAAGAGTGAACTCAATTAGCAAAATCTTATACCGGAATTATTCATAAAGGCCAGGTATAATTAAAAGAAAACATGCAGAATGTAATGGGATTTCTCATTTGTGAATATAAGAATGAGCAAAACAGTAAAGAATAGTTAATACTTATTGAGATATTTAAAGGTAGTCTTTAAATTGTTATTCCCTCAAGTTCGAGCATGCAATTAGAGAAACTGGGGATGGGAAAGAACAGATCATCTATTAGAAACTCCTGTCAAACATGATTGCTCCTTTCAGCACATTTTTTAGTGCTTTCTCTAATCAAATGCTAAATATTGCTAGGAGTAGGGATTCCACCATTTCTCTTGGGAGACTGTCTGACAGCCTAATAGATCTTTGTGTCAGACACCTCTGCTAACTTTATCCCATATGACTAAATATATCCCACTGTACCAGTGAGATGCATTCTCACAACTCAGTCTTCTCAGTGTTCTCCAATGTCTGTGTTATATTCTTTCATTTTCTTTTACAAATTACTCAAATATAAAGATTCAAAGTCAATGCAACCCTGACACAGACGAGATACACTGATCAGCAGGCAGCACAGCAATCAGCGAGGATGCCCAAATCTTCATAAAAACCTCATTACAGATCCTTGCCTTCACAAATACGGTCCAGGAAATGGCTGTACTGCAAAAGGTGTCTGGGTGTCTTTGACTGTAGTGGATCAAGATTGTTAAATACTACTACTAGTATCCTAAAATGAAAGCCTTCTAAAGGAAGTGTCTGTCAGTGGTTATAGATGAGCTGCCTGAATTAAATCTAAATCCTTAAAGTCTGATGGAATTTTGTTGCATTAAAATCCACCCAGAAAGTCATAGCAAGTCTGTATAGATCTCAGAATATGATTTTCACAGCAACTCATTTGACTTACTCTGCAAGCCTTTGTGCTGTGCACCAGATCAAATTTGCATTTTTTTTGTTTTAGGTGATGGAAGTGGTACAGATATGGATCAAACAAAATCCCTATTAAACAGAATAAAAATCCTGTTACTGTGTATGGCATATTCTAAGACTCTGGTGCAGCCTGGCTCTCATGCAAACAAGGACGTGTTGCGATCCCAGGCAGCAAGAAGGAGGAATTGTAATAGTTTCCTCTCTTAAATGCTACATGTTTTGTACCATGCACTTGTAATGGCTTTGGTCCAGCTTAGTCTTTACCTGCCTCCTATCATTCATGGTTGAAAACTCAGAAAACTGACCAGGTGTTTGATCCATGAACTGAGTTAAGTGTGTTAAAGGTACAGAAACAGGTAAAACTGAAACACTGAAAACACTTAGGGGTATCTCTAAGCTAATTCTTCTAATGCTTGCCAAGGAATAAAAAGACAGAAGAAGCAAAAGTAAAAAAGGCCAACAGCTCTGTTCATTGCAAGACTATTCTCAGAAGACTGATTCTGACCTTTCCTGGTACAGACTGTCAACAAATTAAGGACAAAAAAGGATTAAAAATATTGATGGACTGCCAATCAGAACAGTACTGATTTACATTTATCATATACAAGTAGAAGTTCACATCTAATAATGCCTCTTCTACTCTAAGCACTGTGGTGGAGACACCAGAAGCAGAGTTCAACAACCTTCTCAAGCATGCCTAGGGCTGGATTCCCAAGGTGTACAGATCATCCTGGGCCATGACTGACACAGCTGCTGGGCAGTCTACTCATGGTGTCCAACAACGTAACTGAAAATGTAATTTCTGGTTCCTCTGCTTTAACAACTACAATAGATAAAGAGTGACAGGCAGACTACCTGCTAAAAGAAAAAAGTTCTTGGAAGAGATTTTTCTCTGGCCATAGATGTGAAGGCACAATGTAAACTGCAGAGAACATTTGTCTGATGTTACCTGAAATCTTGTGTTGTTGCTGGCTTTTTGAATGAATTAATTTTACTATTATTCCTTAGATTTTCTCAACAAGACCAGAACCCTTTTAGCTCCATATTCAGAATTGAAAATAATTTTGTGTGATTTTAGCTCTTTGACTACTTGAATTTTAAAGCCTGCATATCAAGTCAATTTGTATTACTCTTCTAGTTAACTGACAGAATCTTATTTTTATTGTTTATTGTTGTAATTTTCAGCTTTCTTTATATTTTATTTTATTTTATATGAGGATATTTTTATTGTATGAAATATAGATTGTGATATATCATAATCAATTCTATTTCAGAAAGAGAAAGAAGGGAAGTGGGATGAAAAGAATTTGTTAATTGCTATTTCCTTTTAAACAGTGTTTCAGCACTTTGCACACTCATCTTTATCTTGTTTATGCTATGATAATACCTTGCCCTGGATAAGATAAAAATCAATTCCTGTCTCAGATCTTCTTTCTTTTAAAGAGCAACAATGTTAAAAGGAATTTAAGAATTGAATTCTTTGAAATTTATATCAGTTTTTAGACAGCAAGCTGAAAAGGCCACTATGTCAGTTTTAGAAATACTGAAGGAAAGACTGACCACAGCTAAATAACAAAGAGGATATGTCAGCACTTACTGTCGTAGAAAAGGAGACGCATATGGATACATTTTTTTACTATCAGTTCAGAGAAGATGTCAGCTAACTCTTAGACTCTGCTTGAATATTAAAAAAAATCAGTAGGTTATTCTCACCTTCATAGAATCACCTCCAAGATCACTGACTCCGACCTTTGACTAAACATCACTATGTCATTTAAACCATAGCACTAAACGCCATGTCCAGTCATTCCTTGAACACCACCAGAGATGGTGACTCCAGTGCTATCCTGGGCAATCCATTCCAATGCTTGACAACCTTTTCAGTGAATAATTTCTTCCTAATGTCCAATGTGAGTCTCCTCTGGCACAGCTTGAGGCCATTTCCTCTTGTCCTATTGCTGGCTGCCTGGGAGAAGAGACTGACCCCCACCTGGCTACAGCCTCCTTTCAGGCAGCTGTAGAGAGAGATAAGGTCTCCCCCGAGCCTCCTTTTCTCCAGGCTGAACACCCCCAGCTCCCTCAGCTGCTCCTCACAGGACTTGTGCTCCAGATCCTTCCCCAGCTCCGCCGCCCTTCTCTGGACACTCTCCAGCCCCCCAGAAAGAATGTCCTTCTTGCAGTGAGAGGCCTGGAACTGAACATAGCACTCGAGGTGTGGCCTTACCAGTGCTGAGTACAGAGGGACAATCATTTCCTTGATCCTGCTGGCCACCCTATTGCTGATACAGGCCAGAATGCTACTGGCCTTCCTGGCTACCTGGGCACATGCTGCATGCTGGCTCATGTTCAGCTGTGGCTGACCAGCACCCCCAGGTCCTCTTCCACCAGACAGCTTTCCAACCACTCTGCCCCCCAGCCTGCATGGGTTGTTGTGACTGAAGAGCAGGACCACTATACCGCAATGTCAGTATTAGCTCCTCATTGGCACTGTCCTTGTTCTGTTAATGCACTGGAGAAAATAAATACATTGATTTAGCCATGATTGCAATAGTCAATGACTCAGGAATCCACATTAAAAGAAAATCTTCATGATTCACAGAGGCAGTGTCAGTGCTTTATACAGTGCTTCACAACAATATTCAGCTGGGTTTTGAAACAGAAAATCCATGGGACAGAGGGTTGTGTTGATTTTTCCCCCAAGCCAAGAATAGGCTAGTGCAGTGTTAAAATGTATACATGATTACAAAAAATATCTAAACACTTCTTAAAATTTCAAAATTAATTTTCTTTAATTAACTCTTTCCATTTTTTTTCAGTTTAATAAGTTGTCTTTTGCATAAGTTGTCCTAGGTTACAATACAGATGTATTCTATTACCACCAGCTGTGGGCCATTAGCTGTTATCTCCTGCTATGACCCACCCCTGATAACAGACAATGGGCCAGCAAGAAACCACTGCAGGACTCATGGACTTATCTCATCCTATTGTGAGATGCTCCGCCCAGGAGGGAGGAGCCAAGCATTCCCACCGGGACATAACCTGGCCTTGGAACTGCCTGAGGGAGCCCTGGCTACTGGGTTCCCAAAGGATAAGAGCTACCACTGGACCTTCAGCTGGAGACCAGACCTTCCATAGGATCAGTGCTTCAACTGAACTACTTCATCTGGACTGCTACCACCACCCTAACAGGGTGTCAGGTTGTATCTGGCTTTGTCAGTGCTTTTTCCTTGTAGTATTTCACTTATTTTTAATTTTTTTTCCTATTAAATTTTAATCCTGACTTGTGATCTCCCACTGGATTGTTTTCAAACCAATACATAAGTTCATAAAACTCAATTCTAAAAGCTAAAGGTACTAAAACATAAAAGGAAATAAATCCATAAAAATATACTTCCTAGCTGTAGCAAATTGCACACTGAAGGAAATACAGTTTGAAAGGAAACTGACTATTTTTGTCACCAGTGATTTTCTGTATTCAAATGTTATCATAAGAAACATCCAAATCAGGTTCATGAAAATATTTGATACCTCTGAGTCCCATCATTGTGAATCTGAAGAACTCTACTTGAAGCTGAAGTAGATTAGCAAAACCACAGCTGAAACTTCATTGACTTAAAATCTCTACCAGACTCTGTCTGTTCATGTATCTAAGAAGCAAAAGGTGCTGATTTATCGATGATGTTGATTTCTCAAATGTATCCCTCTAAAAATATAAAAAAAATGAAACTCGCCTCCTAATTTCAGTAGTTCTTTACATACCAGTAGCCAGTCAAGAACCCAGATCTCAATAAGGTCTCCTGAATACTGACTTGCCTATTTAGCATTAATATTACAAGGAAACTAAGTCATTTGGGCTAGCAGTATTTATTCCCTTGGTAAAATGTTTGGAGGTATGTCAGTAAAGTGACTGGTAAACTCCTGAGCATCGCCTTGAACATCTGGGAAGCCCAGAACCTGGGCTCAGAATTATGAAATGCAGGAAGGACACTTAGAATACTTAAAGCATTACTGAAATAACACTAAATTATTAGTATGCAAATAAACATTAAGCATTGCATCACTGGTGATTAAAAGACGGCCTTCGGCTTTTAAATTGTAGTCATCCTGCCAACTGAAAAAGGCTGTATTTCAATTTTGACCTTGAGACAGACTGATGAATATATTTTCAGTCAGTAGTCAAGTAAAAATCAGAGAAGCTAGAAAAACTGAAAACATCCCTTGTTGAAATTAAAAGCAATATTCTTCTTGTTGATTTTATCATCAGTAATGTCTAAGGATCAGTGGGGTTTCCTGTATTTCAAGATGTGGCTTGGAGAAGCTGAATGTAATTTAAATTTGAGAACATTTGGATAAGCAACAAAGTTTTCTTCTTTGAAAGAGGTCTTTCTCATCAGTGCCTGCTGGAGGTCAAAAGCACAGTTCAGTGGAGTTTTCTACTTTAAGACTAACTATTTTGGTGTCAGTGTGTGTCCTGGTTTAAGACAAAATTTGGAGGAATGTCCAAAATAAATGTCCTCTGATAGAAGGCAGGTTTCAGCCGCCCCTCCCCCACCAGGTTCAGATAGAATTATCCTCAGAGAAAAGTGAGAGGGAAAACCCCCCTATTTATTTAACAGGCACAATGCACAATGGGAAAAGAATAATGCTAAATAATAAAACCTCTTTCTGTGGAGAGAACCTGGTAAATTCTCAGAGTCTTTTCTTTGGGTGTGGTCCCCCTCTCTCTCTCCTCTTCAGAGCTGGGTTGGCATGGGCCCCCTCCGGGCCTCGGTAGAAAGCTCTCTCAGTGAGTTCTGGTGTTCTCAACAGTTCCAGAAGAGAAGAAGAAGAAGCTGAAGTCCCAGGGGAAAAAAAAAAAATTAACTCCCCGTCTCTCTCTGGAGAAACAGAGCCGAAAGCTTGCTAAAAAGCAGAAGGTGCTTCCTCTGCTCTTGCCTCTGCAGAAGCACACAGAGAAGACAGAGTGACCTTGGAGCCACAAACTCCTTTGAAAAATTCGTCTGGCTTTTTTTTTTTCTCTCAGACCCGGTTTTAAGGCACAGAAAAGCCCAGGAATACTGTCTGGGCATAGAGCAGGCGATAGGGGATACACATCATAAAGTCACCCCAAGACAGTGTAAAATCTAGGTACCTCACATCTGACCACAGGGCAGACACTGAGAGCTCAATTCAGCAGCTACGCATAGTTATCTATTGTCATTTTAGATATATGAACATATCCCAGCTTTTGCCTCCTAGTCCAGCAAGGCAGAGGTTGTTCCTGGATCTTATATGACATCAGAGACTCTCACTGGATGTCTTGAAGGGATCAAGACCCCTACAGTGTCTTCAAATGACATTAGAACCTGTGTCCAGGCAGCCCAACTGAACCTGAATTGAGAGACTTGCTTGGAGATGAAGGGTGTAGCTACATCAGTGTTTTGAGTTGGGAGCTGCCTTGAGCACTGATCCTCCAAAACTGAGGCTAACTACCAATATGTCTGAAGTCTCAAAGCATCTAAGACTTTGAGATTGCTATTGCTAAAACCTTTCTTCTGGGCAGCCTTGTGGCTTCAATCTTGGCAGAACTGAACGGCTCAACAACTATATACCACCAGCACCTATTTACTGTCCAGTAAGTTCTCCATTTATCATCCAGGAAGATTTTGAGCTAGTTGGCATGCCCCAAGAATACCTAATACATCTATTAGTCTGCCCAAATCCACAGCTGATACCCCTTGTTTCTTTCCAATAGAGCACAATACCACAATACTTGCATGGAGTACCAAAATTATCTGCTTTCTTCCATTGGCATTCTATAGGAAAGATAAAGCTCCTCTTTATTCCTTAGTTTTCTAGCTGCAGAAGATTCAGGGCTGTAAATCATAATCATGCCCAAAAATAAACTTCATAAATATAAACAGATAGTTATACTTATTTCCTCATAATTGAGCAAAATTCAAGCATGTTATACAAAGCTTCTATAATATTGCAACTGGGATGTTAAACACAGTATTTTAATATGGGAAAAAACTGAAATAACAATCTTTTAAGGTTCTTGATTTCCATTCTCAAAAAATCTTTCAACCTGAGATGTAAATCTTGGTGTTTAAGTACATAACATCTCTGTAAAGGTTTTGTGTGTTTACAGATCATCTTCTAATTGTCTTTTGCATTGTTAATTTCATAAAGAGAAACAATATTTAATATTTTGCTTCTGCTTTAACTTTCAGCAAGTAAGCAAATGCAAAAACCACTGTATATTTCTGTTTCCCAAATCATACTCTGCTTTTCATAGAAGCTAGCATTGATCACAGAAATGACAAGTAGGTAAGAAAAATATTTTTCTGCATGATTAATCTCTCTTCTGGATTGTTCAATTCCTGTGGCAAAAACACCACCGGCATTTTTGGTCTGTATACTTTTATAAGTTACAGTACATGAACAACAAGCTATCCACTGAGCTAAGAGCACTTCCTCCTTGAAACAGTGAGAAAACTCTCATGGACTTCAGTGGCATCAAGATTAAAAGAACAAATCTGGAAATTTTTTTCATTTTTAGATCTTTTGAATAATTTTGGAAATGTAACTGTAGGTATTAATATGGAAAGTAAAAATATGTTAAACTCTAGTTTTCCTTATTTATAAGAAAAGCTATCATATTAATAATGCAAATAATTATACTGATTCTGTTTACTGTATTAAACAATTCCACTTTCAAGCAAAGCTATGATATAACACATTATCACTATCCCTGTTATACAGATGCAGAAAACAGAATTTAGAAGTGTTAATGTAATTAACATGCTCAAAACCAAAGTGAAAATCCATGTCAGAGCAATGAAAAAACTCAGAGTTATTTGGATCACATCACCACCTTCCTAAGTGGTATGAGTCATTCCTTGCTCATATCAGCTTTAAAAGCAGATTAGATATTGATGCTATGGGAAAGGATGTTTTATAAACCTTCTACAAATATCTTATCAAACAGCCTCACCAACTGAAACACTTTAAGATCCATGATTAGAAGTCCACAATAAGAGGTTTATGTCACCTTAGAACATGCAACATATTGTTGCAAAAAGATGTGTTAAAATTGCACTGAAATACATCTCTATGTTGGTGAGCTTAAGGCTTTGTTCATTACAGCCTGCCCTCGTACAACTTTCCCCTTATCTCATAACACTTGATGAATGCTCAGACTTCAAGTTTTGAAGAGTGTTAAGCTAATCTGACTGACACACTATTCTTTTGCTTTGTCAAAATATTTCCTTATCTGATTTCACTATGACACAAAAGGCATAGGCTGCCCTTCATTTAGTTGTTCACATATTTGTAATAATGGCACAACAAAAAATGAGTCAGATTGCATGATAAAAAAAGTTTGTATACTTAGTGATGCCCATCAGTGTCTTTGAGAGCTAACAGACCATTTCACAATAATTAGCTGAGGGAAAAGTTTAACTTCTCTGTGAGAAAATTATGGTTTAACTAAGCATGTCTAGTATTTAAAAACAGGTGTCTTTTTTCATTTTTATCTTTTGTTTTTCAAAATTGTTTCATCCAAAGGGAAGGATAATGAAAAGATCTCTACCAATACTGTGATTACTGTCACTCTTTATCTCTATTTTATCTTTTAGATTAATCTCTCATCATATCATATTCTCTTCCATTACTGGATGACTACAATCAGGATTGAGACAGGAGCACTGATGTACAGATACTGGAAAATTTCTTGCCCCAAATATTTATGTATACAGACACCTGAACACTACATTTCAGAGGGAAGTCATTAAATTTGATCAGGAAATTCAAACATCCCCTCCTCAGAAACAGCCTGTGTAGAACTTTCTGCTTGTTCTAATGCTAACACTTGTTTCTGGTTAGTATTTTTAAAGTCACAATTCTTTCTTAATACTTTGTTTTAATTTAATTAAAATATTATTTCTTTTTTTGAGTCTTGTTTCTTTCTTTATATTTTTTTGTGTACATAATTTTGACTAATATCTTTTGTACTCCTACGTTTTTCTACCTACAAAACACTATCAAGAGAGTTTTTAGGCCTTAGAATGTCTGTCCAACCATTCCTGGCGGATGCTGGCGTAAAAGCAAACAAGCAGTGGAAAGAAAATAAAGGGAGCATATGATGAAAAAGCAGAACTTCTTCGAAATTTACCAAAAGATGAAATAAAGTGATACTTTTATTTTGATTTAATCACAATACGTTTCACAACTTAAAAAAAGGTTTTCTGTCCAGTTTTCCTTTCAAAAAAGTGAAGCCTTTCCCTTGAAAATGAGATCCTTCTGTGAAGACATATGACTGAAAGCTGGTCCTTCTGAAGAACTGCTACTAGACAGGTATGCATAAAAGTTAGAAAAAGCTTCAAAAAAATTCTTTTATCTACAAAATTAATTTACTACCTGCACTGACTAATATCTGCTAATCAAATTTCTTTCTGGCAAATTTAAAGGCACCATGACCATTTCATTTTTCTTGTCATAATAACAGTCAAATAATTTTAAAACAATGTGGACTCCTAAGGTAATACAGGGTCCACGGGGAATAAATACGTTAAAAAAATAATTTCCCTTGGAGGTGTGATAGTAAAGCAAAGGAAGTAAAGATGATATTAGCTGTTCCTTTACCAGGTATATCAACATTAAAGAAACTCTTCAAACCCTCTAAGTCTCGGAGGAGACATGGCTAGAGACTCCCTCTTGGAAGGAGGTGCTCTGTGCTGGAGGAGGAACATCTATGTTGGGACTGTGGGTGCAGGCAACCCACCCTGGGGCTGGGACCCCCTGAGGGACTGTGGGCAACCCACATCAGGGCAGAAGAGAAAAAAAAAACAAGGAGCGCCAAAGGAAAACAAGTAATAAGGACTGAAGAGCAGAAAGAAACTACCATATCATATTGGTTACACTGAAATCAACAAAGACTCCACAATAAAGTCATCCTCATGAGATAGGATCATCTTCAAGCTGTCACACGTCCTAAACTTCTTCTTTATACTTTGCTGTTGCAACTTCCTTTCTTCATCAAAGAGCACTTTAAACTTTTCTCTTTAGTCCTAAGCATTCTAGGGAGCCATTTAAAAGTAAAACCTCCAAATAATAATTTTGCTAATCAATATTGGTAAGCTGGAAGGATATTTCTTGTATAAATTACCTAAAGTAGATCAAGTCCATCCTTCCTGGTCAGCATGGATCACAGCAATGTCTTAAAGCACAAAAAAAGGTATCCTTAAATGTGTATGTTTGAATTACCATGGATGTCCAATGTGAGAGATTTCTGTAGTGCCTTAAAACCATCCTTGTCTTCTTTCTTTAACTGCACCTTATATATTTTATGCAAATCTGATGTCCTCTTGTTTTTATGGATAGGAAGTCTGAGGTCTAATTAAGCCAAATCATCTTGCATAACAAAATGAGATCATTTTATATTAAGCTTCAGTGTATGTTTCTTCCTTGTTCTAAAATGGTGCTTCTGTGAGCCACAAGAAATTTCTAACCCCAGAAATCTTTTCTCTAGCCAGGGTAGCTTGATTAGTTCCCTACTTGTACTGACAGTATATTTGTGCCTAACCTATGTGCAGGGGTTGAGGAAATTACCTGTGAAGCAGTTGTAAAAAACTCAGATGCAATAGCAAAATTTATTCCTGGGGGATAGTAGCCTTGCTATCTCCTCTGCCAGGCATGCTCATTACCCTGGCATGGAAGGAAGCAGGCTGGTTACTGATTCAGTTCCAGTTCTGCATTTTCCCCTAGAGTTGGCTCAGTGGAAGTCAGCTGACAATCTCAGCCAAGGAAAACGGCAGCACAGAAAACTGTAGCATTGCCTCAAGTCACTTGACTGTGCTTGCTGCCTCACAGTATTTCTCTCTCCAAGGTACACCCCACAAACTTCAGCTTCAGACAGGAGTAAAAAACAGATTGAATTTAAATGAACAAATGCAACTTATGATCATAATTCATGAAACACATAGATACTGGAGTTTGTAAAGACAGCAAGTGAAGAAATGATAAATAAACTTCTGTCAGGAGTGAGAAACATATTCTCTAACATAAAATGCAAAGAATATGGGAATATTTCTGTGTGCATAATATAGCCTCGTTCCATTTCATTGATGCTTCCTTGTCTATCAAGACCCAGAAGTGACTGCCATTGCTACCAGATGATAAGCAGACAAGAAAGCATTTAAGATGAGAAAGATTAATCTAGCAGAAAAGTTCTAACCACAAGAACATTCAAACTGGGTATGTCTGCACCTTGAATCCTGTCTTCAGTTCTCAGGCCCTCACTTCAAGAGAAACATTGAAGGGCTGGAGCAATGAAGCTGGTGAAGATTTTGGAGCACAAGTCTACGAGGAGCAGCTGAGGGAGATGGGGATGTTTAGTCTGGAGAAGAGGAGGCTCAGCAGGGACTTTATTGCTCTGCCTGAAAGGAGGCTGCGTCATTGTGGGGGTTGGTATCTTCTCCACGGTAACACATAACTGGACAAGAGGAAGTAGCCTCAATTTATGCCAGGGGAAGTTTAGATTGGATATTAGGAGAAGTGTCTCCATAGAAAGGATTGTCAACCACTGGAAAAGGCTGCTGACAGAAGTGGTTGAGTCACCACGTAGATGTGGCACTGAGGGACGTGGCTTAGTGCTGGACTTGGCAGTGCTGGGTTAATGGTTGGACTTGAAGGTCTTACAGGTATTTTCCAACCTAAATGATTCTGATGTAATCTGTGATCAACTAGAAGAGAGTCCAAATAATTTTGTTATGTCAGGAAGGGTGCATTTTTTGCATAGGAAAATTCAAGGGAATTACAGGCAGAGCTCTGTGCAGATGAAATTGCAGAGTATAGGGAAAGAAGTCAGGATAGCATCTGCTAGTCTGTCACACATAAAATGTTGTCTTGCATTAAAAAAAAAAAAGAATTGTTTTAGGAAAGGTTTCAGTTGTTTGATTAGAAAAGTTAATCCCAAGAGCATAAAGCTATTTTTCCTGGCTTACCTATTTCTGCGGGTTTTTTTTTTATTTTCTTCAAATGGCCACAATTCACGCTAATATATTCCTAAGCAAAAGGTAAAAGTACATGGCGGTGCACAGGAAACAGGTCCTTTTATCAGAATCTGTGGTTCTGGCTGACCTAGCGAGGGCTTCTCTCTGTTCCTTTTGGCTTTCTTGAAGCACAGCACTACAGTAAGTGCTGACACTAGAATTACGCCAAAAGGGAAGTGACAGGAAAACAGCCCATTAGTATCTTTTCTACTGATCATATGTCAGCTTTTTTATCTATAAAAAATGCTTTTTATTTCCATTTTAAAACACAAACTAAAAAAAATAATATTTTCTCCAATTCTGTAAATGAGTCAAAATAAAAACAGATGAACACTGTAGAGAAATTAGCAATACAAAGACAGCAGAATCAAGGAAATTGTAACAGCAGCATCTTTTTGACTAAGGGTCATAAGACCTAAAGATTACAGCAAAGGAGCAAAACTAAGTTTACCGAATGCAAAAATAGATTACTCAATACACACATGCAAACAGTCGCACTCATGAAGGTAATCCTTCCATTCTTGTCTTCACACCACCTTCTGCATAGGTGAAACTTTGCATTTTTCTACTCAGTGGTGCTGACTGTAACTCAGTCTTTCACCTCAATTTTACCTCTATATTCAAACAATGATAACTAGGAAGATGAAAAGATACAAAAAATTTTATGAAAATCTTAGTTATTCCAGTCATTCCTGTATCATTTGGTATACTCTAGACTAGTTTTATTAGGACTGTGCTTTGGGCAAAATTTCTCAAGCATATTTGACTACTAATTAACTTTGGTAGAGTAGAAAATGTGTATTTAAGGGGGGTAAAATTAGGTCCTTACCAGCATGGGGAAAGTTAAAAGCTTCTGCTAAATCAAATTGGATTGGAGTTCTACTGAAATTGTGGCAAGTATGTTTTTCAGATTAAGTAAAATTTTTACGACTGTAACACATCTAGTATACTGAATGACTGCTAAATTGGTGGCATGCATCACAGTACAGGCAGGAAACCAGCACAACAGGAATCCTATACAAAGAAAACTGGCTGCTTTTATACCATTCTTTGGTAGGGTTTTTTTTGCCCTTCCAAAAAGGAGACAAGTATGTCTTGCAGAAATATTGCTGAGAGAATAGAAAATGGAAATTTATATTTTGCATAAAAATATACTTAGGAAATTATTGAGCTTTAACTTTAGGATGAAAGCTTAGCTATCAGACAACAGCTAATCTATAATGTATAAACAAAACAGCTCACAAAATGCAAAACTATATCGTAAGGGAAAATTTTCTTAGCTCTACATGACTGAACTTAGTTCAGACATGCTGCATTCCCTCAATATACAGAACTCACACTGATATCAACAGGAGGTCCACGGAGTCAGCAGGAGCACCATAGCTGAGTCAAGATTTTTGTGACCCAATTTAGGTTCTTCCAGCACTAATACATTATGCAAATTAGATGTAAAGAAGAGGGTCTCTGTGGTATTTGTACATGTATATGAATCTGGGGAAAAATCTGTGGAATGAAAAATTCTAACTTCCAGAATGTAGGCACATATATAGCCTCACTTTTAATTAATTACACATTTTAATGCATTTAAGAATCATACATTTTATGTAACAGCTTAAATTAAAAAATGTGTTTGAATATGAATGTCTGCTGTACATTTAAGGAACAGAAAGAGATTTAGGGGTTGAGGGCTTGGAAAAATGGTAAGTTACTATGAGTAAGATAGAATGTGAATTGAAAGACAGCTGTTCCATAGCAGTTTCCTATGGGCATATGCTCACCCTAAAATTAACATTTGTTTCTAGCGATCAGAAAATTACAGAAACCTGAACATTGGAAGGTTAGATCTCAAAATTGTCTAGTACAACAGATAGTTTCCAAGAACCAGACTGGTTTTGAGTATTGCCAGATTCAGAGACTCCACAACCTCTCTGAGCAAGCTATTATACTGCTTGACCACCTCCATAGTTAAAGCCTATTTTATTTAAGTGGAATTAAGCCTGTGTTAGGGTGCACTTGCAGCCTTTACTGGCCCTGACCTGCTCACCTGGAAGCTCCATCCACATCCCTGCCCATGGGCCCAGAAGCCCTGTTTCAGCTTGGCCTTCTTTCCCTGCCTCAGTGATGCCACTGGAGAGCCAGTCTCCAGTTGAGTCACAGCTGTGCTTGTCTGGGGCCCTCTTGGTCTGGATCCCAAGTGGTCAGCTGCCTTCCCAGCCTGACCTTAGGTCTCCACTGTCCCCATGGACCTGCCTGACAGTCACTGAGCTGTGTCTGACACTGTTCATCCCCACCAGACCTGATCATGTTCTGTGGGTTGACTCCCTGGTTTGACCTCAGATCTGTCTCTGCTACAAACTGATCTGATGATCTGGAGTCTTGATGGAACCTGGGCACCATCTCTCAGTCTACCTTGCTGGGACACTGTAGGACTGGGCTCTGGGTGGCAGGGCCCCCACCCTCCTGGCCTTGATATTGGCCTCAATTACTGGCATCAAGACAGCCCTTGCTGTTCTTGACACTGTATTTCCACTGTCAGGTCCGTGCCTCTGGCAAAAATTTATGCCCTTTAACTTCTCTTTCTCAGGTACTTAAGCATTGATAAGATCTCTCTAGGCCTTGTCTCCAGGCTAAACAGTTCCCACCAACTCAGCTTCTCTTCATACGTATGCAAGTGCTTCAGCACTTTAATCACCTTCACGGCCCTTTGCTGGGCTCACTCCAGTACCTTCATTTCTCTCACACTGGGGAATCCAGAGCTGGCCCAAGTACTCCAGGTGTGTCTCAGCAGTGCTGAGTAGAGGATCACCTTCCCTGACCTCTTGGCAGTGCTCTGCCACTGGCATTCTTTGTGAGGGCACATGGCTGGTTCATGGTCAGCCTGGTGCTCACCAAGATCCCCAGGTCCTTTTTCCTGAAAAAATTCAGTTGGCCCCAGCTTGTCCTAGTGTCACATGAAATGGGAACCTGACTTGAAATGTCATTGCTGTCCTCTTGGGCAGCAAATTCTGATTTCAGCTAAGCCACTGCTGGATTCTCCATCACTGATTTGTGTTGTTGGGTCACGTGAGGGTGAAAAACCTCATGCAGATTCACAGAACTGATGTACAGGCACTGTGAACTGGAGGTAGGAGAATACAGCTGGAAGGGGAGGGAAGTCACGTTTCAAAGCGAGACTTGACATTCAGTTTGTAGAAATTTTGCCTTTGCGCTCAATTAGCTGATTAGTCATCTGCATAAAAATGAATTAATGAATGCTCAGGTAAGTTGGAAGACTATCAGAAGATAGAACTGTAAGTAGTATATAACACACACATATTGTTTCTTCAGATAGCTGTGCCCTCAGATATTTGTATTTACTACATGGCACATTTAAATACCCAGTTCAGTTTGTGTTAAAGCTATAAATGTCAAACAGAAGATTGTTTGATGTAACTAAAGGAATCTTTCTTGATAATAGTGTTGAATTAGCTTTCTTGAGTAGGGATGCAAAGAACAAATTAAATTTCAATTCAGTCTCAAAAAAAACCACTCTCACTTGATATCACGTCTATTGAGGGAGTGCTCAGCTCAGTGGGCAGCTCATTCAAAGAGACTTTGTCCTCAGGTAGCTAATTTTCTCTTTATTTTTGGCTTGAAAATAGAAAAAAATATTTAATAGCTGATATTCGACCACCAATTAGTTTTGGCTTCTATATATTTGCTTTTCTTAAACATTTAATGATTTTCACAATATGCATACAGCTAGCAAGCTTCTCACTTCCACTAAGCACATACAAGTTTAAAAAGGAAAAACAAAAAACCCTCAAAACCCATACCAGAAATATACTAAAGAGAAGAAAACGCCATAAGCAGGAAGTTTTTCTTAAAATATGCACTTCATAACTTAGAAAATTGCAAGCTGTCTTAAATTCAATCTCAGCAGTATTTTAGGTCTGAGTTTTGCTTAGACTCAGTTTAATTACAATAAAATTCCACTTCAGCAGTCAGTTTCAGAAACGCTACTGACCAAAGAAAAAGCGTAATCTTTCTTTTATGACACAAATCATTTATTAATAAATATAAAGCCATATAACAAGTAGCAAAGGAGTTATTACATGTGACCACGAAGATATATGCTCATTAAATGTAAGAGGGAGCAAAATAGTGAAATAAAAATAACAGTCTGGTCACTTCCTCAGTCTCTGAATTGCGTCCTTTTCCCATCCAGCATACTAGGTCAGTAACTAGAAGCTTTTATTCAGTTTATGATATATAGTTGTTCTGCAGTGGTTATTTTCAAAATGTGGGCTTTTTGCTTTTTTAAAGTTAAGTTCATGGTTGCAACCCTATATATACATTAGAAATTTATTTATCTACTGCCTAGTTACTTATGTACAGCTTGTTTTCTTATCAAACTGAGCCATCACTACATATCGCTCATCCTTACTTGGAACACGTGGTATCTTAATAATAGCATTAGTTTTCTGTTTAACATATAATACAATAAAGAAAAAAAAAAGAAAGGTACTGAATATTAACTCATGGAAGTAGGAATTAGATGGCTTCTTTGAAGTAATGTTGCATCTACCAAACCTTGTATTTAAGACATGGTTGGAAGATGATAATCAGCATTGTTCCTGCAGAATTCTTACAACTTATAGGTATTACTTGCTCAAGATCCTAGACCAACTTTGAGAAGTAAAAATGCAAACAACAATGCAAACTAACATATGTTTAACCGTTGACCTGAATGAAGTATCTTATTCTTTCTCTTCAGCATAGTAGATACACTTAGTAGAAAAGAGAAGCAATTTCTGATTTATATAGTTGTCTCCTAAGGAGTGAAGGAGTTCCATCAATTGCAGTTGATAGTGGTGCCACTGATTTGGGTAAATTGGATGCACAGGCTAATTTCCTCATTAACTGACTCAGCCAAATCTAAGGCTCATGAGAGAAAATTGATCTAAATACCTCTTGGAAGTGTAAATGAATTTTTGGTGAAGCTACTGACATTCAGATACTGTTATAGTTAGGAATTCATCAGACCACATCACTGCTTTGTTGGATCAAGGCAGATAGGAATGCTACAATATTCAAAATAAGCTGGAATCTTAATTTGTCAAATATTTAGTTAAAATAATTCATACCCCTGTGTCTGATTAGCACATGCAAGCAATGTATGACAATGATATATTCGTTTATCCAGCCAGCTCTAAAGGAAAAATACAATATACTGTATTTTCCACATAGTGATAATTGCAAGGACTGTAGGACTATGACAAGCAAAGACAGAGGACAGAAAATCAGGACATTGTTTCACTACGGATCACTGGCCTGAAAGATTTTGACAACATAGTAAGGAACATTTAGATTAAAATAAAGGGAAGTTAACTAAATACTACTATCAAGATTGAGGAAGGCTGCTTGAAAATACACAGCCTTATGCTTCAAAATTCGTAAGACATGGATGGAGTTAGGGCTGTAGTATATGTGACATTCACAGCTCTTTGTGTATCTTCACAGCTTTTCTCTAGATCTTAGGAATGAAAACCCATTACCAGTCAATGCCAAACTGAGCAGTACACCTGTACAGATCAGGAACAGATCATCCTACACAGACACAGCAATTGTCAGCACCACAAACATGAGTTGTGGAACAGATTGCCTCCAAAAACTGTCACTCAGCATCAAATAAAGACAGAAATTGATGGAAAAAAAGGGTTGTTATGAACAGCAATTCTGACCTTTTTTTGAGGCTTCCCAGAAGAGGTGGCAACGAAGTCCTTATATTGGAGTACCCTATCAAAACTCCTCAAGAATCATTACAGAATGTTGTGGGCAAAAGCTTATTCAGAATCACTAAACAAAGTATCGAAAGGGAGGAGGAAATGGTAGGCTATGACCCATTTCTCTAAGATCTTCTGTATGGAGTACAACCTACCAGAATAAAGGCATGGATTCGGGGAGGAGGTCTGTCATCTAATATGCCTCCAGATGTCTCATTTTCAAGATACCACAAGTCATTTTTCTGATGGATTTGATGATTTAACATCACTGCAGTTTTTTTTCTGCAAGAGTTTCAAAACTACTTGATGACATATTTTTAAGTTATGACCACTTAAAAGAAAAAAGAAGCACAGTTAGTTTTCATAGGCAAGGAAGGCATCTGAACTGTCAGAGGAAATTGTAAGCTACTACTCACCCAGATGCCAATTCAGTTCCCTGATCTTAAATTGTCTTGCCAAGTCAGATTTCCTGAGAAAGGAAGAGCAATTGCCTCAGATCTCTCTGGTAGAGTCAGGAGATGACTCAGATACTGTACAGTACTTGCGTAGTGGCAAAACATATTTTCTCATTGCTTTGAAAGCTGAGTTCTCTGTTTAGGAGCATAAGTCCTGTATATAGTGCCAAGGATGCAGAACCTACACCCACTCTGAAGTTTAGAAAGTCTTCTAATTAGGTAAAGGTTACTAGTTTATAGAACAGTTATCCTTGAGTTTTTCTAAGAGTTGGATTTTAAAAAAAAATTAATATATGACCATATTAGTATAAATTTTCTAAAGCACTCCACATCCTATGTAATTCTTCTGATTATTTCTGTCAACTTATCAACCTCCAGCGTGTGATATGGACATCTAAATATCCTCTTACAGAATAGGGCTGGGGTTTATACTTCCCAGCATGTCCTTCGATGCAATTCAACTTTCTTTCTCTTTCCATTTATCTTAGATGTGTAGAGAGATATGTTGCAGCCAAATGAAGCACAGACTATCCTACCTCTCTGGATACTCTTTGCCAAAATGGTAGGTAACAATCATGAAAGCAGAAGCTTCTAGAGGCAAACCTCACAAGGGAATCTTTCTATTGATTTCATCAGCCAATAAACTGTCACACATTTATAATGCAGGATTTTTGTGCATATTTCTATTAAGATTTGCACTCAGTCCTTGTAAAATTTTAATTGTAGTTTCATTTTCCTGTCCAGGGCTTTTATGAGCATTTCCTAGTAGAAATACTTCTGTGATGTTTCATATCACTTGAGTAATTTCTCAAGGAACATTTATTATATGTGAGCTATAGCAACTAGGCATTTATGAGACTTGCATATGACTCAGAGCTCAGAAGTACAGTTTTGCCCTTGTTATATCCTAAGAAAAATCTATGAACTTTTAGCATTGCTTTCTCTAAAGGTATGTTCTTTTATATTTTACATACAGTAAGAGTGAAATATTCAGACTAATACAAAAAATAGTGTAATAACATAAAATGCTGGCAGAACTCAGTTTTATAAAATGGAAGAGTTATCCATTAAGACATTGCTAATATTTTTAAAATTTCAGGTAATGTAGAATGGATTCTTCAATCTGCTATATTGAAGACTGGTGCTGAAATTTGGAAAATGGAGAAAAGAAAAATCCAGGTCAGACTCAACACCAACTCACATGGCAATGCTTCAAAGAGGTCTTGTTGTACGTCTGTGGAGGTAAGAAGTCAAAACCCACAAATATCTGACTAATGTTTTGCAATCCTTATGGGTAGGCAGCAGTAGAAGAGGTGTGATAAATCAATAGAACAAATTGTCAGGCCAGTTAATGGCTTGCATTGTGCCGCTTCTCATTAGATGCAGCAGCAACTGCAGAGGAGCTATTACAGCATTCAGCACTGTTAATGAGATATACTACCACAATTAGTCTGCTGACAGAGTATACAGTCTGTAACTTGGTTACCCTAAAACATTTTTTCATGTAAGAGAATTTAGCAAAGACAAGTTTCTGATAGCTACCAAACCTTGAAAACTTTTCTAAAATATTTGTTGCAGTCTGATATAAACATCAGCTTTGAAATCTGGCTCTGCTTCAGATAAACCTGATCAGTAGTAAGATCCAAAGCCAGTGTTTTATTGATATTTAAATCAATGCATTTGATAAGGCCCTTGATTATCTCCCTGAAACTCAATGTCAAATTCAAGTATTGGTTGGACAAAATGCCAGTTTCTAAATACTTTTCTGACAAACCAGAATGGAGTTTATTTGGAACATGACTGTTAAGATAGGTTTGTATGTCACAGTAGTTCCTAGTTTGAAGACTATTATCTATAAGCTGGGTACGAATAATATGGGACAGAAAAAGGGTGATATTTCAGTTTTCTTTTTATATGGAATATGTTTAAGGAAATTTCAGGAAAATTGATTTAATGAAGTTCATAGTGCTTATCTTAGTATACCTGCACTTTTAAAACATTTTTAATTAAAAAATAGTTTCTTACTTGTTTCTACTACTGTTTAGGAATGTTTGGACTCTGACCTCTAAGTGTGAGGCTAAAGCCTGATACAGCTTCTTGTGATATTTCTCCATAGAGAAATTCAGGTGTCTCTGTCCAGATCTGAAGATTTCCAGCAGATTTATGAGCTTTTAAACACAGAAATCTATGCTTTTTTTATTTACATTGATTTCTTTTTCCATTCTGTCCTTTATTTTTTGACAGGCATTGCAGTAACATACCATGCCATACAACATTCTTACTCTGTTTTCCTATTTTTGCTGAAAACATCTGGGCCCCGAGGGCTCCTCCTGTCCTGACTCTTCCTGTTCAGCCCCCAGGAGCCACCGGCCCCTGTCCCAGCAATGCTGCAGCAGAGCCAGACTGCAGCTCCCCACAGCCCTGCCCCGCCTGGCCCTGGGCCCCACACTGCTGAGCTGGGCTCACCTGTGGGACCACGTCCCAGCCTTGGGAGACGGGCAATGCCCAAGGGCTAGGGCTGCCCCAGGGTGCCCTGGCTTCCCTGCTCCTAGCTGGGGATGGGATGGGCCCTGGCTCCCAGGCCACCCCAGGGCAGCATGTGCTGCTGCTGGCCTCCCCTGCTCCCTAGGAGAAAGTATTCTTTACCCTTTTACCATCATTATTAGTACGCCACCCTATTTCTTTCTCTGCAATAGTGGCTTTTAAAAATACAAGAGTAACTCCATCTCCTGCATTCAGCTGTTCATGTTGCTCATGTTTACCACATGGATGTCTGGGTGCCTCCCTGTGTAACCGCACTGGTGGATAAGTGTATCAGCTCTTTGACAACCTTCCAGACAGATAAACCCAAACATCTACACCCGTGTTATATTTCACAGGTGAGAAACACGCATCCTCTGCCTCCTCTCCTTTCTTCCCCTGAGCTCACCCAGTCTCACCTACTGATCAGCATCATCCCTCCTTGGCCACGGGTCTCTGGCTCAGTTTCCAACTCTCCTTATGGAGACTGCTCCTGCTCCTCCCTGCTGTCCTGTCTTCCATTACCAGCAGACAATCCTTGCTTATGGGCTTATCAGGAGACCCACCCAGATCATGCCACTTTGTCTGTGTATCTTCACTACCTACTCCATCCTGCTGATCACTTCCCTCCTTGGCTGGCTTGGCAGCTGTTTTCTCACCAAATTTTCCTACCCTCACTCCTAACAAAATCACACTGTCTACACAGCTTTCTCCTTGAGTCACCCTGCACTACACTCTGAACACTGCAGAGCATTCTTCACTCCTTTTATTCAATCCAAACTGAAGAGTCTTAAAAATCAAATATTTCTTCTGAATGCAAGTTTGAATACGCTTTAAGAGAAAAAATGTAATGCAAGGGAAAACTGCAACCCTTCCCCCAAAAAACCCAGTAAAACAAAATCACACATATGCACCCACAGAACAAAGAAGACAATAAACTTAGCTATTCCTGAGAAAAACCCAGCAAAGTCCTTCTACCCTGTTCTATTGCCCCAATAGGAATTAAAAAATGTTAAAATACCTGCCAACTTCCTTTGTTTCTTTAATTACAATTTTGCTATTAGAAGTATGAGATTGCTGAACATGCATGAACAGCACGTAGGTCACAAGAAAAGGAAATTATGATTTATCCATGATACATTGATGTTTTGCAAGATGTTTTGGAGGAATCTTTCAAAGAGAAGAAAACGACTCACTAAAAAGCTCGATCCCTTTTGCGAACAATGAAACTACATAGGGATGGCAAAGAAATACTGTGATTGTTTTAGATAAATGGTGACTATCACATGAAATAAATAAAATGGAATAGTCTACTTTTAATATATTTAGCTTGATTGTTTTTCCTCAGGCAGCTCATCTCCCCCTTTAAAAAAGAAAAGGCAGCTAGGGTCAATTATTAACTAGGGTCAAATATTAACTATAATTTGTAAGCAAAACAAACTAATTCAAGTCGTGGTTTTGTACACAAGGCTATGAAATCTCACTCTAACTTTTACATAGATTTACAACTCATTGGTGCACAGTAAGTACAGCCTCTACTTAATGAAGCTGAGTCTTTATATTTTTAACACTCATTTGGAAAACCAATTAACTCTGGCTCTGTAGAACAACTCGAACAGGAAATAAATCAAATGTTAAAACATTGGTGAAGAGCCAGACTTTCTGTAATTAGAGTACTGATGTGCCCAAGGCTGACTATGTGGTGTGCAGCATCATAGATTGACAACTTCAACTGTCCAAAGCAATTAAAATTGTTTGTTCCCCTTGCTACACGTGCTAGCATCCAGCAAAACCACTATGATATTTACCTTTTAAATTTGGGTTCAAGTTCTTTATGATTTATAAGAAGCATAATATTCCTCCTTCAATCTAGAAAACTAAAACAGCTCTAAGGTTTTAAATTACATTCAATATGAATATTCTGCAGGAAATCTACAGTCTGTTAGGTAGGAGACAGCATAAATTTCCTAGACAACATTAACAGGTTCACTGACCACATGCAATGTTTTCAAAGAAATTGGAACTTATTGTGGCAAGCCTTGCAATGTATTTGCTATGACTTTCTTTGCTCTTCTGTATTACTCAAATGTACAAAGAAAAGGTTTATTAAATCTCAAGAATGACAATCAGTTGTTCAATATTTCTGCAAGTGTGTAGTATTACCTCTAGACTTTCATTATTTGGACTTTTCCCGCCTGTAAAGAAAAGCAGACGTGGGAATAAAGTAGAACACATACTCTTCTCCTGACTCTCTGTTCCCTTTGACTGTCAGGGATTCTGATTTGGCTTAGTTGGTGGTCTGAGTTATTCACCTGTACCTGAAACTTAGACAAAAAAAAACCCAAAACACTAAGGTGTCTGTAATTATGGGGTCTACATACAATCCTTATACAATCCTTAATAACTTAAACATGAAGCAAAGTGTGTAACTTACATACTTATTACATTCACTACTCAGTTTCTTGGCGTGCACATTTTTCATCTTGACTACCAGATACAAATCTTAGTTAAAGATAATAGAGGTGTTAATAAATTCTTAGTAAAAAATCACATGACCTGCAAGTCATTGTCTCACAATGACAATACAGTACATCCACAAATTATTTCAAGCACTGGAGTTAAAAACAGAGAAATAAATTTCTTAAGTGGCTGAAGAATTAACTATAGATGACGTACCTTCCAAAATTCAGGCTCAGGCTTGCAGTGACTACTATGATTAAATATAAATGTGAGAAATCTGTGGATCTATACATGGTATGTGAGTACCAGACAGCAAGAAGCTCCCTCTCAAGGGCCATTACCATGCTGGTATACGTGGACTCTGAGGTGCTCAGAGTGCCTGGCCAGGTTTCTGGGTCCCAAACAGTGAGTTTCCAAGGGAGAGAGTAAAATTCTCTGTCAGCCTTAGCAAAAAACTGTGGAAATGGAGGACTAGTCCTTGCCCCTGAATTGAGGCTGGATTAAACACTTCTTCAAAAAGTGGCTACAGGCACTTTTGATAAATTTATCAAGCTGGGGATGGTACTCCATGCCAGGAAGATAATAAACAGAACACTCAACAAAAGAAATTCAATTAGAAGCCCATTTGATGCAACCTCAGTATGTTTCAGAGTGCATTGCAAATGAAAACATAATTAAAGTTTTGAAAAAGAGTAAGAGAAGAGTAAACATTACACAAGTTTATGATAGATATACTATACTGCAGTAGTGTAGACCTAGAGTAGTTCAGCTAAGATGTCCTTTCCACTGCTTCAGTGAATTGGACAGGCATTCAGGTATGGGCAACTAGAAGTACCAATTCCATCTGGTTCACATTCTCTGTGGTTTCTGTGTCATTACTGGCACTATATGCCTACCAAATCTTATGTTTGTTTCTTTTTTACAGATCTGGTGTAATTCAGAGCAGCTTTGATAATCTTAGCTTTGGTTACTTGAAAATGAATGAGCTGCTTATATCCTCCCTTAGGAGATGAAGAAGCCAAATGGTCTAGGGACACTTGCTGGGAAAATTTCAGCTTCTAGTTCCTTTAGCACTTGAACAAATCAAGGCATCAAATTATTTTTTTAGAGCCTGCTACACCACTTGCATGGCTAAATATAGGCAATCTTATTTCAAATATTTTGAAGGCACTGGTAGATATTTAAGATATAGCATAAAAAGGGAAAGACTTATCAATACATTATTAGATCTACTTTGTCTTACAGCTACATGTCCCTCATTTGAATAAATCCCACTGAAATCCTAAGAGACCCCCTCCTTCTGACCACAAATCACACACATCTACTCAAAGCTGAAAATACTTTATCAGTCATTGGTGAATGGAAGACAAAACCAGGCTTCAGAAGCTTTAAATACTGCAATTATTAATACTAGGAACAATTTATTAAAGGTAAGAAACTTGTCTAACAGAATAAGATTTTATTTCTGAGAAGACTGGACAAATATGGATAACTAAGGTAACAGGAAAAAGTAGAAGTATATGCAAAAAGCTTTTTTTGCAGACATAAAGCATTTCAGCTTTTTCTTCCATGTACTTTACTGAAACAATCAAGGAACCTAAGAAGCAGGACTTGATTCCACTTTTCACAGCCTACAGCTGAACATTATAGAAATACATAAATGATACAGCTGTTCTATATACAGCTGTTCGGACTACAGGCATCAGAGTTTTCTCCATGTTTCCTGCATGCTAAGTGATTATAGCATAGGGATGCAATATTTTTGGCATTCTATTCTAAGGAAATTTTGCTTTGCTAAGAGACCATATACATTTTTGGACAGTTTAGCTTATTTTGACCTCACTTTGTTCAGAAACCTTCCATAAGTTTTGACTATCACTTCCTTTCTTAATATTCAAAATCTCCTTTTTCTGATAGCTCAGCCTCCAAAAATATCAACTGTCTGCAAGTAAATAAAGACGTTAATGGTAATAATTTTGCTAACACAACCACTGATGCAAATAATACTGCTTATTTCACAGACTTTTTGATCTGCTATTCATACCTATTTAGTATTTAATTTGTAAGTTACATTGCAAACTAAACTCAGGTGTTATTTTCTTAAGAAGCAACTATATAATCTGTGAGAATTTTATGTGCCTCATTTCTAAATTTAAGACACATTTAATACTTATCCTTTCAACTGCATTTTTGCATTTATTGAAATAATTAAAAACCCTAAATATGCTGTGTCTCATTTTCATCCTTCAGTGCAGTATCTGCTGTGAGACAGCAAAAATAATTATAAGGTGTTTTTTATTATTTAGTAGCTCATCTATAATAACAACTTGAATTAGTGTCTGTACACTACTAGGCAAAAAGTGAAAACCCAACGTATTTTGTATAGCCTTGGACTCCCAGTTTCAAGAGGAAATCATTAACATGAATTTTTCTTTTTAGACTCTGACTCATTGTATCTTTAGTTAAGATCTTTGTCCACTGAAAGACATTTCAGCTCCCCTACTCTTATTTTTTTACTTTTTGTTCTTGATTATTGAAATTGGTTAATTTTGACAAAGGCACAGAATATTTCCTCTTAGCTTTAGGAATGTGACTGAAATACTTAGTTTGAAAGCAATGTTTTACATATCTTGAACTGTTCACTGAGAAAAAATGGAATTTCCACAGATAATTTGGCCCATGTAAGATCTGATCTGCTTTTCTGTGGAGTTGCTATGGAAACACATCTATTTATTTAAATATGAGTTCAGAAATGTTGAAAAGAAAAGACTCACAAGAATAATTGCCAATAATCACTATCAAAATAGAAAGATGCAACCGTCACAAGACTTTATCCTTTGTCCAGTACTATTCAGTATTTTATTTAATTACTTGGGTGGAGTTACTAAATATACAATTGCATAGACGACTTCAAGATGGAATGGTAATACAAATATGTTGAAAATGCAAATTTGTAACTTGAAAGTCATCTTGATGTACTGAACATAATGTTTAAAATCTGTTGTCTAAAGCATACTTTTGGACTTCAGGTTTCTGTAATGATATCTGCTTAAGCAAAAGATGACATACATTATCTGGCATCTTAACTATCCAGGCTTCACTCCTCTCAGAAATCTTTACTCACAGTTACTATTTTTGCCTTTTCTCCTACTGTACACGTATTCACTATTTTACTGTGGATTTCAAGAAAAGAAACAGAAAATGGCTGTAATGGCAGATGCAGGAACACCACCACAAATAATATGACTTAGAGGAAAAAGAGGAGGGAAAGGAGTAAGAAATAGAAGCACATGAGAAGTACTCTGTCTCAGGACATGAAAGATGTAATATAAAACATTATGCTCTTAGAAGCAAAGATGAGACATTTCCAATTAATATGAAAGTACACAGAGAGGAGGAAAGGATTCAAGCAGTGGGATGATATTGTTGAAGATGCTAGAATATTTATTAAAAGGATTAGCACAGCAAATCCAATTTTAACTTGTACCATATTGCTGAATGAATTAAACCCATGTAGCAAAATACATTATCCAGAATGTCTGATGCAGAAAATTATTAATTCAATTCGCATTTAGTATACTAGCAGGGGAAGCTGATTTAAAATAAAGAATAACTTATGAATCAATGTTTTAAGTCATGTTTTACCATTTTTCTTTGGTATGTGGGAAATGACTGGAACTTCTATCAGAGTTTGTACCTCTTTTCATGATGAAAAACTTCTGGTAATACTGAAGAACTACAAAAATACATTAAAAATAACCCCTTTCACTTTTCTACAGAAAAATGTAGATATGTTTGAAATTACAATCAAAGGGTGGGAAAGATAGAGAAATCTCAGCTGAAGCAATTTCAACACATTTTTATGATGTGGTTAGATTTCACGAAAAATGTCCATAAGACACTAAAGAAGAAATGGAGCAAATGAAATTCAAAAGATGAGATAGGCAAAAAAAAAAGGAAAGGAGGGGAAGTATGAATAAGTATCAGCAGAAAAGAAGAGAACAAAAGAACAAATGATATAATTAATATTGACTTGAATTCTTTTAGAACTTTAGATTCGTATTTGATATACTTGGGATAGCTCAAACCTTACAACATATAGTGCAACATAAGTAAGAGCATGACCTTCGTCCTATCCAAGAGAATGACATTTAAAAGAAGTATATTTTTTCCTTTAATATGAAACCAGAAGTTGAAGAATAGACAATATTTACTCCCCATGAGAGCCATAAGGCAATAGGTTGATGGATCAAGTGAAATAAATGAAGCCTCACCACTTAATGGTATTTCAAAGAGCTAATCAGACACAGCACTTGATCTCCTGAAGTAGCTTGTAATCTTCTCTGAACAAGGAGATCTAGAGCAAATCTAGAGCAAAAACTGGGGAAATAAAACCAAACCCACAAACCTCCTTAAATTTTGTTTAATAGTGGTAGTGGTCAGAATTTTGAATTCTATTTCTAAATAAACTATTTCTAGTTTATTTACCCTACCTAGCATGCCCCACAGTGAAAATACATTAATGCTTGTTACAGTCACTGAAGAAAATCAACTCTTGGACCATGCTAAATGACTTAAAGCATAGGGGATTAATTGGGACATCCCTACCCCTCTCCACCAGCACTTGAGGAGACCAGGGAGACAGAATGAGTGTGTGTCTGCAGGTAGAAGGGCCTCAGAGAGCTTGTTTAGGACCCCAGATATGATTGCAAGACTGTGCCCGCAAGTCATTTGTCCCTAATCATCCATGAGCAGCATTAATGGTGTCAAGGGAGCGTCTACAAACAAAAAAAAGACACTGAAGGTAATTTCTAAATATGCTTATCCATATGGAGCACCAACAGTGTATTGGTACAGATTTTGCAAACATTTCCACTGAATTCCAGAGTGATTTTATGATTCTATGTGATTTAAAATAATCAAACATGTCAGTTGTTGATTGTGAGGTTTATATCAAAAGCTAATTTTTGTCACAGAATTAAGACAATACCTGTTTTTCAAAATAAATCAGCCTTTCTTTACCACAGCCTATAAAATACACTTAGAATTCATGATTGTCCTAGGTATTTAAATTTAATTACCAAATTAGTGATGGGCCATTTTCTCAAGGTTGTAGCACCACGACCATTCACAGTGCTGACATGATGTTCTGTAAAAGTGCTTTTCACAATGACCCATTATTGAGCTATTTAATGATGAGTTTCAATGTCTTGTGAATATTCAGTTGTTACATTTTAAGTGGATTTTTAAAAATCTAAACTCATTGCCTTTTGGAAACAATAAACTGATGTCTTCAGTAATTTCATGGATGTACAAAATTACCTGGATTTTAGAAAACTTGTCTGCTCTTTGGAAAATGCAATCAGCAATTTCGGGCTGTTGTAATACCCATAACAGACTAGAAATCTTGTCAAACAACCTGTGCAACTTCTCCACTGTAATTATTAGTCATCTATCCAAAATGTTTGGACCATCAACCAAACATGGAGAAAGTGGAAATTAAATGACATTAAGTATTAAAAATAAAGAATGATTCGGAAAAAACACCAACTGTATTTATTTGTGATAAATCGGGTTTGCCTGGACAGGTTTTGGCAGCAGGGGAGGGCTGCAGGCAGGGGTGGCTCCTGTGAGAAGCTGCTGTGAGCTTCCTCCATGTCTGACAGAGCCAATGCCAGCTGGCTTCAACATGGACTTGTCACTGGACAAGGCCAAACCATCTGTGACTGTGGCAGTAACTCTGGGATAACAGAGTTAGGAAGGGGGAAAAACCCAGGAACTGCAGATAGAGAGAGAGAAGTGAGACTATGTGACAGAAAGAACTATGCAGACACCAAGGTCAGTGCAGAAGGAGGGGCAGGAGGTGCTCCAGGTGCCAGAGCTGAGATTCCCCTGCAGCCCATGGTGCAGCCCATGGTGAGGCAGCTGTGCCCCTGCAGCCCATGGAGGCCCAGGGGATGCAGAGATCCACCTGCAGCCCAGGGAGGACCCTATGCTGGAGCAGGTGGATAACCAAAGGAGGCTGTGACCCCATGGGAAGCTCCTGCTGGAACAGGCTCCTGGCAGGACCTCTCCAGGATATGGAGAGAGAAGCCCACACTGGAGCAGGTTTGCTGGCAGGAGCTGTGACCCCACAGGGACTCACACTGGAGCAGGCTGCTCCTGAAAGACTGCACACCATGGAAGGGACTATGCTGGAGCAGTTTGTGAAGAAATGCAGCCTGTGGGATGGATTAATGTTGGAGAAGTTCATGGAATACTGTCTCCCTTGGGAGGGACTCCACTCTGGAGCAGGGGAAGAGTGTGAAGAATCCTCCCCCTGAGGAGGAGACAATGTGTGATGATAAACTGACTACAATCCACATTCCCCATCCCTCTGCACAGGTTGGAAGAAGGAGGTTTGAGACTGAAGTTGAGCTTGGGAAGAAGAAAGGAGTGAAGGGAAGGTATTTAAAGATTTGGTTTTATTTCTCATAGTCCTACTCTGATTTGATTGGTAATAAATTAAATTCATTTTTCCCAAAGTCAAGCCTGTTTTGCCTGTGACAGTATCTGGTGAATGAACTTTCCCTGCCTGTATCCCGACCCATGAGGCTTTCATTATTGTTTCCCTCCCCTGTCCAGATGAGGAGGGGAGTGATAGAGTACTGTCAGAAAATACTATGTACTGAAATGCATTTGAAGAAATGAAAGCATTCCCAGAGAACTGCACCAGACAGATTCAGCAGCCAGAAACTGTCACTGACAGGTAAGTCGGAGTCAGGAGGAAAATTACTTTGAATGGTGTAGTTAACAATATATTAGCAACAATTCCTGTAGTCTGTGTTGCCTGAGAAACAGAATTAAGGTGAAAAACAGCAAAAGCTATTTCCTGAACAAAAAGGACAAATTCTCTGAAAGCCATAGGGGGAAGGAAAAAAGAGCTACTAGGGAGGTTTTTTTGAAAATCTCAACTCCTCCAGGCTGTAAGAATTCTGCTTACACTGAGTGACACTTTCCTTGAGGACACATGCACTGGCAGTTTTCTCAAGGCAGTATTCAGGTCATCTGAGGCAGGGAAATCACTTATACATCCAAGGAGCCTCAGCTCTCCTCTGTAGACAGCTTTGATAAACAAGATTAATGTCTTTTCACAACAAGAAAAAGTGCCTTCAAACCCTGACTTTTCAGAATAGTCTATCACTAATTTGAAAAGTGGGTTAGCAAGATAAGTAGCACATGGGCAGCAGGGTTAATGACAAAAATGCTCACATGGTGAAAGGAATTCCAGGCACTAAACAGACCTGATAGCTGGTATATAGAATACCATTATATAGATAGTTGGGATATAGGACACCATTTGTATCAGTACAAATGTAAAGCCTTGAAAATCATTAGCACGGTCATGCAGAGTTCAAGGGAGCATTGGTGCTGTCATAAATACTATTAGGAT
The DNA here is from genome assembly GCA_026261815.1 of Monarcha castaneiventris obscurior. Classification (NCBI taxonomy): domain Eukaryota; kingdom Metazoa; phylum Chordata; class Aves; order Passeriformes; family Monarchidae; genus Monarcha; species Monarcha castaneiventris. The sequence goes on along the minus strand of JAMPIT010000624.1, from coordinate 12,220,077 downwards.
TTCTTACAGGACTAGCCTGAGAAAATTTACTTCATATTTCACATGCGAACATAAGCTTTTCAAATCTTCCAAAAACCTTAGAAATTAATTCTGACCAATGAAAATGACAGCAACAATAGTAGATAGCGGTCTAAAAGTATCTGAAAGATGTTAACTTCTTTGCAAGTAGTTAAATTGAGATGTCTTATTTCTGGGTATTAATATCCTGCTGTCAGCATTCAAATTGTGGCAATTTTATGAGTTAGCGAACTTTCAAATGTTGTTTATCTAAACTGCTCAAAGACATTGGATAAAAATAAATTTGCAGTCTGGAGGAGAAACTCTGCCCAGTAATAAACAAAACATTTTCAGCTCTACATATTATAAACCTCATAATTAACCTCTATCTTGAGACAAAAGTATTACTCGAATGCAAACAAGACAATTTTTATTATTCAGGAATATAAACATACAAATATATTTGTAAGAAGGTGCTAATTAAGTCCATCATAGACAAAATCAAATCTGTTATCATCACTTACTGTTGAAGTTATTTCATGAGTTATATTCAGAATAAAAAACTACTGGTTGGAAAACTATTTCTTTCCAGATATGCATAAATGTATCAAATTACTGAATATACAAAAAGCACATTTATTAAACAACTAATTTTTTTCATATTAATGGGTGTATAATCACCCACATAATGGAGAGTATAAGTTTCCAAGTCTTTACAAATTAATTAAAAATAAAAAAAGGGGGCAGAGCAGATACACTATTAAATTTGCAGAAAACCACAATTCCCTTGGATTTTAGTGACAAATTTTTCTGCATGTGGATAATTTGGAGCCTGCATACAACTGTGTCAAGCATATTCACTATGCTGAATCACAGAGGGTTTTGGGGATGTGCAGAATATTTCACAAATGGTCTTTTGTATTATACATGATAGGGTCAACTGGATATTTGCTTAAAAAAGGAAATTAAATAAGATTAAATCCTATTACATAAACCTTGCTTGCTTTATAATGCCTTATTAAGTAGGGGTAAATAGGATTTATGCTAATCCCAAATTTATACCATTAATCCTGTTTTACAGTGCATTTATTTCTGAACTTTTTTCTCTTACTACAGTCTTTTCAACATTTTCTGAGTTTACAAGACATTCATGTAATAAAATAGCAAGGGTGACTGCTTGAAATGAACATCTTGCCCGATCTATACAATTACAATTTGTATGGTCATTACCTGACAGAAGAATGAGTGATGAGCATTTGACAAAGACATGGCAATTTGTTAGCATTGCCTGCTGGCTTGAGTGACACTTTTATATTACCTCATTTTTTTTCTCCTGGAGTCTTTTCAAAGCTTTGGTTTCTGATTAAATTCTGGGACAGACATTTGCTGCAGCCTCTAAAATATACTTTTGAAATAGCTTTGATAGTGTTGTGTCACTCCTATATTCTGGCACATCCTTTCCTACATACTGGTTATTCTACTCTTTACCTTACACCCCTGTGCTCACAAATCACCATCACTAATAATGTTGCACAGCAAGCAAGGGCTGCTCACGTGCACAGCACATGGTCACTGGGTACAGACACATCCAAATGCAAATTAAACACCAGCACAGACTCGTACAACATCAATCATTCTGGATTTTGGACAAGGCAACTATTAGTGACACATAGAGCAGCAACAAGGCAAAGTACACCACCAGCCATTTTGGCCTGAAATTGCCTTGTATTTTAGAAATCACCCTGATGCAAGAAGCCTGCACTGCAGTTGCAATACACCCCAGACTTTGCTTTTCCTCAAGGAATGGACTGTGGAGACCAGGTACCATGCACGTATATACACACATTCCCTGAGGTGTGTGGCTGTTGTTTTGGAAGTGTTCCATAGTCACAGACTGTCCAATGCAACATGTCCTTATTTTTGTTGTAGACAGGGAAGTTGCCTATGATTGCAGCTATAAAAACAGCTGGATCAAGGTCAGTAAGTCAGTCACCTCCAAGCCAGTCACACGGATGTAATCCTGCTCTTTTCCATGCCGTTTCCTTCACTTCACACTGGCGCACAAATGATTAAAAGCAAGCAGCACCTGACATTTCTGTGGCTGTTTCTCTGAGCTCTTCCTGATGCTTGTTCTACACAATGGGCTTTGCATCTCAACATTAGTTTTTGATGTGTTTTCAAGATATATCTCAATTATAAATATATCACAAAGTACCCAGTGGCATTGTGTCCTTCCTAAGATAGATAGGTTGAGGTTTTAACTGAATGGAAAACTGTCAGGGAAATCTAGGATTTGGAGAGAAAAAGGTAATGCTGACAGTAACCTCCTATAATCCATTTATGACCCTTTTCATTACTTTTCTCACAGTAATTTTGACTGTGTTTATTGCTGAAGATTTCCTATTTTGCTAAACCTACTCCTTACTAATGCTTTACTTCATGATTATATCCATATATTTCAGTGGCAACATGCATGAATTAATATTATGAGAACACTGGCATCTGGCTCATGGCTTTTTAGCATGGTGTAACCACTTAAAACCAAACAACTCAAGAAAAATGAATGCAGTGGTTTTTTCTCATCTATTTTGTACAAGTATTGTTGTTTAATGCATGAAATAATTTTAATATTTTTTCTGTTAACAAAATCTATAGATAATTTTTTCCTATGTCTATTAAAATGATTACTTTGATTTCAGTCTGGATTTATTTCTGGCTTTAGTATAAAACAAAGGAGAATTGATAATGAAGTTGAAGCCTTTTTTCCTAATATTCTAAGTATATTCAGCTTGAAATAAGTTCAGCAAATCAAGCTCCTACATATACACATTTAAATAAAATGGTGCAGAGGCACACATTTTTTGTGTGCATTATATAGTAAGCTATATTTATTGTATAAGGTATGGATGTGATAATTGGAATTCCAACTTGGATTTATGTTGTTTTCATCTTAGATGAGTAATTAAAAATTAGAGTCTGCTCTTTTGTAGTTTATTTCGTTATAAAAAATATACAACCCCAAAATAACTTGAGTTTAATCTCCTCATACTGAAGCTAATGCTCAACTGCCTGTCGCACTGTAAAGAACACAATTGTTACAAGGAAAAGAACAAATGCTAAACTACATCTCCTGCTTAAAACGATTCTTACATACAAGCAATTCATTGAAAACAAAATCCCATAAATACCTTCAGATTTAATAGTTATTCCTTTCAAAATACCCTGTTCAGTATGTAGTACGTCTAGTGCTAACAGTGCTCTGCCAAACATGTAAGAGGTATGCAGTAAACATACAAATACTGCAGATAGATACCATGTATGTCAGTAATGACAATGACAGAAGATATGGAGATCATGATAAGGGAGGAAGATCCCTTTAATGACAGGAAATTTTTTCAAAGAGATTTCAAGTAGGACAGGTTTAACATTCGGTAGAATCTTTATATTAACTCATAGCAATTTTGGGTATTTGTCCTGGAAATACATGAATTTTCTATTTTTGCATTTGTAAAATGTTAGTAATTTGTGTTCATACCTGAGCCTTATTCAACCCTTTTTCCCCTCCTATCCTGTGATAGCTACCTAATTACAAATAACCAACACAGTGTTAAAATGATAACCCACAGAAAAAAAAAAGAGCATATTGCCTTCAGCGATGATAAAATTTTACTGCAGCATTGACCCCTTCTGACTACTGACAGTTTGCAATGACTGTCTGGACTGCTCTCAGCTAGGTTCTTTGCTCTACTCCATCAGCTCCTGAGGGTCCCCAAGGGCTTCTCAGAACTCAGGAGACAGCAGAAGGTGCCCCTCAGATGTAATCTTTGCAGAACATAAAAATGGATAGTCTGCTCCAGTCTCCTCACTACAGCAGGGCTTGCTCCTCCTTGGAACTTTTAATCTGGAAATCTCATTTCAAAGACACTGATACTGTGTTACATACTGGAGTTCATTGTTACATACAGGGGAAAAAAGTAGTTCTGAATATACAAATATTCCAACTTCGACTCCTTGCCGTGTCAGTATTTATTTCCAGCTGCAATTATTTGACCAGTACCTTTCTACATGGGTTCTTATTTCTGACATAGTTAAGTATTGCAACTCTTGATCTTGTAAAACAGGTTAATATAAAGCAGTGATTTAGATTCATTACTGGCAGCATCTCAGTGCATATTTCCCAGGACTCTACTAAATCACACTATACATTACCTCAGTTGACAATTTTGGGGTTGTATTTTATTAAAATGTTAAAATACCAGCAATTTCTCTTATAACTGTAAAGCACCTTGTATATACGGTCAAAAGTGGACTCCATAGAAAATGTGTTCTTTGTGAAGAAAAACATTTAACATTTTCTTTGCATAATTTTTCCAACAGAAGATAGCTTTTATTAAAAAAACAACAAAAAAGCCCAAGCAAAAATATCTAAGAAGGACTAGACTATAACTCCATTTACCTCCCTGTGACAATTGATATACTGCTAAGACAATACAGTCTGCTTGAGACTAATTGTCTGCTGCAAAAAGCAACAACTCTTAGTAGCTGCTACTGTCCCCCAGCACTGGGCTTGTTGTGCATAAGGCTGTCCTAGGTAAGAGTGTTCACCTTCTTGAGAAGTGGCCAGTTTGGACATTTAATAAAAGTCCAAGAGGACTTAATCTACTTACATGCCTAATAAGAAATCTGAAAGAACATATAGTCAATAAAGAAAGACAATGATTCTGAAGAAAGGGTCTGGCTTTTTGTTCCAAGTGGTATCCAAGGAAGTACATCTGGATGAGCATTATGGAAAACTTAAGCAGTATAAGAACCATTAGACTGTTTTCACCTCTGAAAATAATTTTATGCAACCATCACAAACAGTCTCAATTCTCATTTCTGAATTTAGCTCTAAAAAACCCATGCCTTCACCGGAACTGCTCCATATGCACAATATTGTGGGACTGGGAAATCAGACTCCAGCTGTTTAATTGACAATGAAACCCCGTCCTTGCTCTATGCTCTATCAGATTGTGTCCAGTCAAAGCCAATGCTGCTATCAGCAGTGATAACTGGTAAGATAAGATCACTGTAACCACTTGTTTTCACATATCTATAAATGGTTACAGATATATTGTCTGCACAGCACACGTGCTGCAGTGAAATGTCAAAAGGCAGAAATTTCTCTTTTAATTAGAAAATATACCACCACAAAGTGGTCTCCACAAAAAACGTATTTGGACTAAAAAACATGCTTTATATGCTTTTATAGTCTCTCCCCCACTCATGTTTTTGCATGAAGGCCTCAAGACTGTAAATGTTCTGGAATTAATTTTTTTTTTTTGTTATAAATAACTATACTCTTAGTGTCATCACAATGGATTTCTGCATTCCATGAGTACCAAAACACAAAAGTATTTATATCTATGTTGATGGACATTGGTCTTAAACAAATATCCACATACATAAACCAGATTTCTGCCAGAAAAGCAGTAGAATGGCTGTATGCTGAAAAAAGGGCTGCTTTCACAAATAAAAATGATCTCTAAATATCAGAGTGGAAGAAACACAAGCTTTTGATCAAAATATCTTGCAGAATATTTGTATAAAATGACAAGTGTATCAGGTTCTTCACAACTTTTCAATGCCCCTCACATAAGATTACTCATCCCCAGCCTGTATTTTTTTTTTTCCTTTTATAGCAACAGATCTGTTATGACAGTTTACAGCTGTGGTTTGAAGTTTCTGGAAAACATGACTCACAACATTTTAAAATTCCTTAGGTTGAAGACATTAAGGATTACACTTGCTTTGAAGTACAAGTCTGCATAACTACCTCTTTGGATACTTGTCTAAAATTCAAATTCTAAAAATTGCCATTGTCACGTATCATCTAAGCCAGGAATATGTAATTTTTCAGAACTAAAATTCATCAGATACCTGAAAACCAGTTTCTTGTCTTAATGTTATCTTCCTGATATGATAAACTCCAAAACCAATCCACAAGGCAAATTCTTTGCCTACAGCACCCAAATCCAATGTGTGATTCCAGAGAATACCACTTCACTAATTGCCACTAATTTATTTAAAAATTCCATTTTTAGACTTACTATCCAAGATGTAGAATACAAAAATGTATTTCTTTCCTGCCAGGGGAGATTTAAACATCCTGGAGGCACAGTATGGCACTGGGATTCCCTGTCCCATCTGCAGCACCTTCTGAGTGCTCTGCACTCCCTGCTGCTGGCTCCAAGGGTGTGATGTGCTCCATCCTGGCTCTCCTGTGTGGGTTTGAGGTGCCTACAGTTAGGGCTACAGACACTAAAATGAAGGAAAGTCTTGCTAGAGAGAGTGGCTCCCAAGTGCTGAAGGGGTATATGATTTAGAAGGGGTTTCTTGTTTTAGCATGCTCATCTTTGTATTCTGTATGGAAACTTTAGGGCCTCCTCTGAATTTCATGGAGCTAACCACAACTTCCCTGCGGCATTTAAAAATACTGGTCATTATCTATCAGAATAGAAATTATCAATAATTAATGGTAGAAGCAACAAGCCAAAATAATACCATTACATGTGTGTGGACTCCACCTTACTTGAGTGAGCTGATCATCATCACACTTATCCCATATTGATATAAAGAAATGTAAAATTGATTAGACCCTTGATTAGTGTGCATGGTGTACTGTAAACAAATAGACATCTCAATGTAAAAAATGCTGTTAGACATGTTGTGACAAAAAAAAGATACAAGGCATCTCAGCTGCAGAACCTCTCTAGGAAATATTAAACAGCAAAGAGAAACAAATTTTACTTACGACATGGACAATTAAATACAGCCAAGTTACTAAAAATAATGTAATTTGGAAGCAAAAACACAGTAAGGTGCTGAGCACAAGCAACATGGGAACTGAAGAATCATTGTGCAAGTTTCTGGAACTGTGCAAGTAGAAGCCTGATGGGTGCGGGGTCAAGAGATCAAAATGTTATTGCTTTGTTATGATTATATTTTTACTTTATTTTATTAAAAATGGCAATAAATCAATTTATGGTTTGGAAGCTCTGAGGTCTTGCTTACCATTACTGTCTCTGCACTCAAGATTACTGGCATAGTGATATCACTCTGTGATGTTATTTGGTTATTTAGTTATGTGTATTTCTAGTACTTGAGGTTGGCACTACCTAGAAAGCGCTAAAAATAAAGTATTCTGCTTCACAGCTTCCCACTGCAGATAAAACCCCTCAGTTACACCATGAAAAGTGCTAGCACTGAATTGCAGACTTACTATAGCAGCATTTATTAAAAAACATAGTCATTTGAAGCAGTAATTGTTCTGCTGCCAGGGCACAGCCCTTCATAACATCCCTTTAACAGTATTTTTATGAAGATAGAACTTCAATTTTTCCAGTAGCTACAAAGTGCAATGCATGAGTACCTTTCCTCATTTGTTTTTCATTATGTATCACTACCCAGAGGCAATCATTAGCTAATTTGCTGATTTACAGTTGCAGTCTACTAGCTTTAAACAATGCTAAGTCATTATGATTCCATTCTTAGTGCTATGAGAGGAAAATAACTGTCCTTTTACTATAAGCTGCATAACAAAGTCCCTCAACTTATGTGCTTCTAGGTTCCCTCATATCTAAAACTATGTTGTCTTCCTTGCTAGAATTAACCCTAAATGATGTTCCGTCTTCTTCTTTCTCCTATACTGAAGAGAACTCTTATTTTGCCACCTATCACAATCCAAATGAGTTTATCACAGCAAATAGCAGCTATTGCTTACTCAGTTTCCCAATAAAAGCCATGCTGAAAGTTGGTTACTACTGGGTTTTCCTTAGCTGCCCAAGACATTTTTTTAGCATATTGTAAAATGCAAGTAAATGAATTAAAGTGTTGCATGTCTGTTTAATTGCCCTAATACGAACTGATATGTGATGAGATAAAATGCTCCTCTGCACAGGAAGATGATGGCAGGCTGGACAGTTCAGATGCCACCCTGCCCGGCTCCTGCCGTCCCAGGAGGGCACATCCAGCTCCTGGAGGGAGATGTGTCCCTGGAGGGACTGCAGAGCACTGTGTCTGTCTGTGCGTGTCTGTGTGAAAGGGCTCTGAGCAACAGCAACTGCAGAGGGGCTGGGACTTCTGGGGACAGGAAGGATGTCATCCTCTGGACAAAGCACTCTGGTGAAAATCAAAGCCCATTGTTTTCAGTATCTTTCATTATTGCCTCTAGGAATACCCAAGAATGAATGAGTGGTTAGGGATTCTCATAAAGTTAAAAGCCTTTCTGTTGATATGATTTTAAAATATCTTAAACATAATTTAAAACTGAATGCAATACATGTTTTTCTCAAAAACATCTGAATGAACTGAAGTTCTGGAAACAGAGTAACCAATTTCTCCGAAAAATCTTCACAGCCTTCTGGTACAATTTGAAAACCAGAAGCTGGAATTTTTGTTTGTAATTTAAAAAATTGTAAAAGGTATGTGTTATGAAGCTGTACCAGACGGATAAATTTTACACTGCCATATTACATAAGATCAACCTCCGCCTACTTAGCATGTTATAGTTACATGTGTTTTAGCATAAACAGTGAAAAAAATAACAGATCAAAACTGCTGAGAAATACAAGATGTTTAAGAACCTCAGTCCTATAACAGCACTAACTTGTCAATTAAACTGCAACTCATTTTCTAAGTGCTCTGAGCTAATTTAAACCACAGCAAGCCAGATCTGAGCCGCTGTGGGATGCCCCTACAATCATGCACAGACCTCTAATAAAACATACACACACCTTTCTTTCCTTTGATCGCTTACAAACAAGCGATAGGTACTTGAAAAAATGCTTATCCAGATACAGTGTGTTTTGAATAAGGAGGATTTTTCCACTTAAAGGCATTTGGGATATAATTTAGGGCCTTAATTTTAAAAATGAAGAGCTAATCTAAAATGACTGGAACTGCAATTTAAACTACATTCTGGATATCTTCCAGCTGTCTTAGGGAAATTAAGGAAAGAATGCAAATGTTCTGGAGAAGGAAAAAAAGCCCAACATGTAAATCTTTCCTGTTGCTGATGAGATACTGCAATAAAGGAAATTATACCAATTTCCTTTGGAAATGTAACACATTCTTACTTAAATGAATAATAATTAAATAATGAAATAACAAATGTGACAGCATGCCTAGTTTCATGTTTGGATAATTCTGAAAAACAGCACCTTTTTGTGACAACAATGTGTAATTAAATTAATGAGAACTTGTGGAATGACATTTCATCTAACACAGAGATTTATTTTGAGGCTTTTACATTTTGGTGTTCATTGACAAAAAACGCCCCAAAAACTCGTGACACTGAGTTAGCCATAACTATTTTAAAATAAACAACCTTTTTAAAGATGACATGATTTGATACTTTTCAGAAGAAAAAATGATAGTGTAAAGTATTGCTTTGGTCACTGTTGTTACTAGCCAGGATTCTCCTCTGACTATCCTATGTACCCGACAACTCTCACATTCTCCAAATGTGCCCCTGTGACCTTATTTGTTTCCTTGTTAGTGCCAGACTTTCTCAGGAATTACTCTGATATTAGTGGTGTATGCTTCAGTCTGTGTATGAGCCTAAGAATGTCACCTTTTCTTTACCTGCTAGTTTAAAAAATCACTTGAAATGCAGCTAATTTCTTGCACAAGAAAGGGACTTTGAACTTCTCTCACCATTTATATGTGTTACCTCCATTCTGCAAACATTTGCCTTCATCTTTACACCTACACAAAATGTAGTAAGAACCATCAATTCCTCAGTCTGCCTCCTCCTGAAATTCAAGGGCCAGAACATAATCCTCTTTCCTCTAGCAATAAAAATGTACTAAGTTTTTATTCTTTCATATTACTATAGTGCTGATGATTCATGGGACAAACTAGTCTTTATCCCAGCTCACTCTAGCAGTTGGTACTTGCCACACATTACTATCCTCAGTTTAACACATACCAGACCACTATCAGAAATGTGGTGGACTGCTCAGTATTATTTCAATGACTGAATACCTTCATGTGCTTCCATACATATTTTGGAGTATGAGTCACTACCTTCCTTAAATCCTGCAGGGGAAAATGCAGAACTTTGTTGAGAAGGTTTTTTTTTTTTTTAAAACTAGGTTATTTATTCCCTCCTATGTATTTGATTAGATGATATTTTGAAAGTAAATGCAAAGTCAGTAAAAAGTGTGAGGATACCTGGATCTGACTCAGTAGCATACATTGAGATGAGGTTTAGTGCAATGCTGTTTCAACACTGCCATAGGGCTTTAGATGGCTCAAAAGCACAGGCAGAATATTCTCCTACTGGCTCAAAAGTTCCAGAACTTAAATATATGCAACCACATCCAAATATGATTTGCAAGTTCAGATAAAAAAAATTTAGTATTGAAAGCAAATGTTAAAACCGAGCCCAGCAGAATGGCAGGTAAGACCCCACTTATCTTTCTCTAGTGCTATTTTATTTTGCCACTCCTACTGCTGGTTGGTATACTTAAATGGGAAAAAAAAGAGATGTTAGCAGGAGTAAAGTGCTCCTAGCAGTAAATGATACTCCAAGGGCTAAATTGCACGTACTAGAATAAAATTGTTAATTGTTCAAAGCATTTCAAAGGTTGCTTGCATGCCTAGGGATTTCGTAGGATAACTAATATTAGAACTGTTTGGAAAGGAGGGAGATGTTTACAGTCTTTCTTGTCTTACTTTGAATCTCACTAACATAGCTTTGTTTTATCCTTTAGATTCCTTCATTTGCATTATACCTCTGTAGCAGAAATTGAACAGTCCAGATAATAGTTGTGCCACTTACATAAATAAAGATGTCATAAAATCCAGCAAGCTGCCTCCCACATTACAGTCATAAATTGATCTTGGATATTGGTTTGAAGAACAAAGCAAAAAACATTTAACATCAAGTGGTTACTGTTCAAAGTGGGAGGATGACACGCTTGATAAATGAGAATCAGAGACTGCACATGAAGTTTTCAAAATTTTATAACAGACCAATAAATTCCACGTGAATGGTTAGTGCATAATGAATACATTTAGGACATTAAGCACAAAGGCCAGGAATTATGGCCGATTCATGTGACAAGCACCAATGGGTACTTTCCAAATCCCACCAACCACCTTCACAGAGTTTAAAAAAACAAGTAAGCAAGCATATTCATCCATTGCACTTCCTTGTACCACAGAAATATATCTGAAGGTCAACCTACAGTATTATGCCAGTTTTAAGTATGTGATTGATGCTCTTTTTAAAAAAGGCCAGCCAGGCCCAACAATTTGTAGGATAGTGGCTACAGATAGTACTACAGTGTGAGCCCAAGAGGAATCAAGTTTTTCAAGAAACTGGTGTTTTGAGAAAGAACTAGATCTGGCTACTCAAAATAGTCATGCCCAAATAGGTTTAAGCGAATGGATAGTCTAAACTGTTGCCTGGTGACAAGTGAAAAAGTGAGCATCTCATTCCTGTTAACACCATAGGTTATAATCTCACAAAAAAATGTATTCTTAAAATTTGATAGGAGATAGGACTAATGGAGAAAAGAATAGCCTACTAAAATATTTCAGGAAAATAACCCAAAATTTCTGAAGCTGAATGAACAATTATTTGCTAATAATCCTAGCTAAAATGCTGTCCTCAGGTCAAAAGCTATGACTCCAGAGGAAGAATTTCATGGTGTTTCTAACAATAGAAATGTATATCACATGAAATGAGAAGGTCTGCTTGTTTAGTTTTTAAATTTTGAGAAAAATGCCATTTGGGATTTTTTCTGGTGTTTACTGATGTGAAATAGATGCAGAGAAAGATGTACAACCTCCTAATACGTCATGGCTTCAATTTTTCAGGCATACAAGACCTAATCCAGCAAGGTGTTGGCTGTTACGAGGCTTCCTGCAACGCATCAGGTTGATTGAACCACTCAGCTTCATAAACTTCAGAAATACACATTCAGAGAAGTGGTGACACGTATTACCTGTTATGAACAACTGACCAGTCTTGTTCAGCCATGAATATGTCTCACAGCACAAGTGCAGGTGGCCAGTTCTGCCCTGTGGTTAAGCTAATGGGACAACCATGCAAGAAACTGCTGGACATTGCAGACAACTGAAGAAAAGCACAGTCAGTCCTGAACTGTCCTAGACTGACAAGGCAACAATGCAAGAACTACCAAAACCCACAGAGAATGGAGGGGGAGAATCAGATACAATAATAAAATCCCCTTTCTTCAGGTATGATTCTCCAGCCTGTTAAGTCCTTTGGTGCCCACTGAATTTTATTTGGAATTGCAAGAATTCAGGGTCTTTCCATATTTGTCATTTCTTATTTTGCTATACTCCCAACATCTTCTCTCTTGCTCTCCTCTCCACTCCATTACCTTCATTCTCTTTTCTCCTCTTTATGAGTAATCCTTTTCTCTCAGCCCAAGCTTAGCAGGGCTTATTGCTTTGTTCTCATTCTCTCAGCTGGGATTTTAATCTCTCTCTGTTTCACTGAGGCATGTTATTCCACTGCTCCAAGTACTCCTGTCTTTTCTTAGACTGCATTCCTTTATTTCGTGACCATCTTTACCTTTTTCTTTGAAAATTCAAGTTTGCTGCCATTGCTTGCTTTCATCATCTGCTTTCTCTATCTTACTTTTATTGCTTCCTCATATCTCTTTTCCCTTTTTGCTGCAAGTTTTCATTAAGGTTCTTCTTGTTTTCTAAATCAGATTCAGTACACTTGTACCAATTCAAATCCAAAATAAAAAAAAGCTGGTCCACTGCCTGCTCAAGATGTTTTCTAGCAATTTCCTTTTAGATGCTAGAAAACTGTACAATCTGGAGGTTTATTTTACTCTTGCCAATTCTCTTTCAAAACATTTTAATTATCAGTGAATGTATAATTTGCATGGATGCAAAAACAGTCTAAGATAGTCTTGCAACTGTTCCCTTCCTGAAATAGGTTTGCTACAGTTTTAGGAAACAGAGTAATTCTCAGGATAAAACAGTTCTGACTTGCAAGCTGGAAAGAGTATCACTCTCAGCATATGTCATTGCTTGCAAGATATAAATACTGTTCTTGTGAAACTAATCTGATGCACTGCATCTGTAAATTTTTTTCCATCTCATTACACTGCAGAAAAGTTTATGCAATCTAATGTGATTTGAAATGACTGCATGATAAGTCTGTATGGAATATTAAGTGTTTTGGGAGCAAATGCTTCTCATATAAATGATCTTTATAATATAAATAAAATACCTTTGCCAGTATTAGAGAAACATACCAAAATGATTGATAAACAACCTCCTTTTTTTCCTATAGTTTTCCTTTTAATAACTCATTTAGTGGGCTGTTGTGTTATTGACTGAAATATGAGGAGGTTTAAGTGTGGGACAAATCCTGAAGATTCTGACATCCCAAATGTGAATTCTGATTCCTACTCTTTGTTGAAGATTTCACTCCCCAAGATCTAACCTCATATTCTCCATCTATTCTTTAATATTTTAAGCACAATTTTCATTGTTCTCTTCCTTTGTTTTCTACTTTATTATGTAATTTAAGCTACAGATATGCCTTTTAAGTAAATTGAAAATGGATCTGTTGTACACATTAAAGATGACTTTTTCATTATGCTTCTACTGCTTAATGAGCATATATATGTGTGTTTTCATACAGAAACGGATGGAATTTTGCATCTTGCTGTGGTGCAACTGGGGAAAGGCTGTTTGTTAAGCAACTCTGGTGTTGAGATTAACCTACATCAATTCTTTCATTTCAGTGCAAGACGAAAAAATTCTACAGGAACATTCTGTTAAAATTAGAATGATTATTAATTCATTACAGCTACTTTTTCTTACTAATGACTTTGATGGTAATCAGACTTTCCGAAACAAAAAAAATCTCCTGTTCAATTTATATTTAAGATGAGTGAAAGTCCAGGGGACAGGGAGTGTTATCTTAACTTCAAAGCAAAATCACCATTTAAAATATGGGAATAAAGCAACTTTGTGTCTGGTGCTTGATGAACAGATTCCTTTAAGAGACTTTTTGTTAAAGTTAATTCCTAAGAAACCTAAAAATCATGTATGTGAGTTGGATTTGCTTGCTGCAAGATGTTTGGTTCTTGATTGTACCAAGTTTTCAACCAAGCATCCTTCCAAAAAGAATTCCTTAAGGACTGGAACCTGATATATATCAATAGCAGTGAGCTTTCACTTCCTCTTTCCACTTTCAGATCCTGGTCCACACTTCGTTAGAATGTACTTGTCTTAGTCCAGGCTTTGCTTTTTGATGACTTGATAAATAACTCATGGTAGCTATAATGCTGATTCTGTGAGTTTGGGTAGGTAATTAAGAGAACAAAATATGAGAGGTCTCTATAATCTGGCTATTTTTCTCTTCACTGTAGACTCCTTTGAAACCAACAACTATTTTTAGAATCTCTTACATATGTGTTGAAAAAGGCTCATCTGGCAAGATGAATGTGCTTTTTAATACCACATTCACTGTGACAGTGATGACACACTGCCTACAAACTGCAGCTTGCAGACATAAGTCAGGCATTCAGAAAAGACCTCTGTATCATATATCTTATATTCTACTTCTCAAAACTTAGATCAAAGCTACCAAAAATGAGATATGCTGAAAGAGGCACCATCTATAAATTGGAGTAGAATGCTTCTGCTTGACAACAGATGAGATGAAACAAAAATATGAAGAGTAGAAAACATGGTGCTGGAGCATGACTGAATTTTCTGTCTCACCCGTATCATGAAATGGCTTTTTAGTAAAGTCAGCAGTACCAAGAATAAATTCAGGTCCAGAAGATCAAAAGGTTCAATATCCAGATAGAAGTGTGTTGCATGAATCAGCAATATCTATAGGGGATGACTGGAAGAAAAGCAACCCTTGTATTTTTTCTGTCAGAAATCTATGGTGAAGGAAATGGCAGCAGTAAGGCTGCAAAGAAAAATACCGAGCGCATAGTTCTCAGTTTCTGTTTTACCTTCTTTTTTAAAACAAAATGTATTACAGATACAAATGGATCATTATCCATATTAGGGTTACTTGTCCCAAAAAGAAAATCTGTGCAGTTAATATAAACACATTTTTAAAATAGTCAGACATTATGCTAATAACTTTCATGTGCAGAGTATATGACTCACAGAAGGTGCAGGTGTGCAGGAAGCACCTCAGTGATTAGACAATATTAAGACAAGTTGTGAACAGAAACCTGAATATATTTTCATTGCATTCCCACCTACTTTGTGTGCAACAGCTTTTATTAAAAACCCATCTTTCTCAAAATGCAAAGTTCAATAGAATTTATTCTTCTGTAAGAACTTCTTGTGGCTTGGTTAAAAACAATTACAAAAGTTTCTGATACTTTCAAACATCCTGCTCATAGACATCAGTATACTCTGAATAGGCCTAGTTGAGAACTTCATAGTTTCTGGGCTTCCCCATCTATGTATTCACTACACATCTAAACAGGGTGAGAGAACAGGCCTGAACACCACACTACAATGCCATAATGGGGCATATCTGCACCACTGGTTCTTACCAAAATCTGACTAGTGCAACATGCAGTATCTAAGTCCTCATTCCTGTGCATACATTATATCTCTCTCTCTCTAGAGAGAACCTTGAAGCTGCTGATTTTCTTATTCCAGATGCTGACTGGACTGAAAATTTTCAAAGACCTCCTGATCGGAGGCTGGGCTGCAAACTTCCATTATCAGAAAGAACTGAACTTTTCATGAGGAATTAAAGCCTTGCAGCTTCTAGCGTCAACCCACAATTAAGTCAGGACTTTCATGCAGGGTCTGGTAGTGCACTGTAAACCACAAGGTGAACCTTGCCCTATTCCTGAGACAGAACCTCCTCAGGGAGCAGCCAGAGATGATGAAGTGAGCTTCAGTATGAAGCTGCCACAACCTGATTTTCTTTCCTTCTTACTGCAGTCAAATTTCTTTAAATACTAATTTCTTTAAACATAAACAAGTTCTAACTCAGATGCAACTAGTTTAAATTATGTTCATCCTTAATGGAGCAAAGGACTTCTATCTAAAAGAATTAGTCTCATTTAATATGCTTACATATGGTGCTCAGTCCCCATGCTGATGACATTAAGGACCAACATACCACTAGAGAACATTCCTACACACAGTGAAAACTCTTTCAGAGAACAATGTGTGTTTGTGTCTCACATTTGTACACTATCTAAAAAACTTTGGAATCTTAGATAAACACAAGTAAATAAAATCATAACACTTCACAACGGAAGATGGTTGAAACTCTCTGGTTCCACATGTATATTAGTAAAAATATTGTGAACATTTTAACATCTCATTAAATAACTTTGTTACAACATCATTTATTTTCCAAGCTGTTTATGGGCCTTTTTCAGTTCCTATTTATTTACTTTGAAAAGGATCTGACACATTATTTCAGTCTAGATTAGTACCTACACTATCTTACAATTTCTAGTTTAATAGAATTATTAGTCTTACACCTGAAGCATGACGTTCCAAACCACAACACCATTTTATTATTAAGGAAAGAAATTACAGTCATGTTCTGAAATGACCATCACTGTGAGACTGGCTCAGTTATCTCCAAGGGATGACTTTATAGCTTCGAGAACTGACAGATTGTTATGTCCTGAAATTCATGCAGGGAATGGTATTGTGGCTGTAAATCACAAGAGCAACTCAGACAGTGGCCAGCACCCTTTGGAATAATCTATACATTCCTGTTTTGCTCAATAAGCCTCTTAGTTGAAAGATTACCTGTGATGAGTTTTTTTCTCCAGGACTGGTAAAGGATAGCTCCTGCGTCTTCAACAGCTGCTTAATAAAATTTAAATAAGGCTTTTTGTTGGGCATTTATCTGTACATGTACTCCTCCAAGGACTATAAAGGGCAAGCAACTCAAATCCAAAGTCAATTTGTCTTTTGTGATTTGCTTTAGGCATATTTAAATCTAAACTGCTAATCTAAAATCCTAGAAGCAACTGTACCAATTAAAATAAATAAATCAAGTCATCACAGCTGGATTGTACTAACATTTCAGCAATTATTACATTTTCTGCTTTGTCTGACAGAGATACCCTGCCCTTGTTAACTGAGTCTACTCAAAAATCTTGTTGAAAGAGCAGGTTGCACCACAGTCCTGGGACAAGTCCTTTCCTGCTTGGCACACATTGAAATGTTACTTTGAAGTTTATGGCTTCTACTGCAGCCTCGGCCTATGTGGAGTAAGAGAGATCCCCCCTTCTCCTGACCTCCAGCTACCTACCAGAGCAACATCAGCAATATCTTGGAGCTTCATCCCACTGTTTTTCCAATTCCATCCTTGGAAAAAATGTATCTGCTTCACATTAACTCCTTATTGATTGCATAAGGCTTGAAAATTGTTACTGCTGCTCCCAGATGTTCTTAAGGTTTTTAAGCCTATTGCTGAGAAGAGTAAGATGACATAGCAACATTCTTGATCATTTTCTGGGTGGACCAACTAGAAGTATCTCAGGGTACCAAAGCCTGCTTCAGCCCACCCAGCAGTAATTTTCTTGGAAATAGCCAGAAATACAATTGTTCTCACCTTTCTTATTTTTTCAGAATAGCCGCTTTGGACTAACAGTGATTAATTCACGGATATTTTGCCTTATTACATTGTTTACACTTCTGAACTCCACTCAGGAGATGAAATCAGGCTTACATGACCACCTGCCAACATAAAATGTGACTATCCTTATCTACAAGAGCCAAATAGATAATATACATACATACAGTCTTAAGCACTATGATGATTAGACAGCAACCCTGAGAATCCTGCTGGTTTTGTTAACTTAGTGTTCATTTTCTTTACCTCTAGATTCTCTTCCTCTCAGTGGATGAAGCAGGCTACAGCAACATTTTCCCTCTTTTCCGAATTTTTTACAATTACCTTGAGAATTTTTTTTTCCTTAATATGAAAATTATAAAGCAACCATAAAGTTCTAGGCTGCATCAGGCAGATGTCAAAAAATAAATAAGCATTAGGTTCATAATGCTTTGAACTTAGAAACAAACTATATCCGTGGATTTTTCATTTTATTTTTCTAAGAAGGTCAGTAAATCTCAGGACAGTTCAAGAATACAACCTCCAGGAATGAAAATTACAGTGTAAAATCAACCAGCACCTTTAGAAGAGCTACGGTGTTCTTTACAAAACAAATTATTATGTCAGCAGGCATTATTTTGAGAGGATGGAAAATATATGAAAAATTCTTGAAGATAATTTCCTCCCCAAAATAATATTCTAGCTTTATATCATAGCTACCCAACACCTAAGTCATACAAATCTGTACACACATACTTACTGTGGCAACACAGATACACAGCTCTGAAGGAAATGTTCAATGAGATTATCCCCCAAATAGGGAGGGAAAAGCCTCATGTTACTGAAGCTGGGAAGTTTATTTTGACAGCTTTCAGCTTTCATTAATTATTTCTGCTCTACAGAACGTTAAACAGTTTCTCAGACTTTATTCAGTGACCTGTTTGCTTATCCTCCAATATCCTGATCAAGGATGGATGAGCTGGAATTTTCCAAACAGAGTGGATGCTTAGTTCTTTGTACTAATTCCCTTCCTCCAACACAAATAACAAATAACTGTGTACTCTGTACACAACTACTGAGGTCCTGAGGAAAGAAAGTAGGGCCTTTAAAAGTCTTTCCTTTCAAAATTGAGTTTCAGCTCAACAACATCCTCATTCAGTCAAGGACTATGAAAACAGTATTGCCTCTGCCATACTGTAGTCTACCTTCCTCCTAGAAAGGTCATAGACTTTGTCAAAACAGAAAGGTAGGATTTCTTTTTAAGAGCGAAAATAATTTCCGCCCCCCAATCCCCTGTAAGTTTTCTACAAAATGAATAGTGTATAAAAAATAATCTAAGTTATTTAGAATTGAAGTCCTCTGCTCAGAAGTAATTTAAGGACTTAGAAGCCTACTTTGTTTGCAAATTTTGTGTAATTTAGGATCTTAAATTATTGGATCCAGGATAAACAAAGGAAACATACAGGACTTAATTATATCCAAGATGGATGTACTTTCTTGAAAGATATACAAGAAAACTTAAGACAATTAAGAATGGCACCCACAGTGCTGTACTGTTTAGTATCCTTCAGCTGTCCTCTTGGAAAGGATGACAAAAGAGCACTGAATGAACTTTGATCCTCTCCAAGACTTAGGTGCCATTGTTTGGGCTGCAGGAAGGCAAGTCCTGCTCCCAGAACTGAGCCTGCTGTAGTGGAGAGGTAAGCACGTTACTTCTGTAGACATTCTGCAAGAGACTGAGCCTTTTAAAAAGAATCCAGAAGAGTAGAATAAAAGCAGTCCCTTCACTCTTTTTTTTATCCAGGATTTCATTCATCCAAGATGCGACACACTGACTTGCAGTTTTTCCCCTGCTTCATTCCTGATGCTCTCTACTCAAGGGGATACCACAACACTGGACTGCAACAGATTCTGCCCAAGGAAAACACTCTCACTTCCCTTCATACTGCACTGTGCAAGGCAACAGAAACAGTTCACATAATGAAAGGGTTGCCAAGCATTGCAAGGGGCTGCTCAGGGAAGTGGCAGAGTCAACATCCCTGGAAGTGTTGAAGAAACAGCTGAACATGGCACTTAATGCTATGATTCAATGGACCAGCTGGTGCTTGGTCAACGACTGGATTCGATGACCTCGGAGGTCTTTTCCAACCTTAATGATTCTATCATTCTATGACTCTAAGCACTGATTCAGCCACAGAGCTCTTGGCTACAGGTACAAATGTAGTAACCTCACTTGTAAATATACATCACAACTATACACAGTAAGACCATGCAAATACAAGACAAATCACTTGCATGGGAGACATTTTACCCCTTAGGAAATAACAACTGAAACCTGAGTGAAATGAATAAAACTCAATGAAAATTACCTTTTTTTCCCTGCTTGTACTATGTTTAGCACACACAAGCCACTTTTTTTGCTTTTTACAAAATGGCAACCTGTAATAGGCACCTCAAGAGTAATAAGTTAGAAAAGCTCCAAATGGCTTTTTGGATTTATTTGTTTAGGATGTTTGCATGAAGGGTGGCCTTGCGAGAAAGTAAAATGGCTGTTCAAGGAAAGTGAAAAATGACCAAAGCTCTTCTGCTTCTAATTTATTTGATAGATGCACTCAGGCTCAAAAACCGCATTTTAGTGATTCTCTGTTCTTTCTTATTTTTATTTTTCTCCTTCTCTGAGCTGCAGTGTCCACACTTTAATTTGGTAAAATTTAACTAGCAATGAAACACAGCTCCCATCTGCATCACCTCTACAGCCTGATTTACACAAACTTGATTTACCTGTATTTGTTTATAATATTTTTTTCTTTATTTTCATATCATCTGTGTAACTAGTGCAGTTGTGTCAAAATACTCAGAAACCTCAATTTCCAAAACTAATTTTCATTTATAAGCACTTACTCTTTCACTGTTATTTATAGCTAAATATAATTAAAATAACCTGTTAAGCTTTCACATATATGAACAGTTTTGGCAAGAAAAGCAAAGCATACCAACACTAATTCTGAATTATTTTTTTGTAAACAGGTAATACAAAGGTAACTATCTATTCTTAAAATAAGATTTGTTTCAAATCTTAATATATCTTAATTCTGCATGTCAGTTAAATTTTGCAAGAAGTGTTTGTCCAAAAAGGTAGAATGATTGATGGCAACTGGCTGGTAAAGTAGAAAGAAATGGTTTGAATTCCAATGTATTTTCTTTTAAATACATTATTTTTTCAGAAAACTTCCTGCTGCAGCATGTGTGAGGAGTGGTATACACATGCAAATTCCTAATAAAGACAAATTCATGGGCTACATGACATTGTAGAGCTCAATCTTGAGTAAAATGGTGCAGCATCAGACTTGGACAATTTATTTTTACAATACCCAAATATGCACTGTTCAATGTATACTTGCTTGTTTTACAGTTCAGTCCTCAGAAAGATTAGTAATAGTGTTCATAACATAATTTTTTGAGGTTTTCTGGGGAGAAAAAAAGAAGAACTGAGAAAAAGACTGGGAAAAGTAGTGTGATACTCATACATAGTAAAAGAAACTAAAATATGAAAATAAATATCAAAATACTTCAGTATAGTACATTATTTTATACATTTGCCCCAAATAAGACTAACTTTTGGTATATCTGGTTGCTTGATTTTTTTCTTTTCACTCCAGCTTTTGAAAAATTTGGATGTCAGAAGTTGCAAGACTGTACAGATAGAGACAATATTAAGGGACTGGAAAATCCAAATAAAAGATAACACAATATGGAGTTTCTAACCTTTAAGCTTCTCTGTCCCCATTCAGACTTAAATTGCATCTGACAGACACTTCATGATGAAAAGAATTCACGTTAGTATATTATCTAATGATTTATTAATATCTTCATTACAGAACCTCGGTAACTGGCCCAGAAAGAGTTGGAGGATAGTATGAACACCAAAGCTACAACTCAAACATGTTGTTAGGAACTTACACATAATGTTATGTCCTCCACTTGCACAGATATACTGATTTTAAGAAACACTTAAATGCAGTTTGATGTTACTGCATAAAGTAGTACAGGGTCATGCTTGTGTCCTTGTGTTCTTATGATCCTGCTATTTAAGAAGCATTTACTTATATAATTTCACTTACTTACACGATTTTAATAATATAAAAGCCCCACTGCACTCTATGATTTCACATGTGGCACTCCACAGATTTTTACGCCATAACAAGAGCTGCAAAACAACAGTAAGTATCTATGAGTAACAGCACTTACAGTGATTGCAAAAGTTATTAAAATGCAGGCAACCATAATTTCACAATGAAAAAACCAGGTCAGTACGGAGAAAGAACATTTTTCATCTCTAGTCTTTTACTTTATTGTCCTGGAGCTTTTATACTGCATCTCCCTCTTCTAGCGATTGCTGTACTCTCTAAGAGTCCTGTAGGTCAAACTCAAGGTGCTGTGTTTCATAACAAAATCAATTTTCACCACATTTTTTGCTGCAGTTTAAAGAGTTACACTAAGGCTGCACCTTTGATAAAATATAACTGATCAAATTGTTTTAAAAATGAGCGTATCTGAGAAGCACAATGGTCTACCTATATGACAGAGGTATTCCTATGAATATTCCAGTCACTTTATTACCACCATTGCTAAACAAAAGGGAAAGTGTCCTTCATCCAGTCCATCTGATTGCACAAGTAAAACTATTCTTTTAACTTATTCCTTTAGGACACTGGCTTGTATTTTTTTTTCTTTCTATATTTACATTTTTTCCCCAAATTGTATTGTTAGGAAAGAACAAAAATGCTTTAAATTTTATGTTGCTGGTCCTTCAGATTGATTCCTTACACAGCTCTTCATGCAGGTTGCTTGCTGTAGAGGAGCTCTGTGCAGCATCAAGTTATAAACAGATGGGCTGGAAGAAATGGACCATATTTTTCTGCGATGTAGTGACAGATAATATATGTATATATGCATATCTGTATCAGAGTGTAAGCACATATCTTTACAACCATGCAAAGATTTACTGGAAATACTAGGACAGTTGGAGAGTCAAACCTCCTCCTTCCAAAAGCAATGGATAACAGGACACTCAAATGCTGCTGCTGGGGAAGAAGCTGCTGTGTATCAGCAGACATCCTGTGTTCTAGGCACAGCCTGAGTCAGCTTTGTCTGTGACAATATACACGCAGGGTACATATACATTCCTAGATCTATGAAAATAAAAGCTCACATATATACTTGAGCCTTCCTTAAATACTCAGAAAGAACAGGCATATTGCTAAAGAGGTGTTTTTGTGCCCAATCCATGAGATAATTCATCCAGCACAAACCTTTTTTTCCTATGTCTAACTGAAATTCAGAGCTGCAAATGTAACAAATACAATGAGGGAAAAAAAGTTATGGGCATATAAGGCTTCTTTTATTTTACCAGACACATTTCCTCTTCTTCCATTATCCTGAATAAGCAGTAAGTGTATGGATATAGGCAACTAGCTAAAAGGCCCATCAGCCAGTGAATGAAACTGAACTGTGGTCTGTAATATTTGTATTTTATTTTAAGTGCAATTGCTAAATATGTATCTCTACAGTTTTATGCACAAGCATTTTTGCAACATGACAATATCACAAATGCACCAACAAGAAAAACAGATGAACTCTTCCAGCAGCAGGAAGTGGTACTTAAATACATGGCCCTAAAATTCCTGTAAAACTCAAATACTATTTTCGAGCAACCCATGTAAGTTTTCAATTAACATGAAACAGTTCCTAAACTGTGCATTTTACTACATTAATCAATGTAATAAACTTTAGCTACAATGCAAATTCTTAATAAATAATCATAATACACAAACTAGAAGTTCTCTGTCATCTGTACATGGAATCTATTGACATAAGGAGCACTCTGCATATCTACTTTAATAAAAAGTCACTAATCTGAGTTCACCAAAAGGCTAGACTGAAAAACACAAATACAACTGGTATGCTGAAGGCAATGTTGGTGTGATAATGTTAAGTGCCATGGCCTCTTACTCTCCAGAGCCCTTCCCAAAAACAGAGCTCAAGGCTTTGGTACTTGTCTGGCATAGCTGAAGTCTCTGCACTTACTGAGTGCAGATGTGTCTGTCTCCCCTGGAGCTGATGAACCTTGAAGTCCAAAATTATTTAGTTTTTTAGTACCTCGGTGGACTGAATCTGGTTAAGAAACTTTTAAAAAAAATTATTTTTTGCTTTGTAGTCTGTTGGGAAAGGATAACATGGGTGGAGATACAGTCACCTAATCATGTTTAGCCTGCAAATGCCTGTAGAGTGATTTTGTACCCATCTAGACTGCTCTCTATCAGACAGATACCCAAGTGACAAGTTGTGACTGAGCTAAGTGACAGTAGACGTGTGTTTCTGGTAACAGGCTCCTGAACAATCACATTGTTCAGTGATCAAATGGTACACTGCATGATGCAGACAAATTTGGCTCTGTGGATAACACTGCATGTATTTTTTATGTAGGATCTTATGAATACAACTGCATACACTATGAATATTTAAGGACTGTATGCAGGCTGGATCATCAATTGAGAGATGTCCTTCACTTAGATCTCTATATAACAAATATAAATATTTATTACATTGTACTTGTATTAACATCATTTATGATACTAGAACATGTACAGCTGTGTCAGCATTTTCCTTTATACTCTGTCTAGCATAGAAAATAATTTTCATCTGAAAACTTGGTAACTCATGTCAAGGAGAGAATTATTTCTGCCAAGTAAGGACAGCATGAAGGGGATGACAAAAGAACTTATCTTCCACAAAATATTTCTGCAACATTAATACATAGATGTAAGGGTTTTATGAATTTTATTAGTGTTTAGTCCATTGAATAACTATAATTATGACAATCAAAACAATTCAAATAAAGAAAATAATATAATAAAGTCTGATTTAGACCACACTGTCAATATGTGAGAAATTCATAGCAGTGATGAGTCTGAAAGCACTATTCACTTTTATTGCTGCACTGCTCTCAGGACAGTTCTTCTGGTTTCATGAGGTAAGACTTATTTATTCAGACTAAGATCTTTCAGAATAAGATCCAAACTCCAGTTTGCACAGGTAAGCAAAAAACTCTAGAACTGCAGGTTCCCAGACACTGAAGATTTAGTGCTGACTGTGGATTCTGCTCTTAGAAAAACACTAAAAGCTTGCCATTACTTTGCCTCTGTAGTTGTTTCTGGATTTTTTCACAATAAATATGTTTATATTTTTCATGGACAAAATTCTCCAAAATCTGAATAAATCAACTATACCTTCATCAGGCTGCCATGTACAGCATCTTTCTAAACCTTAATAGGGTTGTTCAGATAATATAAACATTATCCTGTTTATCGCTATTGTACTAAAAATAAAATTTGATCTTTCAAGTCACAGCAGATACAAGCTGAATTGAGCTTAGCTCTTTTTCTAAGTGCCTTGGGCATAAATAGGTAATCAATCATATTTAATCAATATGTTGTTCAGCCATGCAGATTCCCATGTCTATAATTCCAGCTTTATTCAAATGATCTTTAGTCTCAGTACACTCTTCATTGATTTTTTTTTCTCACCCAGAAAAGGCACAGAAATAGATAAGCGCTACATTTAAAGCTTGAAAATACCAGTTTAGGAAAAAAAAAGAAAAAGAAAGCAATCCCTGTTACCTATTATTATATCCAATACATTTCACTATTTTAAGGTTTGGAACAACCTTAAAAGTCTTCTTAGTTGTCCAGACTTCACTCTCATTGACAATGCCTTACTGTGATTATAGGAAGGGACTTCAAAAATTCCCATTGCTCACTTTAACATATTTATTAAAGCAGTAACACAGGAGCAAACATTCCATGAACAGGAAGTTTAGGTCTTTATATACAGTTTCCATCTACATCCAGGAATGTCAGACAGAATGGATTTAAAAGCTTTAGGAATTCCCATTTAAATTACTAAGCAAAGCCTACACAACTGCAATTTTGTGGACGGCAATCACATGTAAATGTTGATTATTCTTTTTAAAATCTTAAAGTGTGACAAAATGCATCTTATTGTCAGTCTTTTCATTGTCTGGGTTGGCAATGAATAAGTATGAGCATAGATGTTTCAGTTTGTTTGAAAACTATTGAAAAATGTAAATAACCATTGGTCTTAGAATAAACAGTTTGCTTTCATATTATATAATTTGAAATAGAGGAAGAACAGCATGATATTAAAAGCACAATCTATTTTATTGTGTGGTCTTTTCCAGTGACTTTGTAAAAGCACTACTCTCCACTTATTCCAGAAGATAACAAGAATCAGCATTTGGCTGGTTTGATCAGTGAAATGAGAGGCGAGAGAGAATATTTGCATTTAAAATTGCTCTTTAATCTGGCTGTCCTAGACCTAGGAGCTGTACCAGCTTCACAGCATCTCTACAGACTGGCCTATTTCTTGCAAACAAATTATATATTTATTTGTAAAAGCAAGAAACTCATCTAAGTATTCATATTAAGGTGAGTGGCTTTCTGTGCAAAAGTCCTCTTTTTTATCTAAGAGTAAAAATGCAAGTGGAGGTAAATATAAAAGCAATGTGTATTTTAGTCCCAAATGTATTCTGTTTTGGTAATTCTTTCCCTCTGGTGTAAGGGAACAAGTGATAAGTCACTTCAAAACTCAAATCAAAACTCTTAGCAAGGCTCACCATAGCTTCTAAAAAAATGTAAAGAAAAATATCAGTGGATAGTTCATTACTAACTTCTGATTCATAAGGAAAAGATACAGATCCAGAGTCGAATGCCCTCCAAAACAGGATCTGAAAGCACCAGTGATTTTGGCTTAAATTTGTATTAGACACCCTTCCAATATTTAGCTTTAATCTTGAGAGGAAACATCCGGATGCTCAGATCAAAACATACTGTGCTGAACACTGGCTTTGCCCAGTCAAGTTGCCCCATCTCTACAAGTGTTGGAGGCCAGATTGGATGGGGCTTTGAGCAACCTGGTCTAGTGAAAAGTGTCCCTGCCCATGGTAGGGGGGCTGGAACCAGATGATCTGTAAGGTGCTTTCCAACTCAGACCATTCTATGATTCTATGATTGTACTATTTATTGCTGCCGGAGAAGTTCATGGAGGACTCTCTCCTGTGGGAGGGACCCCATGCTGGAGCAGGGGAAGGACTCCTCTCCCTGAGCAGCAGCAGCAGAAACAACCTGTGGTGAACTGACTGTAACCCCCATTCCCTGTCTCCCTGCACCTGGGGAGGAGGTGGAGCTGGGAAGGATATGGGGGGGTGTGGTGGGGAAGGTGTCAATTTTTAAGACTCATCTTGCTTCTCATTATCCTGCAGATTTTTTGGGTAATAAATTCAATTAATATCCCCAAATTGAGGCTGTTTTGCCCTTGGCAGTATTTGGTGAGTGATTTCTCTCCCAGTTTTTATTTCTACTCATAAACCTCTCATATTTTCTCTCCTGCATCTGGTTGCAGAGGGGAGTTGATAGAGAGGCTTTTGTGGGTGCCTGGCATCCAGCTAGTGCCAACCCACTACAACTATCTTGTCTCAACCCAAGAGTTTTCTCACTTTCACACTTCTGAATCTCTCCTTTATCTC
This sequence comes from Monarcha castaneiventris obscurior, assembly GCA_026261815.1. Lineage (NCBI taxonomy): Eukaryota > Metazoa > Chordata > Aves > Passeriformes > Monarchidae > Monarcha > Monarcha castaneiventris. The sequence goes on along the minus strand of JAMPIT010000624.1, from coordinate 12,192,868 downwards.
ACCAGGGAAGTGAGCACTGGCATGGGGCTTAGTTGTTGGCTGGGGTTAAAACACAACACCAGGTCACAAATCCAGGGCCACCCCTCTTGATCCCAGAAGCTGCACAGCAGCTGCCAGTTACACTCTCCATCCAAATTCACACCTAGTCAACTGCTTTTAAAGTGAATAAGGTTCACAAAGTAACTACTTTCCCTTTGCATGTATTTTCTAATGTCAGTATCTCCTCTTCCTGCGGGTAAGAAGTTCCTGTAAGACAACCCAATATAAAGCAATTTTCAAAGGCAAGTAAAAAAAAAACTGAGCATGAACTAAGTTACTCCCCCTTCCCGCTTCAGCCCTCTTCTTTTCTGAAAGTTGTTCCAAACGTTTTTCCCTCTGGCTACGCCTGACATTCAAAATGTTGCACATGAATACATTCACCACAATGACAGGACTGTACTTTTCTTGAGAAACCTTCAGACACCTGCTTTTATGGATTCTCAGAAAGGCCATCAGGAAACCTCAAAATATTTATATATTGGATAATCCAAACTTTTAAATGCTTATCCAAACCAATTTGAACAGTTAGATGTCTCAAGGTCAAACAGTCAATACAATCTCTGATTAGTAGTGCTCAGCAAATGGGTAAAGATTTTTTTTCAGGAAATGCTGTCTAAACATTTTCAAAAAATCTGCTGTAGCCATTTGATTCTATTTCTTGAATTCACTTTCAGATCAACACTTAAGTAACTATATTTCACTAGAGCAAAGAAAAATAAAGAATATGGATACTCACAATCAATGACAGTGCATTCATATGTACCACTAATCAAACTAATGGTGCTTGCATATAGTAGGAAAAAAATGGTGTGCAATACTGTAATCAAAACTGAAAAATATAAACTCATAAGGAAATTCTAATACACTTGTGGGTTGCTTAGAAGCAGAAAACAAAAGTAAATTGGATAAATTATTCATTATAAATTAGTTTTTCATCTGTAGGATTAAGTGTGAAAGAACAATAATTACACATGACATTTGCTGCAGGTCAACAAATAGATCCCCTTGCTTTTAGTATCCAGCCAGATATCTGATTTATTACATGGTTTATTTAGAAAGAAAAACTGTGTTGATTACTTTCTGCAAAAATAAAAATATTTTCCCTAAAACATAATTTACAATATTATATGTAGGTATGTGACAGTGAACTTTTCCTTCTACCAGCACAGCATCAGAGTTCTAGTTATTATCTCAGTCCATAAGATACCAAAATGATTTAGGTTGAACTTAGAAACTTTCATAAAATGACAAGAAATTTTCATTGCAAACTGGTGAATGATAGCAATCTCATATATGCCTAGCTCTGGAATATAGATGTTGAAAGGACACAGGAGATGGAAGGATCTCCAAAACATGTGAATTTCGTCCTTTAAGGCAGCACATTTTTTTGTGGCTATCTAAGAAGGGGAAAAAAACCCCACAAATATATATGTTTGTTTTTATTGGACTAACATATTACAAACTAAACTGACTCTTTTAATTGTGTATATATCTTGTGCTCCTGAGAGTGTAGGCATTTCAAAAATACGTGGAACTGGCTGAATGCCTTCCTAACCTTAATAATCCAGCTGCCTCAATTTGTCCTCCTGCTTTCCATGTATTTACTATCCACAAAAAGTGCAAGAAATGCTCCCTAAAAGATGTTTAATACCCTAGGACATTTACCAGTACTGTAAATGAAAAAAAAAAAAATTACTTCAATTATAATCTTAATCTTACATTACCAGGGTTCTGTATCTGCACAGAAAGGAAGGTCTCATACATTTTGATACTAACAGACAATAATATACTGCCTGTCAAGGAAGGGTATACTTTTGAAATTCCATATCTTAGCAGGAATTTTAGGTCATTTAATGGTGGAAACTGTGTTGAGGTAAACAATACAGGAGTGACTTTTTTATTCTTCCATTTTTGCTACAGTTGCTCAGTTGTGATTCTCGGAATTAACATAATGTGCATCCCTGATTTGAAGTGGCCATGACCTGGTTGCTACACAACAAATATACATGGCTGTGTGAAGCTTTAACAGCAAAGATTAATTTCTGTTTAATTTTCCTTTCTTCAGTTCTAGGAAGGCTATTAATTGAATAGAAGCACTTCTTTCCCAGGTGGTAGGATTAGGGAACAGATCGGATGTTCATCTTACTCTTGGGCTTACCATAGCTGGAAAAATTCAGACATCATACTTGATAGCACTTTCTTCCCTATTTGGATATCTGTTGTTATGGTGATAGTTCCAGAAGGAAACATTAATGAGGATGACTTGAAAGCTTTGATGTGTACAGCACAATTACTTTAACACCTCATAAGAAAAGGTGACAGTTAGTTAGCACTGCTTCTCGCTAAAGATGCATCATTGTATCAGCTGTCATGAAAACTACCTGAATTTCTATTTGTTATATACCTGCAACACAATGTTGAATACAAATACGTAATAAAAAGCATTTGGAACAACAACACGCCCCCAGTTTTCTCATAAAGGATACAAGCTGTTATTCTTAGGAACTTGGTTACAGTAAAAACTGACTTCAAGTATAGAATTTTAGAATATCTGTATTGCTGTATTGTTGACACCCCAAGAACTATCCAGCATGGTCTCTCACACCCAAAACTAAGCTGTGAACAAATCTACGAACCCGCATCACCCAGCACAGGCCTGCAGACACATTACATCATCCAGACTGTTGTTCACCTGCTGGGGGAAAGCGTTAAAGACAGAGGGGTTATTGGCCTGGGCTATTCCATCTCAGAAGGACTTGATGCTCACCACAGAGCCGGGCCCGCACGTTGTGAGCGAAAGCATTTACTTACATAGTCCTCATAGGGCTCGTGTGCGGGCGGCGGGGGCGGTCGGTATCCCGGGACGGATGGGGCGCCCCGGGCTCGAGGGGTGGGGACGCCCCTGGCCACCGGCGGGACGGGGAGCGCTCCTCGCGTCACCGGCGCTCCTCGGGGGGCTTGGGCACCTCGTCCCGGCAGCGGGGGAGGAACGGCACCCCCGCGTCCCCTGTGGGGAGCAAAAAGGGATCATCACTCTGGCGTCTACCACGAGGGAAGACTTGTGTGCTACCCCATTTTAAAGGCTCTCACGTTTTTACTACTATTTAAAGCATCATATAACTCTAGGCGTCTGGCAGCTACCATGTCAAGCACTTTTAGGCAGTATCTCAGGCAGAACTCATATTATGGAAAGGCATTATTTTTAAACCACCCAGTACCTTTTACACCTGATCCTCTTGCTGCTTGTACTAATAAAATTCTGAATCATTGTAATTCACAGGGTTGCAAAATTACTCCAAAGCAGTTCTAGAAGATGAAGAAAATGAGGAACCTTTTCTGTTGCTCTCAAACGGTTTTACAAGAGCTGTCATCTCTCTCATTTTCATGTTTATTGGTGGGTAGGAGAAATGTATTGGCAGATGATATTGCAGATATTACAGAATATGATATACAGATATGATATTACAGAAAGTTGCAAGGCAAAGTAGAGGAAGAATATAAAAGGAGAGGGATAACTTTTCTTCCTGTCTAATTTAGTTCAGCACAAAGGAATGGTAGCGTGGGATTCTACTTTCCCCCACTGCACAGACAGAATAGAGCATACGGACAAGCATGGAGAGAGGTTTAGCATCCTCCTGGCTATTTATGCTGTATCTCCCTTGCTGCACTAATTAGTAAGCCAGAAGAAGCTGTCACTGTTTAAAAAGACTTGTAACTATACCATATGATGAAATTGAAGGGGGATGTATCAGGGTAGCAGCCTGTGGGTTTTGTTTCAGAGAAGTATGCTCCTGGGTGTGCTGTCTTTTTGGAAGACTGTGAATGTCAGGTACAAAAACCATGCATGACACCCATATCCACAGTTGTGAATGGAACTCAGGTCTCCTGTAGCAGTAGGAACTGTGGCTTGCTCCCTGCTGAGACAACCAAACTCATTGCATTAGCTCGTGATGTTCGTTACTTTACTACGAGTTTCAGTAGCTGATTTTAGACTTGCAGAATCACTGAATGATTTGTGTTGGAAGGGACCTTTGGAGATCCTCCAGTCAAAACCCCATACCTTGGGCAGGGACATCTTTCACTAGATCAATAAATCTTAGAAATATCCTTTTTCCGTCTTCATAATCTGATCTCATTTGTTGTTTATTACTTGTATACAACCCACTGTACCCTGTGAACTGTAGATCAGAAAATCTGGAACAATACAGACCACACAGGTTATCAGAAGACAAATATTTTGGTTTATTGACCAGGATATGTATGTATTTGTCTTTTTTTTTTTTTAACTATGGGGATTTTTACTATTGCTTACACTTTGTAAAGCTATTGACATAATAGTCCAGGTTACCACACCTTGAAGGAGCTGCAGGTGGCACACGGATCCCTCTTCCTCGAATGCCCCGTCCACGTGATGAATCCTCAGAACCGTTCAAATACGAAAGTTCTCTCAGCTGCTCCTGGCGAATTTCATCATTATAATCCTGAAATGCAAAAGGTGAAACCTTCTGAAACTTTGTATTTTGGCTAAGCTGACAAACCACCCAAACCAGAAACTCCATGGATGGTATTTGGGTGAACTGCTCTGCATTATCACTGGTATGCTGAAAAATTCTACAAGTGGGAGTGGACAACTACCAATAATATATGGACAGAAAAATGTATATGTATGGGTAGTGAAGGTGATGTGAAGGTGAAGTGAAGAGCATGAACATGCAAAATAAGACACAAAAGGCACAGAAGGCATAGACACAGAGAAATGCATCTGTATGCAAAATGCAAATCGACTTTCACATACAAAAGGTACAAATTTCAAGCGACTTGTAATTAGACAAAAAAATGTTTTTTATAAGTATTTTGTATTTTTGGCAAACTTCCCTGGCTACCTTTATGCACTTAAAATACAAATTCTACCCTATATTGCACATTAGCATGACTGGATGATTTAATTCAATACCAATTAGCATCACTGAATGTAGCCCTCAGTTATTTTGTATATCCTGAAAGGAACACTCTCTTTAGGAGTCAAGTAACAAAGCCATGTTTACTATAAAAAAATTTGTTAAATGAAATAAAATAGGCCCATTCCAAGTCAGCAGGGTATCGACTTCAGCACTGCAATTTCTGTTGGGTCAGTAAACAGAACACTAGATGAACTTCCTTTACTTACTGATACAAAGTAGAATCACAGACTCATAAAATGGTCCAAAGGGACCTTAAAGATCTAATTCCAAGCCCCCTGACATGGACACCTTGTTGACTTCCTCTTCATTGGAATGCATAACTGGGAAAGGTGATCCTTGAATATTAACCATGTCTATTGGGCCCCTCTTCCTTCCAGGGCTCCATGCCACTGCATTCCACCAAGCAGCTCCCTGAAGAGACCAAAGTCTGCTCTCCTCAATGCCAGGTTAAACCTTGCTGTGCACTCTCCTCCCTGCCTTAAGGATCTTGAACTCCATCATTTCATGGGCAGTCCAGGCTACCCTTAAGCTTCACCAGCCCCTCCCTGTTGGTGAGAACAAAGTCCAGCATAGAGCATCTCCCCAGTGGCTTCTCTAGCGCTTGGAGAAGTAAGTTATCCTCAAGGTATTCCAGGAACACATTTGCCCTGCTGTGTTTTTTCTCCAACAGATGTTGGGAAGGTTGAAGTCCCCCATGAGGACCAAGGCTTGTGAACGTGAAGTTGCTCTTTTCTGTCTACAGAGTGTCTCATCCACTATAATATATAATAACGGACAATTTTTACTTATTTTACAATGTTTGTCAAAATTATTTTGTCAGAAATTCATTTTTTTAAAGCTTCCTTCCATTGTATCCAGCTTTTTATGGGCTGATCACTGTACTAAATATCCACTGCAGCAGCCAGCTCACTGGCAGCACAGCTGTGTGCCAGCTAATTATTGTTTCAAAACAGAAAGGATTATTGAATTTCAGCTCTTCTGTCCTCCCATCCTTCCAGAGGCAACTGAATTGACTAACATGTAAGCACCTGAAAATGCATTACAAGCAACACCTCTTTTAGCCAAGTTAAAAGACCAAGTGAATGGTGAGCTGGAACTGAGGCCTTGCTCGTTCCTTCTTCTTCCTAAGGAGGTCCAGGAAATCTGTTTAAAGATATGATCCCAATCCTGTGTTCTAAGAGAGTGTAGGCCTGGTCACGATTTCCTTTCTAAATTTCTAAATGTAGGATGTAGCTGGAGAAAAATTTCTAAATTTCTAAAAAGGATCTAGCTGGAGAAAAATCTATTAACGAAATTCAGAAAAGAACCCTATTTATACAATATAGTGTGTGATAATTGCAGCACAACCATAATTAAAAACAAATCCCTAATTTGCTAATAAAATAGATAATGGCTTTCATTTCCTATCAACTCCAAGTTTTTTTGCACATTTTTCTATCCTTCTAATACTAATGGTTATAAACCAAAGACATCTTCTAAAGCAATGTGATGCATAAAATACAGAGGGAAAAACAAAATCAATGGGGTCACATTTACAGCAATTGTTGGAACAGGTACCATCTACTGTGCCCTCTTAATATCATCTGTTATTTATACTGGCTTTACAAGGATTAGGACTTCAAACTTGCTGATTGAGTTTACCCTCCAGATTCCACACTGGTGCTGAGACTGAACTTCATTAGTAATGCAGGTACATTTTGTGAGAGGAAAATGTGGGCAAAAAGAAAAAGAGAAAGGACCTGCAAGGGACAGAAATTGGAATTTCTGTGTTGCTGCCTTAACCTCACTCTTTTGGAATATTGCTGTATAAATGAATTCTACTAGAAATTGCCTCAAAGACACTGTTCCTCCCTCAGGTAAAAATATAATTTAAAATCTTAGTATTGACAAAATAGAAAATCCAAATCAAATTTATAATATGCAACAAGACCTGCAAAACTTCACCATTCTGTTATGCAATGCCCTTAGTTTTAGCGCGCAGGTTATTTGCTACACATTCAGTTAGGAAACAGTGTATTCTGAAATGACAAGGTAAAGACAGCAAAGTACGTGGAAGATGCTGGGACAGGGCTCTTAAAAGAGAAAGATTTCATTAAAAAATATAACTCTATATAGATAATTTATCTTATGGGCTCCTTAAAAAGCATAGTAAGCATCATAATTTCTAAACCTGAAACCTGAAATTTTCAGCAGAAATGTTCATTTTGCCTCTTCCATTAAACAGAAACATAACACTGAATTAATGTTTCATAGCTGCTACAAGTATAGCTAGAGTCAGGGTATCTATCCTGATGAATATTTAATTGTATCTGAGTTCAGAGCCTAGCACATGAGCAAAATTATGCTGCTGATGTTTTATATATGTATCTAGTCCCAAGAAAGAGAACATGATGTTGCAAGACATACCTATACTGAACCAAGCACAAGGAAGTAGCTGCACACTACAGTAGTATATTTTGTTTCAGAAAAAAACCTACCAAAAGACCGCCTCTTTTTTATGTTATAATAAGCTCATGAAAAACGTCCTGTACTTCATAACTTTTCTCATAGCTTTCTAATAGTCTTATAGCTATTCTTACAGCTGATAATCTACATTAACCTATTTGTTTTGCTCTTGTTTATATCCTTAAAGACATTACTACCTATAAACAGCTTTTCCATTTACTGCTGATAAGGAGGGTGCAATTGACTTGTATCATGGTGCTCAGTGTTTACTAACACAGTGAGCTAACCACCTGTGTCCATGACTATTCACCTAAACATACATCTTGACTTTAGAAATGCCAAGGATTTACAACAACAGCAAAGTCATAGCACCCAGGGCCACCATAAATTGCTGTATTTATGTAAATGCCTAAAAAACCAAATTACATGTTTAGATAAAACATTTAGTAGTCCAGAAAACATCAACATGTTTACCCCAAATGACCACAATTATGTTTATTAATGAAGGTTAGGAGTGATTAATTAGATTGGTTGCCTTGACTGTTGTAGGAACAAAGGAAACCCATGTCCAGGTTTTCCGAAGGAAATCAGAGTCTGGCTGGTGGCAGCTCACCCAGGGGCCCTTCTGGCAGCAGTGACAGGAAGTGCAGCAAAGAGGGGAAAGCACAGAAGCTGCTAGAGAACTCAATAAACCGTTTGGGTAAAAAATAGCAAAACCTGATCTGAATTAACAAGAACATGTAGTGACAAGGGAGGAGAGTTAATAAAGAAATCAAAGGGTAAGGCATAGAAAGACCAAAAGGATTTGGGGAATATATATCTATCATTACCATAACAAAGGCTCACAGAAGTCAAGGATAAATCAATCCCTTCAGGACTGTGATCTCCTGTCCTGATGTACTCTGCACATTTAAGTTCTATTATAATTCTATTAATAAATATCATTACTCTTATCTGTGACAGCTGAATTTCATTCTTACCAGATAGGGGAAGAGTAATTTAGGTTAAATTCAAACTACCTTGAGAATGCAGAGTTATACATGGCAAATCTAAAATGATAATCACAATATTTCACACTGACAATTTTGAAGCATGAACAGGGCACACTCCTTCACTCCCACACTCGTAATATCCTCTGAAGCTCTGTGTTGCCAGCATAGAGCACCACATTCCCAGATAGATGTTTGCCCATCCTACCACGCTCTCTTCCTATGCTCAGGCAGCAGAAGGGGAACAGGAGATGGATTTGGACTTCTGCAGCATTTCTGCATCCTGCCCAGCTCCTCACATCAGCAAAAGAGTTTCAGGGCTCTGTGCACTTGCACAGATTCACAGAAGCTAGACAATCTCCCCTAAATTCTGTTTTGGGGCTATTTTCAGGCAGCTTAAATTCCAATCAGACTAAAATTTCCATTGAGTACATGCTTCAGAAAACTCACAGCCAGAAAATGGGGCACAGAAGACACAGTGAATTTTAGGTGGAGACAGTTGATAGGAATATAGCCCTTTTGTTTGGTTTGGTTTTAGATGCATTCTTATTTTGGACACCAAAAGAGACATTGTCCACATGTCCCCTTCTGTATATGGGGAAGCACTAAAAAACACTGTGAAAATAACTGGTGATGAGGAGTTCCCTGGAATTCTTGCTTCTTTGTGTTCTCTGTGGCCTTACAAGGGTGAACTGTACTATGCTTCAGCTTCAGAGCATAGTGAGAACCACTCATCTGGACTCACGGGGTCAGGATCTGCAGTTCAGTACACTGAAGAGGCCAAGAAGCCTGGAATTCCCACTTTTTAGTTGAGTGCTTTAATATCAGTCTGTTACAAAAAAGAATAGTAGTGGCTGCTCAGTAGTAGAAGTACTTGATGAACTAAATCCTGAGTTGACAACAGGCATTTGGCATTTCCTGTTACTTTTTTTATATTTTAAAATCCTGTTCTAAGACTCCAGTGTGCTCAAATACAAACGTATTGAACTTTTTCCTGCACATATCAATAGCATTTATCAGTGTCAGCTTAGGAAAATTAGAACAAATGTGCCAGGTAGGTTGGATAGGTCTCTCCATCACCTGGAATTTGGGTGAGACAGTGCCTCAGGTGGGCATGTAAATTAGTTGCTGCACCTGGGTGAGGGCTACCTTCGGTATCAATCCAGGCTGGGGGAATGAGCAGATTGAGAGCAGCCCTGATGGGAAGGACTTGGGGATGCTGGTGGAGGAGAGGCTGGACATGACCCAGCAATGTGCACTCCCAGCCCAGAAAGCCAAACGTGTCCTGGGCTGCATCCAAAGCAGCGTGAGCAGCAGGGTGAGGGAGGGGATTCTGTCCCTGTGCTCTGCTCTGGTGAGACCCCACCTGCAGTGCTGCACCCAGCTCTGGGGTCCCAGCACAGGAAGGACATGGAGCTGTTGGAATGAGTCCAGAGAAGGCCACCAAAATGATCAGAGGGATGGAGCACCGCTTCTATGAGGAAAGGCTGAGAGAGCTGGGATTGTTCAGCCTGGTCAAGAGAAGGTTTTGGCGTGATCTAATTGTGTCATTCCAGTATCTGAGGGGAGTATATGAGGATGGAGAGAGACTTCTTAAAAGGGCACAAAGTCACAGGACTACTTTCAAACTGAAAGAGTACGTTTAGATTAGATATTAGGAAAAAATTCTTTACTGTGATGGTGGTGAGGCAATGGGACAGGCTGCCCAGAAATGTTGTGGATGACCCATCCCTGGCAATGTTCAAGGCCAGGTCAGGTGGGGCTCTGAACAACCTGGTCTAGTGGGAGGTGGTTTGAACTAGGTGATCTTTAAGGTCCCTTCCAACCCAAGTTATTTGATGATTCTATGAAATGCATCCTTAAGCTTCATGCTTTGTCTTTCTAAAACTAATTTAAGTTCATTGCAAAACATGAGATTCATCTGTAGCTGAGCCCATGCCCAACCAAGCAATCCCTACAAAGTTCATCAGAACTGTGGGAACTGGCTCTAGCCCACCCTCCGTGGATGTCTGATGGGTATGACATATGTTCTCAACAGTAAATGGAGGAGCTCAAACCCCACAGCTGGTTTGATGTTCCTCGATGACACCCATGCTCTCTGAACCCATGTTTAATGCATATGCCTGGTTTCCTGGTTACCTACAGTCAAAGCCATCTGTTAGGATGGCTCTTTGCCCATTCACAGATTGCTCTGGTTATCGCACCAGAGCATAGGTGCCAGGTAATGATGGGTTTAGATGGACAGCCTGCAGTGCACCACAAGTGACAAAGCTTCTGCCAGAATGACTCCAGTACTGCACTAGCAACACATGCCTCTTTGCATTTGCCCATATAGACTGGCACTCAAATAAGGCCATTTTGTATGCATGTAGTTCTCTGGCAGACCCCAATAAATACATAAAAATATAAATATAATCCATCTGAGCCCAAGGAAGAAATTACTTTCTAAGCAATCAGCAACTTAGCCAGAACCACAGCCATAAACGTTATGCACTTTAACTTGCCCCGTATGCAAAAGGCGCTGTCTTTACCTGCTTACAGTCTGTCTGAAAAATAAACCTTAATTGTGTGGATCACCCTTAGAGATTGAAACACATAAAACAGACCATACATTTCTTTCAGTAGCAGTCTGAATGTGTTGCAGCCAATATGAGTTTCAGCTTCTAAATGCCTATGGGCAGAAAGCGAGCAGACATAAGCTAGAGCCACGTACACTTGCCTTTGAGGTTAGTTGACAGCTGGGGGATTTGTCAGCTTGCCACAGAGAGCACTCACCCAAGCGTGGATGTCATTTTTCTCTTTGAGCATGCACAATTAAATCTGCCTGGCATCATCAGCATGGGGCACCGCTCTCTACAAGAAGTGTGGAAGGGAGGGGGGTGTTTTCTCCTCAGCATCTGAAGAGAAGCTGCCAATCCAGGGTGGAAATTGTACATAGGCAAAGTGCTAAGAAACTTCAACCCTGATATTTAAGTCTTTGACAGAACAGAGCAATATAAGTCTCAGCTAATTGTATAATCAATTTAAATTTTGCTTTTCATACTAAAGAGACCTTTCAACAGAAGTTGCAGTTTACATGGAAATGCTGTAAACCACACAAAATAATCACACTGGACATGGGTGCATGGCTTTTGAAAAACTTGCAGAAGCCTGTATTAAATTTCAGCCATTTACCCCAATTTGTTCCACCCCTCTTGCTCACAGGCCCCACACAAATGGATACTGTGGTCTGTAATTCATTCAAATGACAGCTATGCTGCCACAGAAGTCAGTTAGCTGACAGCTCCCTATCCCTGAATTTAATTCCAAGTGAGCTCTGGCTGCCAGAGACTTGTGCTTATTTACAGCTGTCACTTGAAGGAGACATATAAGGGAATTGGTAATATGAACAGAGGGCATATAGCAGGCTGCAGGAATGGTGGTGTAGCCACCTAATCCTAAAGAAATTGTTGTGGATTCCCGCTAGATGTTTACACTGGCTTCTAGGAAGGAAGGGATGTGATATGGCTGGTCTTTCTCCAGGAAAACCCACTTGCTTCAAAGGAGGCAGGGAGAGGAGTAGGACTGCCACTGTTCTCCAGCTGGTTGCTGAAGCTCTGCTACTAATGAGATCATTACCTGCTCTTAAAGCTGAAGTAAGTGTCTACTATAATTTACATGGAAGCCAACATAAGTAACAAGCTATACATGATACCTATGTAACTTTTTTTATTCCAGCTGTGCCAGGTGGGACCCAGACTGCCTCCTGCTAACCCACTGCTGTAGTTTGCAGCTCCCAAGTCAAGGGTAACAGGGACAGCAACAGCAGCCAACAAAATTCAGACGTGTTTACTCTTGCTTAGTGTTCCTGTCTCATCCAGCCTGGCTACAGCCACACTCCCTCAGTCCCATGTGGCACAGTAAACAAAACATGCTGCTCGACCCGAGGAGACTAGAAAGGGCAACCAAGAATGAGAAGTCTGGGCAAGAAAGTATCTTACTACAGGTCTGTGGAGTGCCCTTTCTTTTACAGCTTCTGAATCATTTCAGAACTTTAAAAAATCCTATTAGGTGATAATCTGTACAGGTTGATAGCATATAATATATTGTGACTGAACTTGATACATGACACAGGAACTAGTTTTTAAAGCAATTTTAGTGTTTTTTTTACTTATTGCAATATAGGATTACAATAACATGAGCTGTTCTTGGAGTAAGGACTGTCTTGGCAAGCACTAAGTCTATTTTACAGATGCAGAGCAGAAATTTCTTAATAATGCTGCTAGGATATACTGAAATCTATTAATAACCATAAGTTAGGAGATAAAGAATATCTTAAATTTCAGTTACCACAGACCCAGCTGTAATATCCTGGGAGCAGGAGCTGGGAGAAGGGTGATTCATTATAATCAGCACTCTCTTGACAGAGGAGCTGTGGGAATGGTAGCATGGCCTGTGTGTTTGGTCCTCCATTTTTCCAGAAAACAGATTGTTCCAGACTAATCTAGGTTCTGGTCTAGATTCTGCTGCAAGCAGGAACCTTTAGGAACCCTGAATATCTCTTTGATCATCCAAATTAGCCACAGTCCATATCTGTGAATTTTTTTGTAGGCTTAGAATAAAGAAGATCACCCAGGCCACTGATGCTCTGACTGGTGCAGCATTGTCTCCACTCCTGATGGCACTGCAGCAGCACCATCACTGCCTGGCACAGCTGCTTGGCAGAGAACAAACTAGTGGCAAAGCTGGACTGACAGCAAAAGAAAGGATGGAGACAGAAACTCCTTCCAGGAACCTCAGGCTGCCATGGGGGCTTGGCTTTGGAAGGCAGCAGCAGTCCCTGGGCATTTTCTCTAGCCAGAGGTTCAGACAGAAAACACAGTATCTCTATTTCTCATGCACTCCTCCTACACAGCAATCTGACTAACCCAAACTAAGCAGCATAGCACATCCCATCCAGTGCCAAGTCTTTTTTTGCATAGTAAGGGAAAATAAAAGAAGATACATGCTGGGAAGATGGTCTGTAATAGCATCATAAAAATACAAGTGCAATTTTCACCGCTGGAATCGAAGGTATTTTCAATCTGCTTGGTTTGAGCTGATATAATCTAAATTAGTTTCACTGCTGATATATTTATGGATAGCCAGCCTAATGGTACAGAGGACAATCACAGGAGAACAAGCAGGTATGAGAGGAGTCCCCCTCTCCATACTAAATTCAAAAAGCATGAGGAAAAAACAGTGAAAGAATGCTGCTATTGAACCCCAGGGTCACTGTCTGAACCATCACAGAAACTAAAAATATTAAAATAAAACAGATTTAGCTTTCTGAAATTTATGCCTAAATTCATGTGAGAAAGAGTAGAAATATATAAATAAATAAATAAAAAACAGTGAAAGAAAAAGAAACAAACAAGAAAAGCTGAAATCATGTCAGTGGAAAACCAAAGTGAATGGCAAGCTCAACAAATTAGCAACGAATACATAAGTTTAAAACAGCTGATTTAATAATCCCATTAGAAAGGTATTCATCAGGTATAAGATGTTTTAAGTTTGGTTTTTTCAGATTAAGATTTGAGATAAAAGGAAAGATTCTTAAGGAAATGACAAAGAGTAACAAGAGGTAGAAAATAACTTACAAAGAAAAACTTAGACCATGTACCAAGTACAGATGTATTCATTCCCAAGTGTCTTTCTGCTCTCCTTAAAATACATGGTATATGAAAGATTGGGAATGAACTGTATAAAACTAAGTAATTAATGCAGCCAGATCTAGGTGAAAGTACTGTCAGAGTTTCAAGCTAAACAATATATAGCATGACAAAAATGTAATCAGTTCTATATTTGTTATTTAAATTGAATATACTTTATTTTGCTATTGCACAAACCCTTTAAATAAGTTTATCCACCAGGATATTTATAGTGCCTCCTTTTTTTCTTGGTAGCATGTGCTGAAGAAGGTTTCAGGCATTTTAACAGAATTCAATACTTTTCTATAGTTTCCAAGAAATGTGATCAGTAATTATACATGATACTGAAAGGGAAAAGAGGGGAAGGAGGTAAAATGGGCTTGGAAAACACGTGCTCAGTTTCTTACCATTACACATTATTATACTGTTATGGACATATCAAAGTGTTTTAAAAGTGACCCTACCTACCTTTCCTTCTTACTGCAATCCATCCAGTTTTTCACTTGCAAACATTTTAACATTTTAAAAATAACACTTATATTTTATAATATTTCTAATATTCATATCATATATACATATATTTACAATACTTAAATGGCATATAAGAACATATATGGTTGTCCTCCCAGCTTATTATGAATCTGCATCACTGACGTATCAAAATGTCTAGGTCTCTTTGAAGCTACTAATCTGGACCCTTATCAAAGAAAAGCCTTAATAAATTTAATTCTGTGCTGTGAGTCAGAAATCTACAAAAAATGGAATTATTAAGTTACTTTTTTTTAAATTCACAGAGATGAATTATTTTTTATTTATCTTATGTTATAGCAGAAAACACATGAGGACTGGATGAAAGGAATGCTTATAGAACTTTTTCCAAGCCAGATCTTAATCACTCTTTTATATTAGAACTATATTCTTCAGTCTTTCCTGAACAGCTAAAACAAGAAATTTCTGTAACTGTTTATTAAATCTGTGTGAAAGCAAGTTTGGGTGTTTAAAATACAGCATATATTGACAACAGATTATTAAGTCAATACTATTAATTAGTAATATGGCTAACAATATCCTGCCCATAAATTTCCTTTCCTAAAGTCACAGTCTGAATTGGGATAGTGAAAATACAGCTGAGTAATTAGGAAATGAGACTTAAGGTCTCACCTTTTCTTTTTTATCCTCAAAATACAAGGCCAGATTGAGGAGGTGTTATATGAGTAAGCACAACTCCCAAGCCCTGAAGTACTTTGCTGAGCTCAGTGCCACCTTAAAGATGGACTCGCTAATTCCATCTGGTAAGAGGATCCCAGCAGCTGTTAACCAAGTGCCACATAAGCTGAATTTTCCAAGCAG
Organism: Monarcha castaneiventris obscurior; assembly: GCA_026261815.1. Taxonomy (NCBI): domain Eukaryota; kingdom Metazoa; phylum Chordata; class Aves; order Passeriformes; family Monarchidae; genus Monarcha; species Monarcha castaneiventris. Next base: position 12,177,415 of record JAMPIT010000624.1, on the reverse strand, counting down.
ATTTCCCATTCAGCACAAAGGTGGAATGTTTGTTCAGAGCCCATGTGTGGGTGCCACCGACTCCACCCATGCTCAGGAAAGTTACCTCACTCATACAAACCCCACAAGCACACCCAAACCAGGCACCCAGAACCTTGCTGTCTGATAATCTCAAGTCTCACCCGATTTCATTCCAGAATCACAACCAGGGTTTGATACCAACCCTATATTATTGACGATGAAACAAGATCCCACTGATTTCAGTGTTTTTCTGTGAATAAAGGCTGGGACAGGTGAAAAGTTGTGGAAATACAGGACTTCTAGTCATATAGCTAAAAATGTGACTTCATTTATTTTATACCTAAAAATAATGGGTAGTGCTAGTACGCCTCAGCTGTGATATGAATACAAAAAATTTCACCTGAAGGATGATTCCTTACCTGTCTTCTGTGCTGCTAGAAAGTCTGTGGTGAGCTGTCAACATCAAAACATCAGTAAACAGCTGTCACCTTACTTTGCATGTTCTCCAACCAAAAAATTATATAGACCTACAGTGGAATTATGTGGAACTGAATACAAGTGATTGTGAACCCATTACTTCCAAATTATTATTTAACCATAATTAACCCAGTTCTACATTATTTATTTTAGAAGCATGGTGGAAATCTGTGCTAGACATTCCTTCTGGTTTTCCATTAAATTCAAGAAAAATGTTCTAAATTTAATTAAATGTTTCAAGTTTAGGACAACTAAATACCTCATCTTTCAATATAATAATTCACTTAATCAGAGAGAATATGAGTGGACACTAAAGAAATAACAATAACTCCATCACCTGTTTTTTTGAAGGAAAGAGTGCTATAAATGGAATGAACTGAGACTAATTTATTTCTTTCTTCTGTAATTCAAATGATCAATTATTTTAACTGAAATGTATTTAATTAAAACCAAAATATATTTAATTTAATTTTAAATGTTTGCCATGTGTTTCAATGATCAATCTGGATAGGTAATGGATATCAATGTCTCATTATGCATTTATATTCAGTATAGCAAGCCAAGTCAAACACATATGACTTCAAGGTGCTGAGTATTCTCAGCTTCCAGTGGCTGCAACTAATCCTATTTAGCAGCAAAGGTAGATTATTTTATTGAACTTAAGCTTTCCAGACCTGGGGTTTATGAGATTAAAGTCTCCAACCCAGCTCTCTGCTGGGCAGGTCTCAATAACTCACAGTTATTTACACTCATTACCACCTAGGCTAAGTGGATTGGGTAAAAACCTCATGATTCTTCTGGATTTCTTAAACCTTCTATAAGTAGCCTGGGTTGAAAATTTCTGTCTTAACCTGAAATTTTGATGTCCAGGCTTTCCTGCTATCATGCCAGAGCCTCACTAAGGAATGCTGAGAATTAACACACCTTATATTGCTCTTAAAAACCCAGAGTTTTTTCATCACTCAACTTTGTGATTTCAGGCAAATAACTGGGAAATTTGAACTGCTCTCAAGTCTGCTCCTGTAGCTCTGTTCACCAGCATATAAACCATTAGCTTTATTTTCCTACATACAACAAAAATGAGAAGACAGATGTCAGGCACCTCTTCTTCCCTGTACTCTTTCCTTTGAGCATCCTTTTCTTTGTCTCTGCTAAAGGAAGAATTTGACACTAATTCCAAAAAATGCTCTTTGGACAATCACCATCATCATATTCATGCTAACTCCATGACTGTAAATTTAATTTTATTTTGAAATATTCAGTGAGCTCTGTCCTCTGTCGCAGGATTCTTCAATCTCAAGAACCCCAAAAGCAATCCAATCCCAATCCTATACTTCCTTCCTTCTGTAGAAAGAACAGGAGCAAAACAAAATTAATTAATTAATTAATTTAATTTTAAGTGGTTCTACCTTTTCTCTGGAGATTCTGGACTCTGCTGTAATAAACTGCTGCCCTTGAATGTCTTCTATGCTCCTGAAGTATAGTGAGAACTATTATCCATGTCCTTATGCAAAGGATTTTGAAGCAAGAGTAAGCAGAGAGAGCTGTTAGAAGAGCCTTTTTTAAATACCACAATATATATTACGGATCAATGAGTTAGTTTTCCTCTCTTACCAAGCACAGCCCATAGATTTTTCAATATTTGGAAACCTCTAAACAAGACTAAATACAACCCCAGACTTACAAATGCCACATTTCTACAACTGTCTGAGAAGTGCACCAGATGTTTTCATTTTCAGTGGAAATTTCACTTCACCGATTGCCTTCATGTGGGTTGATTTCAGACTGGCAGAGATCAGTGTCTGGGAGAATGTTTGTAAGTGTATCAGTTCTTGTTGAATATTTAAGCATAAACCTAGATATAAAGAAATTAAAGATACACCATAGAAATCTATCCAGTATCTTTTCATACACTGCCAGGTGCTCTGCACAAACCAGGAGCACTTCACATTTCTCCAGGTTTTGTTCTATTGGCAAAGCAATCTCACCTTCATCTCTCGAGGGCCATTTCCCAGCATCAACTTAAAATATCCAGAACAAAGCAAAAGGCTGTAAGTGCTACAGAATGCAATGCAATCCACTATCTGCACAGTTTTATACAGTCAACACAGTAATGTGAAAATGTTGCCTTTTTCCCTTATCTTTTCTTAAACCAAAACATCTGAGGGGAGCTCAGGGACTGGTTGAAGACTCAAGCATGACTAATTAGAGTATGTCTTCTGTATCCCAGTGGAATTCCTGGCATTGTGTAATTTCAGAATTTTCTATTTCCCCAAACATCATTTACAGTTAGTAGAATTATAATTTTGTTTTCCATTTTTGGAAAAAAACACTTGTTTCTTCCTAATTAACTCCTATTAACACTTTTTTTTTCTTCTTGTCAGGGCCATAAGTTTGAAGATTTGGAAAAGATAATTACCACACATAACCAAGAAAACTCCCTAAACCTCATTACGACATCAGATTATCAAGCACTGATGAGTATGTATTTGTAAGCAGAAAATAATTTTTAGAAAGATGTGAGCAGGTGAACTTGTATTTTCAAGGGTCCAGGAGTGGGCCCAGAGGTTGTGATCAGTGGCCCAAAGTTCAGCAGGAGGCAAGTCATTAGTGCTGTACTCCAGGGGTCGGTGCTGGGTCCAGCACTGTTCAACTCCTCTGCTCATGAGTGGATGATGGAACTGAGCACTCCCTCAGCAAGCTCACAAATGACACAACAAGGAGGAGTGCCTGATACACCAGAGGGTTGTGCCACCATTCAGAGAGATCCTGCTATGCTGAGAAATGGACAAAGAGGAATCTCATGAATTTAGACAAGAAGTGTGAGGTCCTACACCTTGGGAGGAATAACGCAGGCACCAGCACCTCCTGGAGTCTCACTGGCCTGAAAGCAGTTTCCTGAAGCTTTGCAGAAAAGGACTTTGGGGTTCTGATGAACAACAAGCTCACCAGGAACCAGCAATGTGCCCTCAGGCCAACGGCATCTTGGACTGCTTTAGGAAGAGCACTGCTAGGAGGTCAAGGGAGGGGATTGTTCCTGTCCACTCAGCACTGGTGAGGCCACAGCTGGCTGTGCTCAGTGCTAGAATTCCAAGCAGAAAGACATGGAGCTACTGGAGTGAGTCCATCATAGAACCACTGAGATGATTAAGGGACTGAGGCATCTTTCACAGGAGATGAGGCTATGAGAGTTGGGGCTGTTCAGCCTGGAGAGCAGAAGGCTTAGGGGGATCTCATCAATGTGTATAAATACCTGAAGGGAGGCAATGAAGAGGGAGCCAAACTCTACTCAGTAGAGCCCACTGATAGAACAAGAGGAAACAGCTGCAAATTAAAGCATGAAATTCAATCTGATCATGCAAAACTTTTTTTTGTTGCGGTTGGTTGGTTGGTTGGTTGGTTTTTTCTGTGAGGATTCTGAACAGTGACACAGGTTGCCCAGAGATGTTGTGGAGTCTCCATCTTTGGAGATATTCAAGAGCTGTCTGGGCAGTCTTGGGTACGAGGAGGTGGTTGAATCAGATGACATCTGGAGGTCCCTTCCAGCTTCAACCATATTCTTATTTTGTGAAAGGAAATCCTATGTTATAAATTATTTGATGGCTTAAAAACAAGTTTCAGGTTCATACTAGGAGCCCATACAAAACTCTGCTGCTGAATGACTCATTTCTTATGCTGAATTGCACACTCCCAAAATGTGGGCTGAAGTAATTTCGAATAAGTCTGTTAAACTGTCATCACACTCTCCTGCAAATGTAAATTAATTCACATTCACAGAATCACACCTCCTTTAAGATGCAATTTAATCTTCATAATAATTCTATTTCTTATAGGTCTGGGATTTTCTTGCCATGCAAGTTTCAGGTCATCGCATTAGAAAATGCCCAGCTAAGACTTGCTAGGGTTAATTGCCATGTTGTATTTTGTTACGGCAGCCTGGATTTACAGTCATGTTTTGGTAGCACATGGTCATGCAGCCACAAAAGCCTGGAAACACAAAAAACTCTTTTTGCACAGAGTAGTAAATCTGCTTCTTCCATGTGCAATTGTGTGTGTCTGTACTTGTACTCATCTTGTGTTCACAAACACAGATTTTGCAAGGAACTAGTGTACATTGCTGTGAAAATGCATTTGGATTTTTCAACATGGTACGTTTCCTTTTCCCGTTTTTAAACACAGTTGTAAGTTAACAAAGTATCAAACTTTTTGATTCAGCCCAGGATGTTTTTCTAAACTACAGCAACAAAAGGAAAAGTCTGAAGCTTTTTTATATTCAGTTCAAATGGCCATTTCAAATGCAGAAATGTTGATCAGTCATGTTAGAAGCATACAAATTTTTTGAAAATGGTATTTGGCATACACCACTGGCAGCCAGAGAAACATTTTAACAGACAAGCAGGTCTGTCTGCAGTTCAAGGCAAGATTTTAAATGGGAACTCATTTTTACCTTTTCCTTTTTACATATTTAAATTATATTAAGGCAGCTTCATAAACAATTCTGTTGCATGGCATACAAAATCTAAGAAAGTCTAAATGAATTCATATGCTTAATGAATGCGTTAAATTTAAAAATCAGACAATAAAAAAATTCAGCACTGGATTATGCAATTTGTTTCCTGGGAACAAAATCCTTGGATTCTCTTTTGTCATTCTCTAAATTATATGTATTCTAACTGTACATATTTCTACTCTGTCAGTTGATGTATAAATGTGCATATTGATCCTCTGTACTGCCAAATAGTTTGTGGATTCATTAATGCAACATAGAGTTGTTCTATAGCAATTAAGGGCTAAAATCCTGCTTTAGGGGAGAACTTCAGGTTTTAACACTAGAAAAGAAGAAGTATGTGCAATGTTTTCTATATAAAGTTCAAGAAATAGCTTGTATCTTAGTTTAATGCCAATGATCTGAGCCTACAGGCTACTGTAACTAGGACAGGAGGAGTGCTGGAACATGATTTTCACACTAACCTATGGGAAAGGTTAGATTCTCTTTTGTCCCATAATGACAATGGTTTTGTTTCTCATTGTGGAAATCTGATACAATAGCTTAATTATCTGCAAAACCAGTATCTTCCAAGTTCATCATCTTTGATTATTGTTTTGCTCCATGATTTGAGTTGTTTTCTATTCAGCCCTGAGTGCTGATGGGGAAAATACAATATATTGCTCCAGTGGAAACTATGGAATCTAGCTGTCACCAGTGATATTACAAGCTGCCTTCTAAAGCAGATGTTGGATAATGAATTTCCTGCATTAAGACAGCAGAGTACTGCAACACCCAGTTAAAGTTAATACACCAGATGTATAAGTTATGGAAAAATGCTCATCCATTTAAGACACTGATGTGATTAAATAGGTTTTTGAAGTAGAAGTATGATATAAATCATCATACATTATCAATACTTCTCATTTTAGCACAGGTACCACATCTGATATAAAATTACAGTTTATGTCTTTCACATTCATCTGGCACAGACCAAGAAGATGCAGTAACAAACCAGTTCACTAGTTCCTAATTTGAAATTAATTATATGTATCTAGGGTTGAGTACTAGCACAGTCCAGCTCCACAGAAATGTCTAATGAAGTTTTCATGATATCACAACATCTTTTGCCCTATACATTCTATACACAGTATACAGCCATGCTGAGGGTTTATCAAGGTTAAAGGGTGAAAGCAAAATGGATCTCAAAACACACTGCCTAACAAATTGAAAACTTCATTGCAATGGCTTCCATCTGGATCACATCCACAGATTTTTCTTTCTCTCATTATCAAACTAGAAACTAGGGTTTTTTAGTTGTGTGAACCATCCTGTAACAGACTGATTTTTTCCTTTTTTTTCATTTCATGGAATAAAAGATTAAGTTCTACATGATGGATAGTATGGTAATTATTTTAGAACATATCAAATTTAAAAATATGCATTTTCTATCAGAAAAATTCAGCTTTTTCAGTGTCACTCAAGCCTGAACATAATAACATGATAATGATGTTTTGTGTTATTACCCTGCATCACTTAACGTCCACTTAAGCTTTCAGATAATAAAATGCATAAGGAAGAGATTTTCCTTCAGTGTTTTAGCATTTTCTGCCTATGATTAAGTACACATGATTACACTGTTGCACTGATTGACGCCAATTTGGCATGAGGACATTCCACAGCAATCATGTTTGGTTAAAGTATTCAGTATTACATGTCATCCCTCTAGGCTGAGAATGAAGTGCTATTTAAAAGCTGGAAAACATAAAACCACATATATATGTGTATGTGTACATATACATACACATATGCATATATAGAGAAAAACATCCATATATGAAAAGACTTCCAGATTGTGTGTTATTAGAGATATGCATTCTTTTAGAGAATTTGTCTTGTCTGCATGATATGAATAGAAAAATAAAAAAATAATAATCAATTTTCTATTATCTGTTTTTAAGAGAGAATTCTAATGACTTAGTGATTAGCCTCTTTTTTAAAAGCCACACAAAATATTTTGGTTTAGCTGCCTGCTGGTCAGATTATAATTACTTTAGCAACTTAAAGGAATTTTTGCAATCACAGTACCCATATTCAGACATTAATTCTTTGAAGAACAGCATTAGAAGATCACTATTCTGTAGCAAATACAGTTATTCTATCATAATTGCCGTAGTAGAGGAGGAATCTGAAAATAATGACTTATTGTGATGATCACTGTAACTACAAGTTATTTCAATCATCTGTTGTTCACTTACATATAGTGCTCACATTCTTCTTTCTGAGTTTGATTTTAGTCTTTATTTTGTCAGGTTTTTTTGAGTATTTTCCAGCGACACTCTGCCCTGCAACAAGTGAATGCCTCCATGCGTATTGTTATTTGTATGATGTAAAGTTGGCGCTACAGTTGTGGTTTATCTGCATTTATGCAAATCAAAACTAAGAAAGAAACATAATTAGGACTTGTTGACTGACCCTTCTATTACATGTTTATTTTTAAAATTGCTTCTAGTTTTGCAGGTATTTAAAATCTGACTAAACACGTAAACAAAGTAAACATTTAACTGAGTATAACACGTGGATGTGCAATGTCTGCCTCTGCCTGAAAGTGTAAATTGTATTTGTCTCCAGAATAAAATACACCTAAAATATGAGAATATGGGAATGGTTTCGAGATATGTCCTCTGGTAGGGATATTTACCTGAACGTGCAGGAATTCTCTTTAGGAAAGACAGGGTAATAGTAGACTGAACAAAGTCTTTTAGGGATCATCTAAGACAGTCTTTAACTAAACTGGACAAGAGAGTCTTGAGTAGACTGGAAACCTTAGTCCTCATGTAAGGACAGATATGTAGTATCTGATCTATGAACTTTTTTTTAAATTTTGCTTCTGATTTTGATATTTGCCTTGTTCCTTCCAGTAGGATGGGCAAATTTAAAATAGATCAATTTGCCTTGTATTTAGTGGCACATGTCTGTGGCAGGTTTAGTGGTTTTTTGGTTTTTTTTTCTTTTTTTCATTCCTTTAGGTCAGAAAAAACTGGTGGTTTATTCAGTAACTATATAGGAAAAGTGTCAGCTATACAGCACACTAGCCATCTAACACAACAAGATTGCTCATTCATCCAGATCTCTTAAATCTATTAGCCTGACAGGAAAGGTACGTGAAAGCTTTCAAAGGCCAAATTACAAAAATTCAAATACAGTCTAAACTACTGAACACTTCCATGTGATGTCTGTAGGGCACTGGCCATAAAGTGACCTTGGCAGAGCTATTTACACCAATGTTTTAGATGCACGATTTAACCTGGAGCAAATAAAAAGGCCTTTATCACATCAGAGTCTGCATAAGTAATCCCTGTCATTCTCAGACTTTGGCTCCCACTCAGCAAAGTTCAGAAAACTATCAGGAAGTTTTAATAATTACAGTTTCTGTTACTCAAACAGAACAGTACAATGAAATAAAACACTATGTCTGCATTCATGGAAATGAATCAGCTGACAAAATATGTTTGCTATAAAGGTTTCATAATTGTTTTAGGAAGATGACCACAGTATGTGACATCTTACAGAACAAGAATAGTTATTAGTATGATAGAGTTGCAACCCATTTACATTCTACAATATTGTAATGCTCTTCCATTGCTTACTTAAACTCCTGAACAAGCACACACGTTTAAAGGCAGCCTAAAACAAAGGTTTCTTGATTTTTACTCTGAGGCTGATGGAATATTCATCATTGTAATAAATGCAGCAGGAGAGGTAGCTGTTTCTTATGTACTCTATAGGAAGCAATACCATGTGCAAATACTTGTCAGGAAATTTCTGTTCAGTGATACAGAAAAGATCAAAGATTGGTTTTCATTACAAATTACATTTATTTTTCTATCTGAGAGAAAAATCTGAGGAAAGTAAACCAGAGAAAGCGACATCTGACTTCAGCGAATTCTCCTAACAAAAATCAATCTGAATGCCTTTAACACAAGTTTGAAGAACAGCATATCAGAAGTTATTAAATATTCTTCTAGTAACCATGTGAGGTTGTGACAGTTCCAGTAATCTCTGTCTGGCACATCAAAGAAATTCTGGAGTCATAACTTCTTATTAGAAAAGCAAATGTAACACTTCTAGTCTTTCCCCTAGAAAGTCAGAGCTCATAGTGCAATCTGATTGCTGCAAAGGCATGTCAGTGAAGAAGGATGTGTTGTCTGAGAATTTCCATCCCACCCCCATCAAAACACTTGTGAGAAATCCAGTTAAGAAAATCCAGAGGAAAAAAGCACTATGTCTTCCTTTAACTCAGTCATAGTCTGTTCTGTTCATGGGAAACTCTGAAACTGCTACCTTTCTAGGTCTTGAATTTCTTCCCACTTCTTTGTCCTGGACAGAAAAAAATCAGTTCACCATACTCAGGCCAGGAAAGATTTACACTTATATGAACCGAGAAAAGGAATTTAGCTTGGAGCTACTGGAGATTATTCAATGGGGAAAGGAGAGACAAAAAATATGGTGGGGATTATCTGGAGGGATAGAGAAGACTTATCAAAATCAGAGAGGATTCCAGCGTAATCTGCTCCTTGTGTTAACAACATGTGCAATCACTTGTACTGGCAGCTTGTTTGCTCTGATTTTTCACATTATCCAGGGGCTATGTGTGTGAAGCGGTGGGTATGCATTTACAATGGTTAGTGAGTACCTTGCAATATCTCTGGTGACACTATCCTCCAATCTCTGCTTCCCATTTATTATGTGGTAGAGGTCTGTGACAACTAGCACAAAGCCCGTGGAAGCAGTGTATGTGCTCAGGTCTGCTCCTCCTATATGAATGCAGTATTAAGAGGATACATGCTCTAGTTTCCAACCTTCACAAAGAACTAGAATTCCTAAACTGAAACTGCAGTTTAACACGTACACATACAAGCAAAAAAACCCCACGAAACAAAACATAAAATGAAAACAAGCAAATTTTTGTTCATTTTTGGTTTAAAATGTTTTTACTAGCTAATTAACTTGAACCATGAAAGTAGTAAGTAACAATATTCTTTAATGGGTTTCTTCATTGATTGTGTGCAGAAATAAGTTCTTGCTTGTATATTTAATATCTGTTTGCTTTAACTACTTTATCTAATACATGTTTATGTGAGAGATTTTTAAATAAGGTGGCTGAGAAATTTAATGTAATGAAAAAAGATTTTTGGTTAGACATCACTGTTTTGAAAAGGCATTACAAACATTAGAAAGAATCACTGTATGCAGCAGTTGACAAACAAAACTATTATTATTCTTAAACTTGTCACTAAACCTAGAGGCTGTCAATTATCACTTCTATCAGCTGGCTCTCACTTTTTTTTAACATTAATAAAAAAGAAAAAGAGACCAAAACACTGATGCTGGGGTGCTGCAGTTGCTGTGGTCAATGAGAAACACCAGTGGTCTCCAAGAAGCACAGGTTCCCAAACACCAGTTTGCTTCCCAGGGCTTCTCAAATGCTTCTCTCACCCACTTCCGTGACAAAACAAGGTAACCTACAATTTATTTTCTAGTGAAAAAATGTGTTCTTATGAGGGGACGAGGCATGGCTGCTGATCTCTGACATACAAGGGTGTTTTTCTGCTTCCCCACCTGCCTCCTGATGCTGCTGTCCTTCAGCATTTCTGACATCTTAAGAAACAGCCTATTCTTTAAACGCTCATCTCAGCACAAATTTGTGGAGACTTGCTGTTCTTCCCCTGTTCTGTAGAGCACATCAGTTCTGACAATGACAGGAGCTGGCACGACCCAAGCACGGAACAACAAAGAAATAACTTGCTGATGTTGCTTGTGAAGTTGTGCAAGTCCTGATCCTCCAACTATTTAGAGGACACAAGTGCAGCCTGTTTATCTCCTAAAATCTGCAAGAAAATGAGGCCAGTGATATCTTGCAGTTCTCAATCACAAAACCACCACTTAACACATTAAAGGGACTGGTATTGATAACAAGTATGCAACTGCACTAGGAGATGGAGGCAGGACAGTCCTAGAAGCCAGACTACAAGGATGGCAGAAGATTGGGATGGCCAAAAAACTATTGGAGCTTCTGAGCATAAATCTGAGCTATCATATGGTAGAATTAAAACTGAAAGCAAGCATGAATTGTCAAACAAAAATCTCTGTAGCAAAATGGAGGTGGTAGCTGCCATCCAGTTCTGGCAGCTCCCCACCTGCAGCCCCTGCAGTCACACTGACATGGTGGTGTCTGTGGCCATGACCAGCGCTGGGGCTGTGAGCCTGTGCAGCACAGAAGAGACAAAGGGCTCTTCCTGAACTGCCATGCATCTGTCTGTCCCATGCCCAGATGGAAAGGGTGTGAAGCCTGTATCTTGGTGAAATTATCTTGCTTTTTATAGCAGCATATAGTGGAATTGCATGACACCCAACAGAGTTATTTAGACTCTACAATAAGGGTAAACAAGACTGAAATCTGGCTGTTTGTCTGAAGGCCAAAGAAAGGGTAGGCACTTAAACTCTATGCTAATCAAACCCACAAACTATTTAAAAATACTTGATGAAAAGTATACATATATTTACACTGAACATGACTTACGATGTTAAAAATAGAAGAAAAAGCAGAGAGGGAAGAAACAGATGGTGTACCAAACGCCACAAGCGAGTAAACAAAGAGACATAAGAAACAAAGTCACCACAAAATCAAGACCTGTCAAACAAGTCCTGACCTTAGCAAAGGCAGACTCGGCAGACACAGACTCCACAGGCATCTCACAGTGCCACGGGGCACATCACTGAGGCAAGGCTCTGTCAGGATGTCGCTGTGTCACAGTGACTCCAGCAGCACCTGCTAGACTATCTGTGTCCTCTCCAGCAGCTGCTCTCTGCCACTGCCACTGTCTGACCTGCCGGCCTCCAACAAGTCTGGCCACGCGTTTTGCAAGGCCATAGCTGTGTGGGAGTAAGTTCCTCTTCTTTTTCCAGACACCTGCTCACCCTGTGATCACTCCTTTCTCAATCTCATCTTTTTCATCTGGTCTATTTATACCTTCTGGCAATTTTAAATATCATTCAGCTTTCACGTTGTTATTTCAACTCCACCTGTTATTCCAATCTTGCCACTCTATTTCCAGGAAGACACAATTTTTCTCCATCAAAAATTAGGAGGAGTTTGCTAAAGGAAAGAATTAAACATCTTTTCTACCTCATGGCATCTACGAAGGATATGGAAGAGCACCACTGAGATCAGTGAAGGCCCACATACACCACTGAACTGCGTTTGGCATGGCCAAGCTTTGGTAGTGGGGAGGGTACAGGGCTGGCTTCTGTGAGAAGCTGCCAGAAGTTTCTTCCACGTCCATCAGAGCAAATCCCTGGCAGCTCCAAAGATGGACATGCTGCTGGTCAAGGCTGGGCCAACTCAAAATGATGGTAATGTCTCTGTGCTAACATATTTAGGAAGAAGAAGAGAGAAAAAGTTATTGCTCAGATGTAACTGCAGCCAGAGAAGAGCAGAGTGAGAACATGTGAGAGGAACAGCTCTGCAGACACCAAGGTCAGTGCAGAAGGAGGGGCAGGAGGTGCTCCAGGTGCCAGAGCTGAGATTCCCCTGCAGCCCATGGTGCAGCCCATGGTGAGGCAGCTGTGCCCCTGCAGCCCATGGAGGACCAGGGGATGCAGAGATCCACCTACAGCCCATGGAGCAGATCCACACTGGAGCATTATGGTGGATCTCTGAGAGGAGGCTGTGACCTGATGGGAGGCCCATGCTGGAGCAGGCTTATGGACTATAGGGTGCCTATGGACTGCACCCTGTGGAACAGTGACCCACACTGCAGCAGGGAAAGGACTCGTCTCCCTGATCAGCAGCAGAAACAATGTATGATGAATTGACCATAACCTGCATTCCCTGTCTCCCTGCACTGCTGGGGGGAAGAAATAGAGCTGGGAAGGAAGAGGGGGGGAAAGTTGTTTTTAAGGTCTTATTTTACTGCTCATTATCCTGCTCTGATTTTGTTAGTAATAAATTCAATTAATATCTCTAAATCTAGTCTGTTTTGCCTGTGATAATGTTTGGTGAGTGACCTCTCTCTGTCCTTACCTCAACTCATGAACACTCCATTACATTTTCTCTCCCCTATCCAGCCGTGGAAGGGAGTGAAAGAGAGGCTTTGGCTGGTGCCTGGCATCCAGCCAGGATCAACCAACTACAACCACTTACAGTGGAGGATGGTGCCACTCCATCACAGGACTTGGAGCTAGAAACATGGCATCCAGCAATTTTAGCATGGATGAATCATCATTCTTGTAGAAAAAGACAAGTGAAAGGGAATGTAAAAGAATAAGGGTTCCTGAGGATAGTTTAATAGTAATGATCTTTCTAAAGACTCATTTTCCTAAAGCTTGCTTTATTCTTCTATAAAAACATTCATGCATTTTTATCTCCTGGGAAAACAGTGGACACCATAAGGATAATAATATGTTGTTTCTGCCCAGTATATCCTTTTCATCTTTACTAAAGAGTAGCCTTTTTTCTTCAAGATGATGGATAAATGACCTGCCAGTAGTCAACTTGTTGCTAGGCCTCTACCCTTGGCCTACAAGCATTTCAATAAGTCTATTATTTTTAGCATAGTCATGTTTTCTTTTTCATAGCTAAGTGGGTTTTTTTCCCTGCCTAAGTGGGTCACTTGTATCATCATCATCATCACCTGCTGTGCCTGTTTGATCTAGTTTGTCCATGGACACTGTTTCTTACAAAAGAATCTTTGCTGCACTTCAGCAACAGGTTATGATAATCTACATATCTTTACACATACTGCAGCATATTCATAAATGAGGCAACATTTCAAGAGGCGCTGCTTATTTTAGCATCTTGATATACTACAGTCAGTAGTAGTCCCTGTCCTCCTTGAAAGCTATTAATGTACAACTGACAACAGAATTGTAAGTCAGCACAAAGAAAGGAATTAAGCATACTATTCAGTTTCCTGTTCTCTTTCCTCTTTTGATGCAACTTTCTGAGTTGTTATCACAGAGTCTTTTCTCAAAATTTGAGAGGGCTGTGAAGTAGATATATTAAACCCCATAATAGCAGAAAAATCATTAGTTAACACAGATGTTTCTCATACATTTATTAGCTGCAGCTTCTTCATTATCAGTCGAGGTCAACAGACTGAACAAGTAGATCATATTACCCACTTAGAAAGCTTTTTATATTTCAAGCTCTTGTACCTAATTTATCCTCAAACTCCTTATGAAATAGGCACAGTAATTAAGTATGATTATGCTAATTTTCCTAATTAGGTAGCAAGTGGCATCAATGTTAAATATATTCCATAAGTTTATACAGTGAATCAAAAGCAGAAATTCCTACCTGACCACAATGTTTGACTACAAGTTCCTGAGCATCTGGGAAGTTACCTACAAGTTCAAGGGGAGCTGACTTGGTTTTTCTTTATGAAGAACATATATGGACATCAGGACTAAAAGACAGAAACCAGCATCACCATTAGCAACCCCTTAAGATGCCAAAATTTGCTAGTCAAGTGATACAGAACCCCTATGGGACTGTCCTACTCTTTCCTGTATCCAAACCATCCATCTGATCCATTTCAAATGAACTAAAAAGTTTACCCCTGCATAAGCAAAATGCAAAAGATGGGGAAGTTTAAACTTTTGTAGCATATGTACAAATGCAAAATGCTTTCTTTTATTCCTACTAATTATTGCGGTAGCCTTTTTTTTCCTTTTTTTTTAGCATACTTATAAAAGTAAATACTAAGAGGCTTGAAACAGAAAGAGGAATCCACTCAGAAGCACAGCTTAAGCATCACTTTCTGCATTGAACATTGGGTCAAAGATGCCATTAGCATAATTGCAGAACAGGCAGTGAAGCTTTCAAAAATGTGAGTAACAGCATAAAGGGCAGGTACATTTTTTATAAATTAATTTCCCCTGGCCATGAAGAGAATAATCATAAAGGGCTCATTTTTCTCTTCTTTATTCAATTGTATCAGTTAAAATATCAGTTTACAAAGCACATAACGTTTCAGTTGGATCCAGTAGAAATAGCAATCATTGCTTGCTCTCTCGGACTTTTACTCCCTGGTTTTTACTATCCCATAAGTAGGTCTTAAAGCAAACCAGCATTTCCAGACTTGAGCTTTATAGGGAAACTCCTCCAGATCTCACACTGCTGAGTTCCGGGTGGTTGTTGTCTGATTCACACATCAGTCACATGTATCACAAGGATGAACATAGAAGATTTTCTTTCTCAAAAGTAGGAAATAGAGCATACCTAAAATTTCATTAAGGTGCAGAGATGAAAAAAAAATTTTTCATAGAAGAAATGGCCATCCTATTTTCTACAGTTCTATGTTTTATTTTTAAACAAAGTTATGAGTTAGCCATTTGTTAAAGGAAAAAAGTTTTGAGACATTTGGATCCAAATTTGTTACACCAGAGATTTCAAATGATTCAAGAGAGATGAGTGACTGAGTTACAAGGCTGAGTTAAAGAGAAAAATTTGAAGTAGGCTTCTCATTTTTAGTGGCATATCTTAGACATGATTCCAGTTATGTTACTGTATGATACAATAAATGATGAAAAGAAAAATCAATTTTGATAGCATTATTAGTCTCACTTCTATGAAGACATCAACTTCCTCTATTAAGCCACACCAGTAAGAGGCCAAAGAAGCTGAGGATACATGTTATTAAATACCAAAACCCAAGCTAAGCATCTTCAAATTCAGTTCCTGAAAGTCTTAATTTCCTATGTGGTCAGTCTAGTGATGAGAGATTTAATTTGCACATCTACGTAACACAAACACATCTGCTTTCTTTGGGGATAGTGCAGGAGGAGAAGAAGAAGGAGGAGGGGAAGAAGAAGGGTTGAATTTCTAATGGGTATCACCTGGTGATGGGATCTATCTGCATCCCAACCCTGGCCTTCCCCTCCTCTTCAACAGAGAGGGTTCAGTCCCCTGGGGGGAGGTGGTGAGACTGCTGCCACACAGCCCTTACCACTGGGTGCCTGTGTCCCAGTTTGCAAAGGAGGATGTTTACCTTTGCTACTTACTAGCTGTCTTTAATGAAATGTGGAAGAGAAGACAGGAGCTTGGTGTTAGGGCATTCAGAGGAATCACTTCGTCTGGTTTTGACATTGTTATATATCAATGGTCTTTGTTTTTAAAGGTCTAAAACATGGACATTCCAATTTCTCTGTTGAGATTCTATTCATTATTTTCATCATCAATCTTTAAGACTGAAATGCTACCTGTGGGAATCCAGAGTGCAGGGAATATTTCTCTGCCTGTTTTAGAGAGAAAAACCCCCCTGGACAGCATGGTTTTTGACCTTTATCCATGGAGAAAACTCCCTACTATCTGGGAGGAACTCAAATCTACACAGATGTGAACTAGGTGATAGAATATGATGTAAGGATGTCACAGGGTGAAGAATTTAGAAGTTTTAGGTTTGTTAATGTAGTAAATAGATAAATAGTAAAAGTTCCAAAATGGAGGAACCCTTGTAGTTTTTATTTCCTTCTGACTTCTTCTAGTCCTCCATATTCTGCAGCAAAGGTAGTTTAGGATGATTGGATGAAAAATGCCGCAGTTCCGGCCTGCGTGTCGGAGTGATTTACTGAGCATTGGATGAAAAGTAAAAATATCTGTCGTTTCAATTTTTAATTGGATAATTTACCTATAAAAAGGCTTTGGAATCTTGATAAGCAGCCATTTTCTCGCCTTCTCTTGTCATGTTCTGTTCTACTGTGTCTTTCTAAGCTGATAACACTAGAATAAACAACTATCTGAAGAAGCAGTTACTGTGAGTTTGCCTCGTCCGTCTATCAAGCTCCTTGCAAGGACTTTAAGAACTTTAAAGGGCCTCTCCCAGCAAGAGAGGCTGATTTATGGCACTAGCAGTGTCAGCTACCCATACTGTTTTTCACACATGAAAAACCTTTGTTCACAGGTAAGACAGTGTAAGCAAGAAGCTCCTGGCTTTTGTTTGGGACTCAATCCTTTTCTGTACCTACTTAATCTCTTTCAGAGGTATCTAATACCTGTCAGAGGTAATTTTTAGCCTTACTTAAGAAGCACTTCTGAAGACAACATGTCCTGAGCTTCAGAATGTTCTAATTAAACAGACAGTCATGGAATTTCAGAAACATCTCCTGGGGCCAGTATGCCTTCAGACTGCCCTATAGGGCAGAAATCCATCTGCAGCCCCTGGAGCGACCCCACACTGGAGAGGGGAGAGTGTGTGAGGGGTCCTCCCACTAAGGAGGAAGGAACAGCAGAGACAACAGGTGAAGAACTGACCATGACTCCCATTCCCCATGCCCCTCCTGCCACCGGGAGGAGGAGGAAGAGAATTCTGGAGTGAAGTTGAGCCCAAGAAGAAGGATGAGTGTGTGTGCTCTAAAGTACGGTTTTTATTTCTTACTATCCTATTCTGATTTGAGTGGTAATAAATTCAACTAATTTCCTCAAGTCAAGCCTGTTTTGCTCAGGACAGTAACTGCTGAGTGCTCTCTCCCTGTCCTTATCCCAACCCAGGAGCCTTTTGTTGTATTTTCTCTTCCCTGTGCAGCTGAGGGCCAGCCCTGCCAACACAGTAGTGTATAGACCAAGGTAATGGATGAGGTGGACAATGGATGGGGAAGAGTTTCTGCGGACAATACAACTTTCCTTCCCTTCACACAAATATGCAGTGAGGAACTGTTCCCCCATTAAAAAAAACCAAAAGTGCTATAAAAATAAGAGTGAGTTTTATTTAAATAGTTTTAAGAATGACAACTTTGTCCTTATGTCTTCTGAAGTTCTCTATTCTCAAAAAGCTTGTAATTTAGGCACAAACGTTTCACTCAGACTCACCACTGGGCATTAGTAGTACCAAGAAAATGTACAGATTATTCCAATTAAGTTACCCAGTAATGCTAACAATCAGTCATTTAGATCACTGCTGCTTAATAACTGACTGTAATTTTTCTGATAAAATGATAAAACAAAGGAGATTTATGGATAGAGCAACCACAGGCTAAGCAGTTCTGATATTGGTTAATAAAATCTGAAAATAATTAGAAAAAATATTCTCCATGCCCTATATCTTTTGGCACAAAAATAAAGGAAAATTAGTCTGTGCAGTTAGTGCCAAGCTGGATAGATTTGCATGCTACTTCCAAAATGAGGTATGGAGTTTATGACAACCATCTGCTGAGATCTCTACCCAATCCTGCCCAAGTGAAATTAAAATATTGATCAAAAATTTTTCTCTGCAATAACGGAAAATTTAACAGTAGATTTGTTACCCACACTTGAATATTACGTCTGCCTTCTCTTTATAAATTGTAGATGATAAAACAAGACTTTTGTACAGGCAAGATCGAATCTGCCCTTTTCTTGTTTTCTAGAACACTGAAAGCCATAGATGCCAAAACTGAGAGGAAGGCAGAGTTAGCTCTAAAATTGTAACTACAATCCTGACCTTTTTCTCGTTTATCTGATCTTGAAAGCAACAAAACTTATGAAGTTTCCTTTTCTTCTTTTTTTCCAAGGTTTTCTTGAGCACAAGTTTTTCTTTTGGCAATAATTCACAACCTATGCAGGCTTAAATGGTGCAAGCTCTTCTGCTTGATTTCTGAACTCCAGGTCTACTGCAGTGCTGTGAGAGGCTCTGCATTATATATCACACATGCCCAGTACATATTTACAGGATCTGGTGTCTCATGAAATGTACCTGTTGGTGTTGCTGTCTTCAAACAGCAAGAAGAGCAAACTACAGAAGACAAAACACCACAGCAGAAGCCACAGCTTCCCTGCTGGAGCTTCTGCCCAGGGAGTCTGAGATCAGCTTGCTCGATGGAATTCAGAACCACATTTTCTAGACGGGTCTGTGAATCATCAATTCATATACAAGGAGATGAATAGAACATTATGGAGGAGTGAAGGCACATACCACTCTTCCTGTTGTGCTAATATGAGCTGCAGGTAAGAATTTAGTATCCCCTAAGCAGAGGACTTCTCTCTGGATATGTGTTTTAATCTCAGGATTTAATGTTTAACAACCTTAGCTAAAAGTTAATTCTTATCCTTGACAATTAGAGTTTATTAAAATTCCTTGACAAGAGAACTCCTGTACTTTGGTTTATGCT
Organism: Monarcha castaneiventris obscurior; assembly: GCA_026261815.1. Lineage (NCBI taxonomy): Eukaryota > Metazoa > Chordata > Aves > Passeriformes > Monarchidae > Monarcha > Monarcha castaneiventris. The sequence continues at coordinate 12,158,304 of JAMPIT010000624.1, read as the reverse complement.
TTTGTGAATTTTTATATATTTATATTCAATAATGAGGCCAGAGTGGAAGGGTCAGCCTACCAAAACTCCTGGCTTTGCCATCTTATTAGAGGTTCTTTTTCTTTTTATTTGGGGAATATTTTCAGTTTTTCTAAGCTTGAAATACAGCAAATAGAGTAATGAAATAGCTATCTGTATTTCTGGACTACTATACAATTCTCACAGTTCTCTACAAGCAACTGGGGGTGAAGGTCTCCCAATGTGGCACAGCTACAGAATACAAGTATGAGTTAATATCATACTAAAATGATAAAACCAAAGTTAAATTTCTTCTTATTTTGACTAAGTTGTTTAATAACTATGAATATGGTCAATGAATTAAAATGTACTTAAGAATTGCCAGAGAATAGAGTGGAGAAGTTACTCACTGACAAGAGAGAGCTGCATACCCCTACAGTTCATCCTTACAATTACTTGATTTAGCACTCCCCAAGGGATTTCACAGCTGCCAGTAGTGTTTTGACAACACTGAAAATAAAAAAGTTTAGGATGACTTTTGTATGCTCTCTGTAGTCTTAAATGATGCATTTAAGAATTTTACATTAACCTAAAATTGCTAAAATAAATATTAACATATATATTTAGAAAAGTACACAGCGAATATTGAAGAGGATAAGACTGAGGTTTACAGAAATAATGAAATAATTTGAGCACGTATATCCTGCATAAGGAACCATAATACAACAAACCTCATCCCTCCCCCTGCCCACACCCCCAATCCAAGTGGCAGATGGCAGTCCATTAAGCTAGGAGGAGTGAGGCTGGACAGGTGAAAGAAAATATTTTACACAACACGTAGGGAATTTCTGGAACTTTTCTTCACAGAAACACACAGAGGTACATGGTATCTGCGGATTAAAAAAAGGGATAAGGTCATAACCAACTGCTACAATTTGGAGTTGGCATTAATAACTCTCTGGTGAAATCTGGACTGGCTTATTCCTTTCAAGATGCTGACAAAAATTCAAAACAGCTTGTAACTGAGAATAGCAATTATTTTTAACTTGCATTGCTTTTGCTACTTCAATGTAACAGCATTTTCACAAGCTACAGACAAAAACAATACAGTAAATTTAATATCTGTAATTCTGATTTTGCTATATACTATTTTTATACTTCTTTTACAAGGCACACAGATTGTTTTCAAAAGAACAGTCAGCACTGGCCTGGGGATAGAGATTACCTGCATTATTCTTCCATCATTAAATCCCACAAAGTTATAATTGGCATGTTTACATGCCGAGTGTTTTCCTATTGATGGTACTACTCAAAGGAAAAAAAAAATTCACAGCAATTAACATCAGGAAAAACTCCAGCTTTCTACAAGGCTTTTATTCTTGAGCACTGGAACTCCCTATCATGCCTTCAGAAGCTTCCATTTCAAGCATTACACTTTATCCTTCAAAGGCTTTTCTACTATTTTCCTTGACTTTTTTGCAATGACCTCAATTCCTAGGAACACCGATGTGTTCTAACAGCCCATATAGCAGTGAGAAGAAGGAAAAAATTGTGAAATACCATATTTCTACACTTTTGCATATGAACAAAAGTGAAATCTGCTTTTGCCCTGAATACAAAAAGCAATTAACAAGTGAAATTTGGCACTGGTTTTTTTTAGTGATAAATTATGTGTTCACAGCTAAAAGAAACATTTCCATTTTAAATTGCCTTGCACAGTTTACTTGCAGAAACTATGTCCAAAAGGATATGGGTACCTGGCTAATCCTTGGCAGCTCAATTCCTGAAATTCTGGCTTTGCAATTTTGTCTTTTGTTACTTACATTTTCAAGCACTGTCATCAATATAACTATACAACACATTCAGTCAACAGAAAATTAAGTAAAACCTATTTTACTTAATTTATCTTCAAAATATACAAAGGCAAATATGAGCTGAACATTGATCCCTCACTTCTGAGGATGATACATGTCAAATCCATAACCCTTAACCACAGTGTGCTGATTTCCAATTTGGATTTTATGTGTTATCGAGGGTCTGAGGAACTGAAAAACTTAAGCAAATCTTGAGAGCTAGCAAACCTCAAGAACAAACATGAATGAAAATACTTTATCTTAGTTTGATGAGAGTGACAAGAGGTGGTTCAGCTGTTTTCAAATTATGTGACAGTGCTGAAGAACTCCTCTGAAGAATTATTTTTTTTTAATATTGCCTAACTCAATATATCCCAACCACGTCTGACAGAAAAGTCACAGCACAAAAGACAGAAAATGAAAATTTCATTGTGACAGAAAAATTTTTCACTTGGGAAACATTTTCAAGTTATTTTATTCCCAGCTGGCTTGAGAGAATTGTAAGTTATCAGAAACCTCTTATGATACTATCTATTGTTAATGTTTTTAATATCTCCCACAGTAAAAACTGTGAAAGCAATCAAGCTACTGACATTTTCTTTCCACTTACACTACAGCTTTTATCTGATCAAAACATAAACAGAGATACCTAAGCCACCCAGAAAAGATTAAAAAGGCTTTTCTTTTCTTTCTTTTTGAGTCTGCATACCTCCCAGCCGTTTTGGTTATCAGTTTTGCACTAAATAATGTTCCTTTGTTGTATGCTACGTTTTTAACATTATAGAATTGATTAGCTTTTTCTGTGTTAGTGTGGGGATTATTCCCTGTATATGGGGCTCTTGGTACTGACTCCTCTCAGCTTGGTGATGGACAGATTGCCATAAAAGAAGATGCTAAAATAGGTTAATTCAAAAAGTGGAACGATCAGAGTTGCTGAAAGAAGTAAAGCTCACTCAAGCATCCATGAGAGCTCCGTCCTCCAGGCAAGGCCCTCTGGTACCCATCACACATCAGGGAATGAAAACTGAGGGTCTAGGTGCTTTGTCCTGAGACTATTTTGGAAACCTGGTTGTTGTGAACAACATATGAATGACATATGTGATTATGAATGGCCACTATGAAAACCTCTGTATCACAGAAAACTCTGTCTATGCATATTTATCACATGCTGGCACATTTAGGTCATACCTCTGCCAAATCACAGAGCAAGATGAATTCCTGCAATATCCCGTTCAGAACTGAAGACCAAGTTTGCCTGATTTTAAACCTGAGTTGACTAAGTTGAGGGTAACAAGTCATACAAGGCTTCAGAAAGGGTCTCGACATTTTTTGACAAGAAAGTGTAGGCAAGTTCAGGCAAATCATTTGTCATGACAAGGCACAGAAAATGTGTGGGTGCAGAACTGTATTCAGAGACTTTATTCCTGGTTTAGAACACATCTACAGAAGAACTTCGCTCTCTACCTGTACTGATTCACTTCTATCTCTTTTCCTAAATGTTCCTGTGTAATCAAGATTTGATATTCTTGGATGGAAATCATTATAACCTTATTGATTAGTAAACTCAGCTACATAACGTTACAAAGGCAACTCTACTCACAGTATAATTAATAAAACTAATGAGCTACCTTAGGCTTTTAACTTCAAGTGCTCCCCCACCTCCCAACACCTTCTATCATCTTGTTTAATTGATGTGATGTGAAGTATCAGGGTCACACACGACTTGGAGGCAACTCAGTTTCATGTTTATTAGCAGGTCACATACCCAGGAGCACAGACCCAGAGAGGTCCTCTGTCAACAAATTAAATTGTACCTTGAAGCAAACAGCAAAGTGACTAAATGCTGAATATAATCTGAATGTGCTTTGTGTGGCAGAGACATTCTGTACATAACTCTGCGTCCAAATAGATCAAAAAATCTGGCTCCAGATCTCAGCTCATGAGACTCTGCAAAGATCTTTTGAGATCAAGAAGCAATGGCAGATTTCACTAGTCAAAGCACTAACTCATGGCTGCATCACACCTCAATGAAATCTTCAGCCCAAAACAGGACATACAAACACCTTTGTTGCCTTTCTTTATAAATTACACTTTCTTGGCAAGTCCAGAAGAAATTACTTATTTCAGTGGCTCAACTGAGTTGGCTTTGACTAGAACAAAAACCCAAATCTGGACATTCACTACCTGAGAATGCTACCCATAAACCATATTTTTTGAAAATTATTTCAGTAACAAAATGAAAACGATCATTTATTAATGAAGGCTATACTAGTACACTTCACTTAATCAGGACAGAGATAATTATGAAATCTGGTTAATTAGGACTTTTCCAAGGAAGGTGAATTAAACCAAATGAGTTTTGACTGGCAAGGGACAATGGTTAATTGGGATGATAATTCCACTTAATTGGTATGCCTGCAGGCAGTTAAGTGGTCTGTGAGGCTCAGAGGCTAATAACAGCCTTTCTTTCCTCAAAAGACCTGTGCCCATCCAAAATCAGTAAACCAAAATGGTTTTAATGCCCCCATGTACACATTAAGCATCACTCAAAAGTTCACTCTATTCAAGAGGTCATCATCGTAGAACTTTGAAGGAAATTGGAAGTACTAAATTTTCCCCAAATATGTTTCAACTACGAGAAAGGAAATAAAAGACCTAAATTTTTTCCTTGGTGCTGAAATACTTTACTGCTGAAGCTTCTCTCAGCTATCAGATTCCAATATTGGAAAACAAAAAAAAAACCAAACCCAACAACAAACCCAACAACAACAACAACAAGAAAATAACAGAAAAAAAAACCCAAAACAAGAGAAGAAGAAAATCTAGTACCACTAGTATAAAACTGCATTTGCCATTCAAAGTTATCTAAACCCCACCTTGCTGACTCCACCATAAAAGCCCCAAGGGCAACTCCCACACCCTTGGTCTCAGTTTCCTGCTCAACATTCTTTCTCAGTACACTGGCTGCTGTGTTTGGGATCCCTCCCAGCCACCAGCCCCTGTCCTACCCAGGACATTTCTGTACCGCAAGCCTGACTCAAGTGCCTTGACTATTTGGCTCATAAGGCAGCAGAATGGATTTACCATCACTACACCATTGTATTTGGGACAGCTAAAATGCACAAAATGGAATGTTCATCTCCAAAAGTTAAAGTTCTGCTTTTCCTTGAGAAAAATAGTATTGTGAGGCTCCCTTGACCAAGAAATAAGTTCTCATATAGCTTTAAGACATCTTTACAATCTTTACTCCTTCAACTGATTTTTTTAATTTTGAAGTTTCTGACACAGAGATGTTACAGCTGCATTAGCTTCATTTAAGAAAATGGGTGAAAAATAAATTTCTTATTTTTTCCCCTGACTATATCAGAGCAGAATGCTTAATTTAAAATTATAAAAAAAAGAGATAAAGACTTAATGGCAAGTTAGACAAGCATTATTATAAATTCCAGCTTTTCCTGGTGCTTAGGAACCAACAATGGAAAGTCAGAGAGAAAAACAGTAAAGAAAATCACCAAATATCTGAAAATTAACACACTGCAATGTACAATGTATCACAAGGAAGAAAGTAATGAAATTATACAGAGTAAATGTTCAATATTTAATCAGTTACACTCTAGTTAAACAGATAATCTTTAATTTGATTCACTAATAACCCAGTGCTGATACAAAATCTTACAATATTGACAACTGTACACATACCTGTACATGAAGGGAGATATTATTTTTACGGTATTCATTTAATTTGGACAATTCTGTACTGACCAGTCATCATCTGCAAGACGTTTTCTACATCTCTTTGGTAAGTGCAGTCCTACAATTTTAGTCAGTGTATCAATATGCCCCTGTCTGGCTCAAAATATATGTATTTTTAAAAAGGATTCATATAGACTATCATGGAGTTTGGGGGGACATGTATGTGGGGACAGATTTACATTTGCTTTCCTATAAAGTACCTTATTTCTTTGCATGGAGGGAGGAAATAGGAACCTCTTTCCAAACCCCAGGGACACAAACGTCATGAAAATGGAATGTCATTGGCAGCACTCTCAGATATTTCCCAAGGACATAATCTCCAAATCAAGCTTTCTAACCGGAAAAGAGACTGTTCAGTTGTTCAGTGATTTATATTTATGGCCTTACAATGTTTAAATTCAACTAGCAATTTTACAAAAGAAGAATATACCTAAGCAAACCCTATTAAAGTAATGAAAAAAAAAGAGTGCTTTTTATTAAAATACATGGCTTCATGGCAAGATTGAGCTCCATCTTTTCTAACTTAACCTTAAAGAAAATAAATTAGTTCTCTGATTTTAATTCAACAAGTAACTAAAATATTCAGCAACTCCACTAAAATATCACAGCCCTAAGATATCAAAAGCCTGGCAGGGGATCTTGTCTCCATCTGCAGATCTGCTCTTTGTAATGTTGACTGCTCCTTTGAGCATGGTGAGAGCTCTTCAAAGCATGCAGAAATTATTGTAAAAGAGCCCTCACTTCTGGGCTCTTTATCGGTGCTATGACATCTGCCTATGGACACACACCTTTACTTCTTATCCATACACATAGAACCCTTTCCTGCTATACACAGCTCATGGTAAAGACACAACACAAACGAAAGCAAGTCTTGTATTTCCCTGCAACATAATCTCATGGTCTCAGTCTGTTAACACTGTTACTGGAGGAATTTGTACCCAGTGGAACTCTGCACTTAACCAACTGCAACCAAAATTTTGGTATGATCCTAGGTAAAAATATCATTTAGTTATTTGCCTTCTTCTCCAGTTTAACATACTTCCCACAAACTGCAAGTATCACCAGGTAGCTTTAAACTCCATTGTATTGCTTGGAATTGCCTAATTTTCTTCCTATCTTCCCCAGACTCAACAAAGGAGTCAGAATTACTGTTGCAAAAATGTAGTGAGACTCTAGTTTGAGAAGTAGAAGACCCGTATGGAAGGTCTGAGGAAGAATAAATATATACAAAAACAGAACAAAGATGATCAGTGAACTTCTGAAAAGACCTTGTAATCAAACTGTCATTCCCAGGAGGAGGAGTCCCAGCTGAAGCAGTCCCAGAGCCTGACAAAGTCAGGCACACTAACTCACAAGAGAGTTCATCTCTTGTTCTCCAAAACCATTTAATATTGATGTCTATGGAAAGAAATAAAAAATGTAATTTAGTGTCTTCTTCTCTGAGTCATCTGATACATTCTACTGTGTTTGATCTTGTCTGTCAACTGTGCTTATTCCTGACTCTTCACCATCCCTGCAGTCCTAACCCTCTCCCGATAGCCCTGACTTCAAGAAAATACAGCAACTACTGTGTGGTTTCATTTGTTTTAATTTTTTTTTTTTTTTTTTTTTTTTTTTTAAGATTTTACAGCCAGGGCCACTTATTTCTCAACCAACATGCATGAAAAGATGACATTGTCATGCTGGTCCTTACAGTATCTCTGCACGTATTGTGACATTCTACATAGTTCTTTTTAATAGCACTGAGCAAAAATTCAAGTGGGAAATCAAGCCCTAGCTGGCCTGTCAGTCTCTGCAAAATTAAATCTATTAATATTTTATCAAAAGTGTGAGCATGCTGTAATAATTAATCATAATTTCTCCTTGAAATAAAAAACAGGCACATCAATATATTAATGGCAATGTGTAATTTTTACATGGCATTTACCAGTTATTGCATATGTCCTCCTAGAAAATGCTTTCATCACATTTAAAATGAAAAATATAAAAATAAACAATTTAAAAATTGTTTTCTCATACACTTTTGAATTAATTTTTCATAACTGAAATAATAGAAATATTTACAGTACTCTTCATTTAAAAGCTACTTATCCTGAAAATGTAAATTTCAGGAAAAATTCAAGGCATCTAAATTTCTCATAGATGCTGCAACCACGGATAGTATCTTTCCACTGCTACTCATAAGTTTTTGTTAATTCATTTAAATTAATTTTATTTTCATTTTTTATTCCCCTTGGTTTTCTTTGACTTTCCCATTCTGTTATTTTTATTTTCTCCATTCTTTTCTCCTTTATATGTGGTCTCATCTACAGATGGGTAAGACACCGGCTTAGAGGCTCTAAGAGAAAATTCACTGGTAGGACCTAGCAATTGGCACACAGTATGTAAAGGTGTCCAAAAATAGGGCAGAAAAGATCCTTCTTTTAAGCACTGCCTCATGGGGGCTAAAGGAGATAGGAAGATGGTAGTTTACTGCACAATGTTCACAGGAGTAGAATCAGGTTCTTGGGAAACAGGAGCTGGAGCTTTATTCAAGCAAAGGATGGAGTATTGCTGTGCCTGTGTTACCGACCACTTCATCTGTGCAAGAAAACAAAATATTCCTTCTGCTCTTACTACATAGGAAGGAAAATACGTATAACGGGACTGACTTTGTCTTGAGGATATCTGCTAAATATCATAATGTTTAACTGCAACAAAACTATACTGTTGCTAAAAGAGGCCAGGCTGTAATTGCTGTTGAAGAGCATCCTACAAGCTACCCTCATAACCCAAATGCCAAAGACTTAAAAAAAGTGGCACTGGGCAATAGAATATTTAGGTTAAATGCCTCTTTCAGAAAAAAAAAAAAAAGCCACAATGTAAAAATGACAGTAGGAAGGATGTACATGTATTTTTTTTTATGTGGAATCTAACAGGTCAACATTATAGAATAACAGACCACACTGTATTATAGCAATATACTCCCCTTGTAAGTACAGAGATATGTATCATTATATGAAACTCAATACATAGACTATAATAATATATAATAATATACACAAAATCAATGTAAATTCTCTGTTCCTGCTGGCCTTAAACTACATAAAATCACTTCTAGCTCAGAACTGATTAAAGAGCTGAAGTACAAGTTGATATTTAACTGATATACCATATAAATAGCCTTCAACTATGGCTGGCTATAGTAATTTAAATAAAAACAGACAAGGGTTTGACAGAAAATGAGATAAATTCAGATTTTGTTTGTATCCCATTTTAATACTGAGGACATGACTCAGATGTTGGTTTGAAATGTGACAGAGAAGAAATTATTTTTAAGTGATATTGCAATACATGATTGCACTGCAAAACAAAACAGGCTTTTGCAATCCAGCAGAAAGTATGATTTCTGACCATGCAAAAAGTTGAGCTCTGAGGGAAGACTGATTAACCAAAGATCCCTTTAAACATACTGCAACATATTCACACTGTTTGGGAGACAGATGGAGATTGAAAAACCACATTCTTGTGCAGATATGCAATAGCAAATCAGGGACTCATCCCATTGTATAACATGAATCACCCACTGTACTACACAATATGTTGTAGTTAAGGAGACTGTCAGGATTCCCATTGCCCAAATATTTTTTCAGAGCTTTGTATCACCTCTGTCTTTAGCTGCATCTGCCTTCAGTCTGGTATGCAAGCTCCTACTCTGGATGCAGCTCATTTTACAGACTCACATAAATCTATTAAGTGCTGTTCAAAGCAAAATACAAGTGTGGACCAGCCAATAGCCAAGGCACAATCTGTCTTTCTGATGTGTTTATAGGCAGAAAAGAAATCTCAATCCAAATCAGAGAAAAATCTTTGTTTAATTTAGCATTGGTTTCTTTCACTGATTTTTAACTGATCAGTTGAAGGGTAATGACTGGGCAGAGATAACAGTTGTTTATCCTGTGATTCACCATGATGTTACACATGCAATTCCCCTTTTTGACATTAAGGGAATTTTCTTAGCCCTTCTGAGATAATAGCTCTGGTTTCCCAAACCCACCGTAACTACAGTGATTTTACAGCTCTTGGCTGCTTTTCTCTGTCTGTTTTAACTCAGTGGCCCATGTGTATTTGGCACCTAAGGAAATCCTACAGGCTAGGGACTCATGACTTCATTAAAACAACTCAGGAATACGTCTTTAGAACAAGGTGTTGTTTGTTCACTTCCTCAAAAGCAACCATGATGTAAAGCAAATAATGAAAACAACGAATGGCTATCAAATGTTACTCTAAAAGTGACTTTTTTTTTTCCTCTGCAAAGCTCTCCATGACCTTTTGAAGCCCATATTGGTTGGAAAAAACATCAACTTTTGCCTGTGTTTTCCTGACAGTTGTTCCACTGACAGCTCTTGGACAGTATACATCTATTAATCGTGTCCAATCAGAATCTTAGAGCCCAGTTTTAACTACTGTTCAGTGTCTTATTTCTGCATTTTAACAGAGTTTATAGAAGTAAATCAATAATCAAAAGGAAAATTCTGAAAAAAAAAGGACTTTTCCATTGTTTTCAGTTCCTTCTTGTACCGACCTGCTCAGGCTTAATTCTGTGGTAACTATCCATTATAAACAGACATTTAGAGTATGTATCTTAATCAGAAATAGCCACAGATCCTGCTGAGCTTCTCTGCTTTCAAGAATTTCTTACTTCCTCCAATCTGGCTCTAAAAATTTTCAACAGCGCTGTAACTGGGTTGTTACTCACCGGGTCATTCACAAGTTATGCCAACATGGAAATAACGCAGCAGTTGAGTTGGTGTCCAACAGACACAAACCTTGTTCCAGCATGTCAAAAGCAGAGAATTCAAATGTCTTTCCATGTTTAATAAGAAGTGAAAAAAGAAACTGCATGCATCAAAGAGTTTTCTGAGAGAAAACGCAAGCAAAGAGGTAGGTAGTAATTGTACTCAAGTAATTTTAACATGCAATAGGAGTTACTTCTTCTTAAGCATACTTTTGTCAACTCCTGCATCTATCCTCAGCCTTCCTCCCTGAATGAGCTCCTGCCTCCACTAGCTAGTGCCATTCTGGGCCATCATTCCCAACTGAGTCCCGTTTACAGCCTTGGGACTGCCTCACTCTTTCTGCATAATACCCTCAGTCAGCCCTGACCAAACTGGATCACTAATCTCTAGTCATCCTATAATTCTTCAGAAAGATTATGCTTTGTATAGACTTTCTTTCAAAAAAAGAGGCTTATTTACCTATGAGAATTTCCTTCTGTTTTAATCCAAATCACAAACAGTTTCCCTTTGCAGTCAATGACATATGGGCAGCTCTGGAATGCCTCCTCTCCTACTAAAAACCTTTTCCAGTTTCACACTTAGTTTATCTGAAGGTTTTGTCTTTCACCTTGATGTTTCCAAAGTGAAGTGTATAAACTTAGAAGGCAGGCAGCTTATAAGACGCATCCTAATTATCAGCATTTTTTTATGCTGGTGTAAGTGGGCTGATGGCTGGGAATGTACTTTGAGATACCACTCTCACACAGGAAGTCTCTTCATCTGCCAAACGGCTGCAGGTTTTGCTACAGGGTCTAAGTATTGCACCACCTGTGTAGGTCTCACCCAAAAGAACCTGCTGTGTTGGAATGAAATCATCTACTATCAAGATGCAAATTTCCATCTTCAAAATTTGATACACAAAGCAGGTTTAGCAGACAGAGAAGTTTCACACATCAACTCCTTAAGAAAATGGCTACAGACATATAGTAAGAGAAATGTTCTTATTAAGAAGGTTTCAGCCCTGTCACATCGTACATACAGATAGATGTTTAATGTAATTTAATGTCACTAACACAGTTTTATCAACAAACTGTCATCGACCAGGAACTGAGATTTGTTGACTAATTTTCCATCGTAACATAAGAATATCAAAGTTAGATTATTTTCTCAGTTTTTTTAATAGATTGCAATCTTTCCCTGCTATTCAGTGAAGAACTCCTGCCAGGCTGGTCATGGCACAATCACTACACAGTCAGGCTGCTACTGCAAGTTTTTCTTTCACTGGCCACATTTTTTTTCCACTGCTTATCATTCCAACACAATTAATTAATTTTTGCCTCACTGGTCAACCCCAGCTGTATCTGACAGATGTCCTGTTTTCCTACAAAAGTCAATCCTTCCCAATTTCACGGAAGTGCTCATCTACACTGTGAGAAGATACGGTACATGCCCTTTCTGAAGAGCAAATGCCCACATAAGGTGAGCCAAAAAACCCCACCAAAGAATGAAGTGGTGACTGTCTGGTATACATAAAAGCTTCAGACTGAGAACACTCCCCCTACCTGAACAACCAAAATCCAAACATGAAACACAAAGGATGAAAAATCAGCCATTAGAAAGTAGCGCTGCTCCTCTTAGACCAGTGCAGTATGACTCTTCTCTACATTCCTGATTTTTTTCCTAAAACTAACATTACTATACTATTAACTGCAAAGTATTGCATCATTTTGGTAAAATACAAGTATACCACACTTCATTTTTCTAGCTACACAACTGATATTTATGGAAACATCCTGATTTTACTGCATCATTAATGTCTGCATCATTAATGACTGCTAATGCTACCATCTCCAGGGATTGAAGTCTCTGTACTTTTAGGATTCCTTTTATTTTTGCTATGTTCCCTGAACTCATTTGTATTAGCACTGCATTGCTGCCAAATATTTCCTTCACAACTATTCAATTAAATACGGAATTTTTATTTTATAAACTTGATTGCCATTAATCTGTCTTTTGCATCTTTCCTGATTTTTACATAGTCATTGTTCCTAAGTTTTTGCCATCCCTTCATCACTGAGGTTGAACCAAAGCCATATTAAACTAAATCTGGGGTTTTTTTCATGTTGAAAGCTGTTTTCATAGTCAACCACCAATCTTTCCTTTTCAATTTGAGATATTTAAATTTATTTGTTCTTTTAAAAATCTCATGCCGATGAAATTTTGTTATATTATTCCTTGCCATTAGGAGACTTAAAACCTTTCAAAACATCAGGAATATATACAAAAATATATCCTTTACTTACTAAACCCTCATGTTTGCACATGCTGAATGTATACAGGCAACTCTTACTGTCTTGGAGAAGTACATTCTGTGGATGAATCTATTTTTATCCTTCATGCAGATTATTTCTAAGCAAATTTGTATCATACGGCTTGGCACAGAGCAAATGAAATATCCATTTTCAAATATCTCCATCCATGGAAATCAGAACTCTCATCAGCCACACCAGAAATTGTCAAATGCTAAAACAGAGCATTTGTTGATTAATAATTCTCTCTTGGTTATAGGAGAAAGAATATTACAAATAGCTGGAATGTTATTATAATTTTCTCTTTTCTGAGGGGAAGAGTTTATTGAGTGATTAAAAACTCTGGCCTGCTCACCATATTTATAAATTTTATTATACATTTTGAATAGTGAAGTGATAGTATTTCAATTAAATTATTCAAAGCAATAAAATCTAAAGGTTATTGCAGAGAATTGCTGAAAGGTCTCATTATACTCTATTACTAGAAATAAAACTGGCAGAAAAAAATGGAGGGATGATAAATGCAAAGTAATGCTATGAAAATAATTAAACTGAAGTATTGATAAACATCAAAATACTGAAAATAGATAGCTCTTAATTAGCTATTATCAGTCAACAAAGATGCCCTGGATTTTTTACAAATGCCATTCAAAAATATCAAATCAGTGCAAGCAGGAAGAATGGTAAATAGTACTAGAAAAAGCCCTGACACTAAACTACAAAACAACAGAAGATCCATTCCATTGCTGGACTGTTTCGTGACTACCAAGACGAGCTACTGTGTGCCATCCTGGCCACCCCATTCCAACACAAAAATGAGAGGCAAGCTGAGGAAAAGAGAGAAAGATAGTCAGAAGCATGTAATGGAAAACCAGAGCTACCTTTGCTTCTGTACAATAAAAGTTGGGGGCTAGAAAAGAAACAAATTCAGAGCAATGTAAGAGTGAGGCTGGGTGTGAAATTATCCTCTGCTTTTAATCATGCATGACAATGAGGGCACTCACTAACTCATATGAAACTGCTTTAAAACAAACAAGAGGAAGTGGAATTTGGGGTTTTATTTTTGTTTGTACACTCAGTGCATAACTGAACTGTCAAACTCACTGCAATTTTAAGTTTTTCTGAAGCCAAAAGCTTAACTAAGGTTCAAAAAAAACCTTTGACAAACTCAGGGAAGAGAAGTAAAAGTTACCACAGGATATTAGGCAAGATGGTCTTGGATGCAGCCTTGAACAGATTGAATCTTTGACTGCTGGAAGCTGAAAGAACACAACTGAGGTAAGATTACTCTGCATTTTTGCTTTTTCTTTCATGCTTTCCTAAGTGATCGTAACTCAGCATCCTCAGAATTGACTACACTGACTTTTGCTACATTAAAAAAAAAAAAAATTAAGGTTTACTAATAACACCAAAACCTGCTTACTTCCTTTAAAAAGGAAATCTATTTCAAAAATAAATAAATAAAATAAAAACAAACCCCAACACACCGTACTATCTTCAGTATGGTTTTCAATGTGAATGACAGCATGAAAATATATTTTTTTTATTTAAGTGTATCTTCACAAATGAACTAAACCTTAAAAATCCAATTGTCATTTTGCTGATATGTGTGAGAGGTAATTAAACTGCAAGTTAAAGTAACTTGTTTAAGCCAATAACCAATTCCTTGACAGAGTCAAAATAAGTAACTCTTATCTCCTTGCTTTCAGTCTTATTTTTTTAACCAGACATTATCCTTTTCTTTCCTCATATTGATGTCTGGGGGAAAAAAAAAAGAAGATACTAATGTATGTGATGGGAACATGTAACAACACCTTGCACATTTTTTTTCATCGTGATTACAAAGTAATTCTTTGCATGGAAACCAATTATTTTAAATACACTTTCTATGCCTACTTTTATACAGAAACACATGGAATTTTATTTTCAAACCATAAAGCTGCAGCCTCCTCACTGGGTCAAACAATCAACCTTTATTGTTGAGTTGACTGACCAAATTTGTCCTCACACACAAAGCTCCTAAATGAGATGCCACATGTGCAGGAGGGTCTGGTGGTCTCGCTAAGGTGAACAGTCTAATGTGCAATACCACAGCAAACTTCTTGCTACATATTACAGACCAGAAATGAAAAAAACAGAAGCAGTACTGTGGGATTCAAATTTTTCTGTGTGAATTTTATCACCTGCACCAAAATAATTTCTTCTGATCTGCCACTGGTGAAAAACTGCCTTAGGAAGAGGAAGCAGCAAGACAAGCCTCAAATTGCTGATGAATGTAGACACACCAAGCAAGTTGTAAATATTTCTTTAAACTACAGCCACATCTCGATATCATGCTCAGCTTAATGGTCAGTGTGAAATCCCCACTCAGGTTCATGTCCCTGGTTGATCTGAAAGGGCTGGCTCTGACAGTAAGGCTGTGCCTCTTATATTGATTCCTTTGTGTGTCAGAAAGAGATCACCAAGGATGAATAAGACTGAATAAGTCTGGGAATATCTAAAGAGGTCTTAATCCACTCATAGTAGGAGCATCAACCCTTAAAGCGCACAAAACGCAGCAAAGTATCTATATCGCCTTGAAGCAGCTGGGGAGCTAAGCCTAGGAAAAAGATACTGTTAGTCTGGCATTTCAACAGGTGACCCACTCTTCATGACACAAATATGAAGACATTTGAGGAATTATGTGCTCTTTGTATTGCTATCCATTTTATAGCTTTACAGCAGAAAGAACCAGTAGCTGATACTGTATATCAATAACTATATAAAAAAATTCAGTCAGTTGAAAAATAATGGAATTTAATTTTCAGTTGAAAAATTCAAACATGTTTAGTGTACATCTCCACCCCCAAGCGTTCGCTTTGAGGGGAAGATTTAGGATAATTTTCATCAAGCTTAAAAGAAATTATTTAACCAGCACAAGTGCTGCTCTATCAGCCAGTATCATTATTAGGAAAAGCTTCAGCATCCATGAAAAGTCAAGAACCACAGTCTACAAGTTGTGACGACTCTTTTGAGTACACTGATGTTTGAATGTATTCACAATAATTTGATTTCTTAAGCAATATTTAGGAAAAAAAGCTGTGAAGAGGTAAAGTGCTATGACATTTTAGGCCTTGACAGAATCTCTGAATTTTATTTCCTTGATTATCAAAACTTGTGTGCGAAATTACCAGAGATGTTGCACACTGGGAAAAACAGAACCCAGCACAGCTAAAACAGCTGCTAAAATTTTTCCTTAACACAGTTTTAAAATAATTACTGTACTAATTATTTATTACTGCAAGTATTTTTGCAGAATGTGCAAGTGTAATTATTTACTTTGACAGGCATAAAAGATGTATTTTAGAGATGCAGCTGTGCTGCTGCTCAGTGTCATATTTAGGGAAATATTTTGCCTGTTGAAGTTCTTTGAAAGAGGAAAAAAGGACTGGCATCCCCCCACCCACACTACATCTTATTTAGAAACAAACATAAGATTACAAAACCATGGAGTATGAAATGGTATGTAAATAGAGATTTCATATTATACTGTAGCACAGAAGAAATTCAGATTGCTAATGAAAAATGTGCAAAACAAATGCCATATAGCTAAAACTGACAGAATTGTTACTGTGTGCTGCATGTACACAGATTATCTGTAACTTTGCTCTCTACTATATACGAGTTCCTTCCTATACATACTGTAAATGTATGTTTGGGGTAAAAGAATTTCTTTTGCAATATTAGACAGAGAAAGACCTTCCTGTGACTAAACCCTACTTTAAGAGGTTTTAATTGTTCCACTGAAACAAACTGGCCTCAAAGTTGTTTTCAATTTCCCATAGATTTCAATTTTTTCATAAATAGTTCTGGTATAAGTACCTTCCACTGTGAAATTAGTAAATTTTTATTTCACTGAAAGGCTCTTTTTACTTAGTGATTTTTTATCTTTAATTAGCTGGATCAGTGAGAACAGATAATATTCTCAAATGATTGGTAAGAAAATTATTTCAATCAATAGTATGGAGCAAGGTGAGATAAAGGATTGAAGTTAAACAGTCAGTAAGATATTTCGGCACCTACAAGGAAGTCTGGAAGACATTGTAGCCTGAATTTAAAACAGCATTAAACCCTGCATTCACCTGCTGCCTCACCACAGTGATTTCTAATAACAGAATCTGATCTGATCTGATCTGATAAACACCCTCAGAAAACTGTACAGGGATCGTCCATCAACTGGACTGCATTACATGACCATGTGTTTGTTCCCAGCCCTTGAGCGGTGCCAATATGCCTCATTTTAAAGCAGATACAAGTGGCTAGGATAATGTATGCAAATATGTTGGACAGCAGCTTTTAAAGTGGCAATTGGTTCAATTTCTGATCATCTGACCGCACAGTTGTAAACAATCTTTTTAAAGTGGTCATGTCACCGCAGCTGCAATCTGCCCTCTACATAATAGCTCCCTATTACAGAGCACTCATACGTAAAATGAATCATCAGTATCTGCTTCCCTCATTCTCCCAAGGGACGCTAACCATGTCAAATAAAAATGCTTTGCTTAAGGGGATAAAAATGTGAATCAGAAAAAGATTCTGCTTGTGCTGGAAAGCACAGAACTCCTAAAGACAGTATAGCTTCTTACTACACGGAAATTAAGTGCTTGTTTGGAAAATATATTTGTATGTT
The DNA here is from genome assembly GCA_026261815.1 of Monarcha castaneiventris obscurior. NCBI lineage: Eukaryota > Metazoa > Chordata > Aves > Passeriformes > Monarchidae > Monarcha > Monarcha castaneiventris. The sequence continues at coordinate 12,140,966 of JAMPIT010000624.1, read as the reverse complement.
TGGATGTACATCAAAATTATCTAATTCTATCTAATAAGCCTGATGTAGAGTTTCATTGGTCATTAATAGTGAAAAAATTTAACTGCATTTAATAGCTAAAAACCTTTAAAAATCATCAGATTTTAAAGCTTGAAAAGCTTCTAGGCTCTCCTCCCCTACCGCTGTTCCCCAGCCTCCCCTTCTAGTTTGTTGACCCTGCATCCCATTCTGAGGCACTGAGATCTAACATCAGCCTTAGGTTCCTTACCCAGACCTAGGTCCCTGGCAGTTTAGGATCAGAAGTACTTGGCAGCCAGATACATATGGGTTTTATCAAATCTCTGTTGCCCACAAAGGTGAATCTGCAAAACACATCCTCCTCCTAGGCATCCCTGCTGTTTGTACTTTCCACATAGCTAATACTATATAATTTCCATTATGTTAGCAGCAGTTCCAAATGTGATCGTTAATCTAAAACTTTGACTGGGGGAACACATTCTGGTTTTCATTTTTACTGCGTTGACAGAAAAACATTGGAGCAGGCAGTTGTGTTTCAAAACTCTGAGATTAATCCTATTTACTTAATCATGGGTCTTTTGATCTGTCATATTTCAATTATATTCAAATTTTCATACTGAGTAAACATCAAATAAAAAATCAAGCACAGTTTCTAGCTAGTAATTGGACATGACACCCCACAAAGCCTTAATTTTGCATAAAAGCCACCAAAGAACTAGCAGAGTCGCTTACAAAATCAACCAGTTAACAACGTCCCGCTGGCAGCACCTACAGAGACCTCAAACCATTTGCAAAATGGAAGCTACAGACACAAAGGAAGCAGCTTGGCTTTGGAAGTGTGTCAGCTACCAAGGGCTGCAGACACTGGGGCTCAGCCATGCACCAAAACGCCTGCTGGAGGGAGCCCAATGCACCACCCGAGACCAAGCTGCAGCTTTGAGATGTGTTAACTTGTGGGACAGACAGTGCCAAAAGTGGTTTCTAACTCTGACTTGGAGGTAAAATCTTCACTAGTAAAAATATGGATACGTATTATTGGGTTGAAGGTTGAAAGTAAAAATGAAGTAATCACATTTAAATCAAAAGTAGCTGTTCACGAAAACTTTGCTTCAGTTAGTAATTGTTCAATTTTTTTTTCTCAGTCCTGTTCTACATTTATCTACTTTTCTCTTATTATGTTTTCTGGGCATTTATCTTAAAATTCAGTCTCATTAAAACTTCTGGATAAGGTATAAAAACATTATTCCATTTCACTGACATGATCAGTGTAATTTCTGAGGGCAATATTTCATGTAATCTTCACAAAATTTATAAGCAATGTGAAAACTCATTTGAATAGTTTATTACATTCTTGATTTGGTATAAATAAAACTGTGATATTCTACTGTTTTATCCCTGTCATGCAATCCCAATATTCATTGCTGCAATAAATTAGGTCTTATAAACAACAAAACATCATAAAACAAATTCAAGAGATGCTGCAAATAAGGAACAAAAAGGAAATCATCTAGTGCAATCTTTTTGAGGGCAAAACCCTTGAAACATGTTGCAACCAGTCAGTTAATGATTGCTTTGTAAATCTGAAATGAAGCAGAGGAGATAAAACTAACAAACAAGTCATAAAGTACAATTGTTACTTGTTTGAAGTGATTGTGATTCACTGGAGGAGAGAGGGGCACAAAGAAGCTGGTTAATGTTCAAGGATCACCTCTGCCAAGCTCAGGAGCGAGCATCACAATGAAGAGGAAGTCAGGCAAGAATGATGGGAAGCTTATATGGATGAACAAGGAGCTCCTGGATAAACTCGGAAAGGAAGCCAACAGAGGGTAGATGCAAGTACAGGTAGCCTGGGAGGAATACAGAAATTGTCCAAGCAGACAGGGATCAGGTTAGGAAAGCTAAAGCCCTGACAGAATTAAAATTGGCCAGGGATGTCAAGGGCAACAGGAAAAGTACATCAGTGATAAGGGGAGACTAGGGAAAATGTGGGCCCTCTCCAGAACAGAATGGGAGACCTGGCTACCCAGGACATGGAGAAAGCTGAGGTAATCAATGACTCCTTTGCCTTGGTCTTCACAAACAAGTGCTCCAGCCACACCACCCAGGTCACTGGGGGTACAGGTGGGGACTGGGGGAATTAAGAATTGCTCACTATAGGAGAGGATCAGATTTGAGAACATCTAAGGAACCTGAAGGTGCACAAGAGTCCACGGGACCTGACGAGATGCATCTGCTCACTCTGAGGGAACTGGCCAAGGAACTGGCTAAGCCACTATCCATTGTATTTGAGCAGTCATGTCAGTCCACTGAAGCTCCCACTGACTGGAAAAGGGGAAAAGTAACCCCCCACTTTCAAAAAGAAATTCGGAAGACACAGGAAACCACAGCTCTTTCACAGTGAGAAGCCTCAGCTCAGGTCAGAAAGAGGATGGAACAAAGCCTCCTGAAAGCTTTGCAAAGACACATGTAAAATGAGGAGGTGAATCGTGACAGCTAACTTGGCTTCACTAAGGGCAAATCATGCCTGACAAATTTGGTGGCCTTCTGTGGCGAGGTCTATTACTGCCACTGTCAACCATGTTCAAAACCTCGTAACAGAGAACCTGGTTTTATATTTCCTCCAGCGTAGCTATTATACCTGTGCTGGAAAATACATATAATTCTTACAAATAAATCACGTGTCACACAAAATATATGCTTGCACAGATGCTGAATATTTACAACAAATTTTAATACTACTCCCAAAACACACTGGTCCCTCCCCCTTATTCACCCAGGTTGAACGGAATACATGATGGATGTTAAAAATCCAGGTGCCATCATCATTGCACCATGTTAGAATGCAGGAGCTCTCTTCCAGAATGAAAAGGACATAAGAAGATAACTTTATACAGGAATCTCTTATAGAAACAAGCTGAAGTTTAGGAAAGCCATGAACAACTGGAAATAGGGTTATCCAAAGGACAAAGACTGGCAAATTTTATAATTGGCCCTGTTATCATTTTAAGTTGTAACACTCCAGGCTTTTCAGGAACCTGTTATTTAATGATAAATTTTCTTCCAGTGTAACGGCTTGGCAGATCTTCGCCATTAGCTTGCAGCCAAAATGTCATTCCACGATATGCTGCCAGCACTACAATATTGACCTAATTTGTCTCTTGTATTATATGTTCAACATAAAGTCACAAGTAATGAAAAAGAAAATGTGTTCTTGTCTCACAGTTATTTCAAAGAATTTTAAATGGTATTTTATTACCCGTGTTCCCAAACTGGAAACATAATAAGGAGATGAGAAGGAAGAATCAGAAAGACAGATTTAACTTGTTTAAAATGCAGGTCATTTCTGGGTGCTCACTTGATGCCAATAAACTTTTTTATTTAAAAGAAATACCCAGATGTTTATTTTTAACAATCTTAAGTTACTTAGTTTGTGTTCTTAAAAAAAGAAAAAGTTAATTTGCTCTTAAAAATTTGAACATTTAAATAGTCTACTTCATTATTTTGCTTGTAACGTACCCCCCTTTTCCCCCACCAAAAAAAGCATTGAAATTCTGCCATGCAATTATTCATATGCCTCACCTGAACATCTCTTATCTTGGCTTCATATTACTCATAACAAAAAGGCACTCGTTGAATGCTTCCATTTTTATCAAGAGACCTGAACAGTTACCACACTTTATTTTTTAAATCAAAAATAGAAACAAGCTCTCATCATATTCTTTTTAAGGGATGTAAGTTCTGAACATTTTTAGAGCACTAAGAACTCTCAGGACAGACCAGAGAAAACAACTCATGTAATTCTAGTTCTACTTTACTTAATATTTAGTATGCACATGCTTCAATTCTAAGACAAATTTAAATATGAAAATAGCATGGAATAAATGTATAAATGTGGAAAAAACAAATTTCAGAGAATTTGAGGAAAATCAATAGACATGAAAGTAAGTATTTCAGAAAGTGATATATTTAGTATAAATCAAATTGAAAAAGTTCACAGCTTTAGAGTATGTTTCTGCACTCTCCTAGCTGATGGAAGATTGCTAAACTGTGGTCTGATGTCTTAGGAATGTTTTGCTCATGCTATTTCCTCCACAAGAAATTCATTAACTTCATTAGCAGGATATTTAGATAAATTGTTACCTGTATTACAACGTTTTCACAGATTTAACTATTCAAAAATCTTGAAAGCGTACTCTCATACAAATGACTAATGTCTGAAATCAGAAAACAAAAGTAATCTACCAGTTCCACCAGAAACTAATAAAGGAAAGCAAAAAGCATTGACAAATGGAAATAATAAAATACCTAGAAAATACATCAAGGCATCACCTGTGACACTTAATGACCTGTTTGGCATCTCCCTGGGACAAAAGAATGAAAGATGAAAGTTCAACAAAACAGGTTGAGGGGGTTTTTTTCACTAGTCTAAAGAAGGAAGAAACTCAAAGCAACAAAAAAATAACCTGTCACAGAAGAATATTACAAGTGACTTACAGGAACCAGGAATTTTTTTATTTCTTCCAAGGCATGACTCATACGAGAATACGCCTCCCCAGGTGGAGCAAACACTTCAATTAATACATGGAGCTCATCACTCAAGTGCGCGTATTTGGCTTCTCCACTTTTCCTCAGTTCTTCCTCCTATGAAGAAAGGGTGGATTTGTTTTTTAGAACTGAAAATCTACTAATTTTGCAGTGGTTTAGCACTCACAGATAATATGAGAGAAGGACAAACTACAAGCAGACTTTTAAATCATTTGAGAAATAAAAGTCTAGTTCAAGCCACTTAAAGATTTAAAAATCAATTTTGAGTGTTTGAATAATAAACCCAGCATAATTATCATCTAAAACAGATTTTAATCAGCACAATGATAAAATGCTAAATACTCCAGAAGGAAGTACTGACATATTAAATCCATAATGGAAAAGCTGCATTCATCTGTCTGAATCTTAGCTATTAAAAAAACCCCATAAAATAAAGATGCTTTTAACCATTTTGGAACACTATTGCTCAGTAAAGTCTTTAGGTTCTTTGACAAGTATCTGCAGCCTGTACACTTTAGTATCACCAAAGAAAAATATGCCCTATTCTATGAGACACAGAATCAGAGAATCACAGGATGGTTTTGGTGTGAAGGCACCTAAAGACTATCCAGTTGATAGTCTGATGAACAGAGACACCTTCCACTAGCTCAGGTTGCTCAGGGCCCCATCCAGCCTGGCCTTAAACACTCCCAGGGACGGGGCATCCACAACTTCTCTGGTAAAACTGCTCCAGTGTCTCACCACATCCATAGTGAAGAACCTTTTCCTAATGTTTAACCTAAAACCTACTCTCATTCAGTTGAAAGCCAGTACTCCTTGTCCCCTCACTATGTACCTTTTAACAAAGTCCCTCTTTGGCTTTCTTGCGCTCTTTTTGTACTTGAAAGGTGCCATAAATTCACCCTGAGCCTTCTCTTTTCCAGGCTGAGCAACCCAAATTCTCTTCATGGCAGAAGGCCTCCAGCACTGATCATCTCCAGGGGCCCTCCTCTGGACTTGCTCTGGCAGATCCATGTGCTTCTCATGCTGAGAGCCCCTGAGCTGCTCTCAGTGCTCAGCGATGTCTGAGTTTCAGTCCAGTCCCAATACAGGATACCTATGCAATGCAGTGTACACCAGCTCAGATGGTGAATCACCTTGGCTAGACACAGCTCAACCATCTTTGGGTTCAAATTTTCTAGCTATACAATAAGCCTAATAATCCTACTTCACGTTAGAGTAATGTTCTGAAACGTCAATCCGCTTTCTTACACAAAGCTTTGAGATGGCAAATGTAAATTGCAAAATATATTCGTAGTAGTTACTGCCCCATAAAAATTGAAGACATAAAACAGTGATCATGTTAATGGCACAGGCTATGACAATGTAATGAAAAATCTATGCCATTACTACACAAGATAGTCCTAAATAATGCTAAAGAAATGATGAGTTAAACTCTCAGTCTTCAAAAATATTTTGATAGATGTAATTTAGAAGAACATATGTATATACAGAAAACATCACAGAAAAAGAAGTAAACTAATTTTCTTGAAAAGGGTGAAGAGGTTATAGCTTTTTGGTATATACTAAAATAATAGTTTATGAACATTTAGCTAAGATTTAAAAATTGTAACAACAGATTACAATTCTTACTGATTTAGCTTATTTAATTTTGCATTGACTTCACTTATTTTAGCCTTGACTAATTTACACCAATGCTTGCTACCAAAAACATTTCCACAACGCTATGCTCCTACACAATAAGTATACAGTTCTTTTTATCTCTGCTAGAAGATCCAGCCCCAAGGACTTTTTGATTTTCCAGAGAACACATAAAGGCTACATCCTTTAGCTCCAGAAACCAAGATCTGCCTCCATGCTAAGTCAACATTTCGCAGATTATGACAAATTCATAACTCAATAAATGTGAACTATTATTTTATTTTTAATTTGAAAATTGACATAATTGATTTCAACTGAAACTAAAAAATTATGATAAAATAATTTTCACAGTGTTTTTATTTTTACAGTTAAATTCTCTTTGGCATTTTAGCTTATCACTGAAATCTCATTGAACTGCCCTTAAGAAACACAGTGTAATACAAAAGCCCATCACGACATGTTACATTACCTTTCAGTTTTCTGGAAAAAAAATCACACATTTGATTACTGCTTCTGGAAAAAATTTGGTATGGAGTATTTCAACAGAATTAAGTTTTAATAATTATAAAGTTACATCCTAGTGACTGCTGGAAGTATCTTTCCTGTAGGAATATGCTTCTTTGGTGGTAACAATGGTAATTATGTTTCTCTTTTATTTCCTGAAAAAACTCAGGATTTCTTAAAACACATCATTTTATAACCTGCCTCTTCGGTGCAGCACATGCTCTCTGTCCCTACTTGGCACTTATTTCTATAGCTGTTAGCAACTGCAAGATGAGGTTGTGAGATCCTACACATTTCTTTCTGAGAATACCTAATGAGGTTTCTTCTTGTGGAACACATGGGGTTAAAGACTGAATTTTCACACAGTATCTCTTCCCATAATAGGGTAAAATGTCACAATAATGCTCCTTTTATTGCACGTGTGTGTGTGGACACAGAGAAACTTAATTAAGGAAAACTATGGATGAGTGAGAACTCACAGACCATGTGAGCACTGCACCAAGCTCTGCTTCCCAAAGCCAGTGAATGTGACTGAGTATTTGGGGACTGAATGTAGCCTTTCATTTAATCATGTGTCATGTACCAGGCATCTACCAAGCAAACAACAGATGTGACTCGTTGGTACAGCAGGTGATGCCTACTGGCAGCTAATACAGCTTTCCAAGTGCAGTATGGATGAACAGGCTCTCCCAGGAGCACATGAAGATGGACAACATCTATGCAAAGCTGCATCAGCAAGCAGCACATCCCAACTGCACACCAAAATGGTCAGTGCTGTGGACCCAGTAGCCACACTCCTTCTTTTTAGGATGACAGCACTGCCCCTTGTGTAGCACAGCAGTGGGTTTTGCCTCCTGCTAGTTGTAGTCTGGTTGCAATAACTGAGTTCCCATTAGAAGCCAGAGAGCCTTTCTGGAGCCCAGCTTTGATTTAGTTTTGTAGGAGAGGATCCAGTTAAAACCCTGTGAGCTCTGCTCACTTTAAATAATGGGAATTGGGAATGATCAGGAGGCTCTCCTCTAAACTGTGCTTCTGAGTCAAACGAAAACACTAACGAATAAACACCCCATGTAGCACTGGTAAGGACTGAAATGGATTACGAGACTTTCCAGCACCTGGTACATTAAGGCAGAATAGGTGAAATCATCATAAATCTGTTTTATATGGTGGTTTTTACAAGGCTATCTGGGTGCAAATGGCCTTGCAAGGCCCTAGTGGCCTCTAATGCACCACTGCAATCACCTGTGGGCTTTGGCTGTTTCTCATATAACTCTGGCCTAATCACCTCTGAGGTTCAGGCATTCCCCATGGTGTGGTCTGTAACTTTCAGTAGATTCTCACAGCTTTTTATGTTCCACGATTCCCTACGCCATGTCCAGCAGTTTTTTAGACCCTGTTGAGCTTGCACAGCCTTGGCCAGTGGCCACCTAGCAGCCAAGTTGGTCTCTCACAGCCCAAGCACAGAAATAACTATTTAAGCTTATTCATGTATACATGAAATGAATCACAGCGGAAGGTGATGTGCATTGAAAGCCTGATGGATTTGCTGAATCAAAATGCAGTTAAGTCTCAGACACTGGATCCTAGGGCAGAAAAACAACAAACCTGGGACCTGATCAGTTCTGCTTTATAAAAGGAATGGAATAGATTCCCTGGGCTTCTGGATCAGTGACAGCAATCTCTCTTAGTAAGGACTCTCAGGTTCATAGTACGGTTCTTACTTATATGGTGACAATGTTGTATTTCAGTGTAACAGAAGGAAACACACATCACCCTCCAGAGACAACTGCCCCTCATCCTGATCCTCTTCCTCTCTGTTCTGCATGTCAATTCCCTTCATTTCTCAAGAATGACAGAAGCCAGTTCCCCTCATCTTATGTGCTTCAGGCTTCCTTCATTCTCATTTGCTGCCTTAGAGTGTCTGTCACACAGTGCAGAAGTCCATCCACCCTCAGTGTGATGCATGGTTCTATAACCCACTCCCTCATAAGGATAACGGGTATTTTGAAACACCTACTGTGTTTTATAAATACCAGTTGACCAAAGCAGGGAAAATGACTTATAAAACTCTATAGCAGAAATATTAGGAGTACTGACCTCAGCAAAAGTGAAGTATGTGAGTGATAGGAACATAAAGGGCAAGAAAAATTATGAATTATCTCTGGACGTAAAAGGAGTCTTAACATTTAAAAAGGATGTGTGCTGATAGAGAACTGCTTTCTGTCTGGAAGCCTGGCCAAAATGCTTGACTAAAAATACCAGAAACAAAGTTGAAAGAAATGGAGTTTGCACAGAAAACAAAGTTATACAGTCCAGATTGGTGAATAAAAGTGTCCTCGTAACACTGAAATAACACGGTATCAAAGAATAATAGAAAAGAAACTTGCAGTAGGAACTGTGTAGACTTCAGAGATAAATTTCATCAATACAATACAAAGAACTTCCTATAATGAAACAAACACAGCTATGAAAAGAAACAATGGGTGCTTGAGGAACAATATGAGAATTGCAATGGATTTCGTATCTTGCAAGAATTTACAAAGAAAAGCATAGTGCAGAGACTAGACAAAGATGATAATAACAGGGCTGCTGCTACACAGGCATTATTCATAAGATCAATGGGCAATGCTACAGAAGAAAATTAATGAGCATGCAGTTTGACAAATGCAAACCTATTAATTTTTAATCTGGACATAAATGAAAAAAATCAAAATGTTGTCTGCCACACTGATTGTACTAAAAATAACAGTGAACTAATTTCTTGGTGATACTGGGTTTGGAGTTAAAACACTTTCAGGTCCAAGGTCCCATCAGTGGAGAAACAACGAACAAAAAAAAAATAAAAAGAAAAGAGTGACAGTGATAATGGATAAGGCATTGGAAAGGGATTCAGCAGAATACAGAATGAAGCTAAAAGACCTTAGCTGTTCCTTGACTCTTGTTTTTAAACCAGTTATTCTCACTCCAGGAAGAAGAATAAAGAAGACGGAGGTGGTGAATGCATGAGGAGAGCTCACACAATAGTGCAAAGAGAGTGGGTGTATGTACAACATGTCCAGTCAGCCACAGAGACCCCGTTATGAAATGTGGGCATTAGAAAGAACATTGCCTACAGCAGAGGAAATTACTGGAGATACAAGCAACAACAATTATTTTTCTATACTTGATTCATTATTAAAATTTTCATTGTTACTTTGGTAAAATGGAGCAGAGAATTGTGTACATTCAGTACTGTCTTGGGCAAACAGGTCCTTCAGTGCTTTATTTCCTGATGATTTTCATAATGCAATACAATAAAACCTTAATGGCTAGGAGGTACTAAACCATACCTAGATCATCTCCATGTTTAGAGCAGTGAAAAGGAAAAAAAAGACTAATCAGCAGAAGAATGTGATGATGAGACAACCACTATTGAAAGACAACTAACACCTGAAATGAAGGTTAAATGAAGAAAAAATAGAAATTCTTTGGGGGGAAAAATAAAGTTTAGGAAAGCTTAACACACTAAAGTGTTATGTGCCAAAACTGAGGCAACAGATGGTGACCACCGTGACCAACAACTAGTGATCTATCCTTAAATTCCCTGCCAGAAAACTTAGAGCAGCAATAGAGTTCACAGACCTATAAATGTTTCTACACTTGTACAAAGCGAAGCAGAAGCTAAAACAGCATAAGATAAGAACCATCTGGGCATTAGACAATTGCTCCTAGAATTAACCAAAGCCAAAGATGTTCATTGAATACAATCAATGAATTGCAAGTTTGCAAAGCTTGTGTAGGAAATCAAAGATCCTCAAGAAATGAATGCTTACCATACCTAAAGATGCTTCCTAGGATTATGTTCATCTTAAAACTTATGATCACAACTTGGGATCACTGCAATTCAGACGCCTTCAGATTCAGGAAGAAGACTTTGACTTAATTAATGAGAGTAGAAAATGTTATGTTTTTATTTATGAGAGGCTAATCAGCAATTTGTTGCAACCAAGTTACAGTGTAGGTTGCTTGAACTCCAAACAAGATGTTACACTTTTACTATGGGCAAAAACATAAAAGAAGTCTTTTTCTTTTTTTTTTTTTCCGTTAATCAAAGATTTATTAGAAGTCTAGTTCCATACTAATGATTGCAGCTCAAATTCCATGCAGGCAAAAATGACACATAAACTAACTTTCTAGTGTCTGACTTCTTCCCTGGTGTTACACTCACCTTCCACTGCTCTGGGGGTCCTAAGGTTAATGGCTTCAGGTTGGGAGAGGACAACGCTGATGTGAGTTGCAGTACCCTGAGGTCTTTGGTGCAAGACATTGCATTGGGTTTGCATGGCCAGGTTTTGGTAGTGGGGAGGGTACAGGGCTGGCTTCTGTGAGAAGCTGCCAGAAACTTCCTCAGTGTCTGGCAGAGCCAATCCCTGATGGCTCCAAGATGGACGTGCCGCTGGCCAAGGTTGGGACAATCAAAAATGGTGCTATCACCTCTGTGGTAACATATTTAAGGAGAATAAAGAAAAAGTTATTGCTCGGATGTAACTGCAGCCAGAAAAGAGCAGAGTGAGAACATGTGAGAGGAACAGCTCTGCAGACACCAAGGTCAGTGCAGAAGGAGGGGCAGGAGGTGCTCCAGGTGCCAGAGCTGAGATTCCCCTGCAGCCCATGGAGCAGCCCATGGTGAGGCAGCTGTGCCCTTGCAGCCCATGGAGATTCACAGGGATGCAGAGATCCACCTACAGCCCGTGGAGGAGACCCACACTGGAGCAGGTGGATGCCTGAGAGGAGGCTGTGACCCTGTGGGAGATCCATGCTGGAACAGGGTCTTGGCAGGGACCTGTGGAGAGACGAGCCCATGCTGGAGCAGGTTTCCTAGCAGGACGTGTTTCTCTGTGGGGTACTCATGGTGGAGCAGCCTGTCCTTGAAAGACTGCATCCCACGTAACAGTGACCCACATTGCAGCATTATGCAGAGAACTGTTGCCTGTGGGATTGACTAATGTTGGAAAAATTCATGGAGGACTGTCTCCTGTGGGAGGGACCCCACATTGGATTAGGGGAAGGACTCCTCTCCCTGAGCAGTGGCAGAAACAACCTGTGGTGAACTGAGGGGACTGTAACCCCCATTCCTGTAACTCCCAGGGAGCTGCGCCACTGTGGGAGAGGAGGTAGAACTGGGAAGGAGAGAGAAGTGGGAAGAAAGATAGTTTTAAGATCTTATTTTGCTTCTCATTACCCTGCTCTGATTTTGCTAGTAACAATTAATAGCTCTAATTCTAGCCTGTTTTGCCCTTCACAGTATTTGATGAGATCGCTCTCTGTCCTTACCTCAATCCATGAATCCTTTGTTATATTTTCTATCCCCTCTGCAATTGTGGAGGGGAGTGATAGAGAGGCTTTGGTTGGTGCTTGGCATCCAGACAAAGTCAACCCACTACAGACACGTAATACTGATGGCAATAATATCTTCCTTCTCTCTCCAGGAAGCACAAGGGGTTATTTTTAGGATGGTAAACATGCCATGTACACTGTTCTTTCTCCATTGTTTAGCGATTCCATTTCCCATCCAAATTCACTAGATATGGTAAGTTTTACATCTGCTGTGTATGTTTTCTTTGCTCCCTTTGTTACTCATGAAGTGATTTTACCCAGATCCCAATGGTGTGTCCCTTTAATGACCTGCAGCTGACCTTGATGACCAGTCCCCACTTACAATCCTGGAGCCTTCCTTATCATCCCATGCCTTTGCTTTCAATGCCTCCACTTCCATCCCAAGCCGGTACTCCCCTGTGCTGCAGTTTTATTCTAGGGCCATAGCAGCACCCTCCACACAGAATAATGACTTATTATTGTTACCATTAATTACAGACATAGTACAAACCTAGGCAAAAGGTAAAACAGCGTAGGTAAGAATTACTCAGCCATTAGACAAGGGCTCCTAGAAGTCAGCAAGCTCAAAGGGAGCTGGGGGCAGACCTGAGCAGTCCAGAGGATGGCTGGCAGGTCCCAGCCCTGTGCTATGGTTTTAGCACAAAGCCTGCAACCTGCAACATGTGATGGCAACACCATATTTACTGGGACACAGGGCTACCAGTGCCAGTGGAAGGACAACATGAGAAACTAATTTCCTTTGATGAACAGTTCTGAAAAGCACTCTTGGGATATAAAGAATTTTTTTTCAGCTCCATCTGTGTAATTTTAAACCTAAATATATAGCTGGATGAGGCTTTCTGCTTTCAATGCACTTCTTAGTTCCACCAATGCTAGATTATACATGTGCCTGTCTCAGGGTATAAACAATTGCTTGGGCTCTGCCACAGTGCAAACTTTGATGGCTACAGCTACAGCCGAGGATGAGTCTCTGCACAAAAGCATCAAAACTAATGAGCACGGACTGTATTCCCAAACCTCACCATCCCTTTAGGAAGGGCTCCTCGCCATGATATAGGGTTTTGCTCAACTACACCCAGGCTATTGACAGCCAATGCCAAATCACCACATTCAAAAGGATAAATACAGTTATTCAGTGATTTGAAAAAATGAAGAGTAGAGAGATATAATAAAGGCTGATGACATTTTAAGAGCTTTAAGAGCTTACTGTGTCAAAAATACAGCAACAAGCGTTTGGCAGAAGAGAAACATTATTCGAGGAAAGCAGATATGACTTCATTTACACTGGTTGGAGGAAAATGTACTTTCTTTTCCTCTGCTGTCATTTTTACTTTCCAGAAATCATTTTACTGGTTCTCTTACAGCAATCTAGCTCTATCTCATTATGTTTGGAGCCAACAGTTTTATAAATTTTAATCTCTTTTTTTTTTTGCGAGAGAACATGAACAGTCACCTTAAAGTGATATGAATGTTATAGACACTAGAAAACTCTACTAATGTTTTAGGTAATTCAGCAAGCTAGCTCATGACAAATTATCAGTCATCTTGAAAAGAAGGTTAACTGTATTTATGCTAAGAATTCTATAAACTGACTAATTTATTTATCAACAATTCTTATTATTCAGGAAATATTAATATTTGTATCTGTTATGTATATAGTGTTCTCAAAAACTGTGTTTAATAAAAAACAGTAATCGTTATTTAAAATGTACAAACAGGAAAATTTAAATTAAATATCTGTATCACCTTTTTGTTCCTTCTCTGTCATTAAGTTTCATTATCATTATATTTGTCTTACAAAATCACTTTTTTTTTCTCTCCAAAGAATAAATATCACTTGTATCACAAGATTTGCAAGGGATATTCTGTTTTAAAGAACAGGGACTTGTATGAAAAGAAATGTTTTGCAGCTCTCCAGGCTCTGAATGAATTGTTTTGCTACACACTGTTGAACTGAAATATAAGTAAATTCCAGTTGTAGAGTAGTCAAGTACTTTAAAGACTTTGGTTTTGGTCGCTTGAAGAAAATAGTAGAAAGAATATTTCAACCATGGAGAAAATTCTGGAGGGAAAAATCCATGTGTAAGGTGTTTTATGCAAAAGAACAAAAGACTTGTATTTTGAAACAATCCATCAGAAGAGGTCTAATGCACTTAACTTTGACTATAAAGAAGCCTGAAACTTGTTTTCGGCAATTAATTTATTTATATATAAACCCAATTTCATGATGAAGGCTCCAAGTACACACTTGAAAGTAAACATCTGCTTAACCACTCACTTGATGAAGGATACTTCCCCAATACAGGCCTAGGGAACAGATCCACTGATGCATGTAGGTATTACTTCAAAGCCTAATTGCTACTGTAGGTGCCAACATAAAGAGACCTTCAAGCCTTTCCCAATCCAACTGTGTAACCTACTCACTTAGCTTATAGCTGCAAAAGAACACAAACGCCCAGGATTTAGGCATAATTTGGATCCTAAACACCAAATTGTGGCCACCTAATTTCCTGTTCAGTTGCTTCCTATCCCTGAAATCTACAGATGCCAGAATTGTCCACAGTAGTACTCCTCAGACTGAAGTGTCTGGGCAGCAGTGCCACATGAGGGTGAAGGAGATCTGATAATTCTTTCACGCTTAAGCTTCTCTGGGATTCATAAAGTAACAAGGGACTAAGTAAGACAGATGTTCCCAATACACTCCTACTGAATACACAAGCGGCGCTGCTGCCCTTTTCCTTAATGAGGTAGCAGTTGGAGAGCTCATCAAGTTACACATTATGGAAGTCAGGAAATAGGTGTTCATTTTAGAGAAGTTGCTAGATGAATCCCACAAGAACCATTTGGGAACGTGTTCTGTTAAACTATTCATAAGTGATCCAGAAAATGAGTTGAATAGTAATAAAAATTCTCCAGTGATAAAGACCACCTCTTTCTGTGTGCACAGACTCCAGATAATGTTATTTCAGGAGAAAGATCTTGAAGGCATTACATTCAGATCTACAGAAAGAATTTGCTCAGTGTTTGTTCAGTATCAATTGTTCAATCAATGTCAATCAAAATTTGTTCAATATCACTTAATAGGGTATTTTCTATCAGGCAATTTCTAAGAAAGGAAGATAAATGAAACTGCAAAACCTCTACTAGACCATTTCAGCGTCCCAATCTAAAAAAATTTAGAAACAAAACAGATCAAGATGAAAAGAATTATTAAGAATATGGAAATATTTTCATTGGAGATGCTACATACCAAAGTCTTGGCAATCTTGATGTTCCTGCAGTTCAGGATGTCCTTAAACAATTGATTCTTGGAAAGCCTCTCAATTTTCATTAGTTTTTATGTTCTTACCCAAACTTTTCAACCTGCAACTTTCAGGAGTTGTAGACTGAGTGCATTCTTATGTTTTCCTGTCTCATTTGGAACTGTGAACTCCTGAATGTGGGGCATGATGTGTTGCATACATCAAGAAAAACCCCTATTACATTTTTATTCTGTGACAATTGCAATTGCTTGCTGATGTACCTTTTATCACCTATCACATAGATGTGTATGCTTAAGGTGGTCGTGTCAAATATGGAACTCACTTCTGATGTTAAAGATCCTATTACTAATTAGCATTCAAATGAGCTCAAAGTAATATTACAGGTGCTTCATCTAGAAAGCGAGGCAACACTTCAGCCACTCTGATTGCTCATTACAATCAGAGCTGAGAGAGTGCAGAGGAGAGTGATTTACAGCCACTTCCAGCTGCAAATTCAGGAATCATGCCTGCTGCAAGGTGTGTGGAGAATTGCTGGCTGCCTTCACCTCCTCACCTCCTGCAGTGGCAACCTCCTCCACTCCTTCCACGCATCGGGACTTTCTGAAGGATAATGTTGTTATGCCCCTGATGAACCCTTTCAAATCCAACTGGGAAGCCCCTGCAAGCTGAAGGTTTAAAAGCTCAAACTGATGATCCCATTTAACTCCTCATTGCTTTTCCTAGCAAGTCTCCACCATTGTGCAGGAATCCATGTTAATATTTTACACCTTGAAATGCAATGGAACCTGTGATACAGGAAATTCCCTAAACAGTGGATACAAGGGAAGTGACTTCTCCCTAATTGCCATATTGGCCCAGGCAGGGTAATGGAGATGGTTTGGCTTCCAGCAGTTTAAAGACCTGTCTGATAAACTGTATTATAAAGTTCATTTTTCTGGCTGATTGTCAATAATTATTTCCTTAAGGCAGTCCCTTGATTAACCACAACATTGCAAACAAAAGCAGTAAATGGATTTGAGTATCCTACCACAAATTTAGAAGAGACCACTATTTTCTTGTATCTCCTTGGTTCTCATGCAGTGATGTGGAAACCACATCAGCGGAGGGAAGCCACAATGGCAGAGACAAACTGAACTCTGGGGAGTGGAAGAGGGAAAGGAAGTTCATAAATAATTGGCAAACATTGTACTCTAATGGCATTTACACAGATGAAAATGTTTCAATACCTGAGCTGACTTAAAAAACACATTATCTTCTGAAAAAGTATTTCAAATTAAAGATAAATCAAATAACTGAAAAATCAACCAGTGTGCCACTCTTCTTCACAAACATATCCTTTTTCAGGGCCAGAACTTTAATGTCTTGCAAATGATGCACTTTCTCTCCCATGTGACAGTCACACATGATTTTGCATATTTCACTTTTTCTTTTCTTGTAGAGTTAGGTTGTGCATAATGATAAAAAATACAAACACACTTTTCAGTGGCAAAATTACTTGTTCCTCTATCATCTAGAAAATCTAATTATTCACATTATATTCATTTAGACAAATAAATATTAATGAGATTGCAAGTTCTTGGATGATTTCTCACAAAAATGTCAGAAAGAGTTTAAGGATGATGAATATGTTATAACAATATTACATATATCATAAAATCTTAGAATGAATCATAGAATGGTTTGGGTTAGAAGGGACCTTAAAGATCAACTCGTTTCAACAACCCTGCCATGGGTAGGGATAACTTTCATTAGACCAGGCTGCTCAGAGCTCCATCCAAACTGGCTTTGAACACTTTCAGGGATGGGTCATCCACAATTTCTTGGGGCAACCTGTTCCAGTGCCACACAACCCTTTCAGTAAAAAATTTTTTTCTAATACCTAATCTAAACCTACCAACAGTTTGAATCCAGTCTCCCTTACCCTGTCACTACATGCTTTTGTAAAAAGTCTCTCTCCATCTTTCTTGTAGGCTCCTTTCCGGTACTGGAAGGCCACAATTACATCAACCCTAAGCTTCTTTTCTTTTCCATGCTGAACAATCCCAATTCTCTCAGCTCTTCTTCATAGGAGAGGTGCCTCATCCCTCTAAACAACTCAGTGGCCCTCCTCTGGACTTGTTCTTTCTGTGCTGGGGAACTATTATGATTTTATGTCTGACTGATCTACTGACTGCAAATAAAATAGCTTGCAAATAGATTCTTGGTGATCTCAGCTATGATGGGGATTTGCTCTGCAAAGACAAAAGAACACATTTTCCAATCTTCTCATAAGGAAAATCTGTAAGGATATTAGTCCATTATAAGCTGTAAATTAATCTGAGCAAAAGACATGATTTTTTAATGACTCATGATTATAGCTATTCTAATAGAAATTTACTAAAGGCTCATTTTCATGGAATGTGCAGAGTACTCTGACCATGTACAGTTCAGGTAACAGCAGCTCCTTGGCAGTGCAGTCTGGACCTGACCTGAACTTTGTATCATGAGAGAGTACTTTAAGAAGCTATCACTTGTAAAGGAAAAGTAAAGGAAGCCAAAATGAGTTCTGTCAAGTTTGTTTATTTTGAGATAACTTGTCTGAGGTGATGATGGTAGCTTTTGGCTGGGGTAACTTAATCTGTCACCCAGTGGAAACTTCAGTGTTCCTCACTGCAAATTTTCAGAATACATTGTTTACCTAAGAACAAAGATACATCCTCACTGGAAGGCAGACTGACTCCTTTGCAAGGTACACACAAATCCCAGAATCAAAAAGAAAGTAGCCTGAAGGATGGCAAGGGCTTTCTTCCAGGAAGCCCAACATTCAGAATTTCATGCTGTTCTGTTTCTAGTGCCCCAAAGAAAACACCAGGTATGCACTCACTTCAGAGGAGCTCACCCTGGGCTGAAGATGTCATTGGTACCAAACTGGCCATGCCAAGATGTCAGTGACTAAGTGCAGCCAGGGCATTCCCTCTAAAAGCTCACAGCACACTGCTCAAGATCCTCTACCCAGAACTCCCCATCTTCCATGAGCACTCGCACAGCATCCAAACCAGAATGGACTATCACCAAAACCCCAAACATACATAAAATTGAAAGAGTAAAATAATTTTAGAATACAGTTTAAAACAGATAATTGTACTCCAGAAAAGGTTAAGTACCTGCAGTCTTCAGAGTCAGCTAATTTTACTGCACTAAAAATTAATATTCATTTTGCACTTAAGTTTTATCATCCAGATAATCCTTGGCAATTTAAAGCACTCCTCCAACCCCCTTTATGAGCTCAGATTTATGCAAGAAGAAATAACCTTGTGCACAGGCTTTGAGTGTTGCAAAATTTTCATTACCTAGTAGCCATATCTCAGATAATCACAAAAAATGCAGATTAAATTAATCTATTATAGTAAATTCTGCCTAATGTCACCATCAGTTTACCACAAAATTTTCTTCTATTAAAAGCTTTTTCCCAGGAAACACTGTAACCTGCCTCCGGCTGAAAATGAAGCATTTTATTTGTTTTCCCGTTTTTTACTGCTTTAGCACCTGTGGTTTCCCTTGTTGCTCATTTTCAATACCGGTACAAATGAACGTAAAATAAAATTGAACAATAACCCTGTTTATGGCAGACTTTCTCCATAGATTTGAGACAAAAGATGAGGATATTTTTATCCTTGTATGAACATCCTCAAATGCTATGACTGATATTAAATGTTGAAAGAAATACATTTTTTGTTTTTTCTTCCCTTCCCTCCTTAATTGGAAAAAGGGAAAAATAAAAAATATTTCCTAAATAAGGAATACATGCACTACAGAAACTCAGCAAAGCTTCAGCTCCTAGTAGACTTAGCTCATTGTGCTACATTTTCCATCTAAATGTTAAGGGTTTTGAGTCAAAGTGTGCACAGACCAGATTACTCAAGTTCTCATAAGACGTCATAATCTCCCTCCCCAGGCTGTGATCAACCCCAGGTCTTTGCTGATGTGCTGGATCTGAGACAAAGGTCCCAGTCTGAAAAGATAGTTATAGGACAGGTGAACAGTTATTTGTGTCCCTTGAGTGGGCTTCATTTACCTTGACTTTAGCATCCAGAAGTTAAATATTTAAGCCTAAATGAATCACATGGAGCTCTCAGTGGAAACAAACAGGGTGACTCATCTGAAGCTGAGGCTGGTGGTCAACATGACTTGGGAGTTTAGTTGAATAAACTACCTTATGGATCTAAGTATCTTTCTGGATCTGTCCAAATTGTATGAATAAAGAAGAAATCAAAATACAATTGGCAACTATGAAAATGTGAAAAGAAAGCACGTAGCATCAGTTGGATTCTTTTATAAAAATTATTAGGAGGAAGGAAAAAAAATGCAAAGTACTAGAGCCATGTTAGACAAGTTTAAAGACTGCTGGCAGTGCTTTGGAAACTGATTGATGGATTACAGACATCATTTTAACTGCTCAGGAAAAGATAATATATCCAGAACAAACCTGAAACATTGTATATACATATATAAATACATATTTAAGCATTACCTGTTTTCATTGGGCATGCTGAATGAAAATTTCAGTATTTTACAATTGACCTAGATGTTGCACTGCTGGTGACATGGAGAGCAAAGAAAGAGGTGGAAACCTAAGCAACCAGGCAAATGCTGGCTGAGATGTTACTATTTCCAGCTTCATACCTATTTGTCTGCAGCACAATGTAATTCTTACTTCACTCAGAAAAAGTGATTGCAAAACCAACACTGGCCAACAGATTCTGGTATGTTTTAAGAGAGATGACACACCTAATTATGAAAAACTCCATTTGTCCTATTTCCATTTTATGTAAGTTACCGAGAGGTTTGACAGTGATGGAGCTCCCCAGCAGAAAAGCCACATGGTGCTCAGGCTCCAGGGACCTGTGGGAATGCTGCTGCACCACAGCAGCTGATTAATTAACCCTCTCTCAGCTGTCATTTACCAATTAGATCCTTTCACAATCAGTAAATCTGTCATGAAAGGACAGGTTCTGCTCCTCTTCAGTCTGAACAATGGCACTGTGGCCATCATGTTATATTACACTGCACTCCCCTAAGATGCATGGAGTAGTCTGGAACAAGCACTTGAGATGCCTCTCTGGTAGGCAGAGCATGACAAATTTCCATTAACTGTGCTCCTCAATCCCTGGCCATGATGGGGATTACTACCCCTTGGCTCACTTGCTTCCAGTCCTCTGCAGTCCCTCCCTTGCTCTCTGTGCCCTGTCCCAGGGGCTGCAATGCCTCCTCTGGCACCAGACTGCACGTGTGCTTCCTTGGCACATCCCTCCTTCACAGTCATAGAGAGACTCCACCCACCAGGGACTTATCTGTAAAATGACTAACAAGGAAGGAAAGATGCTTGCCTGCCTTTTTTTTTTTTTTTTTTCTTTCCAGTATCTCTCTGAATCCCATTCTGTTAGAGGTTTTACTACACTAGAAATGTCCAGTGGCAAAGAAATCCTCTTGTCAACCATTCCTTGCTGATGCTGTTTTGGCAGACTGCATCCACCAGTGCCTGCCTCTGCTGGGGTCACCTGGCCCTGCTACCAGCACCCCGTGAGAGAGGCGTGAGAGCAACTGAGCACCTCTCCCTGGGGCACAGGGTCCCCAAGAGTCCACTGCCCACAAATCCTCTAATCCACCCACATGTGGGTTTTCAGTGTTCTGCCACCTCCTCTGACACAAGGGAGGGTGACAAATGAGACAAACCACTATGTTTGCCATAGAGACAGGAGATCTGATTCTTCTGGGTCCATGGAAATGCAGATCAGCAACTGTAGCATCCTGCTGTGTGGGAAGAGAAATTAAATGCTCCTTTCAGGAGAATACAATGGAAAATAAAATAATCTGCATATAATGCAGCAACGATCCTGGACTATCTAAAACCAGCTTCAGACTGCTGGCAGGATTGAAGTCCAAAACCTGTTGGTTTTGTGCTTAGTTCTGTGCTCTTCTTTCATTCCAACACTGAGAATATATTTGACCAAGTATTGCTAGCATCTTCTATCACACCGAATGGTACAGTCTCTGGACAATGAGCAGAAAGGAGAGGTTAACAAACTCAGGTCTGCCAAATTTCCTTTGCACAGAAAGCAGAAACAGCTGGTTTTTCAGATTATGCAGGTATTGATAGGAATGCAGAAATGCAGTGGCTTTACCTGTGAAGTTCAGAGTCCTTTTCCCTAGATCAGAACATGTGACTAAAATATTTGTAACTTTAAGGAGGTCCAGTGTGCTTTCTTCTTGCTTATCTTACTGAAGCGGTATTGATAATAACAGTAAGGGAATATTTAAGAAGTAAAGAAGGTGTGATTATATCTGTTTTCTGAAATTGATGTAAAGCCAGCATATATTATTGCTATTATTACACAATATTCTCCATGCTATTGCATAACATGTTTCTAGGGAAAAAAAATTTAAAGAACATAGGGCTGTGTTAGAAACAGTCCCAGCAGGGTGGAGGGGAGAAGAGGACAGGCTGCCTGCCAGACCCAGCCGATCCAACACTGTATCAAAAGGTGTGGCTCCCTGAGATTGCCTGAAAGCCAAAGGAAGC
The DNA here is from genome assembly GCA_026261815.1 of Monarcha castaneiventris obscurior. NCBI lineage: Eukaryota > Metazoa > Chordata > Aves > Passeriformes > Monarchidae > Monarcha > Monarcha castaneiventris. Next base: position 12,119,081 of record JAMPIT010000624.1, on the reverse strand, counting down.
CTTTGGAGTGTGTGTTGATGTGATAGGTTGGTTTAACTTTAAGTTTCATTTTAATTTGTGAACACAGAACTTAGGTGGATGCATTGCTACAAAGTGCCATGCATTAATCTTAACTCTGAAGGATTTTCCTTTGCTTTACACCACCTCCCTTGAAACACACTAAAATGAAACACACTGTTAAAAAACCTAAAAGCATGGTTTTGAGAACCTTTTACTTTCAGGCCAGAGCACAAAGGATCAGAGCATAAACAAAGTCCAAGATGAAAAAAATAATCACATTTGCCAGCACATGAGGCCTATGACTGCTGACTAGTTTTGTAATCAACCCATGCTGTATCTTTTGAGCCACCCACTGTTTCTATCACTTTTTGAATCTAAGCACAGCATGCAGGTGTTTTAATTCAGACGTGGTTTGCACTGAAAAACCATTCTGGTTTCATATTCAAAAATCTGCATCCTCTAAGTTTGCAACGCTTTTGGTCAACATGATTGACAAATGGTTTAAGCACACCAGTCTCTTTTAGCATCTCCAGTATAGCTCATTACAGTGCTCATCTAAATAGATGGGGATTTTTTTCTTGCCTGTTTTCAGTAGACTGCTTTGTATTTTACTTATCTTATTTTTACTCATTTTCTTCTACCCAGATGGGTAGAACATATCTGCAAACATAATCTTGGGGGAATCTTTTTATGTGTTTCCCAAGTGTGCTCATAAAGAAACAGGTGACTTGGAAACAGAATCCTTCTGTTCCCTGCTCACAGAATTTCAGCTTTCATTTTCAGGTGAAAAAGAGTTAGAGGTCTAGAAGGAAAGGGTACATAAAATGCAGTAACAAACGTAGAAAATGATATGTTTCTCTTTTTTGGTACCTTGTTTACTTAGGTTTGTATAGGCAAACTGAAGGCCTTTAAGATCTTAATTGCTGATTTTCTGCTCCTAGTGGATTAGGGAAGGGATGTGACTGTGCTCTGTATAATGGATAATGGTAGTTTTAGAGCACAGCACCAGACTTTCTCACATTTTTTTTGGCTTTTGAGGAGAGAGCTGCAGCTACTTCACTGTTGCCTGATAAGCTCTGGTTTCTGACAAATTGAAAACCATGAGACATTGATCAGGCACAGCCAGAAGGTTGTGCAGTGTTGTTTTGCTGACTGCTGTCTGGTTTTGTGCAGGCTGCTTGGTGTCCACAGGAGCAGCCTGGCACAGCCTCTGGGGCAGCCTTGGGAGCGAGCTGGAGACCCAAGCACTGAAATCCAAGTGCCACCAGCAGTTCTGCAAACCAAACTTGGTGGAACAGTTATGAGAGCTGTTCAACAAAACACAATCTGTGCTGGAGACGGGTTACATCTGCCAGGGCCTGTATCTTTCACCAGTGGCTATCAGATCTGGTGGTCATGCTGGACATCACCCACTTGGGCTACATGAAAAAACACATCACTACCACATTGCCTAACAATAGGTTAAAACCAGCAGGCATACGAGACTCCTGAATGGAAAAATGAAACAATCCAGTGTGGTGCTTTTACCTGCAAGCCAGAAGATAATGTAGGACCCAGTACCCATTTGGCTGCACCTAGAGGTGTTTTTGCCGTCCAACAAAAGAAAAGCAAAGGCAAGAGACATAGGAGTCCATGTGAAAGTCTTCACAGGAGGAAGCTGAGAAAAAAGCTCTTATTTGTGTTAGGATTTTTAAAGGAAAGCTTGAGTTTCTGAACAAGAAAACTGCCTGCTTGTTATTTCCTATCATGTTCAGGTAAAGAGCGTGTAGCACAGATTTTCTGTGAACAAACTGGAGAAATGCTACTTTTTTCTTCCTCTAAAAGACACAGAAAGGACATTACCCAACCACAGAGAACGAGTAAGAAGTTCTGGAAGCACTAGGAGAGTTCTCCTTGTTTGTGCAAGGCTAGACATTGAAAGACAAATTTAAGAAACAGCAATAGAATATTGAAAAAGAGTTACAGCCTGACTTCAAAATTATGACTTTAGAAAGTCTAAAAGATTTTAAGAATTATTTTCTATTTGAATATGCTTTCCTGCCCTTTGTAGTCCAGTACATTCCACAGAATATGATGCCACAGATCTTCATAAACCTGTAAGTATGTTGGACAGTTATACCCGTCCATTTGCCTTTGTGCTTTTCATCTGAAAAAATCATGTTTTAAGCTCATGTTTCATTAGTTTTGTCATTTCTTGAAAAGGAAAGGCAAGGAAGGACATGATGAGCTGTGTTGAATGCCAAAGGTCTCAAAGAGCAAACTAGGCTGTACCACCTGGTTTCTGAAGGCACCTGAAATAACTAGAAATAGACAGAAACTTCTTCTCAGAGTGATCAGAAGGCACAACTCATCCTCCCAGCAGTCACCTTTTCACTTGGCTGAGGAGAACATGTTCTGATGGTGTGCTGTACACTCAGTCCAGGATGAACTCATACATCAGCTGAAAGCCAGGTGCTGCATAGCTGCAACAAGCACAGCAAAACACTAATTCTGTCTGCTGGAAGGTGGCTGCATTATCTCAAGCTCAGCACAGAGCTGATGTCTTCCATTCACAGTTCATTTCCACTAACTGAGCAGAGCTGGCAACCTCTTTTTAGGAAAAAAAGGAAAAATAAACCCCAGAGCCACAATTAGTCTTGCTGTCTCATATTTTGTCTCTCTCATGGCACGATTAGAGCATCCCTTCCTTCAGAATGATTCAAAATAAGTGGAAAAAGTCCTTTTCCTCCTTACTTTGCAAAGCTCCTCAAATGTGTCCGTCTTCCAATTCATGGGTACATGACTCTTCTATAAAGCACAGCTGCAAGGTTGTCTGCCAAAGTCAAATCACATCCACACTTCCCAAAGGCAACTACTCTTTTCATTCAGGGGTTGATTACTCCAAAGATAGTGCAATTTCTAAATCTCAACTGGAAAAAGTATCAGCTGCAAAACCCCACCTCTCACATAAATTCAGACACTTGAGTGTGCCCACCATCAACCCTTGACTTTAGGCACAGTACCACAATCATTCCTACACTGAGAACAGAAGAATACAGAACACAGTAGGTTATCTTAGTTTTCCTTTGGAGGCCTGTCCTGCCTTCTCAATTAATTATATAAATCCTGAATTAAAGGCACTCAATCCCCCTACTGTGACTGGATGACTACTTTTCAAAAAATCAACCATGATATGTTCCTTAAAAGCACATGCTCTGAAAATGGACTTACACTGTCACTACCAATTTAGGCGAGAGTGAGATTAAGGAGTGAAAGGAAAGTGGCTCCATTAGAACCATCCAGGCAATTTACAATGGCTTCTCTGTGGTTGTGAAGTGAATATGAATTAGTAACAACATTTAAGATCGTGAATAATAAAAGAGTTGCATCCCAGGTTCTACCACAGCTTGAAATGCTCTTATTTTGAAAATGCCACTTGTGCTAAGGTTTAATTAAATGAAAAAAAAAAAAAAACCAAAACAACTTGTAAATGAAAAGGATCTAAATACAGAGGCAACAGAGAGAAATCACAAAGGCCAGAAGTGCTGTTATCCTCTGCATTATTCACCAACACAGGAGCCCCAGGGCTCAGGATCACAGTGCTTAATGTATTAATTTTTTCCTGGCCAGTCCCTGAAAGCATCTGCATCCACTATTTCAGGACTAAAAGGACTTATGCAATGCTTTGCTAGGCTTATAGAGATGAGTACACTTTTCTTCTCAGCCAAATCCCTCTTTTCATAGACATTGTATCTCTGAAAGCATATCTACAAAATTACCACAACACAACAGTAAAACTGCACTTGGCCTCAGAAAATATAAATGTAAAAACCATACACAGTATTTACTAAATATATTGCATTAATACATTTATAGTTTAGAAATAATGAAGTTCCCACCAACATTATGCATTATTTAATATAATACTCCATATTTAATTCTGAATTTCTAACTATCTATTGCTGTGCTCTATGTAAATTATACTGCATTGAAAAATCAACATTTTTATTTAGATTCTCCTTTGTAATTTTCCTGGCAGTAAGTACTAAGTCATTTACTTATATCCTTGGAAAATGCTGTGTGTGTAAATGTTGGTATAATCTGGATTCATGTTTCTAAGCCAAGTAATAAATGAAGTGAGTTGTTCATTGCAGTATTTATAATGAATTTTGCCCGCTGCAGAATGAGACATATTGATCAAAAATCTTTCATTGAAAACAGCTACTGCAGCCAGTGCAGCATGGATGAGCTTAGGCTTCAAGATGGAATAGCTACAAAGACAAATTACTAAGATGCTCAGAAGTACTGGGAGGATCTTTCAGGAGAGACATTTAAAATAGCTTGTGCTTTTTGCCTAGTAGATTTAGAAGGGATATATGTTCTCTATTGAAAAAAATAGGGAAGGGAAGGGAAGGGAAGGGAAGGGAAGGGAAGGGAAGGGAAGGGAAGGGAAGGGAAGGGAAGGGAAAGGGAAGGGAAAGGGAAGGGAAGGGAAGGGAAGGGAAGGGAAGGGAAGGGAAGGGAAGAGGGAAGGGAAGGGGGAAAGGGGGAGAAAAGGAAAAGGAAGAAAAATGAAACTGCAGGACTAAATTTCTAACTAACAGATTATTTTTATCTGGAGAGAGCCTTCAGATGCTAGTAATGGGAGCAGAACTCATTGCAAGAGTTTAATCAGGTCATTAAAATGGCCATGTAATATGATTACAGACAGAGCAGGAGCAAGTCCCCCTCTAGAGCAGGGAAGTGTGATCTCACACAGAGTTGTTATGGTCAGTCCTAATATCATCTTTCTTTGGGTTAGCACTTCAGCATAAACATATGCTGAAGCTTCACTGATTTCTTTGAACATTTACAATCTCTGTTGCCTACCAGGACAGTCAGTCAGAGAGTATTTGGAGCTTCAGGTAATGTATGAGATAGCTGCTATATTCTTTTTTGTAGAAGCAGTGCCTTGCCAGAGTGCTGGTAAGTTACTTGATTATTTTCACTGACACGTGAACTGCTTAAATATGAAATGCTTTTGTTAGGAGAAAAGTAAAGGCCAAACATACTGATTTGTTTTGCATTTTTCAAAATATTTGTATTTTTATTACCTCTTCTATTTGTATTTTAGAAAAATAATAAATATATACATATATTTATGTATATATATCATTTCTTTTTACTGTGCAATTTCCCATCAATTTGAAGTAAAGATTAAAATTGATGGTAGTGCAGCAATAACATTAAGGCACATACAATGGGGCAAAATGAAGAATGAGAAACTAGTAAATTTTACGATTGAAGCATATAATTTTTAAGTTTAATGTTAGTATCAGAATCAAATTCTCTCAAAGTACTTCATCAAAGTATACTTAAAATGCACACACAGATACAACTATGTAATTAACTTGCACTGTTCACTGCAGGAACACCAAGTGCCTGCCCAGGTTTCCCTGGTCACTTTTTCTTCCTCCTCTAACTGAATCCTTCCTGCCTGTGAGCTTTCCTGGGCCAGCTTCCCCATGAATCCCAATGAGATGCCCGCTGTCGCCTGTGCAGAACAACCTCCGGGCTGTTCCAAAATAAAGCTGACGTCACGGCCAGGGACTGACAGTGCTCAGCTCATGGCCTGTGTGTGCCTGAGCAGCACGTCCCACCCTGCACTTGCACCTGGTGCTTCACTCTGTTCGCCCCTGTCAGTGACCTGAGGTGGGTTGTCATTTAAAGCCAACCATTAGCATGAACTGTGCAGCCTGTTCTCACATCTGACTCTCAATAAATCTGTAAAGCCAAAGTGCTGAACATAAAGTGGGCATAATAGACATTTCAAGCGATTATGCACATGGTCATTAGTGCTTTGCTGAATTGCGATTTTGCACCAATTATTTTGGTACTGAATTTTCCAAATGTCCATTGTGACTTTCTATGTTCCTTGTCAGGCATAGCTGACAGCTTTCTGGTATTAAAGAATGATTCTTTCAATTAGATGATCACAGTAAGTATTATATTACCAAAATGAAAAATAATACTACTATTTTATATAGCATGCCTGTATATATGACATAAAAATGAGTTAAGCAACTATGAGGCCACTCCTGTAACCTGCAAATGTCATTGTCCTTCAAACCTGTTTACACCAACAAAACTGGCAGCACTACGGATTTACAGTCAGCCAACTAAAAGCAGAGTGTTTGCTTCTTTTGCAGAATGGAGTAGTGTTGTTTATGATTAGACATGTTGAATACACTTTTCTGTTTTCAACATGAAACAAAATAATGGAAAATAACAAGATTTTCAAGTGCATTCTATTAGGATATCACAATGTTACATAGGATATGAGTCACATTATATGTTTTATATTTTAGTTGTATTTTTACTTGCATAAAATACTCAGAAAAAAAGAATGAAAAGTAGGGTATGGCTTGCAAAATTTTACTTTTTTTGATTCAGAGGCATTACATATTACATAAATATATGTTATAGTGTGCCTTTCATCTTAGCTTAGCTTTGTACAGAATGATTCAAAAAACTAGACTCTCTATAGGGTGAAAACAGTCTTAAAATAAAGGCCATGTATGTTTTAAGAAATAAGTAATCCAACCACCTAATTTTGCTACTTCTTTTATTTAATGTTTTTCCAATCAACAGGCCAAGAAAACAGGCACTAGCTGCCAGCAGTTGAAATTGTCAGGAAAGAAAAAAATCAAGTACCTCTAAGTTTCATTTTGATTTCCATGAAGATATTAGAAAAAATATGGCAGGAATTTTAAAACACTGTATTCAAACTGGATACACTTTCTCCTACTTCAGTTTTGCTTATTTAATCACATTTAGCTGTCAAAGTAACTCTACTTACACAAACTGCCTTTTCTAAGCTGACAGTGAAATATCTTTCATTAATAATATTATTTTGTACTACATGAAAAAAAGAATCCCATTATATTTATACATGGATATTGTTTATTTCCCCCATGTTGTTGCCTGCTCTAATGAATTTTACGCGAAAAAATGTGTTATTCTCTTGCTTGCTTGACCCATTTCACTTCATTTATTACAGAAATGAACATGTTATAAATTTTTGGGTTGTAGGGTTGTTGTCTGGTTGGTTGTCTGTTTTCCTATCATTTTCCAGACCTTGAGCATAGGACAAAGACCTGAGGGCGTGTGTACTCTAAGATCAGCTGTGACAGGAACTCCTCTCATGGTCCTGCATCAGTCATTCAGCGAGGGGTGATGGATTTTGTCAACCTGAGCACAGCACACCCCATAAGCTGCTTCAGTAACAGAAGACCCCCGAGGAGCTCTGTCTCAGAGAGTTCTTCTGAGAGCCACTTCCTTTCCCTAGTTTCCATCCCATCAAAGATTTGCTTTGATGCTACCCTCCACAAACAGCAAACCATGATACATCTGGGTTTGCTTCATCTGAGCATCACCCTGGGGAACAATCTCCCCAAGACAAGGAGAGGGACCCTCCCACTGGAGCCACACAGTCCAGGGCCAGGACAGCTCTCCATCTCCTGATGAGAATGTACAACCTGATGAGTTTGCTAATGTTGTTTTTCCTCATTGGTTCTCACGAGCTTTTTCAATCCCAAAGGGATAATACTAAATGGTGTGGCAGGAAAATAAGGAGTATGGAGGGCAATTTTGTATCTTTTTATTACAGAAACAAATTTTGAATGCTTAATTAACATCAAAGCTAAACATTTTCCCTTCATTTGTCATTTTAAGGTTTCCTTCTTTACAAATACTCTTCTGGTCTACCTACCTAGTTCTGTAAAATGGCAGGAGCTGGTACTAAGAACTGTACAACTTTGAAAGAAATATTTCGATCCAAAGTTTTCAAGTTTGCAGTACTACCAAGAAGTATAACTGACCATTTATATTTCACTGTTTTTAACAAAGGTTTCTTTCAACTTGGAACGGAGAGGCAAAAATTCTAGATTGCAAAATATCCAAGAAAATAATACATTTTTATAAAGAATGACACTTCTAAGAAATATCTATGCCATACCTTGGAATATAGGTATTGAGCTCTATTTCAGCCATGAAAAAAAGTCAGTAGGGCACTATAACTGAAACCTCAGCAAAAATCATCCTAACCAAACCACATTTTTGATAATAATGGGTAGAAGACTGGGAGGGAAAAAAAAGGCAGGAAAACATGTTTAACTAGAATACTTAATGTAGCTATTAATTACATGTAATAGTAAACAACTTAGTGGGAAAAGCAGCTTTAATACTTCCTCTTCATTTTGAAAATAAAGTTTTCAGTTAGAGGCAATATTAATATAAATGCAAGGACAATTTAATTCACAACCCACATGAGCATTGTTTAAATGGCGTTAAGTCAGCATCTCACAAAATGCCTTGAACAAATAATATGATCTCAATGCTATGGCACATAATTCTATAATGTACAATAAAGTCCATTGCTATGCATCATTGCAAACCTCCAGCTTACACCAACAATATAACCTGAGTAACAAAAACAATCAAGGCCCTTTTCAATTGAAAGTAATGTAAAAAAGAAAAAAAAACACCAAACCAAACAACCCAACAAAACTATGAAAGAAAAATAACAATGTGAATGGGAACACCCATTTTTCAACCTATTCTATTCTGATGACAGCCCAGAGATCCCATTTGGATTAAATGCACTGGGTGCTGCCCTAAGAATGGCCTCAGTAATGTGGACTCTAATAAATGTTTACAACTTTAAATGGACAAATATCCCTTTGAACTTCAGAGGATGAAGTATATAAAATCACTTCCAACAAAGAGAAAGAAACAGGGAAACACTCCCTGGAAATTTTGTTACTGAATTTTAAAAATCCTTCAGTAACCAAAATAATAAAGAAAAACAAAACAGGCCATAGGGCACAAATTTAACCCTGTCCACTTCCATCTTTGTGTCCACAACTGTCTGTCAGGGGGATTACTTTCTCTCAAATGTCACTAGTTTTATGTATTTGGTGTAAAAATTCACCATACTTGGAAAAAGTATGCAGGTGACAATAATGTGTGGAAGATTAATAGAGATGACAGGCTGCCATCCTTAGGGAAAAGAAAACTGCTGTTGTGCAGTCCGTCTTCTGTTGAAAGCTAACGGGAAAATTTTCTGCTTGTATGCGGAGAAATAAAACAGGCACTCCTTAAAAGAACACACTGCCTAAGAAAATGCTGTGTAACACGTAATGCTTCCACACTGATCTTTAAACAAAGCAACATGAATTGGAGCACTGCTCCTGATGAGATGGCCTCCACCTTGGACTCAGGAGAGCTTTCAGATTTGGCTGGGAGTGGCCTGAGGACTGTGTGCTGAAAGCCAGCAAGAAGAGTGGCCAACAGCACACCAGGAAAGTGACAGAAACACAGACTGACAGGGGTAACATCTCTCATGGCAGAGTTATTTCCTATATAGTGATGCACTGAAGAGGGGCTACAGTACTGAGTGCTTTCCAAAAGCCCTCATTAGTCTTTACATTACGTGCATTAAGATGAGGCATACTTGCTTCTTTTAAAAATACTTTCCCTGTAAATATTTGCATTTGGTAAGGAATATATGTGAGTTTCACCATATCAGTGCAGAACCTGGATAGTATGGGGTATGGCCTGGCTAAGGGACCCTTTTTTCCAGAGGTGATTAGGAGAAAAGGTTATCATTGACATTTTACTTGAAGAGTAAAGCCAGTTTGTAAAACTGCTGAATGCAGCCAAACCTCTGCACTGAAAATTAATGAAATAGAGCAATCCTAAATACATCGGTTATTGATCTTGTAACAATTACTCATTCATTCAATTATTACTTCTTCCTGGACTTCTACATTCTGAGCTCATGGGGAGTGGAGCATTGCTCAGGGCCAGGCACAGGAACCAGCACAAACCACAGAACCTGCCAGCTCCACGTCTGGCAACAAAGACACTGCCTGCTCTGAGGAGGCAGAAGGAGCACTGTGCAGCAGCAAAGGATGGACAACTGCCCACTCAAACAACCCTGAGTGTTAGCTTTACTTCTATTAAAGAGTCCTCTGGGGAGAAAAACTGGAAGAAGCAGTTCAGAAAATATGCGTCAGTATGACGACAGCATTATCCACAGCAGTGATCATCCATGGACTTAAAAGGCAGTCCATAGACCACCTCTATCCTTCATCCTCCATTCTTCCTCTGATCTGAATGCAACCAAATTATTCTGGGGCCATGGAAGTGATACTGTAGGGACCTTGCCCAGCTTCTGTGTCCCACAGTGTCAGGTATCTCAAAATCCTCCCTATGAAATGGATGTGAAAGGAAGCGGCCCCAGTGCAACTCCTCATCTCTCCTCTCTTTTTCCTTTTTACCTTAAATCCCAGACAATATGTAGACTGTGGAAATAAGTTCCTTGGACAAAGGAACTCCAACATGACAATGAGGGGAATCGTTAACACCTCATGGGACAACATGGTGAAGTGCAGACTTGGCTGGTGTAGTTCTGGATCTAGTCCAAATTGGATGCAACGCCACAATGTCAAAACTGGACTATGTAGAAAAGACAACAGAAAAAATTTCCATGTCACAGCCTGCTGGGTGGGCTTACAAACTCTGGGCCCTGTCATCTGAGACCTAACTTCATGATGCTATTTTCCAGAGGATAAACGTCATTATAATTTTGCTGAGAAGTTTTTCCTCCTTTTGAGAAGTGAAGGGATCCATACTTGATAGGTTTCAAAATTAATATCCCTCTTTTTCTTAAAGCTAAAACCCAATTACTTTCTAAGTACTTAGGAAAGTCCAATATGTTAACTGCTGAGAAGGTCATAGCAATTTAAATACCTAAAGAATAAAGAAATGCTGCTTAAATGGCTAACCTTTCTTAAGTGATTTCTTAAATTGCCTGAAAGTTATCTGGTCACTAGAAGTACAAGAAAATAGGAAGCAACATATTGTTGTACAAGCAGGAATTAATGAAATCTCACATGCAGCAATTTCCAGTATAAGCACTGTGTTCCTGGGTTCACCAAGAGCAGGCTGGACAAAGGAAAAGCCTCCTTTAGACACCACAGGGCTTAACACCTTTCAGTTTTCTAGGATCATTCTAAAAAACCAGAAAATATTACTAGTCTTGTCTGAAGCAATTTTATTTTTTTTTAAAGGCTTTATTGCTCATATTAAGTTGCATACATTAATTTGTTAACATGGCAGCAATGGCACAGATTTTGAAAGGTCTCTAATTTATGGGTATGAAGTAGAGCTATGTAAATAATCTGCAATTAATATTTAATTTACTGAATATTGACCTTTGCTTTTTTCTCCCAAAGTACCTAGCAGCAGATTCTTTGATGTCAATGCCTTTTACTTGGGATCAGCCAGTGAGCTGAATTTCCCTAGTGTTTATTGATCAGAATGTTAGTTCACTTTCTTGAGTGGATGAGCATTTTAGGCACAAGGAATCAGCTAAAGTAGATTACCAGGGGTATTTCTGGATGTGATTCTAAAGTTTTCTAGCAAAATTTGATTGTTCAAATACTGAGGAAGCTCCTAGAAAAGGGATGAATACAGAAAACCCATTAACTCACCCTGTGCCTGCTCTACTGGTTCCCTGTACTGGTGGGCTAGGATAGAGTTAATTTTCTTCACAGTGTAAGGTATTTTGGCAGTATTCTGGACCATGCTGGAAACAGTGTTGGCAATACCAAGATGTTTTTGCTATTGCTGAACAGTGAGCCAAGGCCTTTTCTGCTCCTTACCCTACCACACCACCGAGGAGGCTGGAGTTGCATGGGAGCTGGGAGTGGACACAACCCAATGGGGACAGCTCATCCCAACTGACCCAAGAGACATTCCATACCAGATGGCATCATGTTCAGCATATAAAGCTGGGGGAAGAAGAAAGAAGAGGGGGACATTTGAAATGATGGTGTTTGCCTTCGTAAAATGGTGTGGTTTGGAAGGGACTTTAAAGACCACCTAGTTCCAACCCCCCTGCCGTGGGCAGAGACACCTCCCACAAGACCAGGTTACTCAAAGCCCCATCCTACCTGGCCTTGAACACGTCACGGATGAGGAGTCCATGACCTCTCTGGGCAACCCATTCCATTGTCTTACCAGCCTCACCATAAAGAATTTCTTCCTAACATCCAATCTAAATCTACTCTCTTCCAATTTGAAGCTGTTGTTCCATGTCCCATCACTACATACCCTCCGAGTCCCTCTCCAGATTTCTTCACAGGTAATCAATTACATATGATGAAGCCCTACTTTCCTGGGGAAGGCTGAGCACCTGGGAAGGGCCCATGGGAAGTGGTAAATTAATTCCTTAGTTTGTTTTGCTTGAATGTGTAGCTTTACTTATTAAACTGTGTTCATCTCAGCCCAAGGGTTTTCTCATTTTACCCTTTCCGTTCTGTCCCCCCATCCAACCAGTCGGGGAGTGAGTGGCAGGGTAGTGCTGAGTTGTCAGCTGGGATTAAACCACAACACTTTCCAAATAAATATTCAGCCTACCTTTCCCCAGCACCCTGCCTTGTACCCAGGTGCTCTAAAACCATGTGTTCTCATGAAGACATCAAACCTTTCAAGTCCCCATTGACACTGCTGGAGTGACATCAGCTTTCTGGAAATTAAGTGATCATGGTCCTTGGTCATTCATTTTTCTCTGTTTAAGTTAAATTCTAATTATTTTAAAAAGGCAAACTCCTTTTTAAAATTACACAAGCATTTTTATAGTACTCATTTCTAGGCTCATGAACCCCTATTTCTCATACCCCACGCCTTTTTTTTTTCTTAATGAATTCAAATTTGACTTGAAGATGTAATGTGGAGCATTACAGAAAATGCAAGGGAAATAATAGAATAGGCACAGCATTGCAGTGGGCAGGTCAATGAAGATGACTTGTGGGTTGAAAGGGGATAATGTCAACCTGGCAGATTTGCCTTAGAAGAAAATCAGTGAGCAGATGCAAAACAAAGAATAGGATCTTCTGACCCAAGCGTGTCTTTTGTTTGAGAGGACATTTCTCCAAAGTTCTCCCTTTATTACAACACATTTCAAACTGCCAGAAAAGAGAGTGAGGAGAACAGGCCTTAGTCTTTCCCATGACCTTACACCATGGTTGCAGAGATGTGGCACGTAAGACCACTTCCAATATAAATATTGGATTTCATGGCATAAAAGCTGTCCTCAGACAGAAATACATCTCAGTATATACGAAAAGGCACTAAAAATCTCTTTCACCACCTCTGTGTTAAAAGGAATGGCAAAAATCAGTAAAGATGATTACTCAGATGAATACTCCAGCTTACTTAAAAAGTAATGTGTTTATCCATACCACTCAGACTCGAAAGACAGTAGAATATCTGATGCATGCTTGAGGAGAAGAATTGTTCAAAACTAAAGCAAGCAGAAAAATGTTTAATTCACAAGCATGGTTTATCAGCCACGCTCCCAAGCGAGTGTCATGAATATTTTCCTGACTCCAGGCACTGAGGATATTCTTTGTTAGTTCTCTATAGTTATTCCATGTATGCAAAAATAAATTAATTAAGCATTCTGTTATAGCTTAGAAGTTTCTAGAATGAGTGTGTGGCCAGGAACCAGTGCCTTCTGTCTACTGAGAAACAGGAACTTAAGCTCATGGAAGAGCTACTCCCTGGGACAGGCCCAGGTGAGAAGACACTTCTGAAAGGGCTTTGATGTTTATTTGTATATTCTGGTTTTGTGGGATAGTGCCTCATATCTACTGAATTACATCACTTTAAGCCATCTTCTGCCACTTCACCTTTCCAGGATTTCCAGAATTTCCCAGCATTTTCCAGAATTTCCCAGCAGGATTTTTATGGCACTGCAGACTGGTCAGGAGGCTGCAGGCAACTGTTAGACTGGCTCTTCCTTCCTCACCAAGGAGGAAGTGCCACTCTGTACCTCCTCTTTTAAGCAATAAATTCTTGGAGGAAAATCTGGATTCTCATGTGGAATATTATGCTTTAAGAGGCAATTTTCTCAATGAAAGTACAAACTCTGTGAACTATGCAGAGCCATGTCTCCTTGCACATGCTTTGGAAGATGGCACTCTGGGGCCGTGGTCAGGACAGGCGGCAGAACAATGACGCAGCGGCTGCCGCCAGTCCCCTGTGGGTTTTGGTAATGTGAACAGTGTGTGCCTGTGAAAAAACACTGCGCTGTGCTTCCGAACACTGGCCATGTATTCCACAGCACCCTTTCATAGGGTTTGCTCTGGAAATCAAGACCGACAGCTTGCGAGAACTTGGCACCATGCCTACTCTTCTGAGCCCCAGGCTGCCAAAGCCCAGCGATTAGAGAAGAGAAAAGGGCTTTCAAGCACAACAAGAAAGGACACAGCAAGTAAGACAACTGCTGTGTACACAGCAGTGATGCTGGTGGCCTGAAATGAATACTGCTGACTAGTTGGCAAAATGTCTAGAAGACTGAGAAGTTCAGTCGAGCAGCAAAACTGGGGATTGAAAATACTGAGAAACTGCAGAACCAGATATTAAACCAACTCTGTTTAAACATGCAGACATGATGATACTGGCATTCAGAGTATATATCAGAGGTACAAGAAGGATTTAGAAATTTCTAAACATTATATGAAACAAAGGTACATCCAATTAAGGGTAACTGGGCGACAAATAAAACCTAGCCAGAAGAAATGAAAAACTATTTAAGAAATTAGCAGTAGTCACAGAAGTAACATTAACCCCCTCAATTTTGATAAAATACTTGGTCCACAATCCTAGCCATATGCCAAGAACCATATTACAGACAAGACAGGCAATTACCCAAGCAGTACAAGGCACAGAACATGGAACATGCCAGGACACACCAGTGGATATGCGAAGTTGAGCAAACATAAAAGGTGGGAGTAAAGTATGTGGGATGTGAAGGTCAAAGTTCACAGTACAAGGCACATGAGATACCCTCAGGCACTTTAAATGGCACTAGACACTCATGTTTAAGCAAATCAACACCTAACACTGACCAGAGAATAATTCAGCTTGCCCTAAGACAGACATCTCTATTTTGTCAGATGAAGAGATAACTGCACCCTAGTGATGGTACTCATTAAATCACCACCCATTCCAACAGGGTTTATGCACTTTGTTTCCATAGAACCAACTACATTTATGCCTCTGAAGCAGGAGCTGTATTTATGCACAGCAGGAATTTAGATGAGATGGCCAAAACTTTGTTTGGTCAGTGGCAGTGCAGAAGATGGACTGCAGAAGCGAAAGCAGAGCAGGACCCTGATAATAAAACCATTTCCAAGGTTTGCATGGCGTTGGCAGGTACAAGGTTGTTTATTTTTTCCAAAATTATACATTATTCAATCTCTAGTAGACAGTATTCTTTTTCTTGGGTGAAATCCACATACACTTACTAGCTTCATTAAATTTTTTTAGAAGTCTATGTTTTCTGATGTACCATGAGAGAGACAACGCCATACCCATTATTAATTCAATTATTCCTCTTTACTGCAGCTAAATATGTTGGTCATTATATTTCTCTTTTTTTCAGAAGTTTATAATGGACAAATGATGTTATTAAAAATATGATTATTTTCTGTTTTCAGAACCATTTTTAGTTTCAGAGTTCACATAAAAATTGAAAAGAAAATTATATGCTGTCCTGCAGAATATTTTATACCACATTGCAACCTACATATTTTCTAAGAAAATATCACTTTATATTTCAATGTTCTTTTTATATTATGTTGCAAAAGTACTTCGTGATGTCACTTTTACAAAAGCTACTTGACAGGTCTTTCCTATCCATGTCAAAACAAAATTGAAATGCAGTATTTAGTATTTAAGGGCTGATCACCTAAACCAGTAGTCTGCCAGAAACATGTTTATGAAATGTCTAAAAAGAATGCTCCAACCACTTTTGAAATTATATTCATAGGATTTTGGAACAACAGAAAAATAAAGAGAAGCAATTAAAAATGGAGATATAAAAACATTTTTCATTGTAGAAGACAGTCAAAAGTTAAAAAAGAGATAATAAGATAATGATATATAATTGTATAATAACTGCAATTTGAGGTTTATTATGTTCTTTTGCACATGATCATCATGAGAACCAAGTAACCTATTTTTTATTTTTTAATGAAAATTTAGAAAACTATAAACAGTAATCTAGTACTTAGGAACTGTTATTCTTACTTAGGAACTACTACTCTTAACCATCTTTGGCAACATTGATCTTAATGTCTGATTAAGGTAAGAAAAACTTACCTTTTTTTTGCACAAAACCCTTGTCTTTCTCAGGCTCAATAAAAAAGTTCTCTGCAATGATGACACTATAGCCTGTCAAAAATTAATCCCACTCAAGCCTGTTAATGAGATATTGATATGCATATGAACACATTAAAAACTATGGTACAGAACAAAGAGTGGGAAGATCTGGAAATAACAATAATAATCTAACTAGGTAAGAATCATGTGCAAAACTGAAAACTATACTACTGATTTTTTTTCAGACATAAAATCTGAGACAATAGATATTTCCTACACTGGTATCTATTTGAGCAGGAAAAGCAGAATGCAAATAAATGACGTTGGAGATTTTCTTCTACAGAACCCCTTCCAAAGTTGCTGAAGAAGCTACCCAACTATATCAGGACTTTATTTAAACACAGGTTCAAATTCAAAGTCAAGCTTTATGATCAGACTATCCATGAAGATAGACATAAACATTCGGGTCAGATGTTGCACATCCAGGTATCTTTATGCCTTCATAAATTAAATCTGCATTTTCATAATACAATAATAGAATGGTTTGGGTTTGAAGGGACCTTCAAGATCTTCTAGCTCCAACTGCTGTTACTGGGTAGGGACATCTTCCATTAGGCCAGGTTGCTCAAAGCCCCATTCAGCTTGGCCTTGAACACCTCCAGGGATGGGACACAACTTCTCTGGGCAACCTGTTGCAGTTCCTCACCACGCTCATCAGAAAAAAAAGTCTTCCTAATGTCCACTCTAAACCTACCCTTTTTCAGTTCAAATACATTGTTCCTTGTACAGTCACTACAGGCTCAGGTAAAAAGGATTTCTGTGTCTGATTTGTAAGCCCCCTTTAGACATAGAAGGCTCCTCAGAGCCTTCTCCAGGCTGAGCAGCCCCTGCTCTCTCAGCTGTTCTCCTTAGGAGAAGTGATCCAGCTGTCTGACCTGGTCTGGAGCCACTCTAACCTGCCCATGTGTTTTGCATGCTGGGAAGCCCAGAGCTGGGCACAGTACCCCAGGTGGGGTCAAATGAGAGTGGAGTCACAGGCAGAATCTCCTCCCTTGCTCTGCTGGCCATGCAGCTCTTGATGCAGCCCAGGATGTGGTTGGTTTTCTGGACTGCAGGTGCACATTGCTGGCTCATGTCCAAGTTTGCATCCAACTATTTCACTATACTCCACAGTGATGTGTTACCATTGCTGGCCATTTCTATGAAAACGTGGTGTTGCACACATTGAAGTAGTATTCGCACCACCTGATCTCAGGCATGGAGCTTAGCTAGCACCATGAGAACACTGATCACTCCTGGGCCAGCCAGCAGAGCCCAACAGGCTCTCCTGAAGGAGGGCAGGACGCAGCACCGAGTTCACCTGCAGTGACATGAACAGCAGTGCATGAAAAAGGTGAAGTTTCTCCTGCTTTAATGTCTGAGCTTACTGAAACTTCAGAGACATGCACGTTGTTTGCAGAACTTAGGATATCCATGTCAGGTCAACACCAGGGGCTATGCAGGTACAAAAAGAACAACTATCTAAAGGGTTAGACGTCCAGATTAAATAACACTTCTGAACTGAGAATAAAGTAATGAACAAGACAGAAGTAAAATTCTATCTTAAAAAAAAAACAACAAAAAAGACTAACAAAACCCAAACACATGTAAATAACTACAAGCAGCTCAAAGTTCCAACTAATGACTACAGAAATCCAGTCACCAAAGGCATCTAAAAAAAGTATAAAAGAATAAACAATATAAAATTACCACTTTATGCGTAGTCTCAGCATTTTTGGTTTTATCCCTTGAGATGCTAAAAGCTGACAGAATAATTGCTAACATTTCCAGTCATTTAGATACACTCATACTAGTCCAGAAGCATGTGCATCTTCTTAATGACACTCAACTGTGGCCAATTCAACATATAAAGAATGACTTTTCTATATTTTAAATTAAAATGAGAGCATACATTACAAATCACAGAAACAAAGGAACAAACTATCATAAATATGTCATGGGGTATGGAAGAAATCCCAGTTTTTCACGCTCCATAATATTTGAGTCTTAATGCAATGATGCTTCATTTAAGTCTATAAACCCTTTTCTCTGACTTACACAAAATGAAAGAAACAAATCAAACTCAAGATAGGAAAACCCATTAGATTGGTACCACCTGTTATAGCTTTGTTGCAATTCTTATCTAAAAAGATTCTCAGATTTCCTTTCTAGGATCTGGAATCTCTTCTAATATTTGCCTACAATACTCCTCCTGAACTTTCACCCCATACATAAAATATATTCCAAAGACATAAAAGAGTTGTCCTTTTTTTGTTCTTTTCTTTCTAATGACGTTTCTTCATACAATGCAACAAGAAATATTTCCACAAATATCTTAGCAAAATTTAATTAGGCATGCTGAATGGAGACACATAACATATGCTTCTGTGCTAGCCAATGTATTATGAAAAGTTATTTGATACTGTGTTTCATGGTATACAGTGATAACTTATGTGTGAGAGAAAACAAATTCTCTCCTCAATCACACTAGCTTTTTCAATTATCCAAGAATGTTATTTGCTCCTCTTTCTCCTATCAATTTTATAAATCACTGAATACTATTTCCAGAGCCAGGAAATGACACTCGATGAATTAATAATTCATTGTAACACGACAACTCCTAGATTTCACTTCTGTACTACATTCTACAAATAGTATAAAACAAAATGTGAAAATTTTCCCTTATTGCTATATAATATAAGCAAAATGTATAGTTGTGACATGGAGAAGCCCAGTTTGCAAACAAAAGTCCATACAACAAATCATAAGCCCTTTCTCACTGAAGCCCATGTGAAAAAAGTAACTTCAGTTTATATAGCAGGGTTCTTTTCTGCATTCTTGTGCTACACTTGTAAAATCCCTTCACCTATTTTTAATTATAGACTATTCCCTTCATTAATAGATTTCCAGTATACATTTGAAATGTATTTTTGTACATGTATTAAGCCAAAATTCCATATACACCTAATTCTAAGTAACGTTTTTTGCTATACTTGAAGTACTTTTGGAACCTTTTTAATAAACTATTCTATCAATCCATAGTACTGATATACTTCAATGAAATGAATGTAACCATTTTCATTTAATCATGAGCTTGCATTAAAATTATTGTAGCTGAATATGTACCTATAGATGATAATGCATATTCTATATTTTGTACACTAAGCAGAAAAGTAATAAACTGTAAACCCTAAAGAAAAAAAACCATAACAGTTACTGTATGTGAACCTCATTAAAAAACTCCACATTTTATAAGTTCATCCACTACATTTTTAAAATTTTTATGCAGAATATATAATAGTAATGTTTCCTGTACAAACTTCAGAATAAGAAGCAGTGATAACTGCCTGTATCATGAAAGGGAAAGCAAATCTGCAGATTCAGTTAAGAAAGACAAGAGAGAAGGTGTCAGAAAACAGACAAAACCAATGACAGCCATTTCAAATACAGGCATTTTAAAACATGGGGACTCATATCACAGAGTCATGGACTCACAGAATGGTTTGTGTTGGAAGGGACCTTAAATATCATCTGCTTCCAACCCCCTTGCCATGGGCAGGGACATCTTCCACTAGACCAGGTTGCTCAGAGCCTCATCCAACCGGGCCTTGAACTCTTCTGGAGATGGGGCATTCACAAATTTCCTGGGCAACCTGTTCATGCCTCACCCCCAGAGTAAAGAATTTCTTCCTAATATCTGATGTAAACCTGCCCTCTTTCAGTTCAAAGCCATCACCACTTGTCCTGTCACTACAAGCTCTTGCAAGTAAATAGTCTCCATCTTTGTTGTAGGTTCCCTTCAGCTACTGGAAGGCTGCAATTAGGTCCTCATCACAAATTATCCGGGGTCTGGATCATGAAGGGGGCAAAAAAAAATTAATTCAAGGTTTAATATCACATATTTTTTCTTTACCACACACTTTTCAGCACGATGATTGAGCCTTCTACTTGAAACTAGTTGAAGAAAAAGCTTCCCATATCTAACTGGGTGATGACTGCAAGAGATTCATTTCTGTAGAGCATGTTTTAGCAATTGCAGCTAAATCTTCCAAAGAATAAACTAAAATATTAGTTCTGTTTGCAACAGGTGACTCCCAGGGTTTGGCCTTGAAATAGTAAAACAGAATTAATAATTTATTGTCAAACTATTTAAGAGTACACATTTGCTACATCAATTTAAAGAAATGTGCAACATTACTTTTGGACTTACATATGTAACTGTGGATCAAGTCTCTTAACAGCTAGAGGCTCAATATAACCAGTTTTACACTGGAGTTGAGAGTTACATGGATGGCTAATTATATTTTTAATTAAGGAAGTAAGACTTGCTGGACATTCCCTACATCTCCTTATTCTATAAACAGACCCCCAGAGAAAGATTAGCAACACAATTCAAAGGAAACATCCCTTTTCTTTCTCTCTCACGCCAGATAAAAAGCATTTGGTAACAGACTTTTTCAATATGAAAAAATTAAGCAGGACCTGTAGCTGGACAGAAAAACAGAGAAGTTTTTATTTATTTTTTCACCTCGCTTCAAAAAAATGACTCTGAAGTGAATTCTTTAGAGTTTATAGACACCCCCTAAATCATTCATCTGTTGGAACACTGAAGAACAAACACACAGTGCAGCCATTGACTTTCACAGCAGGGTTTGTAAGCACATGAAGGGAAGACTTGCCTGTAAGGCCAAAATCCAGCAAAGCATTTGCACATTCATAAATTAAAAAAATCCCAGCTGAGTTCCTATGTCTTCTAAACACAGTTTATGAGATCAGGGTCCAGTAAGTGGTAGGGTTACTTCTAAAGACTTGGTTTCAAAGAAATGTCTCAGAGACTGTGAAAGGCAGAAGATGACAGGAGGCAGGGATTAAGGTAAGGCTTTGTGTTGATTTTAATCACTAACTTCTACTCCTCCCGTCTCCTCCATGAATTCGGCAAAAATAAAAATTTATTCTATTTTGGATTATAAATGGACTTGATCTGATTCAAACCAGTAGAATATCTAAGTTCACATATAGATACAATATGGTATCAGTAAAAAAACAGGCAAAAGAGCCTGAAAGCCTTGAGCACATCCACAGATGTAGGGATAGCAGCTCATACATCTGAACGCGGAAAACTCTGAATTTAGTGCAGTAACATGCTGCATTTGTAAAACGATTGGTAATTATCAACAAATTAATTCTCTGTAGACACCTCTAAATCAGATGGACAAGAGCTGTTATCCTTTACTGTGGGGAAAGTAAGAATCTGAGAAAGTCAGAGAATCTGAGAAGTCAGAGCTGTACAGTGGTGGAAAATATAGGAAAACTTTACAGGCTTGCAGACTCCAAATGCCAGCTCCATATTGGATTGAATTCATGTTCACCTCCAATCAAAATAACAGAAACCAGAAAAATGAGGAAAAAGTAAGTAATATCACTTGCAATGCTGATTTCATACCTTCTGATTTCACAGCATATTCAAAATCATAACTGTCAGAGATGCACATATGCCTTACTTTAGCTATGTTTGATAAAACACAAACGTATCTCACACTCAAGCATTCTTGGAAAGAAGCTTGTCAGAGAATACTTCTCTGTCAGAGAATGTTTTTTTTCCAGAGAAGATGAAAGGAAGATGGGGTGGTTTTTCTTGTAATAAATGGCTATAAACTCAAATTAAATCTGTACAGATTTCCTTAAAGCTGTTATTGAGAAGCCACAAATTATTGTGGATTGCATAACAACGGTACTGCAATGAAGTTATATCTCTAAAGTTATATTGATGTTGGGTAGATAAATGAAAAAGGAATGCTACACTACAACAGTAATCAATCTGAAAAATGATCCAGAGACTAATCAATGTCTCTGAATAAGAGAACATTAATCCCTGATGGAGATATTACAAACCAAATAATATCTAACTTAGCAATCTAAATTCCACTCACCATCTTCTTCTATTATGTTTCTTGTGGAACTGAATATCAGGGGACTCCAAAGAGTTGTTGCTCCAAGTCTGATTTTTTTTTTCATTATTCTATTTAATTGTGTGCACTGTAATTTAATTTACTGTAATGCTGCCTCTATTGTGGCAATGCAAAATTCCTTTTAAGAGTAGCTCATTAAAGTATATTAAAAGTATTTATCATGATCCTCAAGAGTACAGATAACATTATGCAGGGAAAACTGGGATTTAATGTAATTGTTACAAATAATTCAAAGCAGTTCTTTCTGCGTTTATCTATATGTAAAACAGGAAGAACAATAATCGTAAAACAAAACACAGCAAGATCAAAGCTGGTTTTTATGAAGCTGTATGTAGATAAATAAAATACTTTGGGATATAAAGTATTTACTCAGAACAGTCACTGTTCTGAAAAAGCATAGATGGGAAAAAACATCAGTTGGGAAAAATATTCAGTCCTGCGAATTGTTGTAAGCAATTGAGTTAATTTACTTTAATTTCCTTGTCTCTCTTGTTTTATCTTCCCATCTCTACATATGAATGTGCTGCTTTATTTCTTCCCACGTTTATTTTTGTTTTAAGAAAACTCACTGCCTGTTCCACAGGCAGTGACGTTTGTGCCAGGACTCACCCTGACAGTGCTGTTCAGGATTGCAAATGCCACATGTGGGAGAAGGGGATGTCCCAGCTGGGTGCACGGTCACACAACCAAACCTCTTGGGAAACACAAGGCACAGGAGTGCCCCTGTGAACAGTGGCAGCAACGAGACACTGTCCACATGCACCAACTGGTTTTCTGACCAATGAAATACAACAGAGCTGAAATCAAGAAGGGTTTGGCACAGGTCTGCATGGGAAACTCAGACTTCTGGATGTCGAATTGGCATCATTGCAGACAGAGGGGAGATTGCAGCTGAGTCACTTGGCAGCATGTTTCTAATGCATAATACATGTGTACACATTTAGAAAATCTTACAATATTCCACAGACAAAAAAATTAAACTGTTTTCAGGTAAAAAAACTACTAAGCATTTACAAGTTAGCAAAACAGAAAGCATGTTAACTTTCACTACTTCAAATAATACATATTTTTCTTTGCTAAGGGCTATCTTTACCCTTCCACATTCCTCTCTTGCCACTTCTTTGCCTTGCCTTCTTTAAAGTTTCATGGTCTTCCATCACCTCCAACTCAGAAAGAATAAAGCTGAAGCACTACCTCAATCTCTTGCCCTTTGGAAGCAGCCTAATTTTGTAGAAAGAAAAGAATGTGTCCCATCTTTCTAAACCCAGTAGTGTAAGTCTCACAAATGTCCTGTCTGAACAATGAAATATGTAAGTCTGTTTTAACATTACATCCAAGGGAGGCAATGAAGATTTTTAATATCACCACTGTGTTACATCAGTAATAAAACAGCATCTGCTTGAGGTCTGATGTGATTCTTCTGTGAGTACAACGCAATTTTCTTAACTATCAGCTTCAGAGTACGAAATTTTTAACACAGAGCTAAATTGCCCTCTTGGCTATTCTGTTTTGAAAATGTCATCACTAATTACATGGAAGCATCACATCACTCCATGAATTGTGCTAGCAGGAGATACTCGAATTGATATATCTTATTGAATCCCTACAACCACTCTAACACCTCACTCTTCAGATTGGAGCTCTAGTCTAAAGATTAATAGAGAACATTTTGGAGAATGCATTTGAATTTCATTTGCTCACTCAGGTAAATACTAAGAGTGATTTATTCCTTGCACTGGTTATTGGCAAAACTGCCACAGGCTTCAGCAGTACAAGAAATGCACTTGGGACTCTCAGAGTGTTAGAGATCTTATGGATCTCCTTAAGCATCAAAGAAGAATATTCCAACAATTTTCAAGTTTTATTTAAATTACAAACATTTGTCATTTACAGTAAACAAGTGTCCCACTTTCCTGGTTGTTTTAACCTGTCTTGGCATGTAACCAATCTATGAACTTTAATTTTTCATCAGTAATTAATATAGGTCTAGGGTAGGAAGATACAGTAATCTCAATTTTTCTGCCAATTTAAATTTTCAAATTTAAAATAAAACCTTGTTTTCCAATATTCCATGGGTATGAAGAAAAGTAAGCATTTTTTATTTAATACCAAACAAATTCATTAAAACTAGTATATAAAAAAGATCAGAGATTTCAGTTCGGTTTCTTTTAATAAGCACACAAACTTGCACAAATTGTTTGGTATTTATAGCTTTTTTCAAGAAATCACAGACAAGTAAGTTACAGAATCAATGAGGTAGACTGTTTCCAATATTTACAGCCCAAAGTTTATAGCCCAAAACTTGTCTCTGAGAGACAAAAAGGCCATGAGGTTTTTTTTTTCATTTGCTCAATTTAGGATTTTTCTCTCCTGGGGAATATTTACTGAGCAAAACACCACCAGAGCAATCTTCACCAAGGTCTTTTCTGTTACCTTTGCCTCAGGGAGACACTGGATAGGAAGTGGTACAGAGATAAATATGATGCTCCTGTGACCCAGCAATTCCTGATGGCTAATTCTTGACTCTGATGACAGTCCAGATCTTGCACCACTGAAAACACACTCCAGTAACTGGGGAACAACATCTACCTTGTGCAACAACCTGTGTCCCTTTTCAGAAACTGACACTGTGTTCATGTGAGTATCTAATTACAAAAAACTTAGCTGCAGTAAATTGGGCTCTAGCTATAATACTAGAATGCTCTAAAAGTCTGTTGACACAAACTCACAAGTACCATCTTTTACAAAAGTGCAACTAAAAAATGTCCAGCTGCCATGAGGGCAGAACAGGTTGCTTACTGAGACACATAAACGACTTCTCTAACGAGACAAAAAATGTCCTGTTCACATACTCCTACAGTGCCCAGGCAGAAAATGCAGAGAAGAACTGGAACCCGACTGGGGAAGTCAACAGACTGCTCCAGTGCCCAATCTTCAGACCTAAATGCTGGAGTGCAGGTCAGAGCTTACAGGCAGCACAAACTACAAGTCACATCTCTAGAGAAAAGACTTTTCTAGAACTTGAGAGACTGAAGCAAGGTGGAAGTCACTGTTCCAGAGACAAGGAGCCGCACTGTCTCATGTATGGCCGGGAAGCAGTAATTTGGTGGACTCTGATACTGGTATCTTCTTCCAGTGTGGATATCTTTTTCCAAACCAAAGAACAGTTTCGTACTGATGCTTTGTCTTTACAGGCTGAATGAAACTCAGCAGAAGCAAAAAAAAAAAGGCAGTACATCATCCCCATTTAGGACATGGAATGATCTAGAGGCTTATTTAAGTATGACTTGAGAAGGCAGCAGGTTTTATATCAAAGTGAAAGGAACACTGTTGACTAATTTGGTGATAATCACAACATAATTTTACTTCAGCTATACTCCTCTTAAAATCGAAGTGATGTCAACTCCTTTTAAAATGGAAGTCCTACCAATCTGTAGAAACATTTAGGAAATGGGTTGCAAATAGATCTTAAGACTTTGGAAGTGACTGTGCGTCTTTTGGGGACAGAAGAGTTGAACATTAAATAGCATGGGAATTTAAAATGGTTAAGAGACAGACATCCCTAGTCACTGTGTAGGAGAAAACGGAAGGAACTGGCTAACAGAAAGACTTAATGCTCAACCATGAATTGGAGCAGTATACCACACACACCTTTCTTTCTCTCTCCACATACACATACAGATAACAAAGCCTGCAAAAAGCTTACCTTAAGCCTAACTCCCCTAAGCAAGGTCAGAGTGGTTACCCATCCAGTCAAAAAAAGCAGACCCATTTTTAACCCAAAAGGAATTGGGTAAAAGGCTGTTTTCTCTGCAGGAAGATGGACTATGTACTCAAATGCATTCTAAAATTCAGAGAGGGATGTAATTGTAAATCTTTGACGTAAATATAATAAACCACCTTTGTAAGGAAAAATCCATACTGCAAAGAAACAAATAAACTTGAGAGAAATGGAAACAAATGGGTTTCCAAAATTTTACAGCACAAACTGAAAGAGCCAGGCACTACTGTGCTGCAGATCATTTGAAACTACATAAATTGAAGGAAAAGAGGCAGTTGCTCTTTCTAGCCAGGTTCAAAACAGATAAGCTTTCTGATATATATGGAACTAACAAGGCATCCTGATCCAGGGATCAGGTATGCAGACAGGACCATTTAATATCAGGAAGGGAAGAATTTATCCCTGTGGAGCCAGTTAACTCTTTTGGCTCAAGGGCCTCATATTTTTGAGCTTGATTCCACTTCAGCCACCAGTCAGACAGACAGCTAACTAATGGAACCTGCAAAAACTATTAAAAAAAAATGCTCCTGTCTGCCAGGAATGTGGTGCTACAAATGTTCTTGGGAAAGGCAACAGTCCCATAGAGAGCAGGGAGGCAAGAGGCATAAAACCCAAAATATGCAGGGATATGACAAGAAATTAAGAGGTTTATGACTCCACATCTAGAAAGAATCTTACTGAATAAACATATTATTTTTGTGCCAGAGGGAGGATAAATGACTAAAAGCACACAGTTTACTGTAATATCCAAAAATACAAATTTAGTTAAAAGGATGTGGCTGAGAAGCAGAGAAGACTACTTGCTTTTTTCTAGGTGTTGCACTCTGGGTAACATGGAGTTTTCTGAAGAAAAGAGAAGGAACAACCTTCTGGAAACAAGCTGATTTGCACAGACCTGAGGAGCTGGTGAAACATAAAAGGGGGCAGAGAATGCATGGACACCTAAGAGGAGCAATGGAAAAGGCATTTTTCATGAAAGTCTCATCCACATGACTTCTCACTAATTGATCCTATAGGCACCTCTAAGTTTAGACAGCAAAATAGTTTCAAGAAAAAGAAAGAAGAAAGTCAAAGGAACGAAAAGTATGTGCTGAGAAGGTGATGCATGGAAGCTTCCCAAGGACTGGCAAGCCCTGGAGACTACTGGTGCTGGTGAAGTAGCACACACTTCTGTCCACGCGTGTTCTGTAACTCGGCCTGGATCCAAGGTGACTGCTCTATGCAGATGATGACTGTGGGGTCACATATGCCTCTGATGAAATAAAGCATTCTCTGACAGACTTTCTGAACACCTACAATTGACCTGCCACTAATGCCCTCTGTTTGCTGAGTATATAGTTAGAGTTGTCTTTCCAAATGTTGCTCTAACCAGGTAATTGTGAGACTGCAATTCAGAAGTGAGACTCAGTAAGGTGAATACCTTGTGAGAATAATTGTCTGCCATTAGTAAAAACCGTAACAATTGTAGTAGTTAATAGAATCAGTAAACGTTTCTAGAATAAAAGCTATTCTAAGAAATATTGGTTGTGATCTGTATCTACCTCAAACTGCCTCCCCTATCAGGGAGAAAAGGAGTTTACAACTCACTAGGGGTGATACACAGAGGTATTTTCCAAGAAACTGCGGTGGTTGAGCAGCTGGAATTTGCTAGAATACAAGTAACACTGGACAAAACAGTGATAAAGATGATCTCTTCTTTTAATCTGCGCCTGCCAACAGATTTCTCTGTATAAGGAAAAGTATTTTATTTAGAATGTCTTTTTCAGGTAAAACCCAGCTTTAGAGTGCGAAAGCCCTTGGCACTTTTTGACATGCTCACTTAAAGGGAAAACTGAGAGAATGCAGATTACAGCAGGATTTAAAGAGTTAACACTTTTTTGCAAATGATCCTGGAAGATTTCAGTTTCAAAAGATGGGGTAGTCTGCTTTTTCTTTGTTTCCTTCTCCTTGCATTTTTCTTTGTTGCTGGTTTGTTATCGTCCTTATAGCCCCACAGCAGCAGTTCATATCAAGAAGCTGGAGATATTTAGGAAGGGGAAAAAACTGTGCTGCAGCAGCAGTGTGCTGTTGTAACTTCTGCTCACATCTTGAAGGCAAGCTGAGGGCCTAATCCCGCTCTTGGTCACAAAACTGTTTGTGGGGTGAAATGGCTGTAAGCTGTAAGGTACCATGGCTGTAGAGATAAAAATACAAAGTCCCTACAACTTTTAAATACAGAAAAGGAAAACCTAACAGAAAAAGACAAAATGGGTGAGCACCAATTAGTGCACTCACTACAATTAGTGATTTAAAACTAGCTATTGATGCTCCTGGCTGTGAGCTAGTTTTCTAAATGCAATGCCACACATTCCTCTATCTTTCCCTTAGAGATTTTCCAGCTGACGATGATAAAGGAGCACTTAAAGGAACAGAAATGCCTTACGTAAGAAATCAACATTTCAGAGATTTTGCATAAGGTCCAAATTAGAATTCCCAGCAGGTTGGAAGTAAATCTAAAGGTTATCTTTTAAAAAACTAAATGGAGTTTCTATAGGAATTCCCAAATTTCTATCTCCAACTACAAGAGCTGAAACTCCTGGCAACACACTGAGCTAAACTACCACTGTCATAAGCCAGAGCAAGAAACCTTACAGGAACAAGTGGAGTGGCACCAGCGTAAACCTGGTGCAACAGACCACTAGGTGATTTTTGGTTGGTGTTGTTTGTTTGTTTGTTCTTTTAACGTCCTAAAGTCTTTCGGAACTTCTTATTCTTGTTGAGAATGCTGCCACTCTCACTTGGAAAAAATTATTGCATATGTACTCATACTGCATGATCTTAAACATTTTAACAGGCAGTGACACTCAAAAGCTTTTAAAACTCTGAACACTGAAGACAACACCTTTGATCTCATGTTTCAGTAAAGCAATAGCATTGGGAAAGAATCTAATGCAATGCTTGGATCACAACATCCTACAGACAAAACCTGCAACCTTTTTTCTTCCCTTTTGGGCTGAGTATTAATTTATAATTTTATTGAAAAAACAATGAAGTCAAGAGAATCCTATCAGAGAACTAACTTTCCACTATTAGGACACTACACCCATGGTAGACTTGACCTAATGAAAAAATGTATTGTGCTCCAAACTTGGGCAATATTCACATTACATATGGACTTAATCCTGTATGATATTTAAACATTTATTTAAAGGTTGCAGGACTAACTTCACAGCACTTAGAATTTGCAGGGAAGTGTCCAGTGCAACAATCCTGTATTTTCAAAATCTTTTTAAAGCACTCACAGAACACAGACATAAAAACCACCCTAAAGCCAGCATGCTAATAATTGCATCTCAGTAGTTTCTGTGATTTCAGATTTCAGATATTTTTAGTTGCAAACAAGTTCTTAACACTTGGTGTTTCTCATAAAGAAAATCAACAAATTTTATAAATCTTATAAAGAATCAACAAATTCTGTTTAACAGGAAAAGCTGCTGTCCAGTGACATTGGACCTTCTTTGGAAAGCACTTAACCCACAAATTAATGAAAGACAGGTAGTTGGACTGCAATTATCTCCTCTTTCCCTAAGAACTAGTTTTAACAAAAACTGAAGCTTAAAGAAGAAGGCAGTTAAAAGTGCTCAGTAGCTGATAAAACAGAGTCATAGACAAGTAGTTTATGGGATTTTTCAAAGCTGCAGTGCAAGTTTGTTCTCTAATTTTCCATGTTTTATAGGAAGGCAACATCAATCTTTAATAACAGCATCCTTTCAATAGCCAGGACAATAGACATAAGTAAATGGAAGTTTAAGCGATGAGAGAAACGGGTAATAAACAGAAAGTTTGCAAAACAGGACATGATGTTGATAGGATCTCTCTAAGTTAAAAAGTTTTAAATCAGGATGGCAATTATACATCAGTATTCAGAAGATTTAATGCAACCACTGTGACTTACATTTTCCTTCATGTGTGTCTGACAGTACATGTGCTACTGTAAAAATCGATGTTTTAGCTTTTTTAAATCTAATATATAACCTTGTTATCAGGACATACAGTAATTTCCAAATCCTGCTCTATGTAAATAAAATGTGGTTAAAAAGTATGTTTGGAGCAAAGACAATGTAAGCCCTTCCAGTTTAAATAACTGATCAGTCTTGTAAGTGTCTCACAGGTGATGAACAATTTATGTTTTCAGGAAAACATAAGCCCGTCAAAAATCCATTTTTCATTTTTTAACAAAATGAAAAGTAAACAAAAATCTTTGTGTAACAATTAATATATTATTAAAGCAAAATCAAAACGTTCTATTTTTCTTAGGTTATTCTGCTCTTCCAAACAGACTCCCTTAGGTTACTTTTAAAATAAAAATGTTCTTAAAAAAAAAAAAAAAAAAGCACAAATATTTTGCTCTAAATATTTTCAACTACACTTGTATCTTTTCAAGATTTCTCTCACAAACTTTGTTTCAGAATTTTGAAGCCTCCCCATACCTCTTTTCTAAAGAATTTTGTGTTCACTGGAAAATTTCCATCATCTTTTTCTTTGAATGTTCACTATATAAAGTTACACATGCAATGGGAAAGCCAAAAGATAAAATTCTATACAAGGCAAGACTTTTGTAAAGGATTTATGCCTGCCATTTTTTTTTTAGCTAGTCCTTTCTCAACACATTTTTTGCTTTTTCTATGTCTTGTTCACCATTTCAGTTATTATTCTGGGATCATGGCCTTAATTTGCCCTCTTTTACCAGTATTGTCCATACCAACTAATTATTAGTATAATGCTACATAGAATCATTCCAGGCAAGCCTCACCACATCTGGCATCAGCTACCCTGGACAGTTCACCTCTGAAAAACAAATGTAACGAGAAGAGATGTTGCCATTTTGCAGCAGAACCATGGCTGGACTGGGGTTAATGCAGTTGTTCTGTTCTCACCCCTGTCCTTAAAGGTGAGGTCCCAGTGTCCCTTAGAACAGTATTTTCTCTGCAGTCACTAGAGGATTCTTTGGGAAACAGGGAAGGGAGAAGAGTTCCCAAATACTCTCCCCAAGCACCAGCAATCTTCACTCACACAGCCCTTAAAAGCAGTTCTAATGACAGCAGTAAGAGTATTTTATTTCTGGCCCTAAATGTTCTTGGTTTTCCTACAAAAATTTTCATTTTATTCCCATCTGCATGAAATCATTTTCATGGTGCCTTCTCACATATGATGTTCTGAAGTTCCACCAAACACGAACATCAAGTTACGTGTGCTATCTAGTGCATGTTTATTGCTCGTTGGTGTATTATTTATGTGAATTTTAAAAAATACCACTAACATAAATAATCTAAAAGTAGGGAGCATGGCGAAATGGTGCAAGTCCCAAGACTCTTCTATGAAACTGTCAGGGAACTAGCTAAAGCAGAAGTGGTTAAGAAACATTGCTATGTATTTTTCTGATTCTTTTAAAGAGAATCCATTATTTTACTGCTATAGTTCACGTAACAAAAAGCTGCTCCAGCTCACTGCATGTATTTTTTTTTAATGGCACAGTGAAAAGTATTCACTCCATGGTTGAAAAGGAGAAAATCTGCATCTATGTATGAAAGCAAAAAATCCATTCCACTTGTAATGAGATTTCTCCTGTCACTTCAGCTTGATTGTTTAACTTTACAATCACTTCCCATGCTTGCAAAAAGAAGAAAAAGAAATGGAAAAGAACCAAAAACTAAGCAAATCAACATGACTATGTTTAATCTCATCACTGTCTGTTCTGAAAAGTGTATTTGCATATTTGTATTACTATATTACCACAGGGATGGCAACTTTTGGTGAAAGCATATAAGCCAACAAGACAGCGAGGGCTCAACCTGTTCTAAAAACTCACTGGAAAACGGCTGTGCTCTCACATTGGGCACAATTCTCAGTGGTCATGGCTATGCCCAATATGTGGAACAATACCTTCTTTGTGATTTAAAAACACAGCTAAGAAAGATTTCAAATTTTAGTGATAGTTTGAGAAGCCAAATCAAGAGTATCTAAAAGCCAGCCAGATACTTGTCATCTGCTATGTCTAGTGGATGGACTTCCATGTTTTATGACAGTGCTTCTTTTTCATGTCAGAATACTTTAGCATCTTTCTCCTCTTATGGAACAGTAAAATTCTCCTGAGCCAGTGGTGTTAGCTTGAGCAGAGAGATTTAAGTACTCACATTAGCCACACTGCTCTGGAAGAACTGCAAGTTTCCCTTATATCCCAGATAATATTCTGCAATACTGATGCAGTTATATTTGGGCATCTCTTCTAACATCTCTTCTTCTAACACAACTTTCTGTGACATACATACATACATACATTTTGTGCACAATTGGAGCTGTTCATATAATATATTTTAAGTAAGTTGCATTGCCTTTTCAGATTAATCTATCCTGTTCTCACACTGTAGGCACAGCAGATACTCAGAAATCTCAAGTCACTCTTAGCAAGTGTTCCCTGTTGCTCTGGAAGGAAACAGCCTAAAATCTTTAGTCTCTAAAATTCACCCACAGGTTTCTTTAAAAAAGATAAGGAAATTCTGAAGACCAGACATGCCTCTGTTGATATAATCCAATTCCCAGACATGGAAATTGCCCCTCCATATGACCAAAATAATTGACTATAGCCAGAGTGGTTCACTGTTGAGCCAAGGACTTCCCTATTGTCATTTTGGCACTAAAAAACCTCAAATCAGTGCATCAGTTCTTTTTGAACACTTAAGTATCTAGGGCATAAATGTATTTAGCACTTTTCAGCAGAAATTGTGTTTCTGCTTCTCTGATGCAAGTCAGCATCCAGCTGCACCAGACTGAAGGTGAGAAGCACACGTGCCTGCAGTCTGTCTAGGGACTACTATGGCTCATGACATAATATAGACAGCTTTCAGGAAATTCTAGCTTCTAGAGAGAAATTACATAGATTTTTCTTGAACACTCCTGCAAAACAAAGATCTATCAGCCGATATACATAAGCTGATTTCTTTTATGGTACAAAAGCCCACAAAAAGCCTCCAGACTTTGGTAATTTGTGTTTAAATCAGTAAAAAAGTACTGCATAAATGATACCAGTGTGCTTGTTTTATGACAACAAAACTGCTTTAACCAGAGCAAGTTGTATTTTCCTTAGCAAGGTAGCAATCCACGCCATTATTTATGCACATAGTCAAACATATTTTCTTTACATTTTACCAGTATTTCAACCCTGAACAGCCTCTCTGAAATGCTAATTGTAACTATTACCCATCCCAAGATCATTCTCACACTCTTTCACTTGGAACCAGTAACACGGAGCAGATAATTCCTACCTCTCACTGTAATTGCACAGGGATTTTGTTTTCTTTTGAGTCAGTAATGTCTAAATTGGATTAAGATAAATTGCTTATGAGCCTTTCTCTACAGAAGTTGCTTTCATGACTGCTATATTTAATGCCAGTTTACCTTAGAACTTCATTTTTTTACACCAGTCTTATATGAATGAGTTCCCATGAAGTTCATACCCAATTTCAGACTATTCTTAAGGACTAAATACCCTATGAAGAGGAAGAAAATACACCAAATGAGAGTGACTGTAGAAACTGTCGTGCTGGCACTGTTCATTATGATCAGATGAAAATCAAATTACAGGATCAGAAGAAAATCAAATTACAGGATCAGAAGAGTGACCAATCTCAAAATCAGAAGACTTAGTCTGTCTATTAATGTGTTTAAACATCTTTACACGCCCCTGTCTGGGCAATTGATGCTCTTGGCAATAATAATCTGAGTGGGTGGCTGAGAATGGAGTGAGTGGGCATCAGATGTAGTACTGATGCAAATTACTGCTACTTAGCAGCACATACATTCTCTCACCCATGGAAATATTTTTTTATGATTCCAGAAGCTAGACATAAGTAATTAAAATATTTTACTGATCAATACTTGGAAATAAAATCAATAGTGTAATTCAAAATTTATTATCTTATAATCATAACTGAAGTGTCACTAAATGTCTGACTAAGGTCATAAAGAAAAGTGAAAAATTAAATACAATCTGTGTGCCTAATTTTTCTGGTTTGTGGGTTTATTTTTTTTTCAATATTGCAATTGCAGACCTCATAATGTCTATCTGATTGCTGATACACATTACCAAGACCAAATAATGCCAAACAAAAAATTGGTCTTTCCTTTATTTTGGCATATTATTGCTTTCATAATTTTAGCTACTGAGATTAATGACAGGGGTGACAGAAAGGAAAGCAGAATAAAGCACAACACTACTGTAGGTTATATACAGTTAAAATATAGTGAAATTAGCAGTAATTATTTCTATGTTGACCATAATACTGCTGTTCTACAGACTCTAAAAGAAGATATCACAATGCACTCAGTACTTGCTCTTTGGGTCAAGTATAGATGAAACTTCCTTAATGTCCTGGTTTTAGTTGGGATAGGATTAATTTTCTTCCTAGTAAATGGTACCCTGTTGTGTTTGGGATTTAGTATGAGAATAATTAATACTGGTAACACACTAACGTTTGGGTTGTTGCTAAGTAGTGTTTACCCCAAGCCAAGGTCTTTTGAGTGTCTCATGCTCTGCCAGTGAGGAGCTGCACTAGAAGCCAGGAGGGAGCACAGCCAGGACAGCTGACCTGAACTGGCCAAAGGGATATTCCATCCCACAGAACATTAAGCTCAGTATATAAACTGGGGTGGGAACTGGCTGAGGAGGAGTAACACTTACCTGCAAATAAATACACCGGGCTGTGTTTCCAAACACTTTTTTTTTTTCTTTTATCTATAGTGCACTTTTACACACATTAAGCAAAATGTCCATTTTGTTATCTTTTCCTAGAACTATACCCTGAATAAACATCCAAAATTTAAAAAAAAAATCCCTAAAGAAACAGAAAACAAAAGAGAAAACCCATTTATGTACACCAGTATTACAGCAGTAATATACACAAGCTGTCCTTTCTCAGGAGAAAGAGACTTCTCTCAGAACAAATGAACTTAAAACTGGTTTCTTTTTTAAGTGAATTATTTCAATAACAGTGGTAATATTGCAACTGTGGAGGTCTAAGCAAGGTTGGCATAGCAAGAAAAAAATTATATTTAAGCAATTGATATAACTTGAAAAAAACAAACTAGCCTTGGAGTCAGAGTCTATTTTAGGCCTTTTAATTGAGTCATTAATAAACAGACAGGCAATCTTAAGTGTAACACCTAAAACAACATATGTTTCAACACTAATTGCAACCAGAATCCAGACACAGTACCTTAGCTTTATCCCTCATGGATCCTTTTCCCAGGATGGACATTTTTGCACCTGTTTCTTCTTGTAACCTCTTTAGAGAGTTTCCTCTTGGTCCAAGCAACTTCCCAACAAAATTGAACTAGAATGAAATAAGAGAACTCTTTTAGAACCACAGGTACTTTTCCAAAAACTTAATAAATAAATATGATGATTAAACAAGAAAATTTTACTTCCCTTTAAAAGACATACTCCTACTTAGCTTTGAGCCTAATTGACAGAGATACAGGACTGGAGAACCAAGATATTTGCCCACCTAGTGTGAAAGACAGTAGAAGCATTCATGGTTTATTGGAGCCCCAGGAGGTTTCTCTCTAGGACGAACAGGCCAGTGGCCACTAGGTTTAGCAAACTGCTAAACAAGATACTTGCTCATGAGACGGCACTGGTGAAACCCAGAGAATGTCTAGGTTCTTTCCCAAGTAAGCCAGTTCTACTGGCAAGTAATAAATCCTGCAAAGTTAGAGCTTTAGGTAGATTTTTATGAATTGATGCTTCTTGAAACTTGAAAATAAGCTCTGTTTTGTGTATCGGCTTCAAATACCTGTTTTGCTAGCACCAGAACAAATCACAATCAATAGATCATGGTAGATATTCAAGGACATTTTCTAAAAGGATTTTGTAGAACAGTGGGCTTTGTCTGCCATGCTGCTAATACTCCTAAACACTGCACATTTCATGTTACTCATAAAACAGTTTTTTCTGTATGAAGAGGAGATATGACTACAGAAAAATCAAAAGACAGAACAATAAATAAATGAGGTGCTAATACCATGTTGACAAAAAGTAGCAAAAAAGGAGGAGTCTATTAAGTAATTTGTTTATTCTGTAATCAATAGTCTCTTCAATTTATTGTTTTTTATTATTTCCAACATCCTTTAAAACACTGTGGTATATGGTCTTGCTGGAAATCATCAGCACTTGCTTAAGATGCTTCTGAATTAATTTCAAATCTGAACAGACGGTATTGTGGTCTGGCTTTCAACAAAGAGTAAGCTTAGCCAAGGAAAAAGGGGTGGCATTGTATCAGCACTTCCTTGGTTTTACTTCAGAGAGTGCAGTGGGGCTCAGCAATAAGAGAGAAAGAATATGACAATCAAGAAATATAAATCAAGAAGATGTTGCTGTCAAAAATGCACGCACGTCTATAAAGACGTTATAATATATAATATACTTTGTTTTGCACTACTTTCTATTTTAAAAATGGAAAAAATGGGGAAATATTCTTGTTTTCACTTTAACCAGCAAGAATATAACAACACAAATGCATCAGCCATGTTAGTAACACCCAAACTCTGAATTATGCCAGGTGCTCCAAACCCCAAGCTGGCTTTTAGTCCACTGTCTTAATTAAAAATCCTTTGTAACTTCCTTCAAATACTGGTTAAGCTATCTAAGAAAATAGCATATAATCACAGGAAAAATAAATATGTAAGGCAAAATCTACTGCCACCTAAACCAAAATAATTGATTTCTGCAAGATAATGTATCTGTGGGGGAAGTAATGACAGGTAACATTTGCAGGAAAGTCCAGCATGATTTGAAGCTTTAAAAGCAGATCTTTCAAGCTTGTGTGTTTGTACTTTTTTTCCAGCTCTACCTGTTGAATTAATAAAAGTTATCAACTTTTCAAATTAGGGTAGGATTTAGAGTCAATATTCCGATCAAGGTATCAACAATCCTATGTCTTCAAACTGTTGCTCTGCTTCTTCCAGGGAAAACTTGGCTTAGAAGAAGTTGTTGGCTTCAAACTGATTATTCAATTTTGTATGAAAATAAACCAAAAAATGAGGAAGCAACGGCAAGAACTGAACTTTAATACTAGATTGCAGACTTAATGTTTTGATAGATATAAGATTTCAATAACTATCCATCCCATGTATATAAAGGTTTATTAGAGATGGCCGAGCAAACAGCAGAGCTTTTGTTCCTCTGCAGGGACCCCCTTACAGACAGTAGGGAGGGTGTCACAAGTTACATCACCAAATCTTTTGTGACACTTATACATCACCAATCAGACAAGAACCAAGTCCTGCTGCATCCTTTCAGTGTTTCTTACTATTAAGAAAAGCTACCCCTCGAAACGTGAAAGAACTATAAAGTTATGTAACTTAGAGGAAACTATGATAAGGCCAACCAAAACTGGATTACATTTTGTTCTCTGAATGGAATAAAACTATTAAAATACACTTTGTGAAGATTTATGTTGACCATTTATTTTTAAGCACTTCATAAACTGTCTAATCATTACCTTGACATATTGCTGCAAAGGAGCAGCATGGCCAGCACAGACCACGTTACGTACTAAGTGGATTTTAATCACTTCCCAGGAAATAAGTGGCTGGGGATTTTAATTCTATTGATTATGTAGCAGACAGACATTTCATCCACTATCTACAAAACACGTATCAGGAAGGAAGCAGTTATTTATAACTGAAAAACTGAAGTGCTCTTAGTTTGGTTTTGTCTAAAGTTGCAGAAAAGCCACGGCACTGTATCAGGCATCGTACTGCTGTGCTCAGTCTTCCCAGCATCAGTCTGGGGTCACTGGATATCCTCAGCACCATCTATAATCCCAAAACTCCCCTAGGTCTGAAAGTACTGGTAGAGTAACTTTGACTCAATTACTTACGAAAAATTATACATTTTATGTTCACATAAAAGTAAAAGTAGCACATAAGGAGGATGTTGCAGTGAACAGTACAAATTTTAAGAAATCTGAAACACAACTTCATTTCTCTTGGTTTTTTAAATTAAGAGATGCTGGGCAGAACTGATTTTAATACTGGAAAGTTTAGGCTCCAATTTCAGCCGCACGCACACACATGCAACCTGAGCATAAAGACAGTAAAGGAAAATGTGGAAACTGAAGCAGCTGGACTGCACATAATGGTGAGCCTTGCCCACAAACACACATTCCTGGTACAGCAGCTGTAACTGCAGATCTTATTCTGCAATCTCAGATCCAATCCAATTCTGCCATATGCACAAATTTTCTCCAAATAATAGCAGCTCTAAGTCTCTGGGATAATATCTGGTAATATTAGGAGAGGATAGCTGAGAAATGCTGACACATAGAAGAGAGTATTATAAGAAAGCTTTCACTGCTGGGGAGCAAACAGACTTCCACTTGAAAAATATTGTTGTGTTACCAGATGTTTTTATAGGTGGCTTAACTTTTCAATCATGTTTATGAACATGAACTAGGCTTTCTGTTTGTTTGCAGAAACCCTTCCTGGTTTATGGCAGAGATTTTGTATATTATCTTCTTAGATTTTTTCTCATTTGTCTGGGGGAGATAGTGCCTGTTTTCAGTGGAAAATGATCAGGTGAAAGGAGGGGACACTTTACTTATAATCAAATGCACATGATGCTTCGTGTATCAACAGCTGTGCAATAAACCTCTGCAAAATAAAACCTGACAGAGATTACAGGTCGATAGATCTTTCCTTTATCTACATCCAGTATCTCCAACATCTTCCCCAACCAATATATACACACAGTTTCAGCAGATTTATCTGCATCCTGATTACTTTCACACTTCACCCCACATAAGCACTCAGACAGCGAGGTGCTCAAGGCCAAAACTCTGGCTCCTCAGTTTTCATCAAAGTTTTTGTTCAAACTACCGCAGGACGGCATACCACAGGTATAAAAAATCTTAGGTACAGTTTAAGGTATTAGCATTCAAGCCTCAAGCTAACTACAATGACTGGTAGAAAATGCATATTTACATTTAGAGGAATATTTGTTTTCCTGTTTGATGCAGCCCGAATACATTTCTACTAGAACTGTAACGTTTCTTAGTTTATAAAATCTAATTTAATAGGGTTTTACAACCAGAAATAAGGAATATGCTTATCATTCAAAAAAAATGTTTGTGTCAGTGACTGTTTCTGTTTTATACACAGATCAGTGTTCATAGCAGTAACAAAACCTAGATAAATAATGAATAGGATAAGACAAATGTTTCCAGCTGTAAGATAAAGCAGACCAAAGCCCTGAACTTGGAGAAGAAATTAATTTCTTCTAGAAGCAGCAAAACAGAAATGGCCCTGGCTTGACAGCATGAAACAGGTTTGTTATTTCGCAGTGTGTTTTGTTCACCATTGCTATGAGTTCCTTTGTGGAGAGACAAAGTCTCATTCCATTTTCAGAGCTACTTATCCTCACAAAATCCTGTCCTTATTCATGGAGAGCAGGATGGGGGGTGGGGGTGTGGAAGAATCTTTCTAAATTCAGTCCTGTTCTAAAGAAAAGGGGAGAAGACAAAGACAGTCATTCCTGAATAAAACCTTACTGCTTGAGACCTGCCTATAATTAAGGTCCTATTCTAGGACTTCTGATAGTTCATTTAATTTAAAAATTATTTTAAAAGTATCTCATCTTTCGATATGCACAAGGGACTTCATGTTAAGGCAGTACTGGACCATTATGAAGGCAAATTTTATTTTTCTCAATATTTTGTAAGCATGACAATGCCTGTAATAACATGCTTTTAACTTTTGGTCAGCCCTGAATTGGTCAGGCATTTGGACTGAGCATTGTAGGTCCCTTCCTACTGGAACTATTCTCTTCTATTCTATTGCTCAGCAGATTCTGCAGAGTTCAGGTTTGACTCCCTCTATATATAGCTGCTTACCCCACACAATATCCAGTAGTTTTGGCTTTAGCAAAATGAATTCAGTGTTCCAGATAAACATACAACATTATTTTATACTACAGCAATGTGATGTGATGCTGTCTCTTGGAGAAGAGCTTCCGAGACACCTGCTTGGTAGGACTGAACTTTGCAGGGCTCTACTTTAGCAGGGCATGTCAGGAAACAGCAAACAGCAGAAGCAGAAAATGAATGTACTCCAGAGAGGCCCAGGAGATTTACTCCAAAGAATGTGTGCTACTGCTTTCTTACAGTGTTGTATCACAGAAATGTCTCTGCAGCGATCCCAGAACCAAAGGAGAAAAGGAGAAAGCTGCCCTTTCCTACAGAGCACACTGGGTCTCATCTCTTTGTTGGGCTTTGAACAATAACCAAATGCCAGGCTGTGCACAGAAAAATTAAATGCTCAAAGGGAAAATACAGCTTCTTGAAAACTCTAGGCCAAATTAATTTCAGGTTTAAATCAGTGGAATCACTTCAAGAATAAATTAAATCTGATTAACAAAGTTAGAATTATTAAAGCTACTGTGACTAGAAAATTTACCTAAGAAATAAATGGGTTTTTATTACACTTTTCTTTTTATCCTGAGAAGTGCTGGGAACTTGTATTTACGGTGTGCTTGAAGAAGATGCTGCAATACTTGTCTGGCTATTTACTAGCTCATTGCAAGCATCTAAATCTACAGTGAAAATATATTTTTGGCATAACTCCATGAAACAGATGGTCAGCAACTCCAGACAAAAATCTTCTAGATATAAGTCTACACTGAGATAGGAAAAAAATCCCCTCACTTTTCACTTTTAGTAGTTTTCAGTCAGAATTTTGATAACAAGCTGTGGGATTCAAATAAAGCAATTTAAATGAGCTGTAAAATGAAAATAAATTTTCTGATAAAAAGAAAAAATTTGTGTCTGATAGATCATCATTTAGTTAAACTTTCTTAAGTCAGGAAAATTTGAATGGCTCTTTCTCTAATACATGCATTAGCACTGTTATTTATTAAAATCTGCTCATCTGTAAAACACCCAAGCATTTCATTCTATGTGGTTCTGTTTTGAAATCTAATGTGAGGTAATTGAGGAAAAGCCAAGGAACAAATTAAAGTTGTGGATCTATATTAAATCCTCAATTAACAAGTTGCTAATTGCAAAGGGTTTATTATTCAATTAGAGAGGTATCCAAAGAGACTCACAGTACCAGGCACTGCACAGCCATGCAGGAAAACATGATCTTGACCCTGAAGAGCTGTCAAGTATGTTAAAAAAACCCAAAACAGACCTTCCTGAATGTATGTAGCTACTATTGCTTATTTGGAATGTGAGGAAGTGACTGCTGAAACTACTGCTATTAAAATCATCAGGCTCAGTTATCAAAGAGGGAATTATTACTCAAAGCAGGTGCAGCAGCACCAGCTTCTGCTGACAGAAAGACCAGACCAGAGCCTGCTTTTGCTACTCAGAAATGAGAGAGAGGATCCTAATGTTCAAGGCAAGGCTGGATGGGGCTCTGAGCAACCTGGTCTACCAAAATGGTCACCAGTGAGAGGTTGTGACTGATCCCAATCCATGTCTCTAAAAGGTTGGGAAGTTCTTTGATGGCTCGCTACTCCTTACTGGGAAACTGTTCAAGAAGAGCAGTATTTTTAAAAACTGCAGAGTATGCTGACTTTCCCTTTTTCCCTGACTTTAGCTGCATTTTATTGACAAAGGCAAGAGGATTCTTTAGGACACAAAGCCACCTGGCTTTTTACATTTTTTCAATCCAAGCTTGAAGTAGTCAACTTTTACTATTTAGAAGAAAATAAAATACAAAGTAAGTAAAAAAAAAATTATTGGAATTGTGTGTCTAAGACTGGCTCATTTGAAGACATTATCTAAAATGGTATTTATACAAATGCCAACAATTCAGGCTGCAGAAGTGCACCACTGAGCTTTTGCCAAAGTGCACAAAGAAGTTTATACTGAGTATACTCACAGGTATGGAAATAGGTACCAAGACTACGACACTTAAAAGCACAATCAACATTTGGCTAATTGGGCTTATTACTCCCACAGATACACAATTTACCGGTCACAGTAAAAAACACCATCTGCTCTTTGCTAACTGGCAGCAACCTAACAACTTTTCTCTAACTTGAAGAGTTTGCAATGTAAAAGGAAGATCTGAAGAAGTTTTAATACAGTGGGACTTTCATGCACATCATCTTACTCTTACTGAGCTAATTATGATTTCATATTATGTGAAAGATTTCTCTTTGCCAGATGTTATATTTGCCAAGATACGCTCTAAGTCAACAAGAAACAGGATAAGTTAGGGTTGAATACCCAACCATAAAAATAATGCATCTTTCCCATATATGTTAGTGGACTACTCAAATGTAGCATAAAACACAAATTTCTTATCAGTCAAGGAAATTATAACAACAGTTAATTTGGACCCACTGTGTAAATGAACTGATTTACCATACATCCTTATAGTATCTAATTTTGTAGACACCATTGTATTAAATCACAAATGGCTTATGTTAATCTAATTAAAAACTCTGTTAGTCAACTTGATTTTGCCTTTTGCTATTAAAGTAATTATACTTACAGCAGCATTTAAGTATCAATTTACATATACTGAGTACTATGCAAACAATTTTATTCTCAAGTCACGTTCATAATCAAAGCAAAGCATTACTTTAAAGTGATTGACATATGCAAACTCACATAGCTCTGTGGAAATTAAACAAGCCTATGAAAGCACTCCAAAATATTTTATGA
Organism: Monarcha castaneiventris obscurior; assembly: GCA_026261815.1. Classification (NCBI taxonomy): domain Eukaryota; kingdom Metazoa; phylum Chordata; class Aves; order Passeriformes; family Monarchidae; genus Monarcha; species Monarcha castaneiventris. The sequence continues at coordinate 12,076,386 of JAMPIT010000624.1, read as the reverse complement.
AACTCTGGTTCTTTCACCTTCCCCTGCTGAATTTTCTATACTGCTTTTTTTTCCTGTTCTTTGTTACTAAGGACAAATTCAAGAAAATAAAATTTTTCTTCCCTCCATCTCATTATCTTCTACTTCTCCAATACTGAGAGAAGAAAACCAAGTACCCTTCAAGATTTTTTAATGAGGTCTTGGCTGATCTGAGATGGGGTGCAAAAAAATATTTGAAGAGGAGCAAAGCATTCCAAAATAACATTGACAAGGTGGAAACAGTTGAAACTCAGTTAATTCAAAGACTCAAACTGCTGCTGAATTCTGTTCCCAAAGAGCTCAGGTAAGACATCTGTCTGATTTCAACTACAATTCAGGTGAAAATGATACAAATTTAGGAGAACAGATACTGTGCTCTATTTGTCCATTCAGTCATATGTGACAGGACAGAATACAAACTGGGACAACGCAGGATAAGTGCCATTAAGTAAATTGCCACTGTTCATGAGCTGATTCTCAAAAGCTACCTCCTGCAGCAATCGGTTGGAAGAGCAGACTGCACACTATCTGAATAGACTCCTTTTCTTAGTTTTTTTCTCACAGTGAAGAGCTTATAGAAAGAAAATAGCCAGCATTAACTCCATTATCTGGCAGAGAGCTTTCCATTTATTTATATAGGTAACATACTGGGCTCAGAAAGAGCCTGTCCATTCTCCAAACTGGAATTGCCCCAACTTGCATTTTAACATGCAGACCAGAGGACCAGCAGTGTCTCCTCCTCCACAGTACACAGGGCTAACTGCAGTAGCAGTAACCAATGCAGCAGATACCTGAATTTATTTTCATTTAACACTGCTGATTGCAAACCCAAACTTTATTATATAGAGAGTAATCCCTCTGTAATTGATATCAATGCAACAGATCTGCTAACTGTAAAGAATCAATCACTGTGCTAAATAAGCATAAAACAAATACAACTCTATCCCCCCATTATCAGTATTTGGTTGGTGGAGTGAGTCCAGAGGAGGCCATTAAGATAATCAGAAGGCTGGAGCACCTCTCCTATGAAGATAGGCTGAGAGAGCTGGGGTTGTTCAGCCTGGAGAAAAAAAGGGCCCTGGGGAGACCTTAGAGCAGCCTTCCAGTACCTGAAGGGATCCTACAAGAGAGATGGAAAGGAACTACTTACATGGGCATAGAGTGACAGAACAAGGCAGAATGGCTTTAAGCTGAAGGAGGGTAGATTAAGATCAGATATAAAGAAAAAAGTCTTTACTGTGAGAGTGGTGAGCAGTGGGACAGGTTGCCCAGAGAAGTTGTGGATGCAGCATCTCTGGCAGTATTCAAGGCCAGGCTGGATGGGGCTCTGAGAAACCTGGTCAAGTGAAAGGTGTCCCTGCCTGGCAGGCAGGTTGGAACTTTAAGGTGTCTTCAAACCAAACCATTCCATGATTCCATGATTCTATGATTTGTAAGTGTTCATAATTTGCCAAGTTGATAGCTCATAGCAGTCACTAATTGCAATTCAGAATATCTACTCATTCTAATTAAAAAAACAAACCAAACTGAAATTACAGAGTTTTACAGTATTTAAGCATCAAGAGAATCCAAAAACCTGAGACTCATTTATAATACTCTGCTGATGGCATTCCACTGCAAGCAACATAACTGTGCTTCAGACTTCGTTAATGTAACAGAAAAAAGTACTTTCAGGACAACACCTTGAAAGATCAAGACATACAGTATGTGACAAATGAGATGGCAAGCACGAGCTGGAGGGCCTGAGTGGCTTTGAATGATGCAGGCTGTAATACCCAACAGTCTTGCCACTGAGATACTACTCCTGGATGAACAAAACTGCAGTTTGGATGCCCCTATCTGATAAAATATTAAACGATCTGCTAATTTTTTCACTTGTACCTTTTTTCTTATTCTCACACCCCAGGCTAAGATCTGATTTACACTTAAAAGAATATTATAGAAGTAATATTGAATTCTCCTCTAACACAAGATTAAGAAATGCCTCAGGTATATTTAATAACCATCTGGTTTTAACTTAATATTTATTCCATCACAACTACCTTGCTTTAGCACATCTACAACCTTCAAGAAGGATGAATGTTTGCAAAATACATATTAAAGAGAGCCACCAATATGAAGGCAGTGAATATTTTTGATTCACCTTGTCAAGACAATATGTCCTGAGCTCCAGCTGGTCAGGGGAGCTCTCCTGGAAGGGCTGAAGTGACAGAGTTAGCCATACCCAAATAATAGACTTGGTATCTAGGAAGATGATTCAGGCTTTGAAACTCACTTTCACAGTGGCACCTGATCAATTTGTGTGACTCGAGTCTGTGTGCTGAATTTCCAAGCACATCAGTCCCATTTCCACACTCTCCTCTGCATTGAGCTGCTGTTCATCTCCAGTTTAACTGCCTCATTCATTCAGTAACTGTGAACTTTGGTATCTCACACACATTTACATGTACAAAAGCCATAAATTCCAGGTCTGGAGCTCAATGTCTAGGTCCTGCAATGAACAGAAGAACAATTTCTAGTCCTCTTGGGAACCTGCATCTTCCAGTACTCTTTCATGTTGCTCCAGGAAATCACTGCATTCAAGAGTTACAAATGAGGAAATGTTTTGATTTGCAACCCTCAAGCCTTTATACTGCCTGTCTGTCTGCAAATGCAGTAGGCACTGAAATGAACTAAAATGATGACAACAAATATGTGACAAAACTATGTGAAACAATAAGGAAAATTAACTTCCAACAGACACTGAGGGGAAATGTAAGTGCAAGTTTACATGGAACATTATGTTCTGTGCAAATCTCAAAAGTGCTTTGAAGCTTTTTTATGTGATAAAGACCATATATGTCTTAAACACTTAGATAGAGCAAAGTAGAGGAAACAAACTGATACATTCTTAAAGGTAAAAACTAAGGATTTGTTCAATTTACTGGCAATGTTTTCCCACTGCAAATTTATTTACAGAACAATTCTATTCCCCTTAAAATTGAATACACCTGTAAATAATATTGCACCAAAATAAGAACAAACCAGTGCACTTCAACCAGCAGCAACAATGAAATCAGTGGACAAGTATTCACTCATGTAATCTTCTCCACTTAAAACAGTATACAATGATGCTGACAACAGAGCAAACACATACTCACATTGACAGCACCATCCTCAAAATCACCAAGTGGTACATATATACTTACATCATTAGATTAATATGAGAAGCTGCTTTATGAAAAGATTATTTATTTTAAAATCAGTGTGTAACATCGAATTTTGTGTAAATAATTTAAATTCATAGAGATTTGCCTCAGATGACAACTTTCACCCTTGACATGTCTTATCTTATGGCATTTTGCATTTTGCATTTTGTTATAATTACAACAGAAAATTGGTATTTCTGAGTATATTGTAAAAGTGTAGTTTCCAGACTAAGGCTTGTCAAATGCTTGTAGATGCAGAGTATGGGCATTACATGTTTGGTTATTCTTAGGCCTATACATCCCCCACTTAGAATAATGAAAGCAGCTGTCTCTTTCATCTTTAGCAAATACAAAAAAATGAACTCCATGCTTGCTAACAAACATGGATGGCCAAATCCTAAAGGGGCTTTCAGCTGATGAATTCTACTGTCACAGCAGTCAAGCCTGGTGAGCCTAGAACTTCACTGTTCTTTCGGAAACACCACAGAATATTTATAACCATGACACAGATAGAGACCTGTACTGGTGGCTCTGAGGAGAACGTGCATCCTGTGGACCCCATATGTCTGTGCAGACTCCAGAGACACATTAGCAGCAGCAATTTGGAGTCCTTACATTAAAAAAAGAAACAGCCAAGGGATGCAGGACAGAACTTCCAGAGATGAAATGCAGGTCATTTGGGAGCTGAAAGCTGAGACCTGCACGGCAGCAGCATTTGCCACATTCTCATTATGGCATGTGCAGACTCAGAGAGATGGGGATGCTCTGAGGCAAAGCTATAATCACGGGCTGAAACAGTGGTGTCAGGATGAAGAACTGAGAGACACCTGGAACTGAGGCCACATCCAGGATAGGAAGAGTCTGTACAAAAAGAAAAGATCTGCTTTAAAGTACTGATCCAGCTGTGGGTATGCCTAAAAATCAAAGAGATGGCATATGCATCTCTTTGCATATGGGTATGGAATAATATTTAACTCAATTCTTAAATTCAAGAAAAAGAACTTTTTAAAATCTGACATTGTATTCAAATAAGGAAAATAAAAAAGACCATAAACTATCAGCCCAAAAAAACCAAAGTCAAACCCATTCAAAGCAAGTAAGAGAAAACTTTGAGCAACAACTTGGAGAAGTATAAAAAAAGAAAATAAAACATTATTCAGAGACTTGGAAGCCAGACAGAGAGCTGGTAGGGCTAACAGATGTTCAGGCTATAAAAGGAGGATTCAAGAAAGATGAGGTCAGAACACAAAAATAAAATTCTTTTTCTCCATCTGGGTTCATCATGGAGGAAACTGTGACAGGTGGTTGGGAGGAAGACAGTGCAATAAAATTTTTCTAAGAATTTCCAATTAAATTACTACAATTCAGAATAAACAATACATTTAGTGAACAGTAAAATAAATACATTAGATAGATAAAGAGCTAAGATGTCTATTTTAAAGGGAAAGAATTTCTCAGGCATCTGTCAGTGTTCTCTAAAGAACAAACTAATCTGGACAAGAAAATAAACTGATAACCAGATCCAAAAGACCAGGCTGACATGGTATTAGAAGGAAGGGCCTCTCATGGAAACTGAAAATGTATTTAAACACTGGAGAAAATTTGTAATAAATAGTCAGTATTCACACTGAGAGGAATTAATTAGTCGAGTCTATCAGAGATTCAGCAGGAGACTGAAGCCAGACAAAGCAATGAACAGTGAGAAAACAGACTTCACTGATGATGCTAAGGTAAGTCAAGGCTCTGAAGGCTGGACTGGCTATAAAAAACTACATCTTATGATACTTGGTGATACAATTACAACTGAAATTCCATGTAAATAAATGTAAAATACATCAAAAAACATTCCACCTTTATAAACAAAATGATGTGCTGATTCTAAGTCCTTGGAAATTGTAGCAGGAAAAATAACAACTTAGGTGGAAACAGGAGACCTTTGCAAGCAGCAGTCTCAGAACCAGCACAAGAAAGCTTTCTGCACAGGAATCCTCCAAATTTCAGTTTTAAGAAGGATTGATCAAAAGATTCACCAGAAGAAACGACCTTGAGCTCAGGACAGCTTTGTTGCAAGTTGGGATAATATTCTGGGGATGTATCTCTGCATATTTTGACTTGACTCTATTTTGCTTTTAGGTATCCCGTGTTGGTCACTGCTGGAAGAGCTAAACCACAGCAGAAGTCATGCAGGAAACGGATTATAACGTCATTTGCAATATTTTGCAAGAGTTTGAAATAGTCAGAAGTAGTGACGCAAGTATTACCATCTTTTTATAAATCACATGCTATGTTCATCTGGTGAACTGTCACCAAAATGTTGCAAAAAGTATTAAAAAAACCAAACCAAACCAAACCAAAACACAGAAGCATTTTGTTCATACTGTATTAAACAATTATAATTGTAATTATATTTTTATGCTAAATTTCTTTTTGAGATATAGTATTATAGTCTCCTTTCAAACTTTAGGCATACATACAGAATTCTTGTATTTTAATTCAAAAATAATTGACTGAAGTTTATTAGAAATATATTTTTGAAGTACACTTCGATCCAAATATTAAACTCTAAAGATGCAGTTTTGACAGTGCTCTGGAGTCATATCTAGAGATTTTGTTCAGATGCAAAGATAGCAATTTATAATGGTGATGGCAATTAAATAAATTATATTCTTCATTTAAATAAGTTATCATCCCTGAAAAATTAACTACAATCCATCTATGGCGGCACGTTTTCTTCTGCTACTCAGGAAGAGATGTCAATGTGTATTTTTTATTTCATCCAGATAGAATATGACAAATTAATGAATTCCTTGCATTTCTTCAGAATGCAATTTATAAAACTAGGCTGAAGGCCTAATCCTACTCCTCTATTTGCCCAGGTATTCTCATATTTTTAAGACTAAGAAATGGATGCAATGTAACTAATATGGATGTCACAATTATTGGTTAACATGCTGGTTCTCATACGACTCACACTCATATTGGTGTGCTTCAGATGGCAAATAAAAAGAAGAGTGCAGAATGGGGTTGTCTCTGCTTTTTCCTATTGATTTACTAAAAACACAGTGATTAATGATCTGATGTATACTTTATAAGAAATAATCTAAAAAAAGGTTATTATTCATCTCTTATAACCTTGATTTTCAAAGATAGCACTTCATAGCCTTTCAGTGTAGATTTAGACTTAGTAGCTAAATTGAAAGTTACACATTTTTGAAATAGCCTTTTCAAAAGTAACATTACTTAAAAAGTCCTTTTTGTCACTGAAAAGCATCACATTAATTTACAATATGACAGAATTCACCAGGACAGACCGAATAAGTGAAAATGTGTTTGTTATTAGATCGGATTAGGTATAGATCTAATACGTATAGATTAGAGATCAAGGTTTATCTGTAAAATATATGTTTTAAAAATATTTATTCTAGCTTTATGGAGTTTTGTGGCACTTACAGGCCATAGGCGTGAGGTAGTTGGCAAACTCCTCAATCATTATTTTTGAGAGGTGGTTATGAAGTTATGAAGAACTATCTACTATTAACATTAAAGCAAACAAATTGGTTTATATAAAATTAGAAGACATGGAGAAGATAAGAAATAAGTCAAAAAGAAAGTGAGTCAGATGTTTACAGCACAGGATTTATGGGAAGTCTTCAGAAAACATGGCAAAATATTCTTTTACTAACAATTACTGTTAATTTGCACAATCTGAGTCTACTGCATACTTTGGAAAAAAATGTATGTCATTACATAAAATTAATGAAACATTCAATGTACTTAGTTTCTCCTAATTTTCATGTAAATGGTTTCAAAGTGCTCTTGTAAACTGCTAAATGACAGCTTTCACAGTTAATCAATATTTTTTGTTTTATACTAGAAGATTTTAAATGCCATTGTCAGTAGACCCATATGTATATAAATAAGTCCTTGTATCTTAAATTAACTCCATCAAAGATTTTTTACTGTAACCTCTCATTTTTTTATAAGCAGAGCACAGTCCCCATTGACCTGAAAACTAGAAGTAATCAATGTGCCAATGTCTCCAAGCAAAATTTAGTACAGCATCTCTGAAAACAAATCAAGCTCTAAGCAGAAACAGTAATTTGTTAGGAGCTATAAATAACTTCCCATTTTATACAAAATGGCTCCTTATAACTGAGATTTCCCTGTACTACTGGAAAATACAAGCCAGAAAAAAAATTATTGATTAAAAAGATATTTAGCATGTTTTCCCTTTTGAGTGTTTTCTTTCTTAGCTCTTTGTCTTAGCCTGTATCATTAGCAGTTCTAACACATTTAGCTAATTACTATGAATCCTTACTTGTTTAAAGTGACTGTACACATCTAATCAGATCAGTTTCCTCTCAGGTGACATGGCATTTTCAATCCCATTATCCTGTTAAAAAAAAAGCCCACTACATATTTAAAGTATTAAGATAGAATACTATTTAGGACAAACTTCAGAAATAAAGACTCTGTTCTAGCCTTGCCAAACAATCAATTGCTGTTTAAATCCATTTATTCTATTTTGGCACAATCAAAATTAGCTCATATAGATATATACAAGGAGGTTATAAATTGCCAGGACCTAGTGAGATATATTACAATGGAGAGCAGTGTCCCAGAGGAAATAGTGTATGAACCATAAACCAGAGAATTACAACTTCAGCTGACTAAAATATACATTATACATATGCAACACAGGACTGTTCTCTATGTTTCAAATATTCATGTTGATGCATTACAGCTCATTTACTTCAAAATAATTACAACGCAATGACCATGCTGTCATTTGGATTATGTGTCTGCACAGATTTGAAGAACCCATTTCCATTTCCCCACGCTGGCACAAGTGGGCAGAGGAATTGCTCTCAGTTCCCTGGTCAAGCAGCTTCTGCTTGGACTTTGGAAATTATGAAACCACCAAGCAGAGGGGGCTGCACAGGCTGCATATCTGCATGAACACAGGGTCAGGAGACAAACCCAGCGCTATAGCTGGGCATGGGCAATGCCAGCGTTGTTACAACTGTTCAGGCAAGGCCTTGGGCCACTCAGTGAGCCTGCTCCAACAGTATCCAAGCAGTCCTTGGGAATTAACTGGGCCAGGAGTGATTTCAAAGATGCATTTTTAATGAAGTCATCTTTTTACAGAGATAGGAGATGCCATGCTAATGACGTGGCTGGACCGTACCAGCAGGCCACAGAGCCAGCAGGCCCTGGCACTGCTGGATTTGCCACACTGGTTTTAGTTACAGCTCAAATCCAAGAGCAAAATATTTACCTTCTCTGCTGTACTAAAGTTTCATCTTGATTAGATGAATGCTGTAAGACTCTTAAAACCCTGTGACATGTTTGCATTAAAAAAGAATTTCCTATAACAAAGTCATTCAGTGTTTCAGGTATGACACATAAATATTAATCAGTTAAATTTCATTCTCCATAAGGCTGAGACAAGACAATCGATTACTATTATAAAGTTAAAAGGGAGAGAATGAATTTCTTGCCTAAAGTACTTTTTAAAAACACTTAGAAAAGATAACTTTCCAAACAAATGTAATGGAAATGTTCTGAGGGAAGAAGAACAAAATATGACCTTCCCCTTTCTAGTGAGCTAAGCCAACCACCATGTTACTGGTAGCAGCAGATTGAAAAAAGCAATTTGGAGTGCATCACAAAACCGAAGGAGTTTTGCACACCCCATTTTACAAATACTTGGCTAAAAAGTACACTATCTTATTAAAACCAAGGATAATGTGAAGTGAAAAATATGCAATTCAATGCAAAACACAAAGAGAGGCAAAGACCGAGAATTCTATGGGTCAAATGAATGCTAATTAATGTATTTTGGAAAAAAAAAATGAAGCAATATTTCACAGAGTCTGAATGATGCATATTTAACCTATTATAAATATCAAACTGAACCTACTAGATATATTTAGATTATTTGGGAAAACTGTGGATGACTATATTTCATCTTTGTCTTTCTGTGTGTGCTGGGTATAGTCCCTCCCAAGATACTAATAAAGACTCTTAGAACTCATGGGATGGAAAATTAAGTTTCTTGTCAGGGACTATGCCCAGGCCAAGATTAAGGAAGAAGGTAATGTTAAGAGATAGATTGCCCTATGCCAATATTTAGTCTCTCACTGGAGATTTTGTATTCTCCAAATCACTTAGGTAAGGAAAAGAACTTTACTTTGGTCTGGACTTCCAAGGGAGCACAGAGAAATTCTGGCTGCATCAGATTACCTGTGAGAAGTGCTATAAACCCACACTAGGCACCTGTGGAAAGCACAGACATAAATGGCACGGGGAAGTACCACAGAAACCTATTATAAATATCAAAATGAACCTACTAGATATATTTAGCTGATTTGGGAAAACTGTTGGCAGAGCAAGCTGCCAGCAGGCTGCAGGTGGAAGGCTGAGCCCAGCACCCATAAAGGTGTTGTATCTCCTGCAGTCTGGCACTGGTATCAGCCACAAGACAAACGCCTTCACTGCACACAGTCCTCCTCAAACATCCACCTGAGACAGCCATTGTGGGGACACCTCACAGCTCAGGATCATGTGCTGCATCCCATCTCCTCTGTATTTAAAAAGGCAAAGAAAATCCAGCATAAACAACTGCTTGATGCGCCATGGAAGAAGGTGCTACTTAAGAGACTGAAGCTTTGTTTACAGTGGTATTAAAAATGTATTTAAAACAAATTATAAAGTGGAGTACTTAAATTGCATTTAGCTCTTGTTTGGACACATTTACTCAGAATTGATGTGGTCCTAATTTGAATTAACTTCTGAACCAAATAAATACAGAACTAATTAGGACAACAAAATTCATTGCACTTAATTCTCCTAAGAATCCCTGAGCAAACATGCTCCTTTCATGCCAAGTGTAGAAATCTAAATCTTATGCCTTTTTTTTTGTTTGTTTTTTAAACACAGTGAAACTGAACACCTTATAAACCTTTTCTGACACTGAAATCAAGGCTGTCTGTTGAGCAGAGGTGATTATTCTGCAGTCCTGAGTAACAAATTAACTGTTATTTCAAATACAAAATATCACCTTTCCACCAGAGCTAAATGGGGAATTTTTCAGCCAGATGGTATAGGTTTTGTGGAGTTACGCTGTGCAACAGAAAATATTTGGGAAAAAATTAATTACAGCAATCACTGCTGTATCAACTGTAGTATTAGTCAGATTCTTTAACATTTTTTCATATTCACCATATCAAACTCTCCTAAATTCATAAGTTACAAAATATTTTGTTTATATAAATACTTCTTACTTCAGTGAAACACCATAATTATTGAGATGAAGACACTTTAACATAAGGCAAGCATGCTGTGAGGATATCAAGCAACATTAATGGAACTTTTAGGAAGAAAAATATATTTGCAGTAAACGAGGAAGCAGAGAGGTACAGCTATGATACCTTAAGCTTAAAAAATACACCATCTCTCTCTCAAACAGCACATATCCTATAAAAACCTGATTACCTATAAAAACCTGATTACCTGTACTGTACTCCTTAAAGAGCATGATTTTCGTGACCAAACAAATTATTATAAATGCTTGCTTTCTTTTCAAATAGGGATCTCATGACACTTAGAGAAAAAATGTTAAACTGGAAGTAGGGTCTCCTCCCATAAAACAGAAACAAAACCTGTCAATACACCATACCAAAGGCTACCATAAGAATGTTTCAAAAAACAAATTATCAATGAAGTCTTGTTGCTTATTAACTGCATTCTACCCCACTTTAGCTTTTGTTTCAATTCTAGTACTTTCTAAAAATTTCTTCAAAAGAACTTGAAATGGAACCATCCAAAATAAGTAACTTCTGCTGTAAAAGAAATTCCTTATTTTTTATCTTCTGAGTAAAACAAAAAAAAAGTGAAACTCTATTATTAAATTATGAAGTAGTTTATAATCTATTACTCAGATATTTTAAGAATGCTAATTATTTGAAAAACTATTTGAAATTTTATTTTCTTTCATTTAGGTTTATGGGCTTTATTATTTCACATTATTTTGTGAGTTAATGAATTTAAATTACATATCTGAGGTATTTCCTTAACATACCTTCTTCTCCAAGAAACAGATATTTCCATCTGTACTTGTTAGAGGCTGTCACAACTCAAATACTACAACAAACGTATTTCAACTATGGCTTTGTTTCATGTTTTCAGACAACAGTAATGCATTGATATGAATGATCTAATATGTTTTAAATGCAATTATAAAATAAATTAGAAAGATTTTTCAATGTTTTAAAAAAGTAATTAAGTAGTCTCCAAAACAAGAGAAATTCTTTTTAGGAATTATCAAGTGCACCATCAGCAATGATACCAAACTGAGAAGTACAGTTGACTCTCCTGAGGAACAAGAAGCTTGCAGAGGGGTCTAGATAGATTGGAGAACTGGGATACGATTCATGGCATGAAATTTAACAAGTCAAAATGCTGGATTCTGCACTTGGAATGGAGTAATGCTGGTCACAAGTATAAACTGGCAGAGGAACGGCTGGAGAGAAGCTCTGCAGTAAGAGATCCATGGGTGGTGGTCAGCAGCAGGCTCGGCACCAGTCAGCAGTGTGAGCCTGGGCAGGCAGGAGGGCAAACCCATCCTGGGGCACAGCAAACACAGCATCACCAGCCAGTCAGGAGAGGGGAGCACCCTGCTGTACTCAGCGTTGGTGCAGTGTCACCTGGAGAATGGTGTGCAGTTCTGGGCCTCACCATTTAAGAAAGATGTGAAGGTCCTTGAATGTGTCCAGAGGAGGGCAGCAAAGCTGGTGCCAGGGATGGATGGTACGTCTTAAAAGGAGCACCTGAGGACTCTGGGCTTGTCAGGTTTGGAGGAAAGGCAGCTGAAGAGTGATCTCATTGCTCTGTACAGCTTCCAGGTGAGATGAAGGAGAGAAGGAGGTGCTGAGCTCTTCTCCCTTGTGTCCAGTAACAGGACCCATGTGAATGACTCAAAGTTGTGCCACTGGCGGTTTAGACTAGATATCAGAGGGGGTTATCTAGAGGGGGGTCAGACACTGGAACAGTGCAGAAGCTTGGTGTCCCAAACCTTCTTCTGAAAACTGTCCAGAATAGCTGGACATGCTGTTCAGTAATGCTAATTCATTAAACCTTTCCTTCTTTGAGTGAAGGAATAGTTTCAATAACTTTTTGAGCATTCTTGACAAGCATGTTTAACCAGATACCAGATAATATAATAACAAGTAATTTGTGAAGGAACTGCTCTATTGTAATGCCAATGATTATCACAATCACAGAATCACTGAGATTGGAAATTACCTCCATGATCATTGAATCCAACCTTTGACCAAACTGTACCATGCCAAATTGACCACAGCACTAAGCACCATGTCCAGTCATTTCTTGAAGACTTCCAGGGATACTGACTTCACCACTTACTTGGACAGACAGTTCCAATGCTTAAAAATCCTTTCCATGAAAAAATTTTTCCTGATGTAAAACCTGAACCTCCCCTGGCACAGCTTGAGGACATTTCCTCTTGTCCTGTCATTGGCTGCCTGGGAGAAGAGGCTGACCCTCCTCTGTAAGGGGCCCAGAGCCAGACACAGTACTTGAGATTCAGCCTCACCAGTGCCAAGTACAGAGGGAAAATTATTTTAATACAGCAATAGAGGATAAAGTTCCATTATATAAATATACATAAAACAGACATTCAGTTGTTCATGGCCACTAAAATGAATTCATGCTCAAGATCTTTCGTAAGAGATCTTGAAATCAAGAGGACTTCTGTAATAGGAGAGATCCTGTAGCTGTATATGTGCTCTTTTTGCCAACATTTCATTTTCTCCTCCAGCCCCATGCTACACTAAAACCTGTGCTATCTCCAAACACCAGACAGTTGCTACTATCTGGGGTGACACCACTAAATGGTCTTGCTGATTTACACAGCACAATTTGTTTCCTTCTACACCTGCTCCCCACTGCCTCACTGGCCTTAGGGAAAATGTCACTGGTGAAATCCATCATGCATTACAAACCCACCGTGGGGTAGGAGAAGACTGAGCAGTAACCTCTGCCTATCCTCAAACTAGCCCTCAGCAACGAGAGTCCTGGAAGAGTAAGTTATTCCAGCGTCCATTGGCATAAGCTTGTGCTCAAACATGCACATATCCTAAGATCCTTTACCCAAAGAGAACTGGACAGTTGATAATAAAAATTAGGAGAAACAATCTCTTAGAAATCAAAGAATACCAGACTTCTCTTTGGTATGGGTTCAGTAGTTTTTTCCTCATTATATCAAGAACCACCCAGGCAAACTTCATGCCTCTGTTTTCAAGCCACATTTGTTTGACATGTTCACGAAGAGATTAATGTAAGGTCTGAAGTATTGCACAACCTGATACTAACTGCTGTTAATAAATATTGAAAATAAATATCAAAAATAGTAAATATTAAATGCAGGCATAGTATGCATTAAAAACACATTTTTCAGATTTTGATTAATGACTGTCAATTATTGTGCCTATTAGGAACTTAGAGTTTCTTAGTATCTAAAAAAATTTCACCATCCCTTCTTCTGACCAACAGATGTACTAATCTTAATATGTGGCTAACAGATCTCATGTTCCCATTACAAAAAGCTTGGTTAAAAAAATTAAACAGAACTTCCAAAAAGCCAAACAAGAAGTCATGGAAACTAACAACTGCACACGGAACACTTTTTCAAAAACTATACATTAAATATTTATTTCTTGATTGACATGCTTTTAATGTATAGCTAATTTAGCATGAAGAAAATCTGTTAGTATCTCTTCAGCAAATACAAATGTCAAGAATTTGAGAGAAAAATATACATGTGTGCTGTTATTAATTTATAGCAATCAACAAAAGAAAATAATGTACCTGGGCAGGTTTTCACTTCAATGATTTTTTAACAAAAGTTGGGATTTTCCAAACTGGTTTAGAGGTTTTTTTCCAAATAGAGTAAAAAAGAGTTGTCTCTGCCAATTAGGCAATATGAATGATACACAGTCCTAAAAACAATCACCAGCTGTGCAAAACCCCTCACAATAGTAACAGAAACAACCTTGGTACAAAAAAAATACTTTGAGAAACCTTCCCAAATGTATCTGCTTATTGCCATGAAATAGTTCTGTTCTGATTCATTAATAATCATATGAAATGTCTCAGTATCTATAAAGAGTACTTGTAAAATATGCACCTGCCATTTGGGACTTTTCTATGACCAACCAGGTAGGTGTGTGCAGAGTGTCTCACAGGTCAGCTGAAAACAACAATCATTTAGATTTCATTAAATAAAATATACAAGTGAATGACTGCTAAAAGCACATATTGTGGGTAATTAGGAGTGCAATATATAGTCATTTTTTCCTAGCTGGACACAATTGTGCTTTGTTTACTTTCACTTTTTAATAATTGTGAATTTCAAAGAAGTAAGTTGTCTTTAAAAGAAACAATCTTAGAGGCTAGTAAGCAAGTGGCAATCATCAGAATTACGTACTCATTTTTCTGAAAATACCCAAAATGTTCAAAATGCTCATAAAATTTTTATTTCTAAGAATCTGAAACAGGCAAAAAGGAAAAGAATCTGTAGTAATGAAAACAAAAAGAGCCATCCTCAATTGGCCTGTTGAACTTAAAAGGTGTAATTCTGACAAGAAATACCCTTTTCTATGCTGTCATTATGGTGATGCTCAAAGTGCTGATTGCATAGCTGTGCACTAGTAGTATCACTGTATACTCACTGCATGTATAAGGATCATTATGGCTAAGAGGAAAACCTATTTCCATCAGCTGGAAAACAAATTACTGATACAGCAGGTCACTACTAAGTATAGCAGGAGTACTTTTATATTGCTGAACTTCTACAGAGAAACCAACACAATCCAGTGGAGAAGTCTCAGTTGTACTGTGAATTAATAACTGACAAGAAACTATGTTAAATACTTCATGGCATCTGAGAATTTACTCTGGAAATAAATTTTTGAACATACAACAATACAAAAATACATAACGTGCACCTCAAACTTGCCAGTTCTATGCTATTTATTCTATTGTAAAACTGCATTAAGATTAGGTAGAATCACAGATTTCTCTGAGGTAAGGTAGAGACAGAGGAGCAGACACTGTGTTCCATTGTTACGCTATCCAAATAACATGAAAATCAGTTTTAATAGAAGATCTTCCAAAGAAGCCTAATTATGAACATGTAGGGATCACCTCTACTATGTCTTTACGAGCAACCTGCTTTCCGTATTTTTCCTCAATCAGCTGCACAGAGTTACCTACAGAGCTAACAGCAGGCAGCAAAAAATTGACAAGATGAAGAATGCATTTGCTAACAGGGAATTTACATACCCATAGCTCATACATCATCACAGCTTACCCAGATTTTAATGACTCCTCTGAACTGACAAGATGAGGATGCTCACACTCTGTGGGACTAATCAGAAGCAGCAAAATGCTTCAGTGACCACAATTCGACTGAAAGTTGCCTAAGTGGTTATCTTGCCTTAAAGACAAATGGGGGGGGGGGGGTGGTGGTGCTTATTTTCTCTCAACTATAACACCCAATGAAACAAACCCTGTAAAGAAGGCATTGAAGGCATGAAGAATTAAAATTAAATTAAAAAAAAAAGAAAAAAAATCTTTATGGGAAAGAGTTATAAAGTTATACAGAGGGACTAAATATTACATAGGACTAAATATTATGTAGAAATCTCCTGCTGCTGCATTCATCCTCTTGTAATAATGAGGGATCATTATACGAGATGGAAATTTCTGTCATATGACATAATGTGACAGATTACTTGTCAACAAATGTTTCTAGGTTCAAAATGGAATGAGGACAGTTTATTCTTGCTGTATCAGTTGAACATATCAAGTACTGAAAATTATATCTTTATGTCTTCAAAATGAAAGTATATTTCATTTGGTATAATCAAGAAGAGAAAAAAAAGTTTGTCAAGCTATACGAGGTTCCTAAAAATATATTAAGAAAAAAAATATATTACTTTCAAGGTTAGTAACTACTTAGTGGATCAGTCTGCTTGGGAGAAAATTATTTTAACATGGCTTAAAAGGCAGGAATCACAAGCTGTGAGACCAGAGTCATGAAACTGCCCAGAGGACAGGAAATTCCTGCTAATGGCTTCTATCCACTAAGTTTAATATTTCTATAGCAACACTGTCATTTTCTCTTTGATCTGCCCTACTTAGAAAGGCAGGAACTTTTAAGTCACCAAATCTTTATGGGGCACTGAAATGGACAGGCAATTTTTGGCTGACCTCAGTTTCAGAGAGCACATAGACTAAACCCATTCAGGTACTTCTTGAACAGACCTCAGTGCAAATTACAGGTGCAGTTCAGAAGTGGCACATGGTCCCATATTATTTCCACAAATATGCTACTACTGCAACAATACATCTTTAGAGGACATTGCTAACCCTCTATGAGGCCTTAAGACATATTGATGCTCATAAATCTGCAAGATTTGATTGAAAGAAATATACCACTGCTCTAATCTCCAACTCACAAATTACTTTCCATTGACACAATATAGTGATTTCTTTTTCCAGTACTAAATAAACTTATGAATAATAAATCACATAAAAATCTTGTACAGAAATATTAACACCTTTTTTTGGCCTTCTTTCTAATGCATAAAGAAACAACTTTTTTTTCATTTCCATAAAGATAAAAGTGTACCTGAAAAGAATGAAGGCGCCTATATGCAGGTCATGCATAGAAATGCTACAAATATTTAGTCAGGACAGAATACTACATATAGACAAGAATCCATATCATCTGCTGTTATGAAAACATAAAAGAAGGGTTAGGTACATAAAGAGACAAACTGGTCTATCTGAAATAGACAGATGGGAAGACAAAAGTGCGTGAAAGATAACTAACTAAAGGATGGACAAAACAAACACATAATCAGGTGTCTGCTACATAATGAATACAAAAGTAAAAGGGCAACACCTGTTATGCAGTCTGGCTTCCATAAAGTTTTACAACTAGCAAGAAGCCAAGAGAAAAGCTGTGCCCTTGATATTACTGGGAGTACATCTGCTGATGACTTGGCACATCCCATGCAAGGCACCGCTTGAGAATGTGCATCTCACTCATGTAATTTGCTATGCACAGGTAGAGGCAGATGTTTTGTAATATTTTTAAATAGATCTGAAAAAGCAGGGAATGAACTCCTTTAAACTGGGAGAAATCTGTGTGTAGATCACTTCAAGCACCTAAAAACCTATCAGACACTTACCTATAGCCTCCTAACAGTTTGGAAACCCAGTCATACCAGGTAACTACTTTCCAGTAAGAGCATCAGCAAACAGCTTTTAGAACTGCACTAAGGGATGCTAAGCAAGAGTACAGAAAGGTCTGCAAAGAGAGAGAGACCTGCAGTGGTTAATTAGCAGGTACCTTATTGCTGAGGGGACAATTGCTGCTTTGGTTTGCGTGTCCCGTAAGGCAGGACAGCTGATAAAAAGGTAATGCATTATGTATTACTCATCATATATTATTTATAATTTCAGATCCCACTAAATTCTAGTTTATGGCTTCAAAAATTGCTCTCATAGTTTATGTCTTACTGGGCAAAAACCTGGCATTAGCAGTGGCCAGTGGCAGGTGAAGATGTCCTGCTACCCCCACACAGAATGTGGAGCTGTGACTGCCTGCTACAGAGCAGTCACCTGTGCCTCTTCCTCCTGCCAGAATTCATTCGGGTCTGATGCTTACAGCTGCCTGCAGGCAGAGGCAATGATGGGCTTGGGGGAGAAAAGGGGTGATTTCCAATTTCCAGTACTAGATTTCCCTAAACAGGGATATGACAAAATGTGGGAGTTTTCACAGTCCCACAGAACTGAGAAGGACCACGTGGATCATTGACTCTGAATGCACACTTGTACTATACAGCAGCTCACAAAGTATCTCTTTCTCCTACACACAAAAAGACACAAAACAGTCACCAATAACCTATGATAGACTTAAGTCCTAGGACAAAAGATCAAGAGCCTATGGTTATGTGCAAGAGGAAGAAGAAAACAGCAGCTCTCAGAAAAATACAACCATTAGAAAAATCTTCCAAAATATTTTAAAAGGATTATGGAAATGATGCTGCCAGCCCTGCTGCAGCTCATTTTAGCTCTCCACTTTGCACTAAATCTGTGTTCAGCTCTAATAGCTGAAGTCTGTCACCCTGTTGTACATATTGATAACTCCTATCTTACAGTGTATATTGATACCAAGCTAGAGTTGGCAAGACTACTTCTATAGCACATAGGGCTTGTATACCGTTATTCAAAAATAATGAAAAATAGCAAATACCCTTTGTTACTGGCACACCTTGTTATCCATAAAGTTTAAAGGCATTTTTATGGAATGTGGTTTTCAAGAATGTCCTGTTACACACCTAAGAAAGAAAGAGACACTGACATACTTCAGTACTTTTAAGACAGAAGAAGAGAAATACAGAGTAGCAGTAAAGCATTACTGGAGAGGATACCTCAACTAGAGGTGGGAAGCTTTAGAAAAGCATCTAAGATCTGTAAGACTCAAGGATGCACAGGTTTGTTAAACACTTAGAGCTTCTCTGTTCCTTCAAACTTTGTCAAAGGAGTCCAGTCTGTGATCCTCTGACTTTGAGTAGACTGTCCAGCTGAGAAAGATGAGGTCCCAAATTTTCAGTATTTGTTATAATATTATTTCTAATACTTACAGAAAAGCTTCAGCCCTCAATATTATACATTAAATGTCAAAGGAAAATGATGGAAGAGGTGTGAAAAGGGGAGAAGGAAAAAAAACTGTCTTACAGCAGAAAGACTAGAAGGTAATTTATGCAATCAACTCATCCCTATGAATAAGTGTTTGAATCTTTCCTTTCCTTGAAGACACTAATGGTATAGGTAAAATATTCAGGAATCCCCGAGAGCTACGCATAATATGTACAAAATGAGGTTGGACGGAGTGTATAAACCGGAGGTACTAAACAATTATTACAAATCAACTGAAATGATCAAATCACTACACTTGCATATCCAAATAAATGCCTGGTAGTCATCACTTCTGCTTACTTCAAGGGGAATTTGAGCAAGATTGTCTTTGAAAGTCTACCCAGAATTAAAGATTCTTTGTTTCCCACAAAATTATCTGGTATAGATCAAAAATGAGTATTTCAATAAATACGCACAGTCTTGTGCTCCCAGCTAAGTGACAGTAGATCCCTCCCCATGTACTCTGGTTATTCATGCCAACATGCTGTGTCAGCTCCAGGGAGTAAATACTGTGATATTGAACTGTTGTTCATTTATACTATGAAAGATTATTTGAAAATACTATTTTTTTATTCTTGCTGCAGAGTCCTTGCATACTTTCTGTAGACTGCATGAGCATATCTGATGTGGGCTATCAAGTATATATAGTTAGCTTAAGTTGTTTTGAGGCCATGCAATTAACTATTATTCACATACACATTCCTATATGCATACCACTCAATTACAGAGGAAGAAATGACATTCCCTACATGTACACACTATCATTTGTAAAGTAGTAACATAAAAGTTAGAGACCAACGTTTAAGCTTCCACACGAGTTAACTGTATTTTTTTACTTTCTTGACTTATTTGTTCTGTATAATTGCTATGCACTTCCTCAAAACATTAACAAGAGACAACTTTACTCTTCAACAAGAATGATAAATACAATGTATGTGACTCTATCACCTCATGATTAATAGGGTCTTTTTTATTCATGAAGTCAGATGTCAGACTCAGTTGAAAAATGTGTATCATCTTATATGTATTTATTCCAAAACCTACTAAAATTGCTTTCCACTGCTACAGATGGATACAATAACAACCACTTTTCACTGTTTTTTGAATTAACACAAGATGTATGTCAAATGATGACCTTAAACTTCCTGAGTTGAAAGTTTCATTTAAAACTTGACAAATACACTGGATGCCAGAATAACACAGTAATAACAATTCACATGCAATCTATTACATCTTCTAACCACACTCCTCAAAAAAAATCCTTAAAGCTTCAAAATAACCATTGGCCTTCTGTTGCCTAGAAAGAAAAACCATACAATTCTTCTATGTTTTCTCATCATCTTTTAATTTTTCTAATTTCCTTTAAATTTAAGACCAGTACACTATTTTCCTTATTGACTTACTGCAAAGTTAGGTGATAGTAATTATTGGAAGTACTGTCACTTCTGTTCTTCTGTAAATTTCTGAGAATATTCCCCCTGACATCCAGGAAAAATTTAGGATGTGCCTATGATCAGCTCCCCACCAAAACAGAGTACCTTATTCCCCCTCTTAGTTATGTAACAGTAATAAATTACTTTTACAGAAACACTGTAATTGAAAATTGCCTAAAAATTAAGGTGGGCAGTTAATAGGTGTATCACAATATCTTCTGAGTCCTGTGCTTGGTGGTGTTCATTGTAAGCCATTGTACTGGCTGATAAATGGCCAACTTTAACTTAGCTCCTTTCTCAAATAATTAACAGACTACAGAAGCCACCAAATCAAGAAACTTCAAAGTGAAGTTATACATTAGTGAATCAAAGTCTATATTTTTTCACCATTCAAGCCCTGAGTGAAGTATTTGATACTTCTGACACTCTTCTTACATACAGATATGGCACCAGACTGAGATAGCCTGTGTTTTTCCCCAGTTTTCCTAGTTAAAAACATATGAAGGAAGCAATTATTCAGAAAATGAGAAAGTGTACTTACTGAAGAAAAAAAATTACTTATAATTTACTCATTCATGTTAGAGACTCTGTTTTTCAACAGATTTCAGGTTACTTTAGTTAACAGAATAAGGCCTTGATGCTCCAATTATTTCTTTCAGGCAGAAATTAACTGTTGAAGAGAATGTGTTCACAATAAGCTCAAACAGTACCTCACAGCAGACTCTACAGTATCCCTTCTTTTTGCACTTTCCTTGCTTTAAGTGAAGACTTTATTCTAGAAAAAATAATCTATTTTATGTATCCAAAGAATGCTTGCAGTGTCTTCAGAAAAACTTAACAGATCACATAAAAATATAAAATATATGCAAATCTTTGCAATGCCATCATCAAATTCCTAATATGCCATTAATCTCAAGCTGTTATACTTGAGAACTATTTATTTTTGAATGTCACTTCAGACTAGTACCTGTTTCCACAGAGATCTCATTTGAATAAAAAACCCATATCCCCAAAAACCAACTAACTTTATTGTGGTAAGTGTCCTCAGTGACTTGTTTGTTCACTTTATGACATAAATGCAGTCTTCATATACAAATAATACTATATACTAGGTAACACTAGAGTGTTAGTATTTCTTTTCCTTAAACAGCCAATGTTTTAAACATAAAAATGTGATGAGAAAAAAGTTTCTGCAGGCTACTTACCCAAATATAAGTAACAATATGAACGTAATTACAGATGTAATCACACCCTGTAAAAACCAAAGAGCAGTGATGACTGCAGGACATCAGATTCTGGCAAAGAATCTCTGATTTAATGGAAAAACTTCCTCAAAGTACTTCAAAACTATCCAGTCTTGTTCTCCTGTAAAAGCTGGAGTCTGGTTTTGGGATGTTACACCCAAGATGTGGGTATCAGGAATGTACTGTGTGCTGGATGTGTCTATCACAGCTGCAAAAACAGTTCAAGAGCATCATGTAAAGAAAGGGGAGAGGGGGACAGGGATAAAAAGACTACATTTTGCATTGCTATATCTATTTAATCACACTGATAAAAACCCAACCCACTACACAGTAAGTGAAAAAGAAGCAATTAAATCTCTAAGTAACTTCCAGAAATCTATCATTTTTTTTTTGGGTTTTTACAAACACCACTTTTACAACAGCATACACTGAGAGCAGTCAAACTAGCATATTGGGGAAAAAAAAACCCCAAACTGTTTGAAACTGAAGCTTGACCCTTAGCAACACTGAAGCCACTACTGCCAAAGTACCAAAGAATTTTTCAAATAACAACTGAAGTTAACCATGACTACCAGAAAGCACCAAGCATTAAGTGCTGCTGGTGTAACAACACAGTAACTTGAATTAAAGATGACCTCTACTACTCTCTTTAGCCTGTTCCAAGACTTGGTTGTAGCAGCTGTAATATGGCTCATGCCTTTCTTAAATGTATGAAGTAGCTTGTTCCACATCCTGTCAGTACATCCCCATCATCCTTTATCTGGAAATTAACCTGTAAGCAAAACTGACTTTTGTTTTCTCACTGTCACAGGAAAAAGCCATATATATGCCTTTTGCAGGGGTTGGGTAAGACAGGGAAGCTGATAGTGATCCAGCTTTCTAGACATAAGGACACCGTTTACAATAAAAACTTATGAGCATATTTCCATTGGAAAAAAAAAGTAATTTAGCTTGTAATAAAAGCCTAATGTTACCAGAGTCCAGCGCAATTTTTTTTGTTTGCTTGTTTTTGTACAAGGTAGCACTACACATAAATAAACTAGTTTTCTTACAATCATCTGTTTGGCAGTTTGTGCAATCTTTGCATACTGTCCCTATGCAACACAAATCTTTCCCATGCTGATGATGGTAAAATGAACCAAATTTTGTCAGTTGGTATGTCACGTGAATTGCTCATCTTAAAAGGTCTTCCTAAGTGTGCACACGTGTGCATTCATTATGCAACAAACATTTGGTTTTGAGTCTCCAAATAGTTTATTATTCCATAGTAAGTTTCTTTAATTTTATACAGAAATTTGGAAAGAAAAGCGGACCTATGAGGCTCTGCTTTCAGAAAATGTGCAAGTAGCAGGGCATAAGACCCCTGGTTCCAAGGTGATATGTGGGTAAAGAGAGCTAGCATCTTCAGACAAACATCATTAGAGAAAGAGCTGAGCTGGAGAGGCTTTTCCAATGGCTCTCAATGTTTTTGATCAGGTTCTATATTTAGGTGGTACTTCCAAGAGTGCAGTAACTACTTTTTCTTAGGTGTTTCCATTTCACTAAATTTACAGTAGAAGTTGTCTGCTTCTACTGTAAAAAAAAAAAAGACAAAATTATGCTTTTAGGGAACCTACTTTACATACATTTAGGATTAAATTATTTACGCTGGAAAAGCCTTTTTTTCTAATTCTTTAAGTAAGCTTCTGGTCTTAGAAGGATGAGAAGGATTTTAACACCAATCTACAAGCAACATAAATGCTCTCAGTTAAAAAAATGCTCTTTCACTGAGTGCCTCCCTCAAAAACCCTCCGTACACCATACAGTCTGCTCACGTGGGTTTTGGGGGAACACAGGGGACATAGTTGAGTTGGAATCCTTTCTAGGAGAACCTCTTCTCTCCTTTTACATCCCTCTCTGACTGAGATGAAGGGACTTGTCTCACTGTTGTTCCAGCAGGACCTTTAGCCAAACATGACAAGCATGAAAGGGCAATGCATTTGAAGACTTTTTTACAGTTTCCAAAGTACTTCAATGATTGATCACATTTTTCAGTGATAAATAAAAGTCAAACTGTTTTCTCAGAAGTTATTTTTAAGTCTCCTCCCCTAGAACATAGCTATCAATATTTCTGGTACCAGTTAATTCACCCCTTATGATACCATTTGCAGTAGAAAGTTCAAATGAATAGATGCCTCCTGTTACTAGCATTCATTCTCTTGTCTGTCTAAAAAGGTATTTTGAGATTACAGCATTTCTAATACCTCAGAAATGCAAATAAATAATAAATTATTTTAAAATATTCTTGTTTCTTCATTGCACTGAATATCTGCTATCAAAAGTGATTTGTTTGGCAGCTTTTTCTTGCTAGCTGCTACATGAAAGCAACCAAGTCTTTGCTATATAAAATAGCTCTTTATACTGGTATCACTTCTATCAATTCCTCGCTCTGTTTTGAATGACACTTTTTGATAGTGGGAGAAAAAAAAAAAGGGGGTTTTCCCCTTTATTAATTTCTTAGGTTCAAATGCTGTGTTTCTGTATAATCTAAAACCCTAGTAACATTATCCTGGACAGAAATAAGAGTACTTCTACACCAGTGAGCACTTCTTGGTATACCTAAATCACTTCTAAATTCACTACTTGCATTCTGCTAACAACGAAGATATGTAAGAGCACTGAAGTTACTCAACCCACTCAGAAATCCGAGTCTTCAGTTGGCAATGCCTTAGTGAATTTAGAGCTACTGCAACTAGATTACTGTGGATTAAAGAAATGAAAACCTGACAAAAACCCCTGCAAACCAGTTTAAAGATACTATGTTTTAATGGGCTGCAGCCAAGGACTATTTGAATGCCCTCTCTCTGTAAAGCCTCTCCAGGCAACCTGCTCCTTGGCTTCACTGTTCTCATGCTGATAAAGCTTCTCCTTTATCCAGTCTGAACATTTCTTGTTTCAAGCTACACCTGCTCCCTCTTATTCCCCCAAGATGCACCATTGTGAAGAGTCTCCTCAACACCTTCCCTGCAGACATTAGGGAGGCAGCTTAGTCCTATGGAGACAACTCTGCCTCCTGACTTACTCAGTCCAGCTCCCTCAGCCTCTCCACACAGAGCAAGTGCTCCAGCCACTGGTGATCCTGGTAGTCCTCCTCTGAACTTGTTTGTCTGTGTCCCTTTATATTTGGAGAATTAAAATGAGACACAGGCACGCAGGCAATCATTTTCTACTGGCAGCAGGTGAACACTGCTGCCATCATCATTCCTTTCCCAGCTTATACATCCCTTATCTTCAATGTGAAGAAAATCTTGGAAGTTTCACTCTAGAAGAGACTGAGTCAACTTTCTGACTAAGAAGACAAATTCAGCATTGTGGAGCACTAAGGCACCCAGCTCTGCTCCTGCAGACACAACTGACTCCATGCACTTGGTCTGTGAGCTTGAGCCTGAGCCTAACAAAACACACCCTTGCAGAGACACGGC
Source organism: Monarcha castaneiventris obscurior (assembly GCA_026261815.1). Classification (NCBI taxonomy): domain Eukaryota; kingdom Metazoa; phylum Chordata; class Aves; order Passeriformes; family Monarchidae; genus Monarcha; species Monarcha castaneiventris. The sequence continues at coordinate 12,051,247 of JAMPIT010000624.1, read as the reverse complement.
GTGTTCTGGTAATCTGCTCCTGAGGAAAAAAAATACAATTTTCTCTCTTCATTGAGAGAACAATCATGAGAGGATTTGTAGAGATTCCTTTCTCCCTGTATGTCATCCTTCAAGTACAGCCATGAGAGAACACTTTTTCTGTACCCATCATCCTATTCTTTTCCTCTGAAAAGGAATCCTTAAAAAAGAAGACAGAAAATATCTGAAAATTTGAAAGCTTTGTTTTTGTTTTCCACTTTTTCACCCATCATCTCTTCCATCTAATGATATTCTAAACAACATGATGTTAAGTGCTCTGGAAATCATCTTGCCTTTTTATGCTCGTATCATTTTTGAAATATCAAAAAATGTGACAAATGCAATTATACCTGAAAGAAATAAACCATCTCTTCTTGCAGAGGCTGAAAGAATAATAAAACATGATTTGTACTAGCACTAAGCTAATTACAGTGACACCACTCCTGCCTCTATAGTTCTGTCGGTGTCAGGGCTTACATTACAAACCCCTCATTCCACAGTTTATAATTCTGCTCCACGTGAGTTAGCTACACAGGAGTGCACAACACAGTTGTTAATGGCTTCATTTTTCCTAAAAATGGCTTAAATTTGAAATCACTTTCAAATTTTCTAACTCCCTCGTCTGCTACATGGTGTAAATCACAAGCAAATTGTGACTAAACCAAGACAATTAACTAGGAAAAAACCCATTCAAAATGTGACTTATATGCTTGGACTTAAAAGTGCTTATTTTTGCAAAGTTTGGAGACAATAGTTGCTGTATATAATAACCACCTTCACCATCTTCCCACCCAGACATGCTACTAGGGATTTCTGGAAATCTGAGGTTTCCATTAAAGAAATATCTAAATACTATCATGAGTAAGAAGAGAGTTTCATAAACAGCAAATGTCAGGTGATGTTTTGGCAATAAAGCCACCATACATCAGCGTTTTAAGTTTCATATGTGAACACATCTATCTAGAAAAATATGGTGTGATTTCTGGTATCTGTTAAAGTACTTGGATACCTTGGAAATCTGTAGATAAGCTGTCCACTTAAGTATGCTGATTATTTTAAGCAACATGACAAATGCACTGGACATGCTTCACTGAGAATGCAGACTCTTGGGTCTGAAAACTAGCAAAACAAAAAAGCACTGTCTTGCATCATGCTGGGACATGACATAACATGTGGTCTTAATTATAACCACTTTCTTATTTATATATAAAGTTACGCATTTACAGTGTCTGGTAGCTATGTGAATAACTGAGATAAAAGTTTACAGCTTACACAGAAAAAATTCTATTTCTTCCAAAGGCCACTTTCACTCAATCATAAAATAAGTATTTAAAGCAAGGTGATAAGGAGCAGCCTAAGGTTATACAATCTGAAACAGTATTCCCAATATATCAGAGGAAAGAAAAGAAAAAAAGGAAAAAAAAACCAGACAGTAAGAATTCACTGCTGGTAAAAACAATAATAAATCGCTCTCCTTAAGAAAAAGAGGGCTTTTTCTGGCTTTCTGCTACCCACCAGTTTTTTTCTCAATCAATGACAGAGAAATAACTTATTCAAAACTAACATTAAATTCCTTTAATTTCTAAAAAACATGATTGTTATTATTATTATTATTATCATTATTGAACAATTCTCTATAGCTTGTATAATTTTTCTTTTAGTATTGCTTCAGTGAATTTTCCTAGGGTAAAAGTAACCAGGTGAAGAAGATTTAACTCTCTCTTGCTGAGCTGACAAAGACAATAAAGAGTTTCTCTCATCAGAAAATATTTACCTTAGCGCTACCCACCCTTTACCTCAGCAGTAGGATTATGATCTCAGAAGGTAGATGGAAACATATTTTTGCTGTTTTAAATTCATCCTGTTGGAACAAAACTGACTTCATATCAAGAAAAGTGACAGAAGAATTGTCTCCTGCTTGTCTTCTTTTAAGAATGTATGAGTGACAGGACTATGAATTCCTACATTTCTTGAAATAAAAGAGGGATGGCATGGTTTCCTCCCAGTTGTAGCATTTTTCTTCTCACTCACAATCCCAAACCAGGGATATGTAACAGTAAAAAAACCCCCACAGATAACCTGTGGTAACCACAGATAAACTGGTGGTTCAATTGTTAATTGAAAATCTAAATCTATCAAGTGAACATGCCTGCAATTGATTCTTTGTGTCCCTGAAAATGTTTATATACTGATGCAACTACAAAGCTACCTAGGTTGAAAATGGAAGGCATATTTTAAATAAGTTTTAATAAAACACACACGTTTATATATTCTAATAAAACATGAAAGATGCATTTATGAAACAGATTTCTTCACTATTAGAGCATATCCTTTGCATTTGCATTATATAAAAGTGTCACCTGTTGATTTTGTTTGCTCAATGTGAGTAAAAAACAAAACAGGAAAGAAGGTGGCTGAGGTCAAACACACTCTAGGCTAAATAGCTGCAACTCAGCAAGTAAGAGCATTTTCAGTGTAAATTCCTTTCATCACCATACTCCTCTATATGGCAACACACAGTTATGTTTTAAAGTTTTCTGATGATATGTGGGAAGTTTGAGAAACAGGGAGAAAGCCACCAAAATCCATGACACTGCAAAGGAGTTACAAAACCATTCAAATGACAGTCCTGAACAGGAGGAGAACCTTGTCACTGAACTAACTGGTCCAGAAAACTCACATTCACTCTGCTTGCAGCACACAGGCTCTGGAGAAGGCTGCTTGTATGTCCCTGTTGCTATAATTGGCCTTCTCCTGTGTAAGGAGACAAATTACCCATGGGGCCATGTAATTTCCAAGCCTTTCATAGGGAATCAAGGCAAGGTGATCATCTGTCTTGTGCAGTCTTTCTCCCTAGTAACCACTGACCTCAAAGCTTGACTCCAAGGGCAGTTTGAAACAGGAGGCTATTTCAAAGACAAGTAAGATCTTTGAAGTTTGGAGAGAGCATAGACCTGGACAGAAGAATACATTCAAACTAAGGCAAAGGCTGTGCCTTAAGCTCATGCTGTAAGAGATCTGAAAATCGATAGAAGACAAAATTTTTTTCATTATACCCATCAGCAAAACATCGAATCAGAGCTCATAGCTAAGCAAAAGACATGGATGTGCACAAAAAAGCTTCCTTAGCTCTGAAGTTCAAGGAATTGCTCTTGTACTTATGTACCACTGAAACCTGAACTGTTCTATGATGACCTGTATTACCTCCTATCTAGTCATTAGGTCTACTGCAAAAGGATCAAAGCAGAGCATTATCTCTTGTGTTAATGTTTTATAAGCAATTTTCAGAAAGTTTAGCTAACTTTAGATGAGAGTTATTACAAATTACATTAATGACTACTTTGAAGTGACCTTGTAACACCACTTGAACAGAGAAAAAAACCTGAAGAGCCACAAAACAGATTTCATCTTCAGCTTCAAGAGGTAAAAACGTGCTTCAGGAGTGTTTGTGTGAGACAAAACAATATACTTGCTTTCAAGAACTGATTAGCCCACATAGATTCTGCAGTTACAGCACATTTGATCAGTTTAGACTAGAATAATGGAGGCATATGAAAAAATGACCAGCAACAACCTGTTGCAGTAATTTTGAAGCATCCAATGTGCATTTTTTCCTGTAAGTATTGAATCTTTTTTCAATGTTGGAAAGGAAGTAAATATTCATTTTAATAGCAACTTTAACAAGGTTCCAAAATATTCTTTAAACCCTACTACTTTGCTTAAAGTTTTCAGTCTACTGTTCTTTCATTCTCTGCTAACACATAAGAAGAATGTAACATAAAAAAAAGCAAGACATTTATACAGTACTATATTTCCTTATTAAAAACATTATTATTATTATTATTAAAAATATGTATATTAAATAGTACCACAACTAAAATAAGGAAAATCTCACATCCTATATGATAGCAGCATTTCAAATGGAAAAGCTGTATTGAATATGGCTGACTGGAGTTAATTTTCTTCGTAACAGGCAGTATGGTGCTGTGTTTGGGATGTGTGCTAGAAACAGTGTTGACAGCACAACAGTGTTCTACCTATTGCTTGCACACCTTAAGAATTTTTAAGCTTGAATTTTGAAGGACATAGAAAAGCCCAGCCATGTAACAGAAGCAATTTGCCATAAAGTCTTTTCTTCTACTGCCCTGCAACTTTAAGATGCTGGTTATAAATGCTAACTTATGTAATATGGCAACTAATCCTCTTAAAAGCTAGAAAGAAGACAAGTAGTAACAGGTAATCCAAAACTGATCACAAATAGGTGAGCTTTTTGATCAGACACATCACTGGCTTCGTTCTGCTCCTGCTGAAGTTAAGAGTGCGGTGAAAAATCTCACTCTAACCAAGAGTTTGCTTTACAGTTCTCATGAAGCATAGGTCCAGTTTGAAAGCTTTACTACATCTGATTCACTGTGTATTTAGACACAAAGTTTAATTTTTACTGTTCACTACCTTTTCTAGTCCTTAAGAAGCAACACAGATAAGTGGAAGTGAGCTAGATTCTATTTATCATAAACCACTAACAGACTCGCTTGCTGAACTCCCCTCAGATTCCAAAAGCAGATTCCTTTGAAATTACTGAACTTGTATTGATGATACATTCATTAATACAAAGAGCAGAAAAATAAACAAAGCTGCTGTAATTGCAAAGAAAATCCCAAATATCTTTGGATGTAGGTGGAGCACATGTTCACAATCAATCATACTCAACCAGTGTACCCTTAACATGAAATCACGCTCCTGATTAAAACTTGGTTTATGCAGGGTGAATTCCTACCCACTCTCAAACTTACTTTATTAAAATGGTGTTATAAATTATATTTTCATTCCCTGTGAAAGAGGAATTACAAAGAAGAATAGAGAGGAATGTAAGAGTTTTGGTGGCTTAGAAAACAAGAGTCATCACAAACATTCCCACTGGGGAGTGGCTAGGACTTGTCTGTATTTCACACAGTTGATACCAGCTTTCTTCTGATGATGTTTTTATTTGTCCTGTTTTCTACCTATGTTGTGTTTTCCAGAGTGTCAATTCCTTGGAGAAAGACCAGTGTTCTTATTAGGTGTATTGAGTACAAAGGGTGTCTCCATTTTAGTTTTGGCCTTTGAGTGCTCTGCAACATGAAATGGTAAATTATAACTACTCTAAAAGTCTGCTTTGAAATATGGAAGGCAATACCACATTCCACTGTAACAGCACTGAATAAGTCCCAGTAAATCATAAGCAGCAATTTAGTGTCCCTGCTTGTAATTTTAAGAACGAGTTAAAGGAAGAAAATAGTAAAGGATGAAGGCTGAACTATGTATTTTCATGCATAAATAAAGGCAAGATAATCTGTGAGAACTCTTTCAAAATCATGCAATCAAAGGAGGGGAAAGAAGTCCTAATGTTGGGAATATTTTTTGTATTACTTGTTTTTAACTATGTTAATGCTGTTCTAATTACATTGCTAAAGACTTATACAGCCGTGGATAGTTAAATGAAACAGGCAAATCTCTAAATTCTGTCTGGAATACACTTTATTCTCTGCCATCAGAAATGATTTTATGAAACAATTTTTAAAGAGGTCTGTACAGAGCGTAATTTCTCAGCATGATAAGGAAGGTAGTTAATGCTGTGGGAGAGGATTTCTACAGCACTGTTATGAAAACAAATAAAGCATTAACAAAAATGGGGACAGAAATTATTTTTATATAATAAAAGGTATTTCCTGTAACCATTCAAGAGCTCTACAAGATTGGCATTGGCCCTCGAAGCATTAAACTCAGGGTTCATTTCCTGAACTTACCTGGAAAAGGTAAGTAGAGAGATGGATGAAAGATCAGGTCCTAAGTAAGTCAGGAAAAAAAAATTTGTGTGTGACATTTTTTCATGTACTTTACTGCAAGTACAGCTAAAGTATTTGTCTGGATTTTCCAAATGCCTGTTGTCATGAAATGCAGCACAGAAGATTCATATCTATTTTGGGTCTTGAGTACAATTAGAAATACTGAAAAACTGCACTGAATAGCAGAATTGCACCACTCACAAGAAAATTTTGGAGAAGTAGAATGAGGCTGCGAGGTTTGAGAGGTTTTGCCTTTCCTCTCAGCTAAAGGACATGAAGATATTGAGACAAACAAAAATGAAGATAAATCCTTTTCCAACTTTCCTCTATTCAAGTGTTCATATACTTGACTTCATTTTTCAGAATTAGTTGGACAGTTCATATAGAAGTAATTTAAAGAAAATAGCTTGGTTACAGCTATGTTTTTGAAGCCAAAAAGTCAACAATACTGAAAAAGTATAATTTGAATTTTGAAATATTTCTGCTAGATATTCGAAATATAATTAATGATCAAAATGGAAACTATATATTAATAGGGAATTTGGTAGAAAGCAGAAGTGAAATATTAGAAAACTCAAAGATCCTTCTTCTAATATCTGAGTGCTTAATAGAGCCTGGTCTTTCATCACTGAATAATATTAATTCAAGTATCTTTTCACTAAATTTTTATGAACCTTAAGTACTAAAATACTTATATAAATTTTCTGGAATAATTTTGTGTATATCAGTGACTCCAGAAACAGAAATTTAATGAAAAAATCAAGTACTAATAAATTCCAGATTAAACACAGCACCTAAAGAAATTTTTGCCCCTATTATTCCTGGTGTTGTGTACATCAGAGATTCTGAGAAACAATTACATTTGAATATGAAAATTAAATTGGCCTCAACTAAAAAGGAATTTTGAAAATTCCCCATACATTTATAAAGTAAAAAGCAGTATTTTTTTACAAAGATGCATGGTCAGTTATTTCATTAAGACCAGGTAGGGGTAGAAATCTTTCAAGATATATGAGAAAGCATTCTTTATTTATACAACTATTTGCAAGATCAATTTCAGTACAACACACTTCATGTAAATTAACAATTTTCTGCTTTCCAATGTTCAGGCTTCTCTTTAAAGAATTCAGCTGAAATACAGAACCAGCAGAATCTTTAGACTTAGCTGGGCATCAGTCTAAATTCTAGCATCTTGCCAAGTATAAAGGCTTTTCTTATCTTACATAGGAGTCTAAAAATACTGGCAGGGGAAGTAAAAATCTCCATTCTGTAGTTAAGATCCTTAGCTTTTTTTTCTCTTATTAAAAATGTTGGAGGTTATTTTAGTCTCCGAAAACATCTACAGGATTAGTGACATATCAAATGTTCCTTCTGCCTTATGCAACAAAGGTACTTATTTCATTAAAACAATATAAATCACAGAGAGAAGTCCTGGCTACTCATTCAGCTGAGTAACACCCCGGGTCCCACTCCCCTTGGAAATTTTCTATTTTCTTGTCAATCCATTTAATGGACATATTAGTATATCTTATTATATAATCTTAGTATGATAACATACATACTGAGCAGCATTTACCATGTCAAGACTGTTGTGCTCCTCACCCCACCTGACCTGTGAGGAGGCTGGGGGTGCTCAAGGAGTTGGGAGGGGACACAACTGAGACAGCTGGCCCCAAATACCACTGGGGTATCCCAAACCATAGGGTGCCATGCCCAGCACACAAAGGTGGAAGAAGGAGGAGACATTTGGAGTGATGGAGTTTGTCTTCCCAAGTCACCATTACGCTGATGGGGCCCGGCTCTCTGGAGGTTGCTGAACACCTGGCTGCCCATGGGAAGCACTGAAGACATTCCTGGTTTTGCTTTGCTTCCATGCACAACTTTTGCTTTAGCTACTGAACTGTCTTGTCTCAACCCACTGACACTGTTCTCTCTCCCATCCCACTGGTGTGAGTGTTTGCATGGGGCTCAGTTGCTGGCTGAGGTCAAACCAAGACAGATGCACTGCAATTTTTAAGACTTTTATACACATACTGTTTATTTCTTGTCTTAGAATAGACTTGTCAGCTCTTTCATATATCTGCACTCACAGAAAGCAAAAGAAATTAACAAACTGGGACATTCCTTAATGGCTGAAATCCAGCTAAGCTGAAGCCAGGGATAATGGGGGCAGAATTTCACCAAAGGCAGCAACATTTTAACTTACAATGTGCACTAGACAAGTTTGCAAACAAAAACTTCCTATTTTATGTTCTACATAAAGCTAAGGCTTTAAACAAGCTCTCAAATTCTTTAACTGTGCAAAGGAACAAATTTGCAAAGCCCAGTTTAGATGCCCCTTAAAAAAGTCATCACAGAAAAAGGTAGGAACTATAGAAAACAACAGAAGCCAAACTGCAGGTAAGTAAATAGCAAAAATCTGTATTGCTATGCAAATGGCAAAGTTTCCCACCAAGCAGCTAAACTGTCACTTTTGTTTTTTAGCAACAAGATAATTTCAGATTTCTGTTTCTTTCTTTTTTTTTTTTTTTAATTAACACACTCTTTTCCCGTATCTGATGTATTTGAAATACATCATTCAACTGATCTGTGCTGAAGTCTTTTTAAACAAACCCTGACATATTTTCATGCAAGTCTTAGTTGGAATTCACATATCACAAAAGTAAAAAAAAGGCATTATGGGACAGAAAAAAGGATCAACAAACATAAAGACACTGCATCACTGTTTCAAGAGAAATTTTAACTGCATTAAAAACTTCTGCTGCATAATGGAGTGTGTGTGAATGAGATGCTGTCTTTACCTGAGCAGCTAGTATTTAAGATAATTAATCTCAGAAAAGATCATTGCTGAAGTATCAACTAACACCCCGTCTCTATTTTAGACCCCTGTTTTACAGCAGAGGAAAGAGGCCTGTGTCTTACCCAAGCAGGTAACATAAGACAGCTGCTGCTCATCACAGCCTTTCATATTCTTCTCCTGTTGTCTGCACCAGACTGTGGACACTTGAGCAGAGACAATTTCATAATACTTTTTCTGCAACTTCAAGCACTGTTTAGCCACTAGAAGCCTTTTGTGTTAACTTTTGCTCAAACCTTAAAATGCTGCTGCTGACTCTACAGCTGTCATTGAAGTTTAGCCTACAGACCATAATAAATTTTTAGGCCAAGGGTTCCCTTGGAGCAATTTATATTTCTACATGAAGCTAAAGTAAAAGCAAACGTCTTCCAAGAGCTGCCCTCATTCCTAAATAGAGAGCCTGTAAACTGTTGTTTTAGATGGTTTTTAACTGGGTAGAATTTTTTTTCCAAAATTTTATACACTTGGACACTTTCTTCAGATTTACAGAACTCTGCTTAGCCAGCGCTGCCTGAAAAAGCTTATCAGCAAACAATGAATGAATGAATGATTTTAAATAATATTCTTTCAAATATAAATGCCTCTCAAGTGAAATCATATGGTAATTATCTTAACTGTTTATAAATACAAGTCTGATCAACTGCTCTTATTACCATATTCTACTAAATACATAAAACTAATCCTCTTTTAATTATTTTCTACTTTTTTCATTATTTATAAAGCAATCTGAAGCAACCACTGTGTACTGATTTGACTAATGTATACAACTGCGAAGAAAAGACATGACACCAGATAAAGCAATCAGCAGTTTGATACAAAGGGCAGATGCAATCGCTGAAAGATGGTTACTAAAGATGGTATCAGGAAACCTGCAGTTCTGGGACTAGTTCCTTGCCAAGCACAGAATATTGCTAGCAAATCAACTACAGAAACCTTGCAGGAGATTATTCTGCATTACTGATTAAGTATTTCATGTCTATCACACTGATTTTTTTTTTTTTTGCTCCACTGCTCAAAAGCTGTAAAAAATGACTTATATCTTTTACTACTCATTAATATGACAAGTTCATTAAAGTAAATGAAGCTAATTTAATCATATTCAGGTGCTATATTGGATAGATGATAGCATTTTGTCTTTTAAATAGTTTGTCTTTCATTCTGCTATCTTCATCAAACAGTATTCTGAATAATTATCACACTGCTGCTATGAAGTTACAGCAATATTACATCCTGACTAAGAACTTCAGGTCACCTACAGCATTTACACAAAATATCACAAATCAAGGCAAAATACCTCAGGCTACGCAGCAAGAAAGTAATTCCTTATAGCACTGTATGTGTTTCTAAGGTCTTCACCATTTGGATTATTACATTATCTCAGTTTTACATTCACTAGTCAGGAGGTAAATGTCAGCTGGAATCATTGAATCTCAATTTTTTTACACCTTTCATTTTGTTTGATGAGCTTTTTACCAATTGTAATTTATTGCTCTGATGAAAGTATGAAGCAAAAAGCTCAGAGTGTAATCAAGGCTAATGGTGAACCAAACACCATGTGATAATAAATCAACAGGGAAAAATACTCTGGAGACAAATGAAGATGTTTATCACTTCAGTATGAATACTATTAGAACAATTGTTTATGTAAAATAAAAAACTGTACAACAAAACCAAACAAACACCCAAGTTCCAAAAAAATCATTATTCCCTTATGAAAAAATAAAAAACAAAACTTCCAACAAGCAGCTGAATTTTGCAAGAAATAAAATCCTTTTTTAACATCAGAGTATGCAGCAATGAGAACTAATAAGAACATCTGAGGTGGTAAGACGTTTGATTTTTATAAACAGTAATGAACATTGTCAGTCACAGCCTGCAGTAATCCTGACACTTGATCTTTTAAAACTTACTACACCAGAGAAAATCCTCCAACTCTGCTACAAGGAAGCTTTTCAGAGTTACTGAAACTCTGAAACAGTTTAGTAACTGGTATTTTATTTTATAAAAGGATGATACATGTGACAAAAAAGCAACTGAGAAAAAACCTCAGCAGTTTGCTTAAGGACCATCTACAAAACCTACCTGAGTTGCAAAAAATCTCATCCACTTTAATTGCTTTTCTGAAAGGCCCTGAGACAGAAGCTACAACATGTAATAGCTAACAGGTAAATTTAAATAGGCGTTTAATTTGGTTTTTTTTTTTAATTTCACAAAGCCTGTATATTATGAGTCAATAAAAATGGTTAAGTGCATAACTTTTTAATCATTATTTTATTAAACACACGTTAGACGTTTTACAGTACCTTTGGATATTGTTTGACAGGGATCAGAACTCTCTCTGACAGCTTTATGTTTTTGTTGCTGATAACATCAAGGTATTTCTTTTCTTCATCTTCCTTCTTGCCTTCCGAACCCTGAAATTTTTCCATTTCTGAAAAATATCACAAAACAGAACAGTCAGTGACATGATATTTGTCATGCTTAGGAAGTTTAAACTTATGCATTGCTATACAGACTTGCTCTGAATACCTGTGCTGTTTGCACTCACATGACAGGGACTGTTGTCTTTAAGACTGTCAGCAGTGCTGAGAGGCAGAGGTGACAGTCCACAGGTCACACTCCACAACTAATTCTTCCCCAGCTGAAAGGGAAGCCAAATGATCTCAGCAGGAGCAGGCATAGATGAGGCTTACAATTCCAGCTATCAGTCTTTTAAAGGGGATAAAATCATCACAGCTTGATGCTTTTTGTAAATGTCACCTGCCAGAACTAAGCTGGATTCTAACTGCAATGGATAACTTTCAGTACAAATACCAGAAAACTGAAGAAACTTCTTGTTGTTACTGAGTTTCCTTTCAAATACCTCTGAATTAGTTAAAGATTATACAAAATAAGATAAGAAATAAAGCTAACTCTTGCTCAAAAAGATTCTTCAATTAAAAAATGCAGTAAAAAATTGTGAGATAGATATATGTATATATATACATATATAATCGCTAATTTGTAAAACACTAATATTTACCAAAAAAAACCCACACACCAAACCAAAAAATATATCTATACATATTCAGGTAGAACAGTTTTAAATTCTTTATTCCCTAAAGCTCTATAAGCAATGGATAACAACAAATAATTGAATTCGTCATCCTGCAAAGAACATCTCATACGGGGCCTGAGAGTACCCTGACAGCACAGGCACTGTTGAAAAAGCTGCTTGTGCAGCAGTGACATCGTTGAAAGCACAGAAAATGGCAATGCTTATAATGAGCTAATTATATCTGAATTATAGCTGAAAAGGGACAGCTGTGGGTCTCAGAAACATGCTGCTTCAAGGACTGGAATGAGAGAGTGGAAAGGAGTAACACAGCAACAGCACGCTCTAATGTTCATATACAAGTTTCCTTGACTTCCAACAAGCAAAAGGAAAAATGTATCTAAAAGAACAGCCCACATCATGATTTGTTAATAAATGTTTATGCTGCCTTTATGAGATCAAATAATTTATTTAAAGCCTGCACCAGCAGACAGTTCTCTAATATTACAGCCATAAGATCTTTTAAAACATTTCAGAGAACACATCTAGAAGACCTCAGATGGGATACACATTCAATAATTTACGATTAAAAAGTTATTTACAATCACTAAAAGTGTCAGAAGAACACTTCATTACCCTAAAATACTTGAATACGTGGAAAAATATGTCGTATGTTGCATTCAGTGGAAGATCAATCTGAAAAGCAGCAAGAATCAATTAAATAAAATACTTCTTTTGGGTAAGTTTAATAGATAGAAAGTTCTTTGAAAATAGATCCAATGCAATTATACAAAGGGTTGTGCTATGGGGGTACAGAGGGGAGAGACAAAGGTGCATAAAGAGGAAAAAGTGTTCCAAGCACAGTAAGTACTAAAATGAAATTAAGGAATTTCCCAAATGTCTTGTGAACACAGTAGTAAATGAGATAATTCTAAAAGGCAAGTGGGGAAAGTCAATCCACATGTACACATATATTTCAATAGAACCACAGAAGTTTAAGTTGGAAAAGACCTTTGAGGTGATCAAGTCCAGCTGTTAATCGAGCTCTGCCAAGCTCACCACTAAACCACATCTCTAAGTGCCACGTCTACATGTCTTTTAAATATACTTCCAGGGACCATCATCTCCCCAGAGCTAGTCACCACCTCCCTGGTAATCCGCTCCAATGCTTGATAACTGTTTTTGTGATGACATGGTTACTGCTGTCCAACCTGAACCTCCCCTGGCACAGCCTGAGGCTATGTCTTCTCATCCTGTCACTACGTGCCTGGGAGAAGAAACCAACCCCCACTTTACTACAACCTCCTTTCAGGTAGTTGAAGAGAGCGATAAAGTCCCCCCAAGCCTCCTTTTCTCCAGGCTAAACAACCCCATCTCCCTCAGCTGCTCCTCATCAGATTTGTGCACCAGACCCTTCCCCAGCTCTGCAGCCATTCTCTGGACATGCTCCAGCCCCTCAATGTCTTTGTGAGGGGCGCAAAACTGGACACAGCACTTGAGGTGCAGCCTCACTAGTCCCCAGTACAGGGAAACAATCTCTGGTCCTGCTGGCCACACTATTGCTGATACAGGCCAGGATGCCACTGGCCTTATAAACAAATAAACTCTTTCTCCCAGAAAGCTGAAGATACTTAAAAGTCTGTATGGTCAGTAGGGAGGGGTACTAAAGGTTAGGACAAAATGCTCCCCTTTGAATCGTCTACCAGGCCTTGCAACCAGTCCCAGGCTTGTGCTTTGTTTTTGACTTAGAGTACATGGAAATTTTGGAATGAAAGTGGCGCCTTTGCTAAAGTTAATGAAAGACTACTTCAGCTGGGCTTATCAGACTTACGTGAACAAGAGTTTGTTGATCTTCCAAGACTGCGACAAGCTGTGGCACTTTAATTGGTTTCACTCCATGACAAGGGCTGAGCTCTAAACCCAGAAGAGCTAGTCCCAGCTTATTATGGAAGGCACAAGAAACAGCAGTGGGGTGTCGAGTTTCGTCCAGGGAATGAAAGGCAACAGAGCCCATTTCAGGGGAGGTCCCACAGCACTTAAGTTCAAACACAGAAAGAGAAGTAAATGAGAAGGGATCGTGATGAGGGCCAGGCTGTAAGCCCAGAGCTACAGGGCACAGATTACTGCAGGCACCAGGGACACTGGAGACATCAGGTTTCTGCCAGGGACCAGTGGCAACCAGCCCATGACCACAACCACACAGCTTTTGAGTATCACCTCCAAGGAGGGAGATTCCAGAAGCACCCTGACAGTGCTTGGTCACCTTCACAGTAAAAAAAGAAAAGTTTCCCAATATTCAGAGGGAAGTCTGGGTACTGGGCACCTCTGGAAGAAGCCTGGCTCTGTCTTCTTTGTACCTTCCCTTCAAGTTTGATATACATTGGAAAAGATCCCCTATGGTGTCTTCTCCAAGCAGCCTAGAGGCAGCACTCTAGCCATTTCCTCACAGGAGAGATGCTCTAGACCATCATCCTTGTGAACCCTTGACACCCTCCAGTACGTCCCTCGCTACTTATGCTGGGGAGCCCCACACGGGACAGACTGCTCCAGTGGAGTATCACCTCTCTTGACCTGCAAAGCTGACTGAGGAGTAAGAAATGCCTTGAGATAGTTTGTTTCTAAAACAGAATATAGGGCTGGGTATGATCAGTGAAACCTGTGAATTTATATGAAAAATATGGCATTAGGATTTTGCTTGACCGTGGAGCAGTCATGCGAGATAAGCCATCTTGGAAGTTTTTATTCCTCGGGGCTGGAGCTTATGTCTTCTGGGTGTGTCCCTGAAAGCCCCATGATGTCACCAGGGAGTCATTGTGACACGTGTGACAACAAGCCTTTTGGATGCTTGGGGAAGCCCTGAAAGGCCACAGTGTCTGGCCTCCTCCACTGGGGACAGACATCTGCAGGTGGGGGGAAAAAGGACCCCCATCCCATTGTGTACTTTCTGAGAGCACAGAGAGGATTTGCTGGACAAGGACACTAGCAGGACCTGGGGTGCTGGTCCCAACCTGCAATGTACCCAGGCTCTGGCTGCAGTTGCTGAGAGGCCAAGAATCCCTTTCCCAGCTTCCCAGCTCCTGCCTGCTCATATCAGAGAGGTCAGTTACCATCCTGCCTCGAGAGCTAGAACATGCCAAGACACCCCAGCGTCACTCATCTGCCCCAGGATGGTTCCTGGCACTGGTGGCAGCCCAAGTGCTGTCCTGAGGCAGAGTGGACAGTTCTTTAATGCTCGACTTCAGTAGCTTTGCTGCTGGCTGCATACTGTGTCCCCAGCACCAGGGGACACATCAGCTTCTCTCTTTGGTTTGCAGGGCAAAATGGCCTTGGAGGAAGACTTGGCAGAAAGTAGCACCTCTTCTCCTGCTGCCAGCACCAGTCCGGTGTCCCGGGCTGCACGTCCACGTGCTTCGGAGAACCTAAGGTGCCCAATCTGCCTGGACACCATTAATGACCACGCCTCCGTGAGCTGGCGTCGGCACCCTTTCTGTTTTTACTGCATGGTGGAGTGGTTCCACAGAAGAATGGAGGGCCTGATATGCCAGTCGCCTTTCCCACACATATTCCACACGGTGGGAGACAGTAATTCTGAGGTGTCCTCCATCGGGGAGTCCATCAGCTCTGCCAGCCACACTGCAGGAGGGGAAGCTGGGCCCTGGTCTGCAGAAAGGTGGTGGTATGATTCCTCAGGACGCCAGTCCCACAAGTCTTACAGTGGAAGCCGTGGTGACAGCTGTGGTGGTAGCCGTGGGGGCAGGCGTGGCGGCAGCCGTGGCAGGAACCAAAAGAAGGGCCAAAGCAGGTATCCAAGGCGGCATCATGGTGGCCGTGGCAGGGTCCAGCAGGCACAGGGCTACAGCCACTCAAGCAGTGGGAGACGGCAGCAGAGCAGGGCTCGTGACAAGGGCCAAGCTCCAAGGACCAAACGGCCTGTCCGTGCCTTCTCAAGGAGGCGTAAGCGTCGTCAGCAAGAATACCAGGTTTCTTTCATAGAACCCAAGGCAGCAAGGAGCCGATCCCAGCAAAGGTCACGCAGCATTGCCAGACAAACACTGAAGGAGTATCTAAGGAAGATGGAACGTGATGAAGGACAAGCTCTAAGGCGTGACTGGTACATCCGTACCTCTTCAGGGAGGAGCAGGCGCCAACAGCGGGGGCGCCGGGTTTCTTACAGAGAACCACAGGTGACAAGGAGCCAAACCCCAGGGAGGTTCCGCAGCACGCTGCCCCTGAAGGAGAATCCAAGGAGGATGAACCGCTGTGAGAGACAGCCTTTAAGGACTGAGCAGGGCATCCGTGCCTCCCCAAGGAGGAGTGAGCGCCTTCAGCAAGGACACCAAGTTTCTTTCATTGAACCGCAAGTGACAGGGAGCCAATCCCGGGGCAGGTCCCGCAGCACACGGCACCAAACACTGCGGGAGAAGCTAAGGAGGTTGGAACATGACGAGGGACAAGCTCTAAGACCCGAACGTGACGAGGGACGAGCTCCAAGACCCGAACGTGACGAGGGACGAGCTCTAAGACCCGAACATGACGAGGGACGAGCTCTAAGACCCGAACGGGACATCCCAAGCTCCTCGGAGTGGAGTGAATACCCTCAGTGGGAACACCAGGCTGCTTTCACTGAACCACAGGTGTCAAGGAACTGATTCCCATGGAGGTCCTGCAGCCGTGCCGGGCACAAGCCTGGTAGCACACCCTACCAACAAGGGAACTTCTGTATGCCCTGTTGCCAGTGTCAGGAATGATACTACTTTAGACAAGAACAGCCCGTACTAACAATTGCAAAAATAAAGTCAAATCCTTGGTTCAAGGCTAGAGCCAAGAATCTATTCTCCATCACAAAATGCCTCTGAAAATCTAAAGACACCCTTGCAAGTCCTTTTCAGGTTAGGAGGTTAACAGGCAAGAAACTTCAGTGCTGCTTTTGTCATTCTGTTCTGTTACACACTTATCTGTAGAATGTGGTACTGAACATTTTGTATGGGGGTGCCCTTGTTGCCTCTATTGGGTTTCCACAGTGTGATCGACTTTTTCTCCTTTCTGCCCTGGTACCAAAGACACCAATGGCTTATTAGGAAATCTCCTGTCCTTCCATACCTGTTTTCTTATGTTTTATGCCAAACATTCCCCAAAGTAAGTTTTCCTGTTACAACTCTTCTCACAATGTACCACTGAAAAGTGAAGTCAATTCACAATTACTCTGTCTCAAAGGCACTGCCTATAATGCCAATCCAAATCTAATGCCTGGTAGCAAGCCTCTGAAAAGCCTTTCCTTCTCCTTCTTCTTTAGAGACTTTAAAAATAATCCCCAAAACCTTCACAGAGAAATTTGGGCCCATGGTATGCCCTGTACAAAGCCTCAGGTTTAATGCCCAGAGTTGCAGTACAGGCTACAGGCTCTTCAGACCATGGCCAAAGACTCCCAAAATCATCAAAAAACAGTGGTGTGCCAAGAACTGTTACTTTCAAGTAAGACTGGAGCAAAAAGAGGAGTCTTCTCAAAAGACAGAGGCAATACATTAATTACTGAAGCAAGACAAACTGTATTCAATTTTTGTATTGAACTACAGTTGGCCTCTGCTGTGTACAATCCTCATGTCACTCCATGAGTAGTATCACCACAGAAAAGAAGCATTAAGACAAGTCTCATGAAGGAATCCACGCCAGGATCAAGCTGCCAACTCGCTGGCTCACAGCACTGACATGCAGCTAGTTGCTTTAGTTGTCAATTGTGACTTGCCAACTTGGAAAACTATGGTCATCTGCAACATACTACAAAAACAGAGCCAATGCCTTTAGTGAGATGTTGCACTTATTGCACCCCTCATGCTTGTGTTTAGCTTGTTAGTTTTCTGTGCAGACACTGATAAATCCCCCAAAGGAAACAAAAGAGTTGGCTGCCACATAGATAATTGACTTCTGGGAGACAAACCTGGCTCTTCATGAGCATACGGAATCATTCAAACCTCCCCATGTCATGAAATCTGAAGGTGCTTTCTTAGCTTGAGTGTGTTTTGAATCACAGAACCATGGAACAGTGGAGGCAGGAAAGGACCCCCAGAGGTCATCTAGTTCAACCTCACCCACTCAAGCCAAGTCACTGAGAGATGGTGGCCCAGGACTACAGCCACACAGCTTCTGAGTACTTTCCTGCACACGTCAGAAAGGACAGTTGCTATCCTGTCTCAAGAGCTGGAACACACCAACACACTCCAGCATCACTTATCTGCCCCAGGATGGTCCCTGGCACTGGTGGCAGCCCAAGTGCTGTCCCAAGAGAGAGCGGGCAGCTCTTTAATGCCCAGCTTCAGTAGCTTGCTGCTGGCTGCAGACTGTGTTCCTAGTGCAGGAGAACATGTGCTGCTGCTTAAAGAAAGCTATAAGCAGTACAGGATTTTGTGACCAGCTGTATTAGGTCTGCATGGCTTGGTTTTGGATGTGGAGGGTGCCACAGGGGTAACTCCTGTGAGAAGCTGCCAGAAGCTTCCACAATGTTCAGCAGAGTCAATCCCCAGTGGCTCCAAAGATGTATGTGCTGCTGGCCAAGGCTGGGCCAATGAGCAACGGTGGTAATGCCTCCGTGATACCATATTTAAGAATAAAGAAACAAAAAATGGTGGGGCAGTTGTTATTGTGGCCAGAGAAGAGCAGAGTGAGAACATGTGAGAAGAACAACTATGCAGACACCAAGGTCAGTAAAGAAGGAGGGGAAGGAGGATGCTCCAGGCACCAGAGCCAAGATTCCTTGGCAGCCTGTGGTAAAGACCATGGTGAAGCAGGCTGTCCCCCTGCAGCCTATGATGATCCATGGGGATGCAGAGATCCAACCACAGCCCATGGAGGAGCCCCAGACCAGAGCAGATGGATGCTTGAGAAGAGGCCATGACCACGTGGGAGACCCAAGGTGAGTGAGAGGGACCCATGCTGAAGCAGCCTGTCTTTCAAGGACTGCACCTAGTGGAAGAGTGACCCATGCAGCAGCAGTCTGAGGGTGACTTTTGCCCATGGGAGGGACCCCATGGTGCAGCAGGGGAAGGACTCCTGTCCCGGAGCAGTGGGAGAAGCTACGGGTGATGAACTGACCATAATCCCCATTCCCTGTCCCCTTGTGCCGCTGGTGTAGGAGGTCGAGCTGGGACGGAGGCAGGGCAGGGCGGGGGGAAGGTGTTTTTAAGGTTTTATTTTCCTTCTCATTATTCTGCTCTGATTTTTTTAGCAATAAATTCACTTTATATCTCGAAGTTGAGCCTGTTTTGCCTTTGATGGTAATTGATGAGTATTTTCTCCAGGTCCCTATCTCAACCCATGAACCCTTTGCTATATTTTCTCTCCCCTGTTCAGTTGCAGAGGGGAGTGAGTGAGCAGCTCTTGTGGGTGCCTGGCATCCAGCCAATGTCAACCCACTACACCACTGGAAATAGAATGTCCATGATCAACAGCATTCCTCCACAGAGCACAAACACAAGGGTCTCAATGGTACTTTTTCTGCATCACTGATCTTAGATAAAAAGAGAAAATAAAGCATTTCAAGAAGAAACTTCATATATTTTCCACTCACTTTTGCTCTGAGCTAACTGAATTAAAGCAGGGCGACACAGAGCTATTCAACTACCTCCTCCAGTATCGATCCTCAAACATGCCTCATTTTTGCTGTTTACCATTAACACAGTACTCTTGCACTTGCTTCTGTACAATACACATGTATCTCCTCCCTCTTAACTGGAAGAAAACATGCATATTTCAGTCATGCAAAAAGAGGTCCCCACTACAGAAGTATCAGAGACAAAAAGACATTTCTACCTATAGGTAGAAAAGGTACCTCTTTTTAGAGATATTATTCCCTATGAAAATTTATCTTCAGCTATCTCCAGATTTCAAGCTGTAAAATTCTGGAAATATTCTCAGCCCGCTCATGTGGATTTTTTTGAGTGGAGTAGCTTCTACTTCCTTCATGGATTTATAAAATGGAAAGTTAAGTTAGTAGCTCATTTTCAGTATTCTCTGCTTTACTGTTACAGTGCCAATAAAATGATGTTAATTATATTTCTCTTCAAAGTCCTTGACACCTATTACAAAACTTCTCTCATGAATATATTTTTTTCTATTAAAATTAGGCATCCCACAGTAAAAACATCCTTTTTCTACACTTAAGAGTCATGTCAAAACTCTTCAAAAAATAATGTTCTTCTTGTCAGTCTGTCCAACCCACCAAAAAAATTTAAATCTACACAATCCTTTCTGCTGTCAACATTTGCCTCCCACTTAAAGGAATTCTGCAGCCTATCTGGCACCTTACCTATCTGGTTTTTCTTGCCTTTGCATTTGCAGTACTGGCACTGTTTCAATCAAGAATCATGGGCTACTGTTAACAAGGCAAGGCCCTCTGAAACAATCATATGTTTCTATTAATGGGAATGATTTCCAGAATGGGAGCATTGCCAACTTCTTGCATGCATGTACTATTATGTATATCAAGCTTATCTAGTACTCTGAGAAGCACACTTTTTCTGCAAGCTAATGAAAGAATGTTTGAACTCCAAGAGGAAGAATGAGACAATGCCAGTTAAAAATAACAATCACTAAATCACTGACAGTTCTAATCTAGAGCGAGCTTTTTAAATTTAAAGTTCATTACAAAATTACACAGCTGGAACACCTACAGTGTTGTTAACAAAAAATCCCAGCATATTTTTAGAAACAGAAAATACTGAAAACATACATGAAGATTCGTTTTCTATCTAATGCATTACATTTTAATTGAAAGCAGGGCTATTGGATTTTGAGCCAGGAAAAAAGCAGATGGCTCAATAAAACCAGTTGGGCAAATTAAAATGAAGTTAATTCATGACAAGGGAACATCCTAAGAAGATTCCAGTAACAAAAACTCTATTCAAACCCCTAAGAACTGGTAATTTAAAAGTGAAAACATTGAGTGTCTAACAGGAGCTGGGAGGGGTTATAAGGACAGCACAATCAGCCATGAGCACTGAAAAATTAGCAACTGGCTCCCTATATTCACCCAGAAACACATTCATGTATTGTATTAACAACATTCCTTGACTTTATGTACACATACTCATTAACTCACACAGCTAGTTGGGGTGATTCAGGGAAGATAAGTGAGTAATTCTTATTACATCAGACAAGTAAGGCAATACCTCTGCCAGTGATGAATTTAATACCTGTTATATAATTGTGGGTCAAATCTACATGTTCATGTCATCTGCTGTAGACAGATACAAACTGAATTTATCTACACTCAAAATTACCAAAAGCATTGTTACAGTATTAACTCAAGCTGAATCACCTTGGCTCTGAAGCAAGAAAAGTGGATAGTAAAATAATTTTCAGAAAGAATTCTGAAATACAAGTCAAAAAGGAATGACAGAGACATGCAAAATCAGACACAGTATGAGAAGGAACAAAAATGGGTATTTAGTGTTTCTCAGGAGGGAAAAGCATCTATTTGCCATGTTACAGATTGAAAACAAAAAAAAAAAAACCTTTTATGTATAACATGTAATTATACTGGGGAACTGCTGAAAGCATCCATATTGATAAAATCAAGTCTTTTACAGATTCTTCCCTTATGATTAGATTCCCTGATGTTCCATAAGGCACTGAAGTTCTTTTCAATTTGGGCACATCTGAAAATACAGTGCCCATTAAAAGTTTAATTCATAATGCAAGTATTTTTTATTGTTGGACTTTATGACCATTATCATCTATCAGGCTGCCTACTTTATAGAACATAGAGAAAATGTAGAAAAGTGACCATATCCTTTGGTAGGTACTCATCAGACAGTATGTAAGTGTAACACTGGGGCCAGATTTGCCCCCGCTCTTCCCCAGATCAGGGAAGACATTGAAAAAGCGGAGCAAGGTCGGTGGAGGGCACTGATGGTGGTCAGAGCTGGAGCACCTGCCCTCTGAGAAGAGGCCCAATAAACTGGGCCTGTTTATTGTGGTTAAGAGACAGCTCTGAGGGATCTAACAGCAGCTCAGCAATGCTGATGTTCCCACAGTCAGCCTCTTCACAGCAGTGTGAAACAGGGATGAGAGAAAACAGGGAAAAGGCAAAAACAGAAAGGTTTGGACTGTGTATAAGGAAAAGTTTCCTCAACACAGCCCAGCAGTGCTGCAGGTGGCCCAGACATGCTGCACCATCTCCTCCATTTGAGGATTTCAGGTTCCACCTGGACAAATCCCTGAATAACCTGGTCTGAACCCTTGGCTGGCCCTGCTTTGAGCAGGAGGTTGCACTAGAGATCTCCCGAGGCCCCTTGACATGAGGCTCCTATAAATGCAATAAATTTCAGACTTATCCTTGTCTGTCAAATTTCTGGAACTTATCCAAAAGACTTAAATATTACTGCAGACAAAGTAAGAAGATAGAAACAGCACGATTGCATAAGCCCTATATCCTTAGCAAACATTTTTAACAAAATGCACTAATATAGGTAGAAAAGTAATTAAAAATCTAAAGAACTTCATCTTTCTAATTAAATGAAAACCAAAGAGAATTAAGAAAGTGTGCAAAAACTTAGATTTCCATCCCCCTCTCTATACTGGTGTCTTGGGGTGACTCTATGATGTGTATCCCCTATCACGACTCTATGCCAAAAAATTAATTTTGTGCCTTTTCTGTGCCTTTAAACTGAGCTTGAGAGGGGAGAAAAAAAAAAAAAAGAAAAAAAAAGAACTTTTCAAAGCAGTTTTTTCAAGGACACAGAGATACACACCTTTCTTGCTTCTTCAGCCAGCTTTTCAGGTTTTTTTTTTTCTTTTCCTCCAGCGTGAGAGTTGAATTTTGGTTTTTTGGGACTTCGTTTTTTTCCCTTCTTCTTTTCTGGACTGTTCCAACAACATCAGAACACATCAGGAGAATTTTCCACCTACAGATGGACTCTGAAATCTTTCCAGGTTTCTCTCCACAGTGAGAGATTTTATTATTTAGCATTATTATTCTTCTCCTGTGTGTTTGTTAAATAAATAGGTTTATCTCTTTCACCTTCCTTCGAAGAAAATTTCTTTTTCCCGAACCTGGTTGGGGGGAAGGGTGGTTGTAACCTGTTTTTCTCTAAGAGGATATATTGCTAGATTTTGGCCAAACGGGCATAACTGGCAACCGATTTTAACTGCCTGGTTACTACTTTGGCTCTACCCGTTGTGTAATCAGCAGCTTGCAAAGGTATGCCACAGGGTAGTTGCATGTCCAAATTATACTACTGGTAGAAAAAATAATTACCTAATGTATCCATCTACTGACCTATGCCTAGATCAGTATAGATTAAAAAAGCTATTAAGACAACACTAGTAGTGTTAAGTAACTAGCCAAGTCCTGAAATGGAAATATTAGTTCTTACTAAATTTATAAACATCTGCTCAGATGCATAGCTTTCCATGGAGAGTTTTAAATTTGATTTCCAAATAGTTACTCAAGACAGCAGTCCATATAATCCTAGCTCAGTTGCTGAATAGATCCTTGATACACTATACCACGTAATTCTAGATATATTCCAACTGTAATCACAAAAAAAAAAATACTATTAATGATTAAATTTGCTGCAGGAAATTGATGGAGTCTTTCTTGCCTCAGTAAAAACAACCAACAGCAATATTAAGGTCAGCATCAGCAAGTGCAGTATAAAGAAAAGATCTGGGATGCATTTTGAATGTGATGACTTACTAAATACAGATGTGGACAACATTTAAAGAGTGACAGCAATGTTAGCTTCAAGATATTCTTGCTTTGGCAAGAAAAAGGACTATTATAAGTATTATAAAAGGATTATTAAAGGGACCAAACAAGTACAACATTGATTAAATATATTTTTTATCCAATTGTTAAAAAGAGAGCAAGTCACTGGGTAAGATTTTAAAGACTAAAGTTCTTACAAAAGTGTCTTTGAAGTCAAACATACATTTGGGGAGTTAACCTGCATAGGCCATGTTGCAAGTTTGGTGTTGGCAGCTGTTGTATTGCTTTAACTATGGTGTGCAGTTCACTAAATAGCTGCTCCCAGTACACTTCTCCATTCTTACCTCTTACCTTCAGAGCAGCTTAGATAGTATTATGAACAGGCCACCAGCTGGATGAAAGGCAAACCTGAAAGTTGTTGGAATATTTTTTATTTAATCCTAGGTTTCTTTCATCTGAGAATGAGACTACCCATAAGAAGAAATAGCATGAAGATTTACTCAGACAAATAAAAAATAAAGCAAAAACCAACAAAAACATCACAAGTGTATTTATTTGTGAACATATCTCTAGGTGTCCTTGAATTTAACACCCTAGAAAACTGTGTTGCTATGACATGTAAGAAAAGGAAAGTAGCTTTTTGCCAAAGATTTCTGTAGTTTCTACTGTGTAAAAGTCCATTCAAACAAAGCACTTCAGGACACACTGAAGTGTTCTCACAGATCAATCTGAAGAGAAAACATCAGTGCTGTGCTACATATTGTGTGGTGTGGAACAGGTAAGTAGATGTGAAAGATGAATCGATCACCGAAATCGCAGGTAAGTCCACCAGTGACATATTCATTACCTATCCCCGACTATCTGAAAGCTGTTGGTATTCTTGAGTGGGTTGCTGCACCCAGCTGGAGCAACCAGACAAAAGGAAGCTTTTCTGTCTCTTCACAGTTTCTGGAAAGTTTCTTTTACTCTCTTCAGTCCTAGAAACTATTAGTGATAATAATGTCTGATACTCTGTCCTCAGAGCAAGAGAGAGGTATGAACCGGCAGGCATTTTTTTCCTTTCTGCTCTTACTTAGCCTTTTTCAGATTTTTCTGTACTGTGAGGTGGAACAGCTACAGAATAAGACTGATGTCTGGAAGTTCACAATATTGAAAACTATGAAAATATGCCATATACTGAAGTTAAGAACCAGTGTAAAATTTTGCTTGAAGTTCAGACTTCTCACTGACCTCTCCTGGTTTTCCAGTCAGCAATACTACTAATGAGCTAATAATCTCTGCTCAGTTACCAAAGTCTTTGAAAGGAGTCTACAAACCTTCAAAAGAGTAGTTTCCATTTAGGATGTGACTTCAGATCTTGGGCTCAGAAAATTACCTGTATCGGAAAGACTGACAGGAAAACTGAAGTTCAGAAGAGATGATGAAACCCCAGGTAAATGCAAGGTGGGAGGTGGGAGAGATTTAGTGTCTCCGAGTATGACCTTTGCTTCTTAGTGTGCTCTGTGAGCAAAGAATGGCTCTGACTGCTACACAGACAGGAAAATACTGTGTGTGTATATATACGCATCTATAAAACAAGTAGTTATATATAAAAACCCAAACTTTTTATTCATAACTGCTAAAAAAGCACAAAAGAAGGAAACAAAAGATTCAGTGCTGATATGCACAATTATTTCTACCTCTCTACAATGACATTATCTCTTAAACATTCATTGTTTCATCACCAAAGACTTCATTTACACTAAAGTTATATCCAGGTGCTCATTAAGACTAGGTAGCCAACATACATATTAAGCCAAATGTCAAGTTCAATGATGTTCAGAGATTCACTGCATGTTATCAGGACTTCCTACTTCATCCAAAAGATCACACCATTTCCTATCACAATGGAAGACTACTACTATACTATTGCAGCTTCAGCTGCAATACATTTTACTTTATCTTACTTCAGACTGAGAACAACAGTTACAAAAAAGAACTTTTTGATAAACTGATATTTAAATTGAAGGACTAAAGTAGTGATATCTAAACAGCAGAACAGTATGTAAGCCTTCACTCACAAACCCACTTTGCTTTAAGCCTCCACTTGGAAGTCTGTACAAAGAGATCCTTGCTCCAGAGGATCAGCAGCACACACTAAAAAGATGATCAACCTTCCTGTACTGCCTCTTCAGGAGAAATTGTCCACAATATCTAAAAATATATGGATCATGCAGCAATATGAATCAACACACTTGTAAACATGCAGTGAAAACAAAAGCTAAAATGAAGAAAATGTGTAAAATTCAAGATATTTTAATAATCTGAGGAGATCTTACTGCAGAGCCTCCTGTGGATTTTTCTGCATTTAATTTTTCAATGGATTTGACAGAATATGCTTGTGCTCACACCACACTCAGCAGGTTTTCCTCACTCATGCTGCACTTCAGGCCATGTCTATGTGGCCTGAAGTGCCACCTGGCTGCTCACCTACTGATCCATAGACATGACAGGGACATGTGAACAAGGTGCCAATGCTTGGGCCTATTCCATTTAATGAAATAGCCATAACATAAGGATACAGAAACCAGTCCAGTAACCACATCAAAAGCAGGACCAACTACATATTAGTTTTTGTTAAGTGCCCCTGAGTATTCTTGGCTATGATTTATTTATGCAAGAAAGAGCATTTGGCAACTGAGGCAAGATTAGGAACATTCTTACAACTCAATATAAACGAAGAATCTGCAAACTCTTAAACAAGAAGCAGGAAACCTCCATCCTGCCTGGAAACAGGATAGTCTATGGCAACCAAGAAAATTTCAAGCAAGTGAACTTGTATTCATAGGGAAGAAACCACATTAACATCAGGTAATGTGATTTCATTACTCTGGGTTATTTGACACAAGGAATTAAAACTCATCCTAGAGAGTTATCACAACTGATACCGTGGCAAACAAGATGCGTGTTTTTCATAGCTTTCTCACCTTGCCTTAAGAATATTCATTTTCATTGTACAGGCCACAGCACTAAATTAAAACATACTGATGTCAAGGAGACTTGTTTCCTTTCCTGCACATATCCTTTGATTCCTCCAACAACATTTCTAGAAATCAATTTTAAAAGGTGAATAAGACATGTTTGAACCTGTCTGCAACCCACTTCATCAAAGCCTGTTATCTCGTCAAGGGGGAAAAAAGGGGCCCAGGATAATGTTTTCAAATAGTATGAATACAGCGTATTCTTCTGCAATGTATCTATAAAAATCAGTGATGGGAAGCATCCCTTTTTTCTCCACCAGATCCTTTGCTTCTTATTCAATTGAAAAAAAAAAAAAAAAAAACCTATCACAGGAATCCAGAGTAAGCAGGAGTGCTGCCAGGAAACAAGCAACCTGAGAAGCTCCCAATAACAGCAAAACCTGCTTGTGATGAATCTACATAGCTGCTTAATTTTTCACAGTCCAGGAGTAAGTCTGAATCCTTGCTGAGCCCTTACACAAGTGGATATCTATAAATGACACCTAGGCATAATATTCCTAACTCCAGGCTAGCTGGAAGACCCCACACTGGCCTAAATGGCCAAATATCATTTTTTCACCCTGTCAAAAAGATGAATTTCTTTTTCTTAATGCCAAAGTCCTGCAGTTATAACAGCAACACATCATAAAACCAAATATATTCTCAGCTCCCACGGATGGCTTTTCATCATTTGAAGTCAAAGCAATGGCACCCAGTTTCAAGGCAGTTCCTAGTCCAGGGGATAGAAAAGCTACCATAAAAGTCTGTGCCAGACTCAGGAGTTCACTCCTCAAGCTCAGTACACCTTGGTGTATTATCAGTGTGGAAAAGACTGAGACCAGTTCTGTGGGAGACAACAGTTTTTCTGGGAACCAGCATTTCCAGAAGACTAAGGAGTATTATGGCTCTTTTCCAAACACCTGACATCGGGCGTCGCTTTTACCTTGACACTACCACAAAATGATAAGAGAGTAACTAAAGAATTTCTATTTCCTTAAAATTTGAAATTAGCCGGCATGTTTAGAAAATATTGGGGAAAAAGAGCCTGGCAGACAAAAAGACCATTTAATTGTACCAACTAATTGTATTTACTTGGAAAATTTTTCTTAAAATTACCATAAATGTCATCCCAGTAGTTGTTTTGCCCTATAATTTGTGAACACATAATACCTGAAAAATGCAGAAGCACAGATTACATGACTGAGAGGGAATGTAATAAAATTATTTTTGATGCAGGAGCCCATAGGCTGCCACTATGCCAGCTCTTCATTACCCTCCTCCTTACTAACACATCTATCATTAAACTGTTTAGGGAATAATGTACTGCAATCCAGCAAAGCACTCTGAACCCAACAAATACTTGTGCAGAACAGGATAAAGAACTACAATATAATTCTGGAAATTAATTTAGAGCACCAGTCTTATGAGGAGCAGCAGAGGGACCTAACGTTGTTTAGCCAGGAAAAAAGCAGAATCAGGGAAGACCTTATTGCTCTCTACTACCACCACAAAGGAGGGTGTACTCAGGTGTGTGTCCATCTTTTTTCCCATGTAACAACAGATAGGACAGGATGTTGTGCCAGGGGAGCTTTAGATTCAGTATTAGGAAAAATGTCTGCACTGAAAGGGTGGTGACGCATTGGAAAGGGTTGCCCAGGGAAGTGGTGAAGTCACCACCCCTGAAGTGTTCAAAAACAAGTAGTTGTGGTACTTGGGGACATGGTTTAGAGGTAGACTTGGAAGTGCTGGTTAATGGACTCAATCTTAGAATCACAGAATAACTACAGTAGGGAAAGACCACTATGATTCTAAGTAAACAGAGACGTTAAATTTCATCTAAAAAGTGTAAACACTTTTCAGCTTGTTTTGTTCACCAATTTGAATGTTGGTTAATCTTGTTACCCAGAAAGCCATACAAATCTGGTGTACGCCCTGCTTTTCTTTAGGAGCAGTTCATTCCTTTCCATTAAGGCAACTGGCAGTTAGGCCTTGATTCTGAGTGTGGAAAAGAGCAACTGCCTTACCCGGAATCATCAAGCAAATGAAAATGCCCATTATACTCTTGTGTATCTGGGAACATCTTTTTCTTGTTTCCTGTCTCCTACTTCATATGTCACCTTCACAATTTACCTCACTATTACTGTTCATAAACAGGCATACAAAAAAACTCCTTCTAGCTCTGGTGAAACAGTAGTGAGATCTCTCAGACTGGCCACATTTGAGAACTTGTCCACAACAAGCATCCTAATTAACCATGTCCAGATGAAACTGCATATGCTGCTGCAGATTAGGTATCACAAAACATTTAAAAAACACAAGAAAATACAATTCACAATGAAAATGTTAAAAGGAAATTGCTCAGTTTGCCTGAATTTTATGTCTCAGACTAACAAGCCTTTTCATCTGGTTACACGTCTCTTGCCAACCATCTCAGCAGCTGGTAAAAAAAAATAAAAATCTGTCAATTTGTGCCTAAGGGTGTACAGGGCAAAGAAAGAACTTGGACAAACCCACACTGATTCAAGCACATTGAAGGGCTTGTCAGCTGCCTTGATTAGTACGAGAAACAGCCTCTCAAGTTCAGAAAATGCCACAGGCTCATTCTCGAGGAAGAAGAAAATTTCCAGGAGTACACTGTGCTGCAAGACAATCTGTTCCATTGCAAAACAGCTCTGCTCAGGCTCAACCCAACATAAGAACTGCAACTTGATGATGAGCTAATAAGGAATTTAATATTTTTGGGGAAGTGCTTCTTTTCTCAACAAATTTTAACTGTTTCATACAAAAAATACTCCATCAGGTCTTGGTATGTATAATGCTGGGGTGTTTTTAATACTGGCATTTTTTTAATGCTGATAAAAATCCTATAGCTTTCCTTTTGTTTTAGGATGGATGTCATCAATAGCAGCAGCTGATAGCACTTGCATATTCATCATTTCGGTTTTATGGAGTAATGAAAATATAAGATAGATTTTTGTTTGAGTCAGAAAACACAAAGCACTCTTAGTATTGGAGAGAATCACGAAATGTTAAGGGTGGGAAAGGACCACAAAGACCATGTTGTTCCAACCACCCTGCCATGGGCAGGGACACCTTCCATAAGACCAGGGTGCTCAGAACCCCATCCAGCCTGGCCTTGAGCATTACCAGAGGTGGGGTATCCACAACTTCTCTGAGTAATCTGGGACAGTGCCTCGCCACCCTCACCCTCAGTAAAGAATTTCTTCCTAATATGTAATCAAAACCTACTCTCTTTCACTTTGAAACCATCGCCCCTTGTCCTGTCACTACATGCTCTTGTAAGAGAGGTAAAATTGTGGATGATCACTGGGGCATGTCAGTTCTTGCCCACATGTAACTTCATGGCTACCCAGATGAGAGTATTAATGTCCATTTTAAAAGTATTTGTTTAAAATTGCCTCAAGAAAGGATATGGGTCTTCTCATGCATCTACAAAAACAGCAAGTGTGAGCATTTCAAAAGTAAAGTAACTAAATAATTAAAACATTAAACAAAAAAGAGGAGCAGAATAGACAAGAAACAGAAACTTATATCTGCACTTTTATTTTCTTCTGTTTTTTTCTGAAACTGCCAATGGATTGTACTCTTTTCTTGGCTGAAAAACATTTTCTTTAATTCCAGAAAGCAAAATTAAATAATGTGACTCCTACCAAAATATTGTACAAGATGTGGCATTAGACACTATAGATATAGCTTGTTTTCCATTATAAAATATTTCTAGAAAAGGCATAAGCCAGAATGAAGCTAGAAGGCAAGGAATCTGGAAATCTGGAGAGAAAGGTGTCAAGAGATGGCCAGGAGACAGTCAAGGAAATATGAGGCAGAAAAACAAGAAAACAGATGACAGGATCAACCAAAGTAACAAACAAACAAAAAATATAAAAGGAGAAGAAGGGCAAAAGTTCATGTCATGCTTCATCAATCTTCAACAAGTTATCAGCAAGGACATGAGAAATCAAGAGAACGAATCTGAAGACTACACTAAGGTGGAGAATAAGAAGAGATATCAGAGAGGAAGAACAGAATTGTTTCTGAATGGAAGCTAAAAAGAGAAATGGGCAAAGATAGACCATCTCACTGACTAGGCACACTGAAATCTTAATTTTAAATATCAATTTTGCCATCTACCTAAATACGTAACAGCCTCTTCTTAGAGACTTTATATATCAAGGTTTAAAAATAAAAAGTAAATGGATAAATAAACTCCATATAAATGGAGAGTTTAAGCACAGGCGACAAGTTAAATACCACTGTAGTATCTCCTAGGGTATTCTAGAAAGTCCAAAACCTCCAAGTCAAGCAAGGTCAAGCAACACACACAGTAAGTGTCCTACTTTAAAAATACTTTCACAATTGAAATTACACAGACAGACATGACTGAACTTTGAATAAAATTGATTCATTTCAATTTTTGTGGGGAAAAAGAAGTTATGTTACATTTGAATCCATCCATCTACCTACCAGTATTTTAAGGAAGTGCAGGGAAAAACCATCATTCTTTAATAAAACAAAAAAAAAAGAAAACCATCAACAACTTGCTAAAAGAAAATACTATTTGAATAGCATATTGGTAAACAAAAATCTAGATTTTCAAATATTAACATACAAATAAAGTGACATGGGATAATAACAGGCTTGCTATTCTTTCTGCATTCTTTTCTAGCTTTTCTGCCTAGAAATTGATGCTGCCACCATGAACACTCCAGTGACTTAGCCTGCATTAATCAAAAGATGTGTGCTGCTCTATTCCAGAAGATGAATGCTGCTATAGAAAACATCTCTGCCAATTAAAACTCCTGCACACAAATTAAAGGCTAGGCTATCATAATGATATGAAGACAGATTCCAATCTCTGCAAACAAAAAATGGAGCAATTATTCATGTAGTTAACTGAAAATCTTGGAATAATGAAACTTCTCATAAGTGGCTGTCTGGCTATTTGCCAAAAGAAAATAGAAAATACGCAGATTTACCTTTGTGATCTATACTGTATTTTGGGCATTGGCTATTGTCCTCTATTAAACTTCTCTCTCTCATGCCATATGATAATCATTTCATAGAGACAAATTCTATGAATTTGAAAATAAATGTTTCAGGAGAAATTACAATGTTTTTATTAAAGGAGAAGCATCTGAGGAAGCTTTTTGTAATAAGTCCATAGAAACATTTCGCTAACACAATCAAATCAGTAGCAGTGCAGAACGGGTTAAACAAAAGACATCAAGAAACTGGAGCAGACTTTTTTACTTGTGTGTCAGCAGCTCTAACAATTGTATGCTGCCACAGGATCAGCATAAAAAGTGCTGTGAAAACCCTAAATTAAAGAGAAATATAAAAATAATAGAGATATGTTTCAAAACTGGCATGTTTAAGCAAAAATTAACCCTGGATTTTAAAGATGTTTAAGTTCTTAATTCATCCTGAAATTAAGGATTCAGATGAGCAGGTATCTTTTGAAGCCACATCCTTAATGCTTACAAATAAAGCCAGGACTGGATCATGAAGTTCTCTATAGATGGGTACAGCACTAGATCCAACACTTTGAAACCTGTCCATGATTCACAGCATTGCGCCAACACATTCTCATCTGTAGGCTGAAAAGGCTCTTCTGAGGTTCAGATTCCACTAAATATGCTTAGATCAAGAAATACACCATTAGGAAATCAGTGGGAATAAGACAAGAAAAATGCATGACTTTTCAGTGAACATGGGATAATCCATCCCCTGATTTTCCTTGCCTGTTTTTCCTATTTATGCAAAATCCCAACCAAAAAGTGGTATCTGAGCAATCAACATACCCCTAACTAGACTCTTCAGTACTATAGTTTAAAGAAAGGAGAGGCCCAGTCTCACTATGTTTATATTCTTATTACAGTATTTATCAGATTTGTATGGCCAGGTTTGGGTAGTGGTGGGGGCTACAGGGGTGGCTTCTGTGAGAAGCTGCCAGAAGCCTCCTCCCTGTCCAGCAGAGCCAATCCCAGCTGGCTCTAGCAAACATTACCAGCTTTCATTTCAGTGCCAGTTTATACATTGTTTTTCCCATTAAACCTTCAATATTAAGCATCAGGGAAGAGACAAATTTTAAAGAAACACTCTTATTTGTAAAAGTTGTTTTCTAGTATGACACTGACGAACCAATGCAGCTTACAGGTACTATCATGGAGGACCACCACATGAGAAGAGCAAAGATATTTCTCCTTGAGGATCTTCAAGAAGAGTGATGAGGGCTGGCTCAGCAGGCAGATTTTAGCTGGGACATGACATCTCAGTAACAAATGATGAATGACTGCGTGGGTGGCAGAACATAAAAAATGCTATGAAGAGATCTGAAGAGAGAAACATAACCTGCTTGTTGTAGGAAAAAAAGAGAAAAATCACAGGTCAAACTCTAAGAAAGGACAATCAGAAGTGTTTTGAAGGGATACAAATCAGGCAGATTTAAGCTGACATCCTGAGAGAATGTTGCAGAAGCAACAGGAGAGGCAAACGTGAAAAATTAGCTGGATAGATAGACTAGATAAGTAGATAGACTGATCTTTCACTGCTCGCTTGTACGCTTGTTGCAAGCAAAAGGGAAGAGAACCTGATACCCCTGGCTGTGGGCATCACCCTGAATTGTCTTGTATGTATTTGGCACTGCAGGCAATGTGATATTCCCTACAGGGAACCTGAGATCAAACTTGCCCTTAAATATTCATCTAACGTTGCCTTTTGCACTACAAGCAAGAGCTATTCCTAATTTTAGAAAGCTTCTCACTTTTATGAATTGTCATAAATACAGATGGTTAAAATTTAAACTTTTTCATAGCAGAATGTTAATATATTTATTCTATTAATAAAGTCACTGGTTTTATTTATAGTTCAGGAATATTTTATAAATGCTTTACTCCTTCACCTGCTAGCAGATGTACATCTTCAATACACCTAAGAAAGACAAATAGACATGATGAAGAAATCATTCTTTTTCTTTCTTTTCTCCAAAGCTCCATTGTTCTGTGTGAAAAGCTAGTAGTGTAGGTATAACTCCACAATCTTAATGATGAATCAGCTCTAAAACTATTTTATAGAGCATGAAGTGCTGTGGGCACAGTACCAGTAAAATTCTGAAGTGCATCACATCATTCCTTATTCTGCTGGGACACGCTTTCTACTGTATGTTCAGGATTTTCTCTATATGCAAAAGGTCATCAAACTCAATGGAATTTTTATTTCATAAACAGAAGTATTCTTTACCAAAGCATCCAGTCTTCTGATGTACTTCTACTAGGTAGTCAAACCTTTGACCTAGGGTGGCCTTAAATAATGCCAGTAATTTTGTGTAAGGACTGTTGAGCAATGTAAGTAAACTCAGCTGCTCATTTTGCATGAATTCATACTGAAGTGAAGAAGGATATATGAGCACTATCTGTTCCAGCTAAATTAATTTTGAATTCAAGATTCAACTGGAAAACAAACTAACAGGGTAATGATTACCATGGGGGCTTTTTTTTGTTTGGTTGTGGTTTTTTTTTTTTTTTTTTTGTTTTGTGGTTTTTTTTTTGTTTAGAGACATATTTATTTGTAATAATTGTGTTAGAATTGTAATTGCAAAGAAATAAGCTGAAGGAAGCATTGGTAAACATCTTAATAGACCACTCTTGCTATTAGCTAGGTGAGATATGTAAATAAATTACAATACCAATAATATAAACCTTATAGCTGTCAAATATAGCGAATGTTATGAATTATTCTGCACCGTGTTTTGTTTGGCATAGTCCAAAATTGATTAAGTAATGGGAAGTGCCGAAGAAAAAAAAGGACCTCACAGTAGATATTAGTCCCTTAATCAGAGAAGAGTCTGCAGAGGCAGGAGGCATAAAATAAACTAGGCATAATAGCAGTTACTTCTCAAGAGAGCCAAAACAATCATGGCACAAAAACTGGCTGTCAACCTACACAGAAATATCTTCTCTATTTTGGTTATTTTTCCTTATAATTCAAATATGCTGTTTTTTTCTTTTTTCATTGTATGCAATGATAGTGAATGAATAAATGACATAAAAATTCAAAGATCTTGGGTTGCCTTAAGAGTGGTCTTGAAAAAAGTGCTTCTTCTAAATCTTCAAAAGATCGGTACAATTCTTATGGAGATTATTATATTCTTGGTTTGCTCCTATTATTCTTACCATAAAAGCAACACTGCTGAGCAGTGCACTGGATTCTCACTCTGCAAAGCTTTCTGCTTGCTCTCTGTGGATCACAAGTTTCACCATCAGTCTCTAGCTCACATACATTAGATTCCGATTACTCTCTGTTACTACCCTCAAAACATGCTCACTTCACCTAAATGTCTCCACACATATCACTTAAATCCTGCTAAGGATCATGATGCCTGATTTTCTACTCTACTGAATACCAGATGCTCTAAAAAAAAGATAGGAGGCATTTGCACTCTCAGTGCTACCTTATTTTAAGCAAAAACCAGGACAGCCCCACTGAAGGCTGACATTTGGCAGCCACCTGTATTACACGCTTCCAGAAGACCCTAAGGAAAATCTAAATGATTCCAAATATTCCAATATATCTTTTATGTACAGTCTGCATTTTATTGATACCATATAGACAGCACTATCTTAACACCAGTGCCACTGAAAATAGCTATGGCAGCTGGAATGCCAATACAAAATGTGAAGATATGGCATAGAAGTGAAGAATGGCAAGATACATTACTTAACAGGATGCTCCTACTAATAAACCTGTTGTCTCATCACTGCCTTTACAACCTTCTTCTATAAAGCACACTCCTCTAATCTCTACTTTTACTTCAAAAGAAACCCTCACAATATTTAGAAAAGTGTTTGTCACATGAGACATTCATTGTCCATGTTACCTATAACTTGGCTTCATGGAAAAGCTGATAGATATTTTGATTAAGAGAGCTAGATTTTAATATACCATTTAATCTCCAGAGAGTCAGGGACTATTTGACAGATTCTAAAAACTGCAATTTCAGGCAGTATACTTATCATGCTCTCACTAGAACCACGAGAACCGACCTCACATCACAACACAGGTATAAATAAAACTAAGAATAGTCCAATCCTCAAAGCAGAGTCACATGACTAAGAATTGTACCAGTCTTTTGTACCAACACGAGGGTAAACTGAAAGAGTGAATTTTAGCAGCAGTTTCAGACACAGACTATGCTTAGAAGATGGTTTCTCAGAGTGTCTAGGATCTTAGCAGATACATAAGGGTAACTAAATTTATTTTGAAAGGAGTATGTATACAATCAATATTTCATACAATGATGTTATTCTCCAAACAAAAAATGAAAAACCGAAACAATTATAACAGCAGCACTGACTATCACAGTCTCAGCACAAAGTGATGAGTAAGCAGATTAAAGCCCACTGCATCTGTGTACACAGATCTAACAAGCATCTCTTGGTATCATAAGCATCATAATTACAGCCATAAATAAAGTATCTGTCTGGGCAATCCACAGCTCTGGTCACACAAATCCCTTCCCAATTCACATGATCATACAAAGAAAGATACAACTACTCTATGTTTTCTCTTTCACAATGGCAGTAGGTCTACGCTTCACTGAAAAAGCATTTACTTATGTTTATTGCGATAAGGTTAACACGAATTTCACTGCTATTCTTATGTACTTTTCAGCAACTAATTTGTCTTGATTAACTGATGATGAAATCTTTATACTGTAATTTTAGAAATATTTCTTATAAACATCAATATGGCATTTTTCATAATGAATATAGGCATTGTTAAATACACTAATGTATTTTAACATCTTTTCACTGTCCAATGCAATCCAATGCTGAAGCATGTTAGGTTACTAAACTTCAACATGTGTATTACCCTTGAAAAATTATGAATCTGATCATCTCAGGCATATATAACATTATGTAAGTCACAGAAATATGTTATCTCACTGATTTTAAATCAATTCTTCAGGTTTTATCAGTAAATCTTTATACCTTCTGCTGAAGCATACAACCACATTTGGTTTGTTTGAGCATATTCTTCATTGATAGCAGGAGTTCTGAAGAAATACTAACACAAAAAAAAAAATACAGGACCTTAAAGTAAATGTTGAAGTAAAATGAGCAAAGTAACTGGTGGGTCATTTACTAACAAGGAGAAAGTACATTGGAAGAATTAAATGCAGGAACATGCCACAATGAAGATAAAAAGACATCAAAACACAGTGACAGGAGATAGGAAGATCCTAGGACTTTTCAGTGAATTAAAGACAATAGAGATGACAGCCATATGGTCATTATTAACAAACACCAGCACTCAAACATGCTCGGAGGAATACTTCTAAAGCCAGCCCTAAATGTAATCCCTTCAACCTGAATTACGGAAATTCACTATTGAGGTTCTTCATTTTTTAACAACAAGAAACACTGACACAATTAATGAATAAAGCATCTACCACCTCAAATGGAAGCCATTTTTGAAGACATATGTTTTCACATTACTCATTACATGCTTATCAGGGCACAGCTGCAAGGCAACTTGCTGCAAAAACCAGGAGGCAGACAAGGCAGCAGAAAGGCACGCAAGGGAGGACAGCAGTAGAATACAGCACAGATGGGGAGGAGAAAGGCCTGAAAGGGGAATACAGCCAATGCATTGGCAACCTGCAGCATATCGCCCTGCCACTTCCCTACAGCACTCATCTTCCAGCTTCAACTGACATATGCTTTTGGCTCCCTTCCCATTCCTATAGAATGGACTGTAGAATACAACAGACTATTCTATTGGAAGGGACCTACAATGCTCACCTTGTCCAACTGTCTGACCACTTCAGGCTCAACCAAAAGCTCAATTATATTATTAAGGACAATTTCCTAACGCCTCTCACTGACAGGCTTGGGGCACCAACCTCCTCTCTCCCTAGGAAGCCTGTTCCAGTGTCTGACCAACCTTCTGGGTGAAGAAATGCTTCCAGATGCCTGGTCTGAGCCTCCCCTGGTACAGCTTTGAACCACTCCCACACATCCTGTCACTGGATATCCAAAGAGACCCTGATCAAGTTGTCCCACTCTCTTCTGACTTGTACAAGCTACCCCCTCGTGTTTCACCCTTCCAACTTGTTTGACACTAAAAAGACTGGTGAGGAGCAGAAGGGAGTGGCAGCCTGTGAAAAAGTCACAAGCACGTATGGATGTGATGAAAAATTTTGAAGTGATGTTTTAGTGGCTGTAATGAAGGAGGTATTCTCATTTCCCAAGCTGATTTACACTCAGTGCAATCATGGCAATGGTATGAAACACTGCATGATGGCTGCTAACAACTCATGAAAGAGTATGTATTTAATTATTAAAATAAATTCCAAAAGATAATTTGTAGATTTATATATCTAGAAAATAAGTACCTAATTTAACAACTGCTC
Source organism: Monarcha castaneiventris obscurior (assembly GCA_026261815.1). Taxonomy (NCBI): domain Eukaryota; kingdom Metazoa; phylum Chordata; class Aves; order Passeriformes; family Monarchidae; genus Monarcha; species Monarcha castaneiventris. The sequence goes on along the minus strand of JAMPIT010000624.1, from coordinate 12,013,379 downwards.
TATTAATTTTCACTACTTAAAAGGAGCAAAGTATCTCTGAAATACCACTATTAAGGTAACCAGAGGACATATGGGAGGCAGGCATAAAGTCACTTGCAAGGCAGCAGACATTTTTGACCTCTAATTTATAACACTTAATAGTCTCATTTTGTTATGATCATCTGCACAATGGAAAGCCCGTGCTGCTCTTATTCTGCAGATTCTTTCCTCTTTCTGCTGCGTTACACTCACATAGATGCACACAACCACATCTCTGGTGAACCAGCTTCTCTTGAGATTCTCAGCAGCTAAAAAGCATCTGAGCTATCACTGATCAGGAACAGTCTTGGATTAAATTTTCTAGGATGCTGTCAAACTTGTTTTTATATACGCCACAATGGAATTTCATCATGTTGCAATTAATCAGGAATTCATTTAAAATCACTTAAAACTTACAGAAGAAAGATCATATTTCACCAAGTACCGATTTATTTCATAGACATAAAATTCTCCTAAGACTGCCCCCAATCCACATAATTTTGGACTGATATTTGCAATAAAACATTTTACTCTACAGATATTCAAATGAAAATACAGATGCCCAACTATGTTTTTAATGTGTTCACAGTCATAGAGTATGATACAAACAGAGTGCACATACACATTAACCCACATAAAGATAGGAAAAAAACCCACTAAGCTGACCAGTACACACACAAGGTTTGCAGAATTCGTTTACTGAACTGCTCTTCAAGCTGCCCTGAGGGGGCTGAACACAAGGAATCAAACACGCAGAGCTAAGAAAGAATAACTGAATGAAATGACAGAAGCTTGAACTACAGGAAGATATTTGCAAAAATGCTACCACTGGAGAACGAGTATTTCCCCAAAACAGCAGTGGCACAGAGTAACCAGGGAAACACATTGTGCAGTTTCCATCACCTGGTATTTTCAACACCCATCTGGACAGAGAGCTCTTATAACAATATACCTGATTCAGTTAAAGGCATGGCAATATAGAGCATGTGACTTTTCAAAGAGCCTTTTTTTTTCTGTAATTCAACATATTATCAATATTTTATGCTGCTGAGACATTTTTATTTAGTGAAGTTTGCATTGGGCTTGCTTTAATATAATACATTGCATATACCTTCACTGGACTGGAAATAAGTTAATATTGGTTTGCACATCTTTGATAAACCAACACATTCATAAAATATGCACTCGAGAAATATCAACCTGAAACATTAATGTATGTGAAGATAGAAGTCAGATAGCTTTTTCACAGGGAAAGAATGTAGAACTTGGTAGAAATTTAGAACATCTAAGAATTCAGTAAAAACCTGAATCATAAAATAGTATCTTTGGGTGCCCATTTAGAGAGGCAAAGTGACTTTTAACAGCTTAACAGGCTAAAGAAACAGTGGCATCCCAATCTTCTGTAGCAACACAATGCATGAGGGAACTGACCCTCTCAAATCCCCAGCTCCTGAGCCACCCCACAGGAGTCCACCCACAGACAGTCCTCTGCTGGATTACCTCCGCTGCTTACCTTGTAATGCTATAAGTATCCTGGAAGCTAATTAGCAGTTCCTCAAAATACACAAACACATATTTGCAACATACGAAAACACTTTCCTGGGAAAAATTATTAAAATATAGTGAAACTAGTACCATTCCTTCCTGAGTGGCAGAGGATGTAACACAGGAAAAAAAAAAGCAGTCAAGAACCAAAAGTATTTCCCACTGTGCCCAGTAATAAATGCAGTTTAAAGTGGTCATGGAAACTTAATAAAGGCAAATGGATTTGAGTATAAACAACTAAGAGCAATACAGTTATGAAAGGTTTACAAGTGAGTTTTTTCTCACGAAAATCTAAAAGTAGTATTTATTTTTCATATATTTTCTGAGGCTATTATTATTTTGCACTTAATCAGTGAAGAAGTGTGGCAAGAACAATTCAGCACTCTTTGGCTGTGTTACATAAAATTGTGAAATAGCCTGTTTAAGAGTTTCAGGCTCCAATAATGCTATTGCCAAAGCTAGAACAGGGTCTTGCTGTTGGCTCTGCAGGAATTAGCAGCTTTACTAATTACTCCACCACTACGAATGCAAAACAATCACAAGATAATGCCCAGAAGTCTACATGGCTTAGGCTATCCACCTGAGCAGTCTTTATCCTCTGAAAACATTACAGAATTCATTTACTTATTTTTTAGTCGTGGTCAAAGGTCTATACATTTCAAAGCTAAGACTGAAACACTGTGGATTAACTCTTCATACTAGCTGAAGTCTAGAGAAGCAAAAGTAAGTGTAAAAGCAATTGCTGTTCTTCTAATTAATCATCCCAATTACAGCATGAGATACAGAAATCTTGGAATAGAGTCCACTTCCTTAAATGCAGGCTGCCTTATTTTGTCTAAGCTTTAGTTAAGCAGGTCTGCAAGTGACTGTGCTAGAATAGGTATCTTAAGTCTCCTCTCTAGTCGGTGGAAGAAGCAGCACATGAGCCGAGTATGTGCAAAGATGGGCAGTCCACACAAGTGAGACAACCCTCTTTTTCTATTCATTCTGTTCTTGCTGCATAGAATGAGACAGAATCTGATCCACTGAATTTCTATGCCCACTACTGCCTGCTGAGCACCCAAGAAACTAATGCTAAGTACACCACAGGATAGAATTCCAGGGTACGACAGTAGTGCTAATTATCCTTAATGTAATTTTTCTGAGCATTTATGTATGAGTGCATTAACATTGACAGAAAGCTTTCAGACTGAGGAGGGAAGGGCCCCAGGCTGGAGTCAGGCAGTGCTAGCAGAAGAGGTGAACTTGGTTGCCATTTGGGACTTAAGAGGTTTTTAAGCAGACAGCTTCGTTCATTGAGTAGCTTCCTCATCAGTCTTCAGGGATATACATATATACGTCTACAAACTCTGATGCTACTTTGGAACAGCAAAAAGGTGCTAATGTTTTCTGATGAAGTCATTGCACAGCATTATACAGTCTCCCTCTAAAGGAAGGAAGACTACACAAAGAATATGGTATGAAATGCCTTTTGGGGAACAGCCAAAATGCTGAATCCTTCCCAAAAATCCTGAAAATTGGTATGTTTTCATTCCTCAAAAGCTTTTTCACTAAAAAAATGCAACACTGCAATAAATGTATAAAGAAAAACAAAGAGATCAGTAAAGAGAGAAAAAGACTAGAGATCTTTCTTGGGTAGAACTATGAAATCATGCCATCATATAGAGCTATATTTAAAATTATTATGTTAGATTCCCTATAGATCCAGCTACCTCAAACTTATACCACTGAATGTCAGAATAATAAAAAACAATCATCTGTCTCTTGTTCTAACAAGGACCTCTATTGTATTACAAGAACTATACTTTTACTAGAACTATTGTATTACTAGAACTATAGACTATATATAGGTAATTTAAGTTCTATTAAAGGTAGCTCTAATTTAAACATGTCCTCTGGCAATAGTCAATCTGAAATAAATCCCCAAAACAACACAGACCTTGTAGGCATTTCTTTTAAATATCTCAGATTGTGCAACTCAGCTAGAGCTATGAGGATATTTCTATTAAAACTGCAATATATTTAAGTAAGTGATAAAGAAATTCTTTTGAAATTGTACTGACTCACACTTTACCACAAAAAATTCTCCAAACTAATCACTTCCAAATCTACTCTTAGTTTTCTGTATGTTTATTTTACATTAAGTGTTCAAGGAATGTTAAATGATAGCTCAATCATATACTATGCACACTTAGCTCATACATAAACATTCTGCTGTCTCATACAAAAAAAGGATTTCCTTGTGATTCTGTTAACACAAAAAGCCATCAGTACAACTGGTCAGTGTTACCTACAATAAACAAAGCACCAGAGACCAAACAACTTGACCAACATATGCAGGAACGAAGTGTTGTACCAGTGCATCGCTGTTCTCCACGTGGTAACAGCAGGGTTTCATGATGGATCCCACAGCTGTAACTGAAACTGAAGTCCAGATAAACAGTACCCTCATCCCAATGGATAAATTTATCATGGAATACTTTTTATCTTTTTGCAATGTGATAACTTACAACACTATGCATTGACATTAAGACAGAAAATATAAAGCAGTCACCAAAAAAACAAAACAAAACAAAACAAATGAAAAAAAACCAAAAACCATGCTACAGTTCTAACACAGGTTGATTTCTCAATTCCCAACTTTAAACGATTGTCAAAAGACTACAATACTTATCACTAATTGATATCTCTACTAATTACCTAAAATATGCTAAACCAGATTGTTTTGCCTCAGTTACAGATTAATGTCATCCCGGAGGGATTCATATCCTCTTAGTCAGAAGGAAAGCAAGTATTTGTGGCTCTTTTGGCACTAAGTAATTACCCAAAACTGCAGCTGGCTGAACAACAGGTTGATTGAAAGAAACAAGATTACTACATCAACAAAATCTGTTTTCTGTATTAAAAATATTGAATCTCTGGGAAGAAAAAAATGGAGAGCTCATCTCTTCACACTGATTAACTGGGACAACTAGCTTCTACACTCAAAAAAGGAATTAACAGACTGTTTAATCTGAAATGCACATTTGGTATCCTTCCACCACAGAAATTAGTAATTGCCCAAGATTCCCTGTGATCATTGGTCACCTTCAGCCTTTCAAGCATCTTTATCTTACCAGATTAAGTTTCACAACTGAGCTGTCATAACTTAGGGACAAATAGCACCTTTTAGATTCTTTTCATGACTGACTGCAACTGTTCAAATTCATGAACTTACTCTCATACAGAGACTCAGAAGACTAAACCCTATATATCAAACTCTTCAACTAATCAGACCAATAGAAATATTTAAGTCAATTAATGTATTTTTTCCAAAATGCATTGCATAATGAAGAAATACCTGTTAAAGAGTTTGGAAAGCAAGCAAACCTCAAAACAGTTTAATAGCACCACTGGCCTGAGAATGCAGCTGATTTCAATGTTTAAATTCAGGTGAATTGGGAAGATGATGTCTCAGAGGGACATACTCAGTGCTTGTGTACATTATGTGGTGCCATTCACATTATACTACTTCTAGATTCTGCACCTGATTTGAGGCCCAGTATTCATGTTATAAAGATAAATGTGTTGGAAATACCATTACTGTTTCTTTATGTAGATCACAAGACAGCAACAATGTGATTAATATCAAGATGCTTCCAGCTGACTGCTCAGGGAACAATCTTTTTCCCTAGAGAAATGTAGTTACTGTAATTTCTTTAATTCAACTATTAATTCTTAAGGGTCCATCAACAAGCCACCAGTATTTCTCACAAAGCTGTAGCTCTTATGAAGTAGAAGACCGATATGCAATTTCCCTCATCTTGTGACAATCTCCGGTCCTTCCCATTCCATCCCATAAAACTCTGAAAAATGACATCTTTCTATTAATCGATCTTTACAATGATAAACATTCACAAGGTAATTTGTTCTGAATAGGATGCCTGCATTTTGTTTGAAAATCAGATTGGCTCTGAGGCATTTCCTCTTCGCACTAGTAGGATTTACGAGATTTAAATAACATAAAGCAGTCTTGTGCAACATATTGAAGTCAAACTTGAGCAGTGTCTCAGTGTACCAGTGACATCAAGAAGTCTAAAGAAAAAATACGGTATATTTAGAGTTAGTTGGAGAGACTGATTTACATATATTCATACACTTGTTGAATGTGTCAACAACAAGCAATAGGTCTCAGCAGTATGTTTAATCCACCTTTAGAAAACCTGAGTTAATAGAAGCAGACACTGAGAACCTTTACTTGAAGAGTCAGTGACTGGCTTGATATTTTAGAAAAACTCATGGATGCTTTTCCTTATGGATTATATTTGAATAAACTTATTCATCCCCAAAATGTTAGTTAACATAGGATTATAAAGCAATTTTCACTTCTATCATGACCACTGTTATATTTTCCAATTAAACTGCATTTTATGTACTGGAATATATGCCATTTGTATTATCCTTCATGTTAACAAAATTGTATAATGACATAAACTTCTGTAAAGTCTGTCCCATGTTCATTACTACGTTTACTAAAATAAGCAGCAATGAGTGGTTAAGGCTTGAGAAGTATCCCCTGTATATTGAGATAAAAGCCTGCCATAAGGTTTCCTTATCTGCTGGACATTGGGCCAACTGGGCAAACAGGCCTCCTGAGGGGGCAGGAGGGGCCATCCTACCCTGAGAGAGATGTCTGCAGGGTACATCCAGCCCAAAGACAGGGAACACTCATTTCTGGAAAGCTGAGTAAAAAGCACTAATATCTGTTCAAATAAGGAGATGAAATCCTAAAGAAGCTACAAAGTTTCCTTGAAATTTTGAATTCTACAAGGTCAAAGATTGTGCAGTGATTTTAGGTCAAATTATGCATTACCCCCTGATTTCCTTTTTGTGAGGTAAGAATTAGGAGGCAGCAAAGCCGGCACAAAACTTAAAGAATATAAAGAAGTTTATTAACAGACCTAAAAGAAAGAAAGAAAAAAAATCAGAACCAACTTTTAGAACTCTTTTCCTCCCCCCCACTTTTCTCCCCTCTCTCAATCAGTGTTGCAGTTCTTGAAAAGGAAAAAAAAAGGGGTTTTCTTCTGCTTTACGTGGTCTTCCAAACTGCCACCAGCTGCAGGTTTGCTTAGAGGTAAACAATCTGCTGGGGTGTAAAACATCTCTTCCATGAGATCTTTCACAGTTCCTTCAACTGTAAAACATGGGCCATCACATGGGGTTATTGCTCTTTTTAAGGATGAGTCATTTTGGCCTGAACACAAAGGCTTTCTTCGCCACCAGGTTTTAAAAGCCTCTCACTGCGTTCATATATAGCCTGGCATGGACATTCTTCACAACCTTTACAGGCCACACATGAATTGTCCATCCCCCCATGTACTTCAAAGGGATTAAAGAGACAAACAGTTTGTGATATTACAGTTTCATACCACGGCAATGCAAGATTTCTTAAGCTGCGCACGAGAAACGCGGCACTGCCCTTTTCTCTCCTGAAGCCATTTTAGCTTCATCTCACGTGACCTCACTTTCTCTTTCTCTCTGGCTCTAAAGTCACCATGTTTAGAGTTTCTTAAAGGGAACTGCAGCCATGGATATTTTAATTCATTTGAAGCTGTTTATCCTGGTAATTTTATCTTTTCTGTTTTCTTTCCTGCTAGTTTCTCACTTAATACTCACTGGTTATCAGGCATGTCAATATCAAACAGGAACTCAAGTCACATATGCTACTTGTTATAAAGGAGCAACCCGTACTCTCTTACATTCACATACAGTATTAACAGGATCATTTTTGAAACAAAGCTTCATATATTATTCAAATCAAACATTATTTTCAATGATTTTAAAACAGATTTCACCATACAGATTTTAAAGTATATTTTACATGAAATAAAGCTTAAAAATCTTGGTAATTCCAATTAGGAATACAGTCTAAGACATAAGATAAAATTTAAAAGTAAATTGCACTATATAAATATTTTATTTAAAGGCAGATTGGTGCAATTCTGGAACACAAAATGCCATCAACATTCCACTCTTGCTCAGAGTTCATACAATTTGGTTGCAAAGACTTCACGGGACTGGAATAACCACAAGACATTTAACTGTCTTGGGGTGACTCTATGATGTGTATCCCCTACAGCAGCTCTACGCCAAAGAGTTAATTTTGTGCCTTTAAACTGAGCTTGAGAGGGGAGGAAAAACAAAAACCAAACGAACTTTTCAAAGCAGTTCCCAAGGACACAGGGATAGAGACTCCTCTGCGTTCTCCGGCAGCAGTAGCACGGAGGGAGCACCCTTGCCTGTTTCTTCAGACAGCTTTTCAGGTTTTTTCCTTCCCTTTTTCTCCAGCATGTTTCCTGGGACTTCGGTGATTTTTGTCCTTTTTTTTCTCTTCTGGACTGTTTCAACAACATCAGAACACATCGGGAGGATTTTCCTTCAGGCCCGGAGGTGGGCCTACGGCCCATGGCCTCGCCGACCCAGCTCCGAGGAGGAGAGAGACCACATCTACAGAAGGACTCTAATTTCTTCCCAGGTTTTCTTGCTATAGTGAGGGATTTTACTATTTAGCACTAGCACTATTATTCTTCTCCTGTGTGTTTGTTAAATAAATAGTTTTTATCTCTTTCACTTTCCTTCGAGGAAAATGTCTTTTTCCCGAACGTGGCGGGGCGAAGGGTGGTTGTAACCTGGTTTTCTCTCAGAGGATATATTGCCAGATTTTGGCCAAACTGACACATTAACTAATTTCACAGATTCCCATTAAATTCCTGGTTTTTTTATTTTTATTATAACTCTCAGAAAATTACACTATAGTCCCCACTCTGCCCTTCCTTCAACTGCTTAATCTTAAACCTCTAACACAATCTGAGATACCAAAAGACATCTCATCTGTCCTGAAGCTGCCAGTGCAGCAACATGCAAATCTACGGATTTCCATGTCTTACTTGCAATCCTCTCGTGGATGTCTTAGACCTGAGTGAAATTCAGCTTCAGATTATTATACCTAAATTTTGATGTCTACTGAAAATGCAAGGATTTGATTAAGTTACCAAAATATAGTGATTTACTATTGCCCAAGGTGTTGGATAGCCCATCTAGCCTCCAGCAACCACTCTGGAAGGGGACCGGTCTCCCACAGGCCCTGTGCCTTAGTAAAGAACTAACTGCACCCAAATGCTACAAGAAGCGTGCCATCCCAAACAAGTCGCTCTGCAAGGCAGAATGTGAATGTGTGAATGGGTCATCCTCACTTCACAGATTATCCCAGCATCTGAAAGTATTCTATCAGGAAGGTATAAACACTTGTGACATACAAAATTTAATGGTTTGCCAGTTCAAATCTGAGAGAACAGTGATAAAGGAGTACAGCTACCCCAGCTAGAGGCAGGCAGAGTCTGGACAGCCCATACTGCATACGCAGACACTGTCTGGCAACTAATTCAGCAGGAAATGGATATTTTAAGTGTACTATAATGGAGGAGTTTATGACACATGCATCTAGTGGCACAGTTCATTGTTTTATGAAAACAATGATCTATTAGTTACCTCTGAGATGTCATTTATTAAAAGCGTTTTAACAATTACAGTTTTTTCCCAATTTGTTTTAATCCTTTACAGATTCATAAAATATCACTTTTTTTTGGTGGTATATATCTATTTGAGATGGAAGATGTCTTTCTGGCGTTACTATTTAAGCCTGATTTCTACTCAGGGTTTCAAAATTATCTCATCTAGAAAGTCCTCATAATAAAGCTGAAGCTTTTGATTAGTAACATTTACCTTGGGATATTAATATCCATAGACAAATTCCCACTCAGTTTCTTAACATTTCAATTAATCTTCAAATATATTCCAGGGCAGTTCTTCTAAGCACTCTTCTGTGAAACAGCACTGTGTCCCTGAGAGCATGATGATTTCAGTTCATTTTTCATTCTCAAAAAACATTAGAGAACTACATCTTCTTTGTATATGAGATAACTTTGGATGGCACCTCAGCTCCAGTCCTTAGATGAGAACCATTAAATTCAGAAATTCCTTGTCTCCTGGGACTAGAAACTCTAGCTATATTCAGGATTAAGATGAACTCTTCCCTGTTAAGTCTATTTCTTTCCAGTGCTTTGAATTATGTTTCATATGCCAAGAGAAAGCAGTTTTAATAAATTCTTCCCAGTCTTTGTAATAGAAGAGGAAAAAACATACATTTCCCCATTCGGCTTGCTGAGAAAAGAACCTTACTTTACCTTTGCACTACAAAGAAACACCACAACATTTTCTTCTAATGAAAAACGTTCCTCTAGCAGCAGAGTGTTCTCCAGGCCAACTTAATGCCTCCGAATAGCTGCATTACCATTCCTTGGTCTCCTAGATACTCAAAATTCATGAAATTTTAATAGGATTGTGGTAGCACAGAACTTGAGTTATCTGCCTGCACCGCTTTTACTGTTCTTGCAAGAGAGAAGCCAACCACTCCAGACACAAGCAACAGCTACCGGGGACAGTCAGACTTCAAGCAGATTGGGAAATATCCCAGCCAGCCAACTGTCACACAGAACATTTAGACAGGTGGAAAATACCCCTTCATGTATTTTTAAATCATCAATCATGATGCAATGTACTGTATTTTTTTTCTAGTCCATTGTCTTGACTTAAAATTTATTATCACAGGTCTGTTTTAACATACTCGAAGATAGATTGCCCAATCTATGCAAGACTTATAAAATATGCTTGTCCTTAATTTTAAGCAATATTTATTCTTAATTTTAGCAACACACTGCAAGTGAAATATAATTTTCTCCCCATCCCTTCTCCAATAAACTGGCAACTTCATAGTGACTACAGGAAAGAAAACCAAATATATTTACAGTTCAAAATTAAACTTTTTAAAAATCTCTTTTCTCAACATAATAAAAGGTCACTTGTTAATTAAAGAATCAACACTCCTTAGTAAAATCTATTTCAATTCAACTTTTTTTTTGTCTTTTCAGAGAAAAAGAGATTGCCCAGAGCTTTTACAGCAGCCTGTTCAAATTATTCGACCATTTTTAGGACTTCATGTTCTTTGTTTCAGGTACTGGTATAAAGAAGATTTTATTCAAAGCTTCAGTTCTTAGTCCACTCAGGCTACTCCAGAAATTCACTTGAGATAAGAAAATCTCTTTGGAGTATCACTTTGTATCCAAAGTGACTACAGCAATTGATAACTACACAGAAAAGGATGTATGGACACCACATCCATCTGTAGCCAGGAAAAAACCACCCAAGCAGCTGCTGAGCTCTCACAGCACGTTTCTGGATTCTTCCCGACATCCAGCACAGTTATCTGAGAAGTGCATACCTCCCACTAAACATCCTGGGACTGGTTTGGATACAGAGTTGTCAGTATTCCAGTCAGTTCAGACAAATATAAATTAAGTACTCATGCCATGCTTAGTCTTCCAGATGTTATGCAAATCTTGACATAAAATAATATTACCAGGCTATAGCAGTAAACAGCATTATACAATTACATCTGTAGAAACACAACCACAGTAAGGGCGTATTTTTCCAATTGTGTTGTTTAAAACTACTTTAAAACCATATGTAACAAACTTTATCATGTAAACAAAAATGGATACCTTTTTTCAGAAATCTGTGGTTTTGGGATAACTTTTAAGTGTCACTTTAAGTGCTATAAGACACCAAACACTGCATTCCATTTGACTCCCTATGAATTATCTGATCAAACAAAAAATGGATAGAAATTATGTTCAGAACTGAACAGTAACCTACTTTCAACGCATGAGCTGAGTGACCTTAGCTCATTGTAATCATAAATAATATGTATGAACAACTGTGGCCATCAGCAGCATTATGTCTCAGAAAGATTAGCAGAAGTTTCTGAAAAGCAAAGCTTTCATATAACCATTTCCCATTACTCATTAAAAACATCCAGAACAAGGCAGAGATGCATCCTGCCTAAGGAAATTATAACCTAAAATATAGCAAAAGTAAAACCACATTTGAGTGTGTGCATGTAAAGGAAGAAGGGAGAAAATTAGGAAACTAGGAGAGAGATCGTACGTGCTTTGCTTTTTAAACCACTCTTTTGAATTGCAGAAGTTCTGAATCATTTATTAAATAACACAGAATAACAGAGGTTTTAAGGGGGAAGCAGCAAATATGACAGCCTAGGGAAATAGGGTGGAAAAAATCACCTGAAATGCACTTAAGAGCAAAGCAGAAAAATGTCATGACTGTAGTAGGAAAGTTGTTTTGTTGGGAATGGAGAGGGAAACCATGTGACGAGTATGAGGGATGTAGCATCATGATGTGGAACTGTACAAAACTGACAGCAGCAGAAATTAAATGAAAAGGGATTTGACATTATCAGCATCTTAATATACACCAACTGACTAAATATACTAGGGTCAACTAACTTCCTCTGGCCCCAAGAACAGCTGTCACATACAATTCACATCTGTTTGCCTAAACTAACTATGGCAAATGTCAAGTTTGTGCTCAACTCTGAACTATGCCCAGGCCCTCTCTGGGAGAATTCCAGTTGGACTGCCCCAAAACCATACCATAAAGTATCCCACAAACTTAACAATGTGAGCAGAAGTGCCAGTCCTTGTGCTTTAGTACTATCCCATTTCTTTTAACACTATGGATACAGCTTTTGTGAATTAAAGGAAGAAAGGGCAGAGGATTACAGAACATACACTGTTTGATTCCCTCCCCCCTTTTCCACATCCTGCACAAGCTCTCTAGCAGAGGGCCATTCCAATTCTCTTTAAAGTGATGAGGTTTCAGATCCTTCCATCCAAGCCTCATGCCTCTGCCACTACAACAGGCAAACATGATCCAGTGCACAATGGTGGCCATTAAGTGTTGTCTTCAGTCTATTCCACAAAATCACAAGAGTACACTCAACTATGTGAATGCAGTCAGGCATCAGAGCTTGTGTTAATAGTTATGTACAAGTACAGGGAAATAACCCCATCTGCACGTTCCTCTGCAATATCAATGTGGGACTTCTGAATTACAGAATGATCAGGATTATTTCACAACCTACAATGACAATGTAAACATGGATATACAGAGTAAGACTGTTCCCAGTGAAATGACCAACTGAGCCCCATGCTTCTCAGAAATTATAATACCCTGGAAAAACAGAAGTTTGGAAGGCACTACTCAACCTTCTGAACAGATGCAGTCTGAGCTTCCATTGATCATCAACTTGCTTAGTCATTTCTAGCTGAGAGAAGGAACAGTATCATTTTTCCAATCTGACAGCATTTTTTTCACCAATCTGATATAAAAACATATAAATCACTCTGCAATGGAGAGAGTCATCTTGATTTATTTGTTGCTAGGTATGCAGTACTTACAGAAAATGAAAGTCAAACCTTGTTTTTTTAATTAAACACCCTGTAGAGTTAATTACTTCCACAGGGCGACTATAGTACATAATTTTATTTTATAGGTTTTTAATGCACTCCTTAATTTTACAACTGTGTGTTTTACTATTTTTTGGAAAGGGTAAAAAGATACAACCAATTAATTTTCCATAATACCTCACTAAAGCCTGTCTTCAACCACAGGAATAACCTCCCAGGGACATGGTAAATCCCCATCACTGGATGATTTCAGTACGTGATTGGTCACAGCACTAGATAACCTCAGACAGGCTCCCTTTCCCACTAGAAGTTAAACCAGATAATCTTTCAAGGTCTCTTCCAACTTGGGCTGCTTTATGACTTTCTAACCCTCCTTTAAAGTAAATTAAAGTTGCTTTTCATAAATCATTGCAAGTCAGTCATGATGTTGTTAACTGCGTAAGAACCTTTCCTGGTTCTTCAGAATAAAAGGACTAAACACACCAATTGCTTCCGATGAAATTAATATATTTTCATTTTTCATCCTTGCCAAGTAAAATATTCTGACAACATTATAATTATTTTCTGTTAGCAGTTAGTTACATAAACACGGTCCTGTAGTACTTCATCCTGCACTAAATACCACATTAAAGGATAGGCTCCTGCCCAAAAAGCCTTACCCAATTAAGCTAGTTGCCCAAATCTAGGTGCATCTGAACGTGCCACAGTTATGATCTGGAGCTTCATACAGATCTGGACAGCTGTACCTAATCAGAAATTACATATACAAGGAAATTCTGCCCTCGTGCAGCTTCCTCTTCATCACAATCAATAGTGTTAACTCAGGTCCTATTGCTATTTCAGAAGCAAACTACTTCTCCCGTTGTTTTCAGCATAATCAATTTTTAAACCATACCTAAGTTATGCTACTTCCTCTGTCACTATTCATTTTCTTTGCAGCCTACTATGAAGAAACTTATCAAAGGCTTTGTGAAAATCCTAGAACATTATGTCCGACAGGTAACCTTTATGTACTTTACCTACTTTTTTTCAAAGAACTCCAACAGAGTGAAAAAGAACACTGATCCTTAAAGAAAGTCTGATACTTTTCCCCCATCACACTACACAAACGTGCTACTCAGTCTTTAATTATAACCTTTATCTTACCCAAAAATCTCAAGAAAACTCCTAGACTGTAACTCACTGTCTCCTGCCTTCTCCCGTAAGGACAGGTATCACACTATTCACACTGAAGTCTTCTTTAACAATTACTGGCTGGAAATACAGTATGCTCTACCAGTTTTACATTTTCATAAGTGGTTTGATTCAGGGTATTCAAAATGTGCATAATACTCTAAATATATATGACACTTCATAGATACGTAGTAACAGGTCAAGTCTGTACTGTGAAGTTTATAACCTACTAAGTAAGGATATTTAGAGAAACATTATCCAGATCTAATTCATTGCTGCTTTATTTCATATGGGTATTCCTACAGAGAGAAATAATATTCGATTCAGTCCAATGTTTTATGAAATAATAATTTTGATTCTCAGTTTGGAGAAACACAAAGTGAAACAAGTAATATACAACTAGAAAGATGTATTATACATGTATGCATATGTGTATAACTAGATAGCATGTGTGCATATATATGTATACACACATATGTAGTTATACCACCAATACGAGCTCCCATAAAATGAAAGACTGATAATTGCTTTCTGAAAGATCAGGGAATTAATTAAAACAAAAAGAAAAGCATATATATTAATAGCCAATCTTGGAACTACTGTGTTGCAAATTGTGGAGGGCTGTGAGCCTTTGACTCAGGAGTCCTCTGCACTCCCTTGGAGGAGAGAAGCCTGAGGGCAAAAGGACTCGGAGATAAGAAACCTCTCTCTAGGTTACGGTGAGAAAATGAACCACCCCCAGCATGCCTTGTTTCTATATGGTAATACCTTGTATCCAGTTGGTAAAGGGGTTTCTACCCCATCCCCTGCTTTTCCCATAAAAAAGGCCAGGAACATCGGCTCCCTGGTTTCAGGGCAGACCCAGGGCAGGGGGTAGGGTACAATCCATTTACCAACTGGATACAAGGTATTACCATATGGAAACAAGGCATGCTGGGGGTGTTTCATTTTCTCACCTTAACCTAGAGAGAAGTTTCTTATCTCCGAGTCCTTTTGCTCATAGGCTTCTCTCCTCCAAGGGAGTGCATGGGACTTCTGAGTCAAAGGCTCACAGCCCTCCACAGCAAATGAGATCATCCACATCAAAATACACCCTCAAAGCTGTTTGTTCAGTACAGTATCATGGTAGTTTTCACATGCGCAATTCAAAGATCAGGCTCAAAACTGGGATTGATTCCTTCTTAGAAAACACGAAGCTCATGCTCAGACCTTTTTTTCAGGAGCGCTTGATGAACTAAGGGACACGCTGTACATAGAGGTAGCATTCCAGCCTTTTTTTGGTTGCTTGCTTGCTTTTTTGCCTCAGCGGTGTCTCTCTGGCCTATTGACATAAGAGAAAGTGGCTTGGAGCAGAGGCAAAATGCCTCTGCAGGTCCTGGCAGATTAGGAAATAGTGGCCTTCTCTGGCAGTCATTCTTGGAAATGCTAGCTGGGGGAAAATGAGCTGAAGCAGCACAGAAGAGAAACGAGCTGGCAGTTTTACCTCCAAGCAAACTAATACATATGTGACTCCTGGGGGGGAACTGTTTAGGAGCAAAGAGCTACAATATCTGCATAGTTATACCAAGATGCCACTGTTCACTGCAAGCAGATTCTACATTTTTTGCTGGTGACTGGCTGCTGAACTACACTACCCCAGTTTATACCATCTGCTGTGCTACCTTCATACAGAACTGATTTGCTGTGGGGTTTTTGGGAGCTGTTTGGCTAACTATTGTTTCTCCATTTTTTTATGGTTTTTTGTATCCTCACACTACTTCCAGAAAAAAATGGGGGGAAAATAAAATAAAAAATTAAATAATTGGCTTGCTTAAGAAACATTAAGTGTAGGAAAACCAGCAATAGTTGACGATGTGGAGAACATACACTGACAGGGACCCCTCCTGTGTTCAAGCAGTGTAGAACTGAATGTCTGCATGAGTTGGTTAAGTTCTGGTGACAGAGTTAGGAATAAGAAGGGAAACCTTCTCTGGCATTGAGAAGCAGGTGGAAAAGATGGAAGTATTATCTGTTTTATCTGTTTGGGTTAATTTCATAATACTAATTTTCACGAGTCATCACTACTCTCAAAATTTTAAAACAAATATGCTTGTAGAATACAGTAGTTGTATTTGGGTAGAAAAATCATTTAAAATCAATACCTTATGTATGTTAGTCCAATACTACAGTTTTTCTTCTCCTTTATACTGGAAATTGGTGTTTTAAAACACACAAATGATGATACCTAAGAAGCATATAACTATCAAAACCAAAAAATTCACAGGTATATTTTTGTTCTTACAAAGTCAATTTAGATTTACTAGCAACGAGTTTCATAAATGGTGCTATTCAGTGCTTTTTACCATAAACCAAGTCACACTTTTAGATTAAGCTGGAATTAAAGGAAAGACTACTAAGCACCTTTCTGACTAGCACAAAGGGACATTAAAGATAATAACAGATAACATCAAGAAACCCAGAGCTAATGAGTTCCTTTTTTCTTGCAGCCTTTGTTAAAAAAAAAAAAAAATTATTAACACAGCAAGGTAGTCTTAAAACGTGAAAGATCTAGGAATAGTTTTGGGTTAAATACTACTTAGATCAATCAATGTTAGTTCTCAGACTCGCTGAACATAATAGAATTTATACTAATTTCATATAGGTAAGACATGGCACAAAGCTCAAGCAAACAATCCTTACTAAAATTGTACTTGCTTAACATAAGGCAGATTTCTTGCTGTGGCATGGCCCAGGAGCTGTGTATCAGTTGGGATTCTAGTCAGGATGAACGTCCTTGTACTTCTTCAGCTGTCAGGAGGGCCTCTGCCATTGAGGCCAAAGAGATTCCAACTGCTTTGTCACACCTAGCAACAAAGCAAGAGGAAAAACGAGAAGAGGAAGGCAAGGAGACAATGGCAGAAGTCTTTGGGGAAGAAAAGGGATCAGGAGACATCACCATAAGTGACTTGAAAAACTGGCTGAGGTAATGCTAATACTGCTAATACTGCTAGTAAGTATATTTGAAAACCCAAGATTTTTGAAAGTTTCAAAAGACTGAAAAGGCTAAAATACTACCAAGATTCAACAGAAGAAAAGAAAGTAATAACAAATCAAAACAAAATTATAAATTATTAGTAGAAATTAATAAAGTGTCTCTAAACATTAGGAAGATACCAAATAAAATTGGTAACTCAGAGTTACTACAAATCATGGCATATCTGCTTTTGTAACAAACAAATTTCTAGAGACCCCTGAAAATACTTCAGCTTTTTAAACCAAGTGATCATCTAGATGACCAATGCTCATTTCCACTGAACATAAAAATCCTTCTTGAGACAGTACTCTAGAAGGATTATGGTATGTCATGCTTTCAGCGAGATGTCTAGGAAGATGTTAGCAAAATACATTCCTTCTATTAAAACTGCAGATAATTTTTTCAACTGGTGAAACCCCAGGAGCAGTTTAACAATGCTGAATTTAGAACAATGCATCAAAAATTAGTCAAAACACATAAGAAGAGATAAGAATTAATTTTGTTTACTGTGTAAGAGTTCTATCAATAATATCCAGATTTTAGGATTTAATTGCATGCACATTCAGAACTTTTAGGCAGCCCATCAAGCTTCAGTACCACACTTAAATTTGAAAGAAGACTGTACAGAAGGAAAATAAAATTGAAAGATTCATACTTTCAAATCCTTTTTTTTCTTAATTCCTTACCATTTAATTTCGGAATTATAATTTTACACTCTTTTGGTGGACTTAGAGATGATCTAAAGGGAATTTTTCAGGCTGAAGATCAAACGCTTTACCGATACAGTTTGTAAAACATAAAACTGACATTTGACTTATTTGAAATGCAATTATCTTTTGGACTACCAAGAATATACCAGCTTAATAAAAGCTCAGGTTAAGGAGCCCATATTTATTAGTGTCATTGAGATAACTGCATTTGACTTTCTTTGCTGGCAGTAAGAACTTTCAGTAGCAATTTTATTATCTGACCTAAATGAATAAGTGATAAGCAAAACATGACTCGGTAAGTGGCACTTTAAACACTTCCTGCAGCCCATCATGCCTTAAGAGACATAATACATTTTTAAAATAAAATTCCAGACATGAAATGCTGGCCTTCTTCCTGCAAGGAAGAACTCCAGGGTAAAGAAGTCAAGATACTGTCAGGGAAAAAATAACAAGAAACTGAACATGAAAAGTCATATGCCAAACAGGAGCAGGCATCCAGTTGGCAAATATGATTATCAATAGAGATTAATGCAACTCCAACCTGCACTAGTTTTGATACAAAACTATTTTTCAAGCTGCTGCACTAGCTTAACATTTAGCATTGCTGAACCTGGAGACAGAGTTGCAGTGTCAAATGAATAGAATTCAACAACACTAATCTCATTCTAAGCAGAAAATTATATGCAGGAGGATATCAGAGATCCCACAAAGCAGGCATCCACAATGTGTAGTCACCAAACTGGGGCACTCCTCACTTCTGTAGCATGGCTTATTATCTGAGCAGAAAAAACCAGCTGCAGCCACTCAGTGTTTGGGTTCTTGGTAGAGCTTACACCATTCCCTTTCTGCATCCACCCACATATATTAGCATGAGAGTCCTAAATGGCAGGTGTTTGAGGCAGCAATGCTTTATTTGGTCTGAAGACTTGCAGTAGTCCACATTCACCCCACAAGTAATGAACACTCTCTTTAGAGCGCACAGTGGCACACAGGTCTCTTTGAATTTAATCCCCAAGATGTTGACCCAGAAAAGCATTACAATTTTTGTCACTCATTTCACTCACCTTGCTTCTGTGATGCTTACAAAATCCCAAACTCAGCTGCCCAACCTTTCTGCACACTCTTGTTAAAAAGAAACAACTTTACAGTATTGCAATAGCAGAATTTTATTAGTAGGTATCCCATTTTAATCTGCTTACTCTTTGAGCAAGTATGTTGTCTGTGAATCTTCCATACTCTCAAAGGTTAATGTTTTGCTTGTCTTTTGCTTACTGCTTATCTTTCATCCCACAACAACAGAGAACCAATGTAGTGTTGTATGTTACCTTGCTCCCCAAGCGAAGAGAAAGCAGTGTATACCCAACACCAACCATGGTACCAGACAGCCTTTAGCTGATATAAACACACTGATGAAAACGTTTTTCAACTTAAACAAAAAAGCAAGTCACTTGCACTTGCAGGTTCTATTTCACTCTTAGAGCAGATACTGTATTAAAAAAGAGAACTACAAAAAAGTATGTTAACACAACCAACAAAGCTACTGAAGATGAGAAGAAATTACAATGCAGGAAATTAAGTGCTAACAAAATAATACTTTTCAAAGGAGGCTTCTAGCTGAATCCAGACTACTGGACTGAAATGGATGAGCTGTGGTGGGTTGACCATCAATGCTGCTCTATCACTGCCCTCCACAGCTGGACAGGGGAGAGAAAATGCAGCAAAAGGATCCTGGGTTGAGATATGGGAAGGGAGGGATCACTCACTAGTTACTGTTACCAGCAAAACATACTTGAATGGGGAAATTAACTGAATTTATTACCAATTAAATCAGAGCAGAATAATGAGAAATAAAATCAAATCTTAAAAACATCTTCCCCCGCTACCTCTCCCTCCCTCCCAGCCTTAATTTTTGTTCAGGAATCCATTCAGTGTTGGTAACTCAGTGAGCAGCTGCAGTGGGAGCCACAGGTTGAGCTCTGGGAGCCCGATGCAAGCGGCTGGGAATTGCCAACCCTGTGTGCAACAAAGGGCCTGGGGACCTGTGGCCCGGCCAGGGGACACTCAAAGACACAGCAGAAGCCGAGGGCTCCAGACTCCAGTGCTTAGACTGTGGGAGGATAAAAGTCCAGGGGGTCTTTTGTTCAGGGTCCCTCCTCAGAGGCACCAGCTTGAGCTGTATTTTTTTTCATTTTGTTACTGGACCAAGACTAAATTATTTTAAGGATTGGTTCATCTGAGACTCTGCAGTGGGAAAGCTGGGGCTGAGCCAGCTCAGAAGCCTGGTGTGACTGTGTGAGTGTGGGGTGTCGCTGTGAAGGGGCCTCGGTCCCAGCTCAGGTCTGCGAGTGTGACTGACAGAGGGGCTCCTGGTGGGACAGACAGGGAAGTTTTTTTAACACTTTGTTCCTAATTCTCTCCCTTATTCCCCCATTGGAAGTGCCAGGCATTGAGGTTGGTTCATCACACATTGACCCTGTCACTTCTTCCTCTTCAGGGGAAGGACTCCTCACATGCTTCCCCTGTTCCAGCATGGGGTCTGTCCCTCCCATGAGAGACAGTCCTCCATGAACTTTCCTAAAGTGAGTTCTTCCCATAAGCTCCAGTTCTTATAAACTGCTCCAGCATGAGTCCCTTCCTTCTTGTAGTTTACAGTGCATTACACTACAATACACGTGTAACCACTTTCTTGCTTCTGTGACCTTATTGAAACCCTATTTTTGTCCTTAAACTTTGCTGCTGCAAAATCTTTTGTAGTCTTATGATTGTAAACAGCCATATGAGGATCCCTCCTTCCCTATTCCTCAGCTTTCTCACCTGCTCTCACTTTTTCTCTTGTAATTTATTCCAGCCTACATGCTGTATTGTTTTTATTTCCTTCATGCAATCTAGCTCTTGTTGTTAGGGCAGGAAGGCCTTCCTATCCAGGCCAGGATACACTGGTTATTGGTTGGTACACTTGCAGAGAGAATCAAGAAAAACTTCTAAATACATTAACTGAGAGAAAGGATGGAGAAATCATAGGTTCAATACTTACCTAGAAAAGACCAAAGGTTACCAAAGCAAACAAACCTATTAGAGATGGCACTGGAAAGCACACTCATGAGGATATGTCCACAGGGAAGAGATCAAATAAACTGAAACTTTGAATGAGCAGGTAAAATGAACAGTGACAACTGGGTAGGAGGCATCTCCAGGACAGAATCCGAGACTTGCTGATGGCATTCACAGGCAATTGTGTTTAGCAGTGATCAGTTTCCTGACAAACAACAAATTATAAAAGCATTAATATGTACTACCACCATATATTAATACAGGACCTCACACCTGCATCCTAGAGCTTGTAAACCAAGTGAGACAATGGCATCACACGACATAGGACAATTCAGGAAAGGGAAAGCACAAAAATTATGAAAACAAATGATAAAAAGAAAGGAAACATTAATTAAGAACTTCCAGGTGCAGGATCCTCACTATAAGGTAGAAAAAACTGAGTGACTTATTATGCACATGTATATATACAGTAAGTAGTAGATACTACGACTTTTTCTCCCCTCTCTGTCCACTATGTATCTTAAGCAACAGGCTTCCATCCTTCCAGCTCCTGGGAAGAAAGTGCAAGAGGGCTTTTGTACCCAACAGGACCACTGAGTGAAGAACCATGGAATAGATGACGCCCAGAAAAGAGGGTTAGTGGGCATGGGTTAGTCAACCACTTCAAATGAAGCAATACCAACAACTAAAGAAATTATGTATTTTAGCCTCTAAAGAAAAGTTCTTTTGTTCACTAGCAGTAATTATTCCTCAAACATGTCTTCCCAAATCTTCTCAAAAAGGCATGTGCTGCATCATCCCCCAGTCTGAAGTTCATGCAATTTACTAACACCATAGGGTTACTTCTGAAGTTCCACACAGAAATAATAGACTTGAACATGAGTTATACCTTAATTCAGGCACAAAGGAACAATCTTGAAAGTTAACTCTGAACATCAATACCCATGTTTTCTAATGACTGGTTGCTTGTAAAGTAGAAAACAGGTGAAAGATATCCCTTTAGCAATGAACAAAAATGGACATCAAAGAGTGAACTTTTTTCCCCTGCAGTTGTCAGGTATTTTTCTTAAAAGGATAGCAATAATGTTATGATAGCTGAGATTAGCTGGCACCTGAAAACTCTTTTTTAAAGGTCTCCAATAAATTGTTACTGTAAAATGGTACTATTTTTCTTTCAGAATAACTCTCACAGTAAGATCATTATCTCGGCAGTACTGAGACTTGCCTCTGGACCAAACATCCCTTCCCAGTCCATGTACCTCAGGCTATAAGCATTTAAATCATAAGAGAAGGGAAAGTTATAGAACTCAGAGGTCACAAGCTTATGGCCTTTATACTACTCAGCATTCAAATGAGGGACTAAATTCCTGAGGGCCTTTTGTCAGGCAGATAAAAAAGTACCCTATGGACTACTATAGGCAACAGAGATGTCTCACAGGTTATGAGACAGTTTTACCTTAATTCACTCACTTATTCAATGGGAAGAAATGGATAGTGAGTTGCTATCTGGACTGAAAGCTCCTAGGACAAACACAGGGCCCCACTGAAATTTCTAATGATTGAAATTATACCCTCCAATATTGAATTAATGAACAAAGATGGTGTTAAAAAAGTATCCAAACTTCATGTCTTGGCAAGTGATCGGCTCAAAAACACTTTAGTCTTTCAAAATCTAAAACCACTTTGATATCAATAGCAGCATCATGCACAAAGTAAAGCTGAAGGCAGAAGCAATACAATGCAGATACTCTCAACAGCTTCAGAGTTAAGAGAACTTGCTTTTATTAAGCAGTATTGTGTTACTTAGCAAATATTTTTAAGTTATAAACCATAATAAAAGAATTTTCAAATGGAGGGATAGGATAGCACTATTAATACTATTTTTGTTAAGCTTTGGGAAAGGTTTTTATGTTGCCCTCTGTTTCTACCTGTTGGCAGAGATCCCACCCGTGCAAAAGAATTAGAAGTCAAGAATGTATTTTTGGAGTCTACTGCAAAAATGTGTCATTTTCAATCAAGTAGCAAAAAGAAAAAACTTGCCCCAAATCTCTAATTTACTTCCTCTCATTTGCACATCCATGAAACATTTATGTTTGAGCTCGGGAAAGCAACAAAATATTCTCAAAGCAAAAACTCACAACACTGAAGTGTGGTTCTGTTTATTTCCCCTGGCAAATTGTATTGTGGACTAGCAAAGTTCAGCCTGGACAGAATCTCCCCCACCAAAGTTGCTGATTATGAAAAGAGCTACTTGGAACAGCAATTGAGCATGTATCAGACATTTAACTATGGCATCTAGACTTAATTTTTGCCACAGCCTTTCTTCATGCACAAACCCCACACAGGCAGCCAAAATGTCCCATCATAACCTTCCTGCTTACTGCACTGAAGAGACACCTAACAAGTTTGACGTAACACACACTTAACAATGAGGTTTTCACTGATTTTCTTCCTCAGGAATTTTAGTGACATGTTTTAGAAAAGGTTAATTTTTTCTGTGTTACTTTTATCAGAAAGCTTCCAATTTTCTTATCTGTCCCTTCTGTTCTGAGCTAAGCAACATCTGAACTCATCATTTTTATTTGACATTTATTACCTTCTTAAATACTGTCATACTTAATTCCACCACTACTAGACTCTGATAGAACTAAGCACTTTCAACCATGCAAGAAGAATATCAAAACAATTTTGAAGTAAGTTCCTTGCCATAAAATGTCAATGAGGTAACAGCCCCCAAACCCATCTCCAGAAGGTTCTGACATTTTTAATAGTTTTTATTTAACCCAAGCAAAGTTAAGAAAACATGAAGCTACTAAAACTAAATTTCAGTTTTATTTTTCTACCCTGTTTAAATGAAGATTGACAGTGTAGAGCAATGTGAACAATATCGAAGGACAAAGAGAGAAACTGAAAGTCAAATGTAGGGGAAGATGCTCAGGGGAAAAAATAAAAATCAAACCTGTTTGAAGACTCAGTATTAGGTTTCAATGAAACAGCCTGAATTTGACACGTTAATAAATCCATCCACTTGGGATTGCAGCTAGAAAAAGGTGCTCTATAAAGAGGCCAAACCTCACATTGGAGGAGTTTCGAAGTTAAATAAAAAGGTCACGGAACTCACATGGTGCAGCAAACAACAACCCAAGGTACAATATACCCATTATGTCCCAGGAAGATCCACTTTTATAGGGCTGAAGACAGTAACATTTAGATAAACTAAACAAATCCCCAGTGATTTGGGACATTCCTCAAAAGAGTCGAAGAGCTGAGTTAAGACTCAAGAAACAAACGCAGGATGTTCAAATGCAGGATGAAGATTAACACAATAAATTGAACAGAGAGCACTGTAAGAAAAAAGTAACAACTAAGCTGTGTGTCCTGCAAGACAAATGGAAAGATACCAAAGTGCCTTGGGATAGTGATCAGTGTACCAAATCCCATCCCATCCGGCCATCTGAAGCAACCAGTGGGGACTACTCACATCCAAACTTCACAACAAGCAACTCTACATACAGAGTAAAAAGAAAAGAAATTATTTAGTAAAACAATCTCCATTTTCTAAGCATTCTGAAATAAACATGACCAAAATGGCCACATGGCATCTTGGAGAGTACTGAAACAGCCAACCTGCAGCAGTTTAAAAGCCAAAAGCTTCTGTATTTTGATTGTAATGAAAACAAAGTGCCACAATACGTTAACAGGATTCAATAGGAGAGACAAGCATCAAAGTAGATGCTCTCATCTGAGATAAAAGTGACCAGAAATCAGTATGGAAAGATCTGGCAGTCACAATTCGTCAGAATTTGAGGAAAAACAGAGTTGAGCAAAACCCATAAATAATGTGGTTTCACATAAAACACGAACTCCTACTGCCAGTGTTACTAAGGAGAAGAATGATTATCTAAAGACGGCTGGCAGAATAAATTTTCACCTGCTATATTAAGGTAAAACATGAAGGCCAAGCACTTTATGGACTCTGGGCAAAACCCTGGGTAGAAAACAAAAGTTTTTTTCCAGTTCCCAAGATTGCAATTTCTAAAAATATGCTAAAAGGCATACCCATGACTGCATATTATCAAACGTCCATTAAAATTCATCAAACCAATATTTGCACTGAGGAAACCACTAAGGCTTGTAGCCCATGTCAAAAATAAAATCAAACAGAAGGAAAACATTCTTCATTGTCATAATAAAAATCATGTCTCTGGAATACTATGGGCAAAATTTTTATTATGTTGGTTGGGAAAGTGGGAAAGGCACAAGAGAAATCAAACCTGTTAGACTGTTGTGGTTGTTTTTTTTTCCCTAGATGAATGTTCTCTCCCTTTCGTAAAATAACCTAATGAGAAGACACTATGTATAATAAAATCCTGCATATCAATTTTATTAGTTTATTAATCTGCTGTATATGACACAAGATGTTCTGTAGTAGCCCATTGTTCAGTGGTTTTTTGATATATGTGGAAGTATGGCTTAAGATGGATTTCAAATAGTCATCATCCCCAACTTTAAAATGTGAAAAAATAATGTTAAAATAAAAGTACGCCTTAAAATGGTTCTGGAGTTTGATTCTGATCCACTCTTAAAGAATGGTACAAATCATTAAGAAAATTTCAACAAAAATTCACACTGCCAGAAACTAATGCAGGAAACTATCTCCCAGCATATTAATTTATATAAGGAAAGTAACCAAACTTATATAAAGAAAAGTTACCAAACACCAAAGTCTGACTGGAAATGCCAGATGTACTCAGTATTTCATTTAAGTCAAACTGGTGAAGTCCATCCTTGAGCCCCAGTTCTGGTCTTCATCCAGCTGTATGCTAGGTCAAGCCTACAACACAGCAATGCTTCTCTCTATCAAGAATCCTGGTTTTTTTTGAGAAACAGAAGCATGGAAGTGGGTTAGGGTTAGAGGGAAGAGAGGAGCACTGTAGTCCAAGAAGTGTGCTGCCCGGTACAACCAGAGGAAATCAGGCTGTGGTGCTCACCCTGGACTACACCTGCCCCACAAACAAGATGCAAGCAGCACATATCTACACGCCAAAGCAAACAACAGGAAGACAAACATATCACCTCGAATTTCAGTCAGGTCACATGTTTTGTGCCTCTGACAGCTACAAGAGAGTCTGCTGCAGGGGTAATAACCTTATCATATCTTGCATGGCATTGTATCTTTTCCTAATTTTCACTTCACTTTTTCATTTTAAGCCAGTGTATGGACCTGAATTACCCTTTACTGAGTAATTTCACAAGCACTAAAGCTGCCCAGAAAAGCCTTCCAATAAAAAAATTGTAACACAGCCTTCCAATGTCTTACAAAATGTGTAAATATATTTTTAAATCATGTATTTATTAAGATGGGAAACTTAATGTTAATTCGAACTTAAACAACCCAATTCGAGTCACTCCAATTGTCTTTTACCACAAAAGCCAGCAAGATGCAAAATCCAACATTATAGCAAAACAATTTTACCTCAGAATTGTCAATCAAGACTACTTTTTTTATCCACTGCTTCATGCAATCTTTTTACTATTTGTCCTTCAAAGTTGTTTTTATCCTCTCCAAACATTTTGTTTCAGTTTATGGATAGCACATCAGTGAGTTTAGAAAACACAGGACAGTTGGCTGCAAATTGGTGCTCACATCACTGTGAGGGCTGCTGCTGTCTAATCTCCTGCAGACTCCACAACTGAACACTTTCCCAATATAATCTTGGCACATCTGAGCTCTCTTCTGTGCAATTCCATAAGGCTGAATAAAATGTCCACCATCATAATCTCATCTTTGGCCCGAGAACTTAGTTGTAGCTGATATAAATAAACGAGAACGAGTTGTAGCTGATATAAATAAAAGTCCAAGCTCAGAGCTCCTAACACTAGTACACTCCATTCCAGAGTTTGAAGACTGTTATGAAAAGAAAGAAGGGAACTCTGTATCTAAAACTTCAATCTGTTCAATCTTAGAATCCTACCTTTTAAAATAAAAAGCATAAGTAAATTATTAACTGGCTAACCATAGTGTTCCAAAAGGACTGTAAATAGTACTAACATGGAAGATCTCGGTTGCTGTTTAGTATAAAATTGGGAGAATCACTACAAAATAGATTGTTGTGTTTAATTACTGGATAATTTAACACATATAGATGGATGGATGGCAGGCACCTACAGTGTCTCTCTGAACACATGAAATACAACAGTATCAAGACTATGTAATTCTTAACAGCTTTTCAGAAAGAGTTGAATTTAATTTTATTTTTTCTTAAATAAACCAACAGCATTTTCAAATGCTTATTATGCTACTTTTATCTACCCATTTTAACTGAATAAAACTTAACTAAAAGCTTCCAGAAGTTCTCATTAAATGTTGAATATTTTGTGCCTTCATCAGTTTCTTAGACCTAAGGTAAATGAATATTTTTCACCTGTTAAATTTGTATTTTCTTCGCTTATTTCATTTTCTTCTCTATGTCTGTTTCTCAACTGATACTCCCTTTTCCACTTCCCCAACAATCTTCCCATTGTTTTGGTCTCATTTTTATACCTTTCCTCCATTTTCTCCTCCCTTTTCCCCATTCTTCCTTCTAACTCCTTTTTCACCATTAAAAAAAAAAAAAACAAACCAACCTCTAAATAAAGGCTGTGAGAAGGGACAGAGTTGAAATATCAAGAACCAGAAAGCTGCAGGAAAAATTTCATAACAGCTTCTAATTATTTTCTGTTTGTCTCCAAATAAGGACATCTTAAGTGTTTGGATGGATGAGGAATCACATCAAGTTCCTGCTTTGTGTCAAAACCAAGCTGCTCCCTTTCCACTTCATGGTGAAAACATCTCCTTCCACTTCTACCATAAGAAGTGCTTGGACAGCTTACAGTACAAACATTCCTTTAAAAAAGCATTGTAATCAAAATATTTCTAGCAAAAACTTACTCCTCTCTTCCCCCTTGCATCTGACATATCATTTCAGATTATTCATACATTTTGGAGCAGCAAGAGACTTTTCGTGCTGAACAGATGGTTTGTGTGTTTTAACAAGCTGGTACTGCATGAACATCTTTCTGTCATGCACAGCTCAACTACTGTATATCCAGGTTAGTCTTCAGAAAAAGAAGAGTAACAAAATAGGTAACACAAACACCTGTTTTTCCCACATTCACTGCTTACCTCGGATCCCTTTGACACAGATGAGTAAAACCCTTCTTACAGACTTATGCACAACCTGATCTGTTGGTGTTTACACAAAACCATTCGTAGCAAGTAAAGAACAAACCAACCACTCCTGTAACAGCAGCAACAGTATCTGGACTACCCCCAACAAATCAAAGAGAATCAGGGCATTCTACAACATTGTATTTACAAAGCCAGAATGATCTTGTTAAATAGGATCAGGAAAAGGAGTCCATGCAATATAAGAATGGAGTGCGGAGGATTACCCACCAATGGCTTTTGAGCATAGTAATAAACTGATATCATTCATATATTTACCTGTATCTACAAGTATGAGGAGGATGTTATTTCAAATTTTACAATGGGCTAAATCCTACTACTTTGCATACAAGTATTAGTGAAATAATTGCAAATCTGTATCTGTGCAAAAGCTAAAGCTATTAGATAGCTCTACAGACCTATGGAGACAGCAGGATAATAAGCATCATTTACCAAAAGTAATTCTCCATTTTCTTGCTGAACAGCTATCTGAAGACAGGAAGGAGAAAGGTCTCTTGGAATTTATTTTATCAGTTCTTTATTTGCCCTTCAAACAACAAAAGAAGAGACAGTAATTCACTTAAATTTGGTGCTGCTCCTTTCAGGAGAACTGGAGAAAAATCAGTTTTAGTTAAAATGGGAAAGTCAGGGAACCAGCTCCATTGCTGCAGCAAATCAGTGTAGTCCTAAGTATTTAGGAAGAACAAAGTCTCACTCTTTTCCCAGCCAGAGCTCACACTGGCCTCAGAGCAACCCCTGACAACACCAAAAGGTTCTTTCTACAATCTCAAAAAAGACAAAATGCAACAAACAAGTTTGCTCAGAAATATTTAGAAAAATCAGCAATATTAGCATACATTAGCAGAAACACAGACATAAAAATTTACGCCGTGAGAGATAACTTAGTTTTTCAAGATCCAAAAGCCATTTTAAAGCACACACACAGTCCCTGATTTCATGGCAAGTTCTCTAACTTCAGGTATTTGAAAGAGATCTTTGAAACATACACTTAAATCCCATGGAACATAAAACTAGGGGATTTGTTTTCTTTCTCCAGTGCTCAAGCCTCTTAGAAAAACAATTTTTCCTTGATTTGGAGTGCTGCTCTTTAGAAGTTGACTGATTATGAACCAGGGGCTTTGATCCCTACTTTTGCTTTGCTGAGGACACACTTGCCTTTACCAGTTAGCAAAGCCAAAATGCTTCTACTATGAAACAAGTAGAAGTTTTTTTTTCCAGATCCAAAGCAGAGCAAGAAGGTGGAATGCAGGTTTTAATAAATTTAGACTAGCATGCAGTATCACTTTTTCTAATAGTTACACTGATTGCCAGAATTCAAAGTATTTTACGAATCAAAAGCTTTTGACTTTTTTTGCATCTATCAGTGTAACTCTTACAGGAGACAGATGCTAGAATATCTGATGAGCACTTCAGCAGCTGCAGAGAAATTCTAAAACTGAAGTGACCTGCCCTGTGTCTTTCAGCCTTTGCATCATGCTAACCCAAGAATAAATAGGAATGCCCACTGCAAGCAGAGCATTTGAAGTTTTTAAGATGTCTTTGGTTATATCATATGCAGCCATATGTGACCGTCAAAACTTTTTATGATCTTAATTAAGTGTGGATGATCTTCAATATTGCCATATTAGCATTATTAGAAGTCCTTCTGGATAATTTTTTCAGTATTGAAACTAAAAAATTCCCTTTCAACAGCAAAGGTTGTGAAATCAGGAACAGGCATACATTATTTCAAGAGGACTTTTTTGGGGGAGGTGGGGG
The DNA here is from genome assembly GCA_026261815.1 of Monarcha castaneiventris obscurior. Classification (NCBI taxonomy): domain Eukaryota; kingdom Metazoa; phylum Chordata; class Aves; order Passeriformes; family Monarchidae; genus Monarcha; species Monarcha castaneiventris. The sequence continues at coordinate 11,983,523 of JAMPIT010000624.1, read as the reverse complement.
AGTTGGAGGTTTTTAATCTGCTGAAAGTCTTGAATAATTCTTCTAGCTTTTATTAGTTTCAGCCCTTTTAGGGTAAGGAAAGAGATGTATTCATTTCCAGCAGGATTCTAATTAAAATATGACAGGATTTACAGAGGACTGTAATAACCAGGATTATTTTTGCCGGCAAATTTAAAAAAGAAAAATTTTGTACTAAAAGTAGTAAGAATAATACACATTTCTTATGAAACTCTTTTCTTGTTGAGATGTCAAAGATTAAAATGAAAATCAGAATCAGTCTACATCTTACAGATGGGAGTTTTAGAATGTGTTCATTGAAGGTATATTCTACAAGCCAAAACTCCATGTACTGTGCACGTCAGATCTTTACACGGGTATTAAGGTTTTCCATTTTTCTGGTCAGACTGCACAATCTTATTTGTTTACACAGCCCAAGATTAAACTGCAGCATCAGTAAAGTTCCATACTTCACACACTTGATTTTAAAAACTGTCTGCTTCCTTGCTTATTCTGATGTAGTGCACTGATACCCATCCAAGGACTGAAAAATGCAAGGTGAAGAAAAGATGAATACACACCTTCACAATGCTTAGCAGGATCCACCTGCAAACCAGCCTTTTTTTCCCTTATTGTGTATTCTTTCGTAACACCTCAAGTCCTTGATGGAAACACTCTTCCTACTATTTATTCTCAAAATATTTTAAAGAAAAATGTATATTCTAAAATCAGTGACAACACTGAATTTTCCTTCACATTCAGCAGTTTGTTGGAGAAAAGAGATTTAAATCAAAACAGTTAAAAACTGCTTGTTTCTGAAAAGGCACTCTTACCCTGAACTGACGTGCCAGGTGACTGCAGTGACCCTGCCAATGCAGGAAACAACTGTTCCATATAAGCAGCATGTGTAGCTTACAGTACAGCTGCAAGGCACAGAAAGGTGTAATGTATTCCCATTCTAATAAACCTTGGAGAGGAATGACCAAACAGCAGCTACATTTATCCCTTCTAAAGTAAGGCCCAAGATATCTCACACTTTGAGCTTGAAACCTGTGTCCTTGTGTCATGGAGGAACTGTTTCACTCTCATGGCACTGCTCTGGTGGCTTAGGCAGATGTTTAGCCTTTATGAGAAGACTCATGCATGGGTCACTGCTGATAATATCAGATTTTATAGACAACTAAACAGTCCAGCATGGTCCAGCAAATCTGGTTGTCAGTATATATTGTCTGCATATTGCCTAAATGTGAAAAGTATACACCCAATGAAGAAGAATTTGATATATCTGTTGGATCAGACTAACCCTCTCCCAGAAGGTGCCGTGATAGGAAGCTCTGTTTTGGCATGTGGAGCCCAATCATGCCACCTCCTGGTTAGGAATGGCCACTCTATTCTACACATTACGCAGGTGTTCCGTGCCTAGGAAGTTAACAGTTGACTGGAATTTTCTACTCAGCTTTCCAGGTATTCTGCCTTCTCTTCATACTAACTACAAATATTAACAATTTTCCAAATTCTTGAATTTAAAAATGTCTACTTCGAGGTATAGAGGAAGAGGTGGACAGTTACAGCAGTTGCACCCTGAATGTATATATACACCAAGGAGACTAAATATGACATAAATTTACTAAAAGAATTCCCTGGACAAGTAAAAAATACTCTTCTCCTTCAAGGAAAACATTCATGTTGCAAAAAAACCCAGCACTTTGTTGATGAGGCTCTGGCCATCCAGATAAGCCTCAGCAAATGCCTTTGACCTTCCCTTGAACAGTCGGTACTAAATTCTGCTATTTGCACTGAATTGCAACTTTAGCAGCTCCACTGATTCAAACAGAACTCTTTAAAGAGCAAAGCACCTTTTACTTCAAACTAGGGTATCAGAATCTAACCTTCAATTACTGTACTCACGTTGTTGCCTCTTTGCAAAACAATTTACTGTTTCAAAGTACATGTTCTCTAAGATCACAGATCAAATGGTCCTAAGTTGCTTCAGATGTCTGAAAGAGATATTTATTATTTTTATTTTCTTAAATCGCATCTATCATTTCTTTTTTCTCTCCTCTGAAGCAAGCCTTCCTTTTATGACTAAAGCTCTGGGGTCAATATAAACATAACAGTTGCTTTGTTATACTCATTCTAACATTTTGTAATATTTTGTTTTCCATAAATCTGGTTATCACTTGGGATTCATCTCCATTACATTCTGCAAGGCAGAAGTATTACTAGAGTTATGAACACAACATGGTGTCATACCATGACAAAAAAATTCAGCTTTAACAAAACAAAAAGCACAACTCAGTTCTAATACCTGCAGAATATTCTATCAATTTTCATGACTACAAACCTATTGGCTATACCAGTCAGTAGATTATATTCGTATTACAAGGACTGCCTGACAGCCCACCAATGGCAACAGAAAATTCCCATTAACTTAGTTAGCTTTGAACCAAGTCCATAACTCCTAGCACATCACTACTTTATAGAAATCATGAGTATCTTCTACTCATCTAAAGTTTGCACTTTTTATTGAAAAGGCTCCAAATGATCAATAGAAATCTCATTTCTAATGAAACCAAGATACCTAAAATACACGGTCTGAATATTAGCATGTTTCCTGAGTCAATCTACCAGGAATTTACAGTGCATTTCTTGAGACAGCAAAGCAAACAATGATTAATACCAACTATTTTGTGAATACAGGTTTCTTCTCACCTGATGTAAACAACAGGAAAAAAAGAAACAATAAGCAGAATAGTGACCACTCACAGATTAATATTAATGTGTGAATTTACGCAAACATTTTACATTTATCTTATTTTAGTCCAAAGGCTTGTTGAGACAAGTAAACTCATACATTTGCAAGCATATTTTCACAAGCAGTTTTCAATGAAAAAATTTATAAAAATGAAAAAGTATCAGAGGCCTGGTTTTAGCAGGTCATAGGCTTCATCAACAGCCTTCCACATCTAGGGCTAACAATATGGTTGTTATATGCTGTATTTCCAAGACAAATAATTTTCGCATAGCAACCTAATTATCATCCCAGGTTTTTAACAGAAACACACACTCATGAACTAAAGGCGCACTCCTATATGAAAAGAAGCTCCAGTAGTCCAAAGAAACCCCAAACCCACATATACCAGTATATTAGTTGAAATCCTGAATATAAGACAGAATGAATTTGCATTATGTCAACGGTTTTCTACTAGCCAGAACAACTACTGCAGGCTTGTATGAAAGACTGTACTAATGCTCACAAAGTGCAAAGGCTAATCTTTTGAATAATCATGTCCCATCCTACAAGAAGCCTGTATGGGGATGATAGCTGAGCTATATGAATCTAATTTACACCGCTTGGACGTTTAACAAACTCATGCTATGCCACATGGAATGATCTAGGGACTTATCTCAAGATTAAAGTTAAAGGCCTGATTCTCATTGCCTTCAGAATGTGAGCTGGAATTCTGAGGTCAATTGCACTGTCATTACAGAGAGAGAAATTAGCTACCTCATTACCCAAGTAATGCTGATATTTCCATGGGGAAAGATGCTCTTACTTTGGCCAGCTCTTTCCAATAGGTCTTTTTCCTTTATGTTTATATTACAAAACATGGAGCTGGCTTTAAGAATACGCAAGATATTCCAAAGCTACACATACATAAATAAACACACACATATATATATACACACACATACATAATTTGCTTGACCCCAAAAGTATATAGACAATTAGCTGACCCTTCAGCCTATTAAATATAATGCTGATACAAAACCAGTTTTGAACTACCAGTTCCAGCTGGTTGTATCCTTCTATGTCATCCACACCTTCACAGCTAAAGTCACACACTTATTTTTATATTCATAATCACAGACATCTTACACAAGGCAATAAGTATTTACATACATACATGCAAAAGTAACAAATATAAGCAGGTCATTTTCTTCTATGGTAGGAAGCAGTACCAGAACAGAGAGGCTCTCAGTTCTCCCCAGAGCTCTAGAGTGTGTTGCATTATAAGCGTAAGTTGGATACAAAAGGCACTGCTCAAAAACATGCTCTTCACTTTTGACATTTTTTTATCTCACCAAGCATTACCCAACCTCATACATTTATCAAGACATCTCCTGACTAGGAGCAGAACAAGAGAAAAGAAACTACTGGTAACCAGTTTACAATAAAATACTTTAAAACTATACATGAAACAGGGACACTCTTCCAGCTCTTATAACAGCCTAGGACACAAAATAGTTCACTTGATACAGAAAAGCTCTTTCCAACCGATGGAAATTAGCCTATTCTTTAGAGTTCAACTACCAATTATAATTAAAAGGTTGTTAATTTTCATTACTGACTGGATTATATTATCAGAATACGGATGTTCAATGCATTTCGCAAAAGTCTGAAAAAACTTAGGCTGAGGCAATCATCACCAGCCACTCATGAGTTCTTGTAATAGATGACTTAAAAATGACTTTTCCATTTCTAATAGTGCAACAATCATGTAGGATCTACTTCTATATGAAACTGGTAATGACCCATGGGGAAATAAAGTATCTTCTGATTAGGGCACTCAATTAGCCATTTAGAGACTAGATTCATTGTCAGAATCCACCAGATTCCCTCAGTGATTTTTAGAGAAAATGGTTTTTGCCTCCACATCTTGTATCTGTCTAAGCAGCACTAGTACCCTTTTACTCACCTTTATGTTGTTTGCTAAGTATGAAAATCCTCTGCCACAGGGAATGTCCCTTTTCTGGGGGTTTCACCACATCCAGGTAAGGACTAAAGTAAGTGATTTCTAGTCATCCCTTAGTGGTGAGGGATAAATAGCTACTGATTAAAGTATACATCTGACACAGGTCAACCTGTAGGACACAGACCGACATCTTAGAAGTGCAAGTAATTTGTTGGCTTTAATGTTGGTTAAGAACACCAAAACACACAAATAAAAAAAACATGCAACAGAAACAAGCAAACAAAAGAAATTACTGGGGAAAAATGGGTGGTCTTATCTTTACAAATAAATCCACTATCGCAAATCAGAAGCGTTTTTCTGGAATACTTATTGCTTGTGTGCCCTTCTGTGGTTTCACACAGCAGCACAACTGTTCTCAACCTCAGGTTTTAGCAGCCAGCATGAAACAACACAGCACTTTCAAGTCAGAGTGAATGCTTGAGGCTCTGGACTCCAAAGCAAATCTACACTTACGCAGTTTATACAAAATATAGTGGCAATCAAAAATGCTCAGGACACCATAAAATAACACCTGACTGGCATCATTATGGATGTAGCTGATAGCACATTACATTCTAAAGAAAAGAAATCCAGAGTCTCAAAACAATGTTTCATCATGGATATAACCTAGAAATTATTCACTACTACAGAGATCCCTGCACCACCATCCCATTTTCTTCTGGCACCCAAAAAAAAATATTTTGCCCATTCTGTAAATTTCTTTTCTATTTATATCCAGCAGCAGCCAGCAACCAGTGCATTAATTCTCATTTTCTTAAGTAGTTACACTCTTACCTTGGTTAAGTATTTTAACAGTCATCATATGTTAGACTCTAAAACAAATTTCTCGAAAGCTTGACAGATGGTGTTTTGAAGGATAATGCCAGGTACCTGGTGTGAATCTGACATTAGCATCCTCTCAGACAACTCACCTTCATCTTTTAAAAAATCCAGTGAAATAATATATAGTCCTCTTTATGCTAAGAAGGAATGAGAAAACTAGTCATTTTTTCAATTACACGGTTGCTCAAAATGCAAATTCTGCATGAACTTGATGCCTAAAAAAAACACTTTTATTTTCCTTTTTTTTTTTACTTTTCTTTGCATACTTTTGGTTTTGTCCTTCCTGCAATTTTCTCCTTTCCGAGACACACACGCATACTCTCAGTGGATACTTCCCCCCTCTGGGAAAAGATCGAACTGCAAGGTGCAAAAAATATACTCGTCTAAGAAATAAGGACTTTGTTTATGGTATGGTTATTAGAACAACAACTGTAAAAAGCAGCATGGCTGCCCCCTTAGCAGCAAGGCAGCTAAGACAAAAGGGTACTAAATGGGTCTGTATTCATACCTAAATTCAGTATGAATTTCAGAGCTATCAAACAGAAGCACTAAACAAAACCTGGACTCGATATCTTCATTCACAATCAATAGAACATACATTAAGGAAAGACAATACAAAAACTGCTGACAGAGGAAAAACACATACTGCTTAGCATGGTAAGTTTGAATTAGTTATGATCTTCCTTAAGTCATAAACAGAACTTGAGAAATTATTTGCCACCTCTGAATGTGAGTTCATTTGAATGTGTGACTCTCAAGGGCCTGACCATACATTTCTTTGCTTTCGTCTCATTTAAGAGCTTGATAGGTTGTCTTGATTTATGCATCATTCTTTACTACTTCTCAACATTAGCTTCCAACTTTAACATGGTTTTTTAAAAAGACTATTATAAATCTAAGAAGAAAAACCGGTGTAAGAGAAACTTAATGGATTACACTTCGGCAGAAGTTGAAATTCCGTGTGAGGCCTTCACTCAACCACTGTACTGAGCAGTTATTAAAAGAGAGACTAAATGATAAACTTTTTAAAAAAACCTCTAGCTGAGGTCCAACTAAACCTCTAGTCCAACTAAAGGAAGGAAAGCAGGTCGAATTACACTGAGTAACAAAATGTATAACCAGTGTATTCTGATCCCCGCACAAAAACAAGAGGAAATCATCATGTCCTGGATGAAACTGTCATGAAACTGATAAGCCATATCCAATCAATGTCTGACATCGCGCAGCCGACTAACACAGCGCCGCATTAACGGCATAACAGCATTACCATATAAACCTTATTACTTCAGCGTGGAAAACAGGATATAACGAGCGTAATGAGACGCCAGCATCTGTCTTTGTGCAAGTGAGCCCGGGAGCCAGGGGAGCGCTTCCCGCAGAGGCGAGCCAGCCGCGGCAGAGCCGGCGCACGGCCAGCGAGCGCGGGGAGCGGGGCAGTGGCGGCTGCCGCCGGGGGCTGCGGGGAGCGGGGCAGTGGCGGCTGCCGCCGGGGGCTGCGGGGAGCGGGGCAGTGGCGGCTGCCGCCGGGGGCTGCGGGGAGCGGGGCAGTGGCGACTGCCGCCGGGGGCTGCGGTCGGACGGGTCCCTGGGCGCGGGCACCGGGGCGGCTCCGGGCGCCCGAGCCCCGAACCGCCGCCGCCCCGCGCCGCCAGGTCCCGCCTCGGGCCGCTCCGCCGCCCGCCCTCCCGCCTGCCCGGGGACCCGAGTTCGCTCCGTGCCGCCCGGCCGGGGCCGCCGAGCGCCGACCCCGAAAAGCGCCCCGGCCGGGGGAGCGCGGAGCGGAGCCTCACCGTCTTCCAGGAGGCGCATCGCGTGAACAAAGCAGGGATCCAGGCTGTCCTTCTCGGCCATCAGCTCGGGCAGGTACTTGTCCTGCTCCATGGCCGCGGGCGCGCCGGGCGGGCTGCGCGGGGTCTCGGTCCGGCCGCTCCGCGCCCTGGGCCGCCCGCTCGCCGGTGGCCGCCGGGGCCGCCCCGCAGGTGCCGCCGCCCCTCCCGCGGCGGGCGCTGCCCCGGCCCCGCCTCCGCCTTCCCCTGCCGCCGCGCGGGGGCGGGCACGTGCGCGGGTCGCCGCGCGCCGCTGCTCGCGCGCCTTCACCCCCCCGCGCGCCGCCTCCTCCCGCCACTGAGCGACCCCCGGCCCGCGGCGGCCTTAAGCGGGGAGGCGGGGCCAGCGGGGCCGCGCGCCCGCCGCTCCCATTGGCCGCTCCGCCCCGCCGGGGCCAGACTCGCCCCGCCATTGGCTGCCGCCGGGCGGGGGCGGGGCCGGGACGGGCGGGGGCGTGCGCGCAGGTGTGTGTGTGCGCGTGCGTCTGTGTGTCTGTCTGTGTCTGTCTGTCTGTGTGCGTCTCTGTGTGTGTGTGTGTCTGTCTGTCTCTGTGCGTCTGTGTGTCTGTCTGTGTCTGTCTGTGTGCGTCTGTGTGTGTCTGTCTGTCTGTCTGTCTGTCTCTGTGCGTCCGTGTGTCTGTCTGTGTCTGTCTGTGCCTGTCTCTGTGCGTCTGTGTGTCTGTGTCTGTGCCTGTCTGTCTGTGTGCGTCTGTGTGTGTCTGTCTGTCTGTCTCTGTGCGTCTGTGTGTCTGTCTGTGTGTGTCTGTATCTGTGCCTGTCTGTCTGTGTGCGTCTGTGTGTGTGTGTCTGTCTGTCTGTCTGTCTCTGTGCGTCTGTGTGTGTCTGTGCCTGTGCCTGTGTGCGTCTGTGTGTCTGTGTGTCTCTGTGTGCGTCTGTCTGTGTGTCTGTCTGTGTGTCTGTGTCTGTGCGTCTATGTCTGTGTGTCTGTCTGTGTGCGTCTGTGTGTCTGTCTGTCTCTGTGCGTCTGTGTCGTGGTTTAGGACTGATATTCCCTCATTTACTGCTCCCACTAAAAAAGCGCTGCTATTCGCTCCCCCCACCCTTTTTCCCCTTCTCCGTGGCAGGCTACACAGGAGAATTGGAGGAATAGAAGGTAAAGATCACGGGTTGGGTTAAGAACAATTTACTGGAAACAGCAATGAGATAAGAAAATGAACAGTAACAGCAATGCTATTAATAACAAAAATGTACAGGCGAGACAACTGATTCTTATGCCAAACCCTCAGAATCGGGGTTACCCCACCGCTCCCACCCCACGCTTACTGGACCAGAAGGAGCCCCTTCTCTTCTCTCAGGAAGAGACTCCCTTCCCCATAACCCCAGTCCCGGCAGTGACCTGAGATGATAGCAGAACAACCTCTGGCTCCTGGCCGTGCCCCCTCCTGGCTACTGCAAAAATTAGCTCTGTCAGGCAGGAACCAGGAGAGTCTGTGTGTCCATCTGTGCGTTCATGTCAGAGCGTGTGACTGTGTGTGTCTGTCTGTCTGTGCGCAGCCGTGTGTCTGTCTGCCCGTGTCTGTGGGAGCGCGGAGAGGCTGCGCTGCGGTGCTTTGTCTCTCTCTGGCGGAGTCCGTGCCCCTGTGCCGCTTGCCCACGCGTGTCTCAGCCGGTGTGGCTGTGCCCGTATCTCCCGGCAGCCGGCGTGCTGCGGCCGCGGCCCGGCAGGAGCGCCCGTGCCCTGTCCCTGCGCGGCTCCGTGCCCGCCGAGCCCCCGCGCCGCCCGCTCGGTGCCCCGCCCTCCTGCCCGCCCGCCCGCCGGGCGCTGTCCGCGGTGCTGCAGCCGCCGGGCGAAGCCGCTGCCCGGCTCTCCGGCGCTACGCGCTTCCCTGCCGCCCCGGCGCCCTGCGCAGCCCGCCGTGCCTCCCCCGAGCTCCGCCGTGCCTCCCCCGAGCCCCGCCGTGCCTCCCCCGAGCCCCGCCGTGCCTCCCCCGAGCCCCGCCGCGCTCCCCGGGCTCCCCGGCCCTCCGAGGTCCGCGGAGACGCCCCGCTAAAGCGGTGCCGCACGGCAGCGTGGCCGTGCCGGAGCTGCCAGACAGCTTCTCCCCGGAGGATGCGATCAGAGCATCCGCGACCGGGCACCGCTGCTCGCAGACCGCGCCGGCAATGTCTGCCCGTGCCTGCTGCGCACCGCTGGAGAGGGCGCAGCAGGGCCCGGAGGTCCCGTGGGGAAGGGGCGATCTCTGTCCAGGAACGCCGTGCTGCTGCTCCAGGGGCTGCTCTCTGCAGCTCCCCCGGCCTCGCCTGAAAGAATTAGAGCTTTTATGCAATTAAACTGTCTACAGCTGGGGTAAATAAAATTTATTTTAATTAGAATTTAGCTTTAAGTATACATTTACTTCAGGTTATATTCATTCAGGATTTTCCCCCAACAGACCATATGGTAATGTGTTTTGATTTTGAAAGTAAACAAAAGATGCCTAACTCATCTTAACTCGTTAAAACTCCATTTGTGGGACCTCAAAAGCAAGCAGTCTATGGCACCATATAGCATTTTGTGCTCAGCCCCTATGTCACATTCTTTCTTAGTATGTAACACTAACACTATTAACAGTATTTTTTCTAATGAAATACACATTTGAAGCAATAATACATTTGTAAATGGCCTAATACTGTTCACGTCAAGATTTTTTTTTGTTGTTGTTGTGGTCTTTAGATTTTGTTTGTGGTTTTGTTTTCGTTGGGGGGAGTTGGCAGAGGAAGAAGGAATGAAGAAAGATAAAAATCGAGGCAAAACCTTTGTAATGGCATCCACAAGGTTTTGAATGTGTTGTACAGACATTACATAAAAATTTGGTCTGAGATGTTTTCAAAATCCTAAGGTACATGCAGGCAACATTTATGCAATTTCTACTCGGCATGCAGATAATTGAGGTACTGCAAATGTTTACAAAAACATGTAGACAGTGTCGGTGACCGATGCCTTATTGTTCTATAGTATTTCCAGAAGTGAGTGGTAAAATACCTGAGAACCAATCTCCCTGCTGAGAAAGAACAGGAGCGGGAAAATAGTTGATTTCAGCAAACTTATAAAACACTGAAGAAGCAGAGAAGACTGAAAGCAGAACTGAAAGGTTTAATAGTCAATCAGCTTTTACTACAAATTTTGTGTGGGGATAAAAGGAAGACATAAGTCCTTTTTTAAAAAACAAACAAATAAAACAAAGAAAAGCACAGAACTAAGATAGTTTATTAATAATTTACCCTGATTCAATTTACCGCATGAATAGTTCTCCTTTCCTCTTTAACAGCATAGCAAGAAATGGCAGTGTTTGCAGCACAGCTCAGAACTGTCTTGCTCAAGAGATCACCTATGTAATCAGATTGCACTGCAGCACCTCTGTTTTTCAGAATAATTCAAGCTGGTGCTCCTCTAGTTCAGAAGGAGAGAAGACCAGTGATAGGTGTGTTCTCTTAAAGCAGCTTCAAGATGAATGTAAGCCATCTCCATTACCAGAAGTAATCCTGGTCTGGTAAGCTTTCAAAACACGCCATATGCTCATATATATGGAAAATGAATTTTGGGGGTTTTCTATCTGGGGTGTTATAAGAATAGTGTTACTTTAGTCTGTTTAATTGTACTTAACCTACTTAGATCACAGGAAGCTTTGATTTAAACACCTTTAAGTTTATTGAACAGTGGGAAGTGCTAAATTCATTAAACTCTCTTTTCTGGTCAAAGGAGTAGACAGCAGGTTTCATTGCACATCTTTTTACAGCAAACTAGACAGAAACAAGTTCCCTGTAAGTTCATTTTTCAAAACTTATAAAGTTAAATTGACTTTCAGTGATACTTAGGTTGCAAAGCCATTGAGATACCTTTCTGAATTTTACCTTATACCTCATTAATAAAAAAAAAGAGGCATTAAAATCTGTCAGACAGAAAATATAGACCTCTAATGACATCAAACATGACTTCATTGCTTGTTGGAGATAATTTTTTTCACAGCTACTAAAAACCAAAGACACATTTTACAACTCTTTAGTTTGAAGTGTCAAGCCAAATTGAAGTTTATCTGTACTATATTTTATTGCTAAGTCTGATATTGAAGTGGATCACAGCATACTAGATTGCAGTTTATTCAAAGAGAGAACAGGTAACAATCATTATGTATTTTTGCCAGTGCTATCCAAATACGTTGTATTATCATGTAGAACTGAAGTCAAAAGGCAAAGGAAGCAAAAAATTGAAGGAAAACCTCCAAACTTTGCAAATGCTTATTCAAAAATTATTACATCTTTTGAGAAGATGCAGTAGAATGAATGGTTAGCGTGAGCATAATTACAATGAATTACCCTTCTGACACATCACAATAAAGTTGCTACAATAATTTAAATGAGTAGTTAACTATGTGTGTGTGAGTATACGTGGGACCTCATACATCAAAAAATCAGAACAGTCAAGAGTTTTCAATTTCAGAAATTCAATTTGCTTTCAAATTTCTTTACCGATTCATTTGCTTTAGGTATGGGTAAGGGTTATCTGGTTCCTGAACTAACTGCAGATGAGCATTAAAAAAATAATAGGGACTTTCTTCTATAATCTAAGTAACCATCTCCTCCTCTGAAAGTAGAATTATAATTGACAATATAAGGAATAAAGAAGCAGCAGTACGTATGCAAAAAAGAGGGAATGGCCCCACCGCCTTTACTACAGTTTATTTAATTCCTTCCTGGAATACAGTCTGTACTGGGGCTCCATCTGATCTCTGCATGCTGGCCTGTGGATACCAGTTCTTGTACCTTGTGGCTTCATGGTTTGATATGGGGAACCTGAACACGCAGAGGCTGTCAGCACGAAGCTTGTTTCCACGTACCATCACTCAGATGGTTGTACTGGGCTTTGGCCAGTGGCAGGTCCAGATGGAAGTGGCTACTCCTTCTCCTCGTAGAGGCCAGCCCAGAAGACTCCCGCACTGCCAACAGCTTGCCATGTAATCCAGAAGGGAAGTGTGCATCAGCAGGTGCACAAGTCTCTGTAGATCATCTTCAGACTACCCCAGGCACAGCAAAAGACTCAGCTGTATATGGTCCAACATACAGATGGTTGATCTCAGTGGTAAGTCTCTGATTTCAGCAGAGTTTTGGTCTCTCCACTCATACAACTGAATAAACACTGATTTTCTTAAATAGAGACAATTCTTATAGATTAGTCATTAATCTATACAAATCCAATGAATTATCTTCAGTTTAAAAATATATCAGTACTTACTTACTTCCTTTCAAGATATTAAATAGTTTCCTAAACTCAGTGGGCCTATGACCCCAGGAGAATTCAGTGTGAGTTCCAGGTGTAAAACAAATTCTGCCTTATGCTATAACTGGGTTTATGACACCCACATTACAACTTCTTACTTCATCAAAACACATAAAATAAAATTATGTATGTTACAGCTCTAGTTCATATTAGCATTCTTGCAATGTTGTAAAGAAGAAGTAACAGAAAATTTAACTCAGGGTAAATACCATGGAAGATAGCATAACTTCACTGAAAGATCTTCATCATTAATTTGGGATAATTTTAAACAAAATAATAAAGTATAAAATAGCAGCTGAACACAGAAAAAAAATGCTTAGATAGAAACAAACAACAAAGGATAAAATGCAGTCTAGAATGTCTGTTATCTTCTTTCTTCCTTGTGGTGATAACAAAACTGACAGAGAATTTTGACTCTATAACATAACTATAATTTTCTTCTCTCCAGACAGAGGTAAACACCAGACCTTATATTTTGCTTGCTTATGTTTGAAGTTCTTCCTATGCTGTTGATTCTGACCTTTATATTATAGCTTATCCATTGAGGGTAACTCAAACACCCACAAAAATCTTCTCCATGATCATAGCACAGTCTCCATTCACCTGTTCTCTCTAATGTTACTGCAATCAATAAACCTGAATTTCTCTTTCAACATCAACTCCAAGATTTAGAGCTGTTCCTTTTCATATAAAACCTCTGTTTACATTGCTTTCTGCTGTCCTTTGCACATGATGCAAAATAATTCCTTTTGAACCTTTCTTTTACTTTTTCCTTTTCTGCTTATTGTTTCCACCGTCCTTTCCCAGTGTGCAAGTCTCCCTTTAGTACAAATTTCTCCCTTGAAGGATAACAAGAAGAAGAAGAAGAACTAAGGGACAAACTGAGGTACAAAGAAGGTGATATGTAGTTTAGAATAACTGAGTTACAGTTTCCAGACTCCTAGGACTCTTCTTTGAGTTAATCCTTCAGTTCATAGTTATGCACCAACTATTCAGCACAGCAAATTAGAGAAATTGGTAGTCTCACGGAGCTTTAGGCATGCAAAAATCACATCTGAGTCTAGGCCAGTCACCACAGACACCCTTCACAGTCAGGAGGCTGAAACAGCCTCTCACAGCATTTATTCATCCGACCTGCAAGTACCTATCTTTGGTTGAGATGAGTCATCCTATGCAAAATCTGATTTCTCTCCAGTGGATATAAAGTCAGTAACTAGATTAGATGTAAGCATCTATCTTGTACATAACAACATTACTACAAATGAATTTCAACAGATTTCAGTAGTGTATGACAATAGAGTCCTGAGGACTTTCTCTTTATATAGCAGATGAAGGAACAAAAAAATAAGTCTTCCAAAAAGTGCACATTTGCATGACAAAATGTATTCTACTTCAGGCATATAGAGGCAGAAAGAGAGAATATCATCAAAATAAAATGACAGAATTTATTTGAGAAAAAAAGATGAGAGATGCATACATACAGTTTATTTAAGACGTAAGTAAATGTCCAAACGCACGAAGAAAATACTATATCCAAATGAGAATAAAATAGTTTAGAGGATGCAAAGGATACAAGATAGAAATAAGGAGATTATATTACACATAAGAAAATGTATAATGAATATAACAAGCTACTTTTACCATTTCATTTTAGCAAGTGAAATTTCATCAGAATTAGAAAGCAAAGAAAGGGAAACTTGTAGGTATGGATGCAAGAAATCTGGTAACGCTATATAGTTCTGCTTTCCTACAGGTTTGTTTTGCTTTGCTTTGGAGATTTGGTGGGGTTTATTTTGCTTGGTTGGTTGGTTGGTTGGTTGGTGTGGGGGTTTGTGGGTTTTTTTGCAGGGTTTTTTGGGGGGTTTTTTCAGTGCATTCATAGATTTTTATCCAGTTTTGGTTTAAGTTCTGTTCAGAGAATATTTATATGTAATTGATTAATTAGCAGCTTGATTTAGTTAACTTTGCTTCCTTAAGAAGGATATAATGGCAACAACTGTCTGATCCCAATTATTTTATTGATCAGATACACAAAGCCCAAATCCAGATGAGATAAAATTATGTGTTATCAATCCATTGGTCTGTTGCAATTTTGCAAAACCTTAAATGAGGCAAATTCAGCAAATGATTTAATAGAAGCCTATTTATACATTTACAATGTATAACTCCAGAGAATTTAGCCAGTTCCCACTTACTCATCAGAAGTGTAGAAGTAGAAATGGAAAATTCCAGACAAATCACTCACAGATGGTATTCATCTGGCAATCTTAAAATGAGATATATAAAACTACAGGACATCCAACTCATCAACAAACTGAACAGAGAAGAAAATTCTCCACTAAACAAGTTTCAAGACACTAGACGATATTAAAAGGTCAGAAAGAGCTCAACTAACTCTCCAAACCATAGTCAAGCATTATGGCAATTTTGTTCAAAATGAAATGTAGCATGGGGAATGGTGTGACACCATACATTATCTTTATCAATTCTTATACTCTTAAGCATAACATTATATATTTGTATATTAAAAGCCCTTTTCAAGTGTGTAATACTAGCAACCTCACTGTTTAAGAAAAATGCTACTTGTTAAATATAGGATTAGAAGTCATTACCCTCCAGGACCTTTGAAGAGAGAAACTTTGGAACATTAAAAGAACCTAAATATCTCCACTTTCTTTATACAAAATTATTTTAGGCAGAACATTTCAGTAGAAACCTTAAGAATGCGTAAAAATTCAGGATTAAATGCAGGTGTCATCACCAGTATGGATCAAAACAAACAAAATACCATGAAAAATATTTTCTTTCAACAATGTATATTCTAGTTCAGCAGATGAAGTGAAGTGGTATTCATCCCACTCATAAGGATTTGTCTGTTTTTAAAGAAGTCGTAGAATCAATAGTTCACATATGTTTCAGTCTTACTGGATCACAGCAGAAACATTTTCTTGAAAAATCGCTGAATGACAAAAAAGACGATGTTTATAAGACAAAAAATAATTTGAAAATCACGTTAGAATTTTATTAGCTGTAAATCATGGCACAATGTTATAAATTATTTCACAATTTATTTGATCAAAACTGAGCATATCTGAATGTAATATTTTAATGCATAACAGGAGACAGATTTCCAGTTCAGAAGAATAAAGAACAGCAACAGTTTGTTAGTCATTTTTTCTCAAAGTTCTCCATGAAAAGACTTTCAAATTAAGTTTTTCATTTAGATAAGAGTGCTTTGACTCCTAAAATATTCATAGTCCACAATGAGCATTTGCATCCATAAGATTTAGAAAAACCAATATGAACCCTAATTTTAAAACCTTTAGATCACGAGGAATTTCAAAACTTTCAAAACTCACCCTTTCTTTTTGCTTCTTAATGTTAGCAAAGGCATTTAATGTTCCCAAAAATTTATTTTTTGGAAAATTTGCCAGAATCTGGTTGTACTCCTCATAGGTCTGTTAGAGATGTGCATAATAAATGCAGAAGATAAGGAAAATCAAAAGTTAGGAAATCTAAAAAGCAGACAAACACTTAGCAAGTTTGTGGGGGGGGGGAATGCTGCCAGTAACTGACTAGTTCCAGTAAGAGTAAATAAAGTAATAAGAACAAAAATGTTAAAAGCTCAGCAAATGTTGTCAGATCTGCTCATAGTGATGGAGTTTATTTGCTGTTTGTGCCAGAGCAAATGGATTTGCTTTATTTCAGGAGCTGGGCTGTATTAATCTCAACTATTGCAAAGCTCAGTTCACCCATGGAACAAATGGATGATGATTCATTCTTTTCCTAAATAGAGTATTAAGTGCAGTCTCATCTCACAATTATTTCATTTTCCAAATAACTCATTCCAAAGCTCCAGGATCTAACTCCATGATTATATAATTTCTCTCAGAGCAGATAAAATTTAAGGATAGATCATACCACTGTTACTTATGTTTAAGCACTGTCCCAGTTCAGTCAGTATTCTACTAATTTTATTTAATGACTGAACGAGAGTATAGCCTTCTGATCTTCATTTTACAGGATTTTGTTCTATTATTTTAAACCTTGACATCTCAAGGGTGAGTCAAACTTACAGATTTACAAAAAAAAAAGTAATAATTACTATGCATTTCTATAAATTTAGTACACTAATACTTTCCAAACTACGTAAATGTCAGCTACCTAAGAGTTCCTCAAATATAATGTCACTATTTTTTTATTTTTAAAATACATAGCCTGATGAATTTGGAGAGCTGTATTAAAAAATAATTTTTAAATGAATTATGCAAAACTTTTCTCTGCTCCTGTATTTTCAGTTTCCTTTTCGTCCTCAGATACCTTGTTTTAAACATAACTTGCTCATGACAACACAACAAAACATATACATTTTAAATGCAGAATGGACATCTATTGAGGACCTTCAGAATCATTTCACCAAACAGACTGCCCACACCATGAAAGACCTGTGCAAGCACAAAGCAACTGCAATATTTACAATATTAATTGCGTCCTTTAATGTTTCCAAAAGTTCTCTTATGAAACCCACTAAAAAAAAAAAAAAATTGTCATCAATGCAAGTATTTAAAATTTTAAGTGATGTTTTTTCTCTTTTTTTTTTTTTCCCCTGGCATCCTTACCTGAATGACCATTAGTTTTAATTTGAGTATTGTCATTGACAATGGACTTCGTCTCAGGCACAAGGCTGCTGCAGCAGATGTACTCCAATCTGCTGGAATTGCTGTCATGCACCAGCACTGCATTCCACTGACTTTGGTTGAATTTTGTGCTGGTCTTAAAAATTAAGGAGGCTGAGTATTTCTCTGCCATAAAAAAACTAGGGACTTAGGTAAGTACGTAAGAATAAGCTTAAAGTTGTGCTGAATAATGTACTGGCTCTTTCTCTTCAAGAGAGGGTAGATGTGTTACCAAACTAGTCAATTGTTCTCTGTAAAACACAGAGAACCTAAACTCTCTTAGTTGATAGTATGGTTTTCTCAAGTCACTAACGCATCTGACGGAAAAACTAATCAATCCATATTCTGCTATACTAAGGTTATGTGTTTCTACTGAACACAGATTTGTTACCATAAAAAAACCTAGTCTCTGATGGCTGAAAGCAGCCCCTAATTTACCAGAAAACTGCACATATTCCCATAAAATAGGGCATTGGAAAAAAAACCTGTAAATTTTGCCAGCTGCCCTTGTTTCTGGTTTACAAATTTCCTGGCTTAAGCAGAGAGGTTGTCCTGGTTTAAATACAGTCTATTTACTGTAAGGAATACTTCACAGGGTTGGAAGTAGGCAAATTCAAGAAAGACAAGATACCAGCTATAGAATTTCTGCATCGACTCGCTTACTTTTCATTTTCCCAAGGTGCATGGCTTTGGGCATGTGAATCTGATGGCTGCATCTGATTAGATAGAGATAAAATCCTTTGACAGAAACAGGAGAAGTTATCCATATTTCTGATTTAGGACTGTAGGCTATGTTCTGATTAGAAGTCACATTATAATTTATAAATCAGATTTTATTCACTTAAGGAAGAAGTTTCCAATTGTTTACAGGTTGGGGATTTCTCCCCTCAACTTAGGCTTACTAAGAGTATGTTTAAAAAGAGACACCACTTCCTCCCTACCCAAGAGACTGTGCTGCAGTCATCAAATTGTTGTTAACTTTCTTAGGCACCTTAGAAGAAAGTTAACAACACTGGAAATGGTGGATTTTTTTTTCAAATCCTCTTAACCTCATCAGGTTCCCTGTTCCTTTGAATTGATTTTATCTGGTTGCCTTTTGACCTTTCACAAGAAATTTATTCTGGTTTGGCACAAAGGGGAAGGATAGGTAGCAATTGGAACTATCAATTACCCAACACCGACTTCATCTGTTCACCAAAGTTCTTTGCAATTTTTCAGCACTCCTACGGGATGTTTTCAGTATTACCTGATGGTGGGAAAAGTCTTATTTTTTTACATCAGCAACTTGGTAGATGATAGATTTAACGTGCTGTTATCAGGTTTGTTTTTTAAAAGCCTCTATAAAAATGAAGGAAGAGAGCTTCAGACTGGGGTGAGAGGAGAAGAGCTGGAACTCCTATGAGTTGCTCATTCTGGCTCCATATGAATTCTTCCTCAGTACTGGTGTTCTACTGTGTGCTTTTACCTGCTAAAGATGCTCACAAACAAGAAATTCATCTTTGATAGAAGGAATAAATAATTCCAGGGTGGGAGGAGTAGAAAAGAGACTTTACTCAAAATTTCTGCATATATATTCGGAAAAGGGAAATAACTAATGGCCCAGAAAGAAATAGGTATCTTCTTGTTTTTGTGGCTCTCCTTTGACTGTTTGGCAGTTTTTTCCCTATAGTCTGTGCTTTGCTTTAGGCTAAAGAAATTGTTTTAATTTAAGAAGCAGCTAGTCTGACTATGCTATTCTTTTTACTTCCTCAGATACTATTAGTTTAGTGAATTACTATATGAAGTCAATGTCCATCTAAAACAGGAATTCAATAACTGTATTTATGCCAAAATAATTTATTGCAGCATCAGATAATGACAATCCAATTAAAAAGTAAAAAGGAATCATCTGGTACCTCATGAGTCAAAATAGATAAACACAGGTTTGTAGGTAAAAAGCTGCTAAAACCAGAAAAAGAACAGTGGTCTTGGCCATAAAATTACACACCTCAGAAACTAAAGCAGTCCCTTCTTCACAGGTATTCTATAGGCATTCATGTCTGGTTTGTGTCAAAAAAAAAAAAAAAGAAAAAAAAAAGGAATGTATTGCTTTCCTGATTAAGCTCTGCCTTGAGCTCTGTTACCTTAATTTTTTTCAGTGGGTCTCCTAGGAACAATGTATATGTTACCAAGACATAAGCATTCACAGGGTCCCTCATGTGTTCCTTGTATTCTTACAGCCATCACTGACAGTGGCTTTGAAGCCTAGCAATGACTGCCCCGGGTCTGTCCTTCTAGATTTATTTTTCTTTATTCTTCCACTGGGTGTTGCAGGCCAAAATTATTCATATGCCATTTACTGTAGTTGTATTCAAATAGTTCTGTAACACCTTCCCATCTGCCGATGCTTATGGTAGCTGTGAGAGCTACCCCCAATTCTTGGCAGTCATTCTTCTATTCAAGAGGGAGAAACTAAGTACATATGAGCTATCAGTGACCTCAGCATGATTTCAGAGCCCCCAGTTTCCAAAAGTGACCTATAGTTCCAAGAACACTCCTAGTGTAGGTATCTATGTAGAAAACATTAGAGTGGCATTGCAAAGCTGCCACCGCAGCAGTCTGACAGCTGACTGTATGGTCAATGCTGCAGTTCAGCTGAGAAGAATGACTCGTTTCTGCACAAGCACAGGTCCTTTGAACTGTGGATTCTCAACCCCCATGGCCAGGGTTAGCCCCTTGCACAGCTCTGTGACAGTCTATTTCCTCATTGAAATTCTGGAGTCACGGTTGATCACACATTCAAGATGATAAGAGTCTACCCTGCAGAGTGGAACTGCTTCACTCGGAAGTCTTTTTGTTAGCCCCTGTCAGAGTGCTAGCATTAACATGTCCTAAGATCCTTGTCAAGGCAAAAGCAAGCTTTTTCTGAAAAATATTGCATTGGTGGAGGTGAATGAAAGCCTAGGAGACAACCATACTTCATCTACTAAAACATGATTAAGGAGATGAACTTATAGGTAAAAGCAATTGTTTTATTCAATCTTTAGGTAGTGAGACATTTTAAAGCACCTAAACTCAAAACCAAGACAGTAGCTAAACTGCAAGGGATATTGCCAAAACATTGACTCTTTAAATTGCTGATAAAGATGTCTCAAACATCTGTTGCGAACAAAATAAGCCTTAAGCCTGTGAGGACTAGGAGAGAAGTAAAGGATACACTGGCTGTCTCACAAAAAAGGTAACCCTACCGCTGGCTAAAGAGGATGAATCTTTAAAACAACTGGTATTTGTACCTAAAATACAGAGCTTTATGGGGCTTAAAACTTTTAGGGTATTTTATACCTACACTGCCATCTGACCCATACACCTTGCTGCCCCTGGCCTGGAAACTATTATTCAGTAGGTAAATACCTTGATTTTCATCTAATATAGATGCAGGTGTTAAAGTAAAAGAGAGAGAAGTATGTATTTCTGATTGTTTATTTTGTAAACTGAAGTCATTATTTTTTCACATAAATGTGACAGGAGGGCTGGCCTGATTTTGAGAATCTAAACAAGTTCTCCCAGAGCCCTGCCTTTCTACCACATGGAAAATGCCCTCAGGGCATTGGAAAATTTAATAATAAACTTCAGTGATATCTAATGTTATAATTAAGTAGAAGCTCACCAGATTAGTCTGAGCAATATCACATGATCCAACTCATTATAAAATGTATTAATTTGGTTAGACTTGTGAGAAGTAACAAAAAAGACTCCTGGAATGAATAAACTTACTAAATGAATTTACAATGTGTGACAAATTAAGAAGATTACTGCATGGTCTCACAAGTCTATACAAAACTAAGTAAAAGTTAATGATAAACAAAAATGTGCTCCCTTTGTGGTTTATTTCCATCCAGCTGCATCCAGCTATGAAAGGGCTATCAGACAAAACACTAATTAGCAGTCAGTTCAAGACAGTTTCAGAAAGTAATCCCTTGGTTTCCAGTATCTTTTGATACTGTCACAATTTCAGGAAAGTGCCTGGAACTGCACAGTCCCATTGCTGCTTAGGGGCGGGAGCCAGTCAGGAAGTGTGCAGGCTTGCTCTGCAATTTGTGAAGGATAGAGCAGCTGGCAATGGCATCCATGTGGACTGAGTGAGACATTGACAAGGCTGTGTCTTATCCTTTGTCTCCTTACAGCCTTCAGCAACTGGTTCCCACGTCACGGGGAAGACTCTCTAAAGCCTTAAAAACCTGTTCCTTGAAAAGCATTCCTTTCCATAGAATGCATGTGGTGGTGGCAGCAGTTACAGCCATGTAGCCTCTATGATGTGCAATATAGTGCCCACCACATTTTCTGTGTATTTACTGATTTTTAGGAAAGTCAACCAAACACTAGTCTAGACTTCCAAACTCCTACTATTGTGGTCTCTTCATTGTCTTCTACAATAAGGTTTCCTTGGCATCCCCTCTGTTGAATCTCTCACTGTTTGCAGCTGTTACATGTCTGCCAGACAAAAGACCAGGCGTGTGACTTGTAGCCTCATGATTAGGGCATGTTCTAGAGAAGAAAATGCATTTCCACCTCTCACTGGGCAAATGCTTAGCTCCTAATACAGAGATGTCTTGGGGTGACTTTGTGATGTGTATCCCCTATCACTGCTCTATTGCCCAGAAATTAATTTTGTGCCTTTTCTGTGCCTTTAAACTGAGCCTGAGAGGGAAAAGAGAAAAAAACCCAGCTAACTTTCAAAGAAATTTGGTTCAAGGACAGATTTTTTTCCTCTGTTCAGGCTCCGGCAGCAAGGGGGGAGGAAACACCCTTGGTGCTTCTCTCAGCCAGTTTTTTCCTCTGAGGTGAGAGAGAGTTGAACTATTTTCTTGGGACTTTGGTTTTTCTTCTTCTCTTCTGGAGTGTTTCAATGTCAGAACACATCAGGAGAATTTTTCACCGAGACTGGGGGCGGGGGGGCTCACACCCATGCCAGCTCTGAGAAGGAGAGACCACACCTACAGAAGGACTCTAAAATCTTCCCAGGTTTTCTCTCTATAGCAAGGGGTTTTACTATTTAGCATTATTATCCTTTTCCTGTGCGTTTGTTAATAAATAGGTTTTATCTCTTCTACTTTCCTTCAAGGAAAAAGTTTTTTTCCCGAACCTGGTGGGGGAAGGGGTGATTGCAACCTGCTTTCTATCAGAGGATATTTTCCTCCAAATTTGTCCAAACCAGAACAAGAGACTATCATGAAAGGAGGGATTACAATTCAGGTCTCTTCTTTCAAGTGAATGCCCTAAACTGTCAGAGCCTGATCTTCCTTTGGCTCAGGAAATACTGATGATACTGTATTCTTCAGGAATTTTTAACAAAGCTTTTCTTTATAAGAGTTTACAGTCTAATGACTATGCAAGGCCAATATGTATGTTCTTCAACTAAGGACATACTGGCTTAGCGTGTTAGACACTCAGCTACTGAAAAAAGGGCATCACTATCATGTCTTCCAATCGTCTTTCAAAAAAGGTTTGATGTCTGTGATCAATGTCAGGTGCCAAGCACCAGGAAAATATCTGTGAAATGAGCGCTTCTGTTTATTTCAGGCCTATAAGTGCACTTCAGAAGGGGACAGGATTTAAAGTATAACCTACAGACGTTAATGTTGTTTAACTTTCCAATCATCATATTAGATTACTTGTTTCCACTAATGAAGTCCTTACTCATGGATTGCACAAAAAAATCTAGTTATATTGATAAGACCTAAAGACTCTACTGTCAAAATACAAATTAGATAATATAGAAAATAGCTTTTGTAAAAGTAGGTTGTGTTTTAACATTCTGGTATTCATTTAGACATAAACTACATCTCTGAAAGCCAGCAACCTGACTAAAAGCTACTTAGTGCTACATTCCTTAGTGGAGAGTTAACACCTCTAGAAGAGGCTTAATCTCATTTATCTGTTTATCTGCATTGACTGCAAAGTGAGCTTCAGTTTATTGTAACAGGTTTAGGCAACAGATTTTTGTATACTGCCATAAGCTAGATGGATTCCAGCCTGTGTCAGATCATCTGTGATTCATATTCACAGGAAGAACTTTTCAGGCCACCTTAAGCTACAGTTCAGGTAACTTCAGAAAGAAACGAGGCTGACCATTGGTGAATCAACCTAAAGCCATTTTAAAAACATATCTGTCCTAAATATATCTTAACCTGGGAACTTAGCACACCTTCCTCCACAAATCTCAAAAACAGAGGATTTAACCTATGAAACTAAAATAACCCAGAATGCTAGTAGATCTAGTAGTTTGGGTGAGGAATATTCTGTGGTCCTGGTCTTAAAATTCACAGCTGTTTCATCAATCTCTTTAACTATTCCTTTAGAGTTTGAGAGAGAGATCACTTAAGACATTCCACGATATTGATCCTATATCCACTTTAAGTCTTTTATACCTGGAGTTCTGCCAAGCAAAATAGTGTGTTTCAGTGATCTCAAAGCCCGTACCAAGCCTTTTATAGTAAAAGTAGGCACTTAAAAAAAATTTTTAGTTTTCTTTCTTTGTCTTGGCCTTTCATCATATTGTTCTAAAGTTATATTCTGAAGCTGGACTATTCCTTAAAAACATTGTAACACAAATAGAGTAAACAAGAGTTCAGACTGGTTCTGGGTACTACGGTTCACTTGAGGAAAAAAAAAAATTAGAGCTTTTACCCTACTCGGCTATCTCGAGCATCCACTCACTAATTTGCTTTGCTCACTGGGTGTCCACTTTCCATCCCAGCCAGCAGATCATTGCTGGTCTGGGACAGTTAGGCAGAAAGTTTTGCCAGTTTGTGTTGGGCTGCTGCTTGCATTTTCTCACTTTCTGTTTTTTTCTTGGACCCCTTCTTTTTGGGAATCCTTAGTTTTCAACAACAGCTTTTCTTTCTGGAATGCCAGGTGCCCAGTTTTTCTCTATATGCAGAAGAAAAATGCATGGTCAGACTTCTGATTTGTGGTTCTGTGACATGTCTCTTTATTAACTGGAGGATTTAGGATGTGCAACTTCTGTCTTGTCCAGATATTATCAAAATTTACAGGTAGCATGTACCATTTTCAGCTACCAGATAGTGGGCTTCTAACAGTTGAAACAATTAACAAAATAAAATGTATATAACCATTTTAAAAATCTAGTAGACGTAGTAGATAATGCACCCAAAAGTTCTTTATAAAATGTTAGTGCATTCCTGCATATTTAAGGTAATTTATTTTCAAATGTTTTGAGAAATAACAGAAAGACTTCTCATTGCTCTTACATGTGATTTTATGATACCTTGCATATATAATATCACAAAACCTTGGTGCAAATAATAGTGCTATCCTAAATGGAATAGAAAGAAATTAAAATTGTTTAGTCTTCCAGTTCCGAGACAGCCTATTATTACAGAATGAATACTTAGATCTCATTTTAGCAGATGCATAGTGATTTTCTGTTCTGGATAACTTAGAAACACTTTCCATTATGAAACATTATTGGACCCTTTTCTGGGGGTCGCTTGTTTATCTACATTATTTGTAGAAAGTCTGACAGCGAAAAAGTTCTGGTGCCAGGAAAATACCAATGGTTGATGCCAGGAAATTATCTTCAGATTTGACTGGGCAATAAACTATGGAGAATTGCTGTTTTCCTGTTGGGGCTTCCATTATTGCTTTTTGACTGGCAGCACACCAAAGCCACAGACAATCTAAGCATTGAACCCTGCTCTTCCTGCAGCCACAATAACATCCACTGCAGTGAGAAGTACTGGGGGTATAACCTCAACCCTTTGCTTTCCAGGGGAAAGACAGTGTGGTGGTTTAACACCATCCAGAAATTAAACTCCAAATAAGTCACTCCCCTTCTCCACGCCCCTTCCAGCAAGACAGGGACAAAGGCAGAGACTATGGGTTGAGATAACAATCTGCTGAAAGCAAACAGCAATCGAATAAGAAATGCACAGTAGCAGAAGCAATATTAATAACAAAAGTGTATAAAAAGAGAAGGTGCTTTACACACACAAAGTAAGGTGTTCACCTCCTCAACTTAGTTCTACCTGGCCTCTGGGCCAAAGACAAGATGGCAGCTGTTCCCACATGGTTCCACATGTTCTCTGTTTGGTTTTCCCAGACAAAGACAAGATTTCAGGCACTCCCTGCAGCCAGTTCTCTGTCCCCGAGACTGAGACAACAAAAAGCAATTTTTTGGGAAAAATCCCCAAAAAGCCAGATTGTCTGCACTTCACCACATTTTTTTCCTGGCCTCTACACACCGCTGGTTCAATTCCATGCTGTGCTGCTGCTTCAGACAGCTTCCACCCCACTCCACCCATCTCTGTTCAGCTGCTTTCGGCTCAGGTAATGCATGCAATGCATGCAATGTATTTTTGCAGCATGTAATGCATGCAAAAGAACCAGAGGAGAACAGCCGGTACCAATCCTCCTAACTCAAGCTGGTCAGTTGATACCAACTGATAGGCAAACCTGAAACCTTGCAAAAAGGGTTCATCTAAAGCTCTATTGAGAAGATGGTATTATGCTGATCTGCATGGTTTGATTAAAGCCACTTCTTCAGGAAGAGATTTAAATTTAATTTTTAAATTAAAAACATAGAAAAAATGCGGTATGATTGATTAAATTAGAAGATAAGGAAAGAGAAGGAATTTTCCTTTTTCATTGGAATAACAAAAAAAAATGATGAACACACATACTATATGTTACAATTGCCTTCTGTATTTAATATGACTTATGTCTCTTATCTCCTATCCTGAAATATTTGAATTGTAGAGTAATTTGATACTCTTCTACATGCAAATGAATGCATAGGGCTTTGTTAGCATGAAAGGGCTGACTAGGCTGTGGGCATGACAGGAAGAACAGAGTGTCTGAAAATGATCATGTTAAAACTGCCCTAGGGGAAAGTAGTTTGAACTCATTTTAAGCAGCAGGGAAGACTGGGATAAAAAGACCAAATCCCCTTCAGTGTCAAGACAGTGCATGCTCTGTCACATTGTAATTTCAAATGTGAATTTTGGAATGCCAAGTAGTTGGAGTAATTTAGTTTCTTGTCTCAAGTCTGTGTGTACTGAGACATGAACAAATAAGGGATATTAACTGTTAAACATTTAGACTTATTAGCATGCCTTGGAAATATTTCTGATACAAAAAGCCTATATGGTGATGCTGAACCACTGAAAACTGTACCTGAGAAAGAGAAACCCATCTCTAACTGCACTGCACCCTGTAACTGCGAATATTTTTTGTTAATATTCAGAAGAGGAAACACTAAGGTTTTAAAAGCATGTGTGGCTTTTAAATGAAAGTGTATACTTGAGGACTTAAAAAGTTTTGCTGATAACACATGCAAAGATGCCTTTGTTGACATTTATATATATTTGACATGGAGAACTGCAACTGCACTTACACTTGTGTATGCATAAAAGTAGCCTCATATAGGTCTGAATGCTATGTATTGCCAGACATTAATAAAAACATGTTTTAGCTTGACTTTCATTGTTAAGTGTGAAAATAGTACTGCAACATGCTACCCATCAATGACTGATTCCATGCATTTAGTAATGAATCTTTTTCTTCTTGGTTTTCTGTTATGATGAGTCACTGTTTTGATGAAAACCTCGGCCAAAAATTTCACGCACTTTCACCTAAAAGCCGAATTGCTGAGAACTCCTTACAAAGCAGTAAACCAACACAGCTTTTACTGACTGTAATGATCAATGCATGGTGAGGATACTGAAAACCTTGGAGGACTGTTACCTGGGAAGAACAGACCAGACAGTTCTACTGTAATATGTGTTATGCACTTTAACCTTTAGAAATACCTCATTGTAACCCCAGCTTGAAGCACAAGTTCTAATACAATACTACCCCTACTTGTACAGTTGTGGCTTAAATTGAATGTATTGAATTCTTATTAGTCTTCACTCAATTTTTGTTTAACAAAGATCTTTTTCTTTAAAAGTCCACCAGAATTAGAAGTCAATAATTATGCTGCAGGAGATATGTGTGTGTATATATATATGTATATAAAACATGTCCATATCCACCCTCAACAATTTTGCTGATGACAACAAGCTGTACGATGTGATCATAATGCTGGTCATGCAGGCAGTTTGGGGCAATCCCAAACACAAGTAGAGGCTGGAAGGAGAATGGATTGAGAGCATCTCTGCTGAGAAGGACTTGGTGTTTGTGGAAAAAAAGCTCAACATGACTAGTCAGCTATGTCCTGGACTGCATCACAAGAAGTGTGACCAGAAGGTTGAGGGAGGCGATTCTGCCCCTTTACTCTGCTCTGATGAGCCCCCACCTGGAGTCCCGCATCAGCTCTGGAGTCTGAGCACAAGACAGACACGGACCTGTTGGACTGAGTCCAAAGGAGGCCACTAAGTTGGTCACAGAGCTGGAGCACCTCTCCTATGAAGACAGTTTGAGAGAGCTGGGGCTATTTAGTCTGGAGGAAAGACTCTGGGGATATTTTACAGCAGATCCTTTGATGTGGGCAGGATGAGGGGAGACCTGGGGGCAGGAGTGCTGTCCGTGATGGTCAGAGCTGGTGGTGCCCTTGGGGATCCATAGTACTGCTACAGAAGAAGCAGCAATTCACAGCTATAGGGTTTAATCTTGAAAATCCTTATATCTTCCTTTCTGGGATTGCACATTGCTCACCAATAACTGCTGAGATGTAGGCCTGCAATTTCCAGAAATGAAATACATATTGATCTGCAAAAGCAGTGAAAACACTCTCATTTGTTTGACTTGGCAGAGACTGATCAGCATAAATGTCCTGAGTCACTGCCTACCTATGCTGAATATCACCTCCATTTGCTTTAAAAGCTTCTTAGCTTCATAACTATTTTATGAAAAGTTAAACATTGCATTTGAATATCTATAGGTTACCAGCACCCTGCACTGCTGGGTAACTGTTCATCCTGTTGGGATGGGTTTGGGGCACAGCAGCAGCCTCTTCCAGCAGGATAGGGTTCAGCTGGGTGCACGGACTGGGGCCATCCTTGTTGCTAGTTACCATGGGGTCGGTGTCTAAGTGCACATGGTGATCACCAGCCAGCTGCCTTCTGCTCCAAAGAATGGCCTTGGCTGCTCGTTTTACTAGAAGTGACGTAGCCACACAGTCTGTTTATCTCCTTTACTCCAAACTACCATCTCTTATTCCCCTTCATACAAATGCAAACCACCAGACATTTACCATTTTCAAGTGTTAATGAAATTAAAATTGAGCAACTTTAAAAGATTTTGTTATGTTCAAATAGCATTGTGTGTAATGCTTTCTCTACCTATTTGAGGACATGATGTAGGCTCTGTCTTTAAAACTGCTGCATAGTTGTTAAAATGCTCCTAAAATTGTCCAGGATCATGACTCTTCCTTGCTGTAAGACAGGAAGGGAAAGGTATTGTTAATCTGCATTAATTGAATTTCCTTTATTCATTTGCAAAAATATGTACGTGCTGCACATACCAGAACACTGAGTCTAAAGACTTAATAGTCTTAAGGCTCATCCTGTGAATTGTTTAATATTAGAATTTGTGAATTGTCCATTTACTTTGGTTTGAATATGCACTTGCACTGATCATGACAGTAAACAACGCAGATCTTTTTAACTACCAAAAAGATATTTTTAATTTATGAAGTTAAAATACATAGTTAAACATACAGCCAGATTCTTTTGCTTTCCAAGTTGCTTAAACCTGTGCTTTAGAGACAAATTTTTTTTATCAGTTAAGCTATGGTATAAAAAAATCTTAATTTATCAGTTGAGCTAAATTAGGAAAGACATATGCAATAGCGTTTGAAGTTTTACCATACACATTGCTTTCAAATGAAGCACTGTGAGCACTAATCACAAATGTGTACAAAATGGAATAATCACATTAAGGAATCAGAATACTGTACTCGCTATTTTCTTATTTAAATGCATGGTGAATGTCAGACACAGTAAAATACATTGCAGCTGCTTGACAAATAATTTTACCTTCCTTAGCAATTATTATGCGCAGGAATACAAGAATGAACACAAATCAATAGTTCTGTTGTATCCTTTGAATAAGCAAGATGGATGAGAACATGGTGACAGTCTGTCTAGGCAACAAAAGACGTCTTCAGTGAGTAACAGGATACATATCACAGTGTTTTCCTCTGTGGGTTTAATCAAGTACATTTCTTTATTGAGTTTGGTAATGTTATACATATTTTTGACAAACTATTTCAACATGCTGTTGGTTTTTCTATCACTATTATTTCATTCAAAACACTGAAGGTATTTATTTTATCTTAAATTGTTGATCCATTTACTTCTACAAATGTCCTTATCTTCCGACAACCTTTCTTGCCCACAAATACCAGGACTGAATTGTTTCATAGCACATATTCAAAATAAAAGAATATAAATATCTACAAGAATTTTAGATTTTAAACAGTGGACATTTTTAGTTTTAATCTTTCAATAATAAAATCAAGTAGTATTCAGCCTCTTAATGTGCTGACCTCTGGTGGTAATTCTGAAGTTCTGAGAGCATAGACACCTGTCAGTTCCAAAGCCGCCTGCCCTTTTTGGAGCCTCAAGTGTGAGAGCCAGCCAAGCATCTTAACTATTTAGGAATAATCAGTTGTACAGATAAAAGCTGAGGAAACAATTTTCTTTTCTTCAGGACAGTTTTGGAAGGTATATCATACCCCAAGCTGAAGCTGACTTCTTGCTTTCCCAGAAGGGGAATCAGGAAGTAAGTAGGAAGGTGGGAAGTGGGTTTGCTGCCAAAAATGCCTTTGCTGTAGTCCATAAAAGCTGGCTTGCTCAGTTTAGGCCTTGTGTGGGCCATGGGGTGCTACACTTTAAGAAAGACATAGATTAATTGAAGAATCTAGAGATCAATGTGATTTACAGAACATGATTTCTGGGAAAACCAAAGGATGTAGAATTCTTAAAATCTAAGAAACAAGGCTGAGGGAGAGAGTAACTTCTCAGCCTTGTTTGTGGAGAGCAGTAACGGAACTAATGGACATAAAGTTTTCATTACAAAAATTTCAGTTTCAAACTGAGAAACAAACTGTATTTGTTGTAGGTGTCCAGGTTTTCCTAGGAGGGGGCTGCAGTGGGGCTCTGTGAGGAGAGACCAGACATGGGCAGGACATGGTTGGTTCCAGCCACCAAAGGGCATGGCTAAGCCCATGGATAAGGTGGTGGCATCTTGGGAAAATGTATTTGTGCTAGTTTGAAAACAAACCAGTGGGAGGCACTAAGTCAGAATAACAATTTAATAGGGAAATCAAAAAAAGGTAAAGGTAGACAAACAGTGGGTTAAACTGACAGAGTCAGGACACAACCTGATACCCTGTTAGTCAGGGTGGCTGCAGTCCTCCTGAAGTGATGGCTTCTGTCAAAGCAGTGGTTCTGTAGAAGGGTCTGCTCTTCCTCAGAAGGTCTGATGGTGGCTATACAGCTCCTGTCTTCTGGGAATCCAGTGGAAAGGATCTTTTGGGTGTTCAGAAACCCAGATTTATCCAGGATGGAATGCTTGGTTCCTCCTCTGGGCGGAGTCTCTCACAATGGGATGATGAGTCATGAGGCCAGGTGTTGATGGGCTCATTAACAGAAGATAGTCCAGAGGGAGTTATCTCTGAGCCATGTGGCAGAACATTAATGGGCCATTAACAGAACAATAGTCTGGAGGGAGGAGGCAAGGAAACACTGCCCCACCTGGTTTCAACAGCTCATGAGGATGGTAATAGAATACACTGCAACCCAGGACAGTATTTAAGACATTAGAACAACTGAGAGGTGGGGGAAATAACAAAGTCAGAGAAGATGGTGCTCCAGGCACCATCCCCAGAGCATAGAGTCCCCTGCAGCCCGGGAGAGAGCATATGCTGGAGCAGGTGGGTATCTCTGAAGGGGCTTGTGGAAATCCCAGACTGAGCAGGGGAAAAGTGGAAGGAGGAAGTGGTGAGAAAGAAACCACAATGTACTGACCATAATGCTCACCCACTGTGCTGCTCGACAGCTGGGGGTTTGTATAGGAGTCTGAAGTGAAGGCGTGAAATAGAGACTTGTAAAAGGGTGAGGAAAGGTGTTGCTATAATTTTAATATTTTTTTTTCTCGTCACCTAAATCTATTTTAACTGGCAATAAAATAAGTTGTACTTGCTGAAGTCAATGTTGCCTCCAAGAGTAATTGGTAAGAGATTTCCGTGTCTTACCTCAACCCATGACCTTTCTCATCCAATTTTCTCCTTTCTCCCTGCTGAGTCAGTGAGAAAGTGGGTAGATATTTTACTGTTATGCAAGGCTAGACCACCACAAGAACAGGTAAACAAACTTTCTATAATGCAGGAGTGAAAATGGTAAAAGGGAATGTCCGGGAAGGCTTTGTCAACGGCTCATCTAAGATCTTTGAAAGAAGGTTCTGCCAGAATAGGCTAGGTGACATTAATCCTCTCTCATACCAAGCTAAACAATCTCAGAATTCTATATGTATGTGATCTGGTAGTAAAGAAATATTCAGAAAATATATATAAATTACTTTTCAGCTTTTTTGTTTTTTTTTTTTTTTTTTTTGTAGTGTTTTTTTTGTTTTTGTTTTTAGCAAGGAAAAGATTTTTTTTCTTATGGAACGTACTAAAGATCACTTTAGAAAAGAGAGCTAATCTAAAAGGCAGTAGTTGCATAAAATGTGATGAAGCTTCAATTGGAATCGGTCACATTGAACTACAGTGTAGAAGTGTATGGAAACACTACTCTTTTACTCTCATCATCTGATTTCTTTAAATACCAAGAGGCTAAACACCAAATAAACAAAAACCTTAAATCTGTTTCAGCAGATGTCCTGCTACCTTGTAATTTTATTCTTCCTACATAGTTTAGGAAAGTTAAACTAAAAACTGTAAGGATACTGGAATAGTGATAGGAACATAAAACCCACCCGGAGAAAAATTACCAAAAAAAGCCTGGCTTGTTCAATTTGACATGACAGCTGAAAGAGCTTACTAAGCTGATCACTCTTAATAAATAACATACGTGGTTAAACATAAATGCAAAAAATGAGTCATTAAAAGTAAAAGATAGCTTTAGCCTATGAAATAGACAACTTTAAATCACGAATATTAATGATACATCCATTCGTGCTGAAGATGAGAAGTTTTAACCAGTAGAAGAGTGACAATATCCAAATACTTCATTGTAGCCTGCAACAGATCATGTGGCCTGTGCCTGTAAGACTTAAATTAATTTACTTTGCTTAGATATTTAGAATAATTTACAACCAAAACATCAGCAGACACAAAGCATCTATCTCTGCAATACTAATCAGAGATACTGAAAATCATAGCTTTTAAAAAATATGCAAAATTGGGAATTTGATATGCACAGTGCATAGAAGCAGAGGCAGTTATGTCTCACAGATTTGGAAGAAAGACACTGTGTCTGTTTTGTTGTCTACTGAGATTATGATCCATTACAAAAGAGTAACTTTGCCCATTAAGAAGAAGAAATATACATACTGCATTTCTTTCAATTATTACTTTGATATAAATACTTATAAAGCTGGACGTTTTCCTGCATGAATTAGATGTAAATCATCAAGTTGTAGCTTAGCTGGATAACAGATACTTAGATAAGGCTTTTTTTATAAAGCAAGTAGAATTTTGAGAAAAAAATTTTAATAATCATTCCTTGTTTTGTGTTTTAACAATGTAGTAACTTTGGGTGAAATAAATATCAGAAAGAATCTTTTGTTTTAATTGGAAAAATAACAATGAATCTACGTGAGCCCACAGGAAGATTTCAGAAGTTTACTCTCCTTCATGTACACATAATTACAAGTTTATTGATAATGGACTGATTCCAGAAGAACTGTCAGTTCATCAATTAACCACAACACAATCTAAATTTGTTAAATTTGAGTCATACAAATCTATTTGCATTGTTTAATTTAGTGATAATCTTTTCCAAAGATGGTACTTGAAATGAAGATTTTCTTCTAAAATGTCATTCCAACCATGTAGGCAGTCTTTATAGTCACATACAAGTCACTTCTTAGATTTAAAAGGAAAAAATCCATTAATTCAGGATAATTTTGTAGCTATTTTTTCTGACTCAGAAGAGGCAGTTACAAATACCAGAAATGCTTGTGACGGTATTTGCCAATCACACTTCCTCTCCGTCCTTTGGAACAACTCATTTTTACAAACCATGGTCCTTGTTGAAATGTGTGTCACAGAGCAGAGCTAAAGAAATGGTAATAATGCAGAACTACCAGGTGTAGTGGGTTGATGCTGGCTGGATGCCAGGCACCTACCAAAGCTGCTCCATCCCTCCCCTCTGCAGCTGGACAGCAGATAGAAAATACAACAAAGCGTTCACGAGTGGAGATAAAGACAGAGAGACATCACTCACCAAATACCATCATGGGCAAAACAGATTTGAATTAGAGATGCTAACTGAATTTATTGCTGACAAAATCAGAGCAGGATAAAGAGAAGTAAAATAAAACCTTAAAAACACCTTCCCCACCCCTCCCTCCTTCCCAGCTCTATCTCCTCCCCCCAACAGTGCAGGGAAACAGGGACTGGGGGATTGTGGTCAGTTCATCACACATTGTTTCTGCTGCTGATCAGGGAGAGAAGTCCTTCCCCTGCTCCAGTGTGAGGGTCTCCCACAGGAGACAGTTCTCCATTAACTTCTCCAGTGTGAGTACATCTTGCAGGCAACAGTCCTCCCCAAACTGCTGCAATATGGGTCACTCTGCCATGGGGTGCAGTCCTTCAAGGACAGGCTACTTCGGTGTCTCCCATGTGGGCACAGCCTCCTTTCAAGTATCCACCTGCTCCAGCGTGGGTCTCCTTCATGGGCTGCAGGTGGATCTCCACTGGCTGCAGGGGCACAACTGCTTCACCACGGTCTTCACCAAAGGCTTCAGGGGAATCTCAGCTCGGGTGCCTGGAGCTTATTTTCCCCCCTCCTTCTCTCCAGACCTTGGTGTCTGCGTAGTTGTTGTTCTCACATGTTCTTACTCTGCTCTTCTCTGCCCGCAATTAAAACTGCACAATACCTTTTTTCCCCCCCTTCTTAAATATGTTAGCACAGAGACATTGCCATAACTTCTAAGTGGCCAGCCTTGGCCAGTGGCCTGTCCATTTTGGGAGCTGCCAGGGATTGTCTCTGCTGGACATGGAGGAAGCTTCCGGCAGCTTCTTGCAGAAGCCACCCCTATAGCCCCTCACTACCAAAGCTTGGCCATGCAAACCTAATACTTAATAAAATAAGTATTTAGTCAGTGATAAGGAGGCAGGAAGGGAATCTGCGTGCCATTCTGGCAAGAGCATTTTATTGCATGCTTCCTGTCGAAGGGTGTAGAGGCAAATACAAGGGAACATGGCTGGCTCAGGCCAGGGGAAAGGTGGGATCAGGGAGCGGGAACCAATGGGAAAGCTTTGGAGGAGTGACCGGGCTGACAGACACCCGCGGAATCCAAACCGGGACCGGCCATCCCAAGGAGCAGTCCACCTCGGGGCGGGGGGGGAAGACCCTCTGGCCACCCCCGCACAATATAAGTTCCCGGGCCACCACACAAACCCAATACAGTATAAGTGAAAATGTTACATAGGTATCACAGATTATGGCAAGGGTGCTACCTCTGAATTGCTCCTTTACTGTGATAAGCTGGCCTATGCATGCTCTCTCTCCATGCAGGCTTACTACATGTTTCCAAACATCCATGTCTGCTTAAAATACAGATTCTTTGTTCAGATTAGAAGCTTAATTCAATCAGGCTTTTCCAAAGTATAAGAAAGATATAAAGCTACTAGATAGCATCCAAAGGAGGGCCAGTGAGGATGGTGAAAGGTTTGGAGGGGAAGCTGTGTGAGGAGCAGCTGAGGTCACTTGATCAGTTCAGCCTGGAGAAGAGGAGACTGAGGGGAGACCTCACTGCAGTTACAGATTCTTGTGAGGGGAAGAGGAGGGACAGACACTGATCTCTAATCTGAGGTGACCAGTGACAGGAACCAAGAAAATGGCCTGAGGGTTTTTCAGGGGAGGTTTAGGATATTAGGAAAATGTTCTTCACCCAGAGGGTGGTTGGGCACTGGAACAGGCTCCCCAGGGAAGTGGTCACAGCACCAAGCCTGACAGAGTGCAAGAAGCATTTGGATAATACTTTCAGGCACATGGTGTGATTCTTGTGGTGTCCTGTGTAGGACTTGGATGTGATGATCCTTGTGGGTCATTTCCAATTTGGGATATTCTATGAGTCTGTGATTAAATTAGAGAGTTTGAGGAGATAGTAAATATGGAATCATAACCACAAGGTATCAAAAATTGTGCTGTATTCCTCTCTTAAAGCTATGGCTAAAAAATGTTGTATTGTACAGCTGAGAAATATAGTGTTACTTTATTCAAACTCCTATGATCCACAGTTGTGCAGGAGAACTGAAAGACTGAACAGATGGTGAAAACCTACTTAGAACAACTGCACAAGATAAGTACAAATACTGTTTTAGAAAACTCTCCCATGCATGTTCTATTGGAATCAAGCTCCTCCAGAAATATATGTACCACCAATATGCCACACCAGTTTTGTATCCATATCAAATTCTTGGTTATGGAATGGGAGAATTAGAGAAAATAACAATTGTAGGTGGTTGTGAGTAACTGCAAAGTAGAGTTCTCTGTGTATCAAAAGTAGCTCTGTTTGAAACTAAGAAATTGTTTTGAGGTACATTATCTTAGATTATCTTAAAAGTAAGTAGATGTGTTATGTTACAGGGACTGCAGGGTGTGGATACAAAATCAGTCAGAATCACTGCTGAAGACAGAGATATCTGGGTGGTTTGTCCTGTGTTAAGCAATTGTATGTTTTGACTGCTGCATGAAAAAGTGCAGGCATAAGCTGTGTATTGATGACATTAATGAAACAAGCATGCGTTCTTCTCATCGGGGTGGATCTAATACTGGCTCCTTTGTCTGCCTTTTCAGCATGTAACATTGCTGTTTCTAACCAAGAAAAAGCTGAAGGTTAGAAACTGATGAGAAGGGAACACTGTTATTACTGTGTGTTTTCTATGAGTCATGGCAGATTTCATGAGCTCTTTCAGAAAACTGCAGGAATACACGCATCACATGCATGTCTCTTAAAGTCAGTTTATCAGTGAGCTCTCTGGGCCAAATGGCATGAAACGGACTTCAGCAATTTTCTGCCATGTAAAGTCTTCCTGTTTCAACAAGGAATATGGAGATGGGCTCTACAATGTGGACTGTTACAGATTTACATCTTATGTCATGGACATTCAGTAGGTGACTGGATCCACAGTATCTAAAGGTCCTCACTCAAAGGTGCATCTGAAAGATACTCAGAAGAATTACATCTTGTTACATGGTTTTCCACTTGCAAGGAGATCTTAGAGCCCTAAATGACATTTAATCAAGGAAAGATAATGAGCTTTTTGTTAATGGTGCACTTACACAATGAATATATATTTTGATTCCTGATATCTTATCAACAGATATGCAAAGCTTGAGTGCTGTAACACAAAAACACAAGGGAGGTCTTATCATTAAGAACATAATTAATATTACTATGTTACTAGTATAGTTTAGCAAAGGTCCTAATTTTGAAACCAAGTCTGCATAAATTCTTTTTAAAAGGCGTAATTAGAATTTTTTACCTCATGTGGCAGCATGCTTAAATATCAAACTCTTGATTCACTGATTACCCATCTGAAAGAAAAGGTCCTATAGGGGAAAATTCTGAGCAGCACTGTCTCAGCAGAAAAAGGGAAGATCCATAATGAATGTCTCTCTGTAGGCTACTTGAAAATTAAAGATTGATTAATAAATTTTAAGATCAAAAGGGATAGGTATGACCAATTTTTTTTTTTTTTGTGAGACTCGTGTGCTTGTATTTGTGCATTACATATTTCCACTCAAGAGATTTTCAAAGGCAATACCCTTCTATCCATTTATTATTTACAGAATTACAATTTTAGCTTATGATAACATAGTGTTTCACCGTGCAAGAGATAGTGGAATGAAATGGGGAGTGGGGGAAACAAATTACTTAGAGATTGCTAGTGCTCTACTTTGCCATTTACTTCCCATTTAGTTTGAGAGGTCAAGACATCTCTGTGAGCCTAAGCAAACGAATATAAACTTACATTGTAATCTCCTCTAATGCAGAAAATCCTACAGGCCCTTAAGTATGCAGCAACATATTTCCTGAAAACATCAAGTTAACAGAAGGATGTTAGAAAAATTAGGGTTTTCTGCGTTGGAAAGCAAGGGAATAAAAGGAGTTGAAGCATCATGACAAACCCGTAGTGGTTGAGCTAAAATTTGGTTCCTGTTGAATTGACATCTAATGACAAATTCATGAGGTACTATTAGCCATTAGTAAGACAGATTTGTTGTAGGAAGATTAGAGGGTGCAGTCACATAGAAAGAAAATGGCTTTAAAGTAAAGAGAAATTTTATGTCCCAACTTTTAACTTCTTGAAAAGCTTTAAAACATTCAGATACAGCTACCAAAATCTTTATTATGTGGAAAAAATGAATCTCCTGATTTTGAAATTTAGTTATGATATTTGTAAAGGTTTAGAAGCTATTTATAAAGGTCCCTTTCTGTGGTAAGTAGGTTTGTTGGATTCACAGGAAAAATACTGGAAATGAGTAGCTGTCTGGAAATTTAAAATGAAATTTCTCTGTAAAATTCAAGTATATGTTTATTAGATTCCAACAGATTATATCATTCTGTAAAATAAAGCAACCGACATATTATACATCAAGATTCAGCAGTACTTGCAACTTAATGAGTATTTTCTAATAAATGACTATTTCAGTTGTGTAGTGCAAGAGTGAGTTTCTGTTACATCTTGTAGAACTAAAACAAGTACAAATGTTTAAATATATCCATTGCATCTCAAATTCACAACTGAAAATCATGGTGAGATGTTTTAAAGGGCAGTGGTGAAAGTGGATATTTGTAACACATTTCTAGTTTTGTGGCAAATAAATCAATAACTGCAAAAAAGCTTTAGCTATCTCTTCAGAAGACCTACCTTTGCCATTGAAAATAATCTGTGTTTTTCAGTTTTTTAAATATCCCAAACTGTAGATATAAGGATGATTTCTTGGAAGTCTTAAAGAACATTCTAAGGGGGACTCCCATTGAAAGTCACTCAGGTCTCAACAACTCCAGTGGAATGAGTGGAAGTCCTATTGCTCCCATAATTTGTCTTTTTCATGGCAAGATGTGTATGTTAATTTGGAAATTCTCCAATAGGCCACATTTGTGGTCTTTTTCTTCCTATCTCTTATTTGAATCAATTCCTTTATAACGTTAGAGTTTTCTATTTGATTTTTTCCCTAGCCTACTTTTCTTAGTATACTTTTTTTTTCGTAATTAAATTGAAAAATCAATAGATGGAAAATGTGATTTCTGGTTAGTATAGCTGCTAACAGATAATTTATTTTAAGGTCTTCAAATTTGTGTGATATGACTTACCTTCACTACTTTACAGTTTAAAGATCCCAGTCAAACCTAATAATACTCAAGGTTAATCTTTCTGAATAAAATCCAAGAAAAGGAATTTAAATGGCATTTAAATGAAAGGGCTTTTTTCGCCCATAAATACAGAATGCTTGCTGCTTTGATTTAATATGCATTTCAGGTTTTGAATATAAAGTTTGAATTGAATGACAACTCTGAGTTCTGCTTCTGCACAGCTCAGCACCTAAAGCCATTTACGATTCAGAGAAGAGCTCTGCTCTGCTTAGTAGGTTTTCTCAGACACTACTTAACACAAGTCACAGGATCACACTCTGAACACCATGGCAACATCCCAATTTTTAAAAGTTTAATAATTTAGAGGCAAACACACATCTAAAGGAGACTCAACCGTATGAAAACATTCAACCTCTGTCTGCTACTTCTTAGCTATGTACCTTGAAAGAATCTATTCTTAAAATAGTCTTTCAAAAATGCTATTTTCTTGCAGAGAAAATAGTTTACTACTGCTGAAATCTGACTGATGTGTAACAAGGAATTCAAGATGGAGAGAACGTGAAAGGAAGAATGGCTGAAGTCTGTTCACACAAGTCATGCCTGGGAGATAAGACTCTAGGTCACATCTTTTCCTAAGAAGTTTTTCAGTAAAATACCGACTCAGTGTTGGAAACAGAGACCAGTGATTTCCCAGGCAATGTGTCCATTACACTATAAACTGGTGTTCTCATTTCTGTTCTCATACTAGCCACTGAAGAAGAAATTTACTCTGTTGACACTATTTGAAAACATCTGTTTTTTCTGTGGTTCACATAAGATACGAACACTCCTGTTACATGTTCCTGTTTTCCATAGTCCATGCACGAGGTCAGAGACAGTCAGAAAAATACTATAAGCAATGTAATCTTTCACATTGAAATGTCTAGCAGACAAGCATCCACACTCACAAATAGGATTTGAATTTTGAGCTGGGAAATGTAGTTATTTTCCCAGGAAATGTGAGAAACCATTAAGCAGCTCTTTGGCAACAAAATTGTCCTCAAACTTAATCTTAAAAGTTTGATTTTACACTTTCACCTCAAAAGAGCTCCAGACTGGAAGTTTAAGAGATTAGGCAAGAAATACAGGCTGCTGCTTGCCTTTGAACCCTATGGTTTGCATTACTGATTCCATGGAGTTCTGACAGAAGAACTTGACAATTAACAAATAGCGTGGTTATTGGAACACACTGTATATATAAACTATATATGGAAAAAAAATGGAAAACAGGAAGTTTAGACTCATGTTCAAACTGTTCTAGAACTAAATTAATAATTTTCTTAGTATGGGTGAGCATTTCAGTAGCTGGATTATTGTACCAAACCTTAGGCATCATTGAACAAAATTTCACCAAATTCTTTAGAGGCACCAAGACTGAGAGTTTATGAATCTCAGTTGGCCTTAGAAGGAAGACAGGGAGAAAAATGTACGTCCTTGGCATACATGGAATGGAGTTTAAAATATCTGAGCAAATTTCATGAAAAATTCAGGCATTAAGGACATGTAAATATTATGTTGGATTTAACCCCAGGTGTTTAAGTGGTGACTGCGTCCTACAGGGGATTCAGCTTTATTGACTGAATTATGAGTGGCAGATACTACAGAAGGTAAAACAAATTCTTTCTAACTTAAAGATTCCAACATTGTAGAAGATATAAATGAACGCATAATTATTAAATATTTGCTTGGCTGGGACCCATCTACATTTATAGTGTTTAGATACCATTCTGTACATGAAAGAGTGGCATTCATGATGCAGTGGATGTACTGACAGGAAAAATAATTTCAAATCAGAAACTTGTTGACTATGCTGTCAGTTAAACTGTCAGTGTATATTGTTAAATATATTAACTTTTATTTTCTATAATACCTGCTAATATTATTTCATGCTTACCAATGGAAGACACTAAAATAGTTCATAATATCTACCAAGGTAAAATACTGAATGGTAGAAAACCTATCTCGTGTACAGTTACTCTGACCAGTGCTTATTTCCTAATTAGTTTATTCACTTGGTCTTTTGCTTTATTTAATCCTGACTCCTCATCTTTATAGGGTAACTGTGCACAAAATGAATCCATTTCAGCTGCTTTACTTATGTTCACTGGAAAAGCTTGAAATCCCTGCATAAATGGTCTTATACTGAATATGTCACCTTGCTGGTATTTGTATGCTTGAAAGAGTAATCTTTCAAATACAGTTAATCTATGCTAAAGAAATGCAAGTGAAGTTTTCTTGTAATCAGTAAAACTCGGAACCTGAAGGGACATTT
This sequence comes from Monarcha castaneiventris obscurior, assembly GCA_026261815.1. Lineage (NCBI taxonomy): Eukaryota > Metazoa > Chordata > Aves > Passeriformes > Monarchidae > Monarcha > Monarcha castaneiventris. Next base: position 11,942,361 of record JAMPIT010000624.1, on the reverse strand, counting down.
TCATAATTTTACTAGCCAGAAAATGTATAGGATGTACCTAAGTCCTGATCATTTAATTTTTACATTAAATTTACATTTACACACATTATAGTCTCATGCATTCAACTGAATGCCTTCTAGTTTTTAAAAAATATTATTCTTAAAAGTAATCATTTGATACAAAAGTGTAAACACTGATATGTTATCATAGTTTTGACTGTTACAAATCAATATGAATATACTACAGTTCAAGTAGGTGTAAAGATAGTAGTCATATTATACTCTCAGTTGGGTCAAGAAATCAAGATTAAGCTGTTCCTTGTAAGAATAATTTCACACATTGAACTGGCTGCTTTGAATTTTTTGATGAATCAAAGACTGACCATCTTCTCCCAAGCTTTTGACATAATGCAGGAGACCTCATCACATGAAACTCTTAACATTAGTTGTGAACAGAACAGAAAAGGAAAGAAGTTATATTATTTCAATAAGAAATAAAAAGAAGAAATCCTATTTTTTACTACTAAACAATGCATGTAAAGAATTTTGGATTTTGAAAGCTTTGTTTAAAATAAATGATACCCGGATGAATTAAATTTTTACACTGCTACTCAGTGACAGAAGTCCAAAATGAAAATATGTGGGATTTGGGGGATTTTTTTAGAAAAATAGGTTAATAGATGTATCAGATACCTCATGTTTTACATCAATTAATTGACATTCAAGAGAGGTGTCTGTGATACTGCATATTTTTGATGGATCTGTGGCAAGAGTTTGAAGTTTTTACCTCTATAAGATAAATAGCACATTCCAAGTTCATTTCCTGCACTGACATTTTGAGACACAACTGCAAACAAATTCCAGTTTCAGCTGGAGTCAGTGACAAAACTCCCACTGACAGGGTTTCATCCTTCACACTTAACTGTCTGGGCTACTCTCAGTCACATTAAGTGGTAACAGCAAAGAAGTGGAAGCCTATTTTCAGCAACATTTTCTCAATATTCTAATTTGCTGGTTTTTTTCAATTCTAGTAAATACATGAGAAATATAAAGAGGAGTCCAGCATAAAATTGTATGTCCCTTCCCAGTCTAGTTTGAACTTCAACATATTCCTGCTAGTCACTTGAATGATGGATTACTTCACACCACCTCTGATTCACTGTGGAAGAATGACTGGTAATGATGCAGAATCTAGCAGAGATGGAACAGGCTGGTGACATCAATTTGCAGTATATGGACTGCAAAAGCAGGCTTATTCTCCCTCTAGATCAAGGCAAGGATGAAAATGGTGCAAACATGGAAATAGCTGTGGAAAATAGCAAATGAAAGATATATCACGTTCAACAGATGTTTTTCTCATGATAAGGGAAAGACAAAGGGTAGAGGAGTTGGCCTGGCCAATCTGAAGGCAATCTGAAGGATAAAAAAAGACATGTTAATAAATAGAAACAAATAAATAAAATGTCTGCTTTAGCTATAAATATCTCTATGTGCAGTTATACTCTTTGCAGGCTACAGGATGTTGTTTGTGAGCCACTGCTATTATAATATTAGAGACAAAAAGATCAGAAAAGTTTCAATGTGAAAGACAGCTGCTGCCCTAAAGAGATTCAGCCCTTTGGACATCAGTGAATAAAGAGCAGCCATCTACAAATAAACAACCTAGTAAACAAGGCAGCACACTTACGTAAGAATTGTAGAAAAAAACACCAAACCAGTAGAATAGGGAGAGAAATATCAAAAGTTTTACACAATAAAGAAAGAACTGACAATTATTATTTTATGGATATACACTGACAATTTGGGTCGTACCTTATATTTCTCAAGTGCCTTGATCTTCTAATCATTTATCCTACAAAATAATACTTTTCACCTATGAATTGCAGAGAACAAATTAGTTTTTCCTCCAGAAATATTCTTTGTAGCTGACCTTGACAATCATTAACCAGGAGAGGAAGAAAAGCAGAACTGCTGCTTTAAATTATTACTTTTTTTTCAAATATTGTCTCATTTTTTTATTTTTTCCCCTGTATATTCTCTATATTTTGTGGACATTTTCCTTGTACAATTATATTTACAGCAGAATGCAGTGTCCTCTTGATAGTTTTGCCAGAAATACAATGAGAATTCCTATTTTTTTTTTTTTTTTTTCCAGATTGGGATGCTTCTGAATTCATACTATGAAAGAGAAGGCATCCATAAACTTTTTCTCTTCTAAAAATTTTAATCCACTTGTTGAAAAGTGGGGGGGAAAGCATGCAAGTCATGAGAAATTTTTTTTTTCCTTTGGTCTCAGTAATTCCCTAGGATGGTGTCAGTTACCTAAAAATAAAAAGTTATGGAGTTTTAGAGATTTACAAGAAAATTTATTACTTGAATATTGCACTCTTGGACTTTATCTGGAAGCTAAAATTTGACTGCTGTAAACGGTTTGTTTTAAAAGATGCATTATTAATTTTAACTCCTTTTATAATATTGTGTTATGTTTTGACAACAAACAGCAAAACCTCAGCATGAGCAACTTCTGTTTTATTGAAATCAACAGACAGAAACCATAAATAATTATTTATGTCCTGCTGGTAATACCAGTCAGCTAGCATCATACAGAAACTGCTGTAATATTGTATAAGAGATTCAGAGGTTTGAGCTACACACAAAATATACAAGTTCGAATGTACCTATGACATAAATTTTGTCTTATGTGCTTTTCAGGGTTAGCAGAATTTACAGTGCTCAAAGGCCATTCTATTAAGACTACTTAATATTTTTATTTCTCTGTACTCAATAGAAACAGTAGATAATGCCAAGCATGCATTTCAAGAACAGTCATGATATCGAAGCTTAAATTCTATGGTAAACTCTGAGATACTCTGGCATGGTGCAGCCTGGAAGTGAAATTTCATCTGGAACAGCAGCTTAATATTCACACATCACACAAACCACAAGGAGCATCTCAAACCCCAGCTGAACTGCAAAATGAAAAGAAAAGATGGCAAGTGTGCTGGAAGATATTCTCACGTTTTTACATCTTTGCTACCTTTTGTTCTGTAAGGAAAATGAAAGATGGTCGAAATATCAGATCATCAGCTCAGTGCCTAGGAAACCTGGCTGTTTTCCTCCTCCACTTTTCAGTTGGCAAGTAAATCCCTGTCTTTGCACCTACTCAGACAAGACACAGTGCAGTGAGGATAACTGTTCTAACACGAAGTGTGTTAGCACAGGTTGCAGATGCTTCACCTAAATTAATACACTGTGCTGCTCACTGTGTCTGGGCTGTTGAATAATTGAAGGAGATGGGTCTTCATTCCAAAGAGATGACCAGTAGTCATCAAAGATAATGACTGCTCTTAGTCACCACTGAAGTCAACACAATGAATTAGCATTTCACAAAATAAAACTGTAAGAAATTGAAAGTACTTGAAGCTTGTTATTACTGGTGAAATCTCTAACATACAATGTTTATTTTTTTTCCCCTATTACAAGAATCTATGTCTATGCAGGCTGAGTCTTAAATTTGCTGCCATTGTCTTTGGCACAGAAATGACTGAGAGAGTTAAAATAGCTTCAAGCTATCTTTACAGTCTACTAGACTGATGGTGTACTCATTGAACCAACTTAACCTACAATCATCATCCACATTTCCATGCCTCTTCTCAAAGACATTTCAATACTCAAGTTTCTGACTGTTGATGCTGTGAGAGTATTTTAAAACTCTTCATTATATTTTTACATTGTAAAGATGGGGCTCTGTCGTGTCAAAATGGTACTACATTTATAGCTATCAGAAAGCAAATAACTAAATTCATTCTTACAGAAAAACGTTCACTGAGCACCTGACATCAACTTAAACAATCAATGCTACTAACTTTAGTAAACTCAGCAGTGTCATAGAAACCTGTTGTTTTTCTTTTTTTTCAAAATCATGATAATACAAACAAGGTTGGGTTATAACATTGAGGCTGGTCCTAACACTGCCACCATCCAGCGTTACCAATCCTCTCTGGATGACACTGTAGGAAGTTGCTATTTCTTAAAAAGAAAAAAATTAAATTTTAACAATTCTATGTTGTTAAAGGTTGGCTTCATACCACACTGTGCTTCTTGAAAAACACAGTACACTTCTGACTTCAGCTCTTGGAACAACATTCAGTGATTCATTTTATGATCTTTTCAGCTGCAAGGATTAGAACTGTAAGGTACTATTCAAGACCTTGGAGTCCGAACTGTATGGAGCAGTAGTGCTCAAAAGAAAGTGAGGAAATTCAAGGAAAACTTCATGGAACTCTTAAGAACTTAACAGGGGAGGAAAAAATCAAGAGGAAAAAACCCGATACATGGTGACAACAACTTACCTTCATATTTTTAATCAGGATCACTGCCAGAGGCAGTATGTCTGAGCAAAACAGACATAAATGCTGTGAATTTCTTAGACAGAAGATCTATTGTTTAATTTCTAATAAGTCAACCTCTGCCTTTTTGCTCTGCAAATCAATGTTTTATCACTTCCAGGATTTTGCTGGCAGTACATATTCTGTTACTCTGGTCAGGCTACAAATCTTGGCATCCATTCCATATACTTCTTTCTAAGGGTCGTCCTACATATATAAATAGAATGTGCTACACATTGACAGCTCTCTTCATGCTGTATTCCACTCAAATAATTTCTGAAGGCCCATTTCCACTTCGTACTTTATATCCAGAAAATAACCATCTAAAATCTGCAGTGATTGGAGGAAGCAATCCACAGAACCCACACACAGGCTATGACACTGCTGCAGTCTTCAGGCGGGTTTCATGTTCTTGGTGTTCAGTTCTTTTACACATTGAGTTCTCCAGGCCAGGATGCATTGCTAAATTTGTAACCTATGGTCACCAGGAGCAAATGAAAACGAGAACAGCTATGCTGTTAGTGGAAATCAGTGTCAGTGTTCTGTTAAAAACCAGATTTGCCTGTACCCAGGCAAGTTACAAGTACTGGCTGTGCCTCTGTTCTTTGGCTTTTAAATAAAGCCAGGAATAATCTTTCCCCTCTCATCTTTCCCCTTTACTTGGACTTCTAGGAACAAGAACTGCTTCATCTGTATTTGTCAAAACCACTTCTCAGAATCACGTTGATATTATGTTTGGGACCTCTGCAATGCACTATTTCATAAATAACAAAAATTTCTACAACAGTTCTCTTCCTGGGTAGTCAGCTATTCAAGTTTTAATCTTCAGATTTAGACTAAAGGCTATTCCTGTTCTTCACTCTCTTCTTTCTTTTGGTATACTGATTTAATTTTGAACTAGGATTTTAAACTGGGAAAGGCTTGTATATATATAGTATATCTATTTAATTTTATGTATTTGAGAAGCATCGGCAGAACTAGTGTCCATTCGAGTGATGAAGTAAAGGTTCAGCTTCTTGTCACAGACTGAAGGCAAACAGCATTGCAGTAAGGCTGAAAGAGGCACAGGTGTGTCCAGTTCAAGAAAAATTTATCCATTTCTTCTTATTGCCTGTCAGGAAGGTGTTTAAATAGTACTCAAACTTACAACTAAGCTAACATTAAATACTATGATATGAAAGAGAATAGGCATTTTTAGGCATTTAAAACTTTAAAAATCAATATTTATTTTGACAAAAATTCAGGAAAGCAGCACCATGAAATTAAGGTTCTGAGTTCAGCTCTTTGAACAACATTCAATGATTCATTTTATGATCTTTTCAGCTGCAAGAATTAGAATTGTAAGGTACTATTCAAGACCTTTGAGCCCAGACAGTGCAGAACAATAGAGCTCATATGAAAGAGAGAAAATTCAAGAAAAACTTCATGGAACTCCTAAGGACTTAAAAGGGAGGGGGAAAAATCACCAGGACGAAAACCTGATATATGGTGACAGCAACTTACCTTCATATTCTTAATCAGAATCAATTAATTAATTATTCCCAAGCAGTAATGGCCTTTCAAGCATCAAAATATATCCAGACAAAAGACATAGGAGCGCAATTTCTCTGGGGCTGGCAGGTCATTCAGAATTGTTTTTTTCTCCTTGTTGATATTTTTTCTGAGCATATTTGGCCACCCTTCCCTACATTTGCATATTAGTGAAGTGTGTGGCAATGGAATTACAAGGCAGGGAGCCATAATCATCCCTGCTCTGGTGTGGGCTCATGAGCAACACACAGATCTTCTCCCCTGTGGGGTTTGCTTATCACCCAAATTTAAAAGCTTTGGGATGCCTTGCTGGCATCAGCAACTGCTCTGCCTTCTGGCACCTCTCTGTCCTTAGTTCCCAAGGCATCCCTCTGGCTGGACCCACCAAGCAGGCAGCAGTGCTATCAAGCTGCTCTCCTGGCTCTTGCTGGAAGTGCTGCTCAGGGGAGGAGAGACACATCTCCCAAAAAGGTAATGAAAAGGTGAGACTAGAGAAGCCCTCTGGTGCTGAGAATAATAACTAAAAAAAAAAAGATAGATAATTTATTTGTGAGTAGTCAAGTTCTTTGTGAGAGTGACCCAGTAGTTACATTCAAATAAATCATGCAGCACAGTCATTTCTACAGAAGGAGATAAAAACTCTTGTTTCTGTTTGCTTAGTTTGACAGACTTTCTAAAAAATGCTATATTCCAGAACGCAGGGCTGCTTAACATATTTCCAAATAAAAAAAGTGAAATGTCAAAGAAAAATATTTCAATTATTTTTTGTTGGTTTTTTTTTCTCTTAGATCCCAAAACCACAAAGCATTTATGCATGAGGTTAAAATAAAGTGTTACACGTGGCTAAACATAATCCTGAACTGTCTTGGCTCTTCTCCTTTCCAGGAAGACTTGTCTAAACTGGTGTTTATAACTGTAAGCAAATTCATAGCTTTTTGTAGCTGTTATCATTAGTGTGAAATGTAATTATGAATCTATCTACTATGAATCTACCTACTCAAGCTCTATTGCCCTGTTTTTTTAAACAAAAAGCAGTGTTCATTCTATTTAGTGACTTGGAGTCTGAATTTTTTCCTCCATTATACTGTTGCAATAGCATGAAATAATAGAATAATTTAGTCTATCTACACTGTAAAAAGTAGGAGTGCCTTCCCAAGGCTCAGCACAGCTTCTTATTACGACAGGATATTCTGAGTTGGAAGGCACCCATAAGGATGATTGAAGGCAGCTCTTAAGTCAGCGGCCCATACAAGGATCAAACCCACAACTTTGGCATTATTAGGACCATGCTCCAACCAGGTGAGCCAGTCTCAGAGTTGTTTGCCAGCCTGGCCAGCAACCACACACATTTCTCTTTGGTGCCTGTGAAGGTGCAGCCCAGAAGGGCAGAAGTGCAGAAGGGGAGAGCAACCCATGTGTGCCCTGTGTCAGGTCTGGCACGTGGCAGGGCTGTAGGAGCCACTGGCTCTGGATGCAGTTTCTCTGGTGGGTCTTGCCCATGTGGTGGCAGGGCCAGGCACACACCAGGACTCAGGGTCACAAGACTAAGGCCAGCAGAAGTTTGTATACACACCCTGATGAAGGCACTCCTTCACTGCAGGTTGGACTGGCACTGACAGACAGGATGAGCACAAGGAGGACCTAGACAAATTGCCATTCAGTAAAGAAACTCTCATTCTGTCCCATCACTGTAAATCCTAGAGAAGAAATTCATGGCTGAGACAGCAAACATTTCAGTGACTGGGTTACACTTGTGTATTAAACCCCATATTTTATTTAAATTCAACATTATGACTGTTTAAATAAATCCCCCCATTATTTTTTCCAATCTTCACAGGAAAACAGAACTGTAAAATACTATGAGGCACTAGCAAAAGGGATTTTAACAAAGTTTCAACACTACAAGCTGCTAAAATTAGGTTATATTGTGAAGATTATTTCAACCGTATTTCTGTGTTAATTACTGGTACTGCAAAAAACCATTTGTGGCTTAGCTATCTTTGAACTAGGCTTTTCCCATTATTATTATGTTTGTCTAGAGATTAAAAAAATTCTATTTTAGTCTGGTCCTGAACATTTTGCTGGAATTCAGTGGGCCTATGCATGAGGAAAGTGTTTACAGGATCAAACATCTCTTCTGTAAAAGCTGGCTCTGTTTTTAATGGCATGGAACTAAAATGAAATCCTAATTAAGAAAGTGTTGCAGAATGTAGAACATAATAATGAGTCATTTTCTTAGTTTTGGTTGCAAGAATAGAGTAATTGTAAAATAAATTGTACATTCAGAAAGAAATTCTTCCTTTGTTTATAAAACCATTTGCTTTTACTTCTCATTTTTTGTACTGTATTAGTAATGTAAGTATACTTTAATCTTGCTTTATCCTTTTGGAACAAAATGGCTTTTATATATATTACCTTTTGTCATCACACATTAATGCCTGTAAATGTTCAATGGTTACTGAATTCTTACAGCTGACTTCCCATTTAGTGTTTCCTTTATCTGTCCTTAGTTTTTGTTTAGTATTTCCTGATTAGTGATTTGATGGCATCTTTATATATTTTTTGTCTAAAAAAATCAAATTTTGTTCTATGTGAAGGTGTCTGTGCAAAAAAAATATAATATACCAAATTTTATTTCTACTTCTCAGAAAAATAACGTATTATGATCCAGAAAACACTACTGAGAACTGAAGCCTTTCCCATACTCTGCAGTCAACAGAACCAACAGGTCTCCTCTGTGATTACTGTGTCACAAAGAGAAATTTAACTGACTGTGCTACAGGGGCCTTGATTTCACCAGACCTTCTAAAAACAGCATTAAAACCAGTGTTATTGTAGCAATGAACTGTTGGAACTCTGATGGGATTTCTAGACCACACAACTCTAAAACCAGTAACACAAACTTTAGAAAAATGTAAGTCTCTTGAAGGCTTTTGGCTGAAGTAGTTACTCAGCATTCTGGAATAGCCATTCAGCAGGTGTGTGCACCCATAAAAGCTGAAGTAAATTAATTGGGAACATAAGGATACATTTCCCATTCTGAGTGTAAACAACTGTAACTTGGTAATTTATTGTGCATTTCGGGTCTCAAAAAATGACTCTTCTTTTTTTTTCCCTAGACAACATAAACAACTCTTTCTTCAGAGACACTCTTTCTACCTTTGCTTTTGTTTTTGTTTGTTTGTTTTGCTAGTCACAGTTCTGCATTGCATCAGGACTGCATCATTCTAAGCCCAGTGAAAACATCAAACAGAGGTGGTCTTTTCTCCACAGATCAGAAATTAGGAATTTGAAAGTAAGAAACAATGTAGAGACTGACAGAGAACTAAAGTCTGAGGAAACTAAGAAGTTCTAGAACTTTACCTAGTAGTAATTCACCTAGCTATAGTGAAAATCCTTCCTTTATTATTCCAAAAAGAGAAGTTTAAGGGGCTTTTAAAAGAAAGCAGGAAAGTTCTATTGTAGGTATTGTCAGGGAGTTAGTTTTAAACACTGGGGAAGAAGGAAGGAAGATATTTTGAAAAAAAATTATTTGAAAAATGAGATGGGTGAAAGATTCAGGGACAGGGCTGACATCTTCATGGTGAATGTGAAATGATAGATAGGAGAGGAGAGATCATGGAAGACCCTGAAAATGAAAAAGCCTATTATGTTTTACATTATAAAGCAGAAAGAATGGGTGAAGCAATACACTGTAAGAGGTGATATGGTCAAAATGAAGACTAACAATAGTCTTTGCTTCACTGTTCCGAATAGATATGAAAAATACTGGGCTTTTGGGAAATCAAAGAGACTTGAAGTATCTAAAGTTTTTGCTTAGTGATTGAATCTTCCAGAATTGTTCAGTGCAGTATACACCAGGATATCTAAGGAGATTTTTTTTTAATAATGGTCCCTGTATTACAGTCCCAGGAGCTCTACTGAGAACAGAAAAGAAGGTAACAAACATGAGTAGGGATAAAGAGAAAAATCTGTTTTACCTGTGTTTATCTCTGAGCATTGCTAAGAAACATATCAATTAAAATCTTGACATGCAGGGAGGTGTTTAGAATAGAACCAATTTTGCGAATTATCCACATATAGATGCTAACTCAGTGCAAGTGATAACAAATACAGTTTTGGGCCGAAAGTGTTGTCTGCAGATTTACCTGCAAATCACCATGAAATTCATACTTTTCCTGATCCTTGGTTCTTCCTTCTTCCTCTCCACAAAATAGCCTAAGTACAGCAATGCAGTTTGCTTAGAGCTCCTTCAGCCATCACCTACTGGTGCACCTGAAGTGAAATTCAGCTGTGTGTAAAATGTCAGACAATTTAAGCCACTTTGGGTATTAAGAAAGGAGTCTACAGAGTGCTTGGACTTTCAACTAGTCTATTTTAAAAAGAAAAAATAACTTTTCTTTTATTCTGAACAGACTACCCCTTCTGGTATTTTGCCAAACGCAACAGATGCATTGCTTATGTTATTCAGAGGGATATACATAGGGTCTTAAATGCATATAGGCAAGATCTTGTCACTCTTTGTCATGAAAGTAAAAATCTCCTAAAGTTTTAAACAATAATTTCATTGGTGCACTGATTTCAAGAGTATAACCACCTATGAGAAGACCTCTTCTTGCTTAGTCCTAGTTTTTCATGTCACTACCCCTTCACATTCTGGACTCTGCATTACCCATAAAAAACATACTGTAGAGATCAAAGTTAATGCCACTTCTAGCAGCAGACACAGGACAATAAGAGAAATACACCACTTTCCTCTGAGCAGAAGTTTAGCATAAGCACTGCAAAAGTTCTGAACACTGGTTTCTTGCAACAGATCAGATTGGCACTTAAAGCTGCAGCTGACTAAAGCCATGTATTGTTTCAGGAAGTCTTCCAATAGCAAAATGTCTTTCATGGTTTGCCAACTCCCAGAAGAAGGTGCTCTGTGACATTGAGCACCTACTGGCAACAATACAGGCTTTTCAAAGGTTAAAAACTCTCCTGTGGATGAACGTCTACCTTGCTTCATAAAACCTACTTTGACAGCCTGACAGTGTCTTCTGCTAAGAAGTTTTTGTAGCCAACCTAAGCCAGGAACACTTGGTATCAGACGTTACAGTGTGCCACAACAGAGCATGAGCCTGTGTATCAACAAGGGTGCTGGGTTCTTCAGAGCTCCAGCCCTTCTAGAGACCATGGATGTTTTGCCCAGTCAAGATGTCTTTGATTGCACAGGTGTTCATGCAGCTGTAAAGAGTTTCCTCTCCCTATGCCACATCAGGGTAATAGATTCCCTCTGGTCCTTCCTTAGGCCACAGAACATTTCTATTTATTTCACTTTCCCTTATTCACCACAATCGCTGATGATTATATTCTGCATTAAAATATGAAATCACTAAAAATACAAATTTCCTGAAAGGACAAATCAGTACTATGCCAGCCAATTAGCTGGCATGCACTTGCATGAAAGAAGAATTTGATGTATCGGTTATACCTCCGGAGCCAAACTGTTCGCATAGTTTTACATGGATTAATTCCACACTGGTAATTAGGTAAATTCTTATTAATCCATGTGTTTGCAATAGCTGATATTTGGGGATTCTCAGAGATTTCTATACTTGGTCTTTGAGTTTACCATGTAAGGTAAGTATAAAAGGGTGAAAAAAATTAAGGTTGATAAAAAACTTAGCGATACTAGAAATTCCTGGAACATGGTGACATTTAAAAGGGGTATTAAATATCAAACACTTTAAAAACACATCCTTCATTAACTTTAAGCAGAGTTTGACACTGCCAATTTAGGATGGAGGGTGTGAAATGGAAAGGAATTTAATACCAACCTAAGGAGGAAGGCAAAAGAAACCCTGCCCGTCTCTGCTTACCGTTGAAGTGCTTTTCCGCCTTCATTCCACTCTCCTTTTCCCCTGAGTGATCAGAAAGAGCATGTGTGTGTGTCAAATCATTCTGGTTTCAGTTTTCTTTGCCTGTTCTTTTCGTCTGTCCATTTTGCTGGTCGTCATAGTGACAGTGACCTCAGTCATTTTCGTCTTTCAGGGTTTTACAAGGATTTTTAAGCTTTCTCTTGTAACAGCACTTTGCAATGCCAGCTTGTCCAATTCTTTAACTGTTACTGCATTTCTTGATCTATTTGTCCCAGCAGTCTTCCCCTTTTCTGTGCTGTGTCCTGATACACTACTCAGAACAGGCTAGAAGTGCTCAGTTTTCATCTTCACCCCAGTATCATTTTCTTTCTGATAAGACTTCCCACCTTTAATCTTTCCCTTCCTAACCTTTGAGCATTATTATACTTTGGCCTTGTCTTTGGCTAGCTTTAAAGTGATGTTTTTATATCTCTTTTAGAATAAGTTAACTTCTGACTAGACAGTCAGAAGTGTAGTGTCTCAAGCAGCTTTTGCCTGCTTTTTTTTTTTTTTTTATTTCAGTCCCTTCCTCTAACTTCTGGTTATGAAAGAGTCTGACCAAGACAGCTTCTGCTGTACTAGACAGGGCCAAGGTCAACCTTAAAACCACAGAAACATGAGATGGCCCTTGGCTTCTCCTCAACACTTAATAGGCTATAGCAGAGGGGCTCCTATCATCTCTCCTTGTGAGGCTACTACTCTTACAACTGCTTCTGTAAAGGGACTAATCACTGGCAGGGAAGAACAAGCAGGGTGCTAAGTGCCCATGAAAACCTCATGATGTTCAAGAGGACAGTGACAGGTTCTGCATATGGATCAGAGCAACTCCACGTACAACACAGGCAGGGCAGAGAACAGATTGAGAGCAGCCCTGCTGAGAAGGATTTGGGGGTGTTGATTAATGAGAGGCTGGACATGACCCAGAAATGTTCACTCGCAGCCCAGAGAGTCAATTGTCTCCTGGGCTGGTCCCAAAGCAGCGTGGGCAGCAGGGTGAGGGAGGGGATTCTGCCCCTCTGCTCTGCTCTGCTGAGACCCCACCTGCAGTGCTGCATCAGCCCTGGGGCCCTCAATATAAAAAGAATGTGGGCCCATTGGTGTGATTCCAGAGGAGGCCACAAAGGTGATGCAAGGCCTGGAGCACCTCTCCTGTGGAGACAGGCTGAGAGAGCTGAGATTGTTCAGCTGGGAGAAGAGAAGGCTCCAGGGACACCCTACAGCCCCTTCCAGTACCTGAAGGGGGCCTGTATGAAACCTGAAAAGGACTCCTTAAAAGGGTCTGTAGTAATAGAACAAGGGGGAATGGCCTTAAATTGAAAGAGAGTAGGTTTAGAACAGACTGACAGTGATGTGGTGAGGCACTGGAACAGGTTGCCTGGAGAAGTTGTGGATGCCTCGTGCCTGGAAGTGTTCAAGGCCAGGTTGAATGAGGCTTTGAGAAATCCAGTCTAATGGAAGATGTCCCTGCCCATAGCATGAGGGTTGGAACTAGAAGATCTTTAAAGTCCCTTCCAACCCACAACATTCTATGATTCCACTATTCTATGATTCTATGAATCTATAATTTCCTGATTCTGTGTTATGTCAGGGGTGAGTGGGTCTTCTGTCACTGGATTCAGGGCTTATCGCAAGGAAGGAAAGTATATCCCTTTTGGCACAGAAAGTTGTGACTCCTTCTTGGACTAGTTCTGTTTGATAGATTTGGCCAAGACTTTGCCTAAGGATTGAGATTTCTATGATGATTTTCATATTAGCACTCAGACAAGTTTCAGAACCAAGTTTTGTCTGTATCTTCTGTTAGTCTCAATTCAGAAACTGACAACAGACCTGAGGTACTCACATTATAGTTACACCAATAATGCCACAGACAGCTTAAACAAGGAAATGGGTACTTAACAGCGGTTCCTTCGCAACCATTTAAATCACAATGGTCTATATGATGTAATTGTCAATTCTCTAAACTATTATGGAATTGTAAACTGCATGGTAAGCAGTCGTATGCTTTTTTCCCATAGATTCAAAAGTATCAGATCTGAGCTAGCTTATACACGTAGACATTTTAAAGTTTTTTAGGCATTTACTTAGTACCAAACTTTACTTAAAAAAAAAAATGTATGGATGATAAATATATATTAAATGTATGTCTTGATCTGAAGTACTGAGGGTAGTTGTACACAAGTGCAGCTTCAATGGATACTTGCAGCACTCTAGTGGCCGTTCTTCGTAAATGCAACACCAAAAGCTGAAAAGTTTTAAAGAAAAAAACCACACCCTAGCAACAAAAATTAAAGGGCTACAGTGTTAGGCAGGAAAGTTCTGAAAATGAGCAATAACATACTGTGTGCACCTAATTAAATTTATTCAAGCAAACCTGTTTTAATTTAACAACATCCTTGCTTTGCATTAGAAATATAAAGAAAATAGTTTGGAGTGGAACGCATTGTAATTTGTGGTCATTCTATCTTTTGATGTACTATCTCACTAGTTCAAGAAAACTTAATTACTGGGAGCTTTACATAACTCACTTTTCCTTCATCCCACTGACTGTAGGAGGGAAATAATAGGCACAGCACATCTGCATTAGTCAATAAATATGTGATAAGAAGAATATATAATATACAGCTCTAATCAACAGAGTTACTGCATGTGAATGTGCTACTGCTCGTTTGCAAGCAAGATGCTACTGTGCTAACATAAAGTAAAATGTGTGTGACAGGAGGGGATTTGTCTTAATGACTTCAGAGGTCCTCTCCAATTTTAATTTCTAAATCCAGATATAGATGCAGCATTTGTGTTCTAATTTGTGTATATATTTAAAAATGTACTTGCTTCCTCCCTTTCTTTCCTTTTTCTCTCTCTCCTATGAACTTTGGACTATATAAAATACACTGTAATCAAGGCTTGAAAAATGCTAAGAAAAAGGCATGTTAAGAAAAAGGCATGTTCCACTTGGAAATGTCATCATGTCTGCAAAGGTCAGGCTTTTATTTCAAAACATAATTTTGCCTATTCCAGGCAAAATTATTTGCCATTCTAATTATTTGTGAGGATAATTGTCTAATTGTGAATTAAGTGGCAAGAAAACGGTCTGCCTAAGAGCTCAGGCACCTCCCCAGCCTCTGTGGCTACTTGGATGTGTCAGCTTTTGCTGCTGTTCTTGCAGACCCTCCGGTCAGTCATGAAAACTGACGGGTCATTTCTCCTCCTGGGAGTCTCTGAGCATTGTGCACATGGGCAGAAAAGCACTTCCTCCTGGGAGAAGCACACAAACATTGCTGCCTGCCAGGCAAGCACACGCTAGCAAAGAGCTTGTGTCACTATGCCGGCAGCAGCCAGGATGAGAGGGAAGAACAGAGAGGGATTTCTTCAATTTTTTAGCAGTTAGAGAAAAGGCTGACAGTCCTCACTTTCCAGGAAAGCATTGCAGCATCACAGAAAATCAGAGAAGTCAGATTTCTTACATAGTTTACTACATGGATATTTCACCTGTATTAATTTTCTCACTATCCTCTTTCTAGAGCAAGAGAAAGCTCAGAGAAGACTGTCAGTGCAAGGCCCTTCCAGCATGCTTTGCTGCAAATATTTCTACTTCCAAAAAAAACCCTCTTTGAGATCAATAACAAAGAAAAAGGTTTCCCCCATTTAAAATTGCATATCAAATATGAAAGAAGGAACAAATGTAACTCTGGAAAACATAAATTCCTTGTTTGATGGCCTGTCATTTTGTTGCAAATGACAGCACCTACCAAGGAAAAATCCAGTACAGAGGTAAATAGTTTATATTTTATTTACATGTTCTTGCTATTTTGTCTTTGAAAATTCCCTGAAGTATAAACTTTCTCTGTGGTGGCAGGAAGTGCACGATACCAGCTGTGTCCATACCAATATTTTATCCCTGTGTAGGAGGAAGGCATGCTTCTGAAATGCACCTTTTTTTTTGGGCTATATCTTGTCTCATACATTTTGGTGCTGTTAACTCAAGGCTAGTAATCTTTTGGGCTGTAACTTCTAGAAAAAGAAAATAAGCTGTGTTTTTCACCTTGTACTAGAATTCAATCCCACACAATTACCCAAGACAAATACCACAGTATTTGCCTATATAGGTAATCATGGTCAAACTACAGTCTTGTTACCAGAAAGTATTTTTCCCCATATTACAAAGGTTACTTTTATGATCCACAGGATAGATTTAATTTTCCATTTGCATCCACGAATCTGCCATGTGAGGAAAGCCATGGCTTGCTAAGTGGATCATCAGAGCTAAAGCCTAGCTCGTTTCCCTGGGCACTTCTGCAATTTCCATACCTGCTTCCACAGGGCTGCAGAAGGTGCCAACGAGTGCAGTGGGTGACAAGCCAAGCTACTGCCTCCACTTGTCCCACCCTGTCCACACCTGGCTCATGCTTGACCACCCTTGGATCATGAAATGATCAAGGGCACTGAGCAGTTACCCTCTGCACAGGGGGAGCTTGGAGACAGCTTCACCCAGGGAGCCTCTGGTCCTGATACTTATTCTCAGAATAACATCTCAGACTATTGTATACTGAATCAGAAGAAAACAATATGGTTGTATGACATTTTTTCATTTGAGGCTTTAATCTATTAATAGATCTGATTTTAAGAGAGAAGTATTCTGCTAAAATTCAACTCCCTAACCAGCAGAACTATCAGACCACAATAAAGCCACCATACCATTCCACATCAGGGCTCAGACTTAAAATTTCCTTTGACACTACAAAACCTAAAGACTACAGATTTCTGACCAACCTTATTTCTTTAAAAAATCTTGCACATATGAAATAAAATTTCACTTGTGATCCATTGCTGAAGAATTCTTTGTCGGTTGTTTTCTGTTTAATTTATATAATTTAAGTAAGCAAAGTACATACCATTTTAGTTACTGCAGTGCTCAGTTCAGATATAAAGTTGAGTGCAATGAATCATTTCCCTTACAGCCCATTTTCAGCGCAGAGATGGAGACAGACATTTGCTGCAGAGCTGACTGAGAAGTTCTGTAGACAGCTTCAGAAATTTAGCTACCATGTTGGCAAGGTCAGTGGTTAGTGCTGATGCTGGTCAATGGTCCTCAAAGTTCCTAATTCCTAGGTGATTGAAATGTTAACTAGCTCTTGTCAAAAGGGAAAAAATGAAAAGGCCTGGAACATGATCTACTGCATCTGTCAACCTAACATCTTGGTCACTGAGTTTGGCAACTACATAAAAGTGTTTATTGTTTCATCAAAGATTTCATCAATCATTTTAATGGGGGCATTCAAACAGAAATTAAGTTTTTGAGACACCTGCTTAAATGTTCTCTTAGTTGCTAAAGTTGACACGGACATTCCTAGATTAAGTATTGGTCTTGGTCATAAAAGTGAAATAGGTATGTAATGGGATATTTTTACATAAGAAAGAAATGATTGATTTCATTAATGAAAATAATGCAAGATAATTATTTTTGTAAAATTTTTTTTAATAATGACACAAAAATGAATGAGAATCAAGCATCAAGAGGGGCTTTTCAGGATACTAGCATTGTTATGGTTAGAATGAATATAATTAAACATGAAGTTGGAAAGCACGTGTCCTCTACACTCCTAAGCTCCCTCTACTGAAAGGAAATAAACACTTTTAGCATTACATTAATTTCATAATAAATTATATTTTTACTATGCTATTTTACAGGGAAAAATACTTGAGCATGATTTGATAATTATCAGGGGTTTTATTTGTTTGGTTGGATTATCTATCTATAGATAATTTATTCTCTTTTTACTTTGAATGAAACAGGCGTAATTAGACTACAAGTACATCTCCTGCTTGTTGGAAATGATTCATGTATGTCCAGTTGAGGATTTGGGGGAGGTGATACATCTTATCAAATGTTAACATTTACAGTGACATCCTCTGTATCTGAGCCAGGCACCTTTTGCATACTTAAACCTAATCAGGCAAATGAGTACTTTTTTGGGTCTAATTCATCTCATACTAAAGCAGTCATTGAAAACAGATCAAGATGACTGTCACCCTAAAAGTGCTGACTTCACTGCTATATTAAGAGTCAAGGGTGAATGGCTCACACACACACATATATAAAGCTTGACGAATAAATCTATCCAGTGTGAAAATGGTATTCTGAGTAATGTAGGTGTAATGCTAACTAATAGAGTATGTTATATTAAATAAGATATCAAGTGCACAGCAACAGGAGTAGTTCAGAAATAACAGTATAAATTATATGACTTGGAAATTTAAAATAAGGAAAAGTTTCCATGTGTATTTATGAAAGAATTCCAAAATCTACTAATTAGCTTATTTTAGTAATATAAAAGGCTGTGGCTAAATGTCTGTTAGGATTTGGTTTTCATGTAATATTAATTGAGAAGAGTATTAATCAACTGTTAGTACTGTGCAAGCATACAATATTTTCTGCAGTAACATTCTAACCCTGTATTCATTTATCTAGAGAAGGAAGAACTGAGCTTAAAAATGTTTGATTAGCCTATCTTTAACTCCATATGGTACCTTGAAAGCCTGTAGTCCCAAAGATGATAGTTATCCAAAAAGTTTTTTAAAATAATGTATTTTATCCATATAATTGAGAAATTACCAAGAGAGTGATGTTTTAATCTTCCTTGTTGAAGGGTATGTATTACATGGTAATCTAAAAAAAGCATTTTCCTCAGCAGAGCTTTCTTCATACCAGTCAGGTCAGACATAATCTACACCATCGTCTGTCTCACCACTCTCAAGTTATCAGAGTGGACATGTAGAGAGACAAACCAGTGTCTTTGATGAACAAGTTTGACAGTTTTATCTTCTTGTCACAAATATAAAACTCACTGTCTTATTTGTTTTTCTGCTAAATATCACTAACTCATTTTGAATATATAGTATACTGAATTTTTTATATATGAATAAAATATTGAAATATCTCCAAAGAACTTTCCTGTCAAGGTGAAGAGGGTGTTTATGAAGGATGCAACCTTCCTTGCAGAAAGAGTAGAATAAGTGCTCTTTGTCCCTCTGTTATAGAGGATGTAAACTTGCATTCTAAAAAAAATCATCTTGCTTTTCAGAGCTGATACTTTCAAGCCTGAATTTATCATATTGCAATGACCTCTGCTGAAGGCATATAGGCCTTCACCTCCAAGATGTATTACAAAGGTGTGTATCCCACATATGCGAAGATGAAAGATTCATTCTTCACAAACACTGTGGCAACACATATGGAGTTGCAATATAAGGATGAAAGAAAAATTTTTTAAAGTTACCTCCTTAGTACAGACAAGTGCAAACAGGGTTGATACTCAAAAGGTTATAGGAAAATTCAGGGTGGGAGGGACCTCAGGAGGTCTCCAGTACAAGCCCTTCTTGAAGCAGGGACAACAATATGCTCAGGTTGGGTTGCTCAGGGCTTTATCCAGCTTGGTCTTGGAAACCTCCAAGGATGCAGGCTGCACAACTGCTCCACTTCTGGGCTTCAGTCAGTGCAGGCAGTATCACTCCATCAGGCTTCAGGGTGAGTTTTAGCAGAGCATCTGTTTTACAACAGTTATCACCAGCTGGTTTTTTTTCTGGTCAGCCATTTTGTATCTCAAACATACATTGGGATCTGTGGAAAATGATAATTTTCCAGGTTGTGAATACAAGTTAAATACTGGTCTAGACAGGCTTAGCAAAATTTAGAACCCACAGTGTCACAGAGAAATCTGTTTCAGGTTTCAGCTGCAATTAACAAGTTTTATTTCATTGCTAAAGTCTTCTCAGCAGCCCATCAGTCTGGAGCAAATTTCTTTAACAGTTTTGGAAAGCAAAAAATGACCATTTGACATCTGCAAACCTCAGAAACTAGGTGGTCAAAATTCTCCTTGGGAAAGTGGCATTTTGACAGCTTTGTACAGGTATTTTTTCTATTTAAATTAAAGAATAGACAAATCTCTTCAGAAATAAAGATACCATTCCTTTCTTTTCCTTGAGAATTTGAAGGGTTAAACATACATAGTTTCATAATGGATGAAGCACAATGTCACATTACATAAAATGTCAGAGGCTTCAGAACACCCAGATTTAGTAAGTGAAATGTCTTCTCATACCCATTGTTTTTTGAGACTGTGTTAACTTTTCTGGGAATTAGGGGCTGTAAAGGTGAACTTTCAGAAAAAAACCATTGAAATAAAATGTTATTAAAGTCTCTCACCACTCTGATCAAAACTAAAGAAAAAAGAAAGAACCCCCAAACTCAGCAATTTGCTATTTTTCTCTAAAAAGCTGAAAGAGAATCTCCTAAGTGGGGTGTGATATTTTTTAGTTCAAAATCTTTATCTGTGGGATACTTTTAAACCTATTGATTACAGTAATCTGATCCAAAGAAATAGTGGATATCTTATATAGAATGGAGCAAATCACAAGAAGAGACTGAAAGAAAATCCTCCAATGACATTCAATAGTGCTGTAATCAGGTAATCAATGTAGAACATACTGAACTGACCATACTAGGGGATTTGAAACTCCATCACTGCTTTCAAGGACTTTAAATCTTGAGGCATTTATCTCCTCTATATTCACCAATATTTAACTCTTACTCCTAGGAAACCCTTCACAGAAAGATACTTTCTCATCAATGATATGAACCCCAAAAATTATTATCTAGTTGAGGTCATTGTGTTAAAAATACATCCATGAGACCTACTCTTAATATTGCCAGGAAATTTTACTCGATTGCCCACAACTAGAAAAACTACCCTTCCACTAACCACCAAATTTATTTTTCCTACTTCTGAACTACATTTTTATAACAAGGACATTTTAATTAACTTCAGTGTATTTTATAGTTATATGCACCCGTATAACCAAATCTATTGCATGGTTTGCATATTTTAATCTTACTAAATAATTCTTTATTGCTTTCTTTTTTCCCTTTGTACGGGAAACATCCTCAAAAGACTTTTCTATTACACTTGAAATACAGTATACTGCTGTAGTGGTTTTGTGTGGCCAGGTTTTGGCATCAGAAGGGTCACCAGGGTGCCTTCTGTGAGGAGCTGCCAGAAGCTTCCCCCATGTCCAACAGAGCCAATGCCAGCCACAAACCCCCCATAGGCCAAGGATGAGCCCATCAGTGGCAGAACCTCTGGGATAACAGAGTTCAGCAAGAGAAAAAGTTACAGTGCAGAAGCAATTCCAGCCAGTGAAGAGAGGGGTGAGATTATGTGGGAGGAAAACTCTGCAGGCACCAAGGTGAGTGAAGAAGCAGGGGGAGAAGGTGCCCCAGGTGCCAAAGCAGGGATTTGCCTGCAGCCCATGGGGAAGGCCATGGGGAGGCAGCTGTGCCCTTGCAGTCTGTGGAGGTCTGTGGTGCAGCAGGTGGATGCCCAAAGGAGGCTGTGACTCCATGGGAAGCCCATGCTGGAACAGGCTCCTGGCAGGACCTGTGGCCCCATGGAGAGAGAAGCAGGTTTGCTGGCAGGAGTTGTGACCCTGTGGGGGACCCATGCTGGAGCAGGCTGTTCCTGAAGGACTGCACAGCATGGAAAGGACAATGCTGGAGCAGTTCATGAAGAGCTGCAGCCTGTGGGATGGACTCACTTTGGAGAAGTTCACGAAGGATTGCCTACCATGGGAGGGACCCCGCTCTGGAGCAGGGGAAGAGTGTGAGGAGTCCTTCTCCTGAGGAGGAAGGAGTGGCAAAGACAATGTGTGATGAAATGACCTCAACTCATCCTCCTGTGCTGCTGCACTGGGAAATGGTAGAGAATTATGGATTGCACTTGAGGCTGGGAACAAGGGAGGGATGGGAGGAAGGTGTTTTTAAGATTTGGTTTTATTTTTCATTATTCTTCTCCTATTGATTGTTCATAAAATAAAATAATACCCCCGAGTCAAGCCTGTTTTGCCCATGACAGTAACTGGTGAGTGATCCCTCCCTGCTCTTATCTCAACCCATGAGTTCTGTGTTACATTTTCTTTTTCCTGTCCAGCTGAGCACAGAGCAGCTTTGGTGGGCACCTGGCACCCAGCCAGTGCCAACCTACCACAAACACTTTTCCCCCAAAGTGTCACAGATTATCTACTCTGAAAATAAAATATCTTTCCTTTCCTGTTGTTCAGTTGTTCATTGTACACTACCATAAGGTCTATCATGTAGAAAATTGATGGGTTTAGAGTATATGATACAAAAGCCACTATGAAAAATAAATTGCACTGAATTGCATTAATGCATGTGGAGATCCTCACTGCACTGCTACCTAAAGAGCAAAGCAATCTGAAACAGAGACATAAACAACAAAATAAATAAATTTTCTAGGGTTATTAAATTTAAAATTTAAAAGATTAAATAAATATCCTTATTTTTCTTCTAGAGCCTATACTGCTCAGATTTTTATTTGCAAGGAGCTGTTAAAAATTCAAATATCCACCCGATTAGACTTTCAGAAGCACCTGGCTATTAAATTCCTAATTAGTTTCTACAAGATTTTGTAAATCCTGCTACAGTTTTGTCTGCATCCTGAAGTATCTGAGTATGTTTAGAAACCTCGAATGAACTACTACTTGCATTTATTGCAGAATAGAAAAGATAAAAGCATTAAGTCTAAGTTTCTAATTAAAGTGTCAGAATGAGATATAACCAAGATACCATGAACTCTAGTAGCAAAGTGTCATGCCAAGTGTGGTTTTTTTCATCTGAGTCGCAAACGCTGGCTCTTTGTGTGAATAAGCATGGTCAAATTAAAGTACCTGCTGCTATCTTATTGCTGGTAATATGCAGTTTTCTGAGTGACTTGTGGGGTGCCAAAGTTTTCCTGTGATTCTGACAGAATCTGTGATTGCTCGCTTCCCTGTAAACAAAAATTTGAGTGCATAACAAAAGACTCCTTTGGTGCAATTTACAGAACAAAATATGTTACCTGATACCATCTAATGGATCTGTGGAAATGATGACATACCCACAGAGTGGGGGTGCAATAAATAAAAGAAATGCTATATATTATCACTATTGGCTTTTTGCTACTGGTATATCAATTTTCTGAGCAGTCAACAGCTAGCTTTATGGCATGGTAGAGGGACGATAAAATGACTAAATGGTATAAATGTGAATTAAGAGGAAGAATAATTCATTATTTGAAGCTGGCTTTATAATAATTAAATATTATATTATCCTTTCTTAATTAAGATTTTATGTAAATTTGCCAAATATTTTAATGTCAATCCCTGCTTTTCTAAGTGTGAATTGTTTGTGTGGCTCCAGTGCCAATCTGGAAGAGATTACATTTGCTTTCCAGAAAAATTTCAGGATGTATTAGTCAGATTTGTCTTCAATGTTAATATTATGAGAAACGATAAATTCTGTCAATAATATTAGAGTTACTCATTCTACAGTGATTTGCAAGTATTTTTGTAAGTCTTGGCAGATCTAAATGTCCATGCCTTTACTAGACTTCACAACTCTCTCATTTGTTTAATAATATATGTACAGATGGCGTAGCTTAAATTTTGTGCATCTTAGTGCACTGGCAACACATTTCCTCAGGATGCAGTCCCATCATACAGTCTCCCCTTACACAAAAATTTCAGTAACCACAGCAGTAATCACAAAATTTAGATTATAATCAGCAACTTTATCATACCTGTTAGATCTGCAGTCATTCACTTTATTTGAAGTTCACTGAACAATTATTATGGTGAAAGTTAGGTTTATCTAAAGAAGAGAGTGGAAAAATCAGCAAATGGTTTAAATGAAAGTACATTCTGCCTACTACATGTTTCTCTCCTCTTGAGAATGCCTAGAGGTCTGGTGTGTTCTTTATCACCAAAGTCATTAGAAGTGATATCTCTGAAAAATGTGGGGCAGCTCTGTAGAAGCTGCGAGCCTGATACTGGACTCATTTGATGTGGTCTGTGAGCTGGGTAGTACCAGATTAGCTCCAAACATTTCTATCTGCTGGCTGTACTATCCACAAATATCCAAGAATACCAAAACCATATAGCTGACTGCAGCTGGTAAACAGTTTATGGGATGTCACTGTGTTTGTCAATTCCATTCTAGGTAGCTGGTCTGAAGATAACATCTACACAAATGTCTGGTCTATTTTGAATCATAAGATTAAAAAGATCCCATGCCAGCAAGTTCCATCTGTCAAATTTATGTTTATTGGACCACGAAATTTGTCGAACATCTTGAGCTTTTTGCAGAGTCTATCTTATCATGTTGAAATCAATCAGATTATTACTGACAAGACAAGCTGCTTCTACTGAAAAATTGTCTGGGTTTAAGTAGTCTATTTAAATTAAAAGAATGTCCATTTATGAAGTAAGTATCAATACTTGCACAACTACTATTTACAATATGTGAAATAGATAAACATTCTGATCTTCTTTATGTGCTCTTGCAAATTCCTTTTGCTGAGGGTTATTCGTGTGCAGAGTACCCATGTGACTGGCTGGATCAGAATCTAATATCAAACAGTTATTACAGGAAAAAAACCATATTTTTCTCTGCTTTGCTGTATTGCAGCATAAACTGGAATAATTTTGCAAAAGTCCTGAAAAAAATGCAGAGTATTACTTTTGGTATACATTTATTTTTCCCTTGTTACATCAAAGACATATGATTGGAAAATTTTATTACATTTTATTTGGATCACTTAGGATCAAAGAAAAAACAATTACTTTAAGTTTCCTTATATAATAATTTTTTTTCTAAAATTGCAACCCATATGAAATAAAATAGTATGTTTCATTCTTTGAAACCCCCTTCAAAAATAAAAAAAGGGGAAATGAGACACCATAAGCTGATATACTTCTAAAGGAATTCTAAATTTTAAATGAAGGCAAAAATTTCAAATTCAGAACCTTATTTTGATGTCCTCTGGAGCTTTTTCTCATTCATCTTATCTTAACTGAGGAGACTACAACAGGATCCTCTGAATATGTAAATTATCCAGAATTAATAAGCTTCAGAAGCTATATATTCTAGATTTAGCCGTTAGAACTCAGCTCAGGCAATAAGACCAAATCAGATCTTAGCAATTTACATTTTTATAGTTCTTGCTAAAGCAATTCAGAATTGACTTTTACTGCCAAAAGAGGGCATAAGATAGTATATAAAAATGTACTTAGTGCACTTTGTGTAGACCTTCCTTTTAAACATGAATCTTCCTTAAAAATAATTTTAAAAACATAGAATATAAACTAGCCACAACAGAAAAACAAACAAACAAATAAAAAAATCCCCTCTGCTCAACTGAGGATGAAGTTCAGAAAGAGTTGCAATATTGCTGAGATGAAATCCACTGATGAATAAAAGGGGAAAATGAGCAACAGATAACTGACAGAGAAGGGAAACCACAAAGGACAAAGGAACAAAATCTGCAAAGGTTCTTATTTAAAAGGAGAGTAGGATAATTGACGTTCAAATAGTAACAGCATTCCACCTCCTAGTGTCAGATTTTCTAGCACAGAGTGGAAGAATGAAAAATATTTATATTCCTAATAGGTGACATTTTCTTACATATCCTTACATGGCAAAGGCTAATTTTAAAGCCCTCTCTTGGAGAGCAAGGTCAGAATATATGTATTAGTTACACAGGTTTCATTATTTTGAGAGTTGCATTTCTATCTACTGCAATGATTTCTGAGATGAAAACTTCAGATTAATAGTCCAAATTATGCAAAAGTGTTCAAGGATAGGCAGAAGGGAGCTCTGAGCAACCTGGTCTGGTGGTATCCCTATCCATTGCAGGGGGGTTGGAACTAGATGAGCTTTAAGGTGACCTTCCATTCCAGACCATTCAACGATTCTATGATTAAAGCTAAATAACTTCTCAGTACTCCATATTGCTTTGGTAGAGGTAGAGTGCAGGTCAGTCCAGCAGCTGCTGGCATTCATATGCACCCAACAAAGACCTGGAAGCAGTTTATAACATACAGAAAATTTACATGCCAAAGTCTAGCCTTTCCCATCTAATGTGCTTATCCCATATGAGGATCCTATATCTATCCTACATGAGGATAGAGTCTAAATGACGTTTTTTATTCCAATCTCTTGAAAAATAATATCAGGTCTATGTAGGACTATAATCTGTCAGCTCCAGGGTATCTTTGGGATACGACACATTTCCAAAAAGAGAAGGCTTGTGTGATTGTGTGATTTAGTGGCATTTAAAAAAATCTTTTTAAACTTTTGAAAAAAAGGTGTCCAGGTGATGTACAGAAAGACAATACCCTCAAATTGTCTTCTTCAAAAAACAACTCAGCCACTTCCTACAGAAGAAAAAATAGGAAGTAAAGCTATCTCCAAAACATATTTATATCATAGCTTAAAGATTATAAATCAAGTTTATCCTCACATAAGAGCATAGAAGTCTCACTGAAGCCCTGTGGATTATAAAGATAGAATTGTAAGAAGTGTGACATGGAAACACTTGCTCATCATGAGCAGTGATACTGATTTTATGCTAGAAAGGGATTTCTTCCCCTGTCCTTACAGACAGATAGAAAATCCAGGGTCACACACCCCAGTGATGAAGGTTCCTCAGCCCAGACACTTAACACATGCTTCTAATTGTTAGAAAAATTGCAAATTCTAATGCTTATTTAGCTTGTGGTTTTGAAGCGAAACTCCATCACCCCAGGTGTCTGTGTGCACGGGTGCATGCACAGAACACAGCAGAGGCTTATAACTACAGTATCCTACCAGGCAAGGACAGACCCAGTTATTCATTGTTAAGACAATATTCACAAGATGAGAATGCTTGTTTATACATAAGAAAATATGAAATACATAGCCATAAGCTTGCAAAGCCCTTGTTAGTATCTCCTATGTGGCCTTCATTCTGCTAAGATTCTCTTGACATGTCTACTCCTCCAGCCAAGAGAACAGTCAGCAATATTCACACTGAGGGCTACTGTGAAAGTGCACAAGAGTTCTGTAACCTGTTTACTGAAAATTATTTTTTCCACAGAAGGTCTGTTTTCAACTTTTATTTTTCAACGTCTATTTCAACTTCACTGCAGAAAGGAGAGTACAAGCACATGGTTATAGTGATGTCAGTCAAACCCCAAGGGAAATCTCAAAGCAGCTGGGATTTCAGGATTTTCCAACATTCTCCTAACTTTCACGATTTTGTCCTCTGGCCCAGCTGTCACACACACATCTGTGTGTTTGTGTGACAAATAAACCTTAGCCTATAAACTTTATGTCTGCTATAAATCCCATACAGGGTGCTTTCTGCAGCAGTACCTATGGCATCAGGGTGCTGCAGTGCCAGGCTTGGTGCTAGCAAGTGCCCTCTCCATGCTTAATAACACTCACAGAGGCTGTATGAAGGAAAAAATGATAAAATCATAGCCTGAAAAAATCCCAGTTTTGCCCAAGTTTTTTCATAAACCAAGTTTCTTAAATCTCCAATCATTTTCATTGCTCTTTACTGGATTTTCTGTGCTATACCCACATCTCTTTTTAAATTCCATGGCTCAAACCAGACAGGTGTTTCTGTCTGTGACCAAAGAAAGGGCTTGTGATGTAAATTACAAAAAATATTAATTAGGATATAATAATATTGGCTTGTCTTGAATTGAAATCTACACATACTAAAATAATGTAAATATTTTGTGACATTGTGCTGACATAGCTAAACACAAAGTATGGGCATTTTACAGAAGAGTGTGAGCAATTTGGCCACTTTACCATCAAACAGAGATCTGTGCAGTTGCACAAAGCGGGCATTGGAAAATGTTTATGCAGTGACCCAAACAGTGAATTTCACAAAACAATGAATAAAAAGAGCAGACTCTGCAAATAAGCCTGGAGACCAAGAACCTCCCAGGTCCATGGCCTATCACTGCTAAATTTGCAGCATCAGCACCCTGGTGCTGTACACTTGCAGCTCACGTGTGATACAGGTGTTAAGGATTTATAGTTTTATATAGGTAGGGATGAGTAGCAATAACATAAAATAACTAACTGCTAATATTATTGATATTACTACTAATAATTTAATAAATTAAATAAACTGTTAGTGTTGTTAATGAAATGACAGTTTAGTAAAGTTTTGTTTTAAAATTGTTTTAGATTTGTCAGACTTCTGAACAATGCAGTCAAAGCAATCTCAAATTCCCTGGTACATTTCTATATATGCTCATTTGCAACATAGCTAAGGCCTTAACAACACAAAATATTTGTTTCACACCTCTTATGGGTTATACATAAATGCAATGAAGATTGCTTCCTTTGCAGCATGAATCACTTAAGAACCTGTTGGGACCCATCATGAATGTGCATAATTAACTATTCCTGTTTAGATGTGCTATCCTGAATTTACTTTCCTGAATTTCAATCAGTTCTTGCAAGATAATTTCAGATAATTAATTGCAAGATGCCATTAACATGATAATTCTGCAACAAGTATACCAATCTCTCCAAAATATTTGAGTCTATAATTTTTTGTAAACATTATTTCAATAAACATTGCAGAAGAAATCCTTAACAAAGGTCAAACTACTTAATTTAGACTAATTTGCATATGGAAGTATACAAGACAATAAAAAGTTTCAGAAGACTGTGTGCATCATTTTGTTGCAAGTTTAGACAAACTGTAGATAAAAGTTAATATTTTTACTGATTTAACATCCTAGCAGCAGAATACTCTGCCTTTACACACTTTTAGAATACAGTATAGCTTTTAGTATAGCTTCCAGTGTAGCTATAGGTGTATCTGATTCCCAAGAACTCAAAAGTTATATCCTAATGTATTTGCAGGGAAAAAATTACTCTAATGTCCATAGTTATTCTTCTGAATATTTTGAGTGAGGTACTGTGAATACACTTTAGCTTAAGTTTTGCTCTTGTACCAGCCACCTCAGGATTCTCTATTATATCACAACCTTGTCCAATTAATGTATATTCCTACCATTACAACAGTTAAATAACATATTCCATTTTCTCATTCATTTTTGTACATGTGCAAAATTTTCCTGTTATTATGGTACAAAGTACTGTAGTGGAAATATTAATGCAGGAACAAAGAGTAATGCTAAATATATTCATGTAGTGGCATGTGCTAGAAAATGCCAGGGCCCTAGGAGATCAGAACAAAGCAGCTATTTGCCTTTAATTTTTTCAGGCATTTGCATTGTGCCATCATACTTTGTAAAATTTTGCGTGTTCACTATTTTTTTCTGCCACATCTTAGGAAATACACCAGTTCACACCAGTGTGCAAGTATACAGCTTTGATTTGGAGGTTTTAAATTTTTCACCAGTTTGGCTGAGCTTATTATTGTTTATATTTGGTTGTTTATTTCAGTGGTGTGACACTTAGAACACAGAGGAACTTGCAGCATTATGTTTAAGATTTGGCATAAGTATTACAAAACTTCTGCTGAAACAATGAGCCTAGTGATGGCATAAAGGATTTGGCTTGTCAAAGCAACAAGACTTTCCTGCACTTTGCTAGAAACCTAACACTTAAGAATTGAAAAATTGGTGTTTAAAGAGCTAGGAACACTCACACTTACTCAGGGTAGATGTTGTATGCAGTGCACCATTTGTCATGGTCAGACTCTCATAGTTAATACATGAGTGATGTTCTACAAATATGTTTTGCCTTCCAATGTAATTTCTGTGAAAGCAAGAAAAAATCAGTCTTACTGCTTACTCTTAGTTCCTTGACAGGAGAATATTATGGGTTTAGAGCTTCTGTGCCAATTAAAAAAGTATTTTTTCACTTAGCAATTGAAATATAAAGTAATGGTCCTATTATTTAATGAGGATAGTCAGGCATAGGAAAATGTGGTGCATGTGCTGCATTCACCTACCAGCCCCAGTGTCATTATTGCTACTAAATACTCATACAATTTTTCAGAATAACTACCCTAATAAGACCAGAGCTCCAAAATGTAATATCTTGTCAGAGATACCTGTGACTTTCACATCTGTCAGTAAACAGAGCTGTTTTAATAAAACACAGCATCTCAAAAGAAGTGTGTGGCTTAGTTTTCAGTCCCATAGTGACAACAGAACTAATGGAAACTACCCAAACATATCTGAAATCTCAGCGTTAATTTAGTGTGAAGTATGGCAAAAAAAATCCAGTTATTTGTTATATGAAAAGAAGCAATTTAAATGGGTAGAAAAAACTATAAACTATTTGAAAGGTTCATTTACCCTTCTTTTCTTGTACTTGCAAAAGAAAGATAAAGTTTAGGGAGTACTATCATCTGTGAAAAAAAATTTGGATACTTCCAATACTCTATTTTTCCGTTTCTAATGCAAGAGCATTGTGTGAATTCTGTAGTCATTTCCATGTCAAAATGATGGTTGGATAGAAAGCCATGCCTTTTAAATAGGACACACATTTAAAATTTATTTTGGAAATCAGACAATTTTAATTGAAGGGTTTCTTTCTAAAAATCTTAGGAGACATGCACAATACCCATTGTGACCAGAAATGTAATTATCTCATTCATAACAATTCAATTGTAGCTGACAAATGTAACAACATGAAATATATTTTAGTTAAATATGCACTTCA
The DNA here is from genome assembly GCA_026261815.1 of Monarcha castaneiventris obscurior. NCBI lineage: Eukaryota > Metazoa > Chordata > Aves > Passeriformes > Monarchidae > Monarcha > Monarcha castaneiventris. The sequence goes on along the minus strand of JAMPIT010000624.1, from coordinate 11,912,029 downwards.
AAATTTGAAAACCAAACCCAAAATATTACATACAGATACCGTAGGTCAGGCTTGTTGCAAAATCTTTCCTTTTTGTGAAATTTAAAATGTGATTTATTTCCCTCAGCAATAAATTGATAAGAGACCAAGACTTAGGATTGTTTGGCTTCCCTGTATTTTCTTTTGACTGTGCAGGAGTTGCCTGAATCAATAAATAATAATTATCAGAAGCATTTAACTCATGCTTGTTCCACATCAAAAAACTCTGTAGTCCTCTTTTTTTTTTTTTTTTTTTTGCAAAGAACATCTAGTACTCTGTTTATTCAATGTGTCATTGAAGTTTCTTGGGCTACCTCTTAGGGCTTCATGAAAGATGACTAAGAAAGAAAAGTGCAGTATGAGAGGTATGCGCAGAGAATAAATTGTTCATCCCTTAATCAAAGAAGCAAGGAACTTGCTGTGCTAGGTAAGTGGGAAGAGAGAGGAACATGAGGTCACAAACCTCCAGGCAGGTTGCAGAGTCAGACAGTCATTCTGGTTGCAGGGGAAAACAAAGACTTCAGATAATGACGACAGAAAGACTGGAAAAAAAATCACACAAAAACAGATCAGCAGAAACCAGAAATATTCAGAACATCTGTGCCCTATATCATCCTTCTGTCCTACAGTTGTTCAGGAGAAGAGCCTTGCAATATTTGCCAGAGTTTTGATGAATCACGCACTGGCACTGATTTCAGATCAGAAGGCAAAGTTCACATGCAGGCATCGAAATTAAAAGTAATATAAAATGTGCAAGATAGACTTGAAAAAATGGTTTTATGCAAAAAGTGGATTCTATTTTTGTAAATAATTAGCACCAGTAGTTGGATGAAACTGCAGAGTATGAATTAGCTTTATCATGGTGAGAGCTAATCAGACTTTTTTCTGTGCCACCATGAAGCTAGGCAGAATTTTTAAATTTCACTGAGCTGCTGATTTCTTCTGATGCTTAAAACAAGCCAACATTGACATTAACAACATTAAAAGGTCCATAATGCATAATTACTAAGTGCACTACTTAGCACATTCTGATTAACCAGGTAAGAAACCTTTTTTTGTCAAAAGCCATTGTTCTTTATCTGAATTAAAGGGTATTTCCCTCCTAATGAAGGATTATTATTTTAATGGAAGATTAATGAGGGACAAATACTGTCCTTCAAAGAAAGAAACAGCAGCAGAAATTGGTATTTCACATTTAATCAATTGCAAGCAAGCAACTGCTTTTGTCATTCTCTTAAGGTCATTTCAATACAAGTCAGAGACCATGTTTGCAAGCTTCACTTATAACAGATAATACAAGGCATGCAAAAGCAGCTGATCTTAAACTTTAGCATCACTGCACTTAAAGAGCAGCAGGTTGAGATATGGATATGTAAAAGAAAATAATTTTGCAAGGTCCACATTTTTCTTCCTTGCATTAATAACACCCAGGTTCCCATACAATTATCTATAGCTAAGGTAACAGCTTTTCTCAGCTCCGTGTTTCAGTAAGGCTGTACCTTGGAATACTATCTTAAACAGAAACAATTTTTGATGTCAATAATATGGTTAAAATTGGTTTTCATAAATATATGTTCTATGATACATTTGCTAGACCTTCTAAATAACTGCAGGTACAATTTAAGATTGATTTGTTACTTGTGTTGGATTATGATTACAGCAGTCACTGCATGTCAGAGAATTTCTGTTTGCTGCCTGACTTGGTTGTTTGAGGTGCATTAGCTGAAGGAAGACTGGAGTGCAAGAAATCCAATGCTTTTGACTTAACTCCTTGCCTTTCAGATGGACTTAGTCTTTAACTACCCTTCACAAACCTGTCAAATACTAGGCAAGGAGATTCGCAGCCTTAGAAATACTTTTGTTCAACCATGCATTGTCAGAGCTGACAAGTAACTTAGGATTTCTTTTTTCTTTATCTTCCATTTTAGATGTTTACTATAGGATTATATAAACCTCTTTAATTCTTTTTCACAGAAATAAATACTTTTGCCGGCCTAGTTTAGAATGTGCCCACTGGCACATACTTACTGAGTTATTGTAACTCAAGTTTATTATTCCCAAATAATACATCACAAGATTATGGCTAAAGTTTAGCTTTAAAAGTAGATAAACACAGACTACAAAATTTTATGACAAGAGTTCTCGTTGGTATTGGTCAAATGAATCATATTCTGAAGCCAATAATTTGTTGCTTATGGGCTATGCTGCTTCCATGATGGGATTAGCAAATTGATAAATAAATCACCCTTGAAGTGTGAATATATAAACTTGCAGTGATGTTTTATTGGCTTGTTTCTACACAATTTTAACTTTTGCAATTTCTTCATAAGAATATTCTCTGCACAAAAGGATTTTGTTTATTTCAGCTTAATAGACTGTTCTTTAACTTAAGATATGCTCATTTCAAAAGTAAGGCATTAGATTTCATGTACACACCCATTACAGAGACAAACCCATTATTTTCCCAGGTGTTGGACATTTATTCAACAGAGAACACCAGTGCACAGGAAGTACAAGAAACATCAAATGATAGGCAAGGTGTTAATATCAATATAATCAATTTCCAGACCTGTGAAATGTAGGCTTAGTGATCTTGACAGGAGTGAGTTGAAAATGGCTTGGACCTTTATTGACTTCCTTGTTTAGGTGTAACAGTTTTAACTCCAAGAAATGCAGTCCTCCAATGCTTAGGAAGCCACAGCTTCCCCTGCCCCCATCATATTGTCTTGTTATTTACCATATTGTGCTAACTCCCAGTTCAAGAATGAAAAGTTCATAGAGAGGACTGGGTAAGGGAAAAATGGCCAGGAGATTTTCTTGTCCATGCAGGGACAAACAAACAGAAAAGTAGCACTCACCCTTTGAGGAGTGTGGCTTAAACTCTTCAAGCAAAATTTTTTGTTACTCTATGATGAGAAGATAGTTCATATTATGTATTTGTTACCTGTTAGAGAGAATGGGCTAGGAGTACCTAGCAAGGTGAGAGTTAAGACCATTATATAACAGAAGCATAAGAGTTCCCTGGCATGTGGACTTGAGTCTTCGTTCAGCCTGACTAAAATTTATAATGAATGAACATCATGCGTCCTACCAGGTGGACTGTGACGTGGCCTCAACTTCACTCCTGAATTCTCTGCCTCCTCCTCCCAAGCCACACAGGAGGATGGGGAATGGGGCTGGGGTCAGTTCACCACAGGTTGTCTCCGCTGCTCCTTCTTTCTCAGGGGGAGGACTACTCACACTTGCCCTGTTCCTCTGTGGGGTCCCTCCCATGGGAGACTGTCCTCCAAGAGCTTCTCTTATGTTTGCCCTTTCTCCTATGTTTGCCCTTTCTCCTATGTTAGCCCTTCCTGTAGGCTGCAGTTCCTCATGAACTGCTCCAGCGTGGGTTCTTTCCACAGGGTGCAGTCCTTCAGGGACAGACTGCTCCAGTGTGGGTCCACCACGGGATCACAAGTCCTAAGAGTGCATGCTCCCCACTCCATGGGACCACAGGTTCTGCCAAGAGCCTGGTCTGGCATGGGCTTAGCACAGGATCACAGACTCCTCTGGGCATCCCTCTGCTCTGGCATGGGGTCTTCCACAGGCTGCAGGCGGATCTCTGCTCCGCTGTGGACATCCATGGGCTGCAGGGGCACAGCTACCCTACCATGGACTACATCAAGGGCTGAAGGGGAATCTGTGTTCCAGCTCCTGGAGCACCTCTTACCCCTCTTTCACTGATCTGCAGAGTTGTGGCTCTCACATATTCTCACTCCTCTCATCTTTGGCTGTGATTTTCTCCTGTGCTGTAACTTCTTTCCCCTTCTTTACTATGTTACCCCAGAGGCACTACCACCAGCACTGATGGGCTCAGCCTTGGCCAGCGGTGGGTCTCTCGGAGCCGTCTGGCATTGACTCTGTCACACATTGGGGAAGCTTCTGGCAGCTTCTCCCAGAAGGCACGCCTGCAGTCCCCACCCCCAATGCCAAAACCTGGCCATAAAACCCCAATTCACAAACAAAAATGATGACAGACACATTCTGTGTTAAGCTCGTGCATTTCAAACCCCTTTTCCTGTTAATTTTAAGATGGCTGGAGAATGTTAAGGATAAAATCCAAATCTGTGTTTTAACATATATTATACTTCTATTTGTATCTTTCATCACAGAAGAGGGCAGGGAAGAGAAAACTAGTAAAAGGATTATGGGAGAGTCATTATCATAAAGAAATTAATCTGGGTTTCCTAACTGACTCAGAGTTTCTCCGACTTATCATTTCAGTGGATTAATTACTCAAATCAAATTGAATGATAAACTCAGTCTAATATAAATTGCAGAATACATTATTTTTCAATTTTTCTGCATTTCAGTCTTTTATACATCTTCGTCCTAAAATAGACCTACTTCATTTTGCTTGTTTATGAGAATGCAATCAAGGCCGTGGAACGTATAAATAACAGTAACAACTGTTGGTAGATGAAGTGTCATGATCTGTCTTGCAAACAATCTCCAATATCAAATTTTTTGAAAGAACTAGACTACAGTCTAAACACAGGCTTCACTGACTGAATCTAGAATTTGAAAACACAGGTAAGTGATGGCTATGGTTTGCCACAAATGTCTGTCATGTTATTTTCTCATACATCACTGTAATTAATAATCCAGCCTATGATTTAAAATCCATGCAACCCCTGAGTCAAATAAAGACTTTAAATCCTTCTCATGAACACAGACTTCTACCATATGTATTTTTAAAAGTACACAGTGGATATAAACTCACTACAGCTTAAAGTACTGCAAAAGATGAGTAGTCCATATGGATACTGACTTACACATATCACATTCAACAGCTAAGTGCACTTCAATATCATCATAAGTCACATCAGAATGCTATTTCAAGCACTGTTTTCCCCCCTGGCAGAATATCTCACTTCACAGTACAGCTCGGGAAATGTTTTTTATTTAAGATCTAACAAGTCCCTGTGATGACCTAGTTCTGACAAGTTACCTGAGTTACTGAACCGACCTTTTGACAAAGCCAGAAAATGAGACACACAAGATTAGGTCAGTGTTCCCGTGTTCCACACACTGTTCAAAAGGTCTTGTAAGACTCACATGACCATGTCTTGGACATGGTACAACTGAACAATAAATAGATGAAAGAAGCAACAGAGACAGAAATTAAATACTCTGTTTGTGGTTTCTTGAGGAGGAGTACTACTTCAATGAGTTACAAGCAGCCACTATTCTGCAGCTTCACTCAGCTTCAGCCAGGCCATGGGGACAATACAGTATCAGAATAGGGGAAGCATGTTTTCATGATATGCTACTAGCTATGTGAATGATTTTTTTTTCAATCAGTTCTGCTTTCTAGCTCTTGATTTTCTTCAGATGCACCTCTAGAAACTAGTAGAGGTTTCTAGCTAGTAAGACTTACTTGGTCAAAGTTTGGACCATGTCTCAGTAGCTGTTTTGTTGTTTCATAGCAGAAGAAAATGGTTTTATTGAAGAAAATATTTTTATTACGCAGATACATGACAGAATTTTGTAAGTTGTAAATTCCACAAGGTATCTTAGTTGAGATCCAGAAAGCTCAATACCCACAGAAGCAGTTTACTGGGTTGAAACAGTGATGGTTTTCACTGGGATAGAGTTGATTTTCTTCACAGCAACTTGCATGAGGCTGTGTTTTGGATCTGTGCTAGAAACAGTGTTGATAATTCAGGGATGTTTAAGTTATAGCTGAGCAGGGCTTTCACAGAGTAGAAGTGGAAAAGTGACTTTCTGCTCCTCACCAGACCAGTGAGTAGGCTGGGGCTGCACAAGGAGCTGGGAGGGGACACAGCTGGGACAGCTGACCCCAAATACCAAAGAGATATCCCAGACCATAGGGCATCATGCCCTGTATACAAAGTGGGGCAGGAAGGAGGAAGAAGGGGATATTTGGAGTAATGATGTTCATCTTCCTAAGTCACCACTGTTTGAGATGGAGCCCTGCTCTCCTGGGAATGGCTGAGCACCTGCCTCTCCATGGGAAGTGGTGAATGAATTCCTTAGTTTGCATTGCTTTACTTGCACGCACGGCTTTTCCTTTACCAGTCGAACTGTTAAACTTTACCTTCAGCCTTGAGTTTTCTCACTTTCATCCTTCTGATTCCATCCCCCATCCTGATGTAGGGAGAGTGAGGTTATGTGGTGCTCAGTTGCTGGCTGGACTTAAATAATGACAGATTGATACCAACAAAAATACTCATACAGTACTTTTTTACATATTTACATTGCCCACATGGATTGCATTACTTGTTTACATTGTTTACATTAAAAAATAACGCAGTTCAGGAAAAACTAAAATAAAAGGAAATACATCATAATTGCTATGATTTGAACTAATAAATAATTTCTACTACAGCTTAGGTGATGGCTTTTTTAAATTTTAATTTTAGTTTTTATAACTTGTGTGTTTTCCCTCAAAAAAGAGTAAAAAAGTAAGCAGTTAAGTAAAACAAATAGTCTAATCATATCTTGGTTTGCCATGAGAAACAAGATGCTTTAACTTCCTTCAGTGCACAGATAAGCTTCAAAATTTTGACATAAACTCAGTTACAGGTAGGTGGTGCAAATAGGACCAATGGGCCATGAGAAAACAGATTCGGATATTGGAGAAAGCCCAGTGTGCTGAATGAATTCCAGGACACGGGGCACTGCCCTTGAAGTCAATTGAATAAAGTTCTCTTAAGAGCCGCCTCTAGGTGGGCAGTCAAGAAGAGACATTCCCAGTATCAAGACATTACTTTTACATGGCATTCATGGGTGCATCCACAAGCCTGTTGAGGATGTTGCCTGTTGTAGGCCTCTTAAGGGAAATTCCAGTCATGGGCATGTGATTTCATTCATGTGCGTCTGTTTCACACAAGCAACCATATCAGTGGGGTTGTAATGTGAGCCAGCCAAATGACCAAGCACGTGTCTGGCCTGTGAGGAAAGCTGCCTCACTGCAAACTCCAAAAAAAGCCAACAGCTAGGTTAGTATAAATCTGGTTATTCTGCCAAGAACAAATGTGGAGAGAAGTGCTATGATCCTTTCCTGCTCTGTATTCTCTTTCTCACCATCTTTAATCCCCAAAAGATCAGATTCTTGAAAAAAGGTCAAACCATTTGATAGCAAACGCACGGAATTACTGCAAAATACACTATGTATGACCATTAAGAGGGTTTACAGTGTTGTATTGCTACTTCACTTTTTGTTGGCATTGTCTTGCTGGGAGTTAGGCATGCCTCCCAAATATCAACAAATCATGTTCAATAGCCATGGAACATGCAGTAATAGAGATGAAGATGAGATGTATCACTCTGCAGCACATGCATACACCATCTCAAATATTATTTCCAGATACATCTCTAAACTCACTTCTTACCACCTGTAGCCAAAGGCATGAGAACTGCATTTCCTTCATCTGGATAGGACCTCTCCTGCGAATGAATAAATAAATTAAACCAAGAAATTTCAGAACACAAATGATTAAAACATGCAGGAATAATTCTTTGTTAAATGCATCTCTTTGGAATGCTTTTTCAATGGCTGGTTTCATGTAAATACACCGGATAATCCTTCTTTAGGAACTTTGCCTACATATCGCTAAACTGCTGTTATTAGAACAGGAGACCTGACCATGGGACCCCATGTATTGTTGTTTTTGTTAATTGAGTATTCAGAAATTGTACTGGTCAACAGGCTCTGGGCAGCACTCCTTGACAGGGGTGACAGGGTTGGACAGGGTGATCTCCAAAGGCACTTTACAACCTTAATCATTCTGTGAAATTCCAGTGTCTTTCCATGCTGAGATACATGCAGCCTGTTGGTTACAGAGGTATTCCTTCACACAAGTGCAAGGTTATTTTGTCAAGTGCTTTCTAAGAGCAGATATTCTTTTGTATACCCTCTTTACAGCTCTTCACTCTCAAGGAACAAATTGCTTTTCTTCTTCCCTGCTCACGGAGAAAGAAAATCCCTCTTTTGATTCTGCTTGTGCCATTTCACAGTGTGTAGTCAATGGGACAAATTGCCCTGCCTTTCTTTCTCCCCTTCATGCCAGTCCTCAAGGTCTTTGAAATGCCTTTCTCTTACTAAGGTAGTACTCCAAACATTGTCAGTAATGCAACAGACTCTGTCTGAACTCTCTTCATTTCCCTAGCATGTTCAGCAATTCTTACCTCTTACAGGAAAGAAAGGATTGCCATTTCCACTGTTGGCAGCATTCATTTAAAAAAAAAGGTTCCAGAAAACATTTGGTTGTCTCCTTGTACTTTCTTCTCCTTGCAACTCTGGTTACACTTTTGTTACATTTAATTGTTTTGTCTCAATTTTATGCATTTTTAAGCCTAACTGCACTCTTGGTACCAGGCAGATTCTGTTTCTGTCCCTATATTTTATTTACTATATAATGTTAGGCAGGTTATTTAACATTTAGTTTCCCCACCTTTGAGGTAGGGCTAGTGGAATCTTGTGAGGGCTAAAATATTTCTCCATCACTTTGAGATCTTTGGATATAACAGGCTTTTGCACTGAAGTAGCTCCTTATGGGACATCACACAAAATAAAAATGCAACACTGAAAGGCGTATTCTTTGAGCTATGTGTTTTACTTTTCATTGTCTAAACAAGTCTGTTTACATATTTATAGTAAGAGTGTTGCCTTCTACATCTTGGATTTTTAACTTGATCATGAAGGAGAAGGAGCATTTGAGGAAAAAAAACTTAAGTAGAAATTTAATTTAGGTAAATGTATCTTACTATTGAAGTTAGTGTGTCTTTCTGTGGGTTTATGCTCAATGATGTAAAATATTATGTAGGATGTGGGACAGAAAACTTCTCAACTCAAAAATTCAATCCCTTCTGTCACTCAGCACTGACAGGGGGTGGGTTAATATCAGTCAATGCCTAACTGGGCTCAGACCATCATGTGCATGAACTGTTGCCACTAGCTGGTGGAAACAAGGCCAAGAGCCAGGAAAAAGCCTTGTGAAAGCTCTTGGCTAGCTCTCAGTTCCACCCATTGAGAGCTACTAGTTTTGTGCTACAAACATAGGTATTTGCCAAAGTAGAGACTGTTGGTATGGCAGAGAGCCTTTAAATAGCAAGCAGCAGCAAGACCTTTCAAAGCCACTGTGTGAGAAGCAAGAGCTGTTCCCAGCTGCAAACTGCCACAAAGTCAGGACTATTTTGCAGCCTCAAAGGGACAACAAGTATTCAAAAATGATTGCCTTAGCAATTATCCACTAAGGATCATGCTGCCATAAATTTGCCATCAAGACAGTCATATTTCCCAGCCACCTAGAGCTGCCTGCTTGTGGCATGCTTGAGGGTGGAGGGGGGCCAGCCTGACTGGACTGGGTAGCTCAGGGTCTGTCTCAAGCCTAAGCTCTACCAGGACCAGGGAACTTGGGCTCCTCAGTGCACACTGAATGAGGGACTTAACAATGCAGCTTTAGCGTCATCACAACATTGACTGCTGCTTCACTTTAAAGTCCCTGGAGAATGAGATGGGGCTGATCTGCACCTCTGTAATGTGGTTGTACAGCGAGCAAGGACCTGGAGCAGGACCCCCTGATGTGGGGACTTCATGTGATCAAGGGGTAAGAACTGTACTGCAGACTTCCCACACAGTCCTACAACTGCAAGATTTTTGTGGGGTTCCTTTCACTTCCATATATAGGTTGAATAAGAGATCAAAGAGAAAAAATGACAGTCTTGCAAGTTTTTCCCTGGCTTCAGAGAAAATCACAAGTTTTAGCCCTTGATCACAAGATTTAGTGCTTGGTCTATTCCAGTACCATACACTCTGTATCTTACACTTGTGCAAAGTGCAAAACTATAAAACCAGTAAACGTCACATAGTCACTGTTTTAGCCTACCAGTCACCCACACATTTTGAAAGAAATGCCTTGAAGAGAGGATTAAGACCTTTAAATCCTCAGTGGAGAAAATTACCTGCTCAGAGCATTTTATGTATCTCTGAAACCCTAGAAAATGAAAAGGAAGGATTTAAAACACATTTCCTCCATGCATTCAGCTGACAAGGCTGGCAAATCAAGGTTATGTTTAGTTGAAGTCCAACCTGTAAATCAGTAAAAATTCTCTCTTCTGGAAACATTGTTCAACCCTGTTCTGTATTCAAGAAGCAGTATATGCATTTGGGCTTACAGTTGGCAAGTTAAGCTGTGTGAAAGTGCCTTAAAAAGAGTACTCCTGATGATGGCTGTCTGTGCCCAAGACCCATGTTTCAACCTTTGTAAGAAAGCCAGTCATTCCACCACGAGCCATAACCTGAATTCTTTTTGTAGCTTGACTACTGAGTCTACCTTGATTTTTGTCATGTTTTCACTTTTCATTTTGTGCAATTAACCAGAGATATTTTCTAAAGGAATCTAAGATCTTTCTCAGCAGCCCCACACAATCCTGTCTAGGAGAGATCAATGAAAACAGTCTAGTTTCTTTGTGTGAGCTGATATACTTTCCACCTCATTTCAAGTAATTTCTAAATATTGCAGAACACTGATGAAGAAAATAGAAAGTAAGAAATACAGAGCATTCCCTGAAAGGTTGAATAAATCCCTACATGTCATCAACCAGATAAACTTGTTCATTACAAAAAGGTATCTCAGTAGTGAACATAGAGACAAATCTGTATTTAGGCAATTTATTAAGATTTAATTAATTATCTGAAATGCACTCTTAGGCACTACTTTATAATTTTTCATCTATGGAGTTGAAAACTCAATCACTACTGCCAAAAAAAAAAAATGCTCCACATTTAGTAATATACACTTCTATATTTACATATTGATCTAATTTTTATATAAATAATCAGACAAGAATATTAACAATAGCAATAAATAGTAGATTTGCTCTTTTAAGACTAAAAGGTGTTGGCAATACTCCCAGTACTAAGGCACCCCTTTAGTGACAGAAACTGTGAGAAGTGCAGAGCCCACATGGTGATTTCCATACCAGGGCAGTGTTATTCCCCCCACTGTAGGCACCTATTAATTCTAGACTTCTTTCCTAAATGATTTTGTTTCTGTGTTTCCTTCGGGAGACTTGCACAGCTGGTACTGCAAGAGAAGACCTAACAGACGTTATTTTGAAATTCCTTTTACAATTTTACTACCCAGCTTTTTACACAGTCCTGTTATTTCTTTTCTTTTACCTATTGATACCACTGAAATATCACTGGCCCCATTGTATATTCTTACATCACCTTCAACCAAATATTATCATTTTAAATACATGGGCTTTTGTGCTCTAACCTAGAAAAGCCTTGCATGTGGTTTCAATCTCTGTGTTTTGGGACATGAGCAGTTTCTATATATACAAGGTTTAAAAGCAAGTGTATAGTGAGGTATTTGCTAAATTAATTTGGTAATTTTTATAAAGCTACAGAATTTCTGTTAAGTAGGAACTAAAAAATGTTTTCATTTATTAGGTTTTCTGGTCTTTCTTATTACTTTCTCCAAAGTTCTCTCACACTGTAACAAATATTTTATATGCATACATATATATATAACATTATTACATAAAGGTGAAGTTTAGTTTGAATTGAAGGAAGATGTCCAAGTTTGATTTCATTAAAACTGAATGAAAAAGTGTTCTCCTCCATGCCGACAGGAAGCTTAAATGCACCTAGCAAAAATTTAGAGAGAGGTGACTAGAGATTTTGAGAAAAGCCTGGAACTGACTACTTGTTTTGAAATAAAGATGCTGAAATGTCATTGATATCTCTCTCTTTTTTTTTTTTTTTTTTTTTTTTTTTTGTGCTTTATTGCATTGCTATACACCTACCTTTTTATAGTTATGTTCTGCATTGTCCATTCCAGGGATTGTAATTTTTTTTTTTTTTTTTGGTTGGTTTGTTTGGTTTCCTTTCCATTGCAATAATTGGTATGTTCCTGAAATTAGTCTCTTTTAAATCATAAAATGCAACCTTTTTAATACCTCTTTCTAATACAAGATTTCAGAATTTTTTATTTTCTTGCATGGAGTCATATTTTCTTTCCTCATATAGCTTCAAATTATTGTCATCTTTGTTTCTTCTTTGTTCTAAGAAAAAAGTCTGTTAGCTATGTGCTCACTAGTAACACTATTGCAAGCTTCTCCTCTCTTTTCTTCCAAATTTGCACTTATATTTCTAGATTTATTTTAATTTTTAAGTAATTCATATTTTATAACTTTCTGAAACATACTCTGCTGAACTAACTCTGTTGGCCTTGGTAGGACTGCTTCTTTTCTGACCTTGCTAGGCTTGCCTGATTTAAGTTACTTCCCTACTGCAAATAGGGTAGAAATTGGAAGATGAATTGATGTGAAAAGAGAAAATAGCTTAGCATCTTTTACAGGTTAAATAATGAAAAATCATTATTACATAAGAAAAATGAATTTTTTTTTTTGTCTTTTGAAAGCATTAGTGAAAAAGAAAAAAAAAAAACCCAAGTTGGATGCAATTGGTATTTGTCAAATACTTCCAGTGTTTGCCACAAACCCCTAAGCAGTCCAGGAATGCCTAATATTTACAAGCACAAAATTCTCAGAGGACAGCAGTGTTATTTTAGATTTTTTCCTTCTGCTGTAATAAGCTAACTATAATCAAATTAATGTACTCTGTAACTTGAATAGTGCTGATGCATTACAAATGAAGAACAGTGGCAGAACAGTGGTTTGCAACATTAGCATGCCCGGGTGTTGAGCACCATGTTCTCTCACCCATTCACAACCTCGTAGCTAGAGATTTATTTTGACCCTTTTGTGTCCTTTACAAAACTGTGACTTTAGAGTAAGTTATGATCTTGAAAAAACACTGGCAGTTATGGATTGCTGCTCAACTTGTCAAAACAACTCAAGGCAAATGAAGCCTAACCATGGTGAAATATTAGTCTGCTTGTTCACAGTACAAGCCTATATATAACCACAGATGAAAACTGGAAAATGATAATTGAATGTCACAGTTTTGTGCTGTTATACAAAGTTCAGAGATGGTGTCTCCAACACAGGCTGAGTCTCTTTAGCAGGATAGGACCTTGACTAATGCCTTGTCAAGATACTCTGGACTTTTCAACGATCATTGAATCAGGAGAAGGGATCTGAACACAGGTTTCTGTGTCTGAAACATAAATGCCTAAATTATTTAGCCATCACTTCACCAAGACCTGCTTCAAATTTTCTCTACAATCAGTTCAGTTGTGTTGCTACTACGTCATGCTTCAACTCTTTTGGGTTCACAGATTTGTAGATGTTTCTTCACCTATAGTCATATCTGGAGTATACGTAAAACAAATTCTTAGCATGTGAATTCCACAGAGCTTGGTCATAACTTACAGTCACATAATAAAACATTGTTTAGTATAAATCTGTAGCATTATCTCCTCTCTGATGAATTCTGCATAAGAAACGTTTCCCCAGGAATATACCAATGGTTATTTGTTGCTAATTTCTCAGTAAAAAAATTAATAAAATAATTAATCTACTGGAATTCAAACTTCTCTTTACCTGATGTGTCTAAGAAGTAAAAAATATTTCTTGTGGGCACTGAGGGCTAGAAGCACTCAAAATTTCTTGAAACGGAAGTGTCTCACACTTGGAGTCAGTCCAAGTTTGATTCTCCAGCACTTCTCACAGCGGTGAATCTGTCTGTGAATGTCAAGCAAATCTTTTACATATTCCATATTTTTTGTTCCATAAGAGCGTTTCACACCTTAATGAAAACAGTGTGCCAATTATCAAGCTACTATCAGTTGTATTTGCATTTTCTTAATTAAACCTCAAAAAAATAAAAAGGAAAATGAGCTGTGATAAGATAATGTTTTGACAGCACTGTCTATCCTGATCTACTAGATGAAAATAATGTATTCCAGAAGACTGAAACAGAAGCAAGTTAACAAGTTCTTTCAAATATATTAAAGAAGTTTATTCCTCCACTGTTTTACAGCTTACCACTTTGCGTCTCTTGTCTTGCAGCCAGAGGAGTAGACAAACATTTAAAAGCTTTACTAAGCATACTAGATCTCTATGAGAAAATAGCTGAAGGGAGAAGATGTTTGGATGGAAAGAAGAACAGCCACATTTTGGACTCAAAGCCCACCATGGGGGCTTATCATTGAGTCCTACCAGCTACAGAAATCATATCACACTACAGTGAGTCTTAGATCATTTCACACCTGTCTGTGTAGCTCATATGCAAGGGAAAGCAATAATGAATATCAATTCAGTGAAACATTGGGGACTAGTGCCTACACTCTTGAAAATATGTGAAGCTGAACTCTATTAGAAAAAAGTCATGCTCTTTGAAGGCTCCATGGTGCAAAACTAGAGTTTCCAGAACATAAGACACCTTTTCAAACCACCATGCCATTCCTCCATGCACATACTTTTGTTGCTCAGGGTACATTCTCATCTTAGAAAAGAGGAAAAAGGGGAAGTAAGAGGATTTCCTTCTTTCGTATCAATGAAGAATCAGAAATCCAGAGGAAAAACCGGTGTTGCAGCTGTTCTGCAAATAGTGCAGAGCCATAACCCTCATATATGCTGGAGGATGGTGTCATTAGCAGTTGCACAGACTCAAAGCATCATCTTTTTTTGCTACTCCAAGCCAACTGCAGACACCAAAGATACAGATTTCCAACAGCTTGCTGTGCCAAATCAAGAAAATTTCTACGAGGGAGTGATTATGTTAACAAGCAGTTGTTTACTTTTTCGATGTTGGTTCTGGCAGTAAGGAATTAAAATGAATGCTGCTCTGAAATGACTGTGCAGCAATCCAACACAAATGCAACCAGTCACAGCAAAGGGCAGCACTACACAATCTTGGGTTAAAGTTGGTGTTCAGCCATGGAACACCAACCTTATAGTCCATGACGATAACATGCAAGGTCCTGAACATTCACTAGGTATTTTCCATTGATTTCAGGAGAGTTGGGATTTTAGCTGAGAGCTGTAGCTTCACACAAAGCAATTGTCTCTCTTTAAAGGTACAGCATGTCTCTGTTACCTTGCAGAAAAAACATTGAAAGGGTTTTATAAAATCTCCACCTACAACAGGCCCAATTAAATCAGGTTGCCCAGGGTCTTGTCCAGTAAAACACGGAATGTTTCCAAAGGTGGAAACTTCCTAATCAGTCTGAACAACCTGTTTCAGAGTTTATCTAGCCTCATATTAAAAAAAAAAAAAAAAAAGAAATTAAGGTGTCAGATCAAATTTTTCAGCCTCCAGAAGCTATCCTCACCAGCAGCAGCAGCCCATCAGAGGTTCCTACAAGTAGATACAGCTTCTAGAAAATGTCCCTTGGTGTTCAAGCCTGAAGCCACTGTGACAACTGCTAGTTAGCTTTCTGGAATATAAACCTCCAAAAGACTCAGTTAATAATGAGGAATAGGAAATTAAAGTTGATATTCATGATGCTGGAAAATTCTTTCATTTTCTCATAGTATTTTTTCATCATTTATGATAAAGTTGGAGCAAAAATTTTGCAACTCAATGAAAAAGAAACAACCACCTCTTTTGAAAACTGCTACTTTTTTTTCTCACTCATTTTATCATAGCCATGATTTCTGAGAGAGTCAGATGATTATAAAGTTAAAAATATTTAAATATTTAGAGGAAACTATCACTGTTTCTATGTGCCTTCCAGAACAGAAATCCCAGAACATGAATGCACTCATAACTGCATAAACAAACTTTTTTATCATTCATGTTGTTCAGTTGATGCCTTATATATGACACCTGGGGAAAATCCATTCTGCCTGACACTGGTTGGACCAAATGTCTCTTGAAATCATTAGGAAATGATATGTACATAGAAATATGATTGTTTTTAAAGGTAAAATCTTGGAGACAGGGAAGACTATTCAAAAAGCCTTTTAAGGATTTTCTAAGTCAGAAATATTTTTAGGTGCTCACTGAAAGGCTAAAAAAGATAATTCTGTCCTACAGCATGATTTGCTGCAGAACAGCTCTGAAAACAGAGCCATTTATCTGTTTTGGTGTGACATCAAGCTGAACTAAAAATCTCTGCTGAGAACTAGACTTCCTTAGCTGAATCACCATTCTCCATTAGT
The DNA here is from genome assembly GCA_026261815.1 of Monarcha castaneiventris obscurior. Taxonomy (NCBI): domain Eukaryota; kingdom Metazoa; phylum Chordata; class Aves; order Passeriformes; family Monarchidae; genus Monarcha; species Monarcha castaneiventris. Next base: position 11,895,925 of record JAMPIT010000624.1, on the reverse strand, counting down.
GAATACAAACAGTGTCTGCAGCAGTCCCTGCTCCCAGCTAGCCAGCTCAGGTTGTGAGAAGTGTGAGCTAGATTTCTGTGAAAGTAGCAATGCAAACAGACCATAAAAAACTTTTCCTTTCTTATGTCACATTGAAATTTGTGGGATTGTGGTTGGGAAAAGTAGAGCTGATGGCTGGCAAGCCACTATATCTGTCTCTATTACAAAATTAAAGAAAGAGCAAGCACTTTGCAGAGTTTGCTGATTCCCTTGGTAGTGTTTCATTTTTTTTAAAATAAATGAGAACAATACTTGGCACACTACTGAAATATTAATAGCATTTGAAGGCTGAAAAAAACCCCCACCACAGTCCTAAATCACTATATAGAAAGTTTCTTGTTAAGAGTGTCTAAAATATGGGGAGAGAAGATCAAGAACATCTTATTTGCCTGCTGAGGCAACACATCTGTTTGCTTGAATGCACAGATTGTTTGCCATGTACCCAAGACACACAATAGAAAACTGTGCCATTACAGCTCATTAGTGAATTGAACAAGGAAGTCAATATTGTAATTTGCCCATCTTTGAGTGAATTAATCTCATATGATTACAGTACTGTCTCCCACAATTTTGACCACATAATAGCCCTTGCTGGGAGAGCACTGACACTGGAATTTTAAAAAGCTTTTGCCAGCATATGATTTAGTTGTAGGACAAGGAAGTTATATATTCTAGTGCTACAAAAGCTGACTTCCAGATTGTGTGCACTGTATTGCTTTCTAATTTGCACTTCCTGCATGGATGAAAGCACTTGGCTTTCAGTCTCAGATCTCCCAGTCTTCCTAAGATGGGAGTGCACAAACAGAAGAGCAATGCCAGCCCTGGAGCATCTTTTTGCTGTAGTACATGATTAGGTGGAAATCAAGGAATGTCTGACACCCTGTTTTTTATCATTCTTTTGACAGACTGGGGAAACATCTACCTTAGCTATGGGGCCTTCAGAATAATTCAATTCCTCCTGAGTCAATTCTCTGTTTTTCAGTAACTCTGGACAAAACCATAATAAAATTTCAAGGACTCAATGTGCAAAAACCATATTAACAATAGAATGGTATATAACACTGGTATAACTTGATGACATCAACAGAGTAGCAAGAATCAATGACAATGGGGCAAGACTCACTGTTGATTGCACAGAAGGTACTGACTTGCAAAGCACAAAAAATTTGCTGTCAGTGCTTAGAAAGTGCTTGGAGGCTATTCAATAATTTGAAGAAAATAAATTTCACGAATAAGTTAAAAGTGCTGTAAAGATCTTAGCATATATTTGCAACTATTGATTAAGACATTGTTCTTCTTGAAGTCAACTTACTGGTAATTTATGCATAGTGTATGTCAAAATGAAAATTTACATTTAGAAAGACTGAATGTTTTGTAACAATGAAATAAATAGGCTTCCCATATGGCTAAGAATCTATGGAAAAAATTAAAAAGCCCTTTTATTTTCTATATATCTACTATATCGATATCTATAGATCTATCTACTCTGATTAAGGATGAAGAAATGACAACCTGTGAGGAAAAGAAGAAAGAAACAGTACCTGCAAAAAATCAAAAAGATAAATCTCAAGGCTCATAACAGACTTTTTCTTCCTGTGCATCTAATTCTGGACAAAATGAAATAGCATTTAATTCCTTTTTTTCTTTTTTGTATTTAATAATAATTACTCTTGATATATCTTTACATTATGTTGTAATCTCAGAGATGTGCACAGCATGAACAACAGGCATGAACTCTGCAGAATTTTGCTGTGCTTCTCTATTCATGTTGGCAGGCTCCTCATGAGCTCTGAATCTAGGCAAGTCTAAATTTAAAAGAACTAAATTTTTCCTTCCCCTTTTCCTCTGATTTCCTTTAAAAGAGTGGAGATTCTACCTGTATTCTTGAGACTGTAATGCTGATGATAGAATTATCATTTTGCAATGGATTCCCCACAAATGAACTTTTGCATCATATGCAGCTCTACTTAAAAGTAAAACAGGCACAGGAGTATCCAAAATTACTTCAAACACAAGAAACTAAGATACTGTGTTATGCATTTCTTCCTAATGGTAGAAATGGTAGGAGAAAGGAGGAAAAAATTTAACGTATTTTTTCCTGTGGTTCCACTGCAACCTGCACTCTGTATATTATATTCATTTGAGATCATAGCTTGTGAGCTGAGACCTTTTTACTTTAATAGTAAAAAGTAGATGCAGAAAGGAATATTTTCCATAGGGTCTACTCCTAATACAAACATAAACATGAACAAGTCCTTACTCTTTGGCTGGTGGATCAAAAATTGCATCCTAATAGAGACCAGCTAGAAATATCCATTATACTGCCAAATTGCACAAGAATATTGAAGCAGAATAAAAAAAAAAAAAAATTAACAATCTTCATAGTTTTTGATATAGCCCCAATACAGAGAGAGCAAATCAACTGCTGCTGAAAGCAGGTATGTCTTCCTAATTTGGTTAGGATTAAAAAAAAATGAAACCTTTTTTAAAAAATTAAACTTTTCATGACCAAACTGAAAATCAGAGCCTAACCTAGTTCTCTTATTAATACAAGATATCAGTGATGTTTATGAGCAGGAAATATACTTCAGAAAATATTTTTGTCTTACTTGAAGAATTTCCTCTTAACCTACAAAATTCTCAAGACTGTGAAATGTTGGAAAAAAATATAAATTATGTTCGACAGCAAGGGCATAAAGAAGGCATATAATCATGTAGCATGCTATTTTTTTTTAATGTAGATATTCCAGAAATAGGCATCTGAACTTTTACTCACTCAGTTGTGTGGGCCCGAAGTTCAACAACACATGTTCGTGTTGTAACCCATGTGTGGTTAAAAGTTATCATTTTTCTGACTTGTGCTGGGCAGGCTGCAACTACATGACAATTTGCTGTGATGTATTTGCCCACAGAAAACAACGAGAGGTGGTATAATACAATTTGGTGCTGTGCAATGTTCTCTAAGGACAGGCACAATCACCACAACAATAATGATGCATAGCAGAACATTTCATTAACTGAATGCATTGTACCTGTTTATGCTGAATCATGGTAACCATGGTACAGAGAACAACATAACCACATTTTCCTTCTTTTTTAAACTGCTCTAGGAAGATAAATATGTGAAAAACCCCAAAGCAAAACAAACAAAAAGAAAACAAGTGCATGGTATTAACAAATAAAATGCCAGTTCTTTGACAGGAAAACATCACTCTGCTAAATATGAAAGCGTTAGGGTTCAATAATACAAAGGAAGGTTTTTATGCTTGAACCACAAACATCTGTCTGATTTCTCTTAGCTTTGACCACTGCCAAGTGTTTCTGAAACTAAGTGCTTCGAAAACTGTCCTTCTGAGCTACTTGAGCAAAGACAAAACAATAACTTAATGACAGTGTAAGTTTTTCTTGCCCGTTTTGAGAGCAGGCAGCATCAATAAGGAAAGAAAATGGACTGGTTCCTGCTGCAAGATGTGTTATCTCTAGTAACAAAAAGATTTAGCTCTAGTAGCAAAAGGATTAATTACTAATTATCGTCCAAGTTTGGATGAATACACGTGGTGCTGTGATCAAGTAGATGCAGAGGGCTGCTGTGATCTCACTCTCTGGAATTGCCTGGGGCACCAAACTGGCTCATTGTTTCTCCTGATGCTCTGCCCTGTGTCTGTTCCATCAGCCCGGAAGCAAAAGTGTGCATCACCTGCAGGGGGCTGCTGCAGAATGCGGCCTGCCAAGCACATTTGATCCTGTACATTTCCCTTCTTATATTCTATACAAATTGTAAAACATTGGGAAAAAAAAAAAGAAAGCTATGCAGCTTGGTGCTCTTTAATACTGGGATTTAGGAATGAGCTGATCCATCATGAATATTAATACATTTCTTATTTGTTTATGGATACTGGTCTATAGCTTATGGCCATCAACAACCAGAAACTATCAGCATGCTATCATGCATGATCAGTCTGTGGGAGAAGAGATGGACTATGGTCTTTACTGCATTAGCCTATTTTTTATTCAGGGTGGTGTTCCTAAGGAAGCCTGAATACACTGTTTGTTTTTGTTTGATATTACTCTGTATACAAAATCAGTAAAAGTTTCATTTTCATACGCATTCATCACTGATTTTATTGTCTGTATATATTAGAGGCAGAGAACAGTGAAGCTTAAATGTTTGAAATGTTTATTAAAGTTGTATAACTGGTCATGCTCTTGGTATTTGTTCTTATGAAAGAAACCTACATTTATATAATTAGCTATATGGCTCAAGTAACACTTGGAAAGAAGAGTTATTCCTGTGTAATATTTAATGGAGATTTTTCTTAGCATTTGTGTGGAGACCCTGTGTTGTTCTAGGGTTGTGATAACTAGGGAGCACATTTCCACATAAACCTACACACACAGGCACAAACTGAAGGAAACACAAGCTGAAGAAAAGTAAATCTTTTGACTTTCCACAAAGAAAGAACCACATGGTTCTCTGAATGAAGAAAAATAAGTAAATGTGGCTGAAATTTTTTATTCTAGGTACTGCAATGTTGAATATGAAGGATACTGTGCTAAAATTGGCAACCAACCAAGATTTTAGGCTTCTAGGAAAAAAAATATACCAAAATGAAGGCAGCAATACATTTCCAGAGACCAGGCAGTTTGCCATCTGAATCACTCTTGAAGAATGGGGTTACACACTCTGTTTTTCTGAGTAGAAAACCTGGCTCAATAAATTTCTCTCTTTCACTACAGTGAGTGATCCAGACCTGATTTTCATCCCCTACCATACCAAAGCACACTCTTCACCCACCCACGATGAATAAACTGCAGAATACTGATGGGAATGAGAACCAGTGTAGACTTTCCCTGCAAATAAAATGTATTGTGAAACTACAAACCTTTTTTCAGGTTGATCATGCAAATAAGATTTGGTGTGGCCATGTGATACAAACCACAGATCTAGTCTGATTCACCTGCCTAAAGCTATTAAAGAGTGAAACAGCAACAGGACAGGGTTATCAGCTAAGGGACTGCAGTTGTATCTACAGAGAAGACACATTATTTCCTTGTAGTTCTTGCATTTCCAGTTCAGAGGACCTAGACTGAAATTCTGTGAAAGCCTTAGATTCTGGTTTTAACAACACAGAAAATTCAGTGTTAATTTTGCAAGGGCCAGACTGAAATATTGTATCCATATATGCAAGGGTCAGCCAGGTATAACTTAATTGAAAAAAAATCACAGATTAACATTTTATTGTCACATATTTCTGCTATGAATGATCTGCTAAGTGAGTGGTACTGCTGCTATAAGTGGTTAAGGTAGGATTCAGCTCACCTCTCCCAACAGTCTTCCCTCTCTTCTCTTTTTAATCAGTGGAGAGATAAGGCCATTCAAAGAAGTTACCCATTTAATCAAACTTTAAATGTAATTGACAGTGAGATTCACATACAATGACCATTGCTCCAATGACAGCCTAGGGCAGAAACCTCAGGTGCAGACATCTACATTATAGGTATCTTTTCCATTACAGCCAACTCGCACTGGAAGTTTCGTGATATGAATGGCAACATTCTCATTTACAATTCCCCTTTAACAATGCCAGGATGATTTAGTTAAAGAATTCCAGTTTTGGTCCAGAGTTGTAGATTGGTAACTTGATTGCCAGGCCAAATAGGGCTTTTTTTTTTCCTTTTTTTTTTTTTTTTTTTTTTTAAGATGGGATTTTAATTTTGAAATAAAAATATTAAAAAAAGAAACCTCACTTTTTTTTTCAAATTTGAAAATTGACATTTGTGGACCTGTTATGACTTTTCCTAATTTTTTTTTTCTAAGCATAGGACCAATTTGACAAATACTTTCTACTGCTCTGAAACAGCATTTTCAGAAAAATAAGCCATCCTGTTGATAAAAACCAAACTAGAACCCCAGAAACAAACAGGCTGTCCTCCCTCTGTCACCTCTTCATGAAAAATGTTTCTCTAGTTATATCACAACATATGCAATGATAATGTACTTATAGAAAAGCAAGTATCCCTCGGCTTTATGGTCCTTACATGACCCAAATAATTTCAGTGCATAAGTCTAGATACAGCTACGAAGCAGGCAGTTATTTAATTGAAAGATTTAGAATTATTTGATTTCAAAATGTTAATGGATGATTAAAGGCCATTATTCTTTTTCTCTGGATTATTTAAGTTTGTAATCTGTTTATTGATTTCTTTCACATTTATCAGGTGTTTCTATTGCTTGTCTCCAGGCAAACTTAGAATAAAAAATCTGATGGTTTAATTTTTTATTACTTTCATTAAAGAAATCTAGTGATAGCTATATCAGGTCTGGTATTTCGGACAGCTTTGATGTCACATTTAAAGATATCTGGAAAGAAAATCATTAACATCAAAGCACTGAGCTAATCAATTTTCATTACGTACAGAGAGATTTGAACAGACAACAGAAGTCACTAGCATTACTTTGCCAAACTACATCCAAATTAGCAACACACAAAAACACTTCCCACCAGATTTTCACCCAAATACATCCATGGTGAAAACTCTACACAAATCATTCCTACCTGTAACCTCAGAGAAGCTTCTAAAAGCAGTGCCTGAAACTCCAGTAATTTAGAAAGTCTTTCATCTTAGCCAGTTTTGTGGTTAGCTCAGCAGACACAGCTGCTGCTACACCAAGACAAAGCACCATGTCTTGTGGCTGCCCATCTGTGCTCCATGGCACAGGCTGCCTCCAGCCCCTGAAAGTAAAAAGGGCAATCACTGCATTTTGCAGGCTCCACTCTAAGCTTGCAGTAGGTGGCTGCTGCTGTAGATGTGGACTAAAAATTCAACTGCACAGTCTGAATATCAACTGATAAGGAAAAACTTGGGATTGAGTGGACACTTGAGACACACTTTGGAGCAGCTACTGCTTTTCTTGTTTTCTCCCTGCTTAGCAATCTTAGCTGAGACTTGAAAATCTGCATGAGACAACAAATCACAGCCTTCAAAGCCCACAGAGCTCAGAAACTAGACCCACCAAAAGATCTTGTTGCACATTATGGGTCACCTCACTTTACTTGTGTCACCTGTAAAATTGTAGCTTTCCTTCCTAAAAAAAATTATCTAAGTTGTCCTAGAAAATACTGGTTTGAGGTCCATAATTGCTATATTTTTAAGGCCATAAGTGTACCATGATTTAGTTTCTTGTTGGATTTTTTTTTTTTTACTTTTTTTTCTCTTTGAGTTTACAAAAAGAAGGGCAAATTGATAAATAAGACTGATGAAACTGTTATCTGGGAGTCTTGTGTGAAATTTCTCACATCTCTACTTTCACTATGATAATGCATGTCTATAATGGTCTATCCAAGTGAATGTCTTATAGCTAAAGCTTGTGTCAATTTGTGTACATCTTATCACAGAGTTACAGAACCAAGGTAGATCCTGGCATGAACAGGAGGAGAGGTGCAGAGTTCTTTAGTGTGGTGCAAACTTCCATGTGTTCCTAAACTAAATAGCATGTTCCTGATCATTTTGGTGCGACCAAAAATATTTTCTGAAATGCCTTTGGAAAAGGATCAGAATTTTAGTTTGAGAGTTTCTTTCTAAAACTGTAAAGGCACATCAAAATAGCAGCTTGTATTTATTTACATACAAGAATAAAAGTCAGTGTATCTTTGCTCACAGTGACAGTTTCCACAAAAGATGTCATATTTATATGGGACAGAAATGAAGACTGTGTTGGAGAGGAAGAAAGGTAAAGGACACAATCAGGTTGTCACTACCTGTTTCTCCCTTCAAATGGGAGTCCTTTTATGGAATTATGATGTATAAAGCTGAGCAGAGGAATAACAGCAGAAGGTCATAGAAGTTAATGCATTGAGTTCCCAGAGCTTCCATTGTAGCAGTTGAGAAAATATATCTATAATTTCCCTACCTCTTTTCACAGGCTTGCTTCAGTGGACCCAATGTGAAAGCAGCAGCTAGCTCAGATCATTTCAGCAACACGGGAAATCCCTTTCCACAGAATCACAGAACGGGCAAGGCTAGAAGGGACCACAGGGGGTCATCTGTTCCAGCCTCCCTGCTCAAGCAGGGGCATCGTAGAGCACATGGCACAGGATTGTGTCCAGACGACTCTTGAAGACCTCCGGTGAGGGAGACTCCACAACCTCTCTGGGCAATCTGTTCCAGTGCTCAGTCACCTGCACAGTAACAAAGTTCTTCCTCATATTCAGATGGAACTTCCTGTGCATCAGTTTCTGCCCATTGCCTCTTGTCCTATTGCTTGGCACCACCAAGAAGAGCCTGGTCCATCTTCTTGACACCCTCCCTTTAAATACTCATACACATGGACAAGTGCCGTCTCAGTCATCTCTTCTCGAGGCTCAACAGGCCCAGCTCCCTCAGTCTCTTCTCACAAGAGAGATGCTCCTGTCCCTCAATCAGCTTTATAGCCTCCTCTGGACCTGCCTCAGGAGCTCCAAGTCTCTCTCATCCTGAGGAGCCTAGAACTGGACACAACACCCCAGATGTGGCCTCACCAGGGATGAGTAAAGGGGCAGGATCACCTCCCTCCACCTACTGGCAATGCTCTGCCTAATGCACCCTGGGATACCACTGGAATTCTTTGTCCCCAGGGAACACTGCTGCTTCATGGACAACTTGCTGTCCAAGAGGACCCCCAGGTTCTTCCCTGCAGAGCTGCTTTCCATCAGTTTGGTCCCCTGCCCCAACCCCCTTTTGAAGGCTCCTGCTCCTTGTTTGAAAGCACTGCAATCACACAATCTAAAGTGCCAATCTGATATAATCCCTGCTCACTCTATACTGTTCGTAGAGGATGATGACAGGTTAATTTTATATCAGCAGACCTCATGCCAGACCAGGGGTTGCTGCTTTATTCCAGATCAGTTATTGTTTATCCTCCCAGCAGGTATAAAAGCATAAAGCTGAAATAAATGCCATGACACATGTTCTGGTTCACTCAGCAGACACATGATGAAGGGGATCAGACATGTCCTGCTGCAATCTGGCTATGCACAGGTCTGATACTAATCATCATGGACTTGTGGTCTTGGAGGCATCAGGATGGATGTGCCTGGCCCCACAGCAAAGACTGGAGAAAGGTAATTCTGTGGAAGAAAATAACCCAGGTGTTGAAGCTTAAGGCCTCACATTTGAAATGCGTATGTATCTAAGCAGCACACAGACTTACAGCAAAATAGGAATTGCTGAATAATGCCACAAGTTTTGAAATAAAGGTGCTTTATCATGGGTTTAAAAGACCTGTCCCTTCCTAATGCAAGTACTCACTCATTGGATTATTCAGAAACAGATCTGGGGAGTGCAGAGAAACTCTCTGCTATGCCAACATAGTGTTCAAACTTTGAGAAATATTTGAAAGTATACAGAGACGGCCCTCTGCTTTCCTTCCTGCATGCTCATCTCTCTCTTTATAAAAAAACCTTGCCAACATGTTTTTCCAAGTTAGAAAACAAATTCTAAAAACTGCTACAAAGGCATTTGGGAAATCAGATTCTGAGACAGTCAGAATCCAGCTATACAGCTGAGTTGTAATGAAAAATGTGTTTCTGTATATTCAAAAATATTCTTCAAGGGAACCTGTAGGGTACATATACTCATCTCAAAACTATGATGGAGTCGGACATGGTGATACTCTTCTAATCAACCTTGTTGGTCTCTTCCCACTCATTATCATCATTCATAAGAGTACATGTGTAGACAGAAAAAAAATGGTTTAACCTTCTTGCTCTTTTGTGGAAAATGTCAAGGTCATCAGCATTTTATAGTGAAGACCATGAACACAATGTGATAATATTGTTTTGGGACACCATCAAAATTTATGAAAGCTTAGTTATATTTGACTCTCTCATCCTACTACTTTAGCAAGTATTTAGAATTTGCCATTAGTACAACTAATGCTTTACTGGTGCCTCCAGCAGGGCAATGGGAATTTACTAGTTTGTGTGCTTTGGATATCTTTTCAAGGTCCAATTTTTAATATTTCCATTATGCCAGTGAATCAAAATTATTTTTAAGATTTATCCTGTTTTCTATTTTCATCTAAAAATCATTTGCTAGCAATGATAATGTAATGGATTTTTGAAATTTTCAAAGCTGAATATCAGTGTCAAATGTCCAATTTTGTAGCTTCCAAAATTGTTTCCTCTGATGTTTTCTACCACATATGTATTATTATTACATGGATAAATAAAGCCACGTAGCGGAAATATGCTGGTTTACTAATAGTTAACATTTTCTGTTATTTGTTATTTCATAAAATGTTTCACCATTTTTACCCTCTCAGATACCTTTTTAAGTTATCAGATGTCCCAAAATTCTGCTTTATTATAGAATATATACAGTATTCAGCATTTTAAATAACAAGCATTTCAAGTAACATATCAAATAATTTTTGAGTTCACTGAAAATAATAGTTGAATATTTGCTTATTTGTATACATGAAGAAATAAGTTACCATTTCATTTTAGCAGCATGATAGATTAGAAATTCTTTCAGACTGATATAAAAGAAGATGTATTTGATAACAAGAATGTTGTTGCAAGTAGGCTATCATCTGTGCAATACATATGAATTGCTTCCCCAAATATTTTGAAAGGTCTTTCTCAAAAGGACTTCTCCAGCCTTTTAGTTCTGCTTCTTGTCTTTTCCAGAAAACAGAAATAGAAGAAGCATAGAATGACCTATTTTGTTCCAAAGATCTACTATTTGCTCACCACAGGCAAATATTGCTTAAAGAAATACAGAAAGCATGAGGCACATGCATGAAACACAAAATCATACAGGCACTTTGCAGCCACATGATCAGCTTCTTAACCTGATGGGCAACTACACCACACAGTGAAAGATTAATTTTCTGCCTACATTACAGAATCACAGAATATGCTGAGTTGGAAAAGACCCACAAGAGTCATCGTGTCCAACTCCTGGCCCTGCAGAGCACCATCCCAAAGAGACCCACCATGTGTCCAAGAGCATTGTCCAAATGCTTCTTGAGCTCTGTCAGGCTTGGTGCTGTGACCACTGCCCTGTGGAGCCTGTTCAGTGCCCAACCAGCCTCTGCGTGAAAAACCTTTTTCTAAAATCCAGCCTAAAGCTCCCCTGACACAATTTCAGGCCATTCCCTCGGGTCCTGTCACTGGTCACCACAGAGAAGAGATCAATGTCTGCCCCTCCTCTTCCCCTCACAAGGAAGCTGTAACTGCAATGAGGTCTCCCCTCAGTCTCCTCCAGGCTGAACAGACCAAGTGACTTCAGGCACTCCTCACACAGCTTCCCCTCAAGGCCCTTCACCATCTTTGTTGCCTTCCTTTGGACACCCTCTAATAGTTTAGTATCTTTCTTATATTGTGGTGACCAAAACTGCATTCAAGGCGAGGCCAAGCTAATCCAAACCATCCAGTATAACAAAAGAGTTGGGAACACATGATCAGAGGAGAAGAAAGAGAAGGTCACATCTTTGACAGCAGGCTGTAGACAGATTATCTCACAGAATTTTTTACGTACAAATTAACCAAGGTAAGTCTGCAAGGATGTAGACCTCCTGCCTTTGATTATATCACGTGTGCTTCATCAAAATGGCTAAAATTGAATTCCTGAGCTGTATGGAAACCAAGGAATTGAGTGTATTCCTCTCAGTAAAGGGAGATTTGTATTCTAAACCTTTTATAGTGTCAGTCGCTTCTATTCAGTGAAGGGCAGAAAACAATTTCTAACAGCACAGAAAGTTTTTGAAATAGTTACTCAAGGGCTTCCTGGATCAAAGATGTACAATGAATTACCAGATAACTCTCCCCAACCATTTATTCACAGAATTCGGCTTAAGAAAATTGTTTGATAATAGCTTGATGACACTTTGATCAAGAGTCTATTGTTAAATTGTTAAATTGATTGTTAAATCATTGACCAGATCTGAGAAGTGGAAGGTAGGAGCTTGCACACTAATCAGCTTGAAATATAAAGAAATTATTTTTTTAGGAAGATGAAAGCCCATATGCTAATGAAGAAATGATTAAAGTATGATTTATCTCTGTAAAATTATATAGTAGATGTAGCTCTATGGAGTCTTAGGATTTTTATATTAATGGAATCCAGAGTACATTAGAAAATCCACAAGTAAAATGCTGTTTTTTTCTTCTGTTTTGCTTCTAATCCATCCTTTCATAATCAAAATGGATTGTTTGCATCTTCTCTATGATCCTTAGCAATATAGTGAGACTAGGCCAAATTCTGGTCTCAGAGACATCTTTACAACTTTAAACCTCAATCAAGCTGTAACCAACATCTTAGCTCACAAAGTGATACTCTGCTGTGAAAGGTGACATAGAGCTACACTGACTCAACAAGAAGACAAGGAATAAATGTTTATGGATGCAGCACTTCTTTTTACAGAACAGTTTATTCCTATTCAGTTTTTGGATAGCTGGAGTAAGGAGGAGTGATTCAAGTCCCCTCTCCGATCCAGCCTGGACCGTTGCATGTAAGGGAGAGCTGAGGATTTCCTGCTTTAATGACTAGTGCTTGAGCTGCTGCTCAACAAGGCCAAGTAGTCAAGAGAATGGGCTCACTTCTGCTTTACAACCTCCAAAGCCAAGAAGATGATGATAGACCATTTTGCAAACACTTGGATCTGCACAAAGGAATCTCAGGCATGTTTGCTATCCTAACCTAACTGATATAAGAAGAAAGATAGTGGCATCAATAAGTGAATGGCTCTGATGCTAATCAAGTAGAGGAAAATGACTGATGGATTAAAAATGTGACAGCTTTACAAAATCACATTTCAGTGTGTAGGATTTTATGTTATGAAGAATGAGGAAAAAATGGTCCTGAAAAAAATTTGGTGCTAAGGCAACTGAGGAATCCCAACCTATTTTTCAAAAGGTATTCTTCCTTGTGCATATGATTGTTCATCTTCTCTCCTTGTGCTGGATTTTGCAAGGATGAATAAACAACTCCACAAATTTGGAAACAACTAAAAAAAAAATCTACTTTACAGAGCTATAAGTATTTGCAACTGTTTTATATTTCTAGTTGGGGTTTTTTTTGGTGGTTTTTTCTCTCTCTTTTTGCTGTTTTTTTCATTGTTATTTACACAGCCCTTTCCCATACACACATCCAGATCTAGATATTTGTCTGTGCTTAAAGAGATTAAATAATGATAGGATTATCTGACTCCAGGCAAAATGTAAATTGTTTACAAATCTGGTTACTGAATGACAGTGAATGGAATTGGATTTATATTTTTTTAAAAATCAGAGGAGAGAAGGCAATTTCTCAAAGCACTGATACTGATTCTCTGAACCATGAGCTGATTCTAACCTGCACACAGAACTGTCGAAATGACCTGCTAATGTAGAACAAGGACAGTGTATGGCTTTGAATAAACTGCTGACAATAAACCGTGGTTGTGCAATGCCACTGTTCTTGGGCACCTAACCAGATGAAAACATCTTGTTTTGACAGTTACACTGTGGTCATTTTTGTATTTCTTTATTAGCAGTGCTCATTTTTGTACCATGATTGACTACAAATTTTCTAGTTAGGTTGGTAGACTTAACCAGGAGTTTTAAAATAAAGATTTGCAACCATCTAACATTTCAGAGGCAGAGGAAATTTGATCACTTACATAATTTAATAGATAGCCTCATCTCATTCTGTAATTCTCCCTTTCTCTGTGGTTACTTTGAATACCATTATTCAGTGGGCTGTTAAATGGAGCTCAGCTACCCTGTGGATCACTGAATTGCAGTTTGAATAGAGGAGACATTCTGTCTTTGAAAGAAAGCTCAAATTATCACTCAGATATGAAAACATGTCAGCACATTGATATTTTAGGTTTAATGATACCAGTTCCATAGGATATGGATTATGTAAGAGCCCCATAGGTTACCTGATAACCATTAAAAGGATTCTGTCAGTGTTCTGCACATGACAACAACATCCCCAAATGAAACCTTAAGAGTTTTTGACAAATGAAGGTCAAGTCCTGAATTACCAGGTTCATTTTTGGTTGCAACCACTCCAATTCTTTGCAAAACTGTTTTACCTGCTCTTACTGCCTCAAAGCAAATACAACACTAATTTTGTGTTGTCGAAAACGAAGGACTGAATTATTGATTAGACAACTAAAAATAGTGTGTTGATTTATACAAACACTTTTTGGAGACAAAAGAGCAGTTTGGACCTGTAGGTGATATAAATGAAGAGTTGATACAAAGTTGACCAGTGTGCCTAATTTACAAAAGATGAGTTGTAACAAGTGGCCACAGTTCTCAGAGCCCTAGCTGTCAGGGGAGATCCCTCCAAGTTACAAACACCAGCAGAGCAAGAGGAAGCAGTTCAACTGAAGTTGTCTCTTCCATTTTTATTAAGGGCATCCTTTAAGGCTTCTTTAAGGAAAGTGGGGCTCAAAGAGCAAGTGAATAGCACAGGGTGACAATAGCACTGCTGCTTTCAGAAACACACTATTTTTTATATTTTCTTTGACCATAGGAGTCAGAAAAAATGTTCAATGATACTTCTGCTCCCACATGCTACATTTCAAAGTATAAGCTGAGAGAAAAGGTTCAGACTATAATTCCTTCCCATCTTGCTACATGCCTCATTGCTTCCGCTGGGAAACAGCGTGTGGGGGGGGTGTGTGTGTTTATTCAGTTTTGGTTAAATGTCAATTGAAGATGAACTCTTCCTTTTTTGATCTTCCTTCAAAAAACCTTTGTGGTTTTTTTTGTTTTTTTTTTTTTTTAATTTCTGTGCTGGTAATAAATACAGCTTTTGGTAATCTGAACTTTCCTCCTCCCTGTTCTCAGGTACTAGCTTCCAAATCACAAAGCACATTCAGTCAGCGAATTCCCCTCTCAGCAAAGTTTCCCTGTGCTTACTACAGCTTTCCTAAATTCCTGCAGTCATTCAAGCCTGAATACATTGCCTTCTGGTCATGGTACTTTCAGTACTGTTTCAGCTCTAAAAAAAAAAAGTAAGAAATTTTTCACTGCTAATTTGTTTTCTGTAATGGTTCTTAAGTCACTGTTTTGTGTGTGGTGTGTAATGAGTTTTGCTGATGTTTCAATGATGCAGAAGTTGGAGTTTTGTTTTAGAGTGCTGTTTCTGAGTTGTATCCTTAATCTGTCTTTCCTCTGGAGACCCCAGCTCCCTCAGCTATGAATGAAGCAGGAATTCACCAATTCTGCAAAATAATCACAAATTAATTCTTGCCTCTGCCATGTAGTTGGTCTACTTGCTGCAAAATTTAGATGTCTATCAACTGTCACGTGGATCTTAAAGATTCTGCACAGCTACAAAAAGGAAGAACAAAGGTCCAGTTTTCAAGTACTTTTAAATAAGTGACAACCAACATGTGTTCAAGCATGAAAAAGAATTAAGAAGCTAAATGTAGTGTAAAAGAGAGTTAAAAGATTAAGCAATTAAATTTAAATGTCTTTAGGAAGTGTTTATGAACATTACCAGAGTTTTCGACTACCAGATCAACAGTGGGGAAAATTATTCAAAATGTATATCCGAACCTGCAGCTGCCAGTATGAATTTCCCCTTTATATCTTACTGCTTTCAGCATAAAACACAAACAACAACAGTAAAGGCTGGAATCCATCTATTTTGGATCCATACATGGATCAATGGTACAGTAGTATTCTATGGTGGGCAGCAGACACTAAACTTTGTAGGTCCTGAGTAGATTATTTACATGTGTACTGTGATTTGTGCTCTTTAGTGGTGCTGTAAAATTACATTAAACTATTTTTTCAGGTGTTTTAAGGATATGTAGAACAGAATAATGTTTCAAACATGCATCTAAGCTGATAACATAAACATGTAAACAGCATTAGATTTGACTCACAAAATGTTCTAGAGAAGAAATGCAAGATAGTATCTTTAAATGATAAAAAAACTCTGAAACATTATAATTTACTGGTAAATGTCCCAAGTTTTACATTTCTCTAAAATTGGACTAAAATATTAAAAGCTTAAAGAGAAATGCCAGGTAGAAGGACTTGTTAGTGGAGAGTGAGCACTAGATTGCTCCCTCTCAGATTAAGATAACACTCAGTAGGGAATCAGTTTTGAATTGCTTAGGCTGAAGGAATAAATGACAAGGGAAAGATAAAATGAATTCTTGCTAAGCAAAGGTACAGCAAGTGTAGGACTTTTAGACCAGTATAATAAGCACAGAACTAAGTGAGGATTGCGAAGGGAAAGATTTAAAGAAGTGTGGGAGGTAAAGAGAATAGGAAATTACTATCACATTAAAACATCCAAACCAATCCACAGATTGAGTGTGGACTTTCAACAAGAATGAAAAGCATTTCTGAAAAAGCACAAGGAAAGAGCTTCAATATAAGATTTAAAAGCACTGAGAATAAAATCATAAGCAGTGGCTAGAGCTGATTAAAAAAACAAAAGAAAGAAAGAGTCGAGAGTAGTTATAAATGAGTGATTAATACTTGAAAGAGTATATAGAAAACAAAGGCTCATATACAAGAAATACAAATAGGAAAGAGTCCAAAAATACACATTGTAAATAGTTTTCAATGGAATATAATATTTAATAGCAGGACAGAAATTTGTCACTGTGCCTGTATTTTGAAGTTTGCAATCTGAAGTTATTACTCATTTCTGTATGATGAAAATGATATGCTGATATATTTAGGAACCCAGATACCTGTGTTTAATAGGTGTTTATTTCCTTTGACTGTTCTCCACCAAACTGTTATCTTTGAATTATGAGTAGATTTTCCATAATATTCCTGTTGGCTCTATGTATGTACTGCCAATACAACTGAGACTACCAAAACAGATGTTTCATTGGCTTAGTTTGCCACTTGAAAAAAGACATCCACTGTATACCAATTTTCTTTCTTCTTTGAACCGTCTTACGTGAAAGACTGTTAAAACTACTGCTGTTGTGATTTTTACCTTCTCTGATTTTTCACTGTGTACCTATCTTCAGGATAATTCACATCCAAAACATACTAGGGTTACTCTTCCTGTCATAGAAACATGACAGAATTTTATTTTCCTTTCATTTCTGTGTAAGAGAATGGGAGAAACATTTCTTTAGCATTTGTGAGGTTGTTCTCACTTATCATATACTGGGCAGGGGTAAGAATCACTTTAAATGTTTAAGTGACTTTGGGGTATGTGTACATTGGGAGGTATTTTATTAAAAAAAAATTAAATTCTTCCACAATGCCTCCCCAAAATCACTAGCACTGTGGTGTGCTAATTGAATTTTGGGTGCTATTTTGAGAAATTTCATGGATGCATAAATGTTTCATCCAGCTCTACTCAAATATATACTGTAAGGGACAGAAAAAACTTCCTTACAGAAAATAAATACCTGTATTCACCTTAAAACATTAGAAAAATGAAGTTTTTGTAATGTGTGGTTATAGTAAACTTCTTCCTTATACCATGAAAAATATAATCAGATGCAGGGGTGTGAGATTTCCCTTTCACTTGAGTTGAGACTAATTATAAGAGATGCTAAGCCGTACTGCCAGGCAGACAGATTAGAGATTTTTTTTTTTACTTTTCCCACGGTTTTCTTAATTTTCCTCTGCTTTCCAAGAACTGAACACTGGTCCCAATTAGTGGCAATAAAATCAGTCCTTATGTTAAAAGATTTTTTTATGTTATCAAGTGCACTTGGAAAGGAAACAAGAGCTTTAGTCTCTACCATTCTCCACGGCTTTTCATACTTTTCTCTTTATAAAGAGCCCATCTCTGCTTTCTGGTCTAGTCTGCCTTCATTATTACCAGTGATTCCCAGATTTACTGTCATCAAAAACTTCCTCTAAGAATGTTATAGGCCACAAATCTTTCAACCATTCCCACCTTGTATGGCTTATGTTTTCCTCTCTGCCTTCTCTTGAATCAGTTATTGAGAAAGCATGGTGCCTAAGTATTTTTGTTTTTAACAGGACCTTTACTACCACTGTTATTATTACAGTGCTTCTTTCTGGGTGTCTGGTCTCTACCAAATGTTGGTCTGTGCTGCTGGAACGTGACCATTCCTCCTCCTGCCGTGTTGGCTACAGAAATCCAGCTCCCCTCTAAGAAGAGCCTGGTCTCTATACAGACTCTCAAGGCTTTGGAAGGAATTGTCTCTTGTCCACTCCCAGTCACAAAACAGATTATTGAGAGGGTTAATATGCTTTTTCTCCTGCTTTGAAAATTAGTATAGCTCATCTTGTGACAAACTTCTGAGGTTCAGCAAAGCTCCTCTGAGGCCAATTTAAACTTTACTGAAGTCAATGGAATAACGGTGGCTAGCAGAATAAACTCAAAATAGGTTTATGAGAAGTAAAATGAATAAAAGCAAGCATGAATAATTTGCCAGAGTGGATATGAGTGTCACACATAAAAACAAAAGAAGGGAAAATCCTGAAGTACAGGATTCAAGGCAAAATTGGATCCTGAGCTGTAACAGAACTGAACACGAAGCACTTGAAATTCAGTGGTGAAAGAACAGAAGCATGAGTTAGTAGCAAAATAAGAAGATATATAAAGAATGAAGTTAAACATAAAGTCTTGTTTTCCTTTAGAAACTCTTTCTAGGAGAATAGATTCTAAAACTCAGCATACAGAATAATGAACAAAGGATTTAAATTTCCAGGGTCATACGTTTAAACATAATTTAAGAGTATACTTCAATGGAATTTAAATCAATGTTCATGTGGAAAATTATGAACCCTTCCCTTCTTTTCTGTTGTAAACTGAATTTATGAACAGTATCTGAGAAACATAAAACTAAATACCTAATTTCAGTTTAACACATATATTTTGTGCAATGGAAGCAAAGAGATCTGTCTCTGTACTAATTACGCAGAAAAATTGGAAGCTAATATCTCTTTCATTTAAATGACGACAGTATAGAAGTCATACAGTTTCCTGGTATTTTCAAAGTTGGAGCAATATCATTACTTTCTCCTTCAACAGTGTCCACTGAAATAGCAGAAGATCCTGAAAGTGAAGAAGATCTTAGGCCCTGTTTCACAGGAAGATTTAAGCAACAGCTCTGCCCTTAAATTAATTTTGAGCCTTAGGAAATGTAACCAAGCAAGTAAAGAGATGCTGCTTATTTTGTCCATTCACACCCTGAAGTCACCGTGGATTCTGAGAATAGTATTGCGTGGTTCTGATCTTAGGCACCTCTCAGAGACCTCCAAGCCACATTAGGTTGTTGGTCATCATCTGCATTCTGCTAGACTATAGTGATGGATCCTCTGTCCACTATTTTTAGCCTTGACATACATTTGATTTTAGGGGGATTTCTCAAGCTGGGTCCTACTTCTCAAGAGACCAAAGTTCCTGCATCTTTGAATACTGGGATATCCAACTGACCATAAAAATAATTTCAATGACCATAAGTATATATGTGAATGATTTTCTGAACATCACTGTGGTGCTCATGAGCAAGATCAATCCTCAAATAAAGAAAGAACTAAAACCGCTGGAATGTGTTCTTAAATGTGCTGGTAAAAACTTCCTCAGAAAATAACAGGTGAAAATCTACCTATGCTAAAAACCAGTATCAAAAGTCTCATCAAGATCTCATTTACTTATTTCTGTAAATAACCCATAAGGATAGTCTTTGAAATTCAATATATCTGTCTTTATATAATATTTTTATCCAATATATTTTATATAATAAATCAATTGATTTTCAAAATGCAAATATATATATAATGAAACTAGAATAAGAAAGGAAATAAAAGTTTGAAAATACTGAAAATTATGTCCATATATACGCAGTGAACAATAAAAGTAAGCAAAGAAACTTTGGGCTACCTATGATCTTTTGAAAGATACACATAATAAAGGTATTCTACCCATCTGATTTTGCACTTGACTGTATTTGTGTGAAGCCTGTAAAGAGTTGGAGGGCAGAGCCACCTGTGAGATATAGACCTGAGAGTGCAGTGAAGCTTGGGTAGCTTTTGTTCACCTTATAGAAATCCTTTTGTTTACCCCGTGATAAAGCTGGCCAGCTCTGCTGACTATTGTGTGAGACACTGATCACCACTGGCCCATCGTTTCGTGATCCTTTGATATTCATGTTTCTCAAGAAAGACCTGAAAAGATCAGCCTCTGGGAAGCCTGCAATGCAAGAGCTGCAATTTGCTGAAGACTCATAAAGGCCATTTCCAGTACCTGGTGTGTGTTCCAATGGCGACAGGCAGAACTTCTCCCATACTGCAATATAGGAATGAGGATAGGTGCCTGTGTAATGCATTCATACAGTGGTCTTAAATACATGCCATAACAAAATACACCTGATTTTGTTTTGTTTTTCACGTTTCTATTTTTGCCACTGTGGCTTGACTTGAATTAAAAGGTTTCTGCAAAGGAATTTACAGAGTGGTGTAAGTGGGTGGTACCCTGAACAGTAAGTCAATTACTGCTCACAATTCCAAAGAACACAAGGTACCAAATGCTCCTTGATTGACTCACATATGCTTTCAAATGAAGTCAGTAGCAACTTTATCTCTTCAAGGGGAATAAACCATGCAAAAAAATGACAGAATTTGAGAAATACAAATGTATGTATTTATTTAGTGAATGCATTTCTTTGTTTCCAAAAAATCAAACACAATATAATTTCACTTTTTGCAAGCAAAGATAAAACAGAAAAAGGGCTTTATACCCACTGTGCATGCACTTTCATAGCACCTTACATCTGTAGAATTGTGTATAATCCTTCAGGGTAACGAAAGTGAAACACATCGCTTTGACTCTGCAGTGTTGTGTTTTCAAAGACCTGTTCTAGAAGGTTTGCTTTACTTCAGCCAATTCAGTCACACTGTGCACAGAGCATGAGACAGTCAGCTGAGGAATGATAATAATTCTTTTCCCCTACAGGAGCCCAGAATATGCAGCCCCGTGCCAATAAGTAGCAGCTCCCAGAAAGACAGCATCCAACAGAGGACAGCTGAACCCAGATTCCTTTGCATTTAAAGCACTCAGAACTGATGCATGGTGTGAGATGGCAGTATTTTCAACCTCAGCTTTCCTTGTCATGCAAAGACATTTTTGTGCTTCTGGCTTTTGTCTCTTTTGCTCTGCATTTAATTACCAGTTAAACATGCATTTTTTTTTCTGATGGAATTTCTTCTGTTTTTAAACAACTGAAAACCATGTAGCTGTAAAAGACCTGGAATAACACATCAGCACAATATTCCATGGGCAGATGGTATGCTAGCCTGACCTTGTTTATCACTGGACCACATCCTGTGACAAGGATTTTTTGTAATGACTGCAGCAGTCCCAGGGTTTCCATGTATGACATTCCTCCCTTCTTATTCTGATTACACAACTGTCAGGTCAGAGGGGCATTTTTAACTGTTGCCTTAGTATTGTACTACCTAATTCTGCTGGAGACCTTCAAAATTTTAAAATATAGATTTCAATCAGTGAATCAAGAGATATTTTTGGAAAAAAACCACCACATTCTAATGAATGATACCATAATATTGATATAGACCTTGAAAACAGCAGAACTTTTAATAAAAGGAAGATTTTTTTTTATTATTCCTTTCAGGTTAATAAAGAATTTGTTTCAACTACCTGGCTATTTGGTTTTTATTTGAAATATATTTAGATTTTATTGTCCCAGAAATTTCAAGCCAACTGGATCTGCAGCATGTATAAACACATCTTTTTTATACATTAAAAATAGAAAAAATACCTTTTATATCACATGCTTATGTTTTTTTTTCCACTGAAAAAAATAAGTAGAGGTATTATTTACTACATGTATATTTTTTTTCCTGTTAAAACATCTCCATCTCAAACTATGCATACATTTCAAATTCAAATGACATATATCTTAATGTTTCTTCCTCTTATATTTTTATTAGCTTTTTTGAGTTTCAGCCTCCTTCAAAATTCTACTAAAGAAGTAGGAGTTCCAACAGAAAGTAATTTCATTTCACAAAATAATAATAAAACTTAGGGAAAAGAATATTTATCCTTCCTCCTACAAAAACTTTCTCTTCAGTTTGGCTAATCCAGATGCTGCCCTTTACAAAGAGGGAAGGCTGAAGCTCAAAAGCTGGCAGATCTTTGCACATGGTAAGGTCAGCAGAAATTTCAGCGGACTATATTCTTTATTTTGGCAGAACTTTGTGTGCAGACACAGCCTCAGCTGAAGTCAACACATCTGCACTTCAAAAACAGTGTCATTTTTCATCCAATCACTAGTCTGTGTAAGTGACAGATTTTAAGTTTTGTGTCAATCCACAGTACTTTGTTATGGTTTCATAGTACAGATCCAGCTCCCTAGAAACTGCGATACATGAAGATTCCCTCATCAAATTTCAGGCTGGAAATAATATGTAAAATATATTTGTTTAATAATAAAGGATGAGTGACAAAAGGTAACTCAAAAGATGACCCTAACAGACACTATTTTGGACACATTTTGTCAGAAATGTTTCCTAGCTAATATTTGTATCAAATGCATATACTAAAAAAATACATATGCAGAGCAGAGACATCTGAATTAACACAGTGGGGTGACAGGATGTTCAAATGCTTTTTCTATAAAATATCAGATTTTTGGGCTTCATTCTGCAGGTTCTCATCTTCAGCAGACACTCAGACTTCCCACAGACCAGAAAACCCTGCAGTTCCAAGTCCCTTCTTCAATCCCATGGCCCTGGTCACACTGTGATTATCCTTATTCTCTCCTCATAAGAAGGCACAGCAGAAAGCTGCACAAACAGAACTCCTTGCTTTCATCTGTAGAACTGAAGTATGACATATTATTATCTGTTTATGCAATGCTACTTCTATTTTGGTTGCTTGGTTCCTCTTATGCTAGCATCCTGCTTTCATTTTTACTTATTTTTCTAATCTTTAGCTGCTCAGGCTGAAATTTCCTGTGCTGGAGATGTGTCTCAAAATGGAAAGTTTTAGGAAAAGAGATTTAACAGTTTCTACACTGAGATTAGTAAAATTATTCAGCAATAGTTTTACTTAAGACCCTATAATTCTTTCAGATTTTTCACCAGAAACTTTGATTTGATAGAAACTGCTATCTTGATATCTAATTCTTTAAGTGACTATCACCATTTCATCTCAAAATTATTTTTTCTGTAAAGAATGACATTCTTCACATAACATATCTAGACTCAGTTGAGAACAGTTGTTAAATTATCCCATGATTACATCCTTACTGAAGGTAGTTTGTGTCAAAAGGCACCTGTCTGCCTCTGGACTGTAGATGTGTTATCCTACAGACAGGATGTGCAGAATTTTACTGGACATACTGCTTGTAGGCATTATCTTCTGGTTTACATGTTTTTAATACAATGTTTAATCACGTGATCCATAGGGTGTTTTTTAAGGAGGAGTGGGGCCTGGGCAGTGTCTCAAATCCATTATATATGGCACTTGGAATATTGCTAGGATTGTGCAGTGAACAAAGCTGCTCAGCGGGGAAGCATTACCTCAGTAGCAGAAGTTGACTACGCAAGACACAAAGTTTTGCAAGAAAATAAAGCAAACTTGGAAAACTCTATCACATATCTGCTTCAGACTTCCTATGTGATGAACAAACTCATCCTCAAGCTGCATGTTTCATATGTTTCATAGCTGGCCATCAACTGTTCCTCATATCTGGTTGCCCTGAAAATACTTCAGGCTGTGATTTGCAGAATAGATGACCATCTGTATGTGCAGGTAACATCAGGGAGAAAGCTGATCTTGAGTAGTAAAAACCTCTAATCATTTTACTCCCAGTCCTGTCTTGTACCTAACACTGTTTCAAGAAAAAGGGTGGTTATAGAGAATTCTTAGTCGAGCTGGTTGAAAACTTCCCCAGAGAATATTAATGACAAAATATGAATGCAATAGTTTGCAAGGAAAGGCCAACTCCATCAAAACTAGAACCAGGGACCAGGTTGCCTTGTGGAGAATTTCTTCTAAAGCTTAAAACAATAAACTGGGGGAACTTGAATATAAACTAATATAAAAAATACTGGAGCACAATCATATCTTATTGTGGTATAGAAAAAAAAAATCCTGTAACCACATTTCACTGTAATACAATCTTATATACAGTTTATTTGCAAATAAAATAAATTGTTAAAGTCCTGTTTTCTCCCATGATCTGCCTTTTTTTTTTAGGTGGCATGTGACAATAAGTGGTGCATTTCTTTACTGCATCTGATTTTTAAACTATTGCACCTCAAGTGGCAAGAATGTTCCCTGTCCCTAGAGACTGTGCAGTGGTCAACAAGCCCAGGAATGTCACCTCCTTGAGACAGCTGAAGAAAGAAGGGTGTCAGGAACCACACAGACTAATCTTCATTAAGTGTTCATGCATGGCTGAACCAGGAGTCCCTTCACGTTCCAGAGCAACAGGTAATGTTGGTTTCAGTAACTGGGCCCATCTTCCATTTCTGTATAAGAAAGCAAAAGATTTCTGCTGGCCTTGCTGCAGGTACAATGTGTTTGCTCTGCAAACAAAACACATAAACTCTTATATGGCTTTCACTGTTTTTCCCACCTGAAGTGACTTCTAATAATAAATGACTCTTCTTTACCAAGTCTTTGATTAGGAATAAAGTACATGGAAAGTTAGTATTCTTTTAAAAGAATGCTATTACTAAAAATTGCTCAGCCCTTATGAAGAATCAATCGTTAGAATATCTCCAAGTCAAATATTACCATGCTGTTAAGGAATCTGCCTACAAGTCTTCCCAGTACATTAATACTTCCAGTTTACTCTTTTTTGTTGCAACACTAAATTAAATTAAAGACTTCCTTTATTTAAATTATGTTGTCATGCAGTAATTTGGGTTAGAACTATGCAAAAAATAGCTTTTAAATGAAAGTAATAAAAAACCCTGATATTGCTCAATCAGCCATTATTATGAAAGATAAGGTTAGTATCTTTCCCATGTCTATGTCTCAAGAGAAGAAAAAAACCTACAACTGTAGTTTTAGAAAGGTTTTCGTTACCAGATATTCATGTTTATATTTATGCTTTTATATTTGCATTTATATATATACACACATGATATCCATGTCATCTAGAATACTCTTTTTTAAAATTGTGAGGTTTATCCCTCACATGGACATGAATATATCTCAGTGCTCAGACTGCACTGAGAAAATTTTAAGGGAATATCTGCACCTCCATTCTTTTCCAGTGGTGTGAATGAATATTACAATAGTTCAGTGGTGTGAGGAAGGTGACAGTTCCCCAACTATACACCTGACAGTATTTATGATTAAGCTAGTTCTGTTAAACAGTTCAGTCTGTCATAAAAAACAGATCATCATTCTGAAGAGGTTATATGAGGTGTTTTATTAAACTGAACAGCAAAAAATTTGGATTATTCATCACACTGAACACCCAAAATGTGGGTTACAGCAAGCTCATATACATTTGGATGAAGCCATATTTTTTAAAAAACAAATTTTTTTTTTCTTTGCTCTATCAAGAGGCATTATATAGATTTACCAATTGCCACAGCATGTGTTCCAACCATATTTTACAATAAATAAACACACAATTGACACCCCCCACAATAAACTATTGTATGCTTCTTTTTAAGTGGAGCTATTGGAATAGAAGATATTTTTGTTAGGATAACTTACCTGTGGAACTGCAAATTGAATTTACTTTAACAATGTCTTTAAAACGCTCGCTATCTGTATATTATTATAGCCAGAAAGGATTTAGGGGACAGAAATTTGTGATTGTATGAACTCACGTCCTACCTATAATGCAAAAAATTTTTATTTGAGTGTATAATATAATCTACATAACTAAAGACCAGACTAGCATTTTGCTAATCTAAAAAATATTTTGTCAGTCATAAGAATTACAGAGGAACTCTGAGGATTCAGAAGAACTTTGAGTTCATTAATTGGGAGAAGTCATTACTTGCTTTTTATACAGCAGCTCAAAACCTTCAGTTTGAATAGTCTTTAGGAAGAAATTCTTTACTGTGAGGGTGCTGAGACACTGGATCAGGCTGCCTAGAGAAGTTGTGGATGCCCCATTACTGAAAGTGTTCAAGGCCAGGTTGGATGGGGTCCTCCATGGGCTCTGTGGGTATCTGCTCCTTCCGTGGTCTTCACCATGGCCTGCAGGGGACTATTTGCTCCAGTGTCTGGAGTGCCTCTCCTGCTCCTCTGACCTTGGTGTACACACTGATGCTTTTCATACCTCAGCCGTGCCCTGCGGTGGGTGGCTGGATCCGGCTGGAACCGGCTGTGTCCGACTGGAACCGGCTGTGTCAGCCCAGCCTCCCCTCACGGAGTCCCCGCAGCCCCTGCTGCTGAGCCCTGAGAGCCCACCCTCAATATAAAGCTCAACAAACAACTTGCATTATTTAAGTGTGAGGAGCCTAAGAAATAATAATTCAAACACCTCAATTTACTTCTTTTCAGTAGAGTTCCATCAGTATATTTCAATCCCAATGTCTCTTGAACTAGACTGATTTGCTGTGGTTTTTTATTCAAATAAAACAACATGGTTTTACTACACTTTTTTTCCATTACTTACTAGAGCTTCAGGGCCTGAGAAAATCATGGTCTCTCCTAAGAACTGTAGCCTCTATTACAAGTCAACAGATCATTTTTTATTATATGCTATTCATTTTCATTTTATTCAGCCTAAACTCAGACTGTCCTCAGAGAAGACTATCTTTTTCCATTTACTGTCGTGGGGAAAAAAAATTAGGTGCCATTAGCATGAGTTGCTTTTAGCAAACCTTCTGGCTAAAACTGAACTTGCCTGAAAGCAATCTCCATTTGTATGTATTCCTAAAACATTTTCACTGACTCATAAGGATCACAGGCAGTTTTACTTTGGGCTGTGAATGTAAGTAACAGCACGGAAGAGGAGCCACTGAACACCCACGCTCAGAAATAAACTTTCTCTCTCCAGAGCACTCTGGTTCCAGGTTGAGATTGTGCGCAGATTGTGGGCATAGGGCATGAAGAGGACTACCACCACCTGTTTGAGACTCAAGGAAAGCAATGAATTTATTGAAACAGGTTAGAAAATCTTTGCTGTGCTACTGATTTACCCAAAGCCTTCTCAAATTTGCAGCAGTGGGACATTAGTCATACTGCTGATTTCTCTATTTCTTCAGTCCATTACAGTGGTTTTCAATCTTCACTTTAACACAAGATGTTGAGAACATATTGAGATCAGGAGTGTGTGGAATAAATAATCTACAGGTTCTGGTTTTTTTTATTACAGATACCTGCTGTGGAAGTTTGTTAGCTCATGTAATCCTTATTCCTCTGTTGAATCCTTAAGAGAGGCATCATCAACTGAAAGCATCTTCTGTTCACTTCCCTCTGCTGTAGTGCTACTCGGCAGTTTTCCCAACACTGACTGATTCAGGGGTCTGGGAACCAAGACAGAAAACAAAATTATGTTGTCTGCCCCAAGTGCACAATCCCAAGATCAGTAAATTTTTGAAGGGAAATGTAAGGAAAAACCTTTCTATTGATTTCATTCAGAGCCACAATTCTACATTCTTTGCTTCCAGTCAGATTTTCAACATGATTGCCTTATACTATTTTGAAAATAACATGTATAATGCACTTACAATGGTCATCAGAATGGTTAAGGGTTGTTTTCCTCTTAAGCCACTATTTTGAAGCCTTTATAAATGGAAAATTATTACTTGCTTGGATGACCTTTCTAGAGGCACGTTTTCAATGCCAAGGTTATTTCTTTTCCTTGACTGAGAAAAGGTTTGATAAAATTAAATGTTTCAGGTTTAGAATTATCTGAATGGGAAAAATGACAGTTTCATGCTTTGGAAAAAATGTTGAGATGCTTATTTACACTAAGTACTGGAAAATGACTTAATTTTATCTTCAAATTTGTCACTCACAGAAAAGAAATTACATTTTAAAGGAAAGCTGTTTACGGAAAAAACCTTTTTGCTTGATAACAGCTTATAGAGCAAGATGGAACAGGTCCCTCAGTTTCTAAAAGAAAACAGATATTCTTTATTGACATTAAATGAATGTGCATATATATGCCTTAAAATAAGTTCTTTATATTATATATTGGTTTGCTGTCAATTTTCCTGTTGTGTAACTTTACAGCTACTCATTATATAAAGGGCAGAGCTAATAAGAAAAAATAAATGGTTTTGAGATTATCTTATTTTTCTTCTTATAATAACTTGTCTTTTGTTGCATATAACTATACTATGCCTAAAACATTCTTGTTGAAAATACCTGACCCATCCCCAGAATGTAATCTTGTTCCTGTCCTAAACAGTGACAATTATGATAATTTAATTATGTAGTATATCTTATCACAACTGTTACAACAAATTAATAAAGTTATCAATTGCAACAGCTATCTCTGTTCTAGCTTCTCCTAGTTTCTGAATGTTCTACTTTGTAGTTCTATCATGCTTTTATGAATCTGCTACATTTTGTGCTTAATCTGACTAGACATTTGAATTGCAAAGCTGCTATAAATTTTCTTTAGATTGCTTTTCTGCATAGTACTTTTTAGTTCATAGAGGTCCCTGGTGTATACAAAACCTGAAAATGTGGCCTGGAACCATGTGGTAAGTTACTTCAGCTAGAAGTTCTCATACTGGAAGTATGTAATAAAAATAACAGTAAGATTAGAAATGGTTTGGCTAATAAAGTTTTAACATCTTAGCTTTTCATTGCTTATACATGCACTAAGCATCTCATCTTTCCCTGTTTGAAGATCCTAATTCCACTTTGTATGACCAACCTACACCACATTTTTTCAAGCTTCCTATTTTTAATGCAATAATATCTTAATCCTGCCTGAATTCTTCAAAGTTTTTTCTTGTCTTTAAAATTCCTTGCAAATTAGGCATTTTCCAATCTCTGCCACATTGACATATCTTTCTATCTGAACTTACTTTCAAGTGACGAAAACATGTAACTGAAATTCCATCCCATTAAAGTCAATGGAAGATTTGCCATTGTTATTAGTGACTACACAGGACTCATCTGTAATGAATTCAAAGGAAAAATAAACAGCTTCATGAGAGTTTTGGAAACCTTCTTCCATCTTGCATAATGTCACCTATCTCCATTCCAAGCCCCATCTCATTTACCAAGATAAGACTAGCACAGTTTTAGCACTAAGTATATAATGGATTTCAAGTTTCAGAGAAGCAGTGTTGCTTAATTCTGCCAGTAAAGTACCTAATCCATCTGCTATACATTTTATAAAGATATGAAATGACTGTTCCATACATACCACATGTTCCTTACAAATATATAGTTCCACATTTAAATGCAAAACTTCAGTGAGAGAAAAACAAGTTCAGACTTTGGTTTTGATCACTCAGATTTTTCTACTGAAATGACTTTGATAAGAGTGAATTGCTTTTCTCTGAGGGAAGTATAATTTTCTGCAGTATGCTTTGACTCGGAAATAGTGAAAAAACCAAAAGACTAAAAGAAGAATCATTTTAGTTTATCCGAGGACCATATTCAGCAAAGCAGCTAATCACATGCTAACATTGAAAACATAAAAATAATGGGCAGACATTCATAAAGTATACTTAGAAATACTTTGGTGAATGAGGGGCACAGTGTTATTACAGTCTATGTTAATTTATACACAGGTTATTATGGCCAAAGAACATGTCCTATGATGGGAGTTATTAGTCCATGTCTGTTGCAACAGAAAGTTGGCAACAGACTTAGTGCTGTAATAATAACCATGAAATACGCAGTCAGGCTCCAGTTTTGAACTGCATTCAAATAAAGCAATTCCCTGTAGAGAAAATTGTGAGTAATTTTTCTAGTACCCATCTGTAAAAGGTATTGTTGCACTATTCCCAAAAAGATAATCACTTCTATGTAAATGACAGTATCCACATTGTAATCACTTATTTTCCTATTTATTTCCTTTTTTATGGAAAAGACACGGTATTCTGACAGCTGTATTAAGTTTCTTATATTCTACATGACCATTATCTGGGTTTTTAAATCATCTCCAAGTTTTGTTGTATCAAAACATTTTTATTGATGCAATTCAATTAAGACTCACTATAACAAGCTTTTTCAGGGGAATAAACCTAATACGAGGCTAAGGTGCTTCTTGAGCTCTAGATAATTTTATGTAATAGACACTCTATTGTGGAGCTATTTTATTGATATGATTATCACCTTATTTTCCTTGGCAAACTCATGCTTTATCCTTACAAAGAATTTGTTAATCCTGTGAAACTCTCATTAAAGCCAACAAATCAATAGTGTTTAAGAAATTCTGAATAGATTCTTAAAAAATCACAAGGAAACCCAAGTCTGTTGCTGACAGAAAGGTTCAACTTTTTTCCCTTTAGCTGAGCCTAAAGGCAGTCAAGACAGGTTCTCTAGTTTATATGAAAACTTCTGATACTGTAGAAATGCTTGAATGCATAGGAAGACTATTTAAACAGTTTTGTTTTTCTGCACTGACGTTAGCAAAGTCCTTTTGATGTAAGGCGAAGTGCAATCAACTTCAGCCACAGGCAAGCAAAATATACCAGAAAATGTGCCATGTAAGCACCAGCATGGAAGTGTTGATGCATTAAACAGTAGTTTTTCAGTTAGTATCTTTGGGCTTTAACTCAGCTTTTGGAAGAGGAAGAAGGCTGGACCAAAATCATTGGAATTCTGTCGACTATGGCCAATTTTTGTGCCACTTTAATAACTGTCTATATGCCTATGTTCGACAGTTTGTTTAAATGGGATATTCATGAACCACTAGTTCTTTCTGTATTTCATCAAACAAATTCTATTTAAATACTACGAATAAAATTGTTGATCCTCTTTCACTCACTCTTTTTTCTGAGTAAAATATGTGTGTATTTTAAGGTGCCCAGTCTTTCAGAGGCTCTCATCCTGAGACAGCAGGAAGCTGGGTATCAAAACCACAAGCCCCATGATTAATTTATGACAAATCTCTACTAGTAACAGGAGTTTAAAGCAAGTTAAGGTAAACAGGGAATATTCATGCCACATAGTATTTAGGGACCTCATGTAACACCCTGGATTGTGCGTATAGCCAGAACACAAAGCAGGATGCAAACTCCTGCTTGTGCACATTAGTGGCCTAGTTCCTAACTTCAGCTGTATAATATTACATCCTCAAAGCACTAAGCAATCTTAAGTACTACAGCAACTTCCACAAGTAATGTTTTGAAGGTATTAGAATAACCAGTGTTGCAGATATTAGAATCATCTCTCTGATGTGTAGCTCACCAATTTCTGCACCCAAGTTATTAGCAGGGGCTGGGTCTTTTAAAATCTATATTATTACTGCTCTTAGAATTTGTTATTTCTGAGTCATTTTTAGTATCTAATAATCTAGTGTGAAAATTCCAGTTTGACTTTTCAAATGTCCTTTACATTTTTTTTAACAGTTCTTCTGAAAGACTACTGTGACAACAGTTCAATAATGAGGTTAACCAGACATGGAAATAAGGTTTTCAAAAGATAAAAGAATCATCTTGGATTTTTCATGAAGAGCTATGTAATCAGATGAAACAGAAAAGGAAGAAAAAGAAAATCCCTGATCTTAGAACTTGGTAGTAGAGTACCAGGGAAATAGTTTGCATTTTAATTCACATTTTAGAGTAACGGAATCTGCTGCAGCCACATATAAAGCAGACCTGAGAAATAAGAGGATAAGATTTCAGCATTCTCTCACACTGTTTCATTGTGTGATATTAACCATAGATAACATAAAAATGTACTGTTTTTATGAGCCTAGCAGGTACTATAGGTGTTCTGGTTAGATATGCACCAAAATGTGTATTTTAGTATATCACAGAAGCTATAGCAAATGGCATTTTAAATAGAGGTATTTAGGAATCACAAATGCATTTCAAATCATATTTTCAACATCAAAAATAGGTGGAAGTTCAATGAAGCTATAGGATTTGCAAGTCTTATAAGATAATGCTGAGTATTGTGGAACTTCTAACGGTCTCTTAAATACAATTCTATTAAACACTCCTAGTCATCTTAGTTTTGAGATTTATTTAATAATATTCCTCTGAAGTTATCTGCATTTTGTGGTGACCTTTTTTCTTTCTTCTAGAATATTTCTGTATCTACTCACAAAGACCTTTATTTACACATTCCCCATGGAGCTGGATCACTGCTGCATGCACAGCCTCCTCATACTGCTAAGTAATTGCAGTTTTAAAAATGTCTACTTTTGTGTGGGTGGTAGTGAAATGTATAATTGAAGGTTTCTTTTTAGCAGATGTTCCGTTGCTTTATAGCAAGGATTATAAAAAATTTGAGGCTCTCCAATGCCATCTAAATATCTTGGAATTCAATTCAAAGCTTTTTTGGTTGAATATTATACTTAGTAACTTCAATCAAAAAATCATAATAAAGAATCCTACCAACTGCTAAACTTCTAATACAGCAACACCTGCTTTAATGGATTAGGCTATTAGGATCATCCATTTGCAAATGCATCTGAGCAGGACCTGGTGCCTGCTAGTGAAAAGTTCTGGGTTTTCTTTCTAAAAACAGGGATAAGACTTAGAAGATCTGGATTTTGGTCACTTTGATGGACTTTGTACAGTCCATATTGGAGGTGTCATGTCTATGTGTGTTACTGGAAAAATAATTAAACTCTTACTATCAAACCCATCCATTTGAGGTAAGAACTATATGCCAGAATATACAACAAAAGGAAAACTGAGCCACAAAAAAGTTTTAGTCACATCATCTTGATACCAGACCAAATAAAGCAATAGACCCAGGAGCATCTTGGTGCAGCTTTAGTGAATTCCCATTTGACACGATATTGTGGAAAAAAGTTGATGAACTCTTCTAGGACAGGGTAAGAGAAGAACATAATGTTATCCCCTCAGCACTGCTGAGGCCACACCTCAAGTCCTGTGTCCGGTTCTGGGCCCCTCAGTTCAGGAAGGACATTTTGGTGCTTGAGTGAGTCCAGAGAAGAGGAATGGAACTGATGAAGGGTCTGGAGCATAAGTCCTGTGAGGAGCAGCTGAAGGACCTGGGGTTGTTTAGCCTGGAGAAATTGAGGCTCAGGGGAGACAATGTTGTTCTCTACAACTGCCTGAAAGGAGGCTGTAGCCAGGTGGGGTTCAATGTCTTCTTCCAGGCAACCAGCGACAAGACAAGAGGACTCAGTCCTAAGCTGTGTCAGGGAGGTTTATGTTGGACATCAGGAAGAAATTCTTCACACAGAGGGTGATTAGATATTGGAGTGGTCTGCCCAAGTAGCAGATGGCATCACCAGACATAGTGCCATGGCTTAGTTGATATGGTGGTGTTCAGCCATAGGTGGGACTCAATGATCTCAGAGGTCTTTTCCAACCTAGTTGATTCTCTGTTTCTGTGATACGGGATGCATCAGTCTCAGCTTGAGTCTGTCACCTGTGTTGACATATAGATAGCCTGAGGCTGCTCAGAACCACAATTAATACTAGCTTGAACAGGTTTGTTACTGGGGAAAATGAAAACCAGAAGAGAAAGGAAGCAGGAATGCATGTACTGAGGAAACTCAGGCTGTTCTTTGAAAAAGAGGATGAACATGAAATGTTCAGACTAATCTGAGTCTGTACTGGAAAGATTTTTTAATTATACCTGAGCTTATCATATTTTGTCCACCAGAAGAGTAACTACTCTAGCATAGGTATAGTAAATCCTTTGTGATAAAGTAAGAAGCCAGTTATAAAGCAGAACCATAAAAGCAAGAAGATGAATATTGAGGTTTCAGTGCATCAGACATATTATAGTTCCAGTTGTTTCTTAGGCATTACTTGATGCGCTTCTTGGTTAAGAGAGTCAAGGACCAAACCATTACCATTCTTGAAAGCACTGTCATTCAAAAAGAGAATGCCAGCCTGGGTTGCTATTCCTCCAGTTCTACCAAAGATAATTGCATGTCCAGGAGCATCAACACTTTTCCAGAAATATTTTGCAGGAATGTTCCCTTTCCCTTTGTCCCCTAAATTATTTGACCCCCCATTTTCTTGAGATCTTGGTTACTAGAAAAATACAAACAAAGTATTGTTTAAACTTTTTAGGAAGGGTTTGTCTTTTGATATCCAAAGATTCTTGGACATGTTCATTTTTTATGCTAGGTTTGTCTTCCTACTTGAAGCTCTGTTAAATTACCATATCTTTTTCTTCCCAGTGTGATTTGCATTTATTATTCTTAAAATATCATTAAAAATAACCAGCATAACTTTGTGATAGTTTTATAATACCTGATCCCCTGCTGTCCTTTTAATGAAGATTGCAGAGGACCACTGATGTCTGATGTACTATTTGGAGTGGTGCCTTTTAAACTCTTTTCCAAGGTTACTTCCCCAATCACCTGTTGTCAGATTCAAAGGTTCAAGCTGCCACAGCCAAGTGGCTATTTAATCGTACAGTGACTGACAGGCAAAATAATTACTGAAAGAAAACAGAGATTCATTAGGGAACATGCAGGAAATTTTCTTTATGGATTCACCTCACAAACCCATTGGAGCTGTTGCTACAATAGATTCTCCTGCACCATTTAACAAGAAAAGACTAAAATTTAGGCTAAAATGAGTCTGAAACTGCATCAGGATACAGTAGCACAGAACAATAACAGATGTGTCTTTGCAGCTCTCCCTGTTCACACGTGACTTGAGAAATGGCAAATTTCAGAGAGATGCTCAAAATGGTCTGCATTTCATGTAGCCACAGGGTGTGATTTTTTTTTTTTTTTTCCCTTTGAAAGTCTAGAAAGGTCTCTCAAAGCATCCTTGTATTATGGCTATAGACCTGAAATGTGAAAATGCCATCATTTTCACATTTGGCTTAAGTGCTGTTATTCACTTTTTACACAGTATCGCTAATAGCTGAATTCAGTTGAACTACAAATAATGGGGTTATACACATTCCCTTCTATTCACTTTGCCCAAAGACTGCAAGTAGACAACAATTTCACTTAATATGAGAGAGTTGCCCTTTGACAGGCAATTGTGTGCGATAAGCTCAGTCGCTGTTCCAGCTTTCAACTGTCTCATATTTTTCAGTATAATAGATTAACAAGAACCATATTTTGACATCCTGAACCACTCTTCATCTAAATACCACGGAGCAGCAGTTTCACTTTTTAAGTACAGGTGATTTCAGATAAAATATCACTGCAGAATTTTGCCATTTTTTCCTGAAAATTCTAATAGACTAAATTCCAGAGCAATCCAAAATAGCAACAAGACAGTAAAGAAACAATGACACATGCATTCTAATAAAAAACTAAGTAGTATTAATGCTGAAACTGCTTTTCTACTGTTGTCTGCACCTAGTCTACAGGCAATCAGCATTCCTAGTTCTCCGTCTCCCTCATTTCTATGAATCCTTTTATTCACATTTCCTGCAGCAGTTTACATCTTTGTGTTCTCTCCTCCTCACACAGGCAGAGAGATCTTTCAGAAATAAATATTTTTGAATATTTAACAAATGTTAAAGCCATCAGATTGACATGGGACCCCATGAAGAGTCACAGTAAAAAAGCGAGGAAAAAAAATTCATTTTGGGGGGCAGCTCTTCATTTGTGATTTTATAGTTTCTTTCCAGAAGTAACATCATGCCTTTCTATCCCCCTCTTTACACATCATCAGTCTCCTTGTGAAGTAATTCTCCTTTTTTTTTTCCCATTTATCCAAGATATGTCTCAATACTTTTTCTAAAAGTTACTAACCTTATCTCTATGTGAAAGCTATTAATTTTTATTTTTTAGAAGGATGTCTCTAGCTGGAAAGCACTGAAATGTGAATTTAATGGTCTTAAAATCCATATGGCATATTAGAGAACATCATATTTATTGTATTACAAATCTTTGAAACTAGAAGACTGCTTTTGTTTTACTCAGAACATGATTTCCTGAGCTTATTATTGCTTCTTTCTCTTGATTTGATTATTCATCAAGTATTTCTAATCAGTATAAATTTCATCAGATTTTCTTCCCATGTTACCTGGTATTTCTTCTTTTCAGTCTCCCTCTTCATCCCCTACCTCTTGTTCTCCATCTGTAATAGCATCCCACCATTCTTCACAAGACCATTTTCTGTCTTCTAAATATTGTCCATTTTGGGGGTTGGTTCATTTCTTTCATTGTTTACAGTAAGCTTCTCATTTTTTACTGCAAAGCTATTTTGGCATTCTAGACACCTGTTCTCTGAGAAGCTCGGTTTTTGAAATGTTGATTCGGCACAGGCAGTATTTGGAGGTACTGACAAACACTTTAATTCAGGAGAGACTCAAAAGTTGAACTGCTGAAGACTAAAGATCTGATGCTCAGCAGGATATCTCACTGGATGTCTGCTAAAGTGAGCTTTGGAAGAAGCTCTACCAGTGATTTGCCTCCAGCAGGACTTTGTCTCACTAATGAAAACTTTAAACCTTCCAGTTCAGCCAGTTGTATCTCCCTGTACACTTATCTGGCCCACACTTCTAAGTTTGTCTAATTTGTAAAGGTCTAAGTTACTGACTCTGTCATGTAAAATGCTACCATTAAGGTTTTGGATTTCAAATTTTGCATCATTTTTATGGAACAAATGATATCAGATATATATAAAGAGAGGACGAGTTTCCTCTAAATTTGACTAAAT
This sequence comes from Monarcha castaneiventris obscurior, assembly GCA_026261815.1. Lineage (NCBI taxonomy): Eukaryota > Metazoa > Chordata > Aves > Passeriformes > Monarchidae > Monarcha > Monarcha castaneiventris. The sequence continues at coordinate 11,859,239 of JAMPIT010000624.1, read as the reverse complement.
TTTCCTCACTTGACACATTTTTTTATATGATACATGTAAGTTTTCTCTTGAACTATGATTTAAACAGAAGTGGCAACAAAAGTAGGTCTAGGCATGATGCAGCAGTCTGATCAGTCAGGATGTGATGGAGTTATTTAACCTTCAGAACACAGATAAAAACAGATTCAAAGTGCCTGTGTGACCAGTGACAGCAATTGGAAAGTCAATACATAGACTTGAAGCAATGTTTTTCACAACACAAGAAATAGACAGGACATTTAAACATTTAAAGATATGTATTAAATTTAAAATAAAATCTATCAGCTAAACTAGGTCAATAGTTGTAGTGGCATATAAATTTCTTAGTTTTCAGAAGGTTTGCTCTATCCAAGAACAAATTGTATGTCATTTAGTAAGAACCATCTAATGATCTTTGTTCTATGCTGAAATGCAAACACATTTCTCCAACTGATCTTTGTTTTTAACATCTGGCCTCATTTGTTACTAGGTTTTGAACAAATCAGTCGCTGTGTGGCCCATGTGATTCTCTGACCCCTTGATTAGACAAATATGAAGAAGTATCATGCTTAAGAAAACTCAAGCACTTATGAACTTAAAATTGTCTATTTTCTATTGGTTTACTCTCACAATTTATACCCAGTTGCAAGCAGAATAAGCTGTGTTACTTCTTCATAAACAAATTTCAGCAGAAGTTTAGATCTTCTTAAAATGCTGTCAAATATTTTTAAAGCAAATGGTGAACCTGTCAGTTAAGCACACCAAGGAATCCTTTGTACTGCCAGAAATGTACTTGACTATATGAATAATAGATGTAACTAAAGTATTCAATATGCAGAAAAATTGTCACAAATTCAGATTATTGCAGCTGCAACTTTCTATAGACATTTGCATTATATAACTAAATAATGACAATATCCAAATTTGGCTCTTCGCTGGAAGCACAGGAAAATTTAAAAATGCTCTGGATATCACAGTAAATGAAGGCACAAAGCATTCATGTGTTAAAGGTCCACCCTTCTCTGTATGGAATTCTCAGGAATTATTCTATTTTCTCATTTTGAGTGTAGAGGCTTAGACTTTGCCAGGGATTAGAGTTTCTAAGGAATTAAAACTGATCAAACGTATAATGGAGGTCTCATGTGATCTAAATGAAAATAATATACTAGAAGAACTCAGTGATGTGTTTGATTAAATTGGTCGCATTAAGGACACACTTCACATTTGTTTAAACCCTGAGGTAACCCCATTTATTACTCTAGCTGGGAAAACTGTTGTTAGTGAGAGAATGTGCTCAGCAGAAACTGTAAAGCAAGCTGAATTTGTAAGTTATTAAGTCAGCTAGCGAACCACCTGGCTGGCTGCAGTCAAAGGTGGCTGGGTAGGAAAGAGGAAGAGATTGCCTGACAGTATGCCAAGAAACAAATGAAATTTGGTAATGACGCAGTGAGAACACATTCGCATACTGACTGTGGAAGAAAGAAGTAAAACACTGGCAATAAAATCTCAATCTTCTAAATGCATACATTTTGGCCAGTATGTATTCCCAGAAAAAAATAACTTTCACGTAATACATCCTTTAATAAATTCTCCTCTCTGTAGTTACCTTGAATCCAGCAGGATTGTTTCATAAGCACTTTCAAGAAGATGGAAAGAAACCGAAGGCAGACAAAAAGCCAAGCTTGAACAGCTGAAAAAGGAAACCACATCAGTCTAAGAATACAATCCCCAAGCCCCTTGCCCAGCTTGTATCAGTTTTTTAAGAACTTTAGTTTGCAGTGACAAATTTTCAGAGGTTTTAACTGATACATTGCTTCATCTATTCGTACCAGTCAGTGACTATAACATAGTTTGGGAGCAGGGACAGGAACAGTGACAATCATGTAACCATTTGTGTACAGAATTATTTCTTTGCTTTTTTCTTCACTGCCGCCACATTCCCCAGCTCACTGTCCTACTGGGGTGTAGGTCACATATCAGTAGTCTGTTCAAGTTTGGTGTATTCATACCAGGATCACAAAAGAGGACTGGGGTGCTGCTACCCCTTTTTCCTACACTAAGAAAGAAAAGCATGTCTTTTACCTACATTTGAAGTTAGCTTTTCAAGTTAGTGTGATGACAGTAACCCTAAGAAAGATAACCGTAGGACTTCACTGAAAAAAAAGCAAACCCAGACAAAAGGCAGAGAGGAGGGCACCATGTCCTGGGGGGCATCAGGCACAGCATCGCCAGCCGGGCAAGGGAGAGGATTGTCCTGCTCTGCTCTGCACTGGGGCAGCCTCACCTCAAGTCCTGGGGGCAGTTTTGGGTCACTGGAATATAAGAATCACATTAAGCTCTTAGAGAGTGTCCAAAGGAAGCCAAGAGGATGGAGAAGGCTCTGGAGGGGAAGCCTCAGCCTTATGAGGGGTGGCTGAGGTCACTTTTTTTTTATCAGAAGAGGAGATTGAGGGGAGAGCTCACTGAGGTCTTCAACATCCTAAGGGAAAGCAGAGGGGCAGGTACTGATTTCTTCACTCTCAGGACTAGTCATAGGACTTGAGGAAATGGAATGAAGCTGAGTAAGGGGAGGTTTAGGTTGGGTATTAGGAAAAGGTTTTACACCTAGAGGGTGGTTGAGCACAGGAACAGGCTCCCCAGGGAAGTGATCACAGCACCTGAGCACGGCCAGGACTTCAACTCAGTGATCTTGATGGGTCCCTTCCAGCTCAGCATATTCTATTATTCTGTGAAACAAAACCCCTAAGCCCACAAAACCAAAACCAAACAACCAACTAACACAAACAAACAACAAGCACAACCCCCCAAAAAATCCCAAACAAAAAGACCTCAGCTCCCTACATCATCAGGTAATTTTGATTTTGGTCTCCACCTGGCTCACAGAATGTTTTTAAAAATTTGCACTCCATTTGGTATGTTAGTGCAGGCTAAACATTTTTCACAGGTGAAGCAGCATGGCAATCCACCTATGATAAGAAATAAAACCTGAGAGAAATAGTTTTCTAAAGTCTCCTCTGTAACTTGAGAGAGATCTTGTTTGAAAGATCTTGGGTGATACCAGCGCAAAATTAAAAGCAATCAGTAAGTGTTTATGTGGTAAGGAACATGAGGAAAAATTATTTTAAAGGTACTTCTGTTTGTAGTTAACTCATTGCAGGACAGAAGATGTGATCTGAGAACAGTTTGCATGAAATTCCCTGCAGAACTCTGGGTTAGAGTTGGAGTCAGCTCTCCATCCATCTATGTGGCACAAGGAGAAGTGCTAGAAATCCCAGACATCAATATATTTAGCACTAAAGAGAGCTAAATAGAGCACTAAAGTTGGTGAGCAATTTTTTTTTTTTAAGATGTGACTTAGAACATAAGACAATCTTAAACTTTCTGTGTAGAATTACTCAGATTCATGATTTTCTGTAGCTTCTTGATCCATGGGTTGGCACTTCGTGAACTCTTTTAAGACATTCATATTCCCCATGGTAAGGTACAGTATAAAATATGTTCAGTGTGGTCCACAGGAAATGGGCAGTCACTGATCAAAGTGTTCATGTGTAATTAGGTTACCTGAGATGCACCGAGGATAAGAACAGGACTGTGTGAGGTTTGGTGCAGTACAGAGGGAGGGCAGCTACAGTTATCAGCCATGCTGTGCCCTGTAGAAATACTCTGCTGACACTGGCAACAATGAAGCTGTGTTAGCACACTCTTGTGTTAATAAACTCCAGTAATAAATCATATGAGAAATACATGAGGCCAAAAAAAACATAAAACAAGTGTTGTGGTTTGACACTAGCCAAATGCCAGGCATCCATGACAGCCACTCACTTGCCCTCCCCTGCTACAGCTGGGCAGAGGAGAGGAAAAAAAAATAAATGAAGGGCTCGTTAGTTGACGTAAGGACTGGAAGAAAACACTCCAAGGGAGAAACAGGCTCAATTTAGAAGTACAAAATGAATTTATTACTAACAAAGTCACAGGAGGATAATAAAAAGTAAAATAAGCCCTTAAAAACATTTTTTTCCCCCCAGCCCCTCCTTCCTTCTCACTGACAGTACAGGGAGACAGAGCAAGGGGATTTTCGTCAGCTCATCACCGAGATTCTTTTCTGCTCAGGGAGAGGAGTCTTCCCCTGTGAGACCATGGGGTCCCTCCCATGGGACACAGTTCTCCATGAACTTCTCCAGCATGGTTCCACTAGCAAGCAGCAGCCCTCCCAAAACTGCTGCAGTGTGACTTCTCCCACAGGCACACAGTCCTCCCAAAACTGCTGTGGCATGGGTCACTCTTCCATGGAGTGCAGTCCTCCAAGGACAGACTGCTCCAGCCTGGAAGCAGGGCCCTCTCTCCACTGGGTCTTCCACTGGATCACAGGCTCCACCAGGCATCCGCCCGCTCCGGCACGGACACTTCACCACCCACTGGCTGTGGGTGGATCTCTGCATCAACCATGGATCCATGGGCTGCGGGTGGATCTCTGCATCCCACATGGACCCATGGGTTGCAGGTCATAGCTGCTTCACCATGGTCTTCAATCACGGCCCGCAGAGGCATCTCAGCTCCAGTGCCTGCAGCACCTCCTCCCCCACCTTCTGCACTGACCTTGGTGTCACCATGTTGTTTTCCCTCACATGTTCTCACCTCCCCCTCTTCTCTGGCTAGAAAAAAACTGTGCCCCACTTTGTTTTGATTTTCTTCTTGGGTACCTTATCACAGAGGCATTACCAACGTCTCTCATTGGCCCAGCCTTGGCCAGCAGCGTGTCCATCTTCAGAGCCATCAGAGATTGGCTCTGCTGGACATGGTGGAAGCTTCTAGCAGCTTCTCACAAAAACCACCTCTGTGGGCCCCCTGGTACCAAAGACTAGGCCAACAAGTAACAAAACCAACACAACAAACACGGAATTTCGTGTTAGCTCCAGGGTCTTAAGATATTCAAGCATTACAAATTTGTTCTACTGGCCTTTTGCAGTCACTGCAAGAACTGTCCACTTAATTCTGAAATCTTTGAGGTCTCTGAGAATCAGAGCCTACCCCAGATAATTTCAACTCAAGCTAAACTAAATTTTCAGGAACATAACTTGTCTTAGGAACAAAAGTTTGCTGCAAAATGAGAAAGGAAAGATTTTCATGGGACAGATTTCAGACAGATTATATTACAATTCAACTAAACATGGCTGAGACAGATACCAAACAGAATATGCAACCTAGTTCCTTGTTCAGTCCAGACTTCAGGAGAGCTGATTTCATTCCTTTCTTGAGACTTTTTTATGCTTTAAGGAAAATATTTTGAGTCATTCATGATCTCAGAAATGTATTTCTCTTTTTGCTCATCTCCACCTGTTTGGATACTGGACAGGGTCTGACTTGACAACGTGTCAACTAAACTCATTTCCTCTTCATCTAGCAAACCCAAATACTGTATTTCGTGAATAGCTCAACCTGCTCTTGAATGCCGCCTTCTACTAAAATCCCTATGAATCCTTTTCTTTGTTTACATGAATCTTCTGCATTTACCACATTATAATAAGTAGAAAATATGACATATATTGTGGTTGATTGAAGGAAATAGGCAGAATGTGAACAGGTTCTCATGAAAAACCTGAGGAAAAATACCCACTGTAAACTCTAATATTACATGGGGAGTTAATGCACAATAATTAAGATGTTCATTTATACACAAAACACTCATCTACTTAAATATCAGTCCACCTCTGCTGAATGGAAAACCCATTTGTTTCAATAAAAGCAAAGAAAAAAAGTCAGGGGAGCATAACAAACAGGAAAAAAACAAAGGAAAAAAGAATACCAGAACACATGTTATAATGACTCAGCCAATTCAAACCAATTATATCTGGAAAAAGTTTGTGCAAAGTTCTCCTAAACTACATTTTCTCTGACAAATTACACATTACAATTTTTGGCCTTCTATTGTTCAGGCTATTGCCTTTCCAAAAGATTCCCCTCCTAAGATAATTAGGAAAGGCCAAAGATTTACTTTAGCTTCTGTATGTTTGCAAATAAAATTTACCTCATGCAGAGACTAAGAATTTGGCTGGAAAATTGGAAGCTTCAGACTGCTTGAATAATTAAAGAGAAAGAATTATACTATAAATTTTTCCCAGCTCGTGTTAGTTGCTTGAAACAAGGAGAAGAGAACAAACATAAAGTAATAATTTGCAGGGCAGAGGAGAGTTTTTATTTCTCTGCGAGCTCTTGAGCTAAAGAACAAAAGCTGGTTCGTTTTAATCAGAAGACAATTCAGTTCTAATGCCAAAATCTTGATAGGGCCTTCATTACAGTGACTGCCTCACATATGTGGCCTTAATTTGCCTTCATAACCACGCACAAACAAAGGTATGATTCAAAATCCATGTTATAAAGTTTGTTACTCAATTACAATTAACTCAGGGTGTATTGGTTTGAAAACAAACCAGAGAGAGATCGCAAGTCAGGGTTAAAACTTAATAGAAAAAAATTTAAAAATAAGTGAAATAATACAAGGAAAAAGCACTGACAAAGTCAGATACAACCTGACACCCTGTTAGGGTAGTGGTAGCAGTCCAGATGAAGTAGCTCAGTTAAAGCAGTGATCCTATGGAAGGGCTGGTCTCCAGCTGAAGGTCCAGGGGTAGCTCTTGTCCTCTGGAAACCCAGTAGACAGAGCTCCCTTAGGCAGCTCCAAGGCCAGGTTATATCCAGGTGGGAATGCTTGGCTCCTCCCTCCTGGGCAGAGCATCTCACAATAGGATGAGATAAGTCCATGAGTCATGCAGTGGTTTCTTGCTGGCCCATTGTGTGTTATCAGGGGTGGGTCATAGCAGGAGATAACGGCTAATGGCCCACAGCTGGTGGGAATAGAATACATCTGTATTGGAACCTAGGACACAGGGCTACGAGAAAGGTATCTGAATTTGACTCAGTAGCATTCCAAATCATAAAATTTTTAAAAACAAGGCAGACAATTATCAGATTCTTGTAAAATGAGTTATATGTGCAACAAGAAAAGCAGCCTTTAAATAAAAAGGATACCAACTAAATTTTTTTCTGTTGATCAGAAAAGCATTATAAAAGGTAATATTGAAGAAAGGCGCACAGCTTCTGAAACTTTAGATGCTACAGAGATCAGTAAGATAATATTTGTTTCATTCATATTTGGAATACATTAAACTTAAAACTTACTTCAGTATGCTTGTAAAGATAGGCAAAGTTTTTTCTTTCCTTAAAGATACTAAACACGTTGTTAAACTAGCTGCTTCCTTAATTAGTATTTCAATTAATTCATGTCCAGACATCATTGCCTTCTTCATCAGATATTCAAAACTCAAGGTCCAAAGCATCTAAGATAAACTTTTTTTTCAAATGTCTTTGAACTTTTGTATTATATGATATAAAAAAAAAATACTTGTGTGAAGGTTTATAATACAGATGTGGTGGTGTTGTGGTGAGTTTAAATTTAAACAAAATGCTTATTTCCCACTGATAGCAAGCTTGGAAAAATCAACCAGCAATAAGAAAAGCTTTGAAATCTCAATCTTTCTTTTGATCTTTTCTTGTTTCTCAGCTCCATCATAAAAGATCTGAAGACAAATTACACTTTCTCCTGCAGGTAGAGAACGCTATTTTCTTCTACTATTGGCCTCAGCATGTCCTAAGCTATAGTCTTGTTTCTGCTGTGTAACTGAACGGCTTCATAAATTACAATTTAGGTACAATTCAACTGATGATACAAGTACTAGAAGAAATAGGACTTAACTAAATCCTTTCTGAATGGGAGTTACCAGCAATAAAAAAGCAGGGATGGGGAAAAAATGTCCTTTTTTTTTTTTCCTCAGCAAAGGTAGACATAACTTCTAATACAAACCTGAACAGTTGAGTATGAAGAATAAAAACACCTACCATATCATGGCTATCCACACGTATAGATTCAACTGGATAAATCTGCATGCTGTATCTTTTTAGAAACATAATTATTTTCCATTTAATAATAGATGTAATATTTTTATTTACATTCCTCCTTCTTTCTTCAAAAGACACAGAGTAATTAATTAGGAGATGGAACATTTTGTTTAATTTTTTAAAAAAATAATTAATAACTAATCTGTTGAACTATCTTGTTAAAAACAGATTGTTCCAAGTCTAATATTATAATTACAAACCAACATTTCAGTGTATATTCGGAGAGATAATTTCCATTGCTTAGCTCCTCTCGTTTTTGGCAAAAAATGTCACAACACAAATGAGTCTGCTGAAAACAGACTTTAATCCTGAAAGTGTAATAAGGGATGCCTAGATTTTTGTTTCATTGCATCTCAGTGTTAGAACCAAAACATTTATATTTTGATTTTGGTAATGAGCACTGGTAAGAGCAGCAAGTCACACTTTTATTCTGTCCACATAGTGAGAGGTCCAGATATGTGAATCTAATCTTCCATGTTTTCTTGACTCAAAGCCAAGACAGCTATTTTCAGCAATTCTATAGCCACACAGCAGAAAAGGAGGGAAAGGGTAAGAGCCACAGTAGGGAAACAATCCATTTCCCCAGCTGGAACTGCGGAGATATAGTGCCCTGGTAATTCACCTAAGCAGTTTCTAGACTGAATCTGGCCATTGTTCAGAAAGCTACAACTAGATTTATGAAAGCAGAATTCAGTTTGAGACTAATATAGGAAAACATAGGAGTGGGGTTGAGTTGAAGTTTAAGATACATAAATTTGTGCTAGGTGCCTACATTCCATTAGATTCAATAAAGATTGGGGTCGTGATTTGATTGAATATATGGGTGTGCTCAGGGCAGTTTGAGATTATAAGAGATGTTCAGGACAGCCAGATGTGGGTGGCAGAAATGAGGCCCTTTTTGGAGCAGTGGTCACAGGTCAGATGCCCTAATGGAGGAGCAATGAAGTGGCCTTGAATGGCACCAGATGTTGAGGTTTAGGCAAGAGAATCCCACCCACAGTCTGCACAGCAAAGGGAGGCACAGCCAGCTCCCTTTATCTCTTCCTCTCTTGAACTTTCCCTTCTCCCTCTCAACTTCTTTCCCTTTCTGTCCCAGAGGAGCCGAGTGCTTTCAGACATGGCAGTACGCATTCATTGTTGAACCTCACTTGTGTTCTCTAATGAGTCAAAGGTGAGAAAAATCAAGCAGTTACGTTAGTCTGTGACCCATGGAGGAGTCATGCAATATCCTACCACCCAAGGTGTGTCTGCAGTATCTGATTTTTGCAGGACAACTACCTGAATGATGTAGGTTGATTTTGACTGGCTGCCAAATACCCACACAGCTGCTCTATCACTCCGCTTTTCAAAAGGATAGGAGGAGAAAACAAGCTAGGAAAGCTCCCTTACCAGTTACTGTCATGCTGAAAATAGCCTTGACTTGGGGAAAATTAATTAAATTTATTGTCAATTAAAAAAATTACAGTGGAGTGGGATGGTGAAAAACAAAGAAAAAAACCCTCTAAACCACCTCACTCCCACCCTCCTTCTCAGGCTTAGCATCATTCCTCCATTCTCAACTCTTCTTCAGGATTCATCATTTTTAGTCCTGTCACAATTTATTACTTTAGCTGGCAATTTGAAAGATTCTCAATATGTCATTGAGAGAAGCAAACACTGTACGCAGTTTAAACATTCTGGGCTCTTGAGTGCCTGAGAGTGATTGCACAGACAAACATAAATAGTTCTTGAATAGTGAAATTTCAGCAGTCTAGAAGAGAATAAAAATTTTATTTTCTCTCATGTAATAGTCCGTATTCCAAAATTATGGCATTCCTTGCAGAATGAAATATATTCCTGGGTGTTTAGAGCCTACATTGATCCAGGATTCTTCAGTGAGTGTCAGTAATTCAGCCAAAGTCTTGGCCACTTCAGCTGTCCTTTGGATGCCTGATTTAGCTTGCAGATACACAAAACTGTTCATCGATTTGTAAAAAAAGAACAGTATCTGATTTACTTTGTATAAAAATTTCTTCATGCAGTGCTTTTGGGCAGAAAATATAATTTCCTCTCCCCATCTCTTAAAATGTTTTTTCTCAAGCTACCCTCCTTCTGGGCATTTTTACACTCTGTGTGTGCAACACCTGAAGATAATGATCTTTTCCAGGGGAAGACAAACAGGTCAATGGACCTTCAATTAAACCATATCATCTTAAAAACATATAAAGGCTTTGTTTTTTTCAAATCTTTCTTGTGCCCATCTGATGGTGTCTCACAGCTAGAAGATTTCATCTACTCCTCCTGATTCTTCCTCACCTGAGGTTATAATCTTGTTTTTTGATATGATAAAAATTTTCACAGCAACAAATTCTGATGCCAAAGGCACATAATGATTTAGGTTAGAGAAAAAGTATCAGAAACAGTTGAATTTAAAAATTGAAAGAGAGAACTTGCTTACATATAAATACCTCACTGATAAAAATGTATAAACAAAAGGTTTCTACCTTAACCTAAAATGGGATATACTACTCCAAACTACCTTTCAGCATCAATGAGCTTTTCAGCTTACACACCAATCAAAAGTTACTGTTCCATTTTTCACAAGTAAATATTTGTAGGAATTTAAATTCTCCTGAGAATTAATGTATTTTTAATAATGTTAATTAAAACTTTCCACAAATGTTGTTGAAACTAAAAGCATAGTTACATATAACAAATAACAAGAGTAACTTATACGCCGGTGGCCACAGAAAATTTTAATCTTTTACACTTACACTGTACATACATTTTCAAGTATGGGAAACACTTTGGTATGTGTGCCTATGGAACTCTTAACACTGTACCATACTGTGGTGGCCCGGGGACTTACATTGTGCTGGGGTGGCCAGAGGGTCTCCCCCCCTGAGGTGGACTGCTCCTTGGGATGGCCGGTCCCGGTTTGGATTCCGCGGGTGTCTGTCAGCCTGGTCACTCCTCCAAAGCTTTCCCATTGGTTCCCGCTCCCTGATCCCACCTTTCCCCTGGCCTGAGCCAGCCATGTTCCCTTGTATTTGCCTCTACACCTTTTGACAGGAAGCACGCAATAAAATGCTCTTGCCGGAATGGCATGCAAATACCCTTCCTGCCTCCTTGTCACTGACTAAATACTTATTTAAAAAAGTATTACCATACATTTATAGTACAGTTTCACTACAGTAACTACAGATTTCAGGCGGGTTTTCCAGGTGTAACACCTGACAACACAGAACTCTCTCTTAAGTGGTTCTGAAATACCACAAAATTAGGTGTTTTCACATCACAAGAAACAAAAATACACTCATTTAAAACACTAGAAAATATAGTCATGGTTGTGTTTGTCCTGGATACCAAATCATATTGGAATTTACAGGAATGAAAGAACTGGTTGGATTTTTGCAGCTACTGTTTTAATGGAATAACAACCAAGTTTCTATTGTAATCTGACACAAAAGCTCTGCTTAATCAATGACCAATTCAAGCACAGCTGCTTATCAAACTGGAATAATAAATGATATGGTGGTTTTATATTCAGTGCCTAAGAAGTGATTCAGGAGGCAATTCTTTGCTTATCAAAACACTCACCACATTATACAAAATATTGATTGACTCTCTGAACTAAATTAAGGAATGGCTGAATCAATCAGGATGATACACAAGTATCCTTTCTAGTAAAGAAGGCATGCTGAGCATCAAAAAACAAAAACTTCTGGCATCTAATTAGTGTGGGGCGAGATTATGTCACAAGGCAGAACATCTGGGGTAGTATTTTTGCTATTTTCACAGTCATCAGAGCCTTTTTGTGTCACTCGGAGTGATCAACACCTGATGAGAGGCACCCCTCCTAAAGGATATCAAGGACATCCCTTCAATTCTCCTTCCCGCATTCAGGACTTCCAAAATGGATGCTACTGTTCCAAGAAGAACTGCATCACTCAGATGTTAAGGTGCACCAGATAATCTCTCTGAGTTACCCTGTCACTCTGCCAATGAGTACAGAGAAGATTCCAGGGAAAGAGTGTACCCAGGGGGGAGCCCTTCTTGCAAGTTTCCACCAGTCCCTGTTCCAAGCTGGCAAAGCTGGGAATACCAGCTCAGTGAGGGAGTGTCAGGACATGTCTGTATCATTGTACTGAGTTTCACGTTTAATGAAAATTCTTGAATTTTGTGAACTATTGAGTGGAGGGAAAATGTAATAATAATGAATTGCAAGCACTTACTCAATTGACAATGGCAGCTTAGTTTCAATTATTTATAACACTTCATAATGTGCTTATAAATGTTCTGTAGTAGCATGTCTTGAAAATGTAATGAAGTCTTGGTAAAATAAAACCTCATTATAGCATTCAGCTATTAATTCTGTGTTGACAACAGGAAAACATAATCTGTTTTTAGGAGCAATGTGTTTCTCATATCTCTTCCATGGTATTTGTCTGCTTCAATTCTTTATCAGCATTGTTTCTGACTTTTCTGAGTTTTAAGTGTATTATATTTCCCTTATTCCAAAGGAAATTTGCACCTTCTTTTTGCTGTGCCTATCAAAATCTCTTGAGCTGAAGATGAAAAAGAATTTGTAACACTTTAAAATTAACTTCCTCTGTCCCTTCTTTATGCCTGCTATGTTTGCCAGTTCCAGTAAACTTTTTTTGAACTTATCAATGAAAGAAAAAAATAGCATAGATACAAATAGTTACACATAGGAGCGTGGAGTTAGAATTAACTTTGTATAGGCATCACAAATCTAATTTTGTATTAGATTTCAAATTTCTAATTTCAAATGCATTTCGAACACATTATGCCAGCAGTCGTTCGGTTTGAATGTTCAATTCAGGATTTATGGTGGGCTGCCCTGCCTCAGGGCACTGTCTTGATTTTCTAACTATTTGCTGGGTGCCTGGATATAATCTTGGAAGAATTGTATAATCAGTAAGAAAAAGAAGCTCTTTAGTGTGCCACCCTGAGAAATTTAAATGCAAACATGGAGCAGCTAAATTCAGAAAATAGTGAGGATTAAACAGAGAGGGTTCTGATTTCCTTTAGCACAGCTTACATTCTTTTTTCCATCAAGATCCATGACCTGAGGGTAATTACCTATAGCTATTTCTTGGAGGACAAGGTCAGACGTCATTTAATTCTTTAAAGCAAGCAAACACAAGAGGTGAGACAATGCCTAGACTTTCATGATACTGAAAGTCTGTTCACAGTGAACTACAGTAATACTTTATCAGTTGGCTATACTGTCATCAGTTTGTAGGAAATACTATCTGATGTTATGAAGTCCTGCAAGAAGAATATTCAGCACCTTTCACCATATAAGACCATTTTGTCAACCTCTTATTCTCTCATATGGGCATAAAAGTATTCCCTATCAATACCACTGAATGGTTATGCTATTAGTAGGACAGCAAAGAGTGAAAACTCACATTCTGTTGAGAATGCCTGTTGTACAACCAATACAAAAGGCTGCATAGAAAGGTATATAGAATAGTCAGACTCCTCAGTAGGTGAAGGGACATCCTGTTCCTTTGAACCATGACAATGCACTTCAGCCAAATCTCATGCCCATTATTTTTTCTATCTGCCCATTGTGCACTTTCTTATTACTCTGCCATCTATGAATAATAAAAGCAGTAAGGCTACATAAGGCTTTTTTGCCTCTTTTCTCTGAGTACAAGAGGCTAGTCTCAAATATTAAGAGTGAGAAAGTGAGATGTAGATTAGAACCTTGGTATAACACAGAAACATGTTTAAAAAGTCATTTTGTATAGGTAAAGCTTTTTTGTGTGTAAATGCTACCTTTTGTGCCCTGTTATTAATAATAATGTTGTTTATATCTTCCCAGTAACAAATGAAGAAGTTTTTGTCCACTTGAGAAATTGTAATATAACTATAGATTCTGTGTGCTTCAAAATAATGTATAATCAGTCAATTCTTAAATTATTTAGTAAATTCAAAAAGATAGATCAGATGTTTGATGATACTGGAAGCTCAGCAGTGGGTAAAATTGATTGAATGCACTTTGAGCATGAATAAAAGAGTTTATGATTTATTGACACTTTGTAGATTAATCTGAGGCCTCATTAAGCAATGAAGCAGAATAGTAAACCTGATTTGAAGGAATGTTAAAAATGGTCCTTCAGCAAGGAAAACGAATTAGATCCCACTTTTTCACCTTAGGTATTTTTGGCAACTTTCAGTGATCTTGAAAAGTAACATCTGTAAGCAATCACCTTTCAGTGATCTTGAAAGGTAACACCAGGGGAAAACCCAATGTTCTTTTGGCCAGATTTTCTAACAATTCTGTTATTTCCAGATACAAAGAAAGCATTGAAAAAAAGATAAAACAAATAAAAAATAAAGACAAAATAGATCTGATTTAGAAGCATATGCTCTTAATTTTAGAAAAATAATTACAAATTCATTCACTTATGGCCAAATTTAGTATCTCAGATTTACCAGTCCAGTTTTCCTTGATATGTGATTGTTCTGAATTTTGTTAGGTGATTTGAGTGTGATATGTAATACTGATTTCTTGATATTTGCTATCTGGATCTGAATTTTGTAACTTGAGGATTTGTTTCTCTCACATTAAGTCACAGGTCTGTTTTGCTTTCAGTGGACAATAAAGAGAAGGAAGATTATTTTTCTGTTGTATTCACAAAAGCTGCTTAGAGGACACACAGATCTGTCACTTTCCAATGAATTTTAGATTTTACCTTGTTTACTCAGCTTGTACTAGTCCAACAGAAAGATATGTTAGACAAATCCCTTGTAACAAGTAATTTGAATATCAGGATCCTAAGGGCAGTCATGCAATAACAGTTGTTAAAAATGTTCATTATAAATAAACCTTTTATTTTCTCATAATGTTGTAGTGGCAAGTGCTTAAGCACTTTTACTGTGCTGATAGTTAAAAACAATCCTCACTATGTATGCATATATATTTATGATATACAAGAACATAAGAATTACACCAATAAAATACAGAGTGGGAGTTTTCTATCAGGGCTGATATATTCAGAATGCATGAAGGGACAGAACATAACTCCCAAAACTCCAAGCAAGAAAACTGTAACTCCTCATACTTCCTTACTTTATTTTATACAGAATATTGAAGAGGCTTGTGGGAGCCCTCACCCTGGAAAGAAATATTGTACAAAACCTCAGATTATATTTCCTTCTACTAGGTCGTCTTGAAAAACAACGATTTTCTTTGTGAATTTGATGCTCTTCATTTGCATTAACATGTGATATAAAACAATGTAATCTTTCAGCTTCTCTTACTGGAAATGTTGAACTCAAACTTTGATTGGGAAAAAAAGACTATCACCAGCTACTTCAAGATGATAAAATGATGTAACATACTGCTTTATCTGTGGATGTTGTCTGCAAAAGAAAAATACAGTAAGTTTGCAAAGACAGCAGTAAAAACTGACAGGTTATGAAGGTAATGTTTGAACACAAGAAAATTTAGAAGTTCAGAGAAGTTTTTATTTTACTAACAGAAAAGTTAGGAGGGATTCAGGCAAGAGGAAGAAAAATGCAGAAATCTTGAAAGACATCCCCTTAAAAAGTTGGAAAATCAATTAAACACAAAGGGGCTAATCCAAGTGAGAGACTGTTAGAAATGAATAATTTGCTACTTTATGTGGAAAGACAAGACAGTAGAAGACCAAAAAAGACAAAGAAGATAAATATGGAAAAGATGAGTAAGCAAAGCTGTGGAGTGAGTCAGAGCAAGTTACTGGTAAAGGGCTATATTCAGGTATAGGATAAGGTGTCCTTCATCTGCTGGATTACATATCACTGCAATCCTCAAATTCTAAACCTGGCCTCTGGAAAAAGGCATTTCATTGGGTTTGTAAATCAAATATTTACTGCTTATTCCTGTATAGGTGTCTTGGGTTTAGGGAATGGATGACAAAGGAGGATTTCACTATTTTTCTTTTTTTTTTTTCTCATTTCCTTAATATAAAATAACTATCATCAAGCATAGTGTGACAGTAAAATTATTAATATGTAAGATATGAGAGAAATTTTTTAAGTTTATCCTAACTAAAAAAGTCATTCTTTTTGACTAAAAGCTGTCAGTGACTGTTTCTAAGCTAAGGCAACACTTGGTGTGCCATTCCTACAGGCTCCACCAAGAGCCATCTCTCCATATTGTCACATCATTTACTGTTTTATTCCTTCTTAGAATTGTGGCAGTAAACAAGCTGCTTAAGAAGTCTGTCCCGGGCATGGATACCTGGCTTTTTTAACATTGTAATGATTTTTTTTTCTCACTTTTTTTTTTTTTTCTGGAACATTTCATAATCTGGGTCTCTGCAGTCACTTCGAAGAGAACAGGGAAGCAGACGGGGAAATGTAGCCAAAATATTCTCTCATTATGATCATAGATAATAAAGCTTCTGTCTGACCTGTCCTGAATTCAGTGATGAGGAGTGCCCCTCAGGGAACTGTAATGGCACCAGTACTGTTTACTGACTCCGTCAAAGACACAGCCAGTGGGATCGAGTGCACCGTCATCAAATTTGTAGATAACACCAAGCTGAATGGTGTAGTTGACATATCTGAAGGACAGGATACCATCCAGAGGGATCTAGACAATTTCAAGAAGTGGGCCCATGGGAACCTCAGGAGGTTCAATAGGGCCAAGTGCAAAGTCCAGCACCTGGGTTGGGGCAAGCCCCAGTATTAATATAGACTTGGGAATAAGGGATTTAAAGCAGCCCTGTGAAGGAGGACTTGGGGGTGCTGGTGGAAGACGTGGGGGCGCTGGACATGAGCTGGCTATGTGCACTGGCAACCCAAAAAGCCAACCACATCATGGTCTCATAACAAGAAGTGTAGCCAGCAGGTCAAGGGAGATGATTGCCCCCTCTACTCCACTCTCCTAAGATCCCACATGGAGTGCTGTGACCAGGTCTGAGGTTCCCAGCAGAGGAAAGACATGGACCCGTAAGAGCAGTCTCACCCATGAAGAAATGCTGAGAGACTTGGGGTTGTAAAGCCTGGAGAAAACTCCGTGGAGACTTCCTGGGGCTTTTTGGTACTTAAAGTAGGCTTATCAGAAAGATGGAGATAATATGGCCTGTGGTGATAGGACGAAGGGTTTGAAACTAGAAAGAGATGGATTTAAACAAGATAAAAGCAAGATGTATTTTACAATTCGAGTGGTGGAACACTGGAACAGGTTGCCCAGATAGCTGGTAGATACCCCATCCCTGGAAACATTAAAGGTCAGGCTGGAGAGAGCTCTGAACTACTTGATCTAGTTGAAGGTGTCCCTGCTTATTGCAGAAGGGTTGGACTAGATGACATCAGAAGATCCTTTCCAACTCAAATTATTCTACATTTCTATGAAAATGTACTTGTGTTATTATCCACTGGGGTCCCCATATCCTCCAACAACAGGAGTCATCTTGTTTGACTTCTATGTTTGTGTCCAAAAGCTGTTACTGGAAAATCTCAAATCGGCAATGTTCCTACCATTTGCTTGAGGCTATTTTAGTTAGTGTATCTAGACGTAATTCATATGATACCATCAATTAAGAGGAATAGGCACCTCGAAAGTTGTTAAAATTAAAATAAATAGTTTGATATTAAACCAGAACTAAATAGTTTGAACTTTACTTTTCTATGGGACTGAAATGGCAACATGACATCATTGAATTGTCAGTACAAGAAAGAGAGAACTCCATTGAATTATGATTTTTAGGCAATGCTGGACGCATTGTCTTGCAATCAGCAACTCTAAGTCTATGTTAGCCCTGGTCAGATGGATTCTACCACAAACAAAGGCAATATCAGCACTCAGAGTGACAGAGACCATTATGATACAGAGAATTTGAACTTCTAGATCATGATAATATTGGAAAAGAATTTCAACTGTCATAAAACATGACGCAACAAAGTAATAATGAAAACAATTCAAAAGAATATTCTGCACAACACTAATTCCTGTAGAGTGTCCTAGAATTTCAGTGTCCTATCAGTGTCCTTTTAAATGTCTGATCCTTTTGGGGTAGAATTAATTATAGCTCTCATCACAAGGTAAGCTCAAGGAAAAGGGACTATTCATTCACTTTTACCATAAAAACCTAATTTGAGCTAGAGCAGTTTGTAATCCAGTGGAGAAAATCCATATGTACATGTTGTAATGATATAACAAAAAACAATGCACTCTTCATGGCTATCCTGGATGGGTAGCCAAACCCTAATCTAGATGATATTTAAAGCTCTGAACACCTTTTTTAACAGAAATGATTGGAAACACCTAAATGAAACAGATTCTATGAGAAAATGCTGGCATGAAGAAATTGAATACTTACACATACGAATATTGAACCAAGAAGATCAGAAATATACCGATTTTTAACATCTAGTCAACAAAAAACATTATTACATACCAGCACTGCATCAAGGCAGCAGAAAAGGTGAATAGAGATTACTGAGTGAAATCTACACTCTTATGATTCTTTCCAAGTTTATTGGTTAGCTCTTTTAAGGGTACATATGGAGACCTATTAATTCATTCTGGTTCCTTCCTCATTTGCACCCTTAGCCAGAGGATATCTCATCAGAAAACTAGGTAATTATTTTGCATTAATTGCTAGAAACAGTTGTTAGCTTTAATTTCATTAACATTCATTAAGTATCATGAACGTAGCTACAAACTACAAACAAATAACCATCTTATTTCAAAGTTCTTTATTCTTTATTTTTCTCTCATGGTTACACTGAAGACTTCCACTAACATCATAATTATATAATATACATCATGTTGGGGAAAGATTTTTTGCTCCTTTTAGTGTTTTACTTGCAGGCTTTAACAAGTTTATAGATATCAGCCCCCAGTGTTATGATACAGTTTTAATTTAGAGGCAGATGACCGTTATTGCCCTGTAATTCTTTCTTGCTGATTTATGGAATCATAAAGCTGATGGTGCTTTAGGGATGCTTTCAAAAGGAAGCAGCAGGAACAACAAGGGAAATGTTGGAAAGGAAAGTGCTGCTGGATACTGTAGAAGTTTTTTCTGCTTTGAGGGCAGAATCAGGATGCCTATGCAAGGGAATGATTACCCTGGGATATAGCATATTGTGAGCAGTGCCATTATAAGCTTTGCCAGTACTTCTTGCTGACTTACTGTTTATATGGCATACACTCTTCTTGTCATTCCATGCCTCCCTTTCCCGTTAGCAAAGTTTTGTGCCAAGAGTTTTCCGTTGTGCCACGATTTTCTAATATATTGAAAAGCATCTCCAGGTTCACCATAGTGACACTGCTGGGGCTACCCAAGGCAGCACTGCATCCGGCTGCAGACATCCTTGGTGTCAGCTGCAGCAGGCAGGGGTCAGCTGCAGGAAGCAGGGAAAGCTGCCAGCTGCAGCTTGAAGGGAAAGTTGGCTCCTTCACAAGGAGTGAGCCCCAAACAAAGGTGAAGTAAAAGTGTTGCCAGATGCAAAGGATGAGAGAGGAGTCTTTGTGCAGACTCCAGCTGGCTTACTGCAAGTGGAAGATCCAAGGACAAAGACTAGGTGGTGAGCCAGCACACAGTATTTTATATGGGGGTGGAACAAAGGGAAACAACCAATGGGGATCGACTGAGGAGGAGGAGACAACAGAGGAATATCCAATAGGGATAACTTAAGAGAGGGAATTGAATGAGTAGACCAATGGGGTGTCAAAGAAGGGAGAACTTTCCAGAACTAATACATAAGGGAAATACATAAACATGCACTTATACATAAAACTGGGTGGAGAACTCCTGAACCAATAAACTTAAAACATGTAAACTAAGAACCACTAGGAACATGGGAACCTGCCGTAACCACGGGGTGAGGATTAGACCTTGGTGTTCTGGAGGCCTGTCCCCCTGTCCTCTGAATGCTCTGCTGCAGCAGCCACTGCCACATGCACTGCAACACCGCAGATGTCGTATAAATTTGTCTCACAATAAAATGCACAAGAATGTGACTAAGACGTTGTTTATTTTCATTTAGGGGGTTGGAGCATCTTAGTATATTTTGTAGGCTTATTATGCCTGATAAGTTAGGATTCTTCCTGTACTCGGTTGTCTATTTAGACATTATATTGCCCATGTATGTACATTTTTGTTTAAACAGATCTCCAGGAAGTTTATCTAATTTTCCCACAAAGTCAGCAGCATAGAAAAGGATTAGAAATGCAACATAAAATTGGATCCTGTCAATAAAAACTTCGGTTTGATTTTGAGAGTGTTCATATTTGCATCAGTAGCGAAAATATTATAAATCTTTTTCCACATTTGTAACATTATTCTGTGATCATCTGTATTCTTTCCTGATTACCTCAAATGTATAGAAAGGACATCAATCATTAATACTAAAAAACTTTATTTCCAGGCACACTTTCTGAATTTAGAAACAAGATAAAAGCTTTATGACTCAAAGAAAACAATCAAATGCTTTTTTTTTTTTTTTTTTTTTTTTGGTTGTACCCACAAGCATCATATTTACTCAAAAGATTGTAGCTATAAAAGCAAATATCTCTTACAGGAAGTTAGGACAAAAGATGTCAGAGAACAGGGTAGTAAATAGCCCTGAAACTGTTTTCTCTTCTTAATTTCAAAAGGTTAAGGCAAAGAATGTTTGACCTTTTACAAATGGAATGGTTTCCTGCAGGTCATGGGGCTGTATTGAGTGCTGCTGGTAAAGTACAACTCAATGCATCATTATGAATGGTGAAACTATGGCTGCTGGTACAGACTCCTGCATAAGAAGGATTTCTTAATCAGTGACATTTGCTTGTTTGAGTCCCCAAAAATTGGAATATGTTTTTCTGCTTCCTCCATTCAGCTATATTGCCAGAGTTTTTTGACAGGCTTTGCAAATTAAATAGTATGATTGTTCTGCGTGACCCAGAAAGTGTAAAGGGGTCAAGGAGAGAAATGTAAAATACGAGCAAAAAAGCTGCTCTTAAACCTGTGATATCTATAGTCCATTACTTTTCACCTTGACATATTAATGAAATATGAACGATGTTTCTATTCAAATTTATATTACAACTTATGAATATTTTAATGAATGTCATATAACCCGTAGGCTAAATTTTGCTCCCATTGAGAACAGTGGAAATTTTTACTATTACTCTCAACAGACTAAGACTTGACTCCACTTTACAGTCAATTTTTCTCCTGTCTTTTGTTAATAATTCTCGTTTGGATACTGGTTTCTTTCCACACAGCTGGTGTGTAGATAACTAATTCATTAATTCCGGTTTGTTTTTTTGTCATTTTCTCATGCTTTCTTAAGTTTCATTTTTGATGTGACCACTATAGAAGTCAAACAACAAGGTTGTGCAAAAGTGGAGAGTATTTGAGCATACATATATATGTACCCCTCCCACTATTAGGAATTACAGATTTATGAAGTAGCTAATAAATTCTGTCAGACAGTGGTTCTTTCAACTTTTTGTCTGTTTTAGCTGTAATTTTACTCTAGACTTACAGTGGAAACTCACAGGAGTGAGATACAGTGTGTTACATGATCCTAACCCTTAAGCTGCAGCACAAGTGCTATCATAATAGGCTCCGTAGTGGTAAAAATAACACCTAAGCTAAAGGCGTGTGGTAAACCCAGGAATTTTTTAACATACTGAAAAAGATGGCTAGTTGAGTCCATAGAAATGTGCTGTTAGAAATATATGAGGACTGGTAGATTTCAATTTTCTGTCATAATAGTTTAATTATTAACTCATTATTTTCAGAAGTGTTTGTGAAACTACAAAGTAAGTTTCTCTGGTCTCTTGCTGATAGTGATTCAGGATTCACAAGCTATGTGTCTAAGTCCTCTGAAAGACCCTATCAGATAGTTTTGCTTAGAGCACTAATTTCACCACTAAAGACAGAACTCATTATGCCCTTCACTGAAAAAATGCGGTAAGAAGAGATTTTCTGTTTATGCAACCCACTACTTAAGTAGCAACATAGTGCTTAAAGCACTTAAAAAAAAGTGGGAGAAAAATGTGGCTCTCTACAATCAGTACCAAAAGTACATTAAAAAAAAGGACAACGTCCTGTTGGTTTGCCTACTGTGTTGGGGCAGTTTATGAATGCAAGTTTACAAGTAGCTTTCCTACTGGAGTAAACCTAATAGTTCCTTCCTATAAGAAATTTCAGTATGGATGAGAGAATGGTTTGCATTTGGATCCATTCTCCGTTTGTTGACAGAGTAGCCCTTGACAGCAAAGCTCCTGTAAGTCCCAAAGCTGTTATGCAGATTGGCTCCCTGATGTTCCTTGAAAGTCAGGAAATACATGTGTAAGTGTCTCATGACCAAAATATAGCCCTGGCAGTCATCATGTCACAGCTATGCACAGAGGCACGTAGAGACCATCAATCTCATATACATAGGACAAAAGAAGCAATATAGTTTTCAAGATGATGTTACTCCATTTAGGAGTACAGTCCACCTCACGCTTTCACATTCTTGGAAACAGCAGTGGCATCTGCTTTCCCCATCAACAGAGCCATGAGATCCACAGTGTACAGCCATCCCAGACTCATTTAGTGCCAAGATGCCCGTGGGGAATCTAAATGTGGTGACCGGTCACACAAAGTCTGTGGCTGCTGCTGAGGACAGCTGAAGGATTTATAAAAAGGCTTTGTCATTCAGAGCCAAGAAAGTCACTGTAACTGAACACACAACACACATCAGCCCTCGAATGTCTGGTTTGTATAAACAATATGTTGGGAAACTCAATAAAGTAATGAACAAATTCTTGGCAATTTTGAATGCTGTAGTCAACACTTCCCATATCCAGAAGATTTCAACCTGCTTCAGGATGGGTAACTTTGGTTCATCTCAGAGAATGAGGATAACACAATAATGGGTCTCAGGTACCGTCATAGTTTCCCAGTCACATGCATGTGAAGCAGAAGTGGAGCAGGAACAGAAACACCGTTCCAACAGAAGTGGCAGTATAAATAACAGGCTGTACATTTTTACCAAGGTTAAGCAGACTTTTCCAGCATGTATTGGATATGTTGACAGTGCTAACAGGTTCACATGCTATCCATTAGGTAGACTGACATGTAGCCCTTCTTCTTTAGGTCATCTATGTTGAAATGTCCTTTAATGTTTACAGAGGAACTCTGAAAGAAGGATATTTATTGACAGGCTCACACAGTAGATACTGAAGACTAATCCTCACTAGAACACTCAATAAGCTAATCAAGCAACTGAAAGTCAGATGGGGAAATGTTGCTCTCCCTTGCATCTTGCTGACCTCTGTGGTTTTTGGATTAGTTTTTTATACTGTATTTTCCTCTTGCATCTTGTTTTATACCTCAACGATTGTATTTTATTTCCTGCTTTTCTTTTCTTATTTGGTTTTGTCATGCCAACCTCCTAAAAAAAGGTCCTGAACTGATTTAAACCTTAAATCAGGAACAGCAGAAACTAAGGGCTGAGGTTCACCTGGTGAACATGATGTATGCTAGAAAAGCCCCAGACTTACAAAGTTCACTGGAGAACTGTTCCACCTGTCGTGAAGTATGGTTGAGACCAGTATGATCTGGTAAATGCTTACCTTTGGCAGTTTGCACCTACTTCAATTTGCACCATCAGGCCCAGGTATCAAGACAATATGGATGAAGTTGTTCACTCAAGATCTGCATAAAGGAGTCTCAATGCCACTCATCTTTCCCACACATACTTTGGGAGATACTGTAAAAGCATTGCACACTTAACAAACTCTATTTGTTCACAGCCCTGAAGTAGCTTCAGCTCTGTGAAGAGTCATTAATGAAGTCTGGTACTTATCTTTGAAGTCCTGCTGTGCTCGGTGTGATAATAGGTGTTTATTTGTTAGGGAAACTTCCCTGTCTGTCCTGCCAGGAGCCCCTCTGTCAGTCACACTTGCACACCTGAGCTGGGACCGAGGCCCCTTCACAGCGACACCCCACACTCACACAGTCACACCAGGCTTCTGAGCTGGCTCAGCCCCAGCTTTCCCACAGCAGAGTCTCAGATGAACCAATCCTTAAAATAATTTAATCTTGATGAAATAACTAAATAATGAATAAACAGCAGCTCGAGCTGATGCTTCCAAGGAGGAACCCCGAACAAAAGACCCCCTGGGCTTTTATCCTCCCACAGTCTAAGCATGGGAAAGTCTGGAACCCTCAGCTCCTGCTGTGTCTTTGAGTGTCCCCTGGCCGGGCCACAGGTCCCCAGGCCCTTTGTTGCACACAGGGTTGGCAATTCCCAGCCGCTTGCATCGGGCTCCCAGAGCTCAACCTGTGGCTCCCACTGCAGCTGCTCACTGAGTTACCAACACTGAATGGATTCCTCAACATGTATAAACATGTAAAAATCCTCTCATTGTATGTCTCATTGGTGAATACAGATATTTTAAAATTGTAAAATCCATCACAGTTGGTAAGTCAGGTTAAGACCAAACTGGGTTTAGGTTCAGGTTTTTGGGATTATTTTTTACCATTTCTGCTAAGAAAGATGTTAGTTTGAACATTTTAATTTAGCAATGTGCCTAGGTTGACTATTTGGTTAAATTAGTAACTACTTGAAGCCAGTCTATAACACAATATTTTATATGTGCTAGAGATTTATTTTCAATATTAAAATACTTGATTGGGACCTTGTTTTATTTGTTTTCTTTTAATAGAATGCATCTTGATGCAAATATACTCTCTCTATTCCTACAAAACTTGTCTTAGGATGTATTGGTACTGCTATGGTCTAAATTCTAATTGATAAAACCTTGCTGAGAAATGGGTGTGAATAATGGTGTGAATTATCTTCTATACCAAAACGTAAAGAAAAGCTGAAACAGGTGGCATCCTATGTGGCTGCATTTGGTCAGAAAAATGAAAGAGGTAAAAATGAGTATAATTTAATAAAAGGCATACAGAAACCTTAGCCTATCAGTGGCTTGTCAGAGAAGCTTGTGAGTTTTAACCCTTCCAAAAAAAAAAAAAAGTATCAATTACCTCTTCAAACTCCATCATTTCTTTCTGATAAGACATTGCAGAGACCCTGCCTTGAAAAATAAAAATAACATTAATAAATAAATTCAATATTTAAAAAATATTTTCTTTTACTATTTTAGATTAACTGTTAGAGAAAATTTCATATAATTTAATAATGTCCCTTCTGAAGAAATACCATTAACGCTTAAGAAGCAAATTTGAAAGGTTCCAACTTACTGTGCAACATCTGCTGCTGTCAAAAACATCAGTATTGTTATATATATTTTCTGGCATGTTATTAAAATCCAAATATCATGATAGAGATACATTTTAGTTTGCTTCTTGTAACTTTAAAATGAAAAGAAATCCGTCTCAGAGGAATCTTAATGTAGGTTTTTACAGAAAATGTAGAATACATTTTGTTTACATCAAAGATAAAAGAATAATTTTTCAAGTTGCTGTGTACAAACTTCTTCCTCTGCATAGCATTTGAAAACTACAACTAAACCCCCCTGAAGAGAGTCAGGAAGATTAGGCAAAAATGATTGGAATAGACTCTAAGTATTTTTCCTGAAAGAATTCTACAGTCACTTACTTTGTTATTTTCTTTGATATGCACTTTGATTTCCATTCCCAAAAGCCATTAAAAAAAAAAAAAATTGAGTTTGCAAATTATATGTAAACGTTAGGAAATACTTGTTAGCTGCATTGGAGTTTCTTCTAAGATAAGCATTAAGATATATTGTATTTGATATTACTCAAGAGGGTGCAGGGAATCTGCATAGATTTGCTACTGCCTCTCAAAACAACATGAAGAAACATTGAACTGCAAAGTCAAAAATGGCAGTCAGCTCCCTAGGTGAACTTCTGACTTAAATTTACTCATAATTTGGCTTTTCCTCCCTCCTTTTGGAATACTTTGTATAAGATATGAAAGGAAAATAAGGATTTCATCATTCAAATAGATTCCACACTGCTAGATTTCAGCTTTTCTCTGTAGCTTTTAGAATCCATAATAGGAATGGTGACCTGTTGTGCTCAAGTCACCTGAGATCTGTGAAAGTTTTTGGTATACATTAGGCAGCATTAAGTGGCAGAAAGTGTGGCTCTGCTATCCATGGACTATGCAGCCCTGTTCCACAATGGAGTGGGCTGTAGATGGCTGCAGTCTTTGATGTGTGAAGCTTCTCCAGGGCTTTCTACTCTGCTTTTCATCTTAGGCATGGAACACTGTCCTGTGGAGTTCGACAGCATAGATATTCATGTACTGGTATAATAACTCCCACTGTACTACTGTGAAGCTGAATATCTGTCATATGAAGGCTCTTTCGTTGCTGGTCTTCTGTTCATTAAATTGCTAAAAAACCCCATAGCACCCCACCTAACCTCCTGCTCCCCTGCTTTGCATTTATTGTATTTAACCTGTTCATTTAAAGTGGTAGGGTATGTAGTTGGTTGGGTTTTTTTCCTTTGTCCAGTCAGATAATAGATTCTGCTGACTTTGGTTCAGTTGAACTATTGTTTTTACAAAGCCTAAATTTGACAAGCAAAAGCTAAAATGGTGAGAAATATTTGCAAAGACAATATGTAAGGCTACATGCATTGGTTATGCCTTAATTTAAGAAAAAGAGGGTGTCTTGAGGTAATGATTTGTTATCTTGGCTTTACTACTGCTACCTTCTTTGACTCCCTGTATGTGTCTCCTTAAAACACCAGGCCCTCCATTTTCCACCACCTGTGCAATGGTTCTTCTTCACAGCACAACCTCCTTTTCTCTTCTGACCTGCTGCTCTGCCTCTAAGGACATGCCTGTTCCCTTGTGGTACTCTGTTGTTGGCTATGGAATCCAAGCAGCACGGTAAGATTGTGAGGTAGCAATCCTAAATGTGGGCAATGGAGTTGTGCAGGGAGGAAGATGGGATCCTCATGGTCTACTTGGCCCATTAAAGCTTGTGATTAAATTATATAAGTGATAGGTACATCTGCAGAGCTGCATTTTTAGAAGTTCCACTTTCATATTTAAAGAAAAAAAAAATGAGACTAGGGAAGATATCTCCTCTTACATAGATGTGTGGATTGCCACAGAAATCAAAACTGATTTTGCCAGTATCTATGCTGGTGTTGTATGACTAGGTTACTGTTGAGATCTTTCTCACCAGGGTATTTTCTTATGCAAAACTGCATATTGGGTTGGAGATGTTTCATGCAGAGATCCTGTTATCTATGAGAAGGCTTTAGCTCTACTATATGGATATAGAGAGTTCATAAATTATTTGGTGGATTCATAAACCATGTCCTGAAGAAAAAAAATACTGGTCTTGTTATTGCCTAAATCACGCACATGCTTGTATTCAACATTCCGCTCCATTTGTGGCAACAGAAGGTTGGATTAGAGCTGTAAGGTTTGTTATGGGAATAAAGGGATAGGTCTTGAGTTCTGATTCCTAGGCTTGACAGATTTGTCTGCTAGAAAACATCCTCAGAGTATGGTAGTCCTCACCAGCCTTTAGGAAGAATATGATTATAGGTTTATTTTTTGTTGCTGTTGAACTATGCTTGGCTTAAAGTTCCAATTTCTTTTTTGTTTTGCATCTAAAATAAAGGCACCTGGGGCCATAATTTATTCCAATAACTTATTTCCATTAATGATTAGAGCCTTTTCTGCTATCTAGCAAAGGTATAAATGCTTGTCTGATTGAGTTTTTGTATTCTTTCAGCTGATCCAAATATTTAATGACCAAATATCAGAGATCCAAATATTTAATGACATGATACAAATATGTGTCAAAGGGTCTTTAAGTCTGTAAACTTTGTAATGGAGCATATACATCCCTACCTGGAAGATTCAGCAGCACTTATTCATTATCCCAGTCTATAATTATCACTTAGGATTTAAATGCTGAGGGAAGAAACCCAGCAAAGACACGTTATACTTCAGATGTATTCTTCAGAGAAAGGTAAGGACTACTTTTTGTGTTACCAAATGCTTACAGATGTTAAATGTTTTATGCATTTCATGGGTTTTGAAACAGAGTTCTCCCTGGTACATATATTCCCTTCAAGAGGGCAATCTGCATTTAAAATTTGACCAGCTGCTAAACTGTCTGCTTCTTCAAAGCCTGATGTACCCTTTGAGTTTGGTTCCTGTCATGTGCAGAAAGATGGTCACAGAGCCACATCTTTTCAAGTTGTTTTCCAAGGCATGCATGAGGTTTAAAACAGGTCTTGTGAGTCTCTTCACTGAGGAGTTAAAATCTGTAAAAAAAAATCTGATTTTAATAATCTCATCCACTATGCAGTGAAAAGTTATGTGATATATTTCAATTTTCAACAGTTTTTTACTAGGGCATCCAATTTCCTTCTAGCCCCTGGTTATTACTTTTTCAGAACTATTTTAGTCTGTCCTATCACTCATTCTTATAATGTCTAGTACCACTTAAGCAGGAAACAGCTAAGTTATAAGTACTATTGAGTAAGTCACATACATACACTAAACTAAGGCTTCAAAAAAGTATTAGGGACAGCTTTAAAGGAACATGATCAAGGTTAAGCAGCTCACATCTTGACAGTCTGAATCTGAAAAGAAATGTTCTGTTTTATTGGGGAGTATTTTAAAAACATACCATTTGGAGAGGAAGAAGGGTCAACCTTGCAATGTCCCTGTAATGCTTCTCAGGTAGTTTACATTAATGACCCATGTCTAACAAATTTCCTAACAATCTTGAATAGGAACCTTGGTTAACTTTCTGTTTCATTTTATAGTTTTCAGTTAAGCACCATTTCATTGGGTAAGATTATATTCTGGTACAGGTAAAATAGTTCTGCCAACGCTTCATAAAAGCAGTATCTTCATCTCATTTTGTGTAATGGAAGGAGGTCTTCTTTGTTAATTAGATGCAGCACAAAATGGACTGATCAAATTAAGTTCTGGATATTGGTCAGACTGATCACACAGAAAATGCTGGAAAAAAAGAGGATTCATTTTTCCAGATACTGTGTGACAAAGGACAAGATTTTGCTGTGCCTTCTATTTTTACAGATTTTCAATTCCATCTGTATTCACATGTAGAGCTTTTAATGAAACTTAATTTTTATTGAAGAGGAACTGTTTATGCTTTTTAAATAATACAAAATATAATTAAGTGATATAAAAGCAAATTTCTATAGCTCAGAGCTTTCTGTAAAGTACTTTGAAATTTCTTAAATAAACTCAAGTGACATAAAAATGCTCACTGTTGAAATGTGTAGATAAAAATAGAGACCTTAAAAAAAAGAAAAAGAATGAGGCATTAAATACTACAACAATACAGGTTGGTTTTTTTTTTTTAATCAAATGTTATTGAGTATTTGCAGGGGGATTCATCTGAGTTAACTTAGATGTCTGCAAGTTATTTGTCTAGACTTAAAAAGATGACCCAGATCAGCATCATCTTCAGAATATAGGGACCTTCAGGACCAAACAAGGAAAATATGCACCTTAGAGGGCAAAACACTTCCTGCAAGGACTAGAGAACAAGACAGGTTGAATGAATTAGAGTGATCTTTACCTCCATTAACTGTATGGATATCTGTACAGTGACCAATTTGGATTTAGACAACAAAAATTTAGATGTTCAAAGATGAATATATTTCACCCTTATGTTCTGAAAATGTACTTTAAAGAATGTTTTCTATCCATAATATAATTTATTATGCAGGAGTGATACAGAAGTGAAGCAATCCAGTTCTCACTCATTCATTCATTCATTCATTCATCCATTCATATCTAATTTACTTTGTTCTGCATCTACTTGAAAGTGCTCTAATAAAACAAATAATTCTGGAATCTGCTACCTCTCTTGAGGTTTCAGGCTGAGATTTCAGGTTCCTGTGATATGATGACTGAACTGCTCAAACTTCCTGCGCAAACTCAACCACTGAAGTAATCCCGGAGCCCTGATATTTATATTTATTCTTATGCAGGTCCAGTCACTGACAGTCATTCTGTCATGTAAAGGACAAATACAAATGAACCAACTACAAAAATTGTGTTTCTACCTTTTGTAAAATCCATATAGTCCTAGTGACAAATACTTTAGGGTAAATTGTGTGGTGGAAAAATCAAAGTAATCTGGGCTTTGAGAATTTGCACTTATTAGAAGGAAAATACTGTGAAAAAAAATTGTGAGAAAGATAAATACAGAGAAACTATCAATGTACTCTTCTTATCTCTTTCTCTCATTACTGTTTTTATCCTGATTGGCAGAACAGACCAAGAATACTCTCAAAGTCATAAGCTGCTGAAGTAGATTTTCTATGATGTGAGAAAATGAGTATGTCTTGACTGAGGACGGATTCTAACCAGGAAAAATAAAAGCAAAAAAAGAAAAAAGGAAATTCAATGCCGTTCTGCTCTTAGATGAAGCCCTAAGTGTTACTTAAAGGATATATGCTCTGTTTTGTAAGCCTTGACCAGTGCTGGATTGCAAAAGGTGGTACCATAAACTTCATTTCCCACATATATGATTCATTGCTTTTTCTCCCTGAGCAGAGCCATCATTTCTCTAGTCCCAGGCAAATTAAAAGGAATGCATAGGGGACAGTATGTGAATTCTACTGCTTTCTCCTCCCAAAGTGCTGAGAAACAATCTTTCATGTTCAAAGAATAATTTTTATTGCTAAGGCAAAGCCTCACTAAAGACATGTGCTCTTTAGTTAAATTAGACTTTTGGCTCTTCCTCTGAAATCTTAAAACAACAATAGCAGTGTTTGTATGCATGTCTTTATATATCAAGATGAGAAAGCTATTATTTCAGAGTTCCTTAGACTTTAAAAAGCAAATAAGGAAAAATACATAACAAAACTGTAGTTCTGAAACAGAATCTTGTAATCTGTGGGAATTGTTTCCAAAACTGACCTAATTATCATCAGGTTTTCAAAGAAAACATCCAGATCTCAGGGGAAGCTATGCATTTCTGTAAAAGGCAAGGGATAACTAAGAATTAAATTGTTGAAGTTTTGGAATCATTGTGAATTCTATTCCCTTCCATTTCCTCTTTGCTTTCCTTTTCAGATTGGGAAAGTAGAAATTGCTTAGAAATCCAATAGATGAAGGATATGTGCCATGATAGTTTCTTATTCATTCATTTCTGGATGATCTTTGCATGTGAAAAAGAATCCTAGAATCAGAATAAATGTATGGCTGAGGTTGGGTAGGACGTCCATCTTTTTCTGCCAAGCTGCTATCCAGCTGGTCAGCTCCCAGCATATACTGCTACATGGGGTTGTTCCTTCAGAGGTTCAGGATTTTACACTTGACCTTACTGATCTTCATGACATTCCTGTGGAACCATTTCTCCAGACCGTGGGGGTCCCTCTGGATGGCAGCCTGACCCTCTGGTACATCAGCTGCTACTCACACTTAGGTGTTATCTATAAACTTTCTGAGGATACACTCTGCCCCGTAAGCCAGATCCTTAATGAAGATGTGAAGGGGGATTGAACCCAGTGCTGACCTAGGCAGTGGCCAGTCTCACAGTTTTGAGTCACCCTGTACTTCACTCATCTAGCTCATATTTCATCAGCTTCTTCATTAGAATTTTATGGAAGACTGTTTTGGAAACCTTACTGAAGTCTAGGGAAACATTAAAATTGTCATTTCTTTTACTTTGTATTTCTTCTATGTTAATGTGTATGGAACAAAATTAATGTTATGGCCTGGGCTGGGTTGACCAGCAAGACCGAGGAAAAGGGGATCTGCTGGAAGACACAGAGTTGATAGTAAATTATATTCCTATCAAACGCTGATTATAAAGTCAACAAAAGATAAAGACCTATCTTTTGTTTGCCTGGTAACAGAAATTTTGTCCTAGACCTCATATTTCATGGGTGAGTCCTAAAAACACTTAGATGTGAGATAAATGCTGCTTATCTTCAGAAATAGTGTTTGCTCAAGGTATGAGCAGAAGTGAAAGTGTAGTTGTACAGGCAATATGACAGATGAGATATGTCTTGAACTGCGATCCCATATCCTACTGCAGTTAATTATCTGCTGTTGAAGCTCTGAGTCTCACCAGACAGAAATTAAGTATTGTATTACTGAACCAGTGGATTTCGAGGGCTACCCCAGAGTCACTTCAAGGCCCAGAGAGGAAAAATACTGCACTCTATTTAACGCAAGACAAACCAGCACTAATCTACTATGATAAGCAAAAAGGCAACAGACTTTTTTCTAATGTATAGGTCTCCATATATCAATTACTTTGTGTAAATTGCAAGATGATCCATTATTTCCACAATTTAAAGCTCTTTCTTTTTCTAAAAATAAGTGTGTGTAAAATTTACTGAGATCTGGGCAATTCTTTTTGTTAAACAGTGATGTAAAATCCTGTGCCTGTATTTGTCAACATATTCCTAAGACTTGTTAATTTACCTGAAAAACTTATGCGTGACCTAAAAGAATTTTACTTTTTTAAACTGTGTGAAGTCCTAACTTTTCTATCAGTTCTACTGTGAAGTGACAGGCGATTACAGTTTTAAGTTAACCACTTCTTAAATATGTAGTCTGGAAATATATTAGTCTCTATTGAAGACTGAAGCAATCTATAAGAAAAAGTCTCAGCTTATTAAAATGGTTCTCTTGCCTTTGTCTTTTTCTGGCCAGTGTAAAGTAAGCTGTAATTTTCCAGGAAATGATAGATATGTATAGATATCATTAGGGCTAGATACTGGATAAAAAATCCTAATTTGTAATTTTGACTCTTGAATCTATACTGGATCTCTATGTACAAATTTCCTTCTTGAGACAATGAGATTTACGGATGCTGCTTCTGACACAAAGACGCAGATATTTGTTTATTTTTTATCTTCTGTACTTCCTTTTCCTGTAGTTGTTTTAAATGCAGATGTACGAGATAAGAAATACTGATCATCTTACTGATCTAATAAAAACCATCAAGCTTTTGTTCTCAGATGTCTTCAATATGATTATGCTTTCAACAGTACTGGTAATGTAGCCAAAGATATTTTTTGTCCTTTTTCATATTAGTAGCACCTTTGGGGAGCATTAATCTCTGAATAATTGAGAAACACTGGCTAAGCTGTTAGCTTTAAATGACACATTAGTAGCTGTCATTTAAATTGATAGTTAGATCTGTAATTGAGAGTAACGGTCAGAAGGTAACTACTCTGTCGTTGAATTTTTACTGCTTTATTGAATTACTGACCTG
Organism: Monarcha castaneiventris obscurior; assembly: GCA_026261815.1. Lineage (NCBI taxonomy): Eukaryota > Metazoa > Chordata > Aves > Passeriformes > Monarchidae > Monarcha > Monarcha castaneiventris. Next base: position 11,826,115 of record JAMPIT010000624.1, on the reverse strand, counting down.
ATGGACCCGGCTGAGGTGTATAATCACAAAATATCCGAATCTTTTTACCAGGTAAGGGCAAAAATTATGATTTTGATCCTCTCTATTATAAAGCTTCATATTCTGTTTTGTTTTGTTGCCAAATTTTGGAGGGCTATGCATATGTATATTCTTTCTTTCAGTCTGTCTACCTAGCTGTCATAGTGTCTGCACAATTTTTTTTTATGACCTTCAATGTAGGACTCTCAATTTCTTAGACCTTGTAAAGAATCAATAATCATTCCTTACAAAGAGAGGCAAATAGAAAATATTCTATAAGACAGTCCTGCCATATTGCGGCACAATGCTCAGTGCTTTAGAATTACTTTCAGTATGCTTTGTTTTGCAGAAACAAATATATAGGTTTGAACTAATTGAATTAATTGTTACACTCTCCTAAATGTTATGCAAAATGGAGTAAAAGACAGACATTAAATTCTGTATTGTTTCCATTTGGCATTAAAAATTACCATTCTGGACCAGCTCATCATATTTGCTCTTTTCTCTGTCTCTGGACATAGCATAATTCTTAAACCTGCTGTTTGTACTGTGATGTTTGTAGAGATATTTTATAGTGAGCATTCTGTCAAAATTTAGTATTTGGACACTGTGAGTGCTGACATTTTTATGCTTCCAATAAAATACATCGACTTCAGACCTGCATATTAGAAACGGAAGCAGCAGTTCCCTCTATCCCATCAGGATACCAAGATGCTGTGAAGAGACGCAATTCAGGGTCCATGTACTTGGCTACTTTTGTGGAAAAACATTTAAACAGTAGGACTGGTTAGTGTGCTCCTAGCTATTCCTAATGTTTTAGTGAATATTCTGGGGAGGGTGTCATAATGTTCTTTTGTCTATCTGCTGCACAGAGATGTTGGTCTCTGTCCAATTTTTCTATTTAGTTTAATGTTCTCGGCATGCTAACTCGCTCTTCGGAGTTCTGGGCAATGTCTAGAACACGTTAAAAATTCATCTACATATTTTAAAGAAAGATATCGTATCTGAAGTTCTTTTAATATGAAATGAACCTTGACAGTTTGCATATTATGTCTGACAGCTTGGACTCTAAGCACAAGGCCTACTTACCAGCTTCTCTATAATTAACCAAAGTAATGCAAAGGGAATGTATTAAATTAAAGTGAAAGAATTGTTGGTTTAGCTGTCATTAATGTGTGGAATTATTTGCTGTTACATAATTTATACATGGGCTGCTAATGCCTTTGCAGAGACATCTTGGCTCTGCAAAAATACTAGTAACTTGGATACAAGTTTCTGCATTTCTCTATTTTGAATGATTCTCTCAGCTTTCCAAAATCATTTTGGCAAAGGAATGCAAATAATATGTTAACACACACAGCCTTGTGACTGCAAGACATCACAGAAGCTTGCATTTATTACTAGCTGTACACTCACCATTTTCTCCTGAAGGCTACTTCCACAATAGGCAGACAGAGAAAACATATCTTGCACAATGTAATGGAACATGACAGTAGCAGTTAAGCCTGCATAGGAATAATTATCTCCACCCAGCATCACACTCAAGTCCCTCCTTTGCATTGCAGCTCAGCTGACAGCCATTCTGTTCATTTGCAGCAATATAGGTCTACCTTGGCCAAGCCATCCATGCAGCTGAAGCCATTTGGCAGCATTCCACTTTTTATATCAGTTCAGCTTAGTGCTGCATAGCATTCTGATTTAAAGACAAAACAGCTGCAAACCTGAAACATACAGTACCAAAAGGTTATTGGCAGGGCTGCCTGAGAAAAAAAACATTAACAGGGATTTGCCCTCAAGTGAGACTATTTGTATTTAAGTTCTATTTACGTTGATAAAAGACCCATTGCTCCCCACTGTTTTCAATAATCATATGAAATAATGAAAAGTATGAAATAACATCTGCTAAACATAAAAGAGTGGCATAATAAATGGAGAAATTATAAATAATATAAGAAAAGGAGCTGATACACAGAGTGATTTGGATCATTTTGTAGCTGATTAAGGTTTTTTTTGACATTGCCATATATTCAGTAACAGATCTAATAAAAACAATTCAAAGGATATATAGGCTGTGACCAAATAACTCAGCATGTGTCCTCAGCATAAAGCTTTGTGGAAAATAAGGGATAGTTACAGTAATTTCAAATAAAAATAGAATACTTGGGTTCAAGAATAGACAGTCATTTTACTGCTGCATATGAGTGCTGCTAACATTAGAGCAGTATGTACATAGTCAAATGCATCCATTCTTAAAATGACGCTAAAAGCCAGAAGATGTAACTCAAAAAGAGAATCAGTCTTATGTTAGAAATTTTGAAAAAAAGCATATACTTTAATATTCAGTTTGTGTGTGTCTGAGAACTGGAGAAGGAGGTGAGTAGATTACACAGTGTATGTACATTTTCAAGGAGGAAAAGTCAAGTTCTGAAATCGTAGCACTCTGAGGAAAAGGCATAACAAGAACAAAATTCTAGCAGCTGAAGCCAAAAAAATTACACTTGAAATTGAGAAACATGCTTTGAATATTAAGCACGGAAAGTTGCTCATAAAAAATACCAAGATAAATAGTGAATTCTCCATCTCTTTCATTCAAATCAAATATTTGCCTTTCTAGAAAAAATGTTTTTGATCAAATTCAGCTCAAAAGAGTGAAGTGTAGCAAGATATTAATCTTTCTGGCTCTAAAAAGTATCAGTATGAATCTGTGATAGCTATGGAAGTAATCATGATCACACATATGATGTTTAAAATCATGGACAGGCTTATGCTTCTCCACAAAGAGAAAGGCATAGGATCACAATGGAGATGGAACTCTTCTTAGCCCCTAGTTGCTGACATGGCCAAAAATCTCAGAGCATAAAATACTTGAAAGGATGTAGTACAACAACATTATTTTGTGACAGTGTCATACTAATGTTCTGCTTATGAAAAGGGGTGTCTGCAACAATATGTGGACATCCCCAAAATTAAATGGAACCAAGGCAGGAAGGCTTGGTTATATGTACTAAGATTCGGCAGATCCTTTAATTTATCAGTTGTAGCTAGTAAATGTTTGTGAGGCCTGACCCATTTAAAGGTCATCAGCAAGGAGAGGGCCTCAGATTATCACACTATTTTCTGTTCAAATACACTAGAAATGTTTGCAGACTGTTGGAAAACTCTCACTGAACACATTGCTCTCTGTGTTCTATCCTACATGTGGAATACATAATTAGAAAGGGGGTTGGATGAATAAGGAGCTGATAAATCACACATAGATTTAGGTAGTAGGTCCTCCTAATATGCCTGAATCAGGACCATGACAGATTTTAGTTCGGGATGGTTATGAAATTAAAGATGTGCCATATGTCTAAGAACAGTCTAGAGCAAGATAAGAAAAGATACCATCCTGAAAATCCTTCTGTTCAGTTTCCATCTAATGCATAAGCTGGATAAGTGCCCTTCTGTTTGGCCTGAAAAAACTGATGCCTGTAGTACTACTGATTTACTGTCCCATACAAATATCCTGATAATATGCTTTTTACCTAGACTTGATTTTAAAAGCCATGAAATCAATACTTCCACCTAAGTCCCATAATGCAGTAAAGGTGCCCATGATATGCATAGCACACACCAAGGCATTCCGAGATGTTTCACCAATTCTTTTGGAAAACACAGCTAACCATGCCAGTGATGGCTCTGTGTTCTGTCCTATTCCTACTTACATGACTTAAACTTGCAGCAAATCATGTAGATGTTATGGCGTCTGTGAGAGAAGGATGCCAAATTCTTCTAGCCATTTTTACGCAACAGTTCTGTATATTGATATTTGAATAATAATACTTGAATATATATTATTTGAATAATAATTGTTTATTGAATAATAAACAATGAGACTCAGTTCCTGGAACAAATACATGAATGCAGAATCCCCTTTTCCAGACTGGTTGTACCGGTAACAGGGGTAGAGACGATATTCTTCTCACTTGGCATTTTTCAGTCCCTTGACTCATGAATCTGTTGTTCTCTGCTCCTCAGTGGTGTAACTTGAAAAGGAAAGATGAAAATTAACCAATCTAGTATTTAGGGTTTGTTCTTGAGAGATTTGAAGGGCTTGATTACCCTTAAGATGAAGAAATGGCAGAAGGCATGTCTGCTTTTGTGGGTACCCTTCTCCTATAGTCTGTTTTATAAAAGATGCGTGACCTACCCAACAGCTGCATTTTAAAATAAAATATAGTCAACTAAAAGAAAATGGAAAATACCCCCCATCCCCCTATATCTTGCACTAAATGCAAGAAGGAATTTAAGGAAAAGATATGTTTTCACATCCCTTCCCAAACTCTCCTGTGTTTTTTCACATTGACATGTTTTCTTAAAAAAATAACATGTTCAGTGAAAATTAAATCAGAGTTGAGCATCACTAGAAGAACTGATCTGTCATAATACAGAATCAAAACATGGTGTGACAAGATAATTATAGTCCACAGCAAGAGGAAGCTTAACTAGCTAATAAGTGACAAGTACACTGTGGCTTTACGCTGTCCTATTTTTTTTTCTGTTTCTGAAGACACTTACGAAGAACGTGGTCTTCTCTAGGATATTCCTTACTATGGTCTGTTATTACTGAAGCTTTGGCAGTGATGCAGCTTTTTGCTGAGTTATACAGATATGCTGTAAACCCATAATTTAGAATAAATCTATAAGTTTTTTCTTCTTCCTAGTACAGGTTGCTGCTAAATTGACTGGATTATCAATTTATTGTAATTAAAAATGCATCTCCTTTCTTTGAAGTCATGCTAAAGAAGTATCATGGTACCTCTCCATAGCTACATTATTATTGTTGAGGTTACTTGTCATTAGCTTCTGAGAGGTGAGGAATCCTCACCTGTGCTTATTTTATGTGCCGTTTTCAAGGCACGAGTTACTGGAAAATAGTTTCAAGAAGGCAGAAAATTTAACATGACAAAGCTATAAATTATGTAAATTTCCTTCCTGATTATCTTCTTCAGTGACCACTTGGGCCCTGCTCTTTGTTCTCCATTCTGTGATGAGAAGTGAAAAAGTGTGCAAGAACCATACATCACACTGCACACCACTAAATGGGAGAATGACTGTTATCAAAGAACTACCTGCAAAACTCAGCCACAATGCTAACTAGTCTCGTTGCCTAAAATTTGATGCCCTGAAGATTTAGCTGCACTATTCGGAAGCAGAATATTAACATTCATTAGAGAAAAATGTAGGCATAAAAAATTCATGACTACAGGAAATAGCTTAATCATCAGATATGCATTTTGGTGAAAAGTGGGACACATACAGCCATGCTTGAAGAACATCACAAAGGTCTCAAACCATTACAGAACTTTGGTTCAAAGTAAAACTGCTTTGAGGATTGTACTTGAGTTTTTAGACTATAGTGCAACTCATCGTGTTTCTGTTCTTCTTCTGTCCCATGAGAAAAAATTAAATATACAAGTAAAACCATAAGGCACATGAAGCAATATCAGCATTTTCAAGAGGCTCTGTTTATTGCATACCAGATTTTTTATTCATGAACTTTTCTCTAATCATATTAGTATCAAAGTTTATTATTTTTACTGATGATAACATTATTAATGTAATTACTGATGATCAATGATTAATTATGGATTTTCAGTATTATTAAAATAATGCTATTTTTTAAGACTGATATAATGCTAAATTTAAAAAATGCATGATGGGTAGGCTTTTCTTATGATGCATATATGAATAATATTCATTCTGAGGGTTGCTTTTACTATTTCAGCACAATTTTATACAAGACATCCTTTCATTTTTAGACTCAAAAATGTAATGACTTTAGGAGGCATAAGAAGTGGGTTCTATAGACTATTCTTTTCTTATCCTTATATAATGTCATGTAGATTGAATTCAGAACTATCAATTGGCCAAAATGGTGTGTGAAAGCTGAAAGTTCTATATCAGTAAGCCATTACTAAGAGAATAATTAAGTGGAGAAAAGATAGATATATTGGACTACAGAGAGCTTGTAGCCAAATGAGGGGGGTGTTGCAGACAGAGAAGTAGAAGCCTGCTGAGATACAATTGACATTACCTACCTTGAACCCAGCAGGCAGCTAAAAACCCCACAGCTGTTGGCTCACTCCCCTCCAGTGGGATGGGGAGAGAATTGGAAATAAAGGTGCAGCTCATGGGTTGAGATAGAAACAGTTTATTAATATGACAGAAAAAGAAGGGGAAAAAAATAAGAAGATAGAACAACTAATGCCCAATGCAATTGGTCAAGGCCCACTGATGCCCCGAGCAGTGGGCCCTCACCCCACAGGCAACTTGCCCCAGTTTTATTGCTCAGAATGACACCAGATGATATGGAACACCCCTTGAGTCAGCTGTCACAGCTTTGTGTCCTCCAGGTTTCTTGTGCACCCTCAACCTCCTCGCTAGGAGGGCGGCAGGAGGGACTGAAATGTCTTTGGCCTAATGTCAGCCCTGGTCAACCACAACCAAACATCAGTCTATTGTCAATGTTATGCTCACCTTAAATCCAAAACACAGCACTGTACCAACTGTGGGGATGAAAATTAACTCTATCCTGGCTGAAAGTAGGATAAACACGTAAGTAGTGTAACAGGAAACAGAGTAGAAGCATTTATAGCACAGTAATGCTACCAAGAGTAAACTGGGCCTAAATATATGAATGACATAAAACCAAAAAGTTGTAAATGAGGACTTGGGTCTCCATTGAACAGCAGAGTACAGTAAAAATCAAAACATGTTTTAAGTAATAAAATCTGCAAGACAAAAAAATTAAAGAAGAGTGATCAGGGTAATTAGGAAAGTAGTCTTGTATAATTGCAATACTCTTGCAGAATGAGTGGGAAGCAAACTAAAAGAAACCTTTATCTGAAAAATATGAACGATTTTCTTGGAAGCAGTTCAGATCCTCATGGTTTTTTTACAGAAGGAACTGAAAAACATCCACAATGAAAAAACTAAAATGGGTAAGACAGAGGTCACCCACTTCAGTACTGACCTCCTCCACTGAATATCATTCCAGCCTGGCCAGCCCAGCCTTGAAGACTAAGGCTGTGAGGGCTGTGACCTTCACTGCCAACCACAGCAGTACCAAACACTGACACTGAATGTAGAGTGAGGTTGTCATGGACTAATTATTTAGATGCATAGTGATAATGACAGTGAGTAAGAACTAAGCCTTGGCAGCAAGTGTGGATTTGATGAATGTCAGTCTTCTAAAGTGCTGTTCTGAAGTCTGAAACTTGCTTTATTTATTCATATTTTTATTCTTCCACCACAGTGATCTCTCATTTCCTGGGCCTTTTGGATATGTGTAGCCATATACTTAGTTGCCAAAGGGCTTTTACAGAAGGTCTGAGGGGAAATCATTGATGTGTCTTGTCACTCCCATGTAGCCAGTGAAAAAACCCCAGCCTAAACCAAATAAACCAGACAGTTGACTAAAGCCAAATGGAATCATATGGTCATTAAGATCAGAAAGCACCTCCAGAGTAGGTGGCTTCCACTCACTTAAAACACACATGACAGTGAGGCTTTCTTGATCTTCCTTCTCTTCCCAAAGGACAACATAAAAGATGTGATGGGAGCTGGATAAAGAAGAGGAAATTATATGAATCCAAGTGATGGAAGTGCCAGAAAAGCTGGGATGCTGTGGAGGAGCTGCAACATTGCGGGAAAAAAAACAAGGAGCACACACGATAGAGCAGTGGAAATGAATAAAATAGAGATTAGTTCAGTTTAAACTCTTAAAAGTTTAAACTCTGCATTTCTGTCATTAGGGTCTGAAGGAAAGAGAGATAAAGAAAATACTTTTTTGTTTGTGGAGACAGAGACAAGGAGATCCCTTACCAACTACTGTAATGAGCAAAACAAACTTTACTTGGAAAGAAAAATTAATTTGTTGCCAACTAGAATAGATCAATGTAATGAGGGGAAAAAAAAAGACAAAAAAATTTAAAAACCACCTCAACAGCTTCTTTTCTGTTGTGATTTGCTGGCTGAGCTTCACTCCTTCACTCCTGACTCTCAAGAGGTGTTGGAGCCTGAGGGGAAAGCATTGACAATGCTGGGGCAGGTACACCCCAAAATGCCCCGATGTAGTTTGCCTCTGCCTTTTTGTAGAGGCCTGGCCCAAAGTTTACTGTGCAACAGAACAACTGTAATTCATTCAAATAGTGTTTTAGTCAGATCCTACAAAAAACACCCAAATAAGCTAACCTGTTTCCTTATAGCTTATTCTGCCTTTTTTTTCTTTTTTTTGGTAAAATGTAGTAAATGTTAGAAGGGACTCCACTAAGCTAGATTGTATAGTTTGCATTGTACATCATGTGATTCTTGTCAGTGTTTCATATGAAAGGTCTTGACCACGTTTCTTTTTCTAATAGATTGTTTTGACACAAATACATAAAACATGATTTTATGGGATTGCAACTTTGAAAACCAACAATCACCAGACAGAGAAGAGCCCCACAGTTCTCTGGAGGCTCTGCCAGAAAGAGGTATTGTCAATGAGTACAAGAGGGACTACCAGTTATGCACGTAAGGATTAGTCAGCCTTCTTTAGATGGCACACATGTGGAGCTGTGAGGTGGTTTTACTTTAAAAACTCATATAATTGTATGTTACAGCTACAGCTTTAGCCACAGATGTGCATTGGAGGTTATGGATCATAACACCACCCATAACAGACAGCCAGAGGTCACCTGTTGCTTCCTTGTCAGGCTGACTGGTTAGCTGAAAGGGGTTGGGATGCTACTGAGCAAATTGTAAATAATTTCTGATAAGAATGACATTTTGGTCCTTATTGAAATGGATATGTTATCATTTTTCAGTAAAGCTTTATAAACCTGACTAGATTGTTATGAGATTATTACTAGGGACACAAACTGCTTGTAAGGTGAACCTTAAATCATGAATCAGTAATACAGTATTTCTAAAATACACTATTTTGGTTTTGAGTCTTGGGAGATAAACAAGATGCATCTGCTACTTCTGGAGGGCACATTTTAGTTTTAAATTGAATTCTCTAGAAACAATAACTCTATAGCCATAAAGTATGTAGTTACTTTAAATACATACATGTATATATATATACACACATATGTATGTCATGTATACATTGCAACAGTTGTCAAAAATAATATTAATATCTAGACAATCATACCATTCACAGAGGAGGTTTATCATGGAAAGACATTTCATTATACTATTTAGACATAAGTCAAGCTGGTGCAGTAGAACATGTTCTTGATTCTCAATTCCTAGCAAATGGACTTTTAATTAGACAAATTCTGCAACACCTGGACAAGCCTCGCCACCCTTTGGAATGTTGCCATGTAGACCAAAAAAAAAGGTGATTTGTCATCAAAATCCAGTCATTCCCTCAGGAAGTCTCTGATATATTTAGACATATATGCAAACTAAAAATGAACTCACCAACAGCCTTAAGTGCCCTTGACAAAATAAATACTGAGGGCAGGAATCTGAAATAACCCACAATAAATTGCCATCTTTTGAGCATCTTCCTACATGATTAGTACAATTACAGGTCTGTTCCTTCCATTGCAACTATTGCGAAAGCTAAATATTTCAACAGTAATGCTAGCTGGCAGTGTAATACACTAAGAATATAATAGTTTTAACTCCACAGTTCTGCAGTGCTGTTTCAAAAATTTTCTGCATCTCAAAGCCCCCTCCCTGTTTCCTTTATAGGGTTACTGTTGTCAGCATAACTGGAGTAGAGAATGGATGAGTTCAAATCTGGCATCACAAAAGGTATTTGCATTAAATCACTGTCCTGTTTATCTGCAAGACTGTAATGATTTTTCTGCATTTCATGTAAAATATTTGCCTTAAGATTCTTTTCCTCCTCAGAGAGGTGGAGTGCCTGTGATATACATGCACTGCAAGAGTCTGTGGTGCTGCTTTGTCCTTGAAAGTGGCAAAAGGGCATGCAAGAGTATGATGTGAAGGGCAGATACGGTCAAACCATGGCTGAAGAGGCTGTGGAGCTGTATGACAACTACCCACCTTGTGACTGGGGGCCCTTATACCAACCTAGTCAGTGGCAAAAAGACAATTGGAACTCTCTTGGCTACTTGTCACTCTGGTTGACATTACCTCCATGTCTTATAATTTGCTCTGAATATTAAGGAAACAAAATGTGAATGAAACATTTTTATTTTTCTTGATGGTTACACACATGAAGGCATGTGTTTCTATACCACATGGGTAAGAATCTGAAACAGAATACTTTTTTGTTGCCCTAACTTTAGTGACTTTTAGATAATCTGTCAAAATAGTGTCTTTGTGTTGCAGACATTTCTCTATCCAGAAGCACAATCTACTTATGCCTTTTCTTCTGAACACAACCAAATCAATCTGTCTTCACAAAAGAATAGGGAGAAGCCTGTAAATTATCCCTTGTGAAAGAAACTTAAAAATAAGAGACAAGTGAAATAACCTAATAAAGCATGAATTGATGAAAAAAAGACTATTTTTCCCTGGAACCAGAGCTATCGACAGAAAAATGAGAATTTTAATGAATTGTGTTCAGACACAAATGGAGGATGTCAGTGATGGAAGAGCAAACATATTTTTGTATATGTTTTTCACCATGGGGTGGTAATATTGACTCAAGCTGAGCAAAAAGATACTATAAATACATATGGAAGACCACATTTAAAAGAAATTCTAGAATCCTGTCATGACGGTGTGGTAATTTGATTCTTCTTTCCTGTCTCTTCCATTGTAATTAATTCAGACACCAAACACAGAAACTTCCAGCTCCAACCTCAGTGTGAATCTTAGCTGGGTCAAAAAAATAAAACATTTAATTGGGATATGCATACAATGAAGTGCATGATAGACATTCCTGCTCCAGCTTCAAGTTAGTTCAGAGGCAGTGTCACTGCAGCAGTGTGGCAAATTAGAACTTCCAGACTTGCATGTGCAACACCTGTATTGGCTGTAACACTTGAACCCACTCACTCAGGGCTAGATTGGGTGTCCCTGCACAGCACTGCTTACTGGAGTGCCAGCTCCTCAGCCCTGACCTTGTGAAGATGGTCACTGTTTTGCCCACGAAGGAGAGAGGTCTTCTCTCTGACCTGTCCAGAGCTGTGCTTGGCACAAAGCAATAGGGCAGGGGGTGCTCCAGCTTGGCAGCCTGAGTTACAGGATTGTATTGACCACAGAACACCCAGTAAATTCACCAATAAAGCATCAAATGAAAAAATAAAAACGAAAGTAATTTTCTAAGGGCAAATGTTGAGATAGCACTCTTGGTGCAACAGGGAGCTGGTAAACAACACCGTTTACTGTTTTTATTTCACAATTTGTGAAATAAAGAAATGGTTTGCCTGATCACTGAAATCCTACTGGAAAAGTGTACAATGTATAGTAAGGAAAAAAAAGGGAAAGTTCTTAAATTTCACAGAACTGGGATCATGAGACTGTCTCTAGCTTTTTGACAGCACTGGCCGTTAATCTTATTTTAATGAAACATTGTTGTGATATAAATCTGATTCATTAAGTCACCCACAGTTCAGTTAACTGAGTGTTCAATACCACTGTGTAGCTGCTGTGTCTGAATACAATTCAAAGAAGTCAGATAATACTTGCATAATGAAAAAGAGAAATATTATTCTCTCTGATTTTTCTGGGTTCTTAGTGGTGTTTTTAAAATATATTCTCTCAATATCCTACACAAGTTTTGAATATTTTAAATGTATTTATAATTTTTAAAAATTACTGGTGTAGTTATATGGTAAATATTACTTGCATTTGTGCAGACAATCTGTAAAACAGCTTCATGTTTCAAAGTGTTATGTACTTAAGTTGACTGCTGAAGATTTGGAAGTATTCCACAATGGTGAAATGTTGTTATATCCAACATGGATTTTGATCCAAAGCATCCCCCGGAAGGTAAAAATCAATATAAGGCTCTATATTTTCTGCGTCTGTAGTGTGAAGCAATAGCAAGGAAAAAAAAGAAAAGTCATTCTTAGATAAATGGAAAGAGGATTAAAAAAATGGAAGTACAGAGCTATTTTTGATTCTCTATGATATTAGTGAGACCTCTATTGTGTTCTGTTTTATGAACTAATTTTAAAGCAGCATTGATATACTGGAAATGGCTTAAAAAAGATCTACAAGAATGATAGAAGTTCTAGGGAAAAAAAGCCTTTTCGGTGAGATACCTACCCAGTTCAATCCCTTTTGCTCAACAAAATGAAGGTTAAGAAGTGAACCTGATCATGATCTATAAATGCAGATACTTCCAACACTGGAGAGAAATTTAATCTATCAAAGACATTAGAGATCTAGAGCCTGAACACAGAGCATAAGTCAATTGAGACTAGAAGTGAAAGAAACATTTTTTACAGTGAATCATCATTAACCAACTGAATAAGTTACCTTGATGCTTGATAAGTGTTCAAATAAAGATTAGACATCTTTCTGAAATAGATGTCCTATCTGAAACAGAAATATGAGGCTTGGCATGCCATTCAGGAAAACCAGGTGTGTTAAACACGTCCTATGACTACCCAAGTCATAAATTAATCTAAATTGTGAACTAGTGTTTTATACAATTATTGTCCTGGTAACTGGCTTTGTTGCAAACCAGTTTCAAGATGAGACTTTGTTTATAGAACTTATTTGATCTTTCAATCCTGAAAGTGCACAAAATATTACAACAACCTTCCTAACAGACTTTGTTCTCTAGCATATTTCCAAACTTAGGAAATTTGACAAGACATCACTGTCACCCATTTTTACATAGTCTTCATTTATTTGTCTTAGGCACTGAGACAGAAGGAAGATTGAGGGCAATTATGTCTTATTTTTTGACTAAAAATTACAGGAAGTGTAGAAAATTTCTTGAAAAATGCCATTCACCATACTGATAGTATGCAGGTTATCACTGCTTTGTCCTTTTCTTTCCACAGGTTCACACTCAACTGTTATTTGATTTTATTTTTAAAATTTATTTTATTTTAATCTTGTATACTTACTGCAGTGGCATAGAAGCTCTAGCTAGACCCTCTTGTACTGAGCTATACTGTCTTGCACTTTCTTGGATCAGAAGCAGATAAACCAGGCAACTTGAAACGACAGACACCACTCTAATGCAGCAAAATTGTTCTGCATAAAATCTCGTCTCCCAGTATAGTCTGGACAAAGGTACTGTATTGGTTTGAAAACAAATCAGAGGGAGGTCCCAAGTCAGGGTTAAAATTTAATAGAAAAAAAAATTAAAAATAAGTGAAATAATACAAGGGAAAGAGAAAAAGAAACCACTGACAAAGTCAGATACAACCTGACACCCTGCTAGGGAGGTGGTAGCAGTCCAGATGAAGTAGCTCAGTTGAAGCAGTGATCCTATGGAAGGTCTGGTCTCCAGCTGAAGGTCCAGGGGTAGCTCTTGTCCTCTGGGAACCCAGCAGCCAGAGCTCCCTTAGGCAGTTCCAAGGCCAGGTTATATCCAGGTGGGAATGCTTGGCTCCTCCCTCCTGGGTGGAGCATCTCCCAATAGGATGAGATAAGTCCATGAGTCATGCAGTGGTTTCTTGGTGGCCCATTGTCTGTTATCAGGGGTGGGTCATAGCAGGAGATAACAGCTAATGGCCCACAGCTGGTGGTAATAGAATACATCTATATTGTAACCTAGGACAGGTAGTCACTTGAATATTAAAATTAGCGTTACAATAGGATGTTTGCCATGGCTGTTTTTATGAGATAGAGGGAAAGACTGCCTTTTGTTTCATCTTTCAATGATGTGTTTCAAGATCAATCCCACATTTCTCTTTTATCTGTCTTTTTACTTTACTGGTTTTGATCTCACTGATTCTAACCTGCAATTTTCTGTTCCCACCTTCCTCACTCTGATTTCCCTTATGTATATACCAAGCAGATGGTATTCAACAAGGGAAAGCGTCAGATCCTGCACCTGGGATGGGGCACCCCCGGGTGCACAGACAGACTGGGGAATGAGACACTGGAAAGTGCTGTGGAAGAGGTCCTGGTTGAATATGAGTGAGCAGTGCCCTGGCACCAGAAGGGCCAGCTGTGTCCTGGGGAGCATCAGGCACAGCATCGCCAGCCAGGCAAGGGAGGGGATTGTCCTGCTCTGCTCTGTGCTGGGGCAGCCTCACCTCGAGTGCTGGGGGTAGCTTTGGGTGCCACAATGTAAGAAAGACATTAAGCTATTAGAGAGTGTCCAAAGGAGGCCACAAGGATGGTGAGGGGCCTTGAGGGGAAGCCGTGTGAGGAGTGGCTGAGGTCACTTGGTCTGTTCAGCCTGGAGAAGAGGAGACTGAAGGGAGACCTCATTGCAGTTACAGCTTCATCATGAGGGGAAAAGGAGGGGCAGACACTGATCTCTTCTCTGAGGTGACCAGTGACAGGCTGTGAGGGAATGGCCTGAAATTGTGTCAGGGGAGGTTTAGGCTGAATTTTAGAAAAAGGTTCTTCACCCAGAGGGTGGCTGGGCACTGGAACAGGCTCCCAGAGCAGTGGTCACAGCATCAAGCCTGACAGAGCTCAAGAAGTGTTTGGACAATGCTCTCAGGCACGTGGTGTGACTCTTGTGGGATGGTGCTCTGCAGGGCTAAGAGTTGGACTTGATGACCCTTGTGGATCCCTTGCAATTCAGCATAATCCGTTTCTGTTATTCTTCTTTTTTTCCATATTTCCTCTCCTGTTTTTCTTTTGCCTTATCTTCTGTCTTACTGCTAGTTTCCTGGTTCCTTTGCTTCACAGTTCAGTCTTTAAACCTTTAAAAATTATTCTAGAATTTCACACTACTATGAATTATTTACATAACATGTCATCAGTGGGTGAAATTAATTACCAGTGAAATTTTCATGCTATAACTGAAGTTATTCCTATATACAGCAACAAGAAGGCTAGCTTAGTATTTTTAATATCATATACATTTCACCATGGAGTATACCAAAACATAGAGGCAACCCTTCCAAAACACAGGAGAGAAAATGCAGATTGTATAATGATTTTTTTTAATAAACAAGATAGATACATATGCCTCTTGAGTTCGTTCCTACTAGTACAAACATGAGCAACTCAGAAAAAATTGCGATTTGTTATGCTTCTTCCTTTTGATTCCCCCAGGCTATTATTTCAACACTTTGTTTTTAGGGGGAGGCAATGTTTTTTTTAATATGAATTATGGCTATATCTGAATTGTGGGAATTAGGCTGTAAAGCATATTTATTTAAATTTTAGAGAAACACAAGACAAGAGATTCAATTTTTCTAATGTAATGTGTCATAAAGTTGAGGGGATGCTGAATTTTGGAATGAGACAATCAAGATTTTTAAACAGAGATAGAAAGAAAGCTGCTCTACTAGTATAATTTATTATTGGCCCCCTACTGAAAAAAAAAGGAGCAGAGAAATGCTTTTCTGTGTGCATCAGTTAGGGTGAAAAGAACATACAGAATTTTTAGGGTTTCTTTTGTTTTTGTAGAACACCATTTTTATGTGTCACTATGGAAATAATAACTCACTGTGGATTCATACTGTTACTATTAAAAGCAGCATTTCAGAAAAATTCTTGATAACACTTTGTGCCTCACAGTTCCAGGGAGTCTGAGGCTGCAGGTGAAAATGCAATCCTCCAGTTTATTCAGACTCTTGTGGGATGTTCAATGCCTTCAGCAGTAGGAATGTCTTTATCAGGTCTTCTCCTAAAACTGCTCCATTGGTCTCACTACAGAACTATCTTGTGTAAAAGCTGTTGGTCCAGGGACTTGGGTATTTGAAAGCTTTTACTGTACCCCACAGAGCCATCCCTTGTGCTTTCTCAACCTTTAAACTCATTGTCAGAAATACTTTGCAAATAATTTATAAGGTTAGAAAAAAAGAGCTAGGCTTTATTGGGAGCACTTTTTGTTTCTCAGAGGAAGTGGGAATGGAGTGATGTTACAGCCTATTAGGCTAACACAAACCCATATCTAGCTTTTCACCTATTTAAAGGGTTGCAAAAACCCTCATAAATAAATGAATAAAAATCATCAGCAGTCTGAAAAATAAGCAGATAACAGGTGTCAACATTAATTCTAGACTCAACGTTTCCTACACCTTTCCCTCCACACCAGTAGTGTAGCTGCAGGTTTGCTGTCCCTCACTATCAGAGTTTGATTTCTGATTTCTGACTTTCAGTATCAGGAGTGAATCTTGATGCTAAAATCAGTGAATTGTGCAGGTTGTGCATGTACTTTTCCAACAGTATTTTTCCTTGTCTTGGGCTTTCAGAAAAACAGTTGTCCAGTCTAAAGCAATGGTTTTCAAGATATAGTTTCTGGATCTGTCAGAGGACCAGGTTTTTCTGCAGATTTTTAGGAGAGGTACAATAGAAAAAGACAGCAAACAGTAAAGCACAGGGAGTTAGAAAACATTGAAACATTTTTGTTTCTGAATTTGGTGTGTTTTCTCACTGCATGCAAGATGCATCCCTTGGAGCATCAATATTGTCTAGCTTGGATAAATTGTGTGCATATCAGTGTCTCAGACAAGAGATGCTTGTGGACAAATAGTGCTTTTAAAACGTGCACACATATACATATAAAATATAACTCAAATTTGAAAGATGGCATATTGCCACAACAACCTCTATTCTTTGTTGTTAATGATTAATTCCCATGTCAGTAAAACTGAGATAATGTTGGCCTTTCTTTCTCTTCTTTGACTCTAAGGTTTTGTTCCTCTATCTTAAGTAACAAGAGTAAATAATCCAGTAAATGTTGGAAAATTAAGTAACGTACTGATATTTTTCAAATGGACTTCATAATTCATTTTTGGTGGAAGAATATAGAATATCTAATTCTAACATTTAAAAAAATATTTAAAGAGGTGGCTAAGGTGAAACTATATTATGATAGTGTACTAGATGGGCTTTTTGATACAAGAAGGGTGAGAAAAGATGAAAGAATTCTGTGGCTCAAAGATCCAGACCTTGGATACATTAATTATAAGGGAGTTCTGCAAAAGGTAGAGCACTGTTCTGATAACTGTAGGGAAGTATCCCATATTTGATCAGTTTCAGAATAGGGAGTTGCGGAGTTCCACAGTTCTGCAAAAAATAAGTTATGTAGAAATAACAGTTGAAAATGGATGTGAGAGAATACTAACATTCACTGGAAGGCTTTCAGTCACACTGGGTACTATTAAAAGCTTCCCTGAGATCACAGGAAGAGATCTGTGAAGTAAGACCTGAAGTAAGGAACAGGCTGCCAAAGATAAATCACCCAAGTTTTTCTTCAGCCATCAGTGTTTACAAAATGAAATGCTTCTGACATTGGTTGTCTTTGTAGCAAAAGCCATTATCTCTCTGCAGTTTGTGATCTTCAGTCTCAGTATTGTTAATGATGGTGTTCATCTCACCTGACATTGCATCTGACAGTCACATGATAATTACTCTAGTTCCCCAATGAAGGACAGAAATAGGCACATCTGGGGTATTAGTTTTATCCTAATGAATGGAGTCAAAATAATGGGAAGATTTGATGGCATTTCTTCAGTGGCAAAGGGAATTTTGGGAAGAGGCTGGTGCAATTTCCACAGAAATCTGGTGTTCTGAGGGAGTTCTGCATTTCTCACCCTTTGCTCCCACACTGTTCCCAGTAAAAGCTGTTCTCTGAAGGCTGAAGGTGCACTTAGTTCAGAACTCACACTGATGAGGATCCTCTTTGGCATAGATGTGGAGAGGAAAACCTGAAGCATAGAGGAAACTGGAGGACAAAGGTAAGACCCTTCCCCGAGCATGTGTCTGCACATACAGCATAAGCACCTTTTATCTTGATCTCGTATTAACGCTGAAGAATCCTGCAGTAAGGCTGGCCAAAGTCCACGTCCTTTCTTCCCAATGTCTCAGTCTGCCTGCCCCAGTCTCACTGTGTCTGGGGGTCTCTCCACGACCTCCAGCAGACAGGCATAGATTTTTTGTTTTTATTTTGAATGTTCTAGAAGGGGCCATTGAGCAACTGCGTTGGCCTCACTCAAAATTGATTGCTGCACATTGCTGCAGATGAGGTTTGTAAAAAATAACACAAGTACCTTCTGATATTAGCAGATTAATTGTGATAAAAGAAATACATTCCGAAATGTCCAGGGTTGCCCTTTCTAATCTTACACCTGTGATCATCTGGAGATCATGACATAATTTGGTTCCATTTGAAATGTTCATTAGGGAAAACCAGATTCTGCAGACTCGACCATATGCTGATTTAATGCTTTCAGAGTATTGCCACTTTGGCTGATGTGAATCTCATTAACGTTATCAAGGCCACATCAAAGCAAGTCAGAAAATCTGGTGGAAGAGCATCTCTGCCAGCATTACTCTTGTCATGATGCTACTACCTGCTGAAATTTCACAGAACTACACTGAACAACTATTCCAAGGGATAAGGGCAGGCATGCAATTCCTGTGAATGGAAGAGCCATCCTGCAGTACAACCAATACAGTACAACAAATACCAGCTTGTAATGACTGTACCTTACTCATGCAATTATGGCACTAAACCATTAGTATTTGATGAGTGAACAGGAGGAATAATAAGAAGAGGAAAAAGACTCCTTTTATTTCCTTCTAACTACTGTCTACAGAATTCTGTTAAGAATAATTATGCCTCTCTCCCAGTCCTCTAGTTTTTTTTTTTTTTTTACTCTCAGTAGGCTATGGCTAGCCCACTGTACTAAGCACAGGACTGGAGGGAGGGAGCACTGAGGAGGAAAAGAGGAAAGGATTAAACAGAGAAGCAATGTTTCTAGTGAAAGGATGGGGCTGGAGCAACAAACCAGAGGTTTGGGGATTTTCAGTCTTTTACGGGTAAGTAATATCTTCCCTCCATTGCTTTCTACCCTGTGTATGAGAAGCTTCTCTTCAACACCCTCACTAATTTCCAAATAAAAATGCATTACAGGGACCATCCTGTAGTTATTCTTTTTATAGTTTCACCACCATGGGAGGGAACATGATAACATCAGAAACAGTTTTGTTACAAGCTCTGTGCTGAAGGGCTAATGGGAAATGAAGAGAATACAGTGATCCCAGTTCTCAGGTCATATTTAATCATTTGTATTTTATTTCTGTCTTTGCTTAAAAAAAATCAGAAGCTCCCTGGTAATTTAGGAAGCTAAATAACATTTTTAAAATGCATTGAAAACCAATTTCACAAAGTTTTTAGAACATTAATGTGGCAGGATTATCTACTAGCTCTTCTATTAGGAATTATAAAAGGAAAATGTGATTATTATTGTCTAATCACATACTCAAAACATAGTAACAATAGAATATTTATTATGTGCTTTCATATATTGTTTTATATGTTAATTGTATATTAGCAGGCTTTTATATATGCATATAATTATATGTCTGTATATGCATGCGTATATAGAACATCCAGATTGGAAGGGACCCTGAAAGCTCATCTTTGTGTGTGTATAAAACTTCATATTTTTCTGTCTAAAATATATATAATATGTTCCCAGGAGCCTACATTTCTTTGAAATTCATTGGCTTTAGTTTTCTAAGTTTACTTTGGAGCCCTGAAATTCTAACCTTTGCCAGGTTTCTATGAAAGGTGAGAACCAGTGCTCCTTAAGTTGAACTACATTATGATGGCTCTAGCTTCACACTTGAGTTCTATACATATTGTCTTGTAGAGATAGAAAAAAGTGAGTTTCTGTGAGAAAAAAAAGGGGACTTGTCTTGCAGTGAAAGGGCAAATTGTAGAAGAGGCTGAGCATTCCTGCAGGTTTGCATTGATACGTGGAAAAGACTCCACTGCTGAAATAAGTAGTAAAGTAGATAATGTTTACTCCACCGCTGGGGCACATGTGGATGTGAATTGCCCCACCAAATGCATGTGCACCTGCAATACCATTTGGCTTGGTATATATCGAGTTACAAGCTCCATCTTCATTAATCTTCCAAACGTGCCTATACATATTCATTTCCTAGCCCCACCTAGCCCCTCTTCCTATTATAATGAGCCCAAAGTCATTTCCATATGGCTTGCGCTTGCGCAGTGCCGCGTGCTGGGGTCTCTGGGATGAAGTAAGGAGTCTTCCTCAATTTGAACTTTACACCTTGCTTCCTTGCACATGCTTCCTGAGTCCCTGGCTCAAGTTCAAACCGCAAGGTTGGTTTGAACTGGTTGCTGGGTCCAAAGCAGGATCTTTTGGTCACAGCTGCTTCTCTTTATCAATAGTCTTGTATCCTCTCTTTTCCTGCTTGACAAATGTAATAAATGTTAGGCAAGCTATATGCATTGTTTTAGCAAGCAGCCCCTTTAGTAATTCACTTAACCCTTGTTTCCCCGACTCAGCATCCCTGGAAAGACATCTTCTCTTCTGTATAGGACAAAGCTTATAATGTCTTGCAAATCCAAAGGTGGAAGGCTTGGATACCAAAATGATAAAAGGAAGGATGATTTTGTAGCATTTTTAAAGGAGGATGTTCAATAAAATACTTTAGTTCCCCGGCAGTTGCTTTGTTGTACAGGAGGTATTTTCTGTCTGAAATAATTTTAGCAAATGCTGTACCATGGTTGCAGAAATTTGTGAGGCAGATTTGCAAAATTCCATAAATTACTCTTTAATTCTAAATGTGACATTCAATTGTTTTTAAACTGTACAGCAGCACCAAACCCCCTGGGCAGGAGGAGTCCAGCACCAGACACTATAATTGTCTCCCCTGCAAGCCAGGCAAAGACTGAACTACCCCCAGGTAGGAAACCGCCAAAAACCACACGGCTTCCCCCCAGCCCCCTACCCCAGAACCATTCCAATGGTATGCCAAGGCATTGACTACACCTTTTGTCTCATAGTAGATGTCTGTTTTCCATTTCCATTACAGCAAATGAGGAGAAAATTCCCTGAAGGAACCTAACGCCCAAGAATGGAGAAGATTTCCAAAGAGCAAGTAACAAAAATGGGCAACATGCAGCTTCATTTCTATGCAAATTACATAGAACTTTTGCCTAAAGTTTTGATTTATATTCGTCCATTTACATTGCTTAGGTAGGGCATTTGTTTTGCAGCTTTCAGTAGTGCCTTCAAGCCGTAACTACTCCATAAATTGCAAGTGTTCCACATAACACGTGTTGTCAACTTGCAGGAAAGATGACCTCCAGTCTACCTTCTCACTAAGAAGAAGGCAGCAGTGCTCTGATAAATAAGATTACATGTCTTTACCATGAAAACAAGATTCTCATGTCTCTTGTAAGCAGCAAGTTTGAAAAATAAGTTTGAAAAACAAGTTTGAAAAACACCTGTAGTAATTCATCTGACCAGAAAAAACTTGCAACTTCCTACTTCAAGTTAGTTTGCCTTTCAAATTAAAATAGGACCCACACCTTCAATTTTATCAGTTGTCTGCAGAGCCACTGTGAACAGATTTTTAAGACACCCAGATATATCTGGTCCACAATGTTAGAAAACTGAAGAGTCACTGAGCAGTTGATATCTTCTTTCTTCTTCTCATAATATGTCCTCTAAGAAAAAAATCTTCATATCTTTAGGAAAAGTACAAGCTCCTTTGACCTAAAAACTGGGCACACAGAATTGCTAAAGTTTAAGTAGAACAAGAAACAAGATTACATAAGGAAAGTGAAATATTAGCAGAAGTAGAATAATCAAACTTCTTAATACATTTTAGTATATTTGATTCACCGTGAATGTAGATGAAAAGATGCATGGATAATCAGGGAGTTTAACTCCTAGTGTATAAATTTTGATTTTCAAATAGTAGTGGGTTCATTCATAAAAAAATTAATTTCCATTATTTGCTTACTCTGTGTCTCTAGCATCCTCTTTTTTGAATATTTTGACCATACTGACACTGAATATTTCAAAACCTCAGCTCTCAGAAACCCACATCTTCCCTTTTTTCCTTTAATTCTAGTTCTCAATATCTAATTTTTATTTTTTTTAAGAATTGATTTTGAAATAATCTCTACAAACAGCACTTCTATGTCAGTAATTGACACCATGTGCAAACAGACTTACACAGAATGTATAGATGCTCTTAAAGTGTAAGGGATAAAGTATTAGGCAAAATAAGCTTTGAAGTAACCACATATTTGTTTGTTAAATAACCTTAAAGAGATTTACTTGAATCCAGGGTACATGGCAAAGCTACAGTAGTCAAAGATACTGAGAAACAAAGTAATTTATTTTTCTCTTCTCTGATTTTGACTCTTTTTTATCTCCTGTATTTTATGGCTTAAATGATACCTTATATCAAAACCCATGAGTAACAAAAGTCCATCTAGTTTTGGAAAACAGCTGTAATACTGAGGTATTAATTCATGTAGTTACAGTATCTCGATCTCAACAGCATCACAATACAACTACATATCTCAGATCTAGACACCTTTCTCATACCATTCTTCAGATATTTCTCCCCAAGTTTTGAGACACTTTTGACACCTTGGTTATTTTTCATAGCTATACCATCCATATTCTAGCTCTATATAGATACATGGATGGATATAGATATGTAATGTAAAAGATCCCCAAATACAACACACTGGTCTCGCACAATTCATACCCTTGAAAAGAGTTGTTAATCATATTATTTAATCCACCAGAGACAGATTAGTAAGTATTGTGGTAGTACTAGTGATGGATGAAGTAAAGAGGAGAATGGAATAGGAAGGATGCCAGAACCAGGTCCTTCATTTTGATACAATAATTTGCCCCAGTAGTTTGACCATGCATGATTCTTCTTGTGCTTCTCTCCTTCTCTGAATCAAAAGGAAGAGTATGGAAAATATTTCAGCCGTCACCCGTGCAAGCAGAGTAGAATGTTTATTATGCTAGATTTTAAAAACATTGGTTTTTAAACCACCAGTTTAAAAACACCAGTTGTTGCCAGATGAAATACAACATTTTAATGTATACTCTATTTATTTATCAAATATCTTTCTATTAAAATTTTTGAGGGGCAGCTGTGATATCTCTAAGTAGTATTTTTCTCTCTGAATAGGAAATCAACTTGTAAATGAATACAGAACTTCACTAGTTAGAATTATGACATGACAGATCATTTCACTGTCAAAGAACTATAATTTATAGTATTAAACATCAGTCCTTTTACTAAAATGGTGATGTAATGAGAGCTAAGAGCATTTGACAGATTTCAGGGGAAAAAAGAGCAGTTAGTATCCGTTTATGAAAGTGAATTGCCCTTAAAAATAAATTGATTCTTCGGTGTTCATCGTTTTTAATCAGCAGACAGAATAATTGATAGCTTTATTGCTCAAGCCAATTATCATATATGTACCCATCCCTATGTTATGAAGATCTTCCTAACTCTTCAGTCTCTGCACTTAATAATCCAGAGCCACAATTAGCTGATGATAAAACCAGCTCCCTTATAAATTGCTTTCCAGGGTGCAATGACACATGAGATATTTATTCATGTTTATCTGCAGCAATATGAAACTGCAAGGCTGTGTTTACATCAGTGCTGCTGTAGATGACAGAATTCATTCAAAGCAGAAGAGAAAACTGGCTATGTCTGCAGAATAATGTTATTACTCTTGACTCCCTGCTAGCATCTTCCTCTGTTTGATCCTGTCCTCACAAACCTGTAATCATCAAGTTCCAGGCAGCATGCTCTTTAATGTGAAAATTGAAATAGGCTCAGAAGATTACTATGGAACTCAGGTACCACAGGATTGTGCCCGGCAGTGGGATGCGACACAATTCAGAGACAGGCAGCTGTAGTGCTGCTTAAATTGTGGACATATGGAATGGGATCAAAACAGTCCAGCAGGCATTGTGGGAGTGCTGCCAGGAGGATCTTGCAGGAGAGTGTTTCATTGTCACCTTCACTTCATGGAGATAAAAGCTTAGCAGGGAGCAAGCGAATAGTTCTGGTGCTGATTACAGAAGGCAAGGAGAGCTCCTGGAGAGAGGCTGTAAAAATAGTAGGTTAAAAGTCCTGAGTGACACTGCTAATTTGGAGGCTTTAATCCTGTGTCTAGATTTCATTATTGATGGCACCGTTGTAAGTAAAGCATTTCTGTAAGGACCTATGTCTGAATGTTGGAAACTCAATTACACATTGTGTGAATGTGGGTTGATTAGCTAGTGACCTTCCACTAAAAGGCATGGCCCTTGGGCTTCTTTTTAACATCGTGAAGGTGGCACTTTGCTGTGGATGTTCACATGCTTAAAAAAATATGCTCAAAGTGTTTTTAAAACTGTATTTCAAGGCCAAATTTAGCTGTTCTTATCTGAAAAGTTCCAGTGACGCACTGTCCAAAAACACTGTTTCTTTTAAATTAAAGACTTCAGATGTGTATATATTCAATATCTAAGTAAAATAATGCTTTGGTAATTGGTTATTTATTTCACTGTGCTAAGGTTTCAAGCATAACCAGTTCTCTGTTATTGTATCTTACTGAATGGGATAAACAGATTGTGTGGTGATTTTAAGAGCTCATATTCTCCTGTCCTTGACTATGACTAAACAGATAATGGCACTTGAATTGGCATTCATATGATCAAAGTGCATAGATATTTGAAGACAAATACATAAATGAGGAATTATAATTACATTTTTGGCTGTGCTTCAGAGAAGATAATTCTGCATTTCAAGACACTGAACACTCAAGTAATGTCAAATGTAAATATCATTTAGGTGAATCATCTAATAAGTGAACAATACATATGACATTGAGAACAGAGATTGAAATGGGCTGTAAACTTTCCTCTTGCTCTATGTTTTTTGTATACTATTATTCCGACTGCTTACATACTATAGAAATATTGACTTACTTAAATGTTTCTCATGATGTTAAAAAAATGTCTGGAAAGCTGTTTATCAGGAAAGATTAAGAGCAGCCATGATACTAAGACTTCCATTTTATCATACCTGTATTGTCCAGAAAAGTAGAGCAGGCACAAATGAAAACATCATATAGAATTCCATTGACGGCAAATGCAGGCACAGAAAAGAGGAGATTATCAAGATGGAAGGAGAAAGACTTCTAAGAACTGTTTTCTTTAAAAACACAAAATAATTATATGTTCATAGGCTAAAAGTTTATGAGGAATATTTTCCTCCCTCATTTGGAGCATGAGTTTGAGACTAGTTTATATAAAATTCAGATTAACTAAAATCATGGCAAGCCATTTAACTGTGAAGAAATTTTTTGAACTTTTAATATTATACACGAGATCTAAGAGAAAATGGACTCTTAAAGCAAATCATCTGTTGGGCAGCTGCTATTTGAATGCATGTAGCATCTCTAAAAATCATGAAGAAGAGGATCAGTCTATTAGCAGTGCTGCACTTGTTCCTGGATAAGGAAAGAAGGCAAGCAGTATTACTTTCCCAATAAAGAAGTCCATCTTGAAACACCTTTTTGCAAAATTTTATTTTCAACAAAAATTGAAGTCTTCATTAAAATTCTCAAGCAAATTCACATTTCCTTAAAATTTGTGGCCATCTTTATAGTTGGGCTTATTAGTGTTCAGGCTTAAAAAATTCTTACTCTTCTTGAACAGAAATTAAGTTTGACATTTCTCCACCTAGATGGCTGAGCATAAGGAAATCTAAATGTTCCTAGGTTAGCCAAGGCATTGAGATCTAAATCATACCATCCTCTGCAGACCAAACTCCTTTTATATTCTGAGCAGAGACTATGTCCTAATTGCAGGTTCTGGTACCAAAAATTATTAAAAATAAGAAAAGATAAAAATCCCATGATATACTATTTTGTACCTGCAGTTTGAATACACACCTGACCCCTGTTTTAAGAAAGGTATAGTTGAATTTAAAAAGTTGCAAAGAAGTCCTATGAGAATGACCAAAGTCCCTGAACACTTCTGTTACAATTTTTCATAGTTGATAAAAGTCTGCTGTTTTGTAATTCAGCAGGTTTTGTCTGTCCTTCAATGTACTTTGAATAAAATTAGCTTGTATATAAATAACTTCCTGCAAGGTTATTTTATAAAATGAACTCTTCCTTAATGTCCTCACAAGGTATCAAAATAGCACCACCGTTTTTAGGTCACTTGTCATATACAGGGACAATTTAAGTAGGTGCTTAAGTTTAAGCATATGACTGCTTAAACTTTGGTGCACTGGAACCTTGATGAACTTCTTTACAGTTAAGTAATTAAGTCACATGAATTTCCTGTCTTTCAAGTGATAGATAAACCCCACAAACTGAGATGGTTAAGGTCTTTTAGATGGCCTAGTACTTTATACGGAATGAAATAGGAACAAATGTGAAGGAATTTGGATAATATTGGTCTTACTAATATTAAATCTGTATGTGTTATTTCACTCTGTCAAAGCAAAATTAGGTTTTATGTAAGTCAGAATGTTTTACGTGACTCTTCACTCTCCTAATCTCCTTCCACATAATTCTTTTCATGTGATAATGAGACAGAGTTCCATACAAATATCTCATTACGTGTTCAAAATAGTGGCTACTGGTAAAAGTTACTTTAAATGCCAACAAAATGTGGTTACTGTGTGTGCAATGAATATGCCACATCAATGTGGAAAAACACAAGGTAAAGAGTCAGTAAAATATTGTTTCCAGGGCACATCACCATGTATAACACATAATTCTAAAACAAGAAAGGTGATTTTCATTCAGTTGTTTTTTCATTGACTTCAAAGGCGTCCTGAATTAGTGAACAAAGGTGCAGATGTCCACAGAGTAGAAGATAAAGGACTCTCCTGTCTGATGTTGCTATGAAAATTAACTGTCTTTGTGTGGGAAAAGAAAGCTTATGCAGTTCAGTTTATTCAGTAACTAAGCAAATCAATAAAATACAACATATTAATGATTACATTTATTCTTAAAAAACAAATATGCAGCCTGGTGTGTATTTATCTGCCAGCAATATTTGTTTATGAAAGCTTTTTATTGTTCTTTTTTTACTACCTAGTTTTAAGCATACTTTATTGCCCTTCAATCTTTAGTATTTCTCCTAGTGCAGAATGTTTGCTCTTCCTCTGGGACCCTCCTGCTCTCGCTGCAGCACTTCACCCTTTTCCCAAACAGGGCAATGCTGGCTGGGCAGAGGGCACAGAAGTTTGGGCTTCTGTTCATTATTCCTCCCTTCAGTGCTCATGCCTGCTTCACCTTTGGTGTGTTCTTTTCACTCTGTTGTTTTTTCATTTTTAATTTTTTTCCAACTCAGGTTTATCCAGAGTTACTATTTTTTGCAGTCCGATAACCCCTGATACCAGTACTATTTCTCCAGCACAGCAGTGGTGCATCAAGAATGAGCTGAGCCATCAGTGTTCATGTCTTTTTTTCTCTTTCATTTTAGTTTGTCTGTTCCAGTGAGTGTTCCTTCACTCTCTGTTCTTTTGTAAAAATCTTTGTTCATCTCTGATTCTGAATTTCTTAATCTTTTTCCACTTACCTCTTTTTGTACTTAATGATGCTCTTTTTCTTGCTTACAGAGGGCTCTTCCACAGGTGGCTTGTATTCATAGGACTTTGAAAGACACTCAGGCCTAGTTCTTTTTCAAATGAAAGCTTTTGTTCCTTCCTGTTTATTTTTTTAAAGTTTTTTTCAAGCTGCTTGTTCTCATAATTGAATATATTATCAAACTGTGCAGTGTAGAACCTGACAATATTGATATATTTTGCTTACAGGTAAAGCAGGCTTTTCAAGACATGACTGTTTAGGTGTCAAGATGGTTAGTAACAGAATTTTTAAAATAAAGAAAATTTCAAATTATAAATCTCTCATAGTGGTAAAATAGATTAACTAAAAATCCAGTAGGAAAAGCAAGTGGAATTTCAAGTATTTGTGATTTAGTTTTCTCTGACTAAATTCCATGGCTCAAAGTCCAAAATGAAATCATTAATTAGTGGAGTCCCTCGAGGGTCCCTGCTGGGACTAATACTATTTAATAGTGACATGGACACAGGGGTGAATGCACTCCCAGCAATTTTGCAGATGACACCAAGCTGAGTTGTATGTTTGATTTGCTTGAGGGACAGGATACCGTCTGGAGGGACCTTGTCAGGCTTGAGAGCTGGGCCCAGGAAAACCTCATGAGCTGCAGCAAGACCATTTCATTTTGGAAATTAACACAGTGCAAGGTCCTGCACCTGGGTCAGGACAACCTCCAGTATCAATCCAGGCAGGAGGATGAACAGATCCAGAGCAGCCCTTCCCAGAAGGAGTTGGGAGTGCTGGTGAATGAGAGGCTGGACATGACCTGGCAATGTTGACTTGCAGACCAGAAAACCAATTGTGTCCTGGGCTGAATCCAAAGCAGCATGGCCAGCAGGGTGAGGGAGGGGATTCTGCCCCTCTGCTCTGCCCTTGCAAGATCCCAGCTGGAATATTGCATCCATCTCTGAGGTCCCCAAACACAAGAAACACCTGGACCTGTTAGAGCGGGTGGAGATGTTGGCCACAAAGTGATCAGAGGGCTGGAACAGCTCTTCCATGACGAAAGGCTGAGAGCTTGGGTTGTTCAGCCTAGAGAAGGGAAGGCTATGGGAAGACCTTATTGCAGGCTTTCAGTACACAAAGAAGGTTTATAAGAAAGATGGAGACTTATTACCAAGGCCTGTAGTGGCAGGACAAGGGCCAACAGTTTTTGGCTGAAAGAGAGTAGGTTTAGATTGGACATGAGGAAGGCCTTTTTCACAATGAGTGGTGAGGCACAGGAACAGGTTGCTCAGAGAAGCCGTGGATGCCCCATCCCTGAAAGTGTGCAAGACCAGGTTGGATGGGGCTTAAAGTAATCTGGTTTAGTAAAAGATGTCCCTGTCCATCACAGAGGGGTTGGACTGGATGGTCCTTGATGGTCCCTTCTAAGGTGAATCTTTCTATGATTCTGATTCTGATATTTTGTGATTCCTTTAAGGGATTTTCCAGAATAATTCTGAAATATGCTGTAAATTCATTCAGATAGTTGCAATTCAAACACACTGCTTAGAGCTTCTGCTGCTTTCTGTGTTTATTCAGAAGGTAGAACTGAGTGGTATATGGCACAGTTATAAAACTGTAGGTGCAGGTTTCCTACGAGTCCTACCAACAGTATCCTTTCTGTTCCTTTAATAGCCATGCCTTCCACTAAGATGCATATCATCATAGCTAGGATGAGGACTATATTTTCAGTGAATAATATGTTTGATCATGAAGGATTTGGGTCTTAGAATTTTTCATGTTTCTATACCGATTTCTGCTGATTGGCTTTTTATTTTAAACTCTTTACTGAAGTCTGCCTATTAGCATGCAAATACACTTCATCTGGTGAGATATTTACAAAATATTCACTTTGATAGTTCACTGTCAATTATTTGTGGAAGCTGGCGATAGACATGAATTGAGCACTGTAATTAGTTTTGGCCAAATGTATAAATGGGGTGTCTTAAGAAAGATTATGGAATGTGATCTTAGGTTCTTCATTATGCAGGAAAAACTCCTCATCACTGCTGAAAGGTTATGTGCTTTGGTCTGTTCTTATGAAACCATAGTAAGCTGGTGACTGCAGCACTGTGCTGGGGGATTCAAGTCCTAGCACGACTACTCTCTTGCTTCTAAACATTTAACAGCTCACATCACCAGCAAGTCCCTTCTGTCTCTTTCTTCCATATTTCTTTTCCATTTGCAGTTTTATTTTAATCCATTATTTTAGGCTAGAGGCAAACTGCAAATATTGCTCTTAGTTTAACTGGTGTCTCTTAGCATGTTTTTACCAACAGATCTCCCTCTAATCCCACGTAACTTTTGACTTAACACTTTTTTTTTGCTTTAGACATCAAAATAATTTCTGATGCAAGGGCCATTTTTTATTCCTTTTCATCCTTCAGCCCAAGCATCATTACATATGCTGTGCCCATTTCATTAAAAGAAAAAAAAGCAGTTAACAGTAAAGCCCAAATGAACTCGTGTACTTGGCAAGTATAGTAAGACTTACCATAAGTTCTTATTCTTACATGTGATTATAATTTTTGGAAATGAACACACAATTCAAGATCCTGATTATGTGAAATGAGTAGGGAAAATGGCTGAAAAGAGGGAAAACAATCTTATTGCATGAGAAAAGTTTTGTTTATGTATATATACAGAGATATATATAAATGTATATTAAAATTTGTGCTATGTGAATACTAATTATCCAACATGTTCTCAGTTCAGCCAGAGTATTTTTTTTTTTACAATGTGGGTGTGGTATTTAAAAGTACCGTTTTGTAGGGGTTTTTATGTTTCTTTGGCTGGGTCTTCTTTGCAGTATGTGTTTTTTCTCCACTTTAGATGGAGTGAGTCCATAAAACATGAGTGAATTTTGAAAAGTTTTCCATTATAATGACATTTTGACCTCAACAAAATCATAAAATTATAGAATAATTAAGGTTGGAACATATCTCATGAGGTCTTTCATCCAAAGTCTTCCTCACAGCAGGGTCAAAAAAGAACTGAGACCAAGTTGTTCAGGGTTTTATCCAGTCCAGTCTTGAATATCTCCAAGAGCAGAGGCTGCACAATGATCTGGGAAACTTGCTCTACTGTTTAATCATGGTCATAATTTTGTCCTTATGTCAGAATCTCCCTTTTCAACATTTGGTCATTGCCTCCCAACCTCCTGACATGCCCAGCTGTGAAAAGTCTGTCTGCATCTCCTTGCCATCTTCCCCAGAGGCACTGGGGATCTCCTTAGATGCCCTGGAAGCTGCCCCTTTTTCAGGCAGAACAAACCCAACTCTCCCAACCTCTCCTCACAGGACTAGGGCTCCAGACCCTGACAGTGTTTGATGAAGCCAGTGTTGGATGGAGCTGGACTTGTGCACATTCATCAGCATTTTCTGTGGTGGTCCCCAGCGGGACTGCATCTCCTGGATGTGTTGTAACATGGACTCAGTGTGGGGGAAAAGCTGTTTTCCTCTGTCAGCTGGCCATGCATCTCTAGACACAGCCTAGGATGCTGCTAGCTTTCAGTGCTGCCCAGGCACACTGCTGGCTCAGGTGCAGCTTGCTCTCCACCCTTTCTTAGTGCAGATACTGCTAATTTATTTAGAGATCGAGATTTCCGTACCTCCACATTGTGAGGTTTGTGTTTTGAAGTAAAATTAAATGAGACCTCCTTTTGGAATGATTTTATTTGGGGAGAGGAAGGCATCTTGAGTGACACTGTAGAGTTACATTTTTTTTCTCAGGATAAATTTCATGCCAAGAATTTTCTCCTTCTTTAGAAACATGAGTTTTGAATTTTTCTGTACTTTATGTAAAATTTTTCATACTTTCACAGGATTTAGAAATTCATTTAATCCACTTATTGCCTAACAGTTCTGGAAACTTCAACTCTTCAGTAACTTTCTTGGGTTCAGCACCATAAATTGCAGGCTGTGTCTGTAATGTGGGTTCTTGTACTTGATTTTACTTTCTTATCTGAATTTGTTAACTTCTAGTCTGTGAGTCTGAGCATCTCTAAACAGGCCTTTGGCAAGCTGGGGAGATTGAATTTATATGAAACAATTTGGTTATTTGATGTGTTCAGTGTTTGTAAGTTTTAGCAACTCTGTGTACCAAAATAACATTTACCCTAGACTTTGATTTGAAATGGAAGAAATTAATTATAAGACACTATGCAGAACTACCTTAATCCATAAAGATTTCTTTCTTAAAATAAAACCTAGGGTTGAATACAAGCTCATCATCACTGGAGGGAGATTAATCTTTATTCCTTTATTAGGTTTGTCCCTTAGCCAGGGAAGTGTTCCCAGCACAGGTCATATAATTTGAGTATAGAGTGGTGCAGGGTTTCTAGAGAAGGGAAGAGGAATTATGAAATTACCCTGGTTGCTGAGCAGTGTTGCAGTCTGTGTTAGGTAGAGAGAAGTGGTAGCACTGGATATCACAGCAGCTCTGTGTGTGCATGTGCAAGTGGTGTAAAGAATGAGAGCTCAATGGGTACTAAATTTGCTGCAACCTTTCCTTCTCCCTTCTTCTCAGCAAGTTTATGGCTAGGAAAAAAAAGTAACACCCCAGTACTGCCTAACTATGGTCCTTTCCAACAGGACTAACTCTTGAAGACGTTGGTATTCAAAACTTTGAAACACGGTTTGTTTTTTTCCTTAAAATTCACAAAGTACAGGAATACATCAAGTATGAAGATGGTGAGGGGAAAAGTCTCTCAGAAAGTGGGCAATACTGGGAATGAAGTGTGTCTAGCACTGCAATCAAACAAACCCTTGTCATGAAAATTCATCTGATGGGGCAAATCAGAGCATCTCCTCTGAAATATGGAGCAGTGATGAGTGATATTAGCTGATGATATGGTTCTGTATAACTTATGCATTTTTCTTAGTGTAGGTCATCATGAGAGCATCCAAAGAATAATTTTCTCGGTAATTTGTTAATCTTGGATTAATATATTGTATAGTTTTGTGATATATTTATAAAAAGCTATGCTATTTTTTATCCTAAAGACAACACTCATCTATCTATCTATCTATCTATCTATCTATCTATCTATCTATCTATCTATCTATCTCTCATCAGGCTTTTGTTTGCAATAAATTTTAGACACTTTATCAAAGCATATTTGATTTATGCAAGTATATATGCATTATTCAGGATGATTGAGGAGTGTTCTAATGCATTTCAGAAGGCATTTTTTATATCCTATTTCTGAAAGGAAAAAATAAATAATGTAGAAATGTTTAAAAGCTGCTTAACATTCTAGAAATTTTTCCTTTGAAATCTGAGTTTCCTATTCTGACTTTATTGTATATCAAATTCTGCTGTCTAGGAAAACACAAGAAATGCAGTGAAGTTTGTTTTCCAGTCATTGCCTAAGATGCTAGGACAATATTGGGCCTTGGATTAGAAACTTGACCTTAGCTCAGCAAGAAAATTAGATTAAAGCAGAACTTCAAATCAAATGCCTCAACTGACTATTACACATGCAAACTATGTATATATGCAAAATATCATGGTTTTTAAAAATTTGAATACGATGACAGAATATAGACAAAAGCTGGGTTTTTAGAAGACACTTAGGCACTTTTGTGGTCATTGCTGCAGAGCCTTAGAGACATACAAAATGTGACATAGGCAACAGAGGTAAGAGTCATAATTGGAAGTGGTATGTCTTAATTTTAGCTGTCCAATACCAGATTAATTACCCTCGATTACTTTTATAGTCATGATGAGGAGAGCTTAATACAGCCACATCCTATGTATAAGAAGGATATCCTTTAAGAACATGCACTTAGTTTTCCTGCATCCCTCAAATTCCCAAATATTTTTTTTACAATCTCCCCACTCCCATCAGGTGAGAAGATAATACAAGGTTGACTAAAACTGCTTAAAGAACTGTGAAAGAGAAAGGCAAATGACAATGTTGAAAAACAGGTCTAAGATGATAATCATGGGGATGGTGACTGCACAAAAATAAAAAACCACCCCAAAACAAAGGGAAAAAAATGCAGCAGAGACTGGAAAATGTGCTGCCAGGTTTTGAATAAACCTCTGAAGCGATGTCCTTGTTCAAAAAGCCTAAATCCTGAAATACTTACTCGACCATATAGAGTTGGTGATTTGAGAGAAAAGAAGTAGAAACTGATACAAGACGCCTTCAGTGCCAAACAGCAGGTAAATAGGAGGATAACTGTCTGTTCATAGGTCCTTTAAGCCAACCATTCAATTTGGGAGATTTTGTCTTTTTTTCAGTGCTTAAAGTTACCTGTGCAACAGAAGATGGCTAACAGTATGAAAGAAAAAAGTGCAGCAAGAACTGGTAGTCACAGGGAATGTCATGAGTTCCTATGACAACTGAGGACTGTCTGGAAGCTGCAAAAGAATGTCTTAAATATATGCTACTTAAAATTATGAAAGAGGATATTTTCCTTTTATTCTGAATTTTCATTCAGAATTAGTTGCCTGCTTAGTACCAAGTTGAATACTAATAGCATTCAGTACCATGACAAAATCTGTGGTTGCAGCTTGAGTTTTGAGTTTTGTGAATAATGTAAAACTTATATTCCACAAAAATTATTAATAAAACTACCATAGGGAGAAAAGTTCTGCATGTTTATTCATTTATTTTAGCTTTCTTTGCTTTTAAAAACCATAGCTTATAAATAGTTCAGTGTATAGACCATAGGCTAGGCTGATAAATTTTCATGTGTTTGTCATGGGGAAAATATTAAATTTCATGCTTTGTCACAGATTAATAGGAAAACCATATTAATACTATGCAGAAAATTTATATAATTTCAGAGTCATGCCTAGAAGAAAAACAGACTAAAGTAAGAGTCTACATAAGAAAAGAATGGCATTACAATGTTGAGACATCTTGGAATTTCTCTATAGTAAAAGAGAACCCCATAATATGCTGGGTTTGTCCCTGTTTTATGTATATACTGAAAAGAAAGGGCATTGAATCTTCACATGCTTTCTGTGTGATTTATCTCCCCTAAATACCCAACTGTTTGTCATCTAAGATAATTACCCTAGGTTCTTCTTATAGAGAGAGAAATAGGCATTTCCTGAAGGTGTTTTTCACTCAGACTCAAATTTAAAGATGAGATTAAGTGCCTTCTACATTTTTCTGCTCCAATAAGGTCAGTCTCACATTTTGTGTGGGCCTGTGGGATGAGTGACGGTTTATTCTTTTTCATACAAGACATTAGAAAGTGTTGAATAAGGCAGTGGAGAAGAACAAGAACAAACCACGAGGATTCGGTCTTTTTGAGATGTTGGAACAAAGAATTAGTGCTTGTCTGTATCTAGGTACCTTAAAAAATTTAAATGACTCAAAAGGTAAACTATGATATAAACACCATGAAAGAACATAGTATTTTCTGTTGCAAAGACTTATGGAAGAGATTTCAATGAGGCAAAAATGGAATTCTGTATGAATATGAAAAATATACTTCAGTATTTCCTAAATTATTATGTGTTTTATGTATCACACATAATTTCTCTGTAAAGATCTCTCATTTTTCTTATTGTAATTCATCAGTATATCATAATAGCTTTGGGGTTTTCAGTCACTTTGAAATAATACATGGTCCAACATGTATTTTATCTCTATTTCTTTCTACTGCATCTCTGTGATATTTAATATTTTCCTCTCTTGATTTCAACATTGCTGCTCTTGGGGTACTATCGTGCTATGCTTCTTCAGTTGAAGCAATAATCATATAATCAGCAATTATGTCTTCTCTGGAAGTATCACCAAATGCCTCATAACTCTCTTTCTACAATATTTCACTGACACATTTAATCTCAAATGTTAATCTAGAAAACTGATAATGTCCTCCTGGAGATTTAGAGGTACCTAAAAAGAGATGTACCTGTCTAATTTCACCTTCCAGACCCCATGTTTCTTATCTGAAATTGTAACAGGTTGCTTGATTTTTAATTGATGTTGCAAATCTTCTGGTGTCAGTCCTGAGCAGTGGTAATAGCCATGGTGCCATTTAAACTTCTGGTGTTAAACATGCTGAGTCTTTTTTTTTTTGTTCTTTTTTCTGCTCCAGTCAAAGTGCTGATGCATTCTCTTGTTATGTGAACTTGCCCTCTTTTTTACTGGCTAAGGACAAAATTTTGATACTTTCAATCACTTCAAACATACTTTATTCCATAGCTTGTTGCCCTAACTTTGCTGTTGATTATAGTGAAACTACTCATCCAGCCTAACAACTGCATTTTAGGTATTCCAAGTGCAGTAGAATTTATCTTACTGCAACTACATATGCGTAATACAACTTTTATTTCTATGCAAATATGCTCAGATTCTCCAATTCCTTTAAATATATCATGGTACACTATGACAGTATCTTCTCCGGATGTTAAATTTATCATTAAATGTCTCTCACCTATATACTCAGCATGTTATGGATGGTCATTCAGTTATGAAAAATTGTCATTTGCCTTTGCTTTTTTGGCTGTCACTTCCAGCTTCACCATTTCTTTTGATTAAATGAGGTACATCCTCTGCTGGTAGAATTAGATTAAATGTCAGTATTTGCTTTACCTTGCAAAAAATTAGCTTTTGTGGTTTCAGAATCTGGGTTCTTTTAGCACAGAAGACTGTGGTGCTATTCTCAGTGCTGGCTTCCAGACCAAATTTATCACAACAGCTGTCAAGGACTTTAGACTTATTTTTGTTTTATTTTCTCCTTCAGCCCTCCTGGTTGCCCCAGCATGAGTGATATGCCAACTCAGGACACAGAATAAACTGTAACTATTTAATAGTATAGAGACTTCATGGAGCTTAATATTGCAACTCTCTGCATTCCTCTCTTTATTAAGAATTTAGCCTTTGCTCTCCTCCTAATGTAACCATGAGGCTTTTCCAAGACTCATTGGACATGCTATGAGTCTTCTAATATCAGTAAATTCTGTGCTTCTATTCATGTAGGGTTAAGACTGCTTAGGTATATACATTGCTTATCTATCACACTTTCAAATTCATCAGATAAATTAGTACAACTTTGTAAATGGGATTAGGTATTATTTATTGAGAACAGAAGTAACCGTGGGGGGAAAGAACATTTTTTTAAAAGGAATTTCAACTTTTAAACCCATAATGGAAATATTACTTAATAACAGCAAGGGATTCTCCCTTTGGGCCTTAATTAGAAGGAAACAATACTTAAAATTTTAAAATTTAAAAAATAATGGCTATTGATGGTAACAAACAACAGGCAACATAAACAGATTTGGTAAAACAGAATTTATTTTCTTCCTAGGCTGTTTTACAAATCATTAAAACACTTGCTCAACAAGTTTCCAAACAAGCCTCTTTCTGATGACAGTCTGTGCAACAAACAGAAAACATGGTCATTTTGGAATCTCCACTACCCTGGAAGAGATGTACACAGTCTTTCTGAAAAAAAACTGAGCAGCATTTGTAGATGATCTTCCACAAAAAGATTAAAAAAAAGAAAAAAAAATAGCTGTATTACAGCAGCACTCTCACCACTCTCATATATTTACTAATGAAAACAATGTTTATGACTTTAAGATGATGACTAATACATAAACTTAGAGGCTAAATTCAGAAAAGGTTCATGCTACTAAGTTATTTTACTGACAAGAGGTAATAAAATTGAAAAAAGAAGACTGACAAACCATTACATGAACAAAAATGGGACTAGATTAACCCCACAAACACAGAACTCTTAGGGAATAGTTTTATTTGTTCAAGGACTAGCTAACATCTCATATTCTGTAGAAGGCTGTTTTCATTATACCAGGGTTTTGCAAAGTCAGGATGATGGAGAACAAGATAGAAGTCCATTGCTGTGATGAAGGAGACATGTAGGCTGCAAAAAAAGGGTAGTATCTTTTGAAAGTGCTCTCAAATTATCCATAGTTTCCTTCACCCCAGTCCTACTAAGGAGAGCAACTCTAGAAAATCCTTATATCTCTGGCATGGAGCTCTTTTTGTGTTTATCCTCAAAGAACACAGTAGTTTTGGAAACTATTGAAGTCAGCAATCAGCTCTGGTTAGTAATACAGCTCTGGCTGTGCTTTGAAGATGCATGGGAAACCTTGGATCCGCTGAGGCACCAGTAACTTTAGAACACTTCAGCTTTGCTGCTTCTTCCCTTCTGTGGAAAGCTCTGTGGTTTTCAGTCATTCAGAAGGTCTCTGAAAAACTTGCAGCAAAAGATAGTTGTCAGAGAGCAACTTTCTCTGCTAATAAAAATAAAAACCAGAGCCAGAAGCTGGACCTTTAATGAAAAAATGCTACAGATAGTTACACCTTTGTTTGGGGTGGCTGGAACTGTAGGGATTGGGTGTTATGAGTGCCTGGGATGTATGGGGAAATGCTAGGAGGGTCCACAATCAACATATAAATGTAGATAATTCTAGTGAGACTACAAAAATGAGGCAGTTTATGATTTTATTGGTAAATCATAATTCTGCAACAGAGTTGTGGGGTTTTTTTGGTTTTGTTTTGTTCAGGATTTTTTAAGAGAATGAACTTTCTCTCACATTGCCTGTAATGAATAGGCAAAGGGAGCAATTACTATCTGAGGTGGCAAAAACTGTCAGTGTGCTTTGTATATTTATTTGGGCAGAAGCTTCTCATTTGGTCTCACTGTAACCAAACCCGAGTATTCCAATATCCTTTTTCCTCATATGTCTGCTGCTTCTTGTTCTTATTTGTAAGATGAAGCCTTTCAATACTTAAAGGGGACCTGTAAGAAAGATTGGGAAGAACTTTTTACCAGAGCCTGGTGCAATAGGACAAGGGTAGATTTCAATGAGACAGAAGAAGATTTTTACAAGGAAGCTGGTAAAACACTAGAACAGGTTTCCAATAGATGTGGTGGAAAACATTCAAGGTCAGGTTGGATGGGGGTCCGAGAAACCTGATCTAGTTGAAGATGTCCCTGTTCATTGCAGAAGCAGTTGACCAGATCCAATCCATAGGGAAGTTTGTTGCCTCCCTGGGGCCTGGGTAAGAGGCATCACCAAGGAACTTCCCAGTCTGGTATGGCCCATTGGTTATTACCAGCTACTGGTTTCCCAGAGGGTTACCAATAAAGACCGAACAAGATGGCTGCAGACAGACAAGAGGGTTTTCAGTCCCTTGAGACAACTCGTCAAGGGATCTGGAGAACAGGTTGTGTTCTCTTCTGTCCTGAGAGTCCTGGATAGGCCAGAAGAATTACACCTTAGCAGTGCCATTAGCAGTGCCATTAACAGGGACATTAGCATCTTCTTTCTCCAAATTTTCATTGGGGTAACTTTTTTGGGATAATTTTCATTTGGGTAATTTTTTAATGCATTCAGCCATCACTTATTAATATCAGCTTGTAGCCTGTACATGCCTGTGGAGTTAAGTTGCTGTCTATTTCATGTGTTCCCAGATTTGGCAGGAAAAAATGAAACTGTATCTGTAAGTTCTGGGATAGATTCGGTTGCTGATGATTCAGCCATTTTTTGAATATCCAGATTCCCTTTGTCCTTTGTTATCCAGCCTTTTTTTTTTTTTTTTTGATTCAACAGGATGAATTAATGCCTCAAAGCTTCTGCCAAATTCCTGTCTAACCTTTTATGTGCAGAGCAAGATGGAACAGGAGGCATGGCAGGAGATTGCTAGAATAAATTTCACCACTTTTTTCTGGAACAGCTGACAACAGAATTAATTGATACCAGTTGTTGCACTTTTAGGAGGGGATAGAGAGCATGTAAATTCTTACAATTTCTAAAAGAGATCCATGAAATCTCTAATGCATGCAGAAATTCATGGAAAGTCAGTTGGGAAAGGTACCCTTTTTGTGCAAGACTTTTTTTTTTTTAAAAATGCAGTTCCAAGCCTTCCCTTGACAGAAAAAATATTAACTCTGTTTCATTCCAGAGAGATGTGCAGATTTCTCAGTGGTCTGAATACATCATCAATTCCATGGAATTGACATAATTTATATACCGTGTACAACACATACTTTTATTGTCAGCATTATAACATCCATTGTTTCAGTGTAAGAAAACCAATATGTTATTTGATTTTTCTTATTAAAATTGTTTAGTAACTCATGTTCTTTTTCAAAGTTTCTTAAAAAAAATTAAAGTAATTGTAACTGTAAAGTATCAAAATTAATTGCATATGGCAGATGACATCACAAGCACTATATGCATCACTTCCTTTTCTGAGTGGATAATACCACAGATTAAAAAAGGAGGTCTTTACCAAATACCTCATATATGATTTTATGGAACCCCTATGGAGGGCTATGAAGTTATTCTTTCATTAACTCTTACTTATAATGCTAACGTCTGTCTCCAATTCTGGAACACCTTTACCCTGAAGTGCCAGTAGCAGATAGAATGTAATTTGGTGTAGGTATGGATGAGAATAAGATTTGAAATATTGCTGCTTGCCCATCAAATTTGTAATAGCCAGTGAGGAGATCCTGTGATTACTTGATTTCATGGAAAGGGAGCAAGAAAAATAAGTTTGACAGCCAATATGGGCAAGCACACAGATTTTTTAACATTAATGAATTAATGTTAATTTTTTTTTTTTTTTTTTTTTTTTTTTTTTTTTTTTTGCATAAGATGGTCAGTTTATTATACAACTATTTGATCTAGTTTTTGATCCAGCTCAGTATCTGAGATTTGCAATGCAATGTTAAAATGTGGTCATAGTTTTTCTGGGAGATTTCATGGGGTATGCATAATACAAATGATGCAGAAAGAATCTATGAAATACATGGTCAAAATTTCAAGTCTGTTGTTTAGTGGTATATTAAAAAATGTGTTATTAAAGAGTTAGTTACAAATGGTTCTTGTACCATGTCAGCATGAGTATAACATAGATAAAAGGAAGAGCATTTGAATTCTGTATAACACATTTCATGAAGTTTCACCAACAAAACCATCAGATGCCAGCACTGACCTCCTGGCATATGTGCAGAGAAAATATGGATGTCCTCTATATCAGTAGGTGTAGAATTCAAGGTCTAGTTGACTGTTAACAATCCTTCATCAAACTTGGATTGCACATATATAGTTTGCATGGCTTTTTCTCACTTATTTTGATGAAAGTAAAAACTTTATTCAATGCATTAAGAACTTGAGCCTCTAAATCAGGTGAAGAAATTCTTCTGGATGGGATACTGGTGGTCCAGTTGCATATGGATTCAAATGACTGTGTCACAGAGGATGAGTAGTGATGCTTCGAAGGCCTTCAGAGTTCCAAAAAGGATGTAAAGGCTTTAATGGGACTGGGTAAGAAGTGATTCACCCGGGGTCAGACAATATTTCCATTTTATTAAGTCAGAAAATGTTTTGGTCTGTTAATCATAATAACATGAGAGCTGCAGATTTCCCTACATTATTCTAAGAAATATCCAGAGTAAACAATCGGTATTTAACTTTCTCTGAAAAAGTAATTCTTGCATTAATAATAGCTGCTATAATGCCTGTGTCTATTTATTTATGAGGCGTGAGACGATGCTCTCAGTCTGTCAGTTATTCAGATGACTCTTTCATAGATAATTTCTACTGGCTTTCATAGTTTATTTTCAGGTTGTTAACTTTATAGTTTTCTGAGAATACTACACAGTATACAAACAGATTTTCTTTACATTCAGCTTAAACTTAAGAACATGGTTGATTTATTCATTAATAATTGCTTTTTTACAACCACCAACCTCTCTCTGTCTCTTAAGAATTTACTTCCATGGGAAAAGCAGTTATAAACAGCCTTTCTTTAAAGGGAAATGCCAAAGTAGGATTTTAGGGAGAAAAGTGAAGGGGTAAAAAAAAAAAAGAGAAAAAATAAAGTAGAGAAAGTCAGAAAGAGAATAAGATGGCTAAGGCCTTGTATTGGTTTGCGTGGCAAGTATTTTGTTGTTTGGTTTTTGGGGGGGTGGGGTAGAGCAGGTTGGGATACAGGGGTGTGTTCTGTGAGATGCCAGAAACTCCCCCTGATGCATCCATCACTGTCCAAGGGCAGATCCATCAGTTTATCTCATCTGCAGAGAAGATGTATTAAAAACCTTCACCTGTAAGTATAACAACTTGCAACAGAAAAAGTTGGGATTTAACCTAACACAGGCAAGAACTAGATTCCTGTATTACTTTCCTAGCTGCTGCTTTTTCTAAAGCTTAGATGAAAGTGTACTTAGGAGAACGGAGATATATGTTCTTGTTACCCACATAACATTTAATTCACTGCGCTATTATGCTTTCTTGTCCTAAGCTTGCTTGCTGTAATCTCATTTAAATCATATTTTCACCTAAATTTTCCATTTAATCTTTAAATAGCCAGCTGTGATTTCCTCTGATCACACTGGGAATGGCAAAAATGGGGTCAATCCAATATTTGCCATTCCTGCTCATTTCTATGCTTCAGGAAACAGATGTGCTCTTCAGGACAGTATTTTATAATCATATGTATTTATTTAAATTTTGTTTATTCACCACTTTTTAAACAACAGCTGAGTAAATTAAATCAGGTTAAGGTTTATATGTACAAAAATTCAAGGGAAATGTTAGCATAGTAAGTCTCTGCTCAGGGTCAAAAGCTTGGACACTGCATAAATTCAGTTAGTTGCTCTGCACTCAGTCCAGCAATTAAACCACAGAGGCAGAACTTGAAAGTGAAAAACAATAACCAATTAACAGACATAACTGTACTGTGGAAAAGAAACATGAGAAATACAAATAAAGGAAAATGAAACTGCAGCGCATTTGGAGGTTTATGAAAGTAAAATGAGGAAACCTCACATCAAAATTTAATATTCAGAAAAATAAAACATAACCAAATGAAAATGCTGTTTACCTTGAAAAAGAAGAAAGGAAGAGGAAACAAAAATAATCTATGGCATAAAGAAATTTTAGGGGTCGCTAGTGCTTTGCATAAACAGAATAAGGAAAATATCTCATTAAATCCACCCTCTGTTGGCATGAAAGAGAAGCTTCTCCAGATAATTTTTCAGCTACAGAAATTATAAAAACTATGATCCTTAGAGCCAAAGTAAACATTTTTTAAAAATTAAGACAAAATAAGGACATTTACATATAAATATTCTTTCAGGTTTTCTTTAATCTGCTCAGTCACAAAACAATTAGGAACCAATAAGTCAGATGTATAACAACTTAGAAGAAAAATACGTATCTGCTGTTTTTTAGGAAATGCATCCCTCTTCACTGTTCATAAATAAGGCTAGCATTTGCACGCATTTTTACTGAGACTCCTGATCTGTCAGTTGATCTTGTGTGATCTCCACAAGAATTTGAGTAAAGAGTAGAACAATGGAGAAATACAAATTCATGCTTTCTAAAGGAGTTAGATTTCATTTCTCATTTGTTTATGCAAAGATTCTACAGACAAGTAGAATTGTTTCTATGGTTTCTCAGAATCACTGAACCAAAGAATGGTTGAGGTTGGAATGGTTGAGGTTGGGTTCTCTCGAGATCATCTGATCCAATCCTTCTACACAAACAGGGCCATCTGGAGCCAGTTGCCCAGGATTTTGACCAAATGGCTTTTGAATATCTCCAAGAATGGAGACTCCACGACCTCCCTGGGCAACCTGTGCCAGTGCTCTGCCATCCTCACAGTAAAACAGTGTTTTCTGATGTTCAGACAGAACTTCCTGTGTTTCAGTTTGTGCCCATTGTCTCTGGTCCTGTCACTAGTCACCACTGAGAAGAGCCTGGCTCTCTCCTTCAGGTATTTCCATACACTGATAAGGTCACTCCAAGCCTTCTATTTTCTACACCAAATGTGGGAACCCAGAGTGCAGGGAATATTTCTCTGCCTGTTTTGGAGAGAAAAACCCCCCTGGACAGCATGGTTTTTGACCTTTATCCATGGAGAAAACTCCCTACCATCTGGGAGGAGTTAAAATCTACACAGATGTGAACTAGGTGATAGAATATGATGTAAGGATGTCACAGGGTGAAGAATTTAGAAGTTTTAGGTTTGTTAATGTAGTAAATAGATAAATAGTGAAAGTTCCAAAATGGAGGAACCCTTGTAGTTTATATTTCTTTCCCTCTTCTTCTAGTCCTCCATATTCTGCAGCAGAGGTAGTTTAGGATGATTGGATGAGAAATGCCGCAGTTCCGGCCTACGTGTCGGAGTGATTTACTGAACATTGGATGAAAAGTAAAAATATCTGTCGTTTCAATTTTTAATTGGATAATTTACCTATAAAAAGGCCTTGGAATCTTGATAAGCAGCCTTTTTTCTCTCGCCATTTTCTCGCCTTCTCTTGTCGTGTTCTGTTCTACTGTGTCTTTCTAAGCTGATAACACTAGAA
The DNA here is from genome assembly GCA_026261815.1 of Monarcha castaneiventris obscurior. Classification (NCBI taxonomy): domain Eukaryota; kingdom Metazoa; phylum Chordata; class Aves; order Passeriformes; family Monarchidae; genus Monarcha; species Monarcha castaneiventris. Next base: position 11,782,312 of record JAMPIT010000624.1, on the reverse strand, counting down.
TAAACAACTATCTGAAGAAGCAGTTACTGCGAGTTTGCCTCATCCGTCTATCAAGCTCCTTGCAAGGACTTTAAGAACTTTAAAGGGCCTCTCCCAGCAAGAGAGGCTGATTTATGGCACTAGCAGTGTCAACCAAACAATGCCAGATCCCTCAGACTTTCCTCATATGGAAGATTCTCCTGCCCCTTAATCATCCTGGTGGCCCCTCAATGAATGCTCTCCAGTATGTCCATGTCTCTTTTGTACAGGGAGCCCAGAACTGGAAACAGCTCTCCAGGTGTGGCCTCACCAGTGCTAAGTAAAGGGGAAGCAACACCTGCTTCACCTGCTGGAAATTTTTTGTCTACTGCAGCTGAGGATATTATTTGCCTTCTTTCCAGCAAGGGTGAATTGCTGGCTTATGTTCCAACCTGGTGTTCACCAGTACCCCCAGGTTCTTTTCTGACAAGCTGCTTCACAACTGGTTGGTCCTCAGTTTATATCAGAGCATGGGATTGTTCCTCTGGAGGTTCAGGATGTTACATTTTCTCCTGTTGAACATCATGAGGTTACTGTTGGCCTTTTTCTCCAGTTTTTCAAGGTCCCTCTGGATGGTAGGTTGACCCTCTGGCAAGTCTTTCACTCCTACCACTTTGGTGTCATCTTCAAGCTAGCTGAGGGTACAACTGCAGAGATTTGCTTGAGAAGCTGAGGAAGAAAATATGAGATACTCATCTGTAGTCAAGTAAGTGGAGCAGGAATGTTTTCTAGAACAGAGGTGAACAGGATAGGATTAACTACCACATTAGTCTACCATGAAGGCAAGCTGCTTGTGGTGTCCCATGTGGCACAGTGTTAGAAAGGGAAGAATTAGTGACCTTTTCTGACACTCCTTGTCAGGGTTTTAATCCAAGTAGTTAGAACAGTATTACTATGGTAGTTATTTAGAAATTTTAGAGTAGCAGTATGTTTAGAAATATGGCTGTCCATCACATCTGTATTTTGGGTTCCCAACTGCACACTGTGTCCATAATTGAGATCCTTTATTAGCTTTATAACAACTCGTGGACCATGACACTGGTGTGTTAAAAAGTAAAAGTTTCTTAATGTGTTTGTGACAATAGTTTTGTTATTCTGTGTCAAACCTGATCTCCAAGTCCCAAAGACACAGCATTCTGGCTAAGATATATTGACTTTTGGAAGGGTTTTCAGGACTAAGAGGATTCTCAACTGCAGCCATCAACAGTGAAAACTGTGAAATCTTCCACTTTCAAGTTCCAGTATCTCTGTAAAATGATGAAAGCAAATTGATTATTTCTATCTATCTGCCATTCAAATATAAAAAAGTTTCCACTAATGAAACAAGACTTTATTCTTCCTCAACTCAGCTTTTATTGCCTGGAACTGAACAATAAACAGAAATGTCAGAAAGTATCCTTGCTATTCATATTGTTCATAAAGTATCAAATCAGTTGTGATAGATAAACTGCTACAGTTTAATAAATAAATTAATTAAATTAGTACCCTGAGGCATAGCTCCTATTGTATCAGCTGATGCTGGAAAAGTGGTGTACCTGCTATCAGCAATCTCTCTAAAAGTGTTTGTGTTTTGTCAGCATTCTTCTTTTCTTGTACTGAAAATCTTTCACCAAAGGGAATAGGAAACGGGCTACACTGAGATATGATTTATATGCCTTCAAAACTCTGCTTGCTGTAGTCTTTAAAATGATGAGCCTTGTATCTTAATTTCCCAAAAAAACATGGCTTCTGTAATTACATTGTCCATTTTTCTGTCTCTTGTCACTTACTTGTCTTCCTTTTAATAAAATGAATCACCTAACTGGATTCCACCAAATTTTACTGAAGTCTTATAAATTCACATGATTTTTGTGATGATCACTAGTGGGATCACTAGTCCCAGAGGACTGGGAAGGGGAGAAGAAGAGGGAGACTCAACTGGGATTCCTACTGAGTGAAAAGCTGAGCTGAGTGGACAAGACTGGAAAAGGAGAGCTAGGAGATATTGTAGGATTATATAGGGACAAAAGAGAGAATGTAAACACAAAGTTAAAGAAAAGAATTTGTCTGTGTGACATACCAGCCAAATCAGCCTAGTATACACAAGTACCATGATTTGAGGCTTCCTGTTAATTATAGTTCTTTAAGAGGAGATAGAATACATAATATTCTATGTATGAATATGGTGTAATTATTACATTGTGTCTATGTGATGAAGTCTGAAAACACAAAGTAATTAAAGTGCTGTCCTTTAGAAGATGAAAGCTGTGAAATTACTGTGTATCATAATGGGAAGTTCCAATTATAAGTGTAAAAACCACTTATCTCAATTTATACTTTTGTAATAACTAACATTTAAAGTATTTTCTTTCTTTTCCATCTGATTACATTCCAAACAAATTACTTTTGCCCATTTGGACTTGCCCACATTTTGTACTCTTTACAGGGCTGATATACACTGGCAGCTACAGCTGAAAAGTCAAATTGAAATACAGCTTCTGTTTCTTCAAGGAGATATTTCACATATCATTTAAAAATTTAAAATACCAAAGCGATGGCTTAAGTCCTTGGAGTGTGTATAATTCAAATGACATAGCAAAAGTGTCAATATCAAAGTGAATACTAAACAAACGCCAAGTGAAAAATCAGATCATTTAAAATGAAAAGACATAAATATGAAAGCTGGAGATAAAAACAGTGGAAGTGTACAAACCTTCACATGCTTAGAATAAAGTTTCAAGAATACATGTTACAAGAATAATGTAGGACCACATGTCCATATCTCAGTGATTTATAACAGAAGTAGTTGAAATACCTACCAACAGTTCTAAATCTCTTTCAAGTCTTTAACCATCTTTTTAATAATACCACTTTTGCATGCTTTATTTAAATGCTCAGGGACTTTTTATTGAAATTAGATTCATGAATATGCTCACTCTTATGATATTTTGAACAAAAATAGGGCAAAGTTATGCACAGATGTTCTCCTTATTGGGATGCTTTGGTTTGGTTTTTTTTTTCTAATAGGGATAGGACTGCAGTTCATTACCAGAAAACTGGAGCAAGAATAGACAAACGTTGCCTTGGATAAAGAGGTGAAAGTGCTGGCATAACACCACAGTTAACTCTCTCTTTGTTTCCTCTCCTCAGGCTAGCTCTTTGATGAAGCAAAGGGCAGGGTTCTGTCTTTTGGGGACTCAGATGCATTATATTGAATGAAGCCTCAAGGCTATCTATCTAAAAACTAGAATTAAGACTTCAATAGTGCTCAGTCAATTTTGTAAAGAGCTGGTTTCTTGTAAGCATATGTGTCAGGCATGCAGGAAACAGAGTTGATACTTCTTAAAATTGCATTGACATGAACGCTGTTGGGTATTTATTGACATTCTCTATACTTAGCACTTTTTATACAGAGGTCTGATAAAGCCTCTTCACTAATTTTTAGCAGATACAAAAACATGCATTTGTTATTACCTTGACAGATACCTGTATTTAGGAAGTGGTGGCTCTGCTGTGTTTTCTAATTCTTCAGGCTGACAAGAAAAGCTTCAATTATGACCTTTTCCAAATATTTGATAATTTTTTCAACATATCAGGCATAGATTTAACAACTCATCAATCTACTTAGCTTCTGGTGAAGCAGAAATTAACAGTCTGTAACCAGAGTTTTCCAGGTGTTTTGATCCACTCTTGAGACTCCACAAGCAGTCTTCCTCAAATACGCCCAACTAAATTTAGTAAGAATGTGCTAAACCAGAGGTTCAGTCAAAAACAGTCAGACAGCAGCTGTTGTGCCATTGCCACTAATGATCTGCATAATTTTCAGCTTTCTATTTCATTCCATAAGCCAGTTGCAATGGGATATGACCATTATCACAATGGAAAGCTGTTTTACTAGAGTTAAGCTGCAGCAATGCTTTCCCTTATGCAAAGTGATGTATTTGTTGAAACGTAAACCTCCTGGGGAAAAGCAGCTGTTGTTGCTACATACATTAATCATTCAATTAAGAGATCTGTCTTTAGCTTCTGTGTGTACAGCCTTCCTAATTGACTCCCCGTTTTTGGCGCATTCGTTTCTCGCAAGGTGGGTAAAAAACGGATGTCTCAGGGACTCTTGACTTGCTTTGCCTTACAGTCTGTACATCTGAGGCTTGATGCACCGTATCTATGGTGCAAAAATAAGTTGGGTTCAAGGCCAGTCCCACTGAGAGAAGTACAGAGAATATTTATAGAGAAAATCTATCTGGCATATCCAGATAACCTGTTGCGGGCCTCCTGCTGGACAGGCAGGTGGAATGATGCTAGGGAGAGTTACCTTCCTTGTTCAGAGCTGTCTACACATAGTCCCTCTGTCTCTCCTGCACATAACATTTCTGGGGAATATGTCTTTTTGATGTTGCTCTCTAGTGGAAGGGAGCTATGCAGATAAGAAATCCACAGTGCCAGTTGTTATCTTGGGCAAAAGCAAATCTGGGAAAATGCTTACTGACAGGCTGCTTTGCTGCATAATTGACCCCTTTACCCACACCTTAAATCAGTCCTGTGTCAATGTCCCCCATCCATATCCATAATGATTGTGTGCACTGGCTCCCGATTGATCAGGAATGGTTTACTCACATTGGATGTAAGGACAGCCCCTTAGAAAGGCCATTGATTAAAAAGACACATGAGCCAGCTTGTAGAGCTTCCAAAATTTTTTAACCTTTATCTATCTATTTATTTACTTACTTATTTTTGTTCTCTTTTGGTTTTGTTTGAGCTCTCTCAAAGTGAATCAGTGCATGGAGAAATATAGGTGTCTTTTAACAGAGACTGGGATTTTAAGTTAAGTCTGTTGAAGATGTTGAAATACAGATTGTATAGGTTAACTGCAGGCAACCAGGAAGTGTTATGTGCCGTGACGTTTCTTTACGCTGGCTCAAGAGGGAAGCAGCCATGTTGAAATGTCAACAGCAGGTTTATTTCCAGAGAACTTCAAATCAGGAAGGTGCTGTGTTATGGGTTTGTTCTCAAGTTTCCATCTGAGGGGTGCCAAGGTTATGCCTACAAAAAGTCATCTTCCTGGTGTCACATCAAGTATGAGCACAATCTATTCCAATATGGATTTGAGACTACCACATCCCTATTTGCAAAAGTCAAGGGAGAAATATTTAAAGTAGTGATCATTTAATTTATTAATTTCTTTAGATTGTTTAAATAGTCATACATCCAAAGCTCTGGGCGCACATGCCAAATGTTAATAGAAAACCCAGGAACATAATGAAATCATATAATACATTTCTCAGAGCTACTTTGTCAGAGGAAACTTCTGCATTCTAAAAGCTTTATTATTTTTCTGAGTTGTTTGATTTTTTCCCTTCTTTTTCTTTAAACTAAATTTAGTAGAGAACTTTAGGAAATGTACTTTGATTTTTTGAATATTGTATGTAGCTTTTAATGGAGGAAAAAATGAGAGACATGAGAGATGAGATGGAAAAGAGAAGAGGAAAGATGAAAAGGGAAAGAGAAGGAAGAGAAGCAGAAAAGAAACAAAAAAGAAAATAAAAAGAGAAAAAATAAAAGAAAAGATAAAGAGAAAGAAGGAAAAAGGAAAAGAAAAATATTAGGAAGAGAAAATGGGAAAAGAAGAGAAAACAAATACATCTGCTGGTTCAACATACGTAACAGAACAAAAGCTTATGTTATAAAACACTTTGTTATTTGGATAGAGTTTTATGATCCATTAGACAAGAAAAGTCTTCAATCAAGAAATTTGATAAACAGTTTACCATTTCAAGCCTCCTCAAAAGAAAATTCATCTGACCTGATGAGACAAATCAGGACCACCGTGGTGATTTAATGGAGCAATCAGCAATGTGTCAAATCTGATTGATGTGTCCTTTCAGAAACCTGACAGGTGATTTGATCCCCACTAGCACAGAAAAATCTTCCCCAGAAGACCCTCTTGCTAACTCAAACTGTGGAAAGATTTTTCCAGTCAACTGTTTCTTATTTTGCCCTTGAATTGAGGTGATTTTTTTTGTCCAACTCCTTTGCTTTGGCTTGATCTGAATAGTATTGTCTTGACCTAAAGGTATTATTTATGACAGAACATAGCTCTTACCTTTCAAGATGTCAGACATCAAGCGATGAAAGTTATTTCTTTGATAAAGCTAAAATAAGAAAGTAATAAATATAATTTGCATAGAACTCCAGTTCTAATAGCTATGAATGTATATCAAAGCCAGTGAAATTCACCCTAGGAGTCCAGAAGAATAGTTACCTTTTCTTCTGGATTTTAAGTGAGTTAATGTAGAATGACTGCAGAGAAAGGCAGAGAGTAAGCAAGAGAGATAAAACAATTAGGGGCTCATTTCATTTCAAAACTGTTAGCAATAATTTTATGTTAAGTGATTATTTTGTTTTATGAAGTATGCATATTTGAAAGCTTTATTTAAAAAAATCATTAAAAATTTAGTTTTTACTTGTGTCAGGGAAAAACTACATTGAGTTGCCTTGCTGCTTCCAAATCTGTTTACTTAAAGGATGTCAGTCTGCCCTGCTTTACAGCCCATTTGTGGCCTTTCACACAGAAATCCGTTTTTTAAATAAGACTGCACTGTAATTTGACATTCCAAGCTGTAGATAGAGTCCTGTGTGTATTAGCAGATGCCATAATTGCAAAGGCCAGAGACATTGAAGGCATTATAAATAATTAACTGTATCAATTAATACTCAACATTATATAATTAGGAAGTTAGCATACCCTGTTTATGTAACGCTGGGTGCATCATTAAAAAAAGATAAATAAGCAGAATGTGAACAAACACTGTCAACAGAGCAAAGGAGCTGGATAAGTTTCTCCTCCCTGCCAGGGTGACTTGGTGAAGCTTTGCTGTGATGAAGATGTGCACACAGAGGGAGATTTCAGGAATGCAGAAGCAAAGTGGTGGTGCAGCAGCTATCTCCCTCCCAGTGCTACTCCCCAAACCTGGGGCTGTGGGGCAGAGGGCAGGCAGCACATTGCCAGTGCTGCTCTTCAGCCATCCTCTCCTGTGGCTGTCCAGCACCAGGATTTAGTGTCCTGCCAGACCATTTTGGGAACAGCCTGAAAAAAAAAAGCAGCTCAGAATCCAGTGAGTTCAAAGAAGGAGACATCTTTTTCTCCTTGGTCTTTCTGTGTGCTCTGTGGGCACTCAGCTATTGGTGGTGCAGCATTTTCAGTTGCAACCAAGTCAGGATCATCAGTACCTTAACTCAAGTGTGATCAGTGAAGGATATGAGTGGGTAGGTAGATTTGCAACAGAAATTAAAAAGTGAATCAGTTTAATATACAATTCTCTTTGTATAAATTTCATGTCCACATAAGATCTGCAAGTAATTTCCATTAAACAGGCATGAGCTTGATAGGAGAACTGAGAAGAGAAAGCAGAATTCCTTCTTTCAAAGCTTGGGTCTACATGATGATGTTTCTTTTTCTTTATGAAGTATAAAAAAGTCTGTTCAAGCTCTGAGCAGTTGAATAAGGTAATTATTTGCAATGCATTAGCAGTAATATGAAATTTCATATAAAGTATACGTGTTCTGAATCAAGAGTGTGTAGGGTCATCTCTTTTTAATGATGTCAGTTCGTAATTAAAATTGACACAAGGGAGTTATTTATGGAGGATGGGAGCTAGTCTTTAAATGTGCCTGTTACAGATATTGTGTCCAATCCCAGTCTGACTGCTTTATTAAAATGTATTTGGTGTGCTACCCTAGCAAAAATCAATTTTAACACCTTTTGGCAAACAATTTCCTTTCTATTAGAATCATTTTCCATTGTAATTATAAAATCATCGGTGTAAGAAGATACAATTGGAGTTTGAAGAGTATAGTTTATTTTTTTAGTTACTTTTAATGAATAATTGAAAATTATATTAATCTAATGAAAATAAATTTGAATTTATGATTGTTTCATTTTAATTTTTATTAAATCCATTTATTAGATGTTCATTGCAGGAATACCTATACGTGTTCTACAGCCTGAACTTGTCTTTAAATAGCATAGATAGGATCAAACTAGTCTGATGATTTATTCTTGTTGTCTCACAGGTTACATGTGCATTAATGTGATCAGTTAGATGCATACAGTGTGATTTGGTTTCTAGTAAAATTGAAGGCACAATTCCTAGTGATGTAGGGAGGTCAATACTTTGTCCATGGAAATGCAGATCATAATTAGCTAGGAAGGTCTTTGAGAAGAAATGCTGCTTTCATCTTCTTCTGACCAGAAAGATAAGGATGACCCCTGCCCCTCATTAGCTTCCGCAGAGTCTGAGGGTGTTCCTCATTTTCTCAGCAGCTTACAAGTACCATGGCATAGCTCCAATCCAAGAGCCTATTAAAGGCACACGTACGGCTCTTGTTGGCTCTGTGGACATGGGATCAGATATGTTCTATTAGCCCTGAAGGTCAAAGGCAGATTTAGCTTTTGAAGCTATTGAAAATTGTTCTTTGATGATGAAGAGATGATGCTTTAAGAGATTCATCTGACATAGTTTTATCCATCTATGAGTTGAGTGTCTAGTCTAAATTTTCAGGCGCGGTGTTTTTTTAAGTTTGGCTGCTGTATCTACCTTACATAAAAGAGCCTGTAGGTTTTCCTTTTAATATACTGACTGAAAGAAAAGTTTAAATGAATGGTTAGATTATATGACCGTTATGGTTTAACCCCGGCTGTCAACTAAGCTCCACACAGCTGCTTGCTCATTCTCACACCCCTCTGTGAGATGGGGGAAGAGAATTGGAAGGGTGAAAATGAGAAAACTCATGAGCTGAGATAAAATAAGTATAATAATTAAAATGAAATAATTTAAGAAAACAATATTAAGTAATGAAAAGGAAAATAACAAAGACAGAAAAACAAAACCCAAGAGGGACAAGTGATGGAATTAATATAATTGTTCACTGCCAGCCAACAAATGCAAAGGCAGTCCCCAAGCAGCAGCTTCCTCTCCAACTTTTCCTCTAGTTTTATTTTCATATGGTTTGGGATATCCCTTTGGTCAGCTGGGATTAGCTGTCCTGACTGTGTCCTCTCTCAGCCTCTTGTGCACTCCCAGCCTCCTCACTGGTGGGATGGGATGAGGAGTAGGAAAGGCCTTGACCCTGTATAAGGACTGCTCAGTAATAACTGAAACATCCCTACATTATCCACACTGTATCCAGCACAGATCAAAAACACAGCCTCATACCAGCTACTATGAAGAAAATGTTCCAGCCAAAACCACTAAATTGACTAATTTTAGATGGGCTTGGTTATAAGGAAAAAATTCACCGTGAAGACAACTGAAGTTTCCAAAATAATTATCAGTTCAGGTGCTGTTAGGTTTCCTATAACCACCTCCAGACATCCTGTGGGCTGCAGAAAACTACTCTGTGGGAATTGGAGTATGCCAACTGGCTGGATCTACTGGTGGGCACAGCCTGATGGTATTTGGAAGTGCTATTCAGGATGTTGAACCGAGTCCAACCTCTTCTAAAAAAAAGAAAAAATTCTCAGCTGTAATCCCACAGACTTACATCAGGAATGTTTTTCATTATGAAACTGATGTAGAAATATTCTTACCTCCAAACTGGCTAATCTGGCCATGCAAATAGTCCTTCTAGAATATAAAAACACTTCTAGTGCCAATCTGAGACAGATTATGAAATTATTCTGATGCAGATTAAGGAAATATACAACAAGATTTCTGGATAGTTTTAGATTTATATGCTTCAGGATGCTGAATATTCATCCCTGATCCTACAAAAACCATATTTAAACTTGAGAAAGTCAAGGCTATATCCCTAATTTATTTTTCTTTTAGGGAAAATAGGGTTCAATCTTTATTCAAGCTCTGTTGGTAATGAAAACTGGATATTCTATCATAAAATTAACAACCTTACTGCATGTGGCTTGAAACTGTCATTAAATACCCTTTTTTGTTTTATCACTGCACATCAAAGTTATGTCCTTGCCTTGGAAAATCTGTATCTCTTTCACTCTCTCAGTGAAAAAAAAATTGATTAGGAAAAGAGATTTATTTACAACTTTGCTAACTAATTTTCTATGGAATTTGCAGCAAGACTGTATAGCATAAACTCTTTATAGTAAGAGTCTGCATACTCCTAGCTCTCTTTGTTAAAATTGTAATCCTGATTAATGATTATGAGACATGAAATTATTTCAGTTCAGAAACCTATGCATAGGAATTACCTGTATCTTACATGCAATTTGCACAGAAAATTTTTTTGAAGTGCCAGAAAATTATGTTAGCATAATATTTAAACAAAAGCCTAGGAGAAAAGATAGCTTTTTCTTTCTTACATTAATTTATTCCTTATTTTTATACTGAGAGCACTTACCTAAAATCAAAAGATTCTTGTTCAAACTTTTAACAAACTTTTTTGTAACATTTCTGTGAGATTTACTTAAGGTGTGTGAGATGCTCTGGTGAGATGCGATCTGATAGGATTTTATAAAACAAGGCAATAGCTGACAAGGTGGGTGTTCATATTCATGTCCATATGATCCGCTCATGCACACAAAAAATAGTTTCTCTATTTCCCAGTTAAACATAATTATCAATCACAGTTGGGTAGTAAAATAAGCACAAACCCCCTCCAATTTATACTGTCTAAACAATGTCATTTTTCAAATTTCTGTCAAGAAAAAGCACCAGAGATCGGTTTATCATATCATTTAACAAGATACAAGGAGACACTTCTTCCTTCAAGGTTATCATATGCCATATGCCTTGCTCTATAGGTTTGCCAAAAGCCACTTAATGCCATATGTCCTGAGCCATTTGTTTCTCAAACAGTACCTCAGCCATTGCAGATGCTATCTGATATAAATAATCAGAAAATCTAATGTTTGTGCTTTGCTGCAATTTTCTGTGTAAGTATCATGAGAGATTTGTACATGTTAAACCTTAACATTGATTCTTCATAAGACAGTTTTCAGTGGCACACATAGTTCTACCTCCCATGCCACTCAGAAGAGGGGGTAGGTTTGTCTGCACAGGCAGGTGAATACCAATCCAAATAAGCGATCCCACCTTTCCCTAACAAAAATCCAAGAGCTTCAGAAGCCTGAGAAAACCTTTCAAACAGCCTTTAAGAAATGGTGTTTAATCACAAACTGCTTACCAGTGTAGCGAATTTCTGGAAGAAGCAGAAGGCAGGGACCATACTTCATCTGTAATTCTTTCTTTCCTACAGCTGTTAGACAGCTGCCTTGTCAAGCAGATTCTTGAAAATTCAGAAAAAAAGGTTTGTCCTGTGCCACTGCATAAGATTCATGATGCTTTAAGCAGGACCTTAATTTAGGGCAGAAGTAGTGCAGCAGGCCACACACCACAATAAGCTGTTCTACTGAGGTATCAACTTTCTCAAGAATTTAAATTAGGGATTTGTGGAAGCAGGAAGCATCTTTGAGGAAATATACTGTTAGATATTTTTTAAAATCCTAAAACTTTGCCTTTAAAGACAAAACATTTGAGTATATTTTATTACAAGTTTTTTTTTTTAAGTTTTTGTTACTAATTTCATATTTTATTAACTTTCATAATTTTGCCTTAGGTCTGTCTTTTAGCCTAAATACTTCTTAAAATAACATTCAAGGAAATCTTATTTTCAAACCTTGGAAAAGATGTATAACAGAAAAGAGATACAACTATTGCTGTTGCCAGTGATCCAATCATCAGAGCACAAGAGAGATCTCCATTTATGTTTACTTTATAGGTCTTTGGTTTAAGCAGATCTGTTATAGTCTTTGAATTTGAAAATGGAGTTGAGATACTGCTCACCTCCTTTGCAGGATGCTGTATGGATTAATTAGCTAAGGTTTGTTTAACTCTCTGAAGGTGAAGAACTCTATTTAGATACTAAGCACTACTTTCATGTAGGAAAATAAGTTATATGCTGACAAAATGGCAGTGCTGGGGTAACACAGCTGTTTGGCTTGAAGTTACAGAATCACTCTTCCCATTCAAGGCCTCACAGCATCTGCAGTATCGTCTCTCCAGAGTGTGAAAGTGGCAGGTGCTTGTGGCCATTGCTGGGGGCACTGCAGCTCTGGAAAGGCTGAAACAAAATGGCAAAAATGCAGAAAGTCAGATACTGATTACATGCACAGGCAGGAAGGCAATTACAGTGGCAGAAGAAACTGTGATTGGAGTTGTGATATAATTTTAATGTATTCTTGTGTGCTTTTGACCTATGCTTTCTCTGCTACCAGGTGTAAGGGCACCTTCTTTCGGTCTTGTACTACATACAGGGAGCTGCAGTAAAAATGTTACTATTTTCAGGCTATTATCCCTTTTCAGACTAAGCTGAACGCCAAATATTTACTGATTTACACCCCAGACAATATTCTATGATGGGAGCTGGAGACTGCTAACTCTTAGCCTCTGTAACAGATGCATGGGCAGCACATGCTGTCCCAGCCCCAGAAATGCAGCTTCCAGTGTCACACAGTTGCATTTTGCTTTTTTATTAATTAAGGACGGTATTCAGTTCTATATCAAAAAATCAATGCAGATGCCCTTAGGTATGGAAGGCGCCATTGTTATAATCATATAGTAGTGGAATTTGGTTAACCAAGTCTTGGATATCTATTTAATTGGGATTTTGAATTCCCTGACTTCATTGACTAGATTTTCACTGATTGTAACAGGAATCAAAATACCTAGTGTACTTGTAGACATTTGCAAATAAATGTGTAAATACCAAACAACCTCTTTTCATAAGGGCACAGAATCAATTCTGTACTTGAGGTGTTTCGAGGTATCTCAGAGGTGGTCTTGGAGATCCCACCTGGCTTCAGATAATGCTTCAGAAGGGTTGGATGCCAGTATAAAGACAACTGCACAAAAAATGCTTAGAAGTTCCAAAACCTTATATAATGAAGCTATAAGTGGCACTGAGTTTTTGAGATGGCATTATGTAAAGCATGGTTAATTTCAATAGAAATAGAACCAGTGAAAGTCTTAAAGGAAAAACTACAAAGTGATTTCATCCAGAATAAATTTGAATCCACTCTGTACGAATCCTAATACGGCAATACATAATGTTTTGCGAGTTTCTAAATAAGGAAAATAGTTCTTAGAATATTGTGTTTTGTTTTGCTTTTTTTTCCTAATGGCCTTCAAGTGACAACAATAAGCAGTTAAAACATGCAGTTTTCTCCTAGAAGGACTGACTCTGATGATGATGAATGAAATATGCTACCCTTGACAGGGTTTTCTGTAACAATCATAGAAGGCAACAAGTCTGAGCTTTTTGGGTCTTGAAATCACTAAAGAGAGGGGAAAAAATTTAAAATTCAAAAATCAATATTTTCAATACTACATGTCTAGCTGTACAAAATCATCATAAGTCTTCTACAAAATCAGAGCTGCCAAACTTCAGGAAATGTTGCTCTGCCTTATAACAAGTCTTGTTCTATACAAGAAAGAAATAAATGGGCCTATACAAGGACATGTCAACAGAAAATTTACCATCTTTTAAAACAGAGAGGTCTGAAGTCTGTGTAAAAACTCCTTCATAAATCTTGGAAATCTCTGATAAGTTACTACAGTTGTTCAAGGATCAAAATAATTTGTTTAATTGAAAGTAACAGGATCTGTGCTGCACAGCCCAGGATTCTTTGGATGCCAGCAGACTGCTGATTAACAGATTTTCTGTAGCAGCAAAATCATCAGTATCCCAACCATAAGCAGGTGATTATCTGTGTTTTAAATATGCTAATGTGGTTCCTGGCATCTTTTTGACCAGCATGACTGTCTCAAGAAACTTGCGGATATACTCAAGTTGTGGCAATCAGTACAATGATTTCTACACTGTCAGCTTTCTAAGTTTTGGTGTTTTTTTGTTGTCGCTGTTGTTGGGGTTTTTTTCTGCTTGATCTTTTTCCTGGAATCTGTGTAAAAGGACAATTATATAAAAATCTAAATCAGTGGCCTGACACTGAATTTTCCAGGAAATTTTGCATTATCTTTTTTTTTTTTAACTTTTTTTTGCCACTGAAAGGAAGGAATTCTAAAAAAAAGGTTGAGTAAAAATGTCTAACTAAACATCTAATTCAAAACACAAGACTACAAGATGAGTATATTTACATTTTTAAAAGAAAAACATAAGGTAAAGGATAAAAAGAATTCTGAGGCTACAGTGAGAATTTTCAAAGGAATAAAAATATATGAAATGAATTTTCTGGCTGAAATGAACGTAAATATATTCTTTATGGAACCTGAAGAAACAATCCTTTGAGAATTTGCAAGCAGATCAAACTCAAAATTGTTTATATTTTATAAAGCTAAAAAAGAAACCCTAAACAGCTGCTGAAATTAAATATGGATCCCTGCTGCTTTATAGCATTAGTAAAGATGCGATGAAGGAAATGTAGCTCACCTGGAATTATTTCCCACTGAATGGAAGCTCTTATCATTGAAATCACTTTAGATAAGCACAACTGTACACAAAAAAATGTTCGTAACATGTCTCTAGACCTGATTCTGAAGGCAGAAAGAAATGTTTATTTCTTCCTCCTGGTGAAGAAAGGAGTGCAGGGGCTTCAGAATGGTGCTATTTAGCTGTTGCTTGCAACCAAGTCATGTTTTAGGAACTAAGCATGGAAGCTGGCTATAGCATCCAATGGGAAACTCTTGAAAAGTAGTGCCTCATAGATACATTAAGAATTTTTGTGTACAAGTTTAGTCCTTGGATGCCTACAGTGGAAACATCTGGTATAACCAGAGAGGTGGTCTTGAACACATACCCAGATTCCTTAGCCCACCAGTAACTGTAATGAGATTATGTTTAGTGCCAATTCCATGGAGCTGAAAACAAAGTCAAAAGGAGAGCCAAACACTGACCATGAGATGTCCATGAGATGGAAAACTCAGCTTACCATTTTTGGCTACAAGCATTATCTATTCAGTTTAAAGGGAAAGGCTGTGAGGACAGAGATATTTGACAAAAAGAAAAGACACCCAATGTGGAGAGAGTGAACAGAAGGGAGAAGCAAACAGAGATGATTTATTTGAATAGCATCATGACATCCCATCAATAGGTCAAATTTCATTCCATTTGACCTAACATATTCATAAATCTGTTCTTGAGTTGCAACCAGAAGCTTATGACCAGAAGGTAAAAAGGATCACTTCGTCTGAGGCCCTAGTTTATAGAAATATAAGAAACAAAACCAACTGGTTTTTCAGCACTGAAATTCTCAGGTTTTGGGATTTTTTGGGGTTTTTTGTGGGTTTTTTGTTTGTTTGTTTGTTTGTTGCATTTGTTTATTTGTTTGCTTGTGGGTTTGGGGGGGGTTTGTTTTTTGGGGGAGCAGGTGTGGAGTTTTTTTCTGGTTCAGGCAGGTCTTTCTTGTCCTCAAGCCTACACAGTCTGAGAACTTGCAATTCCCAGTTTCTCTCATTCCCTCAGATCTCAGTGTTTTTGGGATGTTTTTATGAGAATCAGCGTTTTTTATTTTAGTTTATCATTGAGACCTTTCTCGGGCCATTGCACTGACAGCAGGAATTGAGCAGATGTCAAACTATAACTGGATTGTTTTGCTGACTACTTCCAAAATTACTTATTTGAATGACCACACTTGATTCTTTTGGGTATCAAGTTTTTGGCAGTCACTGAAAAAGTGATTCCATAACAATCAAATAAACATGGGCAGAACAAAGTGACAAAGACAAAACAGCTTCTTTACCTCTTCCCACCCCGCAGTTTGCTGCAGATAACACTAGTGACAATAACAAGTGTGAGAAATGGAACTGCACTCATTTGTACCTTTTTGCCTGATCTTTTAAACTGAAGCAGCTTTGACATTTCTAACAGAAATTTCAGACCAGATGCTCCAGAATGTGATAATGGTAGTTCTGCTCTTGGCAATCCTGTTTCACCCAGGTCAGAGAAGCACGGAAACCCCATTAAAGTATGATACTGGGACAGTATTGAATTTTGAGTATCATATCAAAGCAATGGTCTGCCTTCTTTTGTTAAAAAAAAAATTGAATAGGGGTTTCACAAGACTGATGTATTACTGTTTTGTCTTCTATTTAAACTTGAGAACTGTAGTGTCTGAGTTCTCCAGTAGTTTACATAAAGACAAGTACAGCAAGACTGATTTTATGAGATAAAATTTGGGGGGTTGCTTTCTAACAACTTGTTTTTGTAAATACTTCCTTGGGGAAAAAAAAGGAAACCAGAGTAAATTTCTGTGTGTGTATTCTGAATGTTTTGTTTATCACTTACTACAAATCTGTGCCAGGATGATTTTCAAAGCAAAAGGTCTGAGACTGTGCTGGTTTTGGGAGGAGACACAGCTGGGAGCTGACCCCAACTGACCAAAGGGATATTCCATACCAAATGACATCATGCTCAGTATATAAATGGGGGGAAGCAGGAGGAAGGGGGGGACATTTGGGTGTTTATCTTCGGGTTGTGGTGCTTATCTTCCTACATAACCATTACTCATGATAGAGCTCTGCTTTCTTGGGGATGGCTGAGCACCTGCCTGCCCATGGGCAGTGATGAATTAATTCCTTGTTTTGCTTTGCTTGTGTGCATGACTTTGCTTTACCTATAAAAGTTCCTTTATCTCAACCCATGAGTTTTCTAATTTTTCCCTTCAGATTCTCTCCCTTATCCTGCTGGTGGGGGAGTGAGAGAGCAGCTGCATGAGGCTGAGTTGCTGGCTGGGGTTAAACCACAACAAAGACAATGTGGGCAATGTGAGTTGGGTTTCTTTCTTTTCTTGCAATGAAGTTTGTCACTGACAGCCCATAAGCATATATGAGGAAGTTCACAGGCTGCAGAATTACTTGTTGCTTTCAATCACTCTGTGCTTTGTATCAGTTGGCTGTGCTTGGTTACATCTTCATGGTTTTCTTTGCAAACGAAGGGATGGAATTGCTATTTTACTTTTTAAAATGAAAGGTAGGACTTAAGAAACCAGCAAATTTTTCTTTGCAACAGGTCCTAAGCACTTAAATAGTTAAATTTCGCTTTGACTGTGGTAATGCTGTGGTGATTATTCTTTGACTCAATGAAACACTAAGTTTGAACTGTAAAACATGCATATGAAAAGAAATTTTGCTAGTCTGAGCACTTAAAATACAATTAATTTCACAGAACCTTGCCTCAGAACAGCCTTAAATAGGACAACCTACATTTCACTTTAAAGTCTAACACTGCATCACTGAAGTATTTGATACATCCTTATTTGTCTATTCCTTTTCAGTGCTTTCAGATTTATTTCCTTTCTAAATATAGATTGTCTCATACATACTCTTTTCAGTTAGTTGTCAACATTTTAGAATTAGTACAAATAATTCATGCAGATTTGGGGAAGATTGGACTAGCAAAAGTCTAGTCCAGGGATATTATCCTTGACAAATGTCAAAAGTAACAATAACACGCAAACCACTGAATATAATTGTTCTTAATATTTTTATAATCTGAAGTCACTACAAAGGCTTTCACCATATTTGTATTAAAGCACAATAGCAGATGGACTGTCTGCAATCCTTTGCATAGCTGCAGAACTGTAATCCTTCTTAGTACGACAAAGCTTTGCTGACTTTCTTTGGTGAGTGTAGTACACGTGGCTCAGATATACAAAGCTATTACAGTACAGCAAAATACAGCTCTACTGTAGCCTGTATTTTGGTCCCTGTTTCCCACCAATTGCTACAGGAACTAGACACCTAAAATTATCAGAGGACCTGTGCCTGAAGTCCTTGAGGGGTGATTTCAAAAGGTTTCTAGTAATTTGTCATAGCTCAGAGGTTCACTAAATTACTTTTAGAAAGCTTCTGAATAAAACAAGGGGATAAAGAAAGATGTATTTCTTTAACATGTAGCTCCTCTTTGCAATCTGCAGCTGGCTTAGGTCAGCATAGTTGGGTTTATTCTTCCTGAAGCCTTGTGCAAAACTCCAGCAATGTGACCATGCTACATAATAAAATGTTCCAGCTTGCCTCCCTTAACTGCAGACAACAGGGAAGGATGCACAGCCTTTTGTATACTGTGTCCTTCAAGATTTCTGTATCACCATCAAAAATTTGTGTCCTTAGGGTCTCTCTCTCATAAGAACTGAGAATACATTTGCTCTGAATGCACTCTGAAAGTTGTGAATTGAGTGTAGCTGAGACAGTGCAGAATGTCATTATTTTGTTCTTCAGTACAGTTTTTGCCACAAAAGTGACTAGTATCCAGTCTTTCACTAAACCTGAAAAGGGAAAGCTTCCCAATGAGCTTGTAAGCTGTGTTTCCTCAGCACTTAACAATCCTAATTTACTACTATCCTAAGTTTCTCCAGTACAGAAGAAGAAACAGCTATAATTATCATCATGATCATCAACTAAACAAGACTGTTTATTTCTTTTAGCTGACAATCTGTTGTACTGAAATGACAGCAACTTTTTTACAATGTGATGATAGCATTACAACTGAAAAAAAAGAAACCCAAGCAAACCACCCTGATATCATAGATCATATTCAGCACTAGTAAGATATAATTTTATTTCTTTTCTTAATTATGCTGCAAGTGGAGCTCCTCACTATGGAACATGAAGTTTTTGTCAAGAATTAGTATTTGAATGATGAAAGATTTTTTGCTGGTAAAGCTTACCACTGCTAGCAGAAAAAAAATATATAGCAGTAATAACAGCTTATTTTACTTTGAAAAAAAAATCCTTCACCATTATGTTTAAGAAGTACCATCTTTTACAGGAGACGTACATATACTGTTCCCTACTTTCCATCAAATAATTGGGGTTTTCTTTGTCTTATCCTGTTTGTTTTTGTTCATGTTTTTCTGACATTAATAAAATTAATTTCTGGTTTTGGTATTTGTTGTTAAACATGTGACTATTCCATATAGATTTTGCTGTTTAGCAAGGTGGATATCTCAGAGTACTACAGGGATCTACTCCTTATCTGTCCATTACTGTTAAACTGGACAGAAAACATGTCTGCTTATCCTGAAACTCCAAGGTAATAAAGGTTCTCCAAGCTTCTCAGAGCTTGCAGCCCTCTTACCCACTGCAGATAATTGGATTTGACTCAGATTTTGGTCTTCAGCATGATGATTGATGGTCCATTGTCTGGATCTCATCATACTCTCATGACCTGTACATCCAAAATTTATCTGACCTTCAGCACGTTTTCCGTGCCAAGTTGTACAGCCTGTGAGCATTTTGGTTTCTGCTGACAAAGATATTTACCAAGAAACTGCAGATTTCTGTTCTTGTGTAAGTGGTGCCACCTACAGTACATGGTCAGACAGCCATCCTTCCTCCTGGCCACTCCACTGCCTTCCAAGAAATCCTGTGACAACCTAGAAAATTAATGTGACATGAATTCTCTCTCACACAGGCCACTTAAAAACCTGGGCATCCCAGATAAACTGCTATTTTTGTTTCCCCTATTGCCAGTGTGGAAAACTGGTTGAATGAAAAACCCCCTGAAGGAGATTAGTGAGGCATGTTAACCATACTCAGGAAATATCAGCCCATTGACTGTAGAAGGAATGCAAATAAACACTTAACCTAGCTACAGCTATTAGAGTACTGTAATTACGCAGGGTAACTTCCATCCTCACTTAGGTATCCCATATTTCTCACTACTTTCTGCTGCCTTTATTGTGACTAATTTGTGTAACTGAACCAAAAATTTTGTGGGGGCAGAATCTCACTGTATTGGCTGAGAAGGAATTCATTTTCTCCGTAGCAGCCCTCACAGTGCTGTGCTCTGCATTGGTGGCTAGAAAGGTGTTGATAACACACCAATGTTTTGGCTACTGCTGATCAGTCCTGGCATGGCATCAGCACTGTCTCACCATCATTCCTCCACCACCAGTAGGCTGGGGGTGGGCAAGGTCTTGGGAGGGGACGGGACTCGGACAGCTGACCCAAACTGACCAAAGGGATACTCCATACCATGTGATGGCTGCTCAGATATAAAAGCTAAAGAAAGGAGGAGGAAGGGGGGGGCATTCTTTATTTACAATGTTTGCCTCCCAGAGCAACTGTAACACAGGCTGAAGCCCTCCTTCCTGGGAAGTAGCTGGACATCACTTGCTGATGAGAAGTAGTGGCTAAAATCTTTGCATTTTTTCTTTGCTTATGCATGTGCAAGGTTTTGCTTTTGCTTTAGTAAATGACCTTATCTCAACCCTGAAGGTGTTTTTTGTTTTATTTTCTTTTCTCCACCCAACTGAGAAGGGGGAGCCATAGAGATTCCTGGTGGGCCCCTGATGTCCAGACAAGGTCAACCCACAGTAGCAACCACAGGGGGTCTGCTGTGGGACTAGTTTAACATCATCAGTGACCTGGATGAGGCAATTAATTTATTTAAATAATTCAGCAGGATCTAGACAGGTTGAAACAATGGGTCTAGGTTGTCATTCAGTCAACCAATTCATGTCATTATGTCATTCAGTGAAGGCAAACACAAAATCCTGCACCTTGGAAGAAGGAGTTCCTTGTAAGAATCCATGCTGGGGCTGAACAGCTGGGGACCAACTCTGTGGGAAGGGCCCTGGGTGTCCTGGTAGGCAGCAAGCTGAACTGCCAACAATGATTGACTACTAACAAGACTAACAAGATCATGGTCAGTCGAGTGAGGGAAGGATTATTTGTGGTTTCAGGTTCCCTTACATGAGAAAGACACTGATAAACTGGAGCTGGTTTAGCAGGAGCCACCAAGAGCACAGTGCCTGGAGCAGCTGCCCTGTGGGGAAAGACTGACAGAGCCTGGCTTATTTAGCCTGGTGAAGGTGTGACTTCAGAGGGATCTAACAGCAGCCTAGCCAGTTCTACAGGATTATAAAGAAGACAGTTCTATACTGTTCTTGATGCATGTGGAAAGCTGAGAGACAGCAGACATAGATTTAAACCAGAGATATTTAGGCTGGTTACAAAGAAAAACCTTTTTCCCATGAGGAAAGCACAATAGAGGAGCAGGCTACACACAGTGGTTAGTGAGTCTTCACTCTTGGGAGGTTTTCAAGGTTGGCAAAACATTCTAAACAAATTAGCCTGACTCCTTCATTGACCCTGCTTTGAGAGGAGGTTGGACAGGAGACCTCCTGAGGACCCTTCACACATGAATTATCAATGAACTCATGAACTGGCCATAATGAGCCTTTAATGAAAGCATGTCTACCAGGGCATGTTATCTTCTACCATATGGAAAAAAACGAAACAAACACGACATTGATGCATGCATCTGCTCTGCTGAAACGTTTATATGATGCCTTTCTTGGTTGTTACAACAGCAATTCATTTTAACTGTGGATAAGGGAGATGTTTGTTTGTTGAATAATACCTATCACAGGATACACACAAATATTCTGCATATTCAGAACTTGCTATTTCCTCTTCAGATGTGTTTCTAAAGCCTGAAAAATGAGAACATTTGCTACAGAAAGATGAGAAGAATGCAGAAAGCAGTGTCTAGACAATGAGAATCACACTGTGCGTGCCTTAGGAAGCTGCCAGCATATTAACAATGAGTTTGGAAAAATAGTTTAGGTCATAACGAAAAAGCTGAGGCAATAGCAGAGAAAATGGAGAAACTTTAAACTGAAGAGTCCTGAAGATTCGTTTCAGTCAGGGCTACAGTGTTCTATGTGATTCCTAAAGCTAATGTGCAACACTGGTCACCTTAAGTACGTGTTTAGGTGCACTTGGAATCAGAAGACCCCAATGAGGTTGAATGAGAGGATTATGGTTCATAGTCATTTGAACAGAAGCTGAAATTTTATTATGGTTATAGTAATTGGCATATTGTTATGGATTCATTTTTTAATTTGGCATCCATTCAGACTTCATTGCTCATGCTCCAGTAGTAGTATGATGGATTACTGTGTTTTCTCCATTATTATTAAACTTAATTATTTTTGCTCATGTACCCAGATGTGAACAACGTCAAGAGTTCTAATCTAATAATACAGACTGTTTGGAAAATATGTGCTGTCAATTAAAGGCATTTTGTAATAGAAACAATAAAAGAGTCATTAATGAAAAGTAGTTTGCCTCCCCAAGTACTGACTTCAGTTAATCAAAGGTGCTTTGAAATTGAAATCATCAATTAACTATGCTTGGTTTTGTACTGATCAAGCACTTTCAGAATTGCTGGAAATCTGTGAAATTAAGTTATTCTGTAAAAGAAATCAAAATTAATGTGGATTTTTTTCCAAATACATTTTATTCTTTCCTTCCAATAATGTACTATATATACATTTCTGCCAATGTTTAAGTGGAAGAAATGGACAAGACTAAGCTGTGAAATTACTTGTTGCACTATATTTTTTAATTGCACCTCATTTGTGTTTTACAGGGTCATGCAATAGACAATGAAATACATCTGTCCAATGTTTATAGTTTTTTTCTTATTTTCCTGTAATGCTTTAACTGGCACTCTAATGCTCAAAACAAATTTAAAATTAAGATTGTAAAAAATATGTTTAGAAACAGAAAAGCTATATTGATCAAATCCCTGGTATGATTGTTCTGCAAATGAATGTTTTCTGACAAAGCTGTGTGTCTCTTCAGTTCTCCAGCACGAATTTGACACAGGGAGAGAGTGATGCAGGCCAGTAGAAAGTGTTGCATTATCTTCCATCTTTCTGCAGTAGTTCCAGACCAGAATTTCTAATGGCTGAAAACAGCAATTTTACCTGCTGCATGGTTTTACTAAACTTGACCAAATTCTTTTTCTTTTCTTTTAAGAAGGGGCTTTCTTCTGAAAATGTGATGGGTTTTTTCCCCACCAGTGGACTATGAGCTTATATTTTAAATTTCATGGGTGTAGAGGCCCAGAGAAGTTAGCTCTAGTCACAGGGTGAATTGTGGTGGTGCATCCCCCTGCCCCCAGGGCCACATTATTATCTAAGAAACGCTCATTAGGTCTCAACAGTGAGGAAAGAGCACCTGAAGTAAGCCCCTCTTGAGATTATCAGAAACATTGTTTCCAGGATCCAACAAGTGTCCAACAAGCACCTGTTCTTTAATGAACAGCCTTGGAAACTTATTTTTCTTTCCTGAATAGCAACCCAAGTGGAATAGTATATTTATTATTGAACCTTCAAAGAAAATCTTGAATGGTGACCAGGATGGAAAATTTCTCTAACTAAAGCCGATTCTCTTGCAACCCTACAAACAGCAGTCCAAAGTGAGACCCTTTGAGCTCTCAAATCCCAGAAGATAAGGGGAGTGCGTGTGTGTCTCAAACCCCAATATCAGATGGCTGTGGAGTCAAGCAAGGACTGTCAGAAACAACAGACAAGAATTGTTGGTAATAACCAGGGACTATTGGTATTTACATGCCATGAGAAGCAAGATTTGGCTGGATAAGGGAAGCCACGTGGAGGCAGGGCAGCACTTTTCTATGATAAAGATCCACAACACAGTACAGTGCAAGTGCAGGGATGAGGCCAAGAAGTGGGAATGTGTTACAGTGTGGGATTAAGACCACCAAAGGTCCCCAAAGCCATTTCCAGAAAGGCCTGAAAGAACGGAATGCACATGATAACTAACTTACACAGGAAATGACAAGCCTATCTTTGGGGTGCAGAAATCTGTGCAAAGATACCCTCCCAAGCCTGGGTGATGTCCCTCAGGACATCTCACTGACTGAACCAATGCAGCTGGATTGATGTTTATCAGCTGGGTCAATGCTGGAACCAGCACTGGTGATCTATTTGTCTCTCTCTTTTCCTCTTTCATTACCTTTTCTTTCTCCCTTTCTTTCTTTAATTCATGTCTGTAATTTCTCTATTTCTTTCACCCTACCCTTTTATCCAAAACTCACTTCTGTGTGCTTATATCTTAGTCGGGAATTAATATTCCAATTTCGATGCCAAGTGTGTAATTTACTAATAAAACTTCCTGAGTGTTTGTGGACCCTCTGTTGTCATTCCTCTTACGAGCAAATCTTAGGCGCTTCCTCCCCCATAAGGATGGGTGGTCACAATGGGTTAATATATTTAAAGCTTTATAATAACCTTGCATTCTTTATAATTTCAGTCTGAGAGAGAATTTTTTTTGCCACAAATAGTTTAGTAAACAAAATTCTTCAATACTCCCTAGTTACTGAAGGATAAGCAGCTAAATTACAATGCCTAGTCCAGCTTTTAGTTTAAAAAAAAATTAGACATGCACAGAACAGTTATAAATATTGCTAGCTGAAGTAAAGCAAAGTTTAGTTATGCATAAATTCATGGTGAATTGAAAATGGCAAAGAGAAAAGCAGTCAGAAAATTGATCCCAGGGTTACAATCATACATCCCTCACCCAGTAAGGAGTTTTCCTAGGTTTACAATGCACAACTTAAACTACAAAGGCCTTCATGTACGACCTATTACATAGAAAGCACCAAAAGGCTTTGTCTTTTCCTGACAGTAATAAGAGTTGAAAGGGCTCAGCAGTATGACAGGGAAAATGTGCACCTTTTATTTCTCAGAGAGTCAATCATGTTCTGCAAGGTCACAGGCTGACAGTAAAAGATTTTTAAAAGCTTTCAGCAAAAGGGATGAATAAAATGTTTTCAAAATTTGTGTTCATTTCAAATGTCACAGCTGTAATATAACAGTAATTGCAATAATTTGCTGTATTTCTACTATGTTACTAACAGCATAGCATAAAGGAACAATAACAAATGCATTCTATAAATGGCCGTGCATTTACTGTAAGTATGTCTATGCTCTCCACAAAGAATGACAACAATGTTCTGTGTGGGTAAATAAACAAAGACTGTACATAACCTTGCAGTCTTTGGGAATGAATGGTTGATCTTGATAGATTTGAAATGATTTGTCAGTCATTTTAATAAATTTTTAAAATGTTAATACAATATTGTATTTTTGCTACAGAAACCCATAAATGGTTTTAAAAAGCTACTGCAAATCTATTACAATCTATTATTTTAAGTACCATTAAGTACTTATAAAAACTTCTGTATGCCTTTCTACATTCCCTTCTACTTGCCTACCTTACTTCTAAACTCTGCAAAATTTCTTCATAAAATTACATAATGTAGCATTAATTATAAATTATGTGATATGACTGACCATATTCACACACATGTATGTTTAGCACAGCTTGACTATAATCTTAATTGGAAAGAGCATGTTACTGAAAGCCAGAGTAATCTTAGCTCTGATATTATGAACCACTTTACATTTTTCAGACTAAGCCTATCATTAAGGTGACATATCAGCTCTCATTATGTCAGTATGTCAGATTATAAAACATAAGTGATTGTGATATGTCAAACCTGGTAGAACTGAAAAAGGAAGAACTTGCTAATACAGTATTAAAGTTTCCAGTATTTCTCTTCCACCACAAGTATGTCCTGTTGTATAAAAACCAAACATAACCTGATGCAATTATTACTTGCCATCACATGTAGGCCCTTTGCCAGTTTCCAATATTTTCTCTGCACAGTGAAGTACTTCCTTGGTGGATCTCTTCTCCTATGTCAAAGGAGAACTAGACACTCTGGATGATAAATCTCTAACCCTCCCATTTTGTGCTTGTATGGGTCTCCCTATTCTGCACCCTGAAGAAACATCCTCCAACATTTTTTTCTGAAGTTGAATTAAAATGAACATCCTCTAACAGATTTTTTTTTCTGAAGATGTTTTAAAGCTCCTGGGTTTGTGTCTTGTTTTTGGTTTTCTTTCTGCTCTTTTTTTGTTGGGTTTTTTTCTTCCTTGGGCACAATCCATTTCCTTCACAGAAGGCTAGGATGCTACAGCAGCAGGTAGAGCTTAGAATCCAAAGGAACAGGAAGTCTAATACACCTCCTCTTCTGTGGCACACTTCCCTGCAGGCCATCTTCTTCCTGTCACTACTCTGTCTCTAGGTACCTAATGGTAGCCCTTTCTACCTCATTAGGTCAAGCTGCTGAAAGTATTTTGATGTTCAGATTATTGGAATCAATAGCTAAATGCAAGTGGGAAGCTGTGGACAAAACATGCTTAAAGCAAGAAAAGCAAAATAACCCAGAAGGATGATGTCACATTTTACAGAGGTGTTTTGGTTTATATTTTAATTGTTTCATCCATGACTGCAAAGTGTGCCAAAGACCAAATGCTAAAGATAAATAATGATTTGATTGTCTAGAACCAAATACCAACTGCCAGAGCTTAAGGGGACTTCAAATTGCCAGGACATCGGGAAGTTCTGCAGCAATAGAAGGAAACTGTGAATGCATTGCTACTATAAGAGAATGTAAAACTTAATTCAGTCAAAAGTAACTTGACAGAAGGAAGACAAAAAGAAACCAGGATAGATTTAGAAGCAAAGATTTTATGGTAGAAAAACTTGTAGTTAACAACCAATTTACAAGCAAAGTGTTTTGGTGAGATTCATGGACTTCATTCTAGTCATATTTTGTTCCTCAGTTTCACAAGTTGTACAGGTGAAAGTATGAAATGGCTGACAGAAAAATCTGAAATAAAAAAAATTACATTTAAAAGTATTTTGACAAAATAAAAACTACTTAAGTATGTAAGGACTGGAGAAATCTTTCTTGTGAAGAGTTGTAGCCTTTCTATCTACTGAATGTATTCAAGAGAATTTCAATGTAAATTTTATCATGGCTAATGAATACCTAAATGAGAAAATTTTCTGCTAAAAAAGGCTTCTCAGCCTAGAAAAAAAAAGAGACATTTTAAGAACCAGATCCTGGATTCCAAATTTAGATATATTTAGACAAGGCAGAAGGCCCTCGCTTTATAGAAGAAGAGTTAGGTAAGAATGTAAGAAAAAAACCTTTGTAGTGTTCTACCATGTTCCAAGCCATCATTTGAAAACTTTATATTAATATCTGTTGTCATCCTTTAAAATGTGCCATAATACAAGTTTCACCAGTACCACAGGAATCACTGAATTCGGCAGCCTGGGTTATGCAGCACCTTACACTGGGTGATTTACATCATCCTTAAAAATCTACAGCCCTTATACTGTATGAAAAGATCCCAAGCTGTAATGCAAGTAGCGAGTGCTGTTAGTTAGAACTACTTGTTAAAAACATTGAAATTTCCCAAACTGCCAGTGAAGCAGAATAATACTCTGCACCTGCTGCAAGCTTATTTCCTCTTGCTCCTGCTCCCTCTGCCAGGAAATCCTTTCCCCAGGCACATCTTTTAACAGCTGGCACTTCTTTTTCCACCTTCTTACCTATGTGTTGGGTTGGAAATCTCTTCTCCTGGCCTGTCTTTTGTCCCAGTTCAGATTCTCCCTCTCTGCCTCCAGATCTGCTTGTTGTCATCTGCCAGACCAGTAGAAAGGGGTTTGGCCCCAAACTGCTTTCCTGCTTCTCAGGAGCTTACATGATTGCTCTTCCCATTACATTTGCAATGCCAATATTCTACTAAGCTCCGCCTGAAGGACTGTGTCTCATTTCTCGGACATTATAAATATATTTGGGTAAATTGGTGAAGATTATGTATTTTTGTGGAAATTTTACATTTAAAAATATCTGCAAAGATAATGACAGGTCCAGCTCAGGGAAAAACAATTACCATCCCTTTCAAAAGACATTGAAGTTCTTGACTAACCTTTAGTAAATGGCTCTAGATCAATCAAAACAGGATTTTGGGCAACAGTAATGCCATAAGCATCCTGCATTTGCACGTTGGCATCTACTTTGGTGGTAGGAAGACTCTTCATGTCATGATTTTGGGAAAATTGTTGCCATTACAGATTCCAAACTTTGCAAAAGACAGTTTCAAAGAGTTTCTGAAATTTGCTTTAAAAAAGAAGTAAGGGAACTTTCTTAAAAAAACAAAACAAAACAAAACAAAACAATAATATTGAATTGTCCTTTAAGAATTACAGGTTGTTTAAAAAATGACATCTCTATTAACCTCTGCAGAACACTTGACCTAGGAGGATGGAAAAAGTCTCACATCCAAGAAGTGAATCTTTCCACTGAATAAAAAAATATAATAAAAAAAAAAGAATAAAAGAATTATGGCATTCACCTAGTGCTTCTTGGATCCAATCCTGAAAGGAGAAAAAATGTAGATAGGTATTATTCCAATTAATAAATAACCTGCAATCTCTGTGCTATTAAATCAATTCAACAATTTTTAAGGAATTAAATTACATCTTCACATTAGTGATGTCTTTAAATTTTCAAGTTACTTATTTCTGAAATTGTCATAAATATGACATTTATCAGGACTTCTCTGACAACTGAATGAAAATAACTTTTTGTCTACTGACAGATGAGGTAATTAAAAGCTTTTGGAAAAGGGTATCATTAGAACAGAATACTTCAGCTAGAGTATGAAAACAAAGCAGATGAGAAATAGTCTTCTCTGGATCAAATATTTTTTAAAAAAGATATTTAAAGAGTTTTACGATCTGCAGTGAAGAAAACGTGTCTCCTGTTTATTGTCCATTATCCTGTTCTTAATAAATTGACTTTTTCCACCCTTATGTAGCTTGTCAAGTTCCCTAGGAAAAAGAAAATATAAATTAATGCTACAGTAGTTTAACAAGGATATTTGCTTTGAAAACAGAGGAGCTATGTGGGCATGAAAAAAAAAAATCAGGAAAACAATCATCAGCATAGATATCTGAAATATTTTCATTGATGTCATTGGTCATTATTTCACACTCACATGCACTGTCATTGTTTGCACACTCAGGGGGTGTGTTTACTCTACTTGCCAGCCCTGAGGCTCAGCAGAGTGAATTATGTAACTGAACAGAAGTGGACATTTTTTAAGGCATCTGAGGGAGATCTTCCTTTTAGCTGTATAGTGCCTGTCAAAATCTTCAGTACCTCTGCTTTCTTCTTGTCTTACATTCACGATTTAACCTAAACCATGTTTTTAATGAAAAATAAAATTTAACGAGTAAGGATATGACGAAAGATGATGTCTTCCAAAGGAAGGCTTTTCCTATTTCACACCTCACTGCTACATTACTAGTCAGATTTTTCAGAAACTGTACTCAAACCCACAAGTTTTAATGGCTCTGTACTGACAGTCTCTTAGTCGCGGCATTAGAGTTGAGAGTTGAGATTTTCCTTGCTTTTCTTTGGCAGGTACCTCATGTCTGGGAGGTCAGCATGCCTACTGACTGCTGTGGAGATTAAGGCTAGATGCACACTGAAGAAAACTGGAGTTCCCACTTTGCTTATGCCATTGGGTGTTTTCCATAACAAAAGCAGATTTTGAGGAAGATTGCTACATTCCTGAGGCTTTCAGCAGAGTAGGCTCAAGATGCCACCAATTATAACACTATTGTCTCCTCACATTATAAAATTTTGTTATTAGAAGGAAGCACCTTCCTTTCTCCCTTTGAAAAATGTGGCTTGGAATAACGAAGTTTCCTTTTCTTCAAGAACTGCCTGGTTAATACTCAGAGGAGACCCTTCAAAACTATTCTTAGTTTAGCCAGATCTTAGCAAATCCGCTTACAATAGGGCAGCAATCTTATATTTTGCTGTAATGGGCATTGTGGACTCTAGAATCTGAGTGTTTATTTAACAACATGGCAGATGCATGAAACACACAGCAAGAGCGTGTGGAAGGAGCAGAGTGTGTAACCCTCTCTTGGCAGTAACTCAAAAACACCCTCAAATGTTTCTTTCTCTCCTATCCACAACAGCTTATTATCTCATAGTGAGAAAACATTTGCATTTTAAACCAAAAACCTGTTTGATCTTTCATTTTCCCTTAGATGTCTGCAGCTTGACTACAGTATTCCTCTCTCTGGAGTTTTTCTGGACCATTCAGTCAGAAAACACTTCTACACTTTCTCCTGTTGTATTGGGTTTTCCTGGCCAAGTTTTGGTGGTTGTGGGGCTACAGGGATGGCTTCTCTGAGAAGCTGCCAGAAGCTTTTGTAATGTCTGACAGAGCTAATGCCACCCGGCTCTGACATGGACCTGCCACTGGCCAAGGCCAAGCCAGTCAGCAATGGTGGTAACATTGACACCTCTGGGACAACATATTTCAGAAGGGGGAAAATGTGGGGACACCCATCCTCCCTTACACAAACCAGCTCAGTTATGAAAACCCCCACCCTGCGAAGGACACATCCATGGGACAGTCCATTAAGAAACAGCTGAGAAAGTGTCACAAACCATCAAAGACCCCCAAGGTGCCCCCCTGACTGACTCCTGAGGCCTCGCATCAGCCTTGCACGTGATGCAAAGTGATGCAACAGATCCAGAGTCTGCTCCAAGAGATGGTGTCAAACTTGTCCTGTACAGGGGAGGTACCTGGACATTCCCAACTGGCCCAAATATATATTAGTTCATTAAACTCTGTTTTGGGGGACCTGACAACCAAGAATAGAAGAGGACCAATGGGAGGCCGTTGGGATCCATGGAATGGTAATATTTTCTACTTAATCTGTCTCTGTTACACTCTTTCTCCTACCCCCCCCCCCCACCGCCCCCTTTTCCTATTTCTCTCTCTCTCTCCCTCACATTTAATGTTAAATAAAATCCATACTATTGACTTGCATATGGTCTTATTTGCACCTTAATTTGAGGAGAGGCATTTCTAACAATTTTAATAACCAGATGGTAACACAGTAATATGATTTATGCTTGTAGAGGAGTGCTAAGCCCACAGTCTATCTGTATTGCTTTAAGAAAGACTAAAAGCCACCAAGGGAAGCCATCTACCACAACAGCCCTACTAGTAACAAGCCCATGTATGATATTTTCCTTGGGTCTGCCTCTCCCATTAATTTCTTTCAACTGTGTTAGGAATATAGACAGGTTTTTAAAAAAACATTCCTTGTACTTTTCAGATAAAACAATTAATTTTTGGGACAGGTTTGGGGTTTTTCACAGCTTTTTTTCCACTCTATATTTTACATTATATTGTAGTGATATAAAGCAGTTTAAAATTTCATCTTTCAGTTTCGTGCTGAGAGACAACTCAGGATACAGGTCCTTTTTACTCTGTTCCAACCAGGCAATGAATTCCAAGAAACCAGTGTTCTGATTCCTCTCAAGCATGTTGCAGGTTAAAAACTATGTATTTGTCTTCCAAATCCTTCAAACTTGTACCATTTTTGTTGTTATTACCCTCTCAAATGATGAAGGATATTATCATTCAATGCTGACAACAGCACTTTGCCAAAGCACTGTCCTGAACCATCAGAGAAAATTATAAGTGAGAAAGATAATAGTCTGTTTTAGCTACTACTGTGAGATGCTAGGAGCATAATTTGTTACATGGCCTTATGATCCTCAACTCAAAAAGAAGTTATTTTCTTATTTTCTTAGCATCCTTTTGAGTGGGAAACAATAGCAAATACTTGTGCTGCAAAGTTCTACAGCTGAATTGCTTCTAAAATTATTCCAATTCCAAGGCTGCTTCTATTGATAATCCCAAAGAAATACCTACAAAAATTTATGTGCGTAGTGTTTTACTTTCAATTGTTTTGTTAAAGTACAAGTTTAAGAATGTGACCTCTGCAATTTCCAGACAATTGCAATCTTGGGGTTTTTTTTACTATATCCCTGCTAAGGTTTTTTTTTTTTTTTATCAGGGACTGTTGTGAATTTAAATGTAGAGTTAATTCAATCTGACAATAGAAGAATCTCTTCAGCCTTGTAAAACTGATAGCTTTCTTTTAAGGTGTATCTTAAAGGAGTAAAAAGTGATTATATTAATTCCCTGTGCCTGAAGCAGCCTCTCTAAATGAAAGCTCTCATTTGAGTAAATCTCAAACTATTTTGAAAAACTACTCAAACTGTTTGCTGTGGAGAAATACAAGGCTTTTAAAAACGGAGGTAATAACATTTAATTAGTTTCTTTAGAATTTATGTGAAAAACTCCAACGTGATTTATAAGAATCTGAAAGAGGCCATCTTAGGGAACCATCCCCACCACCTGGTGCAGGAGACAAAGGTAGCAGCCTCTCTCTGAGAATGAGACAAGGATTTTTGTCAGAAAATCAGTCTAGAATGCAGCTCACCTTCTATTCAAGGTGCATATTTTGCTGATCCTTTCCCCAGGTTTGAGGTAACTTTCAGTGTCACACCAGTGACACGTAAATCATTGCCCATTGGAGATGGCTCCTACAAGGAGCTAAGGAGGCAGCCTGGCTGCTGACAGACCTCAGCCAAAGGCAGGTTCACCTCCATCTGGGTCTGCCTGGAGAAGGGGATCAGCTGAAGCCTGGGGCTGTTGCCTTGTGCAAAGATCCCATTACTTTCCCCAGTGATAGAAGCTAGATCTTAACCCAGCTTTTGTCTGGGATTTCCCCAGCTCAGCATGAAGGAGCCAGGATGAATATAAGGGAGGCAGAGACCAAGGTGCTGGGCATGAGGGCAAGTAACCACTCACACTACCAAAGCTGCCTCAGGCTAGCTGTCTGGGACCCCAAATCGATCTGGAAAACTTTGGAATCAAAAATTAATAATTAAGTCAGAATCTCCAGGCTTAGACTGGTGAAGAGAAGACTGTATTAAATGAGGAGAATCTGACAGAGGGAATGCTCTTCCACTAGTAAAATTAATAAGGCAGGAAATGTCTCAAAACTAATTTAATTCCCTCTCCCCTCTGTCAGAACAATGATTAGTACAAGAGATAAAGAGTGATTAAGATCCCTGCAGAAGAAAAGGATAATATTAAGTCAAAGATATCTGTGAAACAAATTAAAAGCATAAATGAGACATGAGCATGCTTTCTATTAACATGTGCTATAGCACATGTTAATATGCTGCTTTGCATTTGTTTCTTTATGGTTTCTAACTCCGGAAGACATATTTGAGTAGCAACCACATGCAAGATACTGTCTGAGAGTAGTGTATTGGCACCTCTGGAGAAGAATCTACCTCCTGCTACACCATAATTTTATATATACACCGATGAGAATTCTTTTTTTTGTTGACGGACATATGATAATAAAAAACAATGACATCAGAAAACTTTTACTTTTCCAATTTTGTCCTTTTTTCTGTTGACTACAGGATTTTTTCCCCTACTATGACTGCAAAAACACTTTTGATGGGTTGGAATTGTCCAAAACTAATGGCTGAAGCTGGGCTTTAAATCCTGTTTAGTGGTTCAGAATGAGTAAGAAAATTTTCTCAACATTTAAGCTTGACAGAGACATAGAAATTAATGTCATTCCTCTAATTAATATCTCTATTAATTCATTGTACACAACATACCCATGCTCATACATACAGGGATATCTGGATTTTCTTAAGAACATGACTCCATGATCTCATCAGACAAATAGGTTCTCACTAGTATCACTGGTCCCTTAACAAGGGGAAACCCCTTCTTATGTAAGCAACTAACATTCTGTGTGCCTTCAAAAACTATTACTCACACACAGCTTTTCAGATTCAAAAACCAAAGTTAACCCTTTCATTTTAAATTTTCCTTTGTATACATCTCTCTTAGGGGAAATTGATGGGAATATTTCTCTGCTGTCTTGAAATACAGTCTCAAGAGCACAAAGCTATAAATAGTATACTGTAGTAGTTTTACATCATCTTAAGTGCAATTTGATTCCATAACCCAGATTATTTCCCCCTGATAGATTTGTGAATTCCAGACTGCATCAGTCCTACATAGTAAAAATCTGTTTGCTGCGTTAATAACATTGGTATGTACAGGATGATGTCTACTAAGACAGGAGGGTGCTAAGGGATTTCTGATCTCTTATAGTTCTGCAGAATGGCATCAATCATTCACAGGATTGAGAAAGAACAATAGAATATCTCACATTACAAATTGAAAAATTGCACCTGTAGGACAATGCAGATATTTATGCTCATGATTCACTGATTTAAACCATACAACTCCAGAAATTGTGTTTTTTGCAATAACATAGTCACATTTTATCCAGAAGCACGGAGAAGGGTGCTCTGCAGCAGTTAAGTATAG
Organism: Monarcha castaneiventris obscurior; assembly: GCA_026261815.1. Classification (NCBI taxonomy): domain Eukaryota; kingdom Metazoa; phylum Chordata; class Aves; order Passeriformes; family Monarchidae; genus Monarcha; species Monarcha castaneiventris. The sequence continues at coordinate 11,748,405 of JAMPIT010000624.1, read as the reverse complement.
AGCACTGGTTATTGTAGCCTATTAATATTTTCTGCAAGTTCAATAAGCTTTAAAAGTACAACACTATTTTAAGGAATCTCAGAATGAGCTGTATCTACCCCACTACTAAGAAATTAAAGGTTGGCAGCAGCAATTCAAAATTGAATTCACCCTTCCTGCCTCAAGGGATGAGATCAAAATAACTCAAGATGGAGTATAGTATCTCTGGAGCAGATAACAAGAAATTCTGCAGTACGAGAAAAACTCACAAAGGAAGATGAGGAAAGAGAGGTTAGAAGGAATCTGAGATCAGTCTGAGACTGAGGATAGTGGAACTTGGGGAAGCAGTAGGGCTGGGGGAGCCACTGAAATTTCCAAGATGCAGCTAATGGGGAAACTGGGAACACAGATGGTGAGAAAAGAGGGCCATGCCTTAAGTGTTGGGTTATTTCCTTCAACAGCAACACTACTTTCAATTTTACTCTTCCAGCCAGCATCAAAGCAGAAATCCAGGTGTCTCCCACGGTGCTTTGCATTGGCTATATCATTCAGACCACTGTCATTTTGCCCTGATGTGCTCCTTGGCTGTCTAGGAACCTTCTCTCTATTAGCAGATCCTCTTGCACCCATTCTCTTGCACCTCTGCACCTTCTTTATCTGAGAATTCTCCTTTGTTTTAGTACTGGGTTAAGCTTGGTTGTGTCAGATGCCCACACAGCTGCTCCCTCACTCCTTTTCCTCAACAGAACAAGGGGAAAATATAAGATGAAAAAATCTGTGGGTCAAGATAAAGACAGGCAGATCACCTACCAATTACTGTCAAGGGAAAAGCAGACTCAGCTGGGGGAAATTAGTGTAGCTTATTGCCAAAAAAACCAAAGTAGGATGGTGAGAAACAGAAAAACACCTTCACTCCATCCCTTCCTACTTCCCAGGCTCAACTTCACTCCTTCATTCTTGACTTTTCTACTTTCTACCTGCCCCATGACTGGCAGGGTGGGTGGGGAATGGGACTTCGTGGTCAGTTCATAACAGCCTCTGTTATTCATTCCGTGTATTGAACCTCAAAGATGTCAGTAAGACGCCTGTGTAGGAAATGACCACAGGGGAGAGAACTAGGAAATTTGGTTTAGGTTGAATAAAGAAAACAGAGGAAAAAAAAAAAAGTATCATTCCCTGGTTAAATCTGACAGTTATGATTTCCTTTCAGAGGGATTGAAAAGTGAATATTTTAAAAATATATTCCTGGAAAATAGATGAAGTTATGCTGTTCTTTTATGTATTTTCACAAATGTTCTTGAGAGTGTTACTTTTGTCCCGGCAGGTAATATGAAAATTAATAAATGACAGTTTTCCTATATTTTCTTATAGTTTATATTTCAGATGAATTATATTTATTTAATATATTCCTCACACTTCAGTCTTATGTGCATTCACAGTAAAACAGATGTTCTCCTAAAAGTCTGAAACACTCCAGAAGAAATTGCCTTTTTGCACTACAGAATAAATTACAATTGCCAAAAACTAGGGAATGAACTTTATGATTAACCAGCAGACAGCATGAGTACGTCTGGTTAATTTATGATCTTGAATCCAGGAGAAGTATTTCAAGAATACTTTTTCTCTTTCCAAGGAAAAAGTTTTTGCACCATGCCGTTTTATAGTTTAAATGCTATTATTTTTTTTGCCCATTGATTGAGGAAACTGATATAAAGACATTATACATTGGTAGATTAGACTTGCAGAAAGGAACAAAAAGTAGTTTTCTTCCTGTAATTGGAGTGTGAGGAAAACTTGAAGCCTCCAAACAATAGAAATCTACTTATGGCATTTCTAGAGTGATTAACTTCTGTTTATTTGTTTTCTGCTTATTCCAGAAGTTTCATAAAACATAATTTCACTACTTGTCTTTGAGTTTTCTATTTGTTTATGTGAGAACCTGGACAAATGTTCTATTGAGCTACTTTTTTATGAGTTCTATTTCACAAGAAACTCAATATCTTCTTTCCAATAGCATACAAAAATTGGGTTGATATTACATTTACCACTGAAATAGCTACAGCTAATTTAGTTATAGTTAATGGAGTTCATTAATCCTGTATAAATTCTTTAGCTTCTTAAGTGTACTACACTAAATAGTTGCACTTTAAAATATTTAGTTGACAAATTTCAGTAAAATTGAGCATTTACACTTCAGCCTAGTTTATATAAACTGTAGTTTATGCTTCAAGCCTAAGCTGTGGGTATATAGAATATATATATACATCAAGAATAAATAATAATAATAATAATAATAGTAATGGAAAACAGTGTCATTATTTGTATGTTTCATAAAATAAACCATGCACTTATTGGTCTCTATTTCTCTTAGTCTGGAATTTCCTCTTACATCACTTTTCTCATTCTTTCATAAATTCCTCTCAAATATGGAGATACATACTATACTTTTAAATAAACTTAACCTGATAAACTATTTGCTGAGAAAGACAGGTAGATGTTTTCTTCAAGCAATCAAGATGGGGAGGGATTTAAATGTTTCATGTAATGTAGAAAGTTCAGCATTTAAAACCACACCCAGGCAAATAACTTGCATTAATTCCTTCTTGTTACAGAACCATTCATGGAAGAAAGAGCAAAGCACAGACTTTATTTTTTTGGAAGAATTAATCTCACATTAAATTTAGTCTATGCAATCCATATATCTTTACAGTCTATACAGCAGTGCCTTTTTTACTGAAGAATTATCTGTCACACTCCATAATGAGGTGCACTTTCACAAGTATATTTTATAGATTTTTGTAACAGCACCTCATTGCTTCTGTAATCCTTTTTCCTTAAGAGCAGTCATCCTTTTATGAAATGTTCAATACTTTGGAAAACAGAAAGGTTATATGGCATTCAAGTTTCTTTTGTGGTCCTTCAGACTGAAGAGCCTGAAAAGTTTCTCCATCTTACTGCTTATGGTTTACTGTCTACAGATGTTTTCCTATTGTACACTGACAGGTACAATAAAAACACCTCTGCAGTGGGTCTTATACCTAAAAATAAAGCAGTGATCTAATACCATTTTTTATTGGGTGATTTTTTTTTTCCCAGGCTGAATATCCTTAGTTTCAGCTTCCACATTAGAAAAGGTAAGCCACTCAGATCATCTTGGTCAACAGTAAACAAAAACTTTGCTTAGATTTGGAGAAGTTTGTGGGAGTTCTGCTATACCAACTCTACAGACAGGGGAAAAGGTTATTTTATATTAACAGTAAGCCCTGACATCAGACTAATTCCCACTTTTGATGCTATGTCCACAAAAAAATCTTTAAAGCCATTTTTTCTGCCTCTGCCTAATTTGGAAGGTTTTTTTGTCCACATAAGCACTGATGCTTTGATATTGCTGAAGTTCTGCTTCCATTTGTATTAGAAATTCCTTCTATTTTGACATCACTCACAGAACTAGGTATATCCCACATTAAGCAGTTTTTGTGCATGCTCACCATTGAACATGATCCACAGGATCTTATAGCATTGTCCTGATCCTGTCCTATCCATGAATTGATGTAAGACAACAGACGCCAGGAGGCTCCAAGGCTCACAGCTTTTTGTCAAACTTGACCAAGTTCCAACAGTTTAAGCTTCACTTCCATATAAATTTCATCTTAAATTCACTCAAATTCACATGCAAACTGACTCCTGCAGCATTTTGGCAAGCTAAGCATACAAATACAATCAGGAAAGTAAACCCTAGCAAAATATATCAAACACATGTTATTACAGTTATTTGTTATATGGATGAAAGTTATATGCGAATTTAAATGACTGTTTGCAATTCTAAAGGTACCATTTTCTGTTAATCTCAGGACCTCCCTCCATTGTAGAGCTGCAGCAACTGCTTAGGGGTAAGCAGAAAGAAGCCATACCTTCATCATGTCATTTTGGAGGACAGGAAAAGTTATAAAAGTTAATAAAAATTATTACAATTCCACAAATCCAGAAGACAGCGTGGATATTTTCTTATTTGTGACTCTCTTGTCCTGGGCAATGTGATGCTCTGAAGAGATGTTCTGCTCATTGCCCAACTCTGCTGCTGCTGCCAGCTAAACCACAGCCTTCTGAATTCCCTCCATTTCCATGCTCCACACAGAAGATGCATAAGGTATTGTGAACCTATCATATGTTAAGAACTTGATTTCACACATGCACACATTTTCAGGGTCATAACCACAAATTGAGGCAATCTTGAAACCAAAGCAACGGAGAATATATGTCCCTGTATCATTTTCTTATTAACATTTTGCAGAAGATATTAAGACCACATGGGAGTGAGTAAAAACATAACAGAAAATTAACATCAGCTGAACAAAATCTGACATTTGGGGTAATTTTTCTTCTTTCTAGGTTTAGATTTCTGTAGTACATCCATGCAAACTCAATGTTCCTCAAGGTTGTCCTGGTTTAGCAATTGTGTAATCTGGCATAAAAATTATGTGATGATGATCCTGTCTTCTTAAGGTCAGATGAGGACTAGCAACATTTTGTTCTCAAAAGACTTTGAGATCCTTCAGAAACCGCTGAGGAGGAAACTCTGGGAAGAGAATTTAACATCTTCAGCTGAGATGAGAAGCTGGACTTTTTATTAGCCTTGTGCTCATGGTTCTTCCTCAGGTCTAGCAATGATTACTACCTTAGACTGGAATTTTTTTCCTTTTTTTAATTTAAAAGCTTAGTTGTTGAGCCTTTCCTGTAATCTGTCAGATATGGTTTTTATTTCATTATACATGTTTCAAGCTCTGGGATATTCTGATTGTCATAAAGGAAGAAGTGGAAACTTCCTCATTCCGTTCAACGGAATATGTTTCATTTTGTCTTAATGAGTTAAAGAATAGCAGTGTTAGAAAAGCAATACAAGTATCATGATATTGATTAACAAATTTATGAAATAAATGTGGACTAAATATTACAATAATCTTTACAACAGGAACCGAAGCCTATGTCTCTTCCACTCTATCAAAACAGCTTAAATGTCAAATTACAGCAATAGTACACTTACTTGGTCTAGTTTTGAGACTTCTGCAAAACATTCTAGTTGTTATTTTCTTACAAAAGTGGGGCATGTGTTGCCCAACTGAAATTTGAATATTAACTTCCTTTGTGTACCAAGGCATGTGTTTGTCCCACAGGATTAGATGAGGCAAGTCTGATTCATCTGGCCAGGCAAATTACTCCTCAATGTTCAAGATTCATGGGAAATCATTTACACTTCTGATCCTTATGGTGCTAAAAAATCATCTGTATTATATAAATTAAGCATAGAATGATTCAGCTTTTTCACTACAGCCTAGCAAAGACCTTGAAAGAAATGGTTCATCTTAATGGGAAACAAATTTGAAATCCTAATTAAAATGTCTGCCCCCTCATTGCCAGCTCTTCAAATAATGATTACAGAGCATAAAAATAAAAGCAGAGATCGCATTATGATAATGTGATTTTATCATGAGTGCATTTTGGCATCATATGTAGCTGGCCTTGGGTTATGATTGGCTTGAGAGAGCACAACCACTTATTTTTCAAGCTTCCTAAGGCAGAAATTTTACCTCGAGAACTGCCTGATTTCTACTCCTAGTTGTCTGAATTTAAATGAAAAAGAAGAAAAAATATCATTGGAAGTAGCACTCTTATAGAGTGCCTTAATTTACAGGCAATTTGTGTAATAATTTTCACTGTCTGTAAGAACCCATGCTATATTTAGACTTTGAGCAGTTTGCATTTCACATACAGCTAATGTACTCTTCTTTGAAGATATAACTTGTTTGTTATGTTAGGTGTATAAAAATAAACAGTTTGATATACAGAAAAACTTCTGAAAGATTTATCTGTGCTGTGATATTTTTTATGATGGCTTCATCTGTGGATAATGTATATGCACATATGTTTCAACTATGTATTTTCACTATGCATATTCTATTTCTGAAGCAGTAAAGTGAGTATTTTATAGAAATGTGTATTACAAGCCACAGAATTCAGTCATCTACCCAGTTATCTATCGTGATGCAAAATCAAGTATCTTTAGCATAGACCTTACACATCTGTTCATGTCTTCCTATTATGCAACTAGTTTAAGCAAATTGAAAGTGGATTCCATTTTTCAAAAACTACTAAGTAGACTTAACCACAAACATAAGAAACAGTCAATTTTTGCAATCATCTCGAGTTTTATAATTGACATAGGGAAACATATTTTTAGAAAAGCAAATGTATTTACAAAATAATTTGATAATTTCCTTTGTTGTCATCTTAAAAAATTAGCTAAGACTTCAAACTGAGACATTACTTACATTAGTCACAGTAACTCCTTATTCACTTGTTACAGCACTGTGAACAGCAGGCAGTTAACCCTATAAGTGCTGGCTACAGGGCCAGGCTTTTCTGACAGACCCTCAGCAAGTTTGCCAACTGCAGCAGCCTGTGTGGTGTGGTCGACAGGCTGGAGGGAAGGGAGGACATCCAGAGGCACCGTGGCAGGTTTGAGATGTGGGTCTGTGCAAACCTCATGAAGTCCAACAAGGCCCAGTGCAAGGTCCTGTGCCTGGGCTGGGGCAATCCCAAGCACAGGTAAAGGCTGGGGGTAGAATGGATCAAGATGAGCCCTGGGGAAAATTACTTGGGGGTGTTTGTGGACAAAAAGCTCAACATGACTCAGCAATGTGCTCTTGCAGCCCAGAAAGTCAACCATGCCTGGGCTGCATCACAAAAAGTCTGGCCAGCAGGTTGAGGAAGGTGATTCTGCCCCTCTAGTCTGCTCTTGTGAGACCCTACTGAAGTATTTTTCTGTTACAGATTTTTCACAATGATCACTTATCTCAAAATAATTTTTTTTCTGAAAGTCAGAAGTTATTTTGAAATAAAACTGAGGTATTTGAAATTGAAGAAGTACTCTTTGGTTATAGAAAAAATTAATCTTGCGATTAAGTATTTTAAATTACTTTATTCTAGTCAGTCTTTCAGTTTTAATTTATTCCTTAGATTTCCAAATACTGTGAACTGAGACTGTGGACCGTCCTAGGTTCCAATACAGATGTATTCTATTCCCACCAGCTGTGGGCCATTAGCTGTTATCTCCTGCTATGACCCACCCCTGATAACAGACAATGGGCCAGCAAGAAACCACTGCAGGACTCATGGACTTATCTCATCCTATTGTGAGATGCTGCTCCCAGGAGGGAGGAGCCAAGCATTCCCACCTGGATATAACCTGGCCTTGGAACTGCCTAAGGGAGCCCTGTCTACTGGGTTCCCAGAGGACAAGAGCTACCACTGGACCTTCAGCTGGAGACCAGACCTTCCATAGGATCACTGCTTTAACTGAGCTACTTCATCTGGACTGCTACCACTACCCTAACAGGGTGTCAGGTTGTATCTGACTTTGTCAGTGGGTTTTTTTTTTTCTTTCCCTTGTATTATTTCACTTATTTTTAATTTATTTCCCATTAAATTTTAACCCTGACTTGCACCCTCCCACTGGTTTGTTTTCAAACCAATACATTGTGGACCTATATTATCTATATTGTGCTTAAAAGGGACACAGACTTAATGAAGACAGGTCTGAAAATAATTTATGATCACTTAGTATAAGCTATGTTCACCTGAATTACAGCTCATTTTCCTTCATAATTTGTTCAACTTCTTATCAATACCTGTAGCTAAAGGCAGTCTGGATGACCCCTTAGGGATTTCTCAGTATCATGAGAAGACCTCGTGAGATCAGACCAAAACATATGCACAGCTGTAGTACACAATCTTTTGGGGTCAGGACAGGATACAAACCTCTTCTGGGTGTCCTCAGCATTTATGGTGACCAGGATGTGTGGCAGAATGTTGCTTAGGACAATTGACACAGAAGAAAAAACAGCAATAATTTATTATTTCAGGAAAGCTGCTTCTGCTATAAATACATCTAAGAATTCTTGCTTACCCCTCAGACTCAGATACTGATATTTAATTAGCTACTATAAAGCAGAAACATCAACCTCTGCAATTTTAGAAGAGAAATTAGTTGTTGGGCAGACTGTCCTTCTGTTTGTTCAAAATTCAGCCTCTCTGCCTATTATTTTCTCTCTGCAATAACTCAGATAAAGACCTTTTAAGAAGCTAAATTACAAGGATTTTTCTAAATGACAAAGCATTGTAATGCAAGTTGAATTATCACTAATACAACTTCCGGCAATGTTTAATAATTTCAAAAATGTTTTCATCACAAGTGCTTTGAACATTCTGATGCAATGGCCTGGGAATATAAAGACCAGTTCTATGTGACAGTTTTCAGGAAACTGCTTGATGAAAAATATTGCTTCTATTAATCTTAAATAGCTTATAGACTATCAACAGCTAGGAAAGATCTTTACACTCTTCAGCATAAACTGAAGTTATGCATAATGTCTGGATAGCAAGAAAACAGATGATCTGTGATAACAGTTCAATCAAAATTGCATAAAGTCTAATAGTGCTCTTAAAATACAGTATGGTTCTCCTAATGGCAGTTTCACCCCTGGAGTGAATTTTGGATAGATTAATTTTCTGACTCGAAACAACTGAATTCTTGAAACTAAATGTGAGAATTTAAATTTTTACTTAGTAAACAATCCACCATCAGCTACAAGGCTGCAGAACACCTGTGTTCACAGCCCATCAGTTCACTCCAGCTATCACTTACTGTGTCAGAAATTTAGGTGGCAAAGTACTTACTCTCATTTCAGTTGATACTCTCAGAGGCTTGGAGGTTTGTTAATCCTTAGAAAGCTCCTTCTGCTTGTATAAGATAAAATAATGATCCCTCAAGACTATCAACTTTGTCTCTTTGTCCATCTTTGTAAGAAGATGCATAGGCATTTCATACACTTCCCTCTTATGAAAAATTCTTGGCACTATTTCTACAAGGTCCATTTTAAGTGTCTTAGCCATAGAACAAAGATTTTTGTTCTGGCAAATGAATTTTATTTCAGAGAATGAAAGTAACAACAAGATTAATCTCTTTTAGCTAACACATTGAACAGGAATATAAAGCTGTCCCTCCACCTTTGGTGACCTGACAGTAATGTTTGGCACTGACAGGATTTTTACTTTAGGATCAGCTGATTAGACAACTTAATTCTGAAGTTTAGACAAATTCATGGCAGAATAAAAGCAGGACTGGAGCAAGTTTGAATGTTTTCAGTTCACTTCCCCCATCAACACAAGCTTGTGTCATCTCACCATCACTGCTTAGTGTATGTTCTGTCACCCTGCTCTTAGTTGATTCCTACATGCTTCAGGTGTGCAGATGAGATTCAGAGCTTAATGGAGAGCTATTAAATGCCACTGTTGTGAGCAACAAGACTCTCTGATCTGACTGCTGACAGCTATACCCTGAGTGCTCATTCCCACAAGCTATGCAAATAACAGTGAATTGAATTTCCTCTGCTTGCTCACCTTTTGGAATGATTAATGATCTTAGAAACAGCACTTTTCCTGGTAAGCCATCAGCCATTAGTTATAACAAAAGAAAGCACAGGTTTCCAGCTGTAGAGAAATTATGTCCCCAGAATACACCAGTAGTGGGAACAGGCAAAATTTTCAGGAAACCAGAGATGCCCAGGGAAGCCTTCAGAAAATGAAAAAGATATATTTTTGACAAGGAGAGTGGAATTTTGCAGACAAATTAAAATCTGAAAGGTGTCTGTCAGGGAGCAACAAGAACAGAAGTTACAAGTGTGTAGCTCTGTTATGACCACAACCTTAATGACTCAAGCTCTTCTGAGTGTAACATTACCTAAAATATTGTGTGGGTGAGACCTCCATGTAAGTAATGATAGTAAGTATAGTGAGGATGACAAATTAGTTAAGATAACAGATAGCAGCCTAAAAAATGCAAATATGTTTTAAGATGTATGCATACTGAATATATCATGGCAATCATTGACCACCATGGTTAATGGTCCCACTCACATGGTTCAGCCATAAATGAAACAGCCACGTGTTTTCCTAAGTGAAAGGCAGAGAAAAAAGCCTAGAAACATACAGGGATGTTATTTTTATAAGGCAGTAATTATTTTTAAGAGGCATGCAATTATGTTTCTGAAATCAATAAAGGGAAATTTGTTTAACAAAATTAGAGGTTATATCTTAGAGGAAAATATTTTCACTCTGAGATCTACCAGACTATGGGCTCATGTATTAACTCTGGTCCTACTTCAAGGAAGAAGAGAGAATTCCCATCTCTTTGGCTGCTTCTTGTGGCTGATAAAATAAGATGGAAAAAGGCTTTAGAGAAAATGCACTTGAGTTTTCAGCTCATGTTCCTTTTTATAATCTCTTTCTACACCTTTTTTCTGCTGTTAAGAGTGACTTATTGAAGGAAAAAAATAGTTTTACTGTTGTAAAAATGCTTCCTAGGAAAAGAGGTAAAGGCAGATAAATGCAGCTTGAAAGACATTTGGCAAATGCATTTCTGTTTCTAATATTAGCCTGACATTAAAAGGATAATGGAATATGTCCAAAGTGTCACTGCACTCTCTTCTTGATAATATAACTCTGAACAAGTTGGCAGATAATGCAGACTTAGGACCTTCCAAAATAACTTCTTACGTGAATGCCTCTGAACACCTTTTACATATTCCTAAAAATCTGCAAGGGAGAACTAGATGGTTCAAAGATACACATCTATGTCTATCGAATATTGTAGACATTTAGCGAGACGTATTTGGGAATTAAAGTTTTCTATGTGCAAAGTAAAAAAAAAATTCTCTGGATTAGATATAAATAAAAGGCACAAAACATTTAGCTGTGCAAAGACATCAAAAGGCTTGAGAAGACAAGCTGACTGAAGAAACTGAGGTGAAAAAAAATGTGGTCAGTCATTGAATTCTGAGTTCTGTAAAGCAATTAGCTAATATCAATAAAGTTAGACCTCTACATGGACCAGTCATCACAGTGCTGTTGCCTGGTGCTCCACTTTTTTGGGGGTATAATGTGCATCATTAGTGTGTGACAGAAGTTATGGGAGTGGGATTCCCCCACCTCTTTGCCCTTCAGGGTCTTTGAAACTGTGTCTCCCTGTGTTAAGCACACCTAAGTATCCTCTCACTTGAAGTTCAGGCTGAGAAAAATGCCAAACAGCCAAAGACAACTCAGGTCACTTTTTCAGTGTAAGTTCAGGGTTCATTGAAGCCTTCACAGACTGAACTCCACACTCTGGACTCCCTCAGAAAAAGCAGTCTCCTTTAAACCTCGACAGGCCCAGTTTACATGGGGAACATGCTAGCATATTTTATGCAGTCCAGGATCAAGGCACCATTGCAGACACTTTGCAAACACAGAAGAGAAACCCAATTAAACCATAAATATACCCATAAACCAGGGAGCTCTAACACAAAGTGATAGGCCCACTGATGGGCATACTACAGGTAAACCAACAGAGAGTAGTGCTCCTATCCCGGCAGCAGCTGGACACACTGTCAGTGCACAGCTAATCACCTAATCTTTCCAAAATGCAGATGGAAAGAAAGAAAACTTACCCATTGTTTTGTGATCTGTAGAGAAGTCAAGTTTTGCCTAGATCTTCAGATGCCTATGGGAATAAAAGCTGAGAACTTGATTTGACATAAACATACTCCTGTTTCTTCCAGCTGCTTTCTATATCTTGAGACTCCCTCCTATTATTCTTCTCTTGTTTTAAGTATCTCTTATGCTCTAAACTCACTGCAGCCCTTATTTTCAAAAAACCCTTTACAACAGTCTATGCTCTCCACAAATGCAATTGTGTTCCACATTACATTTACCTGGAAGATAGAGACCCTGTAGAGTTCTCTGCAGCTGCATCTCTTCCTTCTAATTTACAAACAAGGCAATTACCACCAGAAGATACTGCCTTGTTTCTTAGGAGGGCTAGAAATGAAAGGAAGATTGCTCAGGTCTGCAAGCCACTATCCTCTTACTTTAACAACTAAGCAAACAAGTTTAATATTCTTACATTGTGTAACCTTGCCATCACAGGTTGATTATGCAGACTAAGCTACAAAGGTTCTTAGCCTGTTCAAAACTAAACCAATAAAAATGTTTCTGTAAAATTCTCACTGAAACTCAGACACACCATTTTCTACAAAACTCTGTTATGGAATACCTGTGTACTATTGATATCCTTGTCACTAAATATTATGATTACCCAATACTTAACATTTATTTACCAGAATTGAGATGGAAAACTGTGTTTTCTCCTTCTCTTAGAAGACTCTTATGTGAGTTTGAGCTGGCACACGCAGGGCTGATATTTTGTAATTTATAGTAGATAAATTCTCTGGGATGTCATAAAGAAAATGTAATTGAAGATATCCCCTACCTATATTGCTTTACCTTGTGTTATTGACATGCTTGAAGCCTATTCAATGTTCTTTCATCTAACAGTGTTAATTTTAAAAGCAAATTGAATCTTTTTAAAATTCTATTTGAGTAGCCAATTAGATGCAGAAATTTTGCTTACGGCTTCTGCAAGAATCTCTATAAGGTGTCCCTATGTTAATACCTTCCCACATTGATTGCATAACGCAATATGACATTTTGTGTTAATAGGCTTTTATTAAGCTGGATTCAGAGGTTACACCTCTTGGAGATTAAAGAAGTTGTATGATGCAGTTTTCTCAGTTTGGGGCTGTTAGAAAGAATATGGTGATCCAGTTGTGAAAAGAGATAGCTTTCACCCATTTTTCAGCAGACACTTAGTTTTCACAATTTTTACCTGTCATCAGACCTAAAGCAAACAGATGTGTTTCAATAAAAGCAGCAAGCCTGTATTTAGTTGTTATTTCAGTAGTCAGTGAAAGTTTTCATTCCACTGATGACAAATTATGATTTCTTCTATTCATTAAAAGGCAGCTATAAAATTAACTCACATATCAACTGCAATATTTAACATAACATACATTAAGAAATTAAAATCAACTTTCTAATTCACATTTCTGATGTATAACTGTTCTAAACCGTATCCAGTGGATTACTTGGGGTTTCAGCATAACAGTCTCAGCTATGGTACACAGATAAAAGGCTTAATTTTCCAAGGCAGCTAATGGAACACTGTGCTGGACATATAGGCCCAAAGTATTCCAGGCAAAGTAGAAGGAAAAGACTAACAAACGACACAGTCAAGTATCACTGAAGGGCAGTTCATTGTCCCAGTTCAATACCTGGAAAGAGTTGGGTACCTCCAAAAAATAAGCTCCCTGATACTCTGAGTTGACATCACATAAGGACCTTTGCATAGCTGGTCAAGAAAGTAATAGATTCTTCAAACTTATTCTTCAAGGCTTGGAACTACACAGAGACAGTATTGGTAATAATGAATACATAGTCTAGAAGCTCCTCCCAATATTATTTGATGGACATCAAGCAATTATTTATCAGCCGGCCCATGTTAACTGGCATGCTTCACACCTTGTCAAATCACATGCTCAATGATCAAGTGTATCTGACAGAAAGAAACTTTATCTCCAAAATATTAATAATTAGAAACCGTGAGAGAATGGAAGGAAATAGGAAAATATTGTATGTACCTTTTCTACTGGTCTTCTTTTAAATTTTCTTTGGGATGATAAGGTAAAATTGATTTTTTTAGAAAACTTGTTTTCTTCTTTCACTAAAATTTACATCTAAAGGAATGAGTTTTTTATACAGGATGTCATCAGAGGAACAACCTGAAGATTTGGGTAAATGCCTTCTGTTGGATACTAAAGGGTCTTTCAAAACCAGACTACTTTAGTTTCTTGATAATCATGGGCATTTGTCAGTAGAAGAATTTAATTTTGAAACTTCAATTTCTAGAAGTCGGGTGCTGATCCCGCTGCCTTCCTCCCTCATCTGGTATATTTAAAACTTTTTAAGCTGATGTGAATGAAACTGTTGTCAATAGCCCAGTTTTGTCTGTTTTCGTAACAACTAACACCAGAGAATTACGTGATCATTTATGAGTCATGAAGAAATGTAGTAATTACAAGACAGCAATGAAGTTTTTGAAATTTAACTATTCATCAAAGCTAATCATCAATATCAAGTATTATACCACCTGTGTCAACATGAGGCCCTTCTGCTGTTTTCTTTGAAGTAAGGCAAGATCTGTATGGAGGAATAATACATATTCAGACAATAGACTGTCTGATGTTGCTGAGGAAAAAGCAGAAAAGTTGGCTGAAGCACAAACCCTTATTCAGGCATGAGAAAAATGAACATCTTTCCAAACTAAATACAGGCTGAAAACATTGAGTCCAAACTGCCTGGAAGAAAAGCTGGCTGTTATTTGAGAGAATATTAGCTGATGGATAGTTGATAAGGTGGTCATTTGTGAGAAAAAAAAAAAAAAAAAGGATGGTAATTTATTGCTTGTGGAACTAGAAGGGGCTAACCTGGAAGGCAGAGAAAACTATAGCATGTCATAAAGCCATTGTCTGTTGCATCCAGTTCTGTGTAGTTAATCTTGGGTACTCAGCACTGATTTGTCTCTCTGAATCACTTTACTCTTTTGCCTGAGGAACTTCAGTCTTTCATTTCCCAAGAAACTTATTTCCTTAGACTGTCATGTCCCCCACTGCCTTGTTTAGGTAGAATGCAGTCATTTTTTTTCTGTTTTGCTAGTTAAAGCTATGTTCCTGCACAGACAGATGCCGTGGTGGGGCTGTCCTAAACTAGTGGGATCTTTTTTCATACTCCATACATACTGAATGTGCTACCTAATTTTACTGAATGTAAAATAGAAATGCAATTCATGTATCTGTGTGTAGTTTACAGTGATGATTTCTGTCTTTCAAGTAGTGATTACCATGTGGTGCTCTGTATCAGCAAAGATATTCTCAGGGACTTTTCAGTTTACATGGATAAAGCTGTTTGGGTATTAGCCTGAAAAGGATGAAGATATCCTTTCCTGTCAAGAACAGCTCAGAAGAGCTTAGGAATGAAAATGTTATGCCCACATGCTGAGATAAGTAGGGGCAGATTTTGACTGACTAAACATAGTCATATTTGTACTTAGCCCAGCCACTTGAATCCTCTAAGCATTGGTCCAAACTTTCTCCTTCAATATATTCCTCAGTATGCTCACCACCCATGCCCCAGCCCATAGTTTTGATTCAGGTTGAGTTCACCTGCATCCACATTAACACTGAATGCAGTACAGCAGAAATGGTGCTGTAAAGCAAAATGGTGTGACCAGACATCCATAGTGTGTCTATTTTAGGGAGACTCTTTCTGAAAATATTTTAGCCCTATTGATTGAAGGCCTGGTGGCTGGAATTCATTAGGTGTGCTGTCGATGTGACTCAGTTTCATTTCAAAGAAGTCAAATTTACATGCTCTGATATTGGTGTAAAGCAAAGCATGATCTATAGGAATGATTGGAGATTTATATCTGAAGTGTAATTATGGCCTTATCTGAAACAGTAAGAGAGGTAAAAATACTGTGTAAATATTCCACTCTAGCTAACTGGACTTAGAATGGTAAACAGGTGATAATGAAGACAAAATTGAAGTTATGATGATACTGAAACTGACACTCTGCCATTTGGCAGCAATTTTAGTGATTTGGGAGTCATTAGTTTCTTAGCTAATAAGGAAATAGTTCCTCGTCACTATAACAATCATGATATACTTACCCTGTTTGCTTCCAAGAAGTGGCCTGATTATGAAATTTCATTTTTTTATATAGCAAACTTATTTTAAATCATCCACCCTTCTTAATTTTGAACTAATTTCATCTATTTCCAAATTAATTTTGAAAGCACATATATCTTAAATCCAGTGGAAACAAACAATATAAAAACTAGAAGTTATTTATTTTTGAAAGGACTTTAAAGCTGTGATTGTTAGATCAAACAAAATTCTCTTGTGCTGTTTATCACACTGCTATAACTAAGGTAAGTAGAGACCTAAATGCTGGATGTCCCTAGGTGAGAGAATACACTGTCAGAAGATCTCTGTAAAGAGGGGTAAGGATAGAAAGGGGGAAGAAGTTCCTAAGCCTAAAGAAAAGGGAAATGGTTCCTAAACCACTGCAAGAAGGGCTTGACATATATAGGAGCATTGACATGTGTGTAAGGAAAAGATATGGACAATATGGAGAGACCATCGGGGGCACCATGGGTAAAAACAGCTGAGGGATAGCTAAGGACTGCAAGCAAATTTCTTGCTATGCTTGTGTCACGGAAATAGTGGGCATTCATGTCAGCTGGTGGAGTAAGAACTGGCTATGGTCAGGAAATGCAGCTGGTCTGAACACCAGTGCTTTCCAGCTTTTCATACAGATGGGAGGATGTGGTTAAAGACCACTTGTATATTTATTTCTGCTCAGTGTTGAGTATGGGTGCTTAGGCTATCTGAACCTGCTTTAATTTGTCTAGCTGTGACACACATGATGGGTACATTAGTTCTTTCAGCCTTCCAGCAAAAATTCAGGCTACTGTGACAACATGAAATGTTTCTGCCAAAAGGCAGTGGCTACCAGCTCATAGCAGTTTTTTCTGTCCAGTGCCACCTAGTCTACCTCTCACCCTTGCTGCAACCATGTATGTGACACACTGACAAGATGTAGTCTGGATGTGTTTCTCTCTGATGGTGCCAGACTCACTCATTCTGTCTGTAATATAAAATTTTGGAACCTGAGTTCATTACAGAAGAGCTTTCAATGTAGAGCGTAAAAATTCTTTTTGATGTAGTACTCAATCTATATCACTCTGTTTGATTAGCTTAAAAATTTTGTTATTCATATCATCACATTTCTCTTAGTGCAAAAAACCCCAGAAGTTTTTAGCAACCCATCTTCCCAGTATGTTCTCCATATATTTCAATGGCTATATTACCTTCCTTGTGCTTTTTGTGTGCATCTCTGGGAAACAGCTAACAACTGCTACACGGTGACAGAATTGAAAAAAAAAATTGCTGTTCCGACAAATCAGTGCTGAATAATTATATTTTGAAAGATAAAATAGCTTTAAAAAGATATAAAAACTACCAACCCAAGCCAAAACAAAACAGCTCTCCAAACTCGTCTGAGAAGTTTTTACAAAAAGTGCTAGTTGCTTGTTTTAATGATTCAAGGGGGAAAATTTCATTAACAAAATGCACATTTAATTATCAATATTTCAAATGCCATGATGCTCAAGATACAAAACTATTCAAACTCGTTAGTAGGGTACAGCTGTTTAATGTACTTTTAAACTGTAGCCTAAATTGATTGTGCCTTTTTGTCTATGAACCAGCTGTCCATTCTTTATTAAGGCATCTGTCAGTTCTTCATAGAAAAAGATAATAAAAATGAGTACAGAACAACTTTTAACTCAGAACCTTGCAAAACTATTACTTTAAAGGAATATAAAAGAAGAAAAGAAAATGTAAATCAGATAACTATAAAAAACAAAAACACATGCAATCTGCATTAAATTTAATCTGGTTTATGGCAACTAATTTTATGAGTTTTCGGATGACTCAATAATCTCAGTATATATTGTTTTACTAATAAAAATATTTTCTTCTATCTTTGTTCTGTAACAATAATGATGACACTGAAAATATTAACCCCTCATTCTCCAGGAGGAATTTAAATTTAATTATAATTTGTTACTTCAGTCTTGGTATTAGCACTGAAAACAAGGTCTTGAACCTCTCAATTTTCATTAAAAAGGATTAGTGGTATTTTATTAGAACATTGTTTCCTCCAGATTCCAAGTTAAGAACATGAATCTGGTTTTGGTTCTCCGAGTAATCAAAATTAACTGCAAATGTGCAAGTAAAGTTCAATTAATTCATGCTTCTGGTTCATGGAGCTGCAAGCAGGAGACGAGGCTTTAGTTTTTATGCAAGATCATAATTGTAACCTCATTAAAATCTCTCTTTGCTCTTCCTTAACTGAGGAGGAGAAATGATTGTGGTGTGACCCCATTTAGATTGGAAAACTAAGTGTAAGATGACAAACATTTGTTTGCCAAACTACCATTTTGTACTAATCTTTTTCCTGTTAAGTGATGGATGCCTGCTCAACAATTTTAACACTTCAATAAGAAATATTTTTGTGAGCCTCAGCTCCATTCTCCTCTGGAGATGCCTTGACACTAGGCAAGGTACTATCCATGGCGTTAGGGACCACACAGACTAATTGTGCTTTGACTCTGAGAAGTTCACCCCTGCTTTGCCCAGTAACCAAAAGCCACTTAGTCTGTTGAGGAATACTTAAGATGAAGTTGGGTGAAGGAACGGCCACTCGAGCAATTGCTAGAGGACTTTAGCTCCTTTGTTGTGGAAGACACTTGCTGGGGCCATGGGCCACATGCAAGGCCTGATCCTGACCCACATTCATGAATGTGCTGACACATCCCAGCTGGGTCGTGGTGCCACTCTGCTCCAAAGCAAAATGCTAAAACATATACACACACACACACCCCCCCTTCCCTCTGGATTAGAGAAAATGAAGATCTGCAATGAGAGTGTGGGATTGTAGTCACAACAATTCCAGTGGTACTCCAAAGACGTGTTTTGCACTGACTGCACACATCTCAGCTCCTCCTCATTTAGTCTCTCAGAGAAAGAAAGGTGTAAATTCTGTTGCTCAATCCATTTCAGAGCTGCACTGAAAAAATCCACACTAATGCATTGTACACTAGAGAATGAGTCCAATGAAAACATAACTGTCCTAGGTTCCAATACAGATGTATTCTATTCCCACCAGCTGTGGGCCATTAGCTGTTATCTCCTGCTATGACCTACCCCTGATAACAGACAATGGGCCAGCAAGAAACCACTGCATGACTCATGGACTTATCTCATCCTATTGTGAGATGCTCTGCCCAGGAGGGAGGAGCCAAGCATTCCCACCTGGATATAACCTGGCCTTGGAAGTGCATAAGGGAGCCCTGGCTGCTGGGTTCCCAGAGGACAAGAGCTACCACTGGACCATCAGCTGGACACCAGACCTTCCATAGGATCACCACTTCGACTGAGCTACTTCATCTGGACTGCTACCACCACCCTAACAGGGTGTCAGGTTGTATCTGACTTTGTCTGTGCTTTTTCCTTGCATTATTTCACTTATTTTTAGTTTTTTCCTATTAAATTTTAAACCTGACTTGCGATCTCCCACTGGTTTGTTTTCAGACCAATACAAAACACACTTTGTGAGTAAGACTGAAAGAATAAGGAGCTATAAAAATCATAATAGGTCTTTCTCATGTATTGTTTCTGCAATTATATTTGCCTAAATGTCTTTTAATTAAAAAAAAAAAAAAGGAAAAACAAACATTCTAAAGGTGAAATGAAAAATGCTCATACTGTACTAATAATACACACTGAGAAAATTATCAGTAAATGCTAATAACTACTCTCTGTGGGTTGCTGGAAGGTAAAGAGAAATGCATTGTTATACCCCTAGGATGTAAGAAAGAAGAAGAAAGAAAAAGACTGTTTCTGCTTTGTTTGTGTTGACAGTTTCATTAATATTTTGAACTGAATGTTCACCTTTTGATTGAAGTTTGTATTGAGCAGGAATTTTAATTTATTGTTATTTAATTAATTGGCTTTTCTGATTAATAAAAAGTCCTTAAGAATGAACTCATTGTGTTCTTTCATTTCACATCTTTGGTTGGTTTTGCTGAGTTCTGATACCTCTATTGTAAGCAAATGAATAGAAAAACTTAAAGCAAATCAATACCACCACATTTATCTTTCCTTTTTTCATTTCCTTAGAACTGAAAATTTGGGTTTTTTTCTGTGAAATCATGTTGCAGTTCCATTCCCAGTTAATCCTCTGAAACAACTGTACATGAAATTAAAATCATATTCACACAGTGAATTGAATATGTATTTTCATTGCCACTTGTTTGCATTTAATTAACCAAGAAAGAATACAATTTTCATACGATGGATTTACAAGGCTGAATAAAACAGGAAGTATAAAACCAGCCAGGCTTGATTTTTATATTCTTCACTGATTTTGTTTCATATTTTCAGATATGCCATGTCACAAACTTAAAGTTATACCTCTTAAGAAGAAGAGAAGTAGGGAGAAGAGCAGCCATCTAAACTATTTATCATGCAGGATTATCTTGGAAGATTCATCATTTAAGGACCCCAGGGATTCCTTTAGCAGGGAGAGGGGGCTAATTTAAAATATTAATGAGTAAATGGCATTTCTTTATTTCAAGATTGAAAGAAAGCATTGAATGCTTTTATTACCTATAGGTTTTAGGTTTAATTGGCTTTGGGGTTTTCTGAGTCTTACTAGTTTCTAATGGGACTTGAAAATTCAATGGGACTTGAAAATTCAATGAGACTTGAATTTTGTCAGTCCTACTCTGTCTGCAGCTGGGAAATGCAACTCAGTCTCTGTGAGATGACGGCTCCACTGGGAAAGAGGCAATAGTCTCATTTCTTGTACTAAAATACTCTTCCAGGGCCAACAGTGCTTTAAAGTGCATTTTAAAAACACATTTTGATTTAGTGTCTAAGATTGTAATCCAACAACTTTTATTCTCTGCATAATTGACTGAATTCCTGCTCAAGTCAATGGTTAACTTAAGCTTGAAGCAAGCCAAGACCTGGCTCTTCAACGTATGGATCTGATATTCTCTTCCTCGCCCTTTGGTAAATCAAGGTGTATTCCTGCCAGTTGCTTACTGTGAGCAAGCAGTGGATCAAATCTGGCAAATAAGTAAACCAGTTGTATTGTAAGATACATATACACCTCAACTATATATACACCTCAACTTGAAGCTTGAAAAAAATTTAATGCCAGTCTATTATATATTAATATTTGAAAGACTCTTCTCTGTTGGGGTGGCTCAAATAAATTGTCCTAATATAGTATAATGCAAAACTTGTGTAAACTTCACACTGAAAAGAAGTATGCTCTTATATGCTATTCTGTCAAGTGAGATTAAGAGATCAGGAGAGATTAAAGGGCATTGAAGTTCACTTAAGAAGCTCCTGGAAAGTTAATGGCATTGCCCCAAGAATTTTTATTACTTTTTATTACATATATAATGTATGATGGACCTAAGATCTCTCCCTTTCCAAATATTCTCCCTTTCCAAATCTGAGCCTGAACTGGAAGGCTGAAGTGAACTTTTTTGTACACATCTTCTTTTCTTTTTCACTGTACTGGGTCCTGACTAGGGAAAGGCTGCAGAGGTGCAGTATCCATGTTTGTATTTATCATGTAGTGTTCTATTGTGACAGTGGCAGCTTTTCATTGGTGACCTCCATCCTCTGTGAGCAATGCCATGCAGGAGTGAGGTGCCTTCCCTCCCAGCAAGTGCTTTGTGCTTAGTGTGGTACAGTGCTGGGCCACTCACTGTGTGCACAGTCTGCCCATAGCATTGGGCAGAGGCAAGACTGAAAAAAGGTTGGAAATTTGTAAAAGGCTGATGGGGACAGACCCCACTATCTGTGGTGCAGGACACTGTCCCTGCATTGCACCAGTCCTCGGGCATGTCACACAGAGCTGTGTCCTCACTGTGCTTGGATCATCAGTCACAAGGTAATTCAAGTTCAGTCTGCTCTTGGGCAAAACAAAAACAAGGCCAGGACACTTTCGAGTGTATAACATCCCACAGACTGCAACCGTATTGGTAAGGGATGATGCTTTTACCATGGTGGGTTGGAAAACTCAGTCTGAGGAGAGGAAAAAAATATTTTTTACAGTGCAGCATGTCAGAAATTGAAGTAGGAGAACAGATAACTCAGGTCACAGGTCTCTGTTCCTCCAATCCCAACGCAGGGCACAGAGGTTAACAATTCTTTGGGACAAACCATCACTAATCTCCTGAGATCCTAGGGAAAGGAGCAGAGATAAAGTCCAGTGAAGGGCAGATTATCTGGAATGCCAAGGGTGAGTGTATTTTTCATATTACCATATTACCGTCTTTTATAATAAGAATCTTGTACTTTTATGACTCCTTCTCTGACAGGGGAAAAATAGCAAGCCAATTATCTAATTGCTTAATAACAGAAATTTGCCCTGTTTTACAGTTGTATCCATCTGCTAGGACTGTTGTAACAAATGGAATATATTTGAGGCTGTAACACAAAAATATTAATTTACACTGTCTTTTTTCCTGTCTCATCAGATCATCTTTCATTACTTTCTGGAACGATAAGGCTTTGACATATTTTGTAAAGTGAAATCCTTATTAGGGAAGACAATTAAAAGTTCATTTCTGTAACCTGTCAGCTGATGATCTAAGCTTTAGAACTGAACAGATAATGCACATTTTCATTGTTTTTCATAATATCTAGTTTATTTCTTATAGTAGAGGCACCATGCATTTTACCCTGAAGTAAACCTAATGAGGAATTAGACACCCATCCTTGTTTGATGTTGAATATTCTGTGTCTCTTTTGACTGAATTAAACAACTGTTGTGTTTTAGCACTAAAACTCACAATATTTTGTCGCTGATATTATAAAACCATGTTTCAGTTACTTTTATTGATCTGCTAACAAATAAATCTGGATTTTTACTGAAACAGAATCTTCTAACTTTCAGTTGAAATTATAACATGCTAAGTATAGGTAACAAAACAATTGTAAACTATGTCAAAAGCTTTAAGAATTGAAAAATAATTATATGGATACCTGAGAAAGACCCAACGATCAAAATTCCTCATAGGAAAAAATTCAAAATGTTTCTAATTTAGCCAGATTAATTTTAATTCCATTTGACCTTGTAAATTATTTCTCAGTTACATTCCTGCAAGTAGTTTTGCTGATGTGGGAGACCGTTTCAGTTAAGTAGAGGACTGTGCAAAAAAAATGGACTAATGCCATAGAAAGGTCTGGAAACTCCACAAAATCATGCAAATCATCACTTTCTACAGGGTTTAATTATTCTAAAATATATGGTGAATGCAAATTGGAAGCAAATTATTTTTTGCCTAAAAAATATTTTCCAGGCTATTTTTAATTTGTTCCTCTCAAATGAAATCTAATGAACAAGGATTTGTTTATGTAATGTTCTATAAAATTTTTTTAGTGTGTCTATTTCTTCAGTTTAAGGTGATGGAGAAAATTTCTACCTGAATGTGAATTATGAAATTAAATATTTTTCATTTGCTACAAATATTTCAGTTACAAAGAGGTCTCTCACAACAGGCAACTACCTTGGAAAAAAGGAACAAAGCTCTTAAAAGGAATAATGATCTTTCAATGCAAATTCATTATAATAAAATTATCAGCCATGATTCTTCTGTTGCAGTCTGGGTTTTTGATACCAGAATCAACTATTGTAAACAGAGAATTAGAATGGAAATAGGGTAGTGAAGTGTTTGGTCATGTGTTGTTCTTGTCCCTATTATAGATAATTATTAATTGTATATATATATAATTATATTATATCTATTATATTTTTTTTTCTCCTTTAACGGGAGATCAGCAATGTTTGTAAGAATCTCCCTGTATTTCCCAGAGAATATTGTATAGGCTAATACTAGTTTGTCCCTTTCCAAATATTGTCTCCATTGATAGCACAATGCACAGCTGATCATTCTAATAACTGTTTAGCCTGTTTTTTCCCAGCCATTTTTTATAGTCTTGATATCTGGGGAATACATATTTCATTTGTTTTCTCTTATAAACTATTACTCTCATTTGTTTCTTTTATCTTTCCAAGTGTTTTTATGAGGAACATTTTCCATCACACCTGCTTAAAACCATGTTTATGCCACTCAGAATGCTGACTGGGAATTTCTGTTGCCAGAAAATTTTCTGATACAGTAACTTTTTCACAGAATATGTCAGTCCGTCAACACCAAAGTGTTCTGTGAGAGAGTGCCAGCAGTGGTCTGAGGAGCTTTCTCTGCCAGGAGGGGTTTTGGCTGGTTCATTGTCCAGCTGCTGCCTAATGTGATGCTGAGAAGCTCTGCTCTGCTGGAAGTTAGGTCCTCAGCATCCTGACTGATCTACCAAGCAGGATCCTGGGATCCCAAGGATCCCAGTCTCAGACTCTGGCTATATTTGGCAGGTGGACCATTATGGATCTGGGACTTGAAAACCAGGAAATTTAAAATTTTCTTCCTTAGGTAAGAGGGACAAAAGGAACTGGGAAAGCAATTCTCTGCATTCTCAGTAATTCAGCTGCATGAGAAACTTGGCAGGCAGAATGCCATACCATGCTGTTCATGGAGAAAGCCCCAAATCTCCAGTTTCCCTTTGCAATCTAATTTCGATATTTCCTTTTATTATTTTTTTTAATTTGGTTTGCTTTGGATAGTTAAAAATTTCTATAGCACATCAAATAACTCCACTGCTAAAAATATAGTCACACTATTTTTGATATTTTTGGGGAAGTCTGATATTTGTGTCTTTTCATCCTTTCAAATTACTTATGCACTTTCTTCTCTTTCCATCTCATTAGAAGCAGCCAGATTCTTGTTCTCAAAATATATTAAGTAGCACTATACCATTTTCCTTCTTTCATACTCTCCTTTTTTCTTTTTTTTAAACTGTTTTTTCTTTTGTCTATTCATATACTAAGTTCTGAGAATTCACTTTGTCCTTTCTGGGCTCTTTGCAGATTTAACAGTCTCCAAATTCTAGGGCTGGTCAATGAATTAACTATGATGTTTTCATATTAGGAGAATTTCTCTTTGTTGGTGATTGAAGGGTGATCTTCAGCTTATGCATCACTTTTTTTCCTTTTGCAGAACTGTTTGCACTTTTTTCCCTGGGCATGTCTGTGCTTGTGTCCCATAATTTTTTTATCTCAAGCATTTCACTGCTCTGTGATGAAGAGATTAGTGCATAAAATACAAATATCTCATTTTCAGGCTTATCAGTAATGCATTATGTAAAATGGAGATTAGACTACTGCCTCCGAGTATCTATGCTTTGTAGTAGGAGGTGGAAGTTTAAAAGATGAAACTGGCCTTAGGGACAGCTGTGTGTGTATAAAACAATCTGACCCTCTGACTCTTTGAAGCTTGAATCTTTTGATGCCAAAAATCAGACCAGCTCCAGAGAAAGAAAAGAAGTTAACAAGGAATTGAAGAAAGTAAATTTAAGATTTAGAGATGAGTTACAGACATGCCTTTGAACTAAAAATGAAGTATTTGCATCTGTTTCATAATATTTAAAATAGACTGTGTTAGATAATACTTACAAGATTTATAGAATTAATAGATTGTTGTTACTGCTCTTTTATAGCCAAACCAAGAAGTACCAATGTACATGTTTAAAAATCCAGGAGAGCATGGTAAGTGTAGGCTTGATAGACTTAAGTTTATTTTCAGTATTTTAGAGAGTGGAGAAAACTTGTATAGCATGAACAAATGAAAGTCTTTTGTTTATCTTCCTTTATGGAAATATTCTTCTCTTTTACCATTTTATAAGAACAGGCTATGAAACACACTTTTTATAGGAACCTTCTCTCCCTATTAAAAAATAGGTTCTCTGCTGCTGTTTCTTGTAATTTTCCAGAAGGGAAGGGGGGGTGTTACGAGGAATGGGTTAAAAGCAGAACAATGGCAATGTGGAATATAAAACACTGAAGTGACCTTGCAGCTGAGAATAATTCTTGATAAGCCTGTGTGAACAGCAGGCCAGTGATCTTCTAGCTCGGACTGACTTACCTTGGTTAGAAAGTTAATAGAAAGAAATTTACTCCGTGAGTTCTAGCCATGAGTTTGTGGTCATTCCCCCTGCTTGTGTGTGTTGACTCACACATTTGGAGGAGTTGACAGGATGTGGGAGCAACCATGCCATGGGTGGTGAAGAAGCTGGGGATTGGGGAGGCTGTGCCAGAGAACAGTTGGTTCTGTGGGGGTTTGCGCTCACCCTCGTTCTTTACCTTTGAGACAGCATAAGAATCAACAACCAAACAATTGTCAGATACATAGCTTTGCTCTGGCTATGGACAGATCAGTTCCTCTGGTTTCTTCCAGCTGTTGCTGGCAGTGCTTTTCTTTATCAAAGGAACAGCCACAGTAAATGAGTACTATTCTCTTAAAATCTTGAACTTACATTTACAGCAACTAAACATCTTGCCTGCATGTTCTACTTGATTCTGAGGTAAGTACAGTCTCATGTTTTGTAAGACCACGTCCTGCCTTTAAAACTACATCCTTTCTTCATGTCAGGACAAGAACTCATCTCTTCTTTCTCTTCTTCATCCTCAAGCTCTGACCATCTTAAATTCCTGGACAGCATGTATACCATCAAATGCACATCCTTGCAGTATGAACTACACAGCCTCTGTGTGGTCTGTTACCTTCAGCCCATGCTGAAGTACCATCACCTTATGGTTACCCATTTGGAATTACATATTTGCATGAATTGCAAGCTTGTCTTCCAGAAGCTATATTGTTATATATAGGTATACTCTCTCTATATATGGCTTCAGGAGAATTCAGTCTGGTTTCCTTATCCTTTACCTCACTTTTTCCATTCTATCTCACTACATTTTATGGCTTTTGTTACAAATTTGCTGGCAACTGCAGTTAGAATAATAGATTAATAATTTTTTTAAGGGTAAAAACATAATGATGCTAACACATAAATTTACTTCCAAATAGGTCCTTTCAATCACTATTAACAGCAAGAATCACAAGACTTTTCTCTTATTTGATGCAATCAGATACAGATAATAGGGCCCTCTGGTTTGTCTGTGCTCCTAAATACTGGGTTCAAGTGCTGCCGGGCTGAAAGGAGTAAATCAGAGCAGTGGCTGGGGTTACTGTTCTGGTGTGGTGAATGAGACTTCCTACATAAGTAAAAGAAGGAGATGAGATAATAATACTGGGATCAAGTCACACCTTCTAACATGGTGGTCCAAGGCATGCCTAGAAGCTGCTGTGGGTTCAACAGACACCCTGGCTTTTTCACTACAGTTTGATAAAATACTCCCAAACTAAAGGGGTGGAAAGACACTTCCCAGACCAGCTTGCGTTGCACTTCCAAAACATGTAGCACAGAGTACCACAACAGCAGCTAAATTCTGTGTCCAGTAATGTGATTGTAACAGATTGAAGAATTTACACAGAATTTACAACCCTTAAGACCTTACAGGCAAGTCTCTATCAGCTTATAAATCTACCTGTGGCAGAAGGCAGTAAGTCCCCAAACAGCATGTCTACAGTATGCTTGTGTTGCCCCCCAAAGTAATTATTCTTCAGGGATGAAACAGAATAGATTCCCTGACTGCAGCTTCCCTGCAATGGCAGAGGCCTTGGCTGGCACAGGTGAAGCATCACTGCAAAAGAGGTGATTTGTATTTATTACAAGGTTTGCACAGACTCTTGTCTCTCTGGAACAAGAAAGAGAGTGAGAAAGTCCTTACTTTCTTTTCTAGCTTGTCTTTAATGGAGAAGATCTATCATTCTTTCCTCATGCTGAAATTCAAGTCAGCTCTCTGCTGCACTGGTAGGTACTGAAGACAATGATAACTAATGATCATCAGTGAATTCACTTTATTCTTGAAAGTGGAGGGGTAACTTATGTGCCTTTTATGGTCCATTGTAGCCTTTAAAGTTCCAGGAAAAACAAAATAAAGCTATTATCACCAATAGCAATGATGCTAAACCAAACAGAAAGCTTTTTTACTTTAACAGCTTCAAGCTCACATTAACGATGGGATGATTAAAATTTTACATATCTAGAATTTAGAACAATTAAGTTACCTGTCATAACAAGCCTCTATAAGCCTTTGAATTTTAAACATAAATATATAAAAATATAATGCTTCCTGCTTTACCAAGCTAGGCAGTCCACAACAACCCTTATATGCTTTACAGGAGAAAAAAAAATTTAAAGCCACATCTTCCAGGCTCCAGATGAGAGTTATATTCAGTTATTCCAGGGTTTTACCTCCAGTTGCATTTCCCTTATTCAGTGTCCCAAACAGTATCTCAGAAAGCATGAGGTGGAGAGACCATTACAAAAATAATTTGTTCATGACAAGCAAGAAATGAAACAACCTCTGTCTTAACATATGTCAAGTCATTTAGTCTTGCTCCTGACACAACTACATCCAAGGTGGTTCTACAGTGTGTCAAGCAAAAAGGGATAAAGGGAAATATTGTCTGTCACTGGGGTTCAAGAGAAGTGTTAGCATGTATTAGATTTTATTTTGTGATTTTTCTTTCTAATTATTAATCTTATTTGCAAAGATTCTTGCTTTATAAAACCGAGAATTAAACTAGAATTTTGTAAAATATAGTGCAGCAAGAAAGGTAAACAATTCTTTCACCTATAAATTCTTTCATTAGAGGTGTCAAATTATGGCAAGAACTCAGCATAGAAAAAATACCACTACACAGAATTCCTCCTTTGCTTACTACCAGCTAGCCTCCAGGGTTGAGAATTAAAGGGAATAACATTTAAATTTAGTAGCCATTCTGATAACTGTTGAAAAGCATATGAACAGCTTCTGTGATTCTGATAGAATTGCAGACTTTTCAACAAGTTTACACTTAGTACATTGATCTCAACATTTATGTTATTCAGCTGTGTCATTACATGGACTGCTCCAAATGGGAATTCAACAATACCCTTATGGACAGTCTGAAGCCTCCTTGCTCTCAGACCTCCTCATTCCATTTGCTATCTTATTCTTTGAGTGCCAGGAGGTAATATTAGCATATACTAGCCCTAGTTTTCCTGTCTAAGCCTAGGCACTTGCTCCTGCACTGCAAAATGCTGGCAGGTGATTCTGCCTGGCAAAGTCCGGAGCAGTGCGCCAAGGTGAGCAGAGTATTAAATCTAGACCTGTGTGTTTTGCTGTATCTCTAAGCAGAGCTGGCAGTAGCTCAGCCTGAGAGATTTTGTTGCTGGACTTAATGAAGACAAGGTTCCAATCCCAACCCACTGTGTTCCCCCAGTTTATAATGGTCCCAAGGTGGAAGGGCTCAATCTTACCCCTGTCTGTCAGTAGAATAATGCAGTGCCAGCTGTAACACTGGATTGGGATAGTAAGGACCGCCTTCTAGTTACTTCTCCTAGATCCGTCTGACCATCTATACCAAGATTCCTTCAAAAGATCAGGACATTCTTAAGTAGAAATAAAAGGTTAAAGTCAAGAACAAACATGCATCTTAAATATATAATTCTACTAGACACCATCAACTGCTTTTGCACCTTGCTATAATCAAAACTAATAGATCCTACTCACAACTCTTCTTCCTTCCTTATGGGAAGAGTGGGAGAGATGAGATGTAAGGAGGAAGGAAGGATAAGACCTTCATCCTTCAGCAAAGCAAACAATCTGATCATGTCAGCTGCTCAGACAACTGCAGCCCTTGAAATCACTGAAGGTCTTATTCTAGGGAAAGCTCTAAGGAAATTATCTTTAAATATGTCCTTCTATAATGCAAGCTATTTCATACACCTCTTTATTTAAGACTATCAATATATATACACGTGTTGCCCTGGTTTTCACAGTGTTCCATGTTTTTACTTTTGTAGTAGAAGTTCTCATGCTCTTTCTATAAACACAGCTCTTTTTTTCTAACCGGCTAAGATTGTTTACTGAACTTTTACATTGTTGATCATTCCTTTCTCCAAGGCGGAGAAAGGTGATAGACTGTGTTCCTATCCTGTAAAATGCTAGAGGTGTTAACCTTATCTACCAATGTATGATTGTTTTAGAAGAGGTATAAAAGTGTGATAATAAAGGTGGGCAGGGCCCTTTTCGCTCTGCTCGGTGGTCTGACCTGCTGCTACCTGCTGTTTGAATCTGCGTGTTCGTGTCCAACACTGCGACATCTGGTGGCCCGTATGGGGAACTGCAGGTATAGGTAAAGTAAGCAGGTAAAAAATTTTTTAGAAAATATGGGCGTCTCTAGGGAGATATCCTTTTATGACTCCCTGGCATTAGAGGTTCTCGAAATGTATTTAGAAGTCGAGAACATGGCTATTCGCAAGGTAGACTTAGAAAATTTATATTTTTGGGCCAAGGATAATGGGTTTTTCCCAGAAGGCTGTCATATCATTGACAAATCCAAATGGAAGTCAGTTGGTGAAGCCTTGCGTTCTGTTTTTGCAGAAGCTTATGACAGGGATGTGGTTAAGCTACTATTGTCCTGGACACGGGTGAATGCTGCTGTTCAAGTCCAGAAGAGTTCTTCAGGCGGTATTACCCCTGTCAGGACGCTCAGAGATTTCTCTGAGCCATCCGAGTTAGAGCGGGACAGAGAATTCGGCAGGCAGACAGCGTCTGAGCTGACCCTCCCGCCGCAGCCCACGGACACAGGGGATGGGCCCCCCCCGGAGAGAGCTCGGCCCGCTGGCCGGCTGGCCGTGGAGGATAGCCCAGCTCCCGGGGACGTGTTGGCCCCCCCGAGCCCCGGGGAGCGGGAGGCGCCGGCCTCCCCTCCCCCCGCGCGGCGGCGGCGGCGGCACGGCTCCGGGCGGGGGGCGCAGTGCGGTTTGCCCCCCCGGTACGGCTCCGGGCGGGGGGCACAGTGTGTTTCAGCCCCCCGGCGCCGCTCGGGGGGGATGGCATGGTCGGTCTCCCCGCCCCGGCGCCGTTCTGGAAAGGCGGCGCTGCAGGCTTCGCCCCCACCCGCGCGGCGGGAGAGGTGGGGCAGCAAGACGAGCCCCCCTCTCCACGCCTTCCCTGTGCTGAGTGGCTCGGGGGGGCACGGACCAAGGCTACAGTTACTGCAGAATGCCCGTGTTGTGGGGTTTGCACGAGATATCCCCCTGGAGTGGCGGGGGTGAGGATAGAGCTGGCCCCTGCCGGGGGAGCCGCCGCCCCCTCCCCCGGGGCCAGTCCGTTTCCGGGCAGCGGGGGGGCCGCCCTTCCCCCCGGGCCCGTGCAGTCTGCGCGCGGTGTTCGCGCTGCCGGCGGGACCCTGCTGGGCACAGTTTCGTCCCCTCCCCGGTCTGAGCGGCTCGCGGAGGTGCGCCCGGTGCCCGCGGTGTCTTTGGTTGCACAGCGGGACAGCGCCGCGGGGCCGCAGAAGCAGCAGCTCCGAGCGGCTTGGCCCCTCCCCGCACAGGAGCGGGGGGAGCGCCCCCGAGCCCTGGGGGCCACGGGGGTTTCGTATTGTGATCTCTCCGATAACGCCAGCTCAGTCTCATTGGTTTCGTCCGTGAGACGTTCTAAACGTGCCAGAACCACAAAGGCTGCTAGTCCTGATGTGTTTGTTTTTAGTGCAGGCGGAGAAGCGGCAGGCAAACTGCGTTCGTCCCGGGACCGTGGGTCTCAGCTGGGCAAGTCTGCTTCTAGCAGCCTTTGGAATATTCCCCAGTGTAAAGCGACGGTTTGCCCTCGTGATAAGGCGAGGTTCTGGGGTGATGTGAAAGCGAAAATTGAGGCACTGCCTGGTGATCCTACTGTGCTGCAGGGCAGGCAGTGGGAGCAGGCTAGCAGGAAACCAGGAAGGCAGGTGCGGAAAAGCACAGCTGTCTTGTGTTTCTGCTTTCGGTGTGGGGGGCCCAATCATGTTGCCAGGCATTGTAAAGCTGCAGTTTCTGTTACTGGTCGGCCTTGTCTGCACAGCAGAACCGGTCGTCTTAGACGCTTGCAGAGTGCACAGGGTCCCCCTGGATGCTTTTGGTCCCTTGGGCGGTGGCCTGAATGTTTTCCTCCTGGGCAGGTCTGGTGCCACCGTTCAGGATATCATTGTGCATCAGGGACTCATTGATGCAGATTACACGGGACGCATTTATGCCATGGTTCCCACAGCCACCCCCCCCCGGTTGCAATTCCTGAAAAGACTTGCATTGCTCAACTTGTTTCTTTTAAGTCCTCTGTTCCCAGGACAGAATCGAGGTCACGAGACGATGGCTGCTTTGGTTCCACTGGGCCGTCTCAGGTTCATTGGACTGCTGTCTTGACCGGAAAACCTCCTGAGATGCAGTGCACTGATGCTACGCTGCCAGATATCTCTCCGTGGGCTTCTCGACAGTGCTGCGGGACGAAGCGCTGCTACGTGAGCCAGAAGCCTGTGGTGATAATGAACTCAGAGGGACAGATGGCCGTGATTAGGCCTTACGTTACTGAGACTGTTACAAACCTCTGGGGGAGGGATGTTCTGGCTGCATGGGGGGTGCGCATTGGGACGGATTTTGCTAGGGGCCACTGCGGTGAAAGGTGCAGTGTCTTACGCCTCCTATATTGTTTTCACAGTGCCAGCAATTAACAATGCTGGACCGGCACAGAGATATCAATGGAGGACGCTTCCCCAAGGGATGCGGAATTCGCTGGCCATATGCCAAATGTATGTGGCCAGAGCCTTATCTGGAGTTCGCAGGCAGTTTCCTGATGCTCAGTTTTATCACTATATGGATGACATATTGGTGGCTGCGTCCACCCAGGATGAGCTGCTGAGGATCCAGCCTCAGTTGCTCGATGCTCTGCATTCGCATGGGCTGCAGGTGGCTCCAGAAAAGGTTCAGCAACAACCTCCTTGGAAATATTTGGGGGTCAAAATTTTGGAACGTACAGTTCAGCATCAAGAGGTGCAGTTCGTGCAATCAGTGAAGACACTGAATGATGCCCAGAAATTGGTGGGTGTCATTGCTTGGTTATGTCCGTATTGGGACTGACCACGGCACAGTTGTCTCCTTTATTTGACTTATTGAAGGGAGACTCTGACTTGAAATCACCTCGCACATTGACCCCAGAGGCACGTCAGGTGCTGGAGGAGGTGCAGTGAGCTGTTTCTGCTCGACAGGTTTATCGCATTGATCCCTCTGTTGATGTCACTGTTTTCATTACCACACCAGATTTGCATCCCACAGGCATCATTGGCCAATGGAGTGACAAATGGTCCGATCCTTTGCACGTCCTGGAATGGGTCTTCTTGCCCCATCAGCCGCAGAAGACGGCAACTGCATTGTTTGAGCTGATCGCTCGCTTGATAGTCAAATGCCGGCAACGGTGTTTGCAATTGATGGGTGCAGACCCCACACAGATTGTACTGCCGGTACAGCGGGAGGGCTTTGACTGGAGCTTTGTGAACAGCGTTTCGCTGCACAGTGCTCTAGAGAATTTTTCAGGGCAGATTGCGTATCATCTGCCTAGCCACAAGTTGCTGCAAGTGGCAAAACTCACAGAGATTTCTCTGAGACCCAAACACAGTCAGAAGCCGGTGCACGGACCCACTGTCTTTACTGACGGTTCGGGCAGAACCGGGAAGGCCATTGTTACTTGGAGGGATGGATCTGAGTGGCAGGTTCTGGAAGGTCATGAGGTTGGCTCAGCCCAATTGGTTGAACTGAGGGCTGCTTGACCAGAATGAAAGTGATCAAGTGGGTGGAACGTCGAGTGATGACTCAGATGCAGACGATGTGAGTGTTCACTCCGATGGTCCTTCCACAAGCAGAAATTGAACATTGTTCATTTTTCTTTTTTTCTTTTTCTTTTTTAAAGGTAAAAAGGGTGAGATGTCGCCCTGGTTTTCACAGTGTTCCATGTTTTTACTTTTGTAGTAGAAGTTCTCATGCTCTTTCTATAAACATAGCTCTTGTTTTTCTAACCGGCTAAGATTGTTTACTGAACTTTTACATTGTTGATCATTCCTTTCTCCAAGGCGGAGAAAGGTGATAGACTGTGTTCCTATCCTGTAAAATGCTAGAGGTGTTAACCTTATCTACCAATGTATGATTGTTTTAGAAGAGGTATAAAAGTGTGATAATAAAGGTGGGCAGGGCCCTTTTCGCTCTGCTCGGTGGTCCTGACTGACCTGCTGCTAACCTGCTGTTTGAGTCTGCATGTTCGTGTCCGACACTGCGACACACGTATATATGCATATGTATATATATATACACCTCTCAATAAATAATTTCATTTACCTCACTGCCCATGAAAACTTTATTGCTGTTGTCATGATCTTAGAAATACTCTATAGAAATCTTAGATATCAAAACAGCTAAGCCTCATAGATTTGGTAAATATTAAAATATGCTGACTCTCTCTGACCAACCAACACGTCTTCAGCTATTCTAAATACCTTCTAGTCCAGCAACTTACCTAGTTGCCTTGCCCTATTATTCTCTTAAAAAACAAATGGATTGTTCTCTACCAAAGACAATAAATTTCTAGTTTCATCTCTGTTAAGCCAAAGATTCCAAAATTAATGAGGGTGTGGAGT
This sequence comes from Monarcha castaneiventris obscurior, assembly GCA_026261815.1. Classification (NCBI taxonomy): domain Eukaryota; kingdom Metazoa; phylum Chordata; class Aves; order Passeriformes; family Monarchidae; genus Monarcha; species Monarcha castaneiventris. The sequence goes on along the minus strand of JAMPIT010000624.1, from coordinate 11,714,347 downwards.
TTTGGTTTGTGGGGTTTTTTTTAGAAAAGCTGAAATGTGGAAATAACATTAATAAGGGCATTGATCATTGGAAAAAAATGTGAAAAGTGCATTCCAGTTTTAGCTGTGTTCTGTAAATACTCAGCTTCATCATAGACCAATTTGTCAATTATTGTAAATTTATACAGATCCATTTAAACCATTTTATGTTACCTAAGGATCTTTTCCAAAAAATGTTTCTGAGAACTAGTGCAATTCTGATACATGGCCTGTCATCCACAGAAAGATTTATAGAAAGTATTTTGTCATGACACTTTTGTAAGTTTTTCTTTTATCCTAAGAAAGACAAGCTGCACTTAAAATTGTCAAATTAAACAGATACTCTCATTTAAATTAATCTAACAAACAAAAAGAAAGTGCTATTTGCAAGTACAAGCGAATGAACAAAATTGAAGAAATATCTGTTAATTGGTTTTGTGAATTAAGAGTGTGTTCTTTTTACTTGAAGGAGAAGCAGAAAATTGCAAACATTGATTTCAGAAAAGAAGCTATTCCCTTTATTGTCTGGAGAGTACCCATCAGAGAACAATAAATTTCACTCACAAGGATCTCTTTGCATTCATATCAAAAACAACCCAACCCCCCCCTCCAAAGGAAACCTAATCAGAAAATAGACTTCTTTGCTGTGCCGGTTTTTTTTTTTGAGGCTTCTTGTATGTTTGCTGAATTCTGAAAATGAAAATTAATAATAATAGTAATAATAATAATAGTCGTAGTAATAATGCTGTGGTAAATAACTTCAAAACACCTACAATTAAATATATACACTGTTGAATGTCTAGAAACTATAAAAGCTGGTCTGTAAAACTGTCAAAGCATTCTGGGGAATGTAATCAATCTGGACACTGATTAGTTTTCCCTTTGCAACCATTATCTTCAGGTAAAGAAATTTGGAACTTAATGTGCTCTTTAAACCAGAATTTTGTACCCAGTTAATTTCTGTTAACTTCAATAGTGGTGCCTGATCATGGGGATTGACCTGTGTTCACTTGATTATCTGTTTAGAGCTATGTTGGCAAAAGTCAAAATTATCTATCATAATAGAATAATCTAAAACAGAAATAGTGTTTCTATATATGAGTTGCTCTGATTTAGAATGGCATAGTCTTCTCCATGCAGGGCTGTGACCACTTACCAAGTTGTCCCAGACCAGAAAATATTGAAAGTACACATTAAACACTTATTACCTGATCATTCACACCCAGAAACTCATGGAACCCTAGAATAGTTTAGGTTGGAAAGAGCCTCTGGCACTGAACCCATTGCTCAAAACAAACTTCAAAGCTACATCAGGTTGCCAAGGGCTCTGTTCAGTCAAGTGCTGAATATATTCCAGGGTAAAAGTTTCACAGACTCTCTGGGCAACCTGGTTCAGTGTGAAAAGTGCTGTTGTGAAATTAAATCAGAATTTCCCTTGCTGCAGCAATCTATTCTCTGCCCCTTTCCAGGAAGAGTCTGCCATCTCTAAAATTGTTATGTACTTGCAGACAGCAATTAGATTCCCCCTCAGCCTGTTCTCAAGTTGCACAAACCCAGCTCTTTCAGCCTCTTCTCTCATTCTGCGCACCACTCCTACAGCCACTGTGGCTGCCCCTCTTCAGATTTTCTAAACCTTTCTTGCACCAGGAAGCCCATAACATGCAGCAAATATTGCAAGACAAAATTCTTCACCTATAAAATGATGAGAAAGTAAAAATTCCACCCACTGCACTCATCAAATGTGCCTGTGCTTACTGCCTGTGGAAGTAAGTACCCTTAAAGCAGAATTCAGTCAGCTTATTTCCAGAGTCCATCATAGAATCATCATATATCTCAGTTTGGAAAGGACCTCAAAGATCATCTGGCCCACCCTTTCATGGGAAAGGGAGTCTAGATGAGATTATCCAGCACCCTGTCCACTCACTTCTGAAGTTCAGAGTCTCACCTCTGCTAAGCCTTGAAAATGAAACTAGACCAAGAGAAAACTGGCCTTTCACACTCAGGAGCAGGTGCCAGTTTTCATGAGAGTTCACTAACAAGGATGAGAACTGTCCCAGGCTGTGACCTGGAGACATTGTTGGATTTAGCAGCTATGCAGTACAGAAGTGCTAAAACTGCTTACACTTCCAGTGTTAAACATGTTCTTACATTTCCAGCATCGAAACTCCGTGGACAGTAAAGTAAGAGATCATAATCATTTAAATAAATCCTTGAGGATTCACAGACAAAAGTGGAATACTTCATCTGTCAGCTTTACCAGACAAAGGGTAATGTGATCTCTTAGCAGCCTCCCAATATTGTCTCACTTGAGCTTTCTGTTGGGGTTGTTCTGAAGTATATGTGAAATGCAGAAAATTGAAGTGCAGGAAATTAGTTTAGATACATGGCTACCAAGTAGTTTTAAGTTATTGCAATTTTAAATGAAAAATATTAATTGAAAAAATCATCAGCCTTCTGCTTTCAGCTTCCAAAAGGAGTTTCAAAGTCATCCTGTTTCCATTTCACTTCCACAGATGATAAGTACAATGTTTTAATTTTAACCCTGGCAGACAACTTGCAGAAATGTGATTTGATTGAACTGTGTTTTGACTGAAGATCTCTTTTGAAGATCCAGCACCTTACTGAGAATATTGAACTCAAGTGAATAAATAAAACATGAACATCAAAAGGAATGAGGAAACTCAAAGTTAAATAAGATGTTATAAGATGACCACAGGTTATTTAAATGCATAGCATAGACTTTATAGTGAAAGGAAAAAAGGAATATAATTGTTTTATAACCAGAGAAGCAGTTGATTATTGCGGGAGGCAGAAAAAATATTAGTTGCCTGTTTTAAAAATGTTTTGTGGCCGTGACAACAGATGGGATAAAATGGTGCTGTGCTACATTTGTCATTCTTATTTGCATGACAGGAGGATCTGCTGCAATGTTTTGTAATGCTCACAATATATATCCTACAGAATTACATTTGACTGTACATCAGGAGGAAGACAGAGAGGCAACATTATTTGTTAGACCACTCAATGCAGGTGCAAATAAATGGTCTTGCTTGTAGGTCCATGAAATCATCTTCAGGCTCTTTAAGAAAGTCACGTCCCACCTGTTGTGGTTTAGGATAGCTGGGAATTGTAGTTGAAGAAGGCTGCATCTGCAGGAAGTGATTCCTTGCAAAAAGGTACTTTCAGCTTCCTCTAGACCCAATCAACTGGCCAGGTTGAATATTGGCAACTTTCTAAACCACTTAGAGAGCTTGACACGCCTCTGTGAGCCACATTTTAAGAAGGAGCAAGGCCCGGGAAGCCCTCTCTTGCTTCCGGTAGCCGAACAGGTAACTTGGCGGGGGGTGGCTGGGCCGGGCCGGGCTCTGCTGGCCGGGCCTGGCCCGGGTCAGCTGGGGGTGGCTTGGCTGAGATCGCAGCCACTCCTGCTGGCCGGACACACACCCCAGAGGCCAGGATGGCCCTCACCTCACTCCTAGAGCAGCTGAAATTCCCCTGAGACTGCCGTCCGGCAGGATCACATGGCCAAGAGATAAGCGAGCTCCAGCTGCAAAACCCGAGGGAGCTTAACTCTTTTAGTGCCGTTAAGATTTTTTCCAGACCAGATGAAGCCTGCAGAGACTAATCATCTCCCCGATCAGATGGAGAGACGAAAGTGAAGGCTTGTGAAGGAAACACTATAAAGATGCCCAAGTCAGTGAGGAAGAAAAACCTGAGACCTCGAGGAAAGAGATTGAGGAGAATGCTTTAATCCTAGAAGCTGAAATTCTGTTGGAAAAACCATGGTGATGGACTATGATATATTAGACTACCCATTGTAATTTCTTGAAAGCATTGGGGGGGGGGGGGAGGGTTGAACGTTCAAACTGCAACTGTGAGCAAAAGTGCTTGTACTTCTACACAAAAGTGCAGAACAAGCAAGCGCTGAAGTAGCTGTAACTTGCTGTTAGCAACTGTATTTGTGCTGCAATGCTGAAGTAGCTGTGATTTGATGAGAAACTTGAGCAGAGATCGCACAAGAGAGAAAGATCTCTGTTCCCAGACCATGAGGATACTCCCAGAGAGGGTCCTTACGCCTTTCAGGCACTTCGATAAGTGGAGAAAACTTCTGCTTCTGAACTGCTCATCCTTAAAAATAGTACCCCCTTAGCTAAAGAAACCCTCGAAGCAGCTGTGGGGAAAGCTGTAGTCGGGGGATGGGACTTTCACATGCAAGCAGAAAACCATTCCGGGCGGCTGCTTTTGCTGTGATACTGAAGCTGCACGAGTTTGTTTCATGTGGAGATGTTTCCATGGTTTTAACCAAGAGAGACTCCTCTCCCTAAGTGAACTGAAAACCAGAAATTATTATATAGGTGGTGAACTGACTAGAATCTTCAAGGGTTGTGTTTTCTTTTACGTTGGTGGTAGAAGGGAGCAGAGGTGGGGGGGGAGGTGTTCTGAAGGTTTAGTCTGACTTTCTTTTCCTTCTTTTAACTTTGTTAATAAACTTGTTTATATTCTTTAAGTTTTTGTGCCTGCTTTGCTTATACCTCCTAATGCTTATCTCACAGAAGAGACATCAGGGGGCTACTGCCCGAGTTAACTCTTAAATTACTACACGAATTGGTGTTCCGCCTGGGGAACCAAATTCAACCCACTACACCACCATAGTTGCTTATGGAATCACAGGTGACTCAGCCATTTTGACTATGCCTCTGGATTAGAATAAAGTCATATTGGATCTATGCTTCTGATGCCTTACAAGCACTGCAGCAATCACCTCTGTTTCACTCCAGAAATCACCTCTGTTTCATTTTCCCTTGTACAAGTTTTTATTTACAGTGTATCGAAAACAACCATAAAATATGAATCAGAAATATTAAGATCCTTCCACACACCAATAGATTATGTCCATGATCCCTCTGGAGGAATGACAAAAGCTGTTTTCTGTGCTTCACAGAGAATACATGGAGAAATACTAACCACAACTGACTAACAATGTTTTTCTTTTGGTAATCAAATTTATTCTGAAATACAGAGCAATGACCATCACTGATATTTTGTCATTGTCATCATGGCTGAGGACTTTTTTAAAAAGAAATACATCTAGTTTGTCCAATAAATGCAAAAATATTTATGGCTGTCTGCCTCATTCTTCCAATGAACAATGCCTGATGGGACTGACATTTCGATGCAAGATTTTTGGGATCTTCCTTTGTAACTAATTGTTATGAAATCTCCAGTGGAAGTTCCCAAAAGATTTGGTCGACAGAAAGGCTGCAATCAAGACAATAAGACAATGACTTGCAAAGGATACCTAACACCATACTTACGTTATAAGCACCTTTAGTAGCAGAGAGTGGATTTAGAACTATAATGCAGCTGCTAGACAGGACTTTTGATCCTAGAACATATCAGATGTTCTAAGAGAAAAAAAATATTGAAGTTAAATGTGCCTCTAATCATCCATGTAAAATATTTTAACACTTTATCATAATACAGCCACAAATATTATCTGAAATGCCAAGTTTCATCTGTCTATAAGACACATACTCATCCATGAGCTACAGAGACCTTTTGGCTGCATTTCACACGGCACTCGTTTCAATGTACATGAAGTTTCTGAAAATTGCCTTGAGATGGTTGACCTAAGTTAGGGAATTGTTTTGACATAAAAGCGTTGCTAAAACATGATGACATGCCAGGGGATATGCCAGAAACTGGAAGCACGTCTGAATTGCATAGCACAGCCCTTGGCTGAGGATCAGCTTGGGGGCAAACCTCTGTACCTTGACTGAAGTGCTGGCAACCCTCAATGTGCTCTGAACTTAAACCAAGGACCAGGCAAGCCTGAAGTGCAATGAGACAGATGAAGGAGGACTTTCATGTCAATAACTTTAACACCAGGGTAAATTTTCCAGGATGGGATTCTCCCCTCTTCTAATACTTAAATATGAACAGCTTTATTCTCCAGTGGGAATTTAGAAATACTAAGCAACACAGTCATTAGAACTTCCTCAGATTTAACAACAGAGTAAGTCTAAGTACTCAAATTATATCTAAATTCAGACAGCATGAATGCTCAACAAAGTTCCTTTCCTTTTCATTTTTGCTCAGAGTAAGAAAGAATAAGTAACGCTCAAATATTCCTTGTTGAGGCTGGGGAGGAGGCTTATAAAGCAAAATTACTATTTTTTCCAGCTTCCTCACCACTTACATTCCACCCCACCCCCCTTAATTCCTAAGTTCTATTTATCCATACTCATCCTTCATGAATAAAACAATTGCACTGATTCTCCTTTTTGCCTTTGTAGGAAAAACTGGGTCTGTATTTTTGCACTAGGGTAAAACCCCATGGCAAACAGAAGTGAACCTGATAAGGTTGAGCTCTGGTAGTACTAAAAGAGAGTTTACGAAAGACATTGCAGAAGCTTTTTGCTTTAACAGTTTTTTGCAAACAAGCCCTAACAATTCTCTTGAGAGCAAAACCTATCTAATACTGATATTTTTGTCAGTTCCTCCTGTAATAACAAATGAACATTATGTTGACATTCTATGCATAGTTATTCTCAGTTGTTGCTATTGTCACCTGCTTCAAGGTATCATGCTGAACACAGATTCAGTTTCTAAAGCACCTGAAGGTACTGTCAGTACTGAAGAAGCATGTTAAACTTGCTATCAAGCAGACTACAGAAAAAGATGATACAAAAGTGAGCTGTAAATCAAAAATTAGGCATCTTCAAAAATGTTTGACAGGAATTAATGCAGCTGTAGGGTCTTATCTGGTGTAAAATCTGCTGTAGCATTCACAGTGAACATAGAGGACAAGAAAGTACATTTTGATTGTGTTCAGAGATGAGATTTTTTTTAATACAATACCTTGATTCATTCCTGGAAAATATTTACTTTTTTATTTCCTGAAGACTGCCACAGAAAAAAGTCAAGTGGCCAATCTGGGGCCCACTTGAACTATCTTTATGCCTTAAGAAGGTTAATTTAACTACAGACATCCCCTGCCCTGGGGATATCAGTGTTTCCCTCCATAATGTTTGTTGTTTAATAGAAAAGGTGTGATATTCAATCAAATTTGCACTGAAAATATTACTCTTACTAATCAAATTTTCATGAATTAACAAAATTCTAAGCAAACATCACCAAAGCATTTCAATTCAATTTAATGCTAATGAGGATATCCAGTAGAACTTCTTTACCTTCTTTGGCTTGCATGGATTTAGTATCAAAAGAAACCCCATTAAGGTACAATGTATACATATGCTTTTATTATATTGGAAAGGCTTATGTGATGAGGGCTTGACAAGAAAGAATTACAGAGATCTATTACCCTCATGTCCATCATTGTCTCTATCAAGGAATCTGAGAGGCAGCAGAGGGACAAAGGGGTCTTCATGAGTACTTGAATGGTATATATATACTTGTATTTTCTTTAGTTAAAGAGCTAATTTGGCATTAGAAAAGAGTTGTTTTATGGTGTCGATTGTTGAGCACATCTGTAACCTCTAGAAAAAAATAATTGTATCAGCAAAGGCCATTGTAATTCTTTTTTTTTTAATGCAACTCCAATAACCTGATAATTGCTATCTGACTAATGGGAGACTATTATGTATTAGTTAGGCTACTCAGTTTCTAATAGTAAATATTCATTAAGAAAGAAAAAAAAAGAAAGAAAAAACCCTAGTGTATAAACAAGCAATAAAAATTTCTGCTTCACAGATGCCTTCGCAGGTTTGCCACTGAAGCCCTTTTTTACAGACATCACCCTTTTCAGATTAGATTTACCTTACTCTGGGCACAGTCCTTTAAATAACTCCAAAATGTTTGCTTTTTATTTTCCTTGGTTTTTTTCTGGTGTTGTTCTGGATTTGTGCTATGAAGTGAGGAAGGGAAATGTAAGGCATACTGAAGCAGGGCAGCAGTGGGGTGGAGCAATTACAACCAAACTGTACTTGGGAATATTCTTTCCATGTGTCCAGATAAAGCAGTAGAGTGTCAACAAACAGCTCACAGGATCTATAGTTCAGTCTGAGCTACTGCATTAAACAGAGTTTAAAAGAAATATGAGACATTGTTTTCTTATTTAATGTTCCCAATGGACTGACTCTTGTCATGGAGTAACTCATAGTTCTCCTAGAAACAGGTGGATATTGGTACTGGGAATACATGATAGACCAAAACCCAGGCTGCATCCTGACTTGCATGTGTCTACAGCAAGATGAAATATGCTGGAAAGTCAAAATCAAAGCAGATAAACTCAGAAATTGCCTTTTGTGGAATAAAATATACCTGAGCAGGAAAATAGGTTTAACTGTTGGTACTGTTTATGCTTTTATAGAAGCAATAATTTTTCTACTTAGTTGTTGGGGGGTTTTTTAACAGGTTTGCAACATAGACCTTATTTCAGGGGGAAAAAAAAAAAATCTATATACAGTAACATCTTGTTCAATCTGTATATACAGAAAACACCTAAATTTCTGTGATAGATCATTGTTTCATATGTTTCATATAGATTCACCTCATAGTCTAAGTGCAGTAAGAACATAGCTGTTGGAAAATGCATTGATCTTACAAACTGTGAAAGTGTAGAAACAATAATTCACAATTCTTTTTGGTGTCAACAGGATTCCTCCACACTTCAACAAATCTATCTGCCTTCTGCTGATCCCTGCATTTTGCTCTGACTTGCTAAATGAAATCCTTTCCCTCAGTGACCAAAATGACCACTTTGTATAGTACATGAGTGATGCTTTTTAATTTCTCTCTGTAACTTTGGACATGTATTAGAAAACAAATGGTTATCATTTTACACTTATGGAAGCATAAATAAGTGTGCCACTTACACCAGGAACATCCACAGTGAATAGCACTTACTAAATTCAGCAGAGCTTTTTGACCTTGGAAGCAAGTACTGCACTTTGTAAGAAAACACATGGAAAACAATTTCAAAAGAAAACATATTTCCAGCTCATCAAGAGTGAAAAGTCAATCTATTTAAAAGCTGCTCTTTTTTTGTTTTGTTTTGTTTTGTTTTTTGTTCTTTTCTTCCACACAAATCAAAAATACACATGTATCAAAAGTGTGTGCAATAAAGAAAGGTGTAAGACTTACAGCGTTGTTTTCCTACCTTGATTCCAACAAAGACTGATATGTTGTCTTTGTTAAAGACTATTATTAAACACACCTGATTGCAAACAATAAATGTTGGTTTTGTTTTTATTAGAGTTATAAAATTTTATAGGTTAAATGGAACATAAAAGTGTCTCAGCGACTCCAACACATTTTCTTGGGAAGAGTCAAAATGAGCCCAGTATGCACCAGAAACTAAGAGCCAACATAATTCTTCAGTTGTACACGCAGCTCCAATATTAAATATTCTGCTTGTGTTGCTAAAGTCTTTCTAACTGTCTTGGCATACATGGAAAGAATGTGGTAGAAAAATGAAGCTGTATTTTAACATATTTGGCTAAACTCTAAATCATCAGAGAGTTACATCTTGCTGTTAGGTTTGATGAAGACAGATTTTGGATCATTATACTGAGAATTGTTGCTTTTGGTATCTCACTTGCAGTGCTGCCAAGTAAGTAAAAACATTAGAGCCCACAATTTCAAAGCTATTTGGGCTCAGTGGCCCACTGAAATGGGTAGAAAATTTTTTTAATTATTGTCTAGAGGAAAAATATTTTATAATATAGTATTACCATACTGTTCAACCACAGTATACTAATAAAGATGTGTAGATAATTCCATTTTTCTAGTATATAATTTTCAGTTCACTGTTTTCCCCTTTTTTTTAAGGAAAAACTGTCAATTACCCACCATGCTCCAGAGCATCCACGTACACATGTAATTTAGTGGACTTGTCAACACACATTACTGGGAAACTGCACCAAGTTTTTGTTCATTTTTGAGTCATGTACCGAAGGTGGAAAGACTAATGTTGGCACAATAGAAATAAAGAAAACCAGTGGAACTGTTTTATAAATTTTATCACCAGAAGGCAGAGCAGCTATTACTACGTAATAGCTCTGCCTTTAAATTCTTTATCATGCTTTTCCTTATGTGGTAGGATATTTATTGTACCCAGACTGGATATCACCACAAAATGAATGCTCTGAGCACATCAAATGTCACTGCAATGTATAAACGGATAACAGAATACAACAAAGATTTTCACAGATGCTGTGAAGATAAACACTTACATTGTAATCATTCTATTTTCCTATTTTGCAGTTTTATCTTCTGCTTTCTAATCCCATGTTTCTTTGTTTCTCTAACTAATGTACAAAAGAGATCAGACTTAATGTCCAAAATAATGCATAATAATCCATTTTCTTCACACTTGTGTGTTCTACTTTTTATTTTTTCCCTTTGTATAACCTCGATATACTTTTAATAGGTGTCCTATTCATATATCTATCTAATTTGTAAGACTTCTGAGAAGGGTTTTTTTTTTAAAGTTGGTTAATTGGGTTGAATTCTGTTTCCCTAAACCAGTTGTACAGGTACACTGTGTAAGGGTAACTATATCACATAAAAAAAAAAATCAAATACAACATATTCAGTGGTTTACACTGGACTTCATGTATACTTATCCGCGATCTGGAAACTACGACATGAGAAGTTCACCAATATCTTCAATGAAAAAGCCGATTGTCTATTAATTCTTCACTCCAGTTTAGTTGTAAGCCATGCTCTGTTCCACTCCAGTTGTTAAAATTTCTAATTGTGACTGCAAACAGAAGAAAAAACCATGGAAGAGTGTCACAGAGTTAAGGATTTTGAACTGAAAATAGTCAAATATTTGACATGCTTTTGAACAGTGCTACAGAAAAACGAGGAAGGCTAATTGTGAATTTTAATTCTGACAACCATTTTATGGAAGCACATCTAGTCTAACTAATTCAATTTGATTTAATATTATTAATCAGTGTGATTGGAAAAAAACCCAACACTGTAAATTTTTATAGTCTGATTTGTGTTAAACAGTGTGACTTGCTAACAGATTACATTTCATTTTCAAAATAAATACTACAGCATATCATTAGAGCATGTTTTCAGTATTTTATGGAAACCAGAGTGACTAAACCAGATCTCAAAAATCATTCATGTAAATTTATCAAAGAATTTCCCAGTAGGAAAAAATACAGTCTTCCAAAGGAATCCTCCTCGCTCGAGCATTTTTCAGCATCTTCCATTCAATAGACCAGTATCTCCTCCTCAAAAGGCTGACTGCCATTTAGATCTGAGCCAGCTGAAATAAGGGAGAACTTCCAAGAAAACGGTCTTTCTCCAGGAGCATGCAGCCCCATGGAAGAGTACCAGTACCAGTCCCCAGCTCCTCCTGCTTCTCCCTGTACCCACAGTATGAAACCTTAGCTGCATAAATGTTTCATATTTTTTTCCTCTTTTCCCTCCACCATCCCTTCTTCCTTGAATTGCATCTTTCTTTGGATCTCCATACTAGGAAGCATCACTCTAATGAAGAAGTAATTCCAAATTTTGGACAAAACTGTTTGAGAACTCTCCTGTCATTATGATTTGGTATTTTAAATAACATTTCTCTGAGTTAATTCTGAAATGTCTGACCACAGAAAGAAAAAGGATCCTTAGTCTCTCAGCCAGTTTCTCTGACAAAATAATCTTACTTAAAAGAGATATTTTATCTTAGTAAATAGCATTATATTGTCTGAGCTTCTCTCTCTCTGGTCAATAATCTCTAGGGGTCCTTTGGTATATGTTAGGCTTCTGAAACTTAGGATGACACTGAGGAGAGATTTAGTTACTAAACAGTCTTCTGAGGCTCTGGGACTACAGCCTGGTAGTGCAATACAACCACTTTGCTGCATTTTAATGCAATGTACAGCGACTGCCCTCTCTTCTTAGTATCACTGCCATTAAAGTGCATCTCCCAGTTTCCAAGGCTGAATGACAAAGGTATAAAATTGACTTCAGCACTTTTTCTACCTGGTCCAATATGCATTGCCAGTTTGTCTGTAAAGTGAGGATTTATTTGAGCACAAGCCAGCACATGTAAGTACCGTCTTTCTCTTAACAAGTAAATGTAGAAGAGAAGATTTGAAGTTTTTTACTTAAGTACTTTCAAACCATAAAGCAGGTATAATATAGGCATTATTGACTGAAACACATTCCATTTTCTAAGGAGAAAAAATGTGATGGCAAATCCACCCACCACACAACAAAGTTTACATCATCCACAAAAGAGAAAAAAAAAATTTAAAATAATACATAGGAAAAGAATGTAATCATTTTTATACTGTACCATTTATCATAGAAATCTAAAAACTAGTGTATTTTAAAAAAAATCTTGTGATTTGAAAAGAAGTTAATACTTTTGTGTTCGAGAGTATTGATTTGTTATAAGAATATGATCCAGAATCAAGGTCTTACATTTACTTCCAGGATACAATACTAAAGAGAGATCCATTCCTTCAAATGAACTCTTAGATATTATTACCGATGAAGGAAAGCACAAAATCATACATCCACTAACTACAGTAAGGAGACAAAAAGCCACAGAAACCATAATCTACATGCTCACACAAGTGACGAGATTTTAGTTTAAACCATCCCTATCTGCAATTAAAGTACACAAAATGTATCTATGATCAAATCTGCATAGATTGAATCTTTGCACGTAGGCACAGCTTCATTCACATCAGTTAGTTGCTCCATGAGTATAAGTATGCAGTCAAACAGAAAAATGTCCCTAATTCTTGAGTGAAGTCCTACCTAGACAGAAAAGAAGGTTGAAATGCAGACTACAGGCAGAATAGCAATTCATACTCTTCACAACCACGTCTACAGTCTGCACAAACCAATGCCTTTCAATGATAAAAGGAAGAGGTTCTAGAAAGCAAAATGGGGAAAACAGCTAACAGCTAGGAGTGTCACTCACTCCACATGACACAATGATGATGGCAAACCCTTCTGATGTTATTAAAGGATGTGATTTTACAACATTAAAAAAACTTAAAAATTAAAAAGATTAGAAGTCTGTAATCTTGCTTTCTTTGTAAAAAGTTAAAAGTTAGATTCTTCCCTGCAGATGCCTTCTAGATCCATTTCCTCTGCTTTAGAAATCATCTCATCTTCTGTAAATAACATTTTTTTATTTTAAATTCAAGCCATTCTATGACTTATGATTTTATGATTCTGTACACCTTGGTAAGCGATACTTTCTGAAATACAATTAATTTGCATTCTAATTCACTAAAACTGATAATGACACCTGTTAAAAACAAAAATAAAAATGCTGTGTAGCTTATAATCAACCACAACACTGTGATTTCCTCATATAGACTAAAACTTTGCTGGGATTCTGATCTGTGCTTTTATTACTGCTGTTAGTGCTGCCAGTAAAATCTTACTGATCACTCACCAATAGATTCTGTAGCAGACGACAAGAACAAAAGAAATGTAAAATTTACTTTTTTCATTAGCAATACTCTTGCACAAGTATTATTTCCCACAAGAATAAAAAAAAATCAAATAAATAGTATTTTGGTGATTATTTGAGAAAGGACTTAGCACCTTAATAGAATTTCACTGATTTTGTGACTTTATCTAGTCAATGGAAAAATACACAATTGGATTATGTTACAGGCCATGACCATCTAGCCTGCTCTCCAACAAAACACAGGCTACAGAAACCCTTGAATTAATTCCTGCTTTATCTCAAGCATATTGTTTAATAAAATATCCAGTATAGATTTATGAATATTCTCCAGAGACAGAGAATCCATTAGCTGGGTGCTTACTACAGACACTTATTTTCCCTCTCTCCTAGTTCTCTGCTAATAGATTTCTATTCACAGGAAATTATTTATTGATTATGCTGGGATCACCCTCACAGACCTGTCTTTTATTAGGCAAACTGTTTGAGATATATATTTCAGTGAGAGCCATGTTTTTCCATCCCTTCATCATTCTCAAGGTTCTTCTCTGAACCTGCTCCAATATCAATATCCGTCCTGTAGGGGACACAGTATTACATCAGAAATCACTGCAATCTCAATATGAAATACACTCACTTGACATTTCCTCAGAATATTCACATCTTTGTATCCAAAAGGAGATTTTTCTCAAGTTATTAGGTAGTTCAAATCCATTCTTCCAGTCCACTGTCAAAAAAAATAAAGGTTAAACTAGCCAAGAGCCCATTCTTCTGGGGCCCATATGAAGCACATATCAAGGTAGATATTTCTACTTGCCTTGTAGAAGTGTAAGACCGATTCAGCAACCCTATTACTTTTTTCCACCACCTTGTAATTAAGTGGAAGGTTGTTTTTTCAGTATAACGCTTATATTTCCTTATTCTCCTGTTAATGTTTATTTCATTATCCTACTTTGAAAGGTAATTAAGCGAACCTCATCTCAGACTCAGTCATGTCAACAGAGTTTACAATTAGCATGGCAATGTATTCCTTCCCTTTTGAATACTGTGACAATTTTGCTTTTCTTTTATTTTTGTGGAACAGTTTCAAAACTTTTGAAAGTCAGTCACAAAGTTCCAAGGGGTTCCTTTTGCGGGGTATAAAACTTCCAGTGGTGGTATCTTTAAATTTTTTATTTCTCCCATTAATTCAAATTTGGAGATTATTCTCCAAATCACATCAACTCACTTCTCAGAGGGCTAAACCAACATCCCAACATCACCTGCTGGGTGGATAGGTACAGACCATTTAAACAGATTAATCAGATGTGTTAGGTTTCAGGTGGAAGATAGAGAAGACTTAAAATGTGGATAGGGGCTTAAATCAGACTGAGCTCCTTCTTCAAGTTTTCATGCTTTTACTCAGGCTGCTTAAAAATGATACAAGGAGTAGAAAATGAGTGAGTTTACAGCCTTTTTATGTATGTTCTACTTTTTGCTAATAGCAATGGACTCCCATAATTTGAAGCACCAATTAAGCAAGACATTCTGTGGTCCTGAGAATTAATTTCCAGTATTTCCTATGTCAGTCATTTAGAAACCCTTTTTATTATCAAGATACCATACACATGCTTCATTTTAACTGTATTTTTTTTTTTAACTATATTTAACTATATTAAAATTATATCCACTCCCAAGTCTTGTGAGTCCATTGCAAGAGGTTGGAACTCAGCCTTGGTGCGAATTCTGCTATCAGCACCTGAGAGAGCTCCCCTTAATTCCCAGCAACCATATGTACAGACAAAGCTCTGAAACATTAAGGTTCATATCAAAACTCCAGCCTCTGTCACTGTCATAGGCTTGTCCATCCCATTCAGTGTTTGACATCAGAACCAGAAGAATATTTTGGCCAGAAAGAGACCAAGAGAGGTAAATGAAGCATTTTTTGTGCTTTTTTTTTGAAAAGGCCAGTTTTCTGTCTCAGTCTCAAATACCTTCCTAATAGCATTACATCTAATTGCAGAGACTAATTATTAATTGGATAATATTAATTGGACAAATATGTTTACTGAGTCAGGGGTGCAGCTCATCCTGCTTTCCATGTGCATTCCTCGGCCAGTGGTGAATTGCTGCATCAGGAATACATGTGGCTCTTTTACCCTGGGGTCTATTTGCAATATGTGCCTCAAGTCAGGAGGCTGGAGCTTTATTTCTCCTCAGAAATAAAAGCAGTTCTTTGCCTACCAGTGACTGCTTTATCCATTGTACTACGGTGTAGAAGAGAGGGAATGGGAGCACTTGACCTGCTATAAAAATGAATCTCTGGGACTGAATTAAATCACTTGCACATAACAAAACCTTACTAGGTCTCTTTTTAGACCACTGTAAATTTGAGAGTCCCATGCCACTGTTGGTTGAAGTGCCCTGCAAAAAGTAGTACTTGTTAAAAGGCTCCTGATTAATTTGTTAAAGTTTCTTTTGTGAAAACAGTTTTGTGACTTCCCTTGAAGAAATTGTAACAAAAAGAATTTCATACTAGCAGTAAAAGAGAATTTTTAATTAAACATTCTACCCTGCTCAGGTAGCAATATAATCTTTCTGTGTTTAGACATTTCTGGACATTGCAAAAACATAACCTTTTCTGAATCTAATTACATCTACAAAGCTGGTAACTGAACCTAGGTCTTGGGTGCATTTTTCATTATTATGGATATTAAAAATCATCCTATACTTTCAAAGATTTTTTTAATACCACTAAAAAGCTGCCCAGAGCTTTTTATATCTGCTCTTAATAATCTTAAGTATTTTTATAGCTAATCTATTTCCTGTATAATTTCTCCAGACTCACTTAACTCTGACAGTTGTGGAAGAATTTGTTTCTGCTAGGGACAATTTGTAGCTATACATGTATCCATCAAATTATGTTTTATATATATATGTATATATGTATATGTTTATGTATACATATATTGCAGGTCACAGTTGAACTGAATAGCTGGCATGGTTGCCATCCACAGTCTTTCAGAAGATCAGATGCAGGATAGCTGTCATTGTTTTGTATTAAACAGCTGAGGTTTTTAATGTTTCACTTCACTTCCAACATCAGGAAGTATAGGATGCATAATGAGGGAAGTGATAGAAAAAACAAGCCTAAAAAAAATAAATCTCAAAAGCCTGTCTGGACCTCAAAAGGTGTTGTTTACAGATGTTGCTGTTCTCTCTCTGCCACCAACAAGTTTTGTGAATCCAGTGGAGAAAATGTGTTTCCTCACTCTCCAGTGAGATCTCCATGTAACACAGAGATCCAGCACAGTCTTCACTCACGCCATGGTCTCATCTAGTAGAAGTTCTTGCCATTGGCCAAATCTGTAGCCTGCAGTTGAAATGTGCAGAGGTTTGAATTGTTCACATGGAGAAATATCCAGCCCACTCCAACGGACTCTGTCACAGAGCACAGCTGAGCTCCCTGGGTAAGGTAAGGCTGCCTCAAACCCATGGGAAAGCATATATAAGAGATAGCAAAACACTTCCTGGCAGAGAGGGGTGAGGTTAAAACGTGTGAGAAAGAGCCCTGCAGATGCCAAGGTGAGAGCAGAGGGAGGGGAGGAGGTGCTTCAGGTATCGGTGCAGAGATTCCCCTGAAGCCCATCAGGAGGACCCAGGCCACAGCATTTCATGGCCCATGTGAAGGACCTAGACCAGAGCAGGGGCAAAGTGGGAGGAGGAAGGAGCAGCAAAGAAGAGTTATTGTGATCTGTCCACAATCCCTGTTCCCCATTCCATTGTGCTGCTTGCCATGAGGATATAGAGGAGTCAGAAGTGAGGGAGGAAACTTCCTCCTGGGTAAGGGGGTGGGGGGAAGAGAAAGGATTTATTTTAATTTTTTTCTTTGTTTCTCTTTGTCTATATATTTTTTACTTGGAAGTAAATTAAGCTAATTTTCCCCAAGTCAAGTTTGTTTTGCCCATAATCCTCACTGGTAAGTGATCTCCCTGTCTTTCTCAGCCCCTGAGCTTTCTCATTTTATTATCTGCCCTCTGTCCTTCTGAGGAGGGAATTGACCGAGTAGCTGGGTAGTCATCTGGCCCTGTTACTAAATAAATTACTAAATAAAGCTGAAGGATGTGCATCAGTTGGAAAAATGAAGAAAATTATTCATTGTTACCTACCAACTCAGTGACGTAAGATCCAGTGGTGAGAAATAATTATGCAAACAAATAGATTAAGATGGTGATTTTGGGCAAATACAGAAGGACAGTGTTAAAATTGTGCGAGCGATCATCATTCTTGCTCATTTTTAAAAAAAGGTCGTTTTACCATACTTCTTAGGATATCTTTCATTTATCTTGCTCTCTTACTATTTGCATAAAATGTACATATGTATATATGTATCTGTTTACTAAGATATCCGTTCATAATGCAATTATTCTTAAATATTTATGTGTTTTTCACATCCTTAATTTACTGCTATGCCAGAACAAATGTATTAGAGGATTTTTCCAGTAAATTCTCCACTTCTGTAATGGAACAAATGCTTCTTTGACAGCATAATTATTAAAAGAGAGCTCTAGCTGTTTACGACATTTCAGATATTTGGAATGTAAATGCATGTCCTGCAGACAGCTAATGAGATTGTCAAATGTAATTTAACATGTCTTTGATTCTCAGAGATAGCTTCACCATGTTACTGCTATGTCTGTATATTGGAGCTGAATTTATCTGTTTGAAAGTGACCAGCTAAGTATGACTCTGAGCCATCAAGACATACTTGCACTAAGAATGCTTTAGAAATTCAGGCCTAGCACTGCAGAGGTTACTCTTCTAATCTCATTCTTTGGCAAAAGGAGTCTTTCTGCAGTAATTAATTTTAACACTTTGACCAATCAGTTCTGAAGCAACTGTCACTCTAGGCTCTTCTCCTCTCAGCTATACTGGCTACCTTGCAGCTAGTCATCATTAGCTCTTCCACCAGACTGTCATTTAGCTCAAAGTTCCTATTTTTTCTCAAACTCTGGATCTGGGTGTTTTGGGGTTTTTAGCTAGACTAGAATAAAACTGCTTCTTAAGAGCACAGGGGCTGATTTACCTCATTTTCAGTAATACATCCGCAGTACAACAGAATAGGCAATGCTTTTCTTTAGCTGTAGAAGAACAGAGGAATCAAATTTGCTGCTAGTAAAAGTCACCATTTCTGAAAATCAAGGTTTTACAGCAGATTCAGAGTCAGCTATTTGCAGCAGCATAGTGTCAGAGTTTAAATGAATGCACTGCATGAGCATGCATACAGTCACATGGTTATCACGTGTAAAACCATTTTTGAAAGTAGCAAAATGCCTTTTCCTGCTATGTCAAGAGAGGCCTTTTAGTCAGTCTTGGGGTTCACGCAGAAAACTCCCAATTCTTTAGTAATCCATTCAACAGCATATGAGTACTAAATTCAGAGATTCTATTTTAAAACCCATGTGTGTCTGATATTGCACATTTTCATTTCCTGGATCTCAGTCTGTGAAAGATTAGCCACCTCTGCCATAAGAAGCATTTTCTCACCAGGATGACAGAAGAAAAATGGTAGAACCTAATCAGAAAAATGGTAATTTATAAAACTTCTTTGTTTCTGCTAAATGAAGGTTTGAGAATTATAATTTATTCTCCACTTATCTGAATAATGGTAATATCTTGAATAATTATTTTATGGTATGTCCTAAATCTGTAGAATGGCGCAACAGATTTTTATGAGCAAAAATATATATAAATTAAAGGAGTGATAAGAAATGACTACTATAATTGTGAAGTGAGAAGGAACTTGAATCTGAAATGCAGTTCATGAGCAATAACTTCTTCCAACCTATCATTCAGTATTTGTCATATATGATTCATTCCCCTAATAGAAAGCTTCATTTTCCCAATGAGACCTGACAGTTTTCTTGAACTAGTTTCACAGATGATATATCTGCCATGAGTATAGATTGATGTGTCTCAGGTGGCATTACAGATACCATTTTCTGTTGATCTGAGAAGGAAAGAAAGAAACAAGATCACAGCTTTATGAAATGTTCATAGATTTTTTTGGCAGAAGATGAAAGAAATTTCACACTGACCTTTGACGTGAAAAGAGACAACATTTCAGAGCATCTCGCCCAGTAAACAAACTGACACTTTTGCGATAATACATACACTGTGTAGATTGAAAGATTGCTTCATGTTTAAATTGATCATCTGACAATAATATGTCAAGATGTTGTTCATAAGAATGCAGTTCATTCTGTCCAAGAGTTTTATTAAGAATATTTCAGAATTTTAAGAATTCGTAATGGGCACATGCCTGAATATCAGTACACCATTGGGCTGTTGCACATGTAAATAACTGATCTCCATTTAGAGATCAGATGTGAGTTGCTAAAGTAAATAAAAAATTTCAAAGAAAGGAAAAGCATAATCATGTTGTTATTAAAGTGAATATTAAGAAAAAATTAATTAATTTCTCTTGTGTTGAACATGCTTCCTACGTATGCTAATAGGGCTTTTTCCCCCACACAAAATAAAAAGCAAACACGTATTACAATGTAAGAAATGCAGGACATAGATGAAGAAAAAAGAGAAAATATGGATGTGTAATCACTAATATTTTAACGGGTCTAGTTCTATGCTGAATTTTGTTTGCACTCAGAATCTACCATTTGCAATGCTGGGCATCTAAAGAAGCCTTCTGCTAATCTTTATCTGAAAGATTCTTTTGAACGAGATCTTTTAAAATTTATTTCCTTACAAACTGGGAAAAATATTACCAATCTATAAGATGAAAGAGAATATAGATATTAAGCAGACGTGTATCATCAGACTTTCATATGCAAAATTTAACTTATAAACTCCAGTTCTATATAAGTATATTCCTTCAGTTGAATGAGTTTGAAGGTGTTCAAAATATTTTAATTCCAGATGATGAATGGTTTGCAAATATAAAGAAATGTGCTTTCCTTTAGAAAAAAAGCAATGCTTGCCTTCCCCTGTAAAGCAAGCTGTTCTGGACATTAGCACTCTTCAAAAACAGGATAAATTCATAACAATGTATTCTATAATGATCACCTTGTCTGTGCATGGCCTGTAAGCTGAAATGGTAGCTTACCTCAATGAATACTTTAGCTGCAGAGTGGCTTTTGTAAAAACTTGCTTTGGCATTCAGCCACATTTCTTTTCTGCATTCAGCATGAAAGCCACATTTTAAACCAGACATTGTCAAACAGCAAAAGGGTGAGACAAGAACAATAAAAATTACTAAATCCTCACAAACTACAACCCATAGAACAGGACAGTTCAGTCTGTTAAAAAAATGGATGAAGGGAGACAGAGCTGTCTACAGTTATTTAAGATGATATAATGAAGTGAACTAGGGTCAACATGGAAAGATAAAAATAGCAATGGACTTAATTTATAGAAGTGGCACTTGGGGTAAATATCAAGTATGGCAACTGAAAATCATTTCTAGGAAAAAGTGCAGCTTCACCATCCCCTCAGATTTAAGGTCTAGGTAAGTTTTTATTATTTTCAGGTTTGTTTAGAGATACCTAAACTAATCCTATCATGTTTCACTCCCTATCAGGGAATGAAAGAGTGGCTCTGCAACCCAAACCAATTTGTGACTGCTGAATTGTAAACTACATTATTGCTGAAACAAGTCCTGTATGTTAATATCATCTGTTTTATGACATCTGATAACTTTCTGACTGAATGCTTGAAGGTACTCATTAATTTTACTGATATAAGTACAAATTGCAACATTTTCTTTTCTGGAACAGATGCACCTTACTTGACTTCTATAGCTTAAAAAATACTTAAATGTAGCTAAAAGTAGTGATATGCCAGGTTTCTATAGCTGCCAGCAGGACATTAAAATGTATAAATTTGGCTGGCCTTTCAAACAGATTTGACCTCTTTACCTTAGTGTTCATGTATTTCTAAAGTGTGCTCAAGATACATTAATTATCTTATGCACCTGAGATTTATGTACTTTAGATAAAGCCTTTAATTTCCTGTGAGAAAACAGAAGCAAAATCAATAACTATTTCTAGTTCCTGTGCTTACCTGGAAAGAACCATTACTTAATAAACAGAAAAGATAGCCCAGCATTTTGTCCTGTGATAAAATGATAAGTCTGTGTCATATATCTTTCTGAGACTATCACACCTTTGAATGAAACTAATGTAAATTCACTGCTAGGACAGCAAAGGTAAAGCCTGAGACCAAACAGGCTGAGCGTTGGCAAACTCTTGTGAGAGTTATAATGTATGCAAGTTTTTGCTATTCTCTTTTCATTTAGCTATATCACATTTTAACCTAATTGCCAAAAATTTCTATGAATTCAAGTTTGTATCCTTAGTTATGGTCCCATTGTTTTCTGGATGTCGTTAAGAGTACTCTGATTTGCTATGCTTTGTCTAAGCAGAAGCCTAATAGCAAATGAGAATTAAAGAAGTATAATAAATATTACACTGGTTTAAACTTTCTGAGTTTATTTCACAAAAACCTATAGGTCATTTTTCTTTTATGTTGGATATTTTTTCTGTGTATGACTTTTCTATTAATGTCAAACTTAAGAACATTAATTTTAAATGTGATTGTCCATACTTCTCCTTTTAAATATTTTCCAATAGATAATAAAGAGCATTAAGCCTTCTGCATATAATCCCTATTTTCCTATGCAAAAAAACTTACTAGAATTTGGTAGAGAGTAAAGACCACTAAAATTCTTCTTTTTTTTTCTTTTGTTATTGCCAAACATCACACTAGAACATAATTCTGCATTCTTTAAAGCTGTTGGAATCAGAGATGCACAGGTTTTGATGGTACAGACAACAGAAATGTCCATTTGAATTTATGATGTAAAATACAACCATAAGGTTGTGAAAGGTTCAGCCACTTTGTCAGGATTTCACTTGAAAACTAATTTTAATGTTTGGAATTCTCTTTAATTTTGTGTGGAGCAGTTTGAATTATAAATGTTACACCACCACTGATACTTATTGGCTTGGTATTGTGTGCTTTGGATTGTCCAAGCCATGTTCCAGATACATACATTTGTTACATTTCTTTTTGCCACTTTATTGTATAGCAAACTCCAGGGCTATGGCTTAATCAGTATGATAAAGCCACTAATGTTTTTGTGTGTCAGTGACATGTGTATTACAATTTTTGTGGCCTAGTAAAATGAGTGACAAGTGTGTGTGAGGATACACCAGCTGTAAAAGGGAAAGAACAAATACAAACATAGATTAAAGGAAATCTTTAGAAGCCTTTGGAAAGATTATTTGTACTAATGACACTTGAAAGAGATGATTTAATGTATGAAACCAAGAGAATGCTCAATGACTGGAACCCATTTCTTACAAGAATGCATAATACCTGACATGGCAGTACCTTGGTTTTGATTACACAGAAAAACTGTTTGAAGTCAGAACCTGACTTAATAAGAACTCCCAAAGCCAAATAGCAAAATACTAAATTCATAACTCTAAAACATTTGTGTCATACCTAAAGAAAAAAGACAGCAAGTAGCACATGAAAGAGATGTGTTAGGCTGTCTAGAATCACTGATAGAGTGAAAGCTTGACATTTTTTTTTAATTATTGTCTTCGGGTATTACACTTCTAAGAGCACTCTTTTGAAAAATGTATATAAAAAGATTTTTTGAATATTTATTGAACTCACTGTACACAGCTCTGTAAAAATTCAGCTAATGCAACACTCGTTTTCTTTTAGCTATCATTGTAATAATGACAGATTTTTCACTGTAAGGTAACAGAGTACCCCACACAGTCATTTGTACTCCAAAGTTTGTCAAGTTTGGTTTCATAAGTGACAGCCTCAGTTCAGAAGTTCTGTTAATTCAGGATGTCTTTAACTCACTGAAACCTCTAATGTTGAGTTTAATCAGACTTTGCAGCAAAAGCTGACTGGACCTGATTCCCAGAGTTATCTTGGAAAATACATATGTAGTATGTTAGTTATACAGTATTTGTGAGATAAGTACATTAAAGAAAAAAAATGTTTTTTCTATTCACTCTAAGAAGCATTTTAATGGAAGCTTAAAGATAAACCCATCCAGTGGTGCCCCTGCACGAGACACAAACATAATTATGGAGACTAATCTACTCAAGCATGCAGGTAGATGACTGCTTGTTACTTCACCTGTGCAAGATGATGACCAAACTACAGAAACTCGGCAAAATATGCACATAGTGTAATAGGACATACCTGTATTGAATAACCAAATAAGTCATGTCCTTCATTCACAATGAAAATTCACCTACAAATGTAAACTCAGTCCCTTCTTCACTGGGTATTTATTTGTGAATTCAGTTGATAAACTCTCCATTTAAAAGTAATCTTTTCTCATTTAATTTAGTCCCACCAATCTGTATGTTTTTGCATTTTTTCTAACAAGATCATATATTTTTCCAGGGATGGCTATTGAAATGCTGAAAAGCTTACAAGGTCAGTGTACTGTATTTGTAGAATGCTTTGTTAATGTTAATTTCAAAAGATGTGGAAAACTGACATCTCACAACATGAATTTTGGTCTAACATTTGTTAGCTGGCAAAGTATGATCCATTGTCCCTGCAAAAAGAAAAAAAAACCACATAAAATAACTGCCTACAGATCCTTTCCTAGCTACTTACAGATCCTTTTAACAAACTGCTGAAATAATTCTGTTTAATATAATATATTAAGCAGAGGGTAGAAGACTGAGAATGTGATTTTTTATGCTTAGGAGAAAGAAACAGCATGAACCTTTTGCTCATAGACTTTATTGTGGGAAACCATCAACGTTTGAAACGTAAGATCTTTTACCCTAGGTCCCCTCTGGACACTCAAGATCCATCACTAGAAAGTTTCTTGCCAGAATGGCAGAATTATAATGCAGGGACTAGTAGACTTCCCTAAAGGCAGAGGTGGCAAATCCTGACTAGACTAGATGTCAGTGTATCCATTCAGGTGTACATGAATCACTCAGTTTCTGGGGAAAAAATAAAAAGAAAAAAAAAATAGAAAAGACCTGCTAGTCTGCTTCTCACTGTGGAAAAAGGAGCACTGAATGTTTAATCGTGTTGAAAAGACTTAAAGTGAAAACTTGGTTAATTTCTATCTGGGAAGCACAAATTATTGTTAGGAAATGTATACCATGTTAATGGGGAAAATTAATATCTCATTAGGGTTAACTAACTCAAAAGGAAAATAGTAATCATACCAACTTTGTGAACTTCCTTTGGTAGCTATAATAGTAAACGGTAGATAGGAGGAAAAAAAAAAGAAAAATCCAAGAGACAGTACAACATAACAGAGTGATATCTAAAAAGGGAGGAAGAATAATATAACTACAGTGAAATAACTAGTGTGATAGACAACAGATCAGCCTAATTATTTTTTATTTTAAATTTTACTTTAAATCTAAATAGTGATAAAGTTTACAAATGTTTAAAGACTGTAAACTTGCCAGTAGGTCATGTACAGCACCACCACTGATGTCAAAGAAGTCTCTATATATGTGTCAGGGCACGTATGCATTCCAAAAATGCAACTTGTTACATTTATCATATTAGAAATCTTTAAAATCAATGAAGATAACTCTGTGTTTAAGAGGGAAATTAAGAAAAAAAAATAAATAAACCAACATCCTGCATACTTGAAAGGCAAGTGAAAGACTCTGAGCAGATTTTTCTCTAACATGGCTGCAGATTTTTCATGTTAATAAACCCACAGCCTGGAACATTTTATTTTTGAGACCAAATTTCTTGCTGTGCCAGATCACTGAAGGACCAATGACTAAACCTAGTTGAATCTTTGCATCATTACAGTCTAGTCTCAACAACTCAAACAAATGCAACAAAACCATCCTTGCAAATTTAGGTGTTAGAGTGGCACCTTAAAAAAAAAAAATCTCTTAAGAGAGTAAAACTGAAAAGAGGGGATTTGTTAGTTGACCCATGCTTAGGGCTGTTAGGCCAACATCCCACCTGACTGCTACAAAACAGTAAGGCATGTTCTTGCTAAACTCAGAGCCAGAGTCCAAAGAATAAATGCATGAGCTGTAGATGCAAAGTAAGGGTCAAAACAAAAACTAGAAGATTCTGTAGTCATTGTGATAGACATTTTATTTTCTACTACATGTTAGCATGAGTTCTTCACTTATCTGGAAAACACAGTTTGATTTATCTCATTGTTTGGAGTTCTAATTGTGAAGAAATAACTATTTCCTTCAGTCTGAATTCAGCCAAAGTTATGCCATACTATGTATGTATTAGAATCTATTTGCCTTAATATACTGTATTCTCTTTCTTTCTAGCTTACATGTGACAGAAAAAGCTGCAAATTTGAGTCACATCCTTGTTTTTTCTGGGTAAAATACTGTAAATAAGTATATGTGAGAAAATAAAGGTTAGAGAAATATTCTAATAAAAAGGGTCATTGCAGAGGCAGAGTTCCTCAGGAAAGCAGTTAAAAAAATCTGGTGTATTTTGATATTTTAATGACAATGATACTTAAATATAGTTGATCTGATATTAGTAACATTATCCTTTAGAAACAAACAAGAAAAACAAACCCTAAAAAACCAATGTTTAGCACAAAAGAGGTTGGGAATGCACCCTCAGAGAGTACCAATCCTGTTATAAGAATCCTTCCTGTCTTGCAACCTGAAAGTTGGTCAACAGAGCTGTGAAGAAGTTACTCATCTTGTACGAAACAAATTACATTTGTCTTTATTTAAAAAAGCATTAAATCAAAACATTGCATGCAATTGGAATGGTCTGGAATCTCACTCTCAGTGTAACTAGTGACACCAAGGTTATTGAACTAGATGTACGAACAATAAAAAGAAAGTCCTTGCCTCAAAGAAGTTAAATCTACATTTAAAAAAATAGGAAACAAACTGATGGAGCATGAAAATACAGACTTAATGAGGCAAAGAAGAGATTGCTTTGTGACTTAACATGTGAGAAACAGAACCTGCTCAACAGGGATGAGGAGTAACTTCTTGATACTGATCCTTGAATCGCACATATAACTATTGCCCAACATAAACATACACAGAAGAGCACTCAGCAAACTGTCAGCAGGTCAGCAATGATCAGGAAGGACAAGCAGACTGAAGGAACAGATTACTAAGAACAGGTTACACACCTGACACATACCTGGGCTATGTGAGCATTTTCTATTACTGGACAGTAAATCTCTCCTTTGTCACACCAACAAAGCATCTAAGCAGAACTGACAAAGGTGAAGCCAAAATAAAGGTGTTACGTGGGTTGGAGGAAAAGAAGGAATCTATCTAATGAGCAGTCTCTTTCACTCCTTGCAGTAAATGCAAATACTCTTAATGACATCATTTGGAAGTTCAGGAAGGGAGGCTAAGGGTAAGCACAAATGAGCACTGGAGTTTATATGAACTGCAGTACTAAGCCTGTAATTTTGCGACAGGTTTGCTGGGGGCAGAACAATTGGTGGTTTCCCATTGTCCCACACAGTGAACTGCTTGCAAACATCAGTTTACAGAGGACAGGACAACCTTATCCATAGTGTTGCCCTTAAATCTGAAATCCCAAATACTATTCTTTAAAAGATACAGGAATAGAACTATTTCAATGGAATGTCTCAAGATTCCTGTCTGTTTCCTGCAGAGGAGCTGAGCTTTGAAAGATGGAAGTCATGAGAATCCCAGTTAGGTCCCAGGCAAACACTTTCCAGGCCTCTTACCATGAATGTGGCAGTCACAGGGGCTACATCATACTGAGTCAGTTGATAATGCTTAGGGAAGCAAGGAAGTGAAATTTTTCATCCCACTCGTAAAAGCTTAAAGTCTGTTCTGAGGCTGAGGCTTTTTTTTTTTTTAATCTTGACTTCTTCTAGTCATTTCTTCATTACATGCTTTTGTACAACCTATTTTGCTGTGATTTAATTCACAATTGCTAATACATCAAGAAAATTTTCTTTTAAGATCGTTTTCTTTTGGTGAGCTGCCCTAGAAATAGGGCTCCTCTGATGTCCAATCATGTATGCACAGTGCTCATTTCTATCATAAAATACATGAGATCTCTAATTTCAGCTTTGATGCATGACTGTAAGAATGCTAAGATTTAAAAGCCTTGAGGTGATGTTGAGTTCATTATAGGAAGCTGGCAGCACTTCTTCCACCAGAAAAAAGAAATTTAATTACTGGCATCTACAGGAGACAGTTGTGTTGACTTTGAATGCTCTGATTTCTTTTATAATCTAGCTATTTATAATTTCTGTGCTGTGCATTTTCCCTGAATGGCTCTGGTACTTCAGACAAGGTTTTCAGCAAGAAATCATCATAACAAGAATATCTTTCCTTTATTTTCTTATCAGAAGAATAAACATTAATCTGATGCTTGAAAAGTTTCTGAAGCCTAATGGCAGAATTTCAAAGGTCTTATTTATTTGATATTTTTCAGCCAAATTCCCAATGTGTTCTCTCATTCCTGACTTTTGGCTGATGTAGAGGAAAATCACCAGCTATATAAAATGTTGTTTATTCTGTATATAAAATATTTCATCAGATTGAGGTTGCATCATGAATGGGTTGTAAAATTTTGGGGTGACATATTCAATAAATTTTTAAGCAGACTTGGTTATGTCCCACCTCAGCCTACTTTTCTCCAAACCAGACAAACACCTAGACAAAATAGCCTAGGCCCATTCAGCTTGGAAACAGACAAACAGGGGGACAAGATTGTAAAGGAATAGAATATCATTAAGTTCATGGATAAATTACTAAGGAAAGATTTTCACTAATCACAACTCAAGATTTAAAGGAGAGAGAGTAGATTTATTATGAAATTCAATGCTACAAAATGTTACTGATGAAAGGATAAAATTAATTTGTCAGTTGCTATTAAACAAAAATGTGTAGATGTAACCTCTGACTCCAGAATCCTTAGGCTTGCAGGCCAGCAGACAGAAGTCAGAGGCTGGCCCTGTGCTTTATTTTTCCCCATTGAAATGTCAAGTGTCTGTTTTAGAAGATGAGATATTGGGATAACTGAATGCAAATTGGATGCAAATTTTCAAGATCCGGAAAAAAAATCTTTAGTGTATTAAAACTGAGGAAGTGTTTGATGTTAGTGTGAATTGGAAGAGACTTAAAGTAAAACTATAATCATTATTAGGAAAGTCAGACAGGAAATACAGGTAGAACATTCAAAACCTTATCTCAAAAAAGGAAAATTAATTATGTGCACCATTCAAATGACAGGAATACAAAGGAGATGATTTCCATCATGCTGTATGTCCCACTACATTTCTATTCAGTTCCAAGTACATTACATTCTGTCCTTTTGTCACTTGTTACATCTTTAGTTGTAATTGTTTTTCTGTTTCAGGGGATTTGCAGGGTTTTTTCTCTGTCTGTTCCTTTACTTCACACTCTGTCTCTTTCACACTGTTTTATCTTTCCATCGCTGTTTCTTTTCTCTCCTCATTTAAATAATCCATCAAACAATGGCATTACATGTGACCACATTTTAAGTTTGATCTGAAAATTTTTATCTGATTTTAGCTCAGTAGATGCAGTCACCTTTGCACTGTTATTTGACTAACCTTCTTCCTGACAAACATTGTAAGAGATCTATTCTTCTTATCTTGCTGTGTTTGGGCTTTTTTCTCAAGTCCATCATTTACTTTTCAAAATATTTAGGGAAAAAGAATTATTAAGTATATGAACTACTATGCATAAAAAAATCTTTATTATTTAAACTTAGAACAGATTTCCAAAAACATAATTTTGTACGCACAGATTCTTATTACAGTGGTTTAATTGTACTGGGTGCCTGCCCTCTAAGTGTATTCAAGAGAAGTGCAGCTAGACTGTTTTTTTTTTTTTTATGTAGAAATGAGTTTTGACAGTTCCTTTCACGAAGGAGTAGAAAAGAAAACAAAATCAAGTACTACAAGGTGTGAGTAGTTTTGCTCAAACTATTCCCCAAGATACAGTAAAAACAAGTCAGCTTTCATGACAAAGCTCAGAGTAAGCCTCTGAAACTCAAAAATGCATGATAAATTTTAGATGTATTTGTCTGAACAAAGAAAAGAGAATACATTCATGAATTACAGCAATGAAGTTCATTTTGCTGGTCCTCCAAAGACTCTCTAATATGCACTGTACATATTGACTGTCTGCTGAAATCTCATCACCTGCTTAAACAGCCAGATTAGACCAATGAGCTCTTTTATGCCTCAATTAGATGAAGATACAAATTGCACCAATCCAGTTCATAATAAATAGTAATAACAAAGAAACCACCTTGAAATCACTAAGGAATAAAATAACAGCTCTAATAGTCACATCCAAGTGGCTGTGACTGCAGTGGCCAGTTAGCCTGTGAAACAAGGAACAAAAGTAGTCCTTGGTTGAGACAGTCCCTAATGTCAGAGAATTCTCCCGATGTCAGGGTGAGAAGAGAAGCCTCTCCCAGAGTGCTTTGTGTTGCAATGTTAATGTTCTCCAGTTCTGTGTTCCTGGTTGGCTGTTGGCTGCCCCACCTCCTTGCTACCTCATACGTTTTATGTCCTAGGAAATTCTCCACTCCAGGTTCACCCCACTGGCCTTTGCCCCTCGCCACTCCCCCAGAGCTTCCCCACTGGCTCCCATTCCCTAGTCCTGCCTTTGTACCGCCCCTGTGCCCTCAGATCACTGGTCTCTAATGCTCTCCCTGCTCCAGCACTTAAACCTGGACCCTCCATTGTTCTCTGTCTTCGCCTCTTGACTCCTTCATGGTGGGGATACAATAAACTTCTGTCCATGGAACTCTATATGGAGACCCTTCCTGCCCCTTTGCTGTCAGCCCATATTACTGAAGCTCTCCGTTTGTGTGTGCATGCACACGTGTGTGAGTGTGTGGCTGGTCCTGCTGAGTGGCTCACGAGACGCCTTTGGAAGATCCCAGCACCTCGCACTCCAGCACAGAAGCCGCAGAGCTCTGCATAGTGATATGTGACTGCACAAATCTAAAAATCAGAGTGTAATTTAGCATGAGGATTAGCCCCAAAATCAGTAGGTGATTCCAAATTCGCAATAAAGCGTACAAACTTTCCATGGAATAGATTTAGCCTGGTCTAGTGATGCACATTCCTTAGCTGGGGAACAGAATGGTAACTTCTTGTGATAAGAAACTTCGTATCTACTTTGACTGGAGAAGTCTTGATTCTGTGCAACCCAATTTGCATTTGCAGTTGTAACAGCTAGATGCCCTGAGCAGGTCACACTGGGCTTGATTTTTTTATATGCTGTAGCTGGCAGAGAGAATTAACTATTTAAGTATTTTTTTATTTGAAAGAAAAATGATTGTGTAGTAAAGTGACAAATTCCTACCAAGAAGTACTTCTTATGTGCTACCCCAATATTTAAGCAACAAAACCTGTAATCAGCCACTCAAAAGTGGTCTTGGATCTTGGTATCTCAAGAGAGAGCAGAAGATGTAATGATAAAATGAAAAGGGCAGACTTGGGTTGTGCGAACCTTTATAAAGAGGAATGCTGGGGAGATCTGGATCTGTAACATCTGTTAACCTACTCAGGATTGCTACAGAACTAAGAGTTTCCGAATTCAGGAGAAGTAAAAAATGAACCATTTGCATATTGCATTGCTGAGAAGCAAGTGGGAAATCTAAGGCATCACTTAAAACATTTTCTGTATGTTGATTTTAAAACAATATTATCTTACCCAGTAACATATGGCTGGCTCAGAATACACTAAGCAAATACTACTAGTTGGCTGTAAATTGACCTACCCTCATGTTCATTTGTCCTGAATAAGCAAACCTCAATCCTTAGCCAGACAGGAATCAGTCCAGGTCTATCACAGTATTTTGGATAATCCTATGTCGAAAGTGTGCTATAGCAGAGAAGTCAATAGGAAATGACACAAATAGTAAAGAAAGAGGATTGGCACTGGTATTTCAATATCTTAATGATGGATGAGAAAGAACTCCTAACAAGGGAATGCTCAAGGATACAGCTGATAAAGTTTATTCTACCAAGGAGGCTCTGGGGCTCAGTAGTAAAGCTGATAAGGATAGAAAGGCTGAAGGTTCATCATCAGTCTGTGGAAGTCCTTGGAAAGAAGCAGCATTGCCCCAGAACTCCATCTTTTCTAGAGACAGAATTAGCTGGTTTAATCAGTCAACATTTATCAATGAAGAATTTACTGAAAATATGCATATAGAGATATATTTATATCCTATAAATTTTGGGCTGAATAAACATGTTTTTTTTCTGAAGGTAACAGTTTTTATCACTGTAATCAGACATTGACAATACCCAGAAGAAAAGAGATGCAGATGCCAAATCAGGTTAATCATGTTAACTTGTCAGAGAGTATCATTGCAGCTTTGAGAAAGGAGCGACTTGGTCTTGGGCTGTTGCATTTGAACTGAATCTGAGTGATGCAAAGATTTCAGAAGAACCTTACAGCTCATGCTCACCCCACAGTTATGGTATTGTTTCCTGCTCCTTTCCAGACCAGGACAGTCCTTTTGATTTTTTTGTTAGATGTGATGTAATTCTTGGGTTCATTTTGGGAGCCTTGATCTCTTTGTTTTTGTTCTGCATATGAGAAGAGAGGATCTCTAGTTCTAGTTATTTTGGGGGGTTTGCAGTAGAAGCTTAGAAAGTAAATGTGGTGTGAAATAGAAATGCCAGACAAAACACTGACATATAAGAACAAACTTTATTCAGAATGGTCAGAAAAGTTCAAAAAGTGATGTCTTAGAGTAACAACTATGAAATCTTTTCTATCATTTATAAAACTGGTCCAGCTTTCTGAAAATCCCTTGAGTTTAAAGATAATTTTTTGTACTGAATCAGTTTGCATATTACTAGTTATAAAACTAGAAACCATATTATCAACCGTGAAACTATATAATTAGTTTCTTTATGGACCTGCAGTTTTTGCTAGATAAAATAAAAACTGTCACCAAATGCAGACGCCATTACGAATATGACAGGTCATTTATGGAAAAAAGGTTGTGTAGAATAACATTTGATAATTTGCTGGAAACATTAGCATATAGATGGCTATGGAATGTGTGAAATATTATCAGAAGAATTCTAATCTAAATTGCTGCAATGTCCAAATAGGATTTAGTGTTTTGTTACTCTAATGCTCATAGCAATTCAGACTTAAACAATTTATAGACCTAGCATTCAGCTGTGAATAGAACCATGCATTCTTTCTCTTGTTAAAATATTGAAAGCTGTTGAGTTGAGAGCATAGATTATTGTTATTATACAAAGATATGTGATCAAATGTTCACAAGTGACTAATAACCCTGAGGAGAAATTATGATTTTTTGCTCCAGTACATTTGTATAGCAGAGGAAACTTTTTTTCTAATCAGATTTATAATCATGTTTGACTAAAACTAGTAGGAGTGCTTTTACAGTTCCTGCACGCAGAAGATTAGGTCAATATTTCCTGAAAAGGAAGTATTTTTCTGTAACTACGCACCATTAGGGATTATGTTGGATAGAAAAAACCCCACACCCTACTTATCTGCAGAGCCAGTGTCTGTAAGAGGGACAGAAAAAACAAGAGATGATACCATTTGATGTGTAAATGGAATGGTTTTAGGCAGGCCACCCTGACCTGTGGATGAAGGTGATTCATTGAAATGGAGACCAGAAATTTCCTGGGCCTGAAATCAAGATTATACCCAACCCAATAAAGTAAAGGAGCGGTAAAAAGTTGGAATTCTCTTCCTGACTGCTCAGGGAACAAACTACTGAACATCCTTCATGTCTCCCACTGCTCACATGGGCAGTGCAGTTCTTCTCAACTTTGAGCTCAGTGCTAGGAGTCTTTTGTCAGATCAGAGATAACACCTAATTTTTCATAAAGATGCTTGAAATTCTTTCTAAGAACTTTCACAAGAGCATTTTTAACAAAACCAGCACCCTTAACAGCTGCACATGTGTGTAGTACTTTGATATCTTTGTTCGAACCCTCAACATGGGAATGTAAATTCCTTTGCCCAAATGCAAATGTCTTTCACAAAACAGTAAACTTGAAAAATCCCACAGTGCATGGAAGTTATAAAAATT
The DNA here is from genome assembly GCA_026261815.1 of Monarcha castaneiventris obscurior. NCBI lineage: Eukaryota > Metazoa > Chordata > Aves > Passeriformes > Monarchidae > Monarcha > Monarcha castaneiventris. Next base: position 11,680,830 of record JAMPIT010000624.1, on the reverse strand, counting down.
ATCAACTTCACTTCTGCCTGTTAAATGGGATGCTCTGTCTCCTCCAAGTTTATGATTTCTAATTGGAATTTCTGTCCATGAGTTTGTTTGGGTTCTGTAGGCCTTATATTCAATACTAATATACTTGTACTCCTTGAGTTTTAAGGACTTTTTTTATTATTTGCAATGTCTGAAAAGGTATAGGGAATATAATTTTCTGCAGTTAAGCACATCTTGAAAGAGCTGCAGAGTAAATATAAAGAAACCAGATTCCTTCCAGTGTATTTAAAAGAAACTTCTCTTTAATCATGTCTTCAGTAATGGGAAATAAGGATTACTTCCTCAATAAATGAAGTAATTTTACTTATTGTTGTATGTAAGTGGGTCAGAAAACACATGTAACTTCTATGATGAGCAGTATCTAGTTCTGAGATGATTTGGGGGAAAATTAAGTTTTTAATTATGAATGTAATTTACTGTGACAAAATGTAATATTGGCTTCTGATTTTTTTCTAGATCAAAAATTAATAAAACAGTAAAAGTTTTTTTCTATTACTTCCCTTATTAAGGATAGGAAAATTATTTTATGGAGGAAAGAGTGATGAAGGATACATTCTGGTTAGGTTTCTTTGTTTAGATTTTTGTTTTTAAGAAGGTGGTTAATTATTGAATGAAGTCTTGCAAGAGAAAGAAATATCATAATTGACCTTTGAGGCATGCATCTCAATTACCACTGGTAATGGTGTTCCTGGAAAAACACCTACCTAGATTACAGCTGGAAGAGCTTTCAATTCATTAAAAATTGAAAATGTTTTAAGGACACTTCTGTAATTAATTAGGATTCCAAAATTTCTCATTTTGAAAATACTGGGCCACATTGCCTGTTCTAAATGCAAGGATCCATCTTTTTGGCTGCAATTTATCAGTATCTCAAACAAAGCAATGCCATGTGCTCTTGGGAAAACAAGACTCTTCTCTAGAAGTTCTGTTGTCTTTCCTGCAGCAGCAGTAATGTCTTAAACTGTGTGTCCTTCTCTACCAGGTAACCTAAAGGAGCACGAGATGATAAAGCTACTATTAATTTGAATGATATTGCATGCTCTCCAAATTCCAGACACCTAATGATGAATCTGTATTATATTGGAAATAGGGGAAAAAGGTAACTAGATACAAGGAATTGTGAAGATGAACTGAGACACTGTTGCATGTTCTGTCCTCAAAGCAAGCATAAAAAAATAAAATGAAACCTCTTCATTCCTCTCTGGATAGGTCAACTAATCCCACTGGTTAATTGCTAAAATGAGTGTTAAGTGACTTCTCCTTCAAATTTTCCAATGCAAGAGTAACAGAGAGTTATTTGACTTGATTATCTGCTGTATTAATTGGTGTTTTGAGCATTTGAATGTGTTGATTTATTGATTCAATTTAAATTGTGACTTTGATTATCACAGTTATGGGCATCACCCTCTGCCACTTTTAATTAGTTCTCTGAAACTGGAGTGCATCAAATTGAGAATGTGTTTGTTTAGTTTTAGTAGAAGGATGAACAAGCAAATATAAAAACCATAAAAACCATGAGTTTGGATTTTCTCCATCAAATTGACAAATGGGTCATGTACTCAAGGGCAAAGACATTAATGTACTTGCAGGCTGCTTAATTCACTTTCAAAATGAGTATTAAGTCACTCATATTTTGACTTGGTCAATAGAAATGGGAGTGGAATATGTTTCTTTAGATTAGATCATATATATGAAATATTAGATGTTCAGATATTTTGTGATGTTTTCTTTTCCTGTTTTAAAGGAGCCTGGTTTTGGATAAAAGGTTTTTGTAAAATAAAATTAGCATTTTAATAAATTTTCTTTTTTCTGATCAAGGAGAAACTAAAATGAAGTTACCTTTGGGTAAAAACTCTGAAATCTCCCTAAAACTTGCAGAAATATTGGCATCAGATTTGAAAATCACCATTTGACTACTTGGGTTTCTCACAGAAAATAATCACTGTGCTCAGTGATGTAATGAATCTCAGGAAACAGAAGCTGGACTTTCAGGCCCACTCAAAACAGTATTTTAATCCATTAATATTGCTCTTGTACTTTGGCCTCATTGTTACTAACAAGGATGTTACGTTTCCATTGCATCTTCACAGAGCATGGCCGTGATCCTCAGGGAAGAGTCTAAGTTCACTCCAATTATTACCAGTAACAAAAGAATTTTTCTAACTGGGAAATCACAACTGAGAGTAATTTCCTGGCTTTGGGTGCTAGAGGTGAGCTAGGGAGGATCTACTCTGTGTCCTTCCCCTGTCACTTTTCTAAGACATGAGGGTCATGTGAGGAACAGGAAACCAAGAACTCAGAGTGCCTGATGGGTTTGCGTCCTGGTCTCATGCAAGAGCACAATAAGCACAACTTGGCAGATTTCTTTATCTTTTTTTCATTTGCTCAAATATTTGTTTAAAACTCCCAGCTGCAACAGCTAAGATAGTAAATCTTATTTCAAAACATGTCAATGCTCTTCAACACCACCATTAATGACCTGGATGCAGGACTAGAAGGGAAACTAAGTGAGGTCACAGACTACACAAAACTGGGAGAAGCTGTTGAGTCCTTTGAGGGCAGGGAGGCCCTGCAAAGAGACCTCAACAAGTTGGAGGGCTGGGCAAACACTAACCATATGAAATTTAACACGGGAAGGTTCCATAGTCTGCACCTGTGATGGGGCAACCCTGGGTGTACGGACAGACCGGGGAATGAGATGCTGGAAAGCAGTGCCACAGAAACCTGTGGGTTCTGGTCAATGGCAAGTTGAACGTGAGTGAGCAGTGCCCTGGCAGCCAGGAGGGCCAACTCAGTCCTGGGGGGCATCAGGCACAGCATCACCAGCTGGGCAAGGGAGGGGATTGTCCCACTCTGTTCTGCACTGGGAACAGCCTCCCCAGGGAAGTGGTCACAGCACCAAGCCTGGCAGAGCTCAGGAAGCATTTGGACAGTCCTCTCAGGCACATAGTGTGATTCTTGAGGATGGTGCTGTGCAGGGCTGAGAGTTGGGCACAATGATCCTTGTGGATCTCTTTCAACTCAGCATATTCTGTGATTCTGTGATTCTCCTTTCTTTCCATTAATTTATGTTATTGTATTATGCAGTGCTAAAGCACCAATTAACTCAGAGAAAACTTCCAGGTTCTCATGATTATTAATCTCTGCTTTTCAAAGAGCTAACTGAGTTACTGTTGTGTAAACCCAGAACATTATTCATGAGGCTCTGGCTGAAATGGCATTTCCTTCAGTTTTCAACAAGATCAACTGTATCTTTAATGAACAGGAGCAAATGGGAAATAAATCCAACAGAGGATTTTGATATTGAATTTGAACAGACTTCAGTCTATCAGTCTTGGCAAGAAAATTGCATAAAAAGGGAGAAATAACGTTTGAATTATGCATGTTGAAAAGAAAGAAGGAAATGTGTCCTGGTTGCATGAGAACATTAGGAATATTGCAGTGCTCAAATTTGCTGTATAAACCTCACAAATAACACTAGGTACACCATTCCTACTTCATGGCATATCACATCGGATAAGTATAACTGATTATTATGACTGCAAAAAAACTTTAAATTTCCATGAAACCTTGCTTTGTATCCTCAAAAATCTCATTGATTTTTTTTTTGTTTTCCCTTGGACCCCCTAGTATATTTAGAACATTTTGCAACAAATCTGAGACAAAAAACAAAAATAAAACTATTTCCCTCATTTTAAAGGGACAAATTTAGGTCTACTTTTTCATTACATTCTTTCTATTAAGCCAGTCTTTGATGGGAGGTGGTGAAATTCATGATATAATAGGAAAATCTTTTTTCTCAAATTCCTTTTCATAGTAAAAGTGAATCTGCCTCCATGATTACCATTTTTCCAGCATATGCACCATACCATACCACTAGACTTAACTCACTGCTGTTAGTACCCACCAGTAAAAAGACAGCAGGGTTTTGCATCACGTAGCAGCTGGGCTGCGAGGGGCATTGGTGTTCAGTGCTACCCTCCCACCCAATATACACATGGAGTTAAATCCTTGCCACTGATGTAAGATGTTCATAGGAAAGTTGGGGAGGGACCAGGTGCCCCTGTAGGGCTGCAGCAGAGGTTTCTGTCCCCCTCACTCGGGCAGACAGGTGCCCCTTCTGGAGACCTGAAGCTTCCATAGTCTCTGCACTGGCTGTATTGGATTTTTCTGTGCATCCGTGAGAACTTTACCACTAAGCACCTGATCTTTCAGCAGAGAGAAAACTTGACCATATCCTTCTGCTCCTTGAATGCCTTTTTACCATACTAATAGTCAGCAGCAACTGGCTGTTCTACACTCCATGCATTAACACCTCAACTACTTTTTTCTGTTAATCATCTTTTCCCTGTACTACAGCAATCACAGCCCCTTTACGTTAGTCACTATATATATTTTTTTCAAGGTCTATTTACTTGAAAGATCTTGCCACCCAGGCATAAAATCAGAAATGGATACAAAGAAGATTGGAGAGTCCTGAGGAAACAATGATGTTACTATAATTAGGGAAGGAAAGACGCTTATGTCAAAACCAGCCATTAACCCAAGCAGCTAATTTGAAGTCTGCAACCACAGAAAATCTGCACATGAGGGGGGATCATACCTGCAAGATTTCTGCATGCTGGTTTGTCTGAGAGTGTGTTGCTAAAACTATATTCCCATGAGTAAAGTTATTTTAAAAGTAAATTAAGTTTTCATAATTTTGAAGAGATAAAAGAGACTGAAGAAACTAACACACATAGAAAGCACTTCTGTCAGTTGCTGAATCTGCAACTTCCATAGAAAAATTAATTTGGGGACAAAAATTTAATTCTGTTGGCAGAGTTACTCTGGCCATGGACATGACCACACAAGATATTCTTGCATGTCACTCAGATTTGTCATCTAGAGCACAATAATCACTTGTATCTGATTTGGCAAACTACCAATGAAGGTTTATTCTCGGAGATGTGCAGTGAATTTATATAAAACAAATAATTAAATAGATGTGAACTAAAACCAGGAGACAACATACATGCAGAGCTGTCACCAGCTAGATTCATTCTGTGGCATTCACAGCTTCCTAAGAAGTTTGTTTTTTAATGGTCTTTGCCTCTATGCTTCAGTAGAGTATGTTACTGAGGCACTCTATTAAGAAGAAAAAGAAAAAGAAAACTTCTGTATTGGGGGATTTTAGTTCTAGCTAATTTGTGCAATATTGCTACATCATTTGTACCCAATTCAGTGACAAGCTCATAAAGGGACTTTATTACACTCTGTGCCTGCAACCAATTAAGGGAAAAAGAGCCTTTGTTCAGCTAATCATCTGAGTGTTATCAAAATGATCCTTCTGGGCCCCATTTAAAGGTCTAAATACCTCTGGCAGTTGAAGTGTACTGCATGTAAATAATTGAAATTATAAATACCTCTAAACAAATGAAATTGCTAGTGATCTGGTAGCTTGCCAATAAACTCTTGCTTAGTGAATTCACTGAATTCACTAAATCCACTAAAAAAAAAGAGATGTTGTAATCGGACAGCATATGGTAAAGTTATGTTTAAAGTTTCCAAGTAGTGTTTTGTATACTGACTTATTTTTAAATGGTGTACTATGGAAACTGAGGGTATATAATTCTTCTTGTAGTAGAAGACAGATGTTCCAGGCAGAAGGAAATTAAAGGAATATTCTTCAGGTGTCTGACTTTGTTTTTCTTTGTATTTTCATGCCCCAAAAGTAATATCTCAGGTGTCGAATCTAGGACTTTCAGTAATTTATTGCAAGAAGTAATTTTACATTCTTTAAGAGATCACACCTTCGGTTTAAAATAATCCAAGGAACTTAATGAATTAAACATTTTACAGCTGTAGACTCTGAATTTTTGTTTACATGTACTATAAGTAGTAATAATATCTTTATATGCAGTAATATTTGATGTACAAATATATCTGTTTATTTATTCATCAGAAAGAGCCAGAGCTGAATTAAAACCAAACAGGCAAGGAAAGGACCTTTCACAACATTTATGAGATTGTCATTTGGTCTGGAGCAATAGTTTATGGGTCCAGACATTTTCTTCCGTGAACCATTTGGAAACATCTGTGGATTTTGGTATTCAAAGATGTGAAAATTCACTTCCACATCACTTCCAAAATGCTTTACATTTCAGGTGCTTGAGCAGCACCTTAAATAATTAATTTCTTTTTATATTTGAATGGAATTTTTTCCAAAATTTTTTCTGTGAAATTTAAATAAACACTCTATTAGTCTCAGAGAACAAAGAAAACCCAACCCCATTCACATATCACTTCCATTTTGTACAACTTTGATTAGAAATAGTGCTTGCAGAAATGAGATTTACAACATTGCACTAAATCCTGTTCACCTACAAATTACTGTACTGGATGAGAAAAATGACCCACCATTATCCTATCCCCAGGTGTAGCGTTGCACACAACTCTAGGGAAAGGAAAAGCCAGAGCACACATTTTTGGTATCTCCCACTCAGCCTTTGCCTGTTTTATGCTGAGGGGCTCATGAGACTGATGTTGGATTGTCATTTGGTTCTCCTTATCGGACCTCTCTTCAAAGAACCTTTTAAGTATCCTGTGAATTCACTTCCTCAAAATCCTTTGGAAAGGATTTCCATGGGAGCAACACTCTCTGCAGTGCCCCAGCTCTTCTACTGACAGAGGTAATGAGCAGCTTCTAACCCTGCTCTCTCTGTCTCCCATAATTCCACCAATCTCTCTCATATTCCCTCTACATCAGCTCTGTCTGGGCTACAGCAGACTCAGCGATTCCTGCCTCACACAGAAACTGTTTCCTATTTTTGATCATTCCCATCAGCTTTCTCTGAATCTCCTAAGGTGTCTTTTACTTGGATAAAGGGATCAGAACAGCACACCATGGGCAGGGTGGAGGGATGGGGGGAAGAAATAAATAAATTTATTCCCATGGCATAAATGATCTCTTGTTTTCCAAAAACTATGAGACAGAATCTCAAATGTCCCTCCTAAGTGCTAACAGCATATTTCTACCAATGCATTATTTTGCATAAAATGGATTTCCATCTCTTATTTAACTACCTAATAATAATATTTCATAAAGTCTTTTGTAATTCCTCACAACCTGCCCTGGTCCCATTACCCTGAATAATTACAGATTACCAGTATACTTTCTTCCCTCACTTTACACTCTGTTTTATAGGTCATCACAATGCAACATTTCCCTAGACTTCCTCTACCCAAGGTGCTGTGACAGTTTATGATGGAACAGGTTCCCAGACCTGTGTTTTTCCAAGTCACTTCCTAGAAATACACCCTCCCATCACCATTTGCTGTCTGTTCTCCTAGTTATTGTTTGTTTCTGGATGAAGTCAGCATGTGAAAAGGAAATATATTTAGCAGACTGATTGAGAGGAACCTTCATCCTGGGCAGTAGTGATGAATGACTTTCCGATTGCAAATTCTTGCAAATTTTGATTCATAATGTATTTGGTCCATTAAAGTCACACTTACAAGTCTGGGAATCTTGGAAACAAATTAATGAAGTCAGATAAAAGTCTGCCTTTAAAATTGCATCAAGACAAGTGTGATTTCTGTTATTGTGGAAATGGTAATTAGTTACATTACCTCTTTTAAGCCTTGGACGAATTTTGGTGCCATTGGTTGAGACAAAGTGATATTTCTTGAAAACCTCTGAAAGAGTATGTGCTAGAAGATCTGTTATTCACCACTATTAACTGTCTGTCCTAAATTAGTGTGGCCAACATTCGTATTTATTTCTTTGCTTCACAGGATTCTTCAGACTACTGATTAGATTATTTTTCTTGTCTCTTTTGGTGTCAGTATGACCAGATAATTTTATTCTTTCTGTCTGCTTTTTTTGTGCTACTTTTATTACATGAATTTTTTTCTATCTTGTCTGTTAGTTTTGACAAACACTGCCTTCAGTATATGGGCCAAATTCAGTAGATATATATATTTTTTTCTTTTTAATGGAGACTATAATAGTTGTTTACATCTCTGTGTATGGTAGAATTAAGTAAAAAAGTTTCATCACACTACAATTAAAATAGAAACACTGGAAAAAAATGAGATAAACAGTTCTATAAATGTAGCCTTTGGAGGGCTTCTGACTTTGGTTCTGCTACTGTTCTTATTATTGTTGCAATGTTATGATACATTTTAGTTAATGAATTTTTTTGACTCTGTAAATATATAACATTCAAATTATCAGGAATATGATAAGAAAAGACCCTTCTATTTAAAAAAAAAAAAAAAAAATTGGGGAAATAGTTACTCCTTGACATTTTGACACAGGAGAAGGACACTGGTTTTATCTGTCATGAAATAATAACTCCAGAGGTCACATCAGATGTGACAGAATATAAAAGAATTCAGTGTGACTTATTCATCTCATTCCTTCAGAAGCTGAACAAATCCATAGGTCAGGGTTTTCAAAGCAGGGTTATAAAAGTCTAGTTCTGATACATATATATATATATATTTATATATGTATGCTGAATAAAGGTCTTAGACCTTGTGTCCTAACTCCAAAATCCCACAAAGAGTTGCTGAACTGAGGCAGAGGTTCCAAGCAGACCACACACAGAAATGAAGTCTCACTGACCTGCTTTTCAGAAGATTATTGGTTCAGAAGTTCCCACTGAAACCATCAGGGCCTGCTGAACGCTTGGCACTTCTGACAGTACCACTTTCTATGGGTCCAACAACAAGTCAGGAGTTACGTGAAAGATCTGATAACACATTACACATTCCCTATATGCAAAGAGAGGATGTGGGAATTGCTGATTGCATTTAAAGCATCTTTACAGATGTTTCAGAATTATTCGTCCATACTGCACACAATTTTCGGTTTGTGTGTTAACTCTTAAAACTAGATTCCTCTCTTCATTTCTGCCAAACACTATTTTCATTCTCCTAATCTAAATTGAACTGTGTGATGCAGCAAAGTACATTTCCTCAATGATAACTGCAGACTTACATAATTTTTCTCACATCCTAAAGTCTAAAGTGAAGGATACAGCATGAAGCACATAGATGGGAAAGCAAAATTAAGATAAAAATGTCATTACTTTACTTCTGGGGAAAATGTAATTGCAAGGCTTGAAGCTAATTTGAATATTATTTGAGAAACTGGATGACTGTGTGCAGAGCTCTGCAGGACATGACAAACATTCTTGTAACTCTCTTCCCTTTGAAAAAGGTAAAAGGAGTTGGCCTTGAAGTGAAAGGCATCTGGGGTTCATTTACATTATTTTTATGTAGTTCTCCACCTGACCATGATGACAATAACTGTTTTTTTCCCTGGAAGAAATACCTACTTTAATTTAAGTTTCATAGGAAAAGGAAGTTTAATGATGTTCAAGACAAAAATTAACAGGAATTTAAGTAGCCAAGGGATAGAAAGCTTCAAGAGCCAGAGCTCAGTACTGGGTTCAGAGCCAGTACTGACCTACTTGTTTAGACAATAAATCCTTATTAAGCTCTCACAACTGCAGTCTCAAAAAAGAATCAAAACTGATCTTGTACGTACATCTCAGTGAAAAATGGAAGTAGTTTGTCCATATTAAACAAGTAAGGAACTGGGTAATGGAGAGGTTAAAATGGCCTTCCTAAGGTCACACAGGGCATCTGAGTAGGGACTTTCTCATGGCTCTTCTTCTTTATACTGTTTAGGCTAAAGTCTATTTGGATTAGGAGCTGAGGGTTTTTTCCTAAATCCTACGTATGGCCTAACATAATGTGACCTTAGTGCATATCTGGACTTCAGCTCAGTGTAAAAAAAGGTGAAATCCTAAATAATGTAATTCATCAGAAAATGAGAGCTAAAGAAGTACTGTAGAGGAAAACTAGAAGTCTTGATTTAATTTTAAATGTTTCTGCTTTTAATTACTGAAGAGAAAAATCAATTTAGACCATTCCACACTTCATTTGCTTTGGAGCATGTAATTTTAAATTCTTGGGTTTGTACTTTGTCTCACTTTTTGTATTACTTCCACTGGAAAAGTATAGAACAAAAGTTAGAAAAAATACAAAAATTACTTAAACTTACCTTGCACTGTTTGAAATTTTTTCATGGAAAAAGAAAGAACAAATGTGAAATCTACTTTTCTCCTTAGTTACAGGTTTCCCAGTCTTTCTAGTAGGAAAAATGAAGAAAAGGGAAATTTGAAAATGCGAGTAATAAAATTATTGTTTTCAAGATACATTTTCAGAATTCCTCCATCAGATATGAAAGGCTTGCAGCCCTTTATAGGGACTACACTCACAGTCTGCTGCTTTGACAAACCTGTTTGGGACACGCAACAACAACATTTTGGAGTCAATTTAGAAAGAGTGACAACCCCCCCAGATGTCCCCACTTTTGCTGAGTATGTTATCCATTCCTGGTGTTTACTAGCACCTTCAAAGGACTCAGGATAAACAGTTTACAGAATAACACACGTTACTGATAATAGAAAACTGACAGGTTAAGATTCAATGGTTGCCATTGATAGTGACTGACTGCAGAAATGAATTTAACAGAATATACAGACAAGCTCTAATAACTGATGAGTTAGCTCAAGGTAATAATTTATGGTGTGTAGAGTGAGTTTCTTATTCAATAGGTGTCCCTATTAGGCTGGGGGAGAGGCCTGAGGAAGGGGAGAAGTCCGGTTCAAGCTGCCAACTAATCCCAGAAGGTATGATGGAATTTTCTTTAATTTCTCCCCATTCTTAGATTGCTTTTATATTATTTCTTTACATTTAGGTGGAACCCAAATAACTCTGGTCTTACATACTTTTGTTACTGATTGTTGTAAAATTCTCTCACTTCGATCATAAGATATAGTCAAGAAAATGTGGAATGCATGCTCAGGGACAGGTGGTTGTACCCTGCAAGTGGGTAACTTTGGGATAGAGCTCTGCATCAGTATTACAATTAGTTTTCAAGTGGGCCAAGTTCACCTGAGAGGAGTGATTTCACCTCAGTTGCTGGTTCAGCAGCAGGACGTCTCCTATCTCCCTTGGCTGGCAGGTACTTTGTGGTTTATTGACTACGTGGAAACGTCACGTTTCCCCCCAAGAGGATTATGACAGAGCCTGGCTGCAGTGTCTCCACTCCCCTCCACCCTCCATCCCATCCCTCTCAATAGGTGCTTAAATTTGCAGGCTGTGTTATGTGGGGAATCATGGTGGAATAGACTTTGTGCATGCCAGCTGCATTCCATCCAGGAAGCAGCAACTGCATTTCACTGTATAACATCTGTACTGTTATAACTTCTGTTAGAAAGTGAGTATAACTGCCCAGTTTTCTATAATTTTGCCCCCAGTCATCTTCCCACAACATGAGACCATCGTAATATTAGACATGGTACTGATACTGGAAATAGAGTTCTGCCTCTCACACCACAACCTTAACATTCTCCTTCATCAAGCATGCTGAATACTTGTTTCCCAAGATATATTTTTGTATGGAAAATAATGAATTTATCTGTAGAAGCAAATAGATTATTCTGCCAAACTGATCTATGGAAAGGAGAGCCATGAAAAAAAAATCAAAACAAGAAGCAGTCCCAGATTTCAAACACCTTTGAATTCCAAAATAGTCCAATGAACATAATGTAAAAGCACACACCATCTGCAAAATTCATATTTCCTATAGACTGATTGATGTAGAGAGTGGATAGTTGGTTCCAGACCATGTGTGAATGGGTGGCAGATTTTGTTCTCTACAATATATTTAACAAAACCCACACTGACATTTTATAGCATTGTCATGTCAGCACATGGCATTATGAATAAAGATTAAAAAACATTTAAGGCATTTAACTGACTTAATTCCAGCAAATGACCTTTGCTGACATTACTTAAATGCTGTTTGGCAGTGAAAACAAAAAATTAGGTTCAATTGTTCACAGCCTGTCAGCATTTTAAATTACTTCAGGAACAAATCTGATTTTTAGAAAACTGGCACCTTTCCCACTGATGCCTGAAGAGGCCACCTAAAAACAGGAACTAGACAAGAATAAGGGAATAAAGGCAGGTATTTATTTATTTGAAAGACCTTCAAAGGTACACCCTGGGGAGCCAGAGGCTATTGCCAAGATGGACCCCAAGATGGATCACAGGTCATGAGTTCTTCACACTTTTATAAGTTTCATTTATTTGCATATCAATTCTCCAGTTAAAACTTCAGTTAATGATGTAGTTTCCCCAAGCTTGCCTGCCCCCTTTCAGAGGCTTTGGTTTATACTTTTTGGGCCTAGGATGGTCTGGGTGTCCTTGAAGAGCAGGCCTGGAGAGGCTTTGTTATGTCTACCTGGCACGAGAGAGCAGAAATTACAGGCTACAAGAAACCCCAGAGTTACACACTAAGCAGTACAGAATTTGAAAAATATAAAAGTTAAAAGCTCAGGCATCACCACTGGCCTAGATAGGGAGCTCTTGAACAACCTCAGTCACTGAAGGAGCTAAAGGAGATGGTGATAAGGCTTTGGGAATACCTTTACCAAAAAGGTTTTCCTCCAAAGGCTGACTGATCTGCTGTCTTCTAGCTAAGCTGAAACTTCAACATGCTGCTACTTTTTTTGACAGAGACCCGACTATATCTCCAGTTTTTCTTTCAATTATTTTTGGTCTAATACCACCACTTGACATTTCCAGGTGTTTGTCTCAAACTATGTAAAAACACAACAGCAAGGTGAAACTTCTGAGCTCCTTCTCCTCCCGTGTCCTACTGGGAAAGAATAGTTATTTCTGTGTTCTTACATGGAACCTCCCACTTACCATAACTACTTTCGTTTCCTTATATTTGCATGTTTTGAGCAAGAAACCATAATGAATAAACACCAATCCAATTTCTCCTGGCATCCTTCTGCTTCTTTCACTTCTGGTCTAACAAACTTGAAAGAGCCCTTTTTGCTGTTTGTACATTTTAATTTTCTTCTCACAGATATTTAAAATATGTTTTTAAGTCCTATACAGATTTACCTTTCAGACTTACATTAGAATTTCTGTTCCTTAAGTCCCATTGACAATTAATATTTTTCTAAACTTGACTATTCTTGTCTGCAAGGATCAATGAAGTTGACTCACACAGCATCAACTTGCATTTCTAATACCTGCACAGATCATTACACATCCTATTTAACCCTTAATGACAATGATTTATGTGCATGATCTTCTTTTTCATTATCCTGGTCCATCTCCATAAACTGTTCTGTCTTGCTAGAGAACTTCCCGCTTCAGTAAAATTTTCTCATATAAAGCTAAAGAGAAGTTAGTTTATCATATTATTTAAGAAACAATTTGGGCATACAGGAAGATGCAACTTTTCCAATGAAAATTAAAGATAATAAGAGGCATGATTATGTGCCATCTCCCTATTAGTCTTTTGCTAGGTACAAAACTGGTTTTCAGCTAAAAAAACACTAGCAACATGGAAGGTCTAATACATCACTATAACTTCAGAAAGGTTTATTTGGGCTTATCTCTCAATTTTCTTTAAAATTTAAGTTAGAAATTAGAGTCTGTTAATTTTTAAAAGATAATTTAAATAAGAACCCACATTTTTAGTTTAAATGACACCCCTGCTCTGGTGGATGCATACCTGCAAAACAGAAGTCCCTTTGTACTGACAACAGCTGGATAGAAATGCAGAGGGGCTGATTACTGATGTTTGTATGCTTTAGGTTTGTTAAATGCTGCACAGCAGCTCAGCATTAATAGCTGTGCTGCCTGGTAGCTTTGTCTTTGTTAAGCTCAAGTTAATGTTAAACGTAGTGATTTTTCAACTCCATGGCAATTTGAAGTGTGAGTTGGTACCAGGACATGCATCCTCTTTTGAAATCTGTATGGGATCTCTCTCTACCTGCTGTGCCTAATTTCAAAGCTCAATGCTATCATTAGGAAAAGAGTTGTTTTCTCTTTTGTCTGTGTGCTCTACTTCACATCAATTTCAGCAAAAACCTCTCATGACTCTTGCTATAAATTGATCCTGTCAGCCCTGCCTGACCTTCAGACCCCAAAAAGCTGTATTTTTTCAAAGTTTAAAATCTTTCTTTATGACAGATAAAATAGCCTGGGACATATTTGGACCTATTATAATTCCAGTGAAACTATTTTATTTCCATAAGGAATGAATTTTTAACCAAGCAGGGCATTTTTCTAGCAGTCAGTACAGCCCTGCTCACTCCAGTATTGTACAGTGAGCAATCTGCTTTTATCCACTGTCTGAAAAGAAAGAAGGAAAAGGAGGAAAGTAATTCTAGGCCTCACCTGGTGGTTGCTGCATAGGCAAAAGTACTTTATTTGAGTCTTCTTCAGGCAGCTGACTTGGAAGATTTGCTGGATTTTCATGGACCTCATAGCTGTATACAGCCTACACATTTATATCCTGGAATCCATCTTGCTCTTCAGTTTATCTTATTCTGCAATTTATACTTTCATAATTTAGTACAAACATCTGTTTATAATACCTGCTCCTGCAGGAGGCATTTTTTATATCCTTTTCCTAAAGCATCCCTTCTTTAGACTTCTAATTGTAAGGTCTGTTACTTGGTACAGCTGTTCATCAGTTTTTGTTAATAGAGGCAAAACTAAAGTGTTTTTTTGCCACTCCCTGCCTGTCTTTGATAAGCAGTATACTTAGGTACATTTCTGTATTTCAACTCCAAATTGGGATATTTCCAATCTTAAATACAAGGTTTGGGCTTAACCTGTTACTAGGAGAAAGGTATTTTTATGATTAAAAAAATATTGTCAAGTAGTGGTTTTGCACAACATTTTTTTAGAATATATTGTTATCAGATACTAAATATACTGATAGGCAAAAGCAGAGTAAGAAAGGGGCTGAACAGAAAAGAGAGGATTCTTGAGTCCCAGCAAAGGAACTTCTACAGCTCCTCTTCATGGGACACAAGTTGCTTTTGTAATGTTAGAAAGCAGTGACTCTATCAGTGTTCTCCTAATACCTCCTGTGAGCACAGCATTCCTGGAAGAAAAGAGAAAATGCAGCCTGCAAGGCTTTCCAAAAAACCCTACACTGTCTTCACAAAAAGGAAGAACATTTTTTCTCTGATTCCAGAATGTTCCTAATTTTTTTATTAAAGCTCTAATTTTTTTATTATTGTTGTTGTTGTTGTGGTTGTTATTACTAATATTTTAGGGTTTATTATTTGTTTATTATTATTACTCCACACAAAGATTATGTCTGAAAATATGTCGTATGTAAGAACTGCATCTGTTATAAAGACTCTGTTAAAATAAAACCCTGGAGTTTCTTCAGGTGTAATGAGTTTTAGGGGTTACAATCAGACAAATACAATTAACTTCATTGCTCTGCTTCTCTCACCTCACTCTGCAGGTCTGCTTAGACAGGATTTCAGTGGGAATTTCTCTGGAACTGGAACACTGGAGTCATGCCCACTTTCTCTGCAAAGTCAAAATGGCGCCACAGATGACTAAACACGTCCACTCACGTACCAATGGATCCATGCAATATTTGCTCTTGTATTTGCTTTGAGAATGTCACAGCAGCACAGATGGTGCAGTTAGATGCTTGGCTTTGGTAAGTTGCACCTGCTTTTATGTTCTTAGAACATAATGTCTCTGGCCACATTAGTTCTTGTAATAAGTTTTCAGCCAGTGGAAAAGTACTTGCTGTTTGCAAGGGGTCCTTCTATGGCAGCAAACTACATCTCTACAGGAATATGGGGCTACTTTGTGATTTACTGATGCTAATGGGACCATATGACTTACTGTCAGTTGGAAAATAAGGCCACAGTCTGATGTGAAAAACAAAATTGCATTTTGTACTCAAATGCTTTTTCTCAGTGAACTCAAAGTAAGCCTGCAAAGACAAATGTTCTGGCTAGTAATGACAATCTACCTTTTTAAATTAAAATAGAACATGTGTTTTATAAAGGAGTTAAGTAAAATAAATGATAAAATGTGCTAAGTGCTGCAGCTAAATTAAAACTCTTTTTTCCAGGTGAAGCACTTTAATTTATTTCCCTAGACTACAAGGACTTTTTGACTGCCTTCTGCTATCAGCTAAGAAAAAGGAACTTTTTATTTTCACAGTGGTACTCCAAGCTTTCTCAGATCTCTGGAATGAGTGACCCAGATGTTAAGGGACACAGCAGGACTCAATGGGGATTTGGAAAAGACTGGCAAGCAGGTAAGGTCATAACTTAAAGAGCAAGGATGAGTCTGTCTAAGTTTGAGAAGACTTAGAAGTTCCTGTAACTAGAAGAAACTTTGTGAACCCCTGGATAACTGGTGAATGAGCCCTTTTTCCAGGGGAAACACTCAGATTTGGTGCAAGTATTAGAAGTAAATGTCTTATGGAAATCCTGCTAAAATTTCCTTTCCTTTACAGAACTAATAAATAATCATCTTTTCCTTAGTGTAGTGTCTTTTTCCTAACTCCGAGAATTTTACTGTGTCAATCAAAAACTTTTCTAATCACATCTCAGCCCTCCACAAAATTCTGAGAAGTATTAATTATGGACTATTAAAATCTAAAATGTAAATTAGAGTTAAAATAGCAATCAGAAGGATCATATGCTTGATTTTTAACACACCTTGCACAAAACACATTTAAATTTAGCAATTTAGCAATTAGTTAAATTTAGCTGATATTTTGAAGACTGAACTAATTACAAAGATCCCTCTTTCAACGATTCCTTTTTCAATATATTTACAAATTAAGAGAGACTCTCAATGAATCCATATAGCCTTTTGTCTTTCCATTTTTTCCTCCAATTCTTCAGATGTATATATTCTATCAAAAGTTTTTATACTGCTTGAAAGTTGTACAGAACAAAATATAACATAGTTGCCTGGTTTCTATTTTGCACAAGCATCTGCAGCATGTGTTCAGATTTGCACCCGTGTTTCAGCTCTCCAACACATTCAACTGTAGGAGTCATAGCAATGGATAACAGGGAAATGTAATTTAAAATGCAGAGAAAAGAAAGTGTCTCATGTCCAACTGGTAGCAAAATTAGACATGCAGAATATAAAAACCTCTGCTCTTCCTTTTTCTTTTACACCTGCCTCCAAAACACAAAAGCAGATCAGCAGCTTGTCTCCTTGCTATTTCTCAGACCAGCTTAATGTTCCTACAAGACCAACTCTATGCTTTCTTGTAGTTTACCTTGCACCCTAATATCTTTTCATAGGAAGATCATGTCTATTAATTTCTTCTCGGAATCAGCATCCACAAAACACACTGCACAAGCAAGTCCAAATCCACAGAAAATTAAATATATATCAAGTTATATCAAGTTACAGATATATATACATATACTCAAATGTATATGCACAAGGGAAGAATATGCAGACCTCACCTCTTAAATTAAAATTTTGTAAACCTCCTATATAAAAATATGTTCTCTATGTGTGCGTGCATGATATTCACATATGATACCTTTATATTGTGTTATATGACTTCTCAAGTGTTTATGAATGATGAGCCTATTAGCTTGTCCAGGGTAGTGAACTGCAGATGTATTTGTTTTTTCAGAATAGAAAAGAATTATTTTTTTTTAAATAGCCAAGAAACATAGAAGTTATAAATGGGCATGCATGTCATAAATAAATGCATCTAATATGTTATTGGACATACATGTGACCAAAACACTCCCCCTCCTTGACAGGACAGGGTGAGAATGTGAGATGAAAAAGCTCCTTGGGGAGGTAAAGACAGGGAGGTCACTAACCAGACTCCCTACTACCTATACCTTGACACGACACCAAGTACAGGATGGTAGTGTGGAACAGTGTGTGTGAAGGGACAGCCAAACCCCTCTGACAGAGCCTTTCCCTCAAACTGATAATGCTATGGACAAACTCCGGGACAACCATGAATCAGATCGAACAGTAATTACAAAATGAGAGACAGATTATTGAAACTGTCTGCAAAGCGCTGTGAAAGAAATGGAAATTTCTATAAGGTGTTGATAGAGGCCTTGGAGCAGGAAAAACCTGATGGCACTGCCACCCTCTTAGGGTGGCATCCCCATCCTTGGGCTGGGCTCAGCAGGTCCCTGTGGGGTGCAGGAGCAGGGACACCCCTGCTCAGCAGGCAGATGACACCTGGGTCCCCTGTCCCTGGCACCACACGTGGGACCTGCAGCCACACCGAGGGGAGGGAGGTTGCCTGTGCTGCCAGAGGGTGCAAGGGTGCATGTCAATATAGGGGGGCATTCCCTATGGAAGGGGGTTTGGAAATCTGTAGGGCTGTATGAATGTTTTTCAAGCATCCCGGACTGTGGTTTATCTGTTGTGTCACCAATATTGATCCTGAATGTATCATTCACTGATTGCCAGTTGTAGTTACCCCTGTCATTAATAAATCAATGAACCACTTTAATCTTTATTTGATTTAAACCACATGAGGTGAGTAGTTTTTCCCCATGACACACACGATCTCTCTCTACACTCATTCAGAGGTCTGAGACACACAGAGGAGGATACAGGACCATGCTTACATCCATAAATAAATAAAAATTCTTAGCTTAAATTGTCCAGCAAGGTTAAAAAATAGTGGAATATGGAGGATATTATGCTCTAGAAAACAGAACTTATAACTTCATTGCTAGGGAGAGCAATTTGAGGAAATTACACAGTATGTTTTGCAAACAGCAAGACTCCATATGTTTAGTAGTTACTATTTTTTCAATTTATTGAAATACCACAATTTCCACCTTCTATTCACTGTTGATTTATAAAGAAGCTAAAAGGTTTGTGACTATTTTGGCTTCTGAAAGCACAGAATGGGTTTCACTTATTAGTTTTGAATGTCAGTGTTTTGTTGCTGAGTGTGATTTCAAACTGGCAAGTTTGGTTATCCAATGCTACACAGAGATGCAATGGTAACCACTGTGTAGAGCAGACAGATTCAGCTTTCCCTAGGAAAAAAACCAGTCCTGCAACAGGGCACAGAGTCAGCCCAACAGAGACATTAGTGAGAAGAAAAATCTGAACCATGTTTCTCACTCAGAAGTCAAATGTTTATGAAGAATTGTCTGAATATTTATCTGACAGAAGAATCAAAAAGCCAAGAAAGATAACTAAATTTTAGAAAATACTAAAATGGATCAAAATTCACATGGGAAACTTCTGCCCTGAATCATCCCTAATATAACAAACTTTCATGTGAACAAAGTTCCTCAGTGCTTCTGGAACACAGAAACAAAGAGATCCCTATTGACATCCCAGAAACTAAATAAATATTGTGGGGATATTCAATAGTTATTGAATAATGAGACCTTGTCTCTTAAAACATCTCTCTATCCTACAGTAGGTTTTAAGAGAAATGTTTGCATGAAGAACAAATATTTTCTGTCTTTACTTTGTCATACAAAAAAAAAATTAGACTTTCTCTGCAACCCAGGTAATAATTTAAATCTAGAGCTATCAAACCCAAAAGTGCATTACTTTTGTTTCTTACATATATATCTGTTGGTAATTGTTACCCAGAGTATTCTACATGAATATAAGAATGTAAGACATTTCAATTTAGAAATAATTTAATTTCATAAATTTAGTCTTTAATAAATGCAAAATATACATTCAAACTTGAGGGATTTTTTAAGCAGTAACATCCAACATTTATACTAAATAATTAATAAGAATATTTGCTGTTATTTTGGACAGTCTGGTTTTGACAGTCTTTCATAGGGAAAAACATATCTGTAATTAATATTTTTTCTTACCAGTTTAGTTCTGATGCACTTCAACCCTAGATAAAAGAGCTATTCATTGCCTGATGTGCTGAAAAATCTCATTTACAAATGCCATCCTTCCTTACAATCCAAAATACTGTAATTAATTAGTTAATATTAGATCAATATAAAAAGGCTTGGTATTCTGCTTACATTCAGATGTGAAAAGAGTTGGGTGTTTAATTACAGAAAAACCTGAACAACTGGAAAATGCACAACTGGACAAAATTCCCTTGTAAAGGGGCTTCTGAAAGCAATTGTAATACTTCTGTTTAATGCCTAAGGTAAATAACAAATTTTGTTGGATTTTGACATCTGGATTCTGCATAGCGCCTCTTACAGAGTGAGAATTGTAGAATTGCTGACGCATTCATACACGTGACAGACACTCAAAGTTTCACCCCTCCATCTATTTCTACTCTGATTAAAGTAGGGGGGTGACCAGTCGCGCTCGCTCTGCCGGACCTCGATAGCCCGATGGGGGCTCAGGAGAGCGGCCGAGGTCCACACCCTGGACTGCAGACCTGGTAGCTGCCCGAGTGTATCTGCGGGCTGGCTGCTCCCAAAGCGTGGGAGGCTTAGTCCAAGAGCACCCACGGTGTGGGTATCGGAGACCCAAGGCGAAGGGAGCCGAAAGAAGGAGAGAGCCAGCTGGAGGGTAACCGGGATTTATTGAAGCAGGACGAGGGAAACTGGGGAGCTCTCTCTCCTCCAGGCTGACAGGCACAGGGTTTTAAGGGGGGCAAAAACAGGGTGGAGAAAGGGAAAGCAACCAATGGGGACAGGTCATAAGGGTGTGAACAAGGTTAAAAGGCGAACGGGGTACAACTTCGGGGTGACAGGCACAAACAGCAACCAATCTGTAACTGAACCTCCAAGAACCTTCCAGAACCGGGGGTGGTGCGCTCAGCCAGCCTCCTCCCCTATCGACGCCCCTTCAGATTCTGATTCGTCCAGCCACTTGATGGCCAGTGCTTGATGGACAGGGGCAGGCCAGAGATGATCAGCAGGTTCAGGCTGGTGCACCACCACAGGGGGGGAAAAAAAAAAAGCAAAAGGATAAAATTACATGTCAAGGCCAAATTTACTGTTACTCTTTATATGAATGGCAACTGCTGATGAATCTGAATAAAGCTGCCACTGATAGAAAGCTGAATAAACTGCCATTGGAACTATAGGCAGTATTATCTGTGGCATGTCTGCAGGCTCTCTGGTAAATTCAGTACCAAAATGCTGCAAACTAATTCAGCACCTTTGTAGCAAGAGAAAGGTGAAAATAAAGTGTCAGTATAAAAATGAAGTACTATGTCTAAAAAATTGGTCCCTTAAAGATTAGTTGGCTCTTCTGAAGAAAGCTGAAACTAGTTTAAACCAACTTAATCTCGCCTTACTCTTGGCCACAAGTTCCCAGTCTTTCCCTTGTGTCAGTACAAACCTTTCTGCAATCAAGCTCATGGCTACATCCTACTGGCCCTGCTGAAAGAAATGTTTTTCTGCATTAGTTTTTAGCAGAATGAACTGTCTGAGTTGGCTGACTGGAAAGCTAATGTGAGTCACGCTGGCAGAAGTGCACAGCAGAAACTCACCATGGAGAGCAGGCTGAGAAAAGCCCACTCTCAAATCCCAGCCAAGTAGACCAACTGGAACCAAGTCTGCTTTTTAAATTGGCTCTGCTCTGGACTATGCAGGCTATTATATCATCCCTGTCACGCAGCTCCTGTGACATTGTGATAAATAATATGAACAAGGAGGATAAATGTATTATCCCTCTGTCATGATCTGCATAAGACCTGAACAGTATGTACAGTATAAAAATAGGTCTAGGAAGACAAAGGGGGTTTTTGTATTGTCAAAACAGTTGCTTTTGAAAACAATTGTTGATGAGTATGCTAACACAGCTGAGATTAGGACAGATCTTGTTAAGAAAGGAACTTTGCAACAGGCTGAAATTTTGTATTTTTATTCTTTTAGTGTCACTGACACATGAATCTGCTTCTTAAGGAGCAGAGGTTGCAAAGTGCTCTCCTTAATTGTCTCATTCAGTTTCTTGCCAGTGAAGACACCCATGCTACATAATTGCTTTTGGTGTTTATCAAGATTAATTTTTTTCAATAAATTTGTTAGGTTTCTTTTCCCCAATACTTCTATGATGAGAGTTTTAGCCCAGCTTTCAGTGATAACTAACAGTAGACAAAACAACTGAATACCTTCACACAATTCTCATGTATTATTTTTAAACATATTTTTTAAGGAAAAAAAAATCTCATTTCCTCTTCCAAATCACAGTAAGGTCTCTCATGCTGACATTCTTATTCTTCCCTACAGTTTCTGTAGTTAAAAATGTCTCTTCTGTATTTCTGTTTCTTGAGCAAGCTACATTTCTCTCATAATTTCTTTTAGTTCTTCCAGAATCTCAACTTCAGGGAACTTTTTCAAAAAATAAAACTGGAATTTCTGAAATATGTAATGTTCCTAATACATACTGATGGTCCCATCAAATTAGAATATGGCATCAGGGTATCACCAGGATATTCAACAAAGTTTTTTCAAATTAGACTTTTAGAAACCGTTTTAGAAGATTTTCAAATAAATGTTGTCTTAATTTTCTCAGATACAAAAGTGTACCTCAATATCAGAAAAATAAAGAATTGTACAAGTGCCTTTTCTTGAAGCCAGCAGGAGGTATGGCTTAATCAAAATTGATTATCATTTTGATTATCCTTTCACAGATTGCATTTCCATATCAACAGAAATAGTAGTATATAATACTAAATAATTGAATCCATTTTGTAATTTAATCAATCATAGAATCAATTATTTAAACCAAACATATCAATTTCTTCTCCAAAACATTTAAACTGCTTGAAAGACCTGCAGAGAAATGGTTACAAAAAATGAAGAGGAAAGTAAGGAAATTCATATATGCTATACATCACCATTATATGCTATACATCACCATATGCATGCAAAATGTTTCAAGATGTTTGTATAGCTCATGTTGAGCTATACAAAAGTCAACAAAATCCACTCCTCCCTAGAATGATCAGTGTAGCAAATAAAAGAAAAATACACAATGAAAAGAAAAAAGTCCCTACCAAAAATATAGCTATTAACTTATTTTTAATGCAACAGAAATTTTTTTTGTATCAAATTTTACTTTAATAAGTAATAGCTGCATTAGATACTGCTACATTGTTATGCAATGCTCCTTGTTATTCTGTAAAGTGTGTATCTGGAAACTCATATTCCAGAATTACTCAGGAATAGAAAGTAAAAAATATATACATTGGGAAAGAAATAGTCTTGGTCAGAAGAAAAAGTGGAAATGAATCTTCCTGAATCCTACATCTCTTTCTTCTATTTGCAATCAAGCCAGCCACTAAAGTGAGCTCTTTTAAGGCTTTTGGTTCATAATTTATAGCACTGGCTATTGTTGGCTCACAGGGAATGTGAAAAGAAGAAATACTTTCATGGTATTTTAAAAGAATAAGTTGTGTGCACTTTGCTCGTATGCACAGGCCATGGGAGGATTCTCAACAAGTTCCACAGTCCTGAGCTACTTTGTACTCCCATTTCTGGGAGCAGAGCATTGCACCTTTGGAAGATGTCGTTTCCAAAACACTTTCTCTTTGTCTTAATAAATGTGGACAGTTAATTTACTGTCCATTTTATGACAATGATGTTCAAACACTTGAAAAGCATAATTCATAGCACAGATTGCCCTCAGCCTGCCATCTGCATCATCGACCTTCCTCATCCGTGCTTCACCCAGGCACAGCAGAATGCCAAGCTGTAAAAGTTCCCTTGATTGAATTTAAAAATTGACATGAATCTTGACAGAACAAAGAAAACACATTATCTCTATGAAGTTTACATTTCAGCCACCTTAAAAGAATAAAAACCTTCAAAAGCTGCAATGCATCTTTCATACCTGTGAGAGAAACATTACACTCACGCCTCATGGGTGAAATACTGTGTATTTATGTTGATTCATTAAGACATACTCAGGCATTCTGGAGTGACAGGGCTAACTGGACTATTTTTTTTCCAAGCCCCTAAAGAAAACAGAGCTGAAACACAGTGAGCACAAACTGTGATAATTTTAACTGGGAATTCAAAACCTATGCTGCAGTGGTGTTATGAGCACCATGACTTCAACTAGGGAAGTGCTAACAGCAAGTTGCACATAGCGTGGTTACTTGGATACGTCTGCTGGGTTTTGTTTGTAAGAAAAAGAGATTGAATTCCACATTACATTTTAGCAGTTTTCTTCATGTTCTAGACACTTAAAAACAAATATAGATCTTTAAATTTGTGTTTATCAGTGTGTGAAGTGTTAAGAAAAATTGAAAGAAGATGTGGTGGAAGACACAAATACTTACTTCTTTTGCATTTTTTCTACACAGTAACTTTTTCACGTCCTGAAAGCACCCATATGTATTTATTTTTCATGAACTACTACAGAAAAGATACACATAAGCAAACCAAAGCACTATTTAATGAAGATTAATCAGTTTTATGATGCTGCAAATCATTATAAATGTTAAGAATAAGTTTCTGGACAAAGACTAATGAAGAAAAGTGCCCTGGAGTGCCTTTTCTAGCTGAAAATTTGAGTATTTGGAAAACAGGGTGATTTTGAGCCTTATTGTCTTGTTAGTGTCTTGTCTGACATTTTTCCAGCAACACATAGTAGAAGATAATTTAACAGGACATGTATAATCTAAAAAGAAACACAGTTTTCATTTGAATTGCCATTATTGATCCAAATAGCAGGTCTCCAGTCTGAATACATTTGGCTTCATAAGGAAAGCTATGGTATCTTACATGTATAGTGGATAATTCAGTAATGAACAAGGGCTAAATAAAGTTTGCTGGAGCTGAAATGGTAGTGACAGAGTTTTTACATATTGGTTTCAGCAACTGAGTGTAACAGCATTATTCTTGTCACATAGATAAGACATAAAATATACAGGTAGATTAGACTAGCAGGATTAATCTGTCCAAATGAAGTTGCCTATATTATGAATGTCTGAATTGGAGATAGACCTTGTGGGATCTCTTTATAGTGAATGGAGAGAAAATAAATACACTGGAGTACAATTCACTTAATGCTGAACCTAGTCAGCACGTTCAGAGCAGGTCAGATGCATGAAAATCAAGGACTAGGAACCAGCACAACTATGTTAGAGGTAGACACAGACTGTACATCTAATGTAAAATGAGATTTTTGATGTCCACTTCATACAGGAAGGACCAAAACTGACATAGTCCAGCCCCATGCCTCAAATTCAGTGAAGATAATGCCCAGCAGAATTAGTTCCATGGAGAAAAGACATTACTGAAAACAGCTCTCTCTGAATTCTGGGAGTTATTGATTCCCATACAGTTGGGTTTTTTAGGAGAATTCAAAATTAATTTAAATCTAAAAGAGAGTAGTACTAAACAAGAGAAGAAACATAGAGATGAAAAAATATTACTCCGTTTGAGAAAACAGCTTGGCAAAATAAAATGCATTATATATCAAATTAATACTCTTTCAATTGCTGTTTTCTTCCACAGGTACACAAGAATGTCCTCTGAATTACACAGTTAAGTAAACTGTGATTATACCGATCCCCAAATCAAAAAATTGGTAAAATATGGAAAAATGTCTGAAGGCATATTGGAATGTTTATGAAAGAAAACAGAAGAGAGTTAAATTTCCAGTGTGTCTATATAATGGTAAGCCTGACAGGACACAGGACCCACTTTTCTCATTTAGAACTAATGAGCAAAGTCTTTTATGTCTGGCTAGACATCGAGATATTGGGACCAGCAGAGAGAATTTGTATGTTCAGCAGTCTCACTGAGGATAGATAGCATCAGGTTCTGGGCTAAGTCTGTGAAAAAAGATGGATGGAAATGATACAAATAAATACTGAACTCTTTCACTGAAAAGAGCACCTCCATCTCAGCCACCGATGAGGGGAATGCCTGTCTTTGATCCTGGCAGTAGCAGTTCAGTCTGCAGTTAGTATGTTCACAAAATACTGAGAACCAAAGCACAGGTAAGTACACATTGGCTCCTAGGAGGGTATATTATGTCAGTAAATTAACATGGGAAACTATTGCTTATCTCACATG
This sequence comes from Monarcha castaneiventris obscurior, assembly GCA_026261815.1. Taxonomy (NCBI): domain Eukaryota; kingdom Metazoa; phylum Chordata; class Aves; order Passeriformes; family Monarchidae; genus Monarcha; species Monarcha castaneiventris. The sequence continues at coordinate 11,654,944 of JAMPIT010000624.1, read as the reverse complement.
AGAAATATGTGTTAGGAGAAGATCTGATGTAAATTTCCTGCGGCAGAAACCCTGCATCACTTCTCTACCTGCCAACCTGAAGGTTACTGACTGAAATACTTAGCCCTATAGTTAAATGCTATGCTTTTTCATTCAAGAAATTTCTGTGATGTGTCAGAAGTTAATATGAGTGTGTGTGTTTGTACACATGGTTCTTTTGAGAGAAGGATTTTACTAAAAAAGCTATAAAGGGAATTTATGCTGGCAAACCCCCAGGAGGAATAGGGGGAAAAATATTTATACAATACTAACGTTAGTTCCATTCCTCTGCTGGGGTTTGTGGGTGTACTTTAGTGAATAAAGACATTGATAAAGTGGTACATAAAGTCCCTGGATTGAAAGAATAATGTGATATCACCAGGAACAGAAACACATTTGAGATTCAACTTTTCCAACACACTCAGCATGATTCTTGCAAAAATTTCACTGTGAGAAACACTGACCTGAGAATACAAATTAAGCGGCTATTTGTCGTTATCTTGCTCTATCTCCAAGTTAACCACATGCAAGGAGTGAGACCGTACTTGAAAACACATGGAAAACATCTGTGTTTTCAAGGAACAACACAATTAAGCTCTCCTATTTTATCAACAAGAGACTACACTTCTACTGCATAACAGTCACATATAGTTTTTCTTTTATGATCATCAAAAATAGTGTACATTGTGCAGAACCTACCATGGGAAATATGAAATGTTCATTCCCCTTCTTCACTGAAGAGATTGGAAAGAGATGGAAATCCATCCTAATTTAGAATCTGCTTTTGTCATCCTCAACATTTTGCACTCCATGTGCTGTAACTCTTGCTTTAAAGCCTGTCAAGTTTGTTTACAGAAGCATCATCCCTAGAGCAAGCAAGATAACCAAAGTAACCCGGTCAAAATACAAGGAAGAAAAAAACCTCAAATACAGGATGATGGGGTTCTGCAGAGGGAACTTGGATTCCTTAATCACTCAGTATTGTTTCTCAGGGGAAAGTTTCTCATCTGTCCTTTTTTTCCCCCTCTTCCTATCCAGAGATAGAGGGTTTAGCCCCCTTGCCTTTACAAGCCTACTCTTTCTATCCTTCCCTACTCAGGCATTTGAATGCAGTTCTTCTGTAAAACACAAGCAATAAACTCAAAGGAGGGGGAAAAAACCCTGACAAATATAGTTAAACAGGAATATTCAATTTTCCCAAGCATTCCACAGATAATTTTCCCTCAAATGTCTACTTTTTGTTCTGTCTGTCCCTGGTTGCTCTCATGGCCTTGTTGAAAGCTTTCTAATTTGGAGCCAAAGAGGAGGCCAGCTGACTGCAGGCAGGGCCTCACCTCCATCTGCCTCCTGCAGCTTCGGCCTTCTCTCAGAGTAATGGATTGCTTAATTGCAATTATATTGTGCCAGCGTTTGCCTTTGCAAGTGTAGCAACTTTTGGGAGAGCACTTTTCAAACATAAGGGATAAGTACAATTTCAAAATAGAGCAATCTGAAGCGTTCTATTTAATTCAATAAAACTTAATGGTAAATGGTATTTAAAAAAACTCAACTTCTTAAGAAGGTATAAAAAAATCAATGAAAATCTATTTCCCTAGCTCCGGTTGCATCATTAGACAAGCTATGCTTTTTGGATTTCGTATCTGTGGGGCTTTACTGGTTTGATCCCAATTCAATCTTATACTATTCTTCCCTAAGGAAGAAAAGAAACCTGACAAGGGAAAAGAAAAATTCCAAAACCCCCCAAACCCCCAAAAAACCCCAAAACACCAAAGCCCACAAAATCTCAGAATGTTTAGTTTCACTTTTTTTTTAAATATTTGCTTACCATCAAGGCAATAAAGGTCTAATAATGAGAGACATTAAATTTCAAAAGGTGTGTTTTTCAATGGTTAAATTACCTCTTTTCCTAGTTATTTTGTCAGGTAAGGCAAAAAAAATATGTAATATTTAAAGCTACAATGCCCCTATTAATATGAAGAAAGGTAGAATATATAAGCTGTATCCTACAAACGAAAAAATTTAAAAGGATAAAAGAAGGAAAATACCACTTTTTATTTCACTGCCCCCAACATGTCATTCAACACATGATGTGAAACGAGAAACCTACCCAGGTCTGTGAATGTGTTTGTTTACAATTTCAGAGTAGAGCAGGGGAGCCCCAGGCCTCCGGTCAGGAGTGACAGGCAAGCCATGCCAAGAGCCCTGCATCCACACTCAAAGTCCCTTAGCTCTCTCTAGTGGATGGAAAGGAGCTTCTGCTTGCTGTGCAAAAGCTGCTTACTGCTTTTGCTGTATATTTGAATGCAATACAAACACCTCTTTTCACTTTTAGTGTGGCTATAAATTGATTCATGCAATAGCAAAACCGGCTGTATTATTTTATATTAATTTTGTTTTACTCTTGCACAAAAACACTGAGGTGGGGTTATACAGAGAAATAATATTTTATTAGGCAACTGATATTATTGGACAAAAGCACAAGTCACACAAGTTCTTCTCTGGAGTTAAACAAGAAATTTTATGTTTTGGACCAAACTAGATCTTCACTGAAAAGTATTATTTTCATCTTTTTTACCCTCTTTTTTCTTGCATTATGAGTTTATGTTTATGCACACTTTGTTTACAAAGATACTGCTGTCTCCTCTATACACAGTCTTGCATAAAAATCATAATGACTATAACACCAACATAAAAAATAATAGTTTTTTAACTTAAGGCAATTTAATATGGCATCTTTGTCTTAATTTTTACATATTATATCTATTAAGACAAAATGAAAGACAATAGGAGATGAAAATGTTTATACATCTATTAGCTAATAACAGTGTTCCCTCTTGAAACGTAGCTGTAAATCCAGTCCAGGCTTCCACCTACTCCTTCCTGCAAAACCTTGTGCAAGGAGGGAGACCTGCATGGGGGTTGCAGCCCTTGCTGTGGACTCAATGGGTGCCCAAAGGCCTGGCATGAGGTGAGGGAGAAAATTTTTAAGAGGATCCCCTAACACCACAAGGGAAAAATCACACTTTTCATTAAATTTGAGAAGGAGTTGAAACTAATTGTCAGGTCCCCTCACAAAAGAAAGAGGAGTTCAGGGAGATTTCGTGGGAGGTCCCCTCTATACCTCACTGAGCAAGTTTGCTCACTCGTTTCTTAGTAAGATATTTGCCAGACTGAAGGATGTGAAAGCTCGATTACATTTCTTGGTTATCATCACACATTGCACAAATTTATGCGTATTTAGGGTCTCCCAAATGAACTGATGAGATGTTTGCCATATGAGCTGTTTTTTAAGGCCTACAGGAAATTTATGCTTGTGCCGAATGTAGCTGCCAACTTGCTTACTGGAGTGAGAAGTAAGTCTTTCTCCTCCAAGAGCTCTTGTTTAACTCTGAAAAATGTTTGGCTTTTCCTTTTGATCAGTAAATCCCTCTATAGCTGAAACTTTCTTCACTGCCACAGCATTGATCTGCTGAAACATCTTGACTAACTTCCTTTAACTTTTGCACAGTAAGGCTTTCAATCTAGAAAAAGTTCATTTGAGAGGCCATGAACTTCTCAATGTATTGTGATTTCAGCAAAGGACCAGCGCTGTAAAATTTTGGAAGCATAACTGCAAAAAAAAATTACTCAAATATAAATAGATCAGGACAATGTCAGGAAAGTAGAAGAGAAGTGAAAGGAAATGAAAGATCGTTGGCTTAGATAGATTAGAAAAAGATATATTGTAAGAAGAGACAATCCCAGGTTAAACACACCTTTAGGCAATGTAACATATCCACCTTCACTCCATCTAACTAAAATGCACTGACAAAAATCTTTCTTTCCCCAGTATAACTGTGCTTACATTAAGATTTACAACAAGAAATATAGAAAACTGTACTGTTAAGTGCTATGAATTTTTTTGTTGATACAGTGATTTTTTTGAGTGAACTGACATAGCTTTATAAAAATAAAAAAGTTTTATTTAGTGAGAATATATATCATTATTTTTGACACAGAAGTATTTGTAACAAAGATACTTCTTCCCCTCCCAGGCTTCATACCCTCACAACCTGCAACTAGAATCACCATAACATAAAAAGATTCTAGCATGGACCTAGCTTTAAATCAATACTTTTAAAACCTTTTTTTTCCTATTATTTTTCAAATTATAGACACTTTGAAAGGTCTTTTAGCAGAGATAATGGTTCCTGTATAGCGAATTTCACCCTAATGTGCTTAATTAGCTTTAGCAGACCTTTATTTAGACCAAAGATCTTGAGAGTCCCATGGAAGCACAGATTTTAATTAAGTTAATCTATTTTGAAACAGTAGACATACACATCATAGTTTTCATAACATGTAATTTTACCTACAATCAGTCTGAATAATTGCTGAAGATCAGAGAGCAAGCAACTGGCAGAGATGAGAAGAGGCAGTCTTGTTTAGTGCTTAGCTGCACACCACTCAGGTCTTATCATTAATTACTGTTTTTGCCTGAAGCTGAAGAGAATGTCAGAGGAAGTCTGGTGAGAGCAGAGCATTGTCTTGGGAGGAGTGGATTCTCAGAAAAAAATGTACTGCAATTAAGATATTACTATGCTGGGGCTGGGAACATTTCTGGGTTTTTTTTGGGCAAGACAGTGATCCACTGAAACCATATAAATTCTAAGATACTAGGATATTTTTAATAAATACTAATATTTATTTGTTCCATTAATATTGTATACACATTCAGGTCTTGTTGATTTAGCTTGTTTCCTAAATCAAAAAATATATACCCATTTACACAGTTGGTATTACATAAGCAATTAGCTGAATTAAAAGCTGGAATGAAAACAGGAGTATTATCACCATTTTGCAATTCAATGATTTCACAGTCAAAACTCTGCAACATGAGGAAGGATTGTACAACTGAACGCCTTAGTGTACTTTGAGGAAAACTTTCAAAATTCCTAAGACTTTTTTGTCCCTTGGTGAGGTTTTGGAGAAAAGTCTAAATATAAGTAGACAACAGTAATTTATTCTACAGAGACTGCCACTTAATTGAATTGTAACTAGCATAGTTGCAGCTACACCTTTAAAAATGAGGAAAAAACCCATCAGAGTATTTCATCTTGATTATGAAGAAAATAAGTTTAAAAGCCTCTACAAATCCTAAGTCCTTTTGTCTACAACATGAAGTAGCTGTGCATAATGCATAGACACTGATTAGGCATTTATTTGATGTACTACTTAACAGTACTGCTACTTAACAGTTTGCAATGTATCAGCCTCCCAAATGGAGGTTCAAGCTATGATGTGTCCATATAGACTAATTTTATTTGCACATTTTGAAAATACTCACTAGAAAACTCCCAGGGAGGTGAAATGCTCCTGGTCTTTGGATGAGGTATTTTCAACATTTATTTCCTGCACCTTTATATGACTATTCATTATATTGCTGAAGGGATATCATTTCACCCCCACCTTTTTAAATTGTATAAATAGCTACATAGATTGTAACTCATATATTCCTGCCTCCAAGTGCTATCTCTATTACACCTTGCCTATTAGGATTTAGTCATTACTAGAGACCATGGGCTTCATTCCCAAATTGTTTGTGACTGCAACTTCTCTTTGTGCTAGCCTCCAGACACACAACTGCAAATACAGTAAAAAATAACTGCGTTTCTTACAACACTCCCTTACATCTCTTACTATCACTCTGCTTCCAGTTGTAATTCCTGATTTGTAGACTACTGCTGCAGGCAGTCCTGCAACACAAGTAATGAGTCATGCAGAGCAGTACAAAGTGCCCAGGCAAACAGGGGAGATCAGTTACACGCTCAGGAGTGCTGCAGCCAGTCAGGCAATATGTAGAATTTAGACAGTGGCAATATATCTAGGGCATAGCTGAAGATATAAGCCCTTCCTCTTTCACCTAGTCATAGCACAGCTGGGGAAGACAGAATTCATGACTGGAGCCCGGGCCATCCCAAGAGGGCAGTAACAACAAATCAGCAAGAACAGCCTGCCAAAGGGAAATCAAGCAAGGAGTCCCTGTCTAAAATATGCTAAATGAAGGGAAAGAGCACATGGTAGGTATTGAATCCCTTGCATTGAACAGGAAACAACTCAGCAGTGAGAAAGGGGGGGAAAGGAAAGAAACTCTTTTTAAGGCTCAGTATACGTGTGGAAGTTGATATATTGTATTGGCACACTTCTGAGTTGCAATAGACATGGAAAAACTAGAATCCCTGATTCCACCCTCTCTCTAAGACAGATGGTTATGCTAGTGAAGGAACAGCTGCCAGTGTGCTCTTCAAGGATATGTCTGAACTGCTAATTGCAAGAGATCTTCTGGCCACCAGGACCTAGGCCACACCCTGTGTTGTCCTTTGCTGGGATGAATATTGATCATAGACTGGTTTGGGTTGGAATGCACCTTTAAAGGTCATCCAGTCCAACCCCCCTCAATGAACAGTGACATCTTCAACTAAATCAGGTTGCTCAGAGCCCTGTCCAACATGACTTGGAATTTTTCTAGGGACAGGGCACCTACAGCTTCTCTTGGCAACCTGTTCCAGTGTTGGCACCACTCACTGTAGAAAACTTCTTCCTTATATCTAATCCAAATTGACCTATCTTCAGTTCTAAACCATTACCATTACAATGATGCACACTAACTTCCTCTCATCCTCCTTCACCTCAGTTTGTGTGAAGGGATGGAAACCTGGGCATCCACTGCAAGTAAGGATCCAAACAAGTTATACTCTTTTCCCATTCTGGATAATTGGGGAACAAAGTTTCTTTTCCTGTTAATTCTTGTAAACACAAACATATATATGAGTCATGACTTATATTCACTTACCTCTTAATGGGAAAAATATAATCTACTCTGCTAGGAAGCACAAAAATCACTCTTCATCACACCTCTGACAGCATCACTGTGTCAGTAACACCTTCTAGATGGTGTTTGTTCAGTGCTGGTTTCGAGGACCTGGGGCTTCCCCTCAAGTGTGACAGCATAAAAGATGAGTCCGTATCATAAAGGGTGAGAATGCCTAAGTCTGTCCTTCCTGAGAGCCAGAACTTGCAGTAGACTCCTCTGATATCTTCAGGTTGCTGTGTAGGAGAAAACAACTAAGTAGACCACACATGAGGATTAAATTAAGGGCTGAACTGTTGGGATAAACTCTGTCATCACCAGGGTGTAATTACAGAGAGGCTCTACTCATGTTGGTGGATTTAAACTGATATAAAATGAGGGTAGGTAAAACAAGGGGCAAAGTTCCAAATACTAAGGAGTCCTCCCACTCCTTGGGTTAGTATTATGTAAAACTAAGGCATGCAAGAGCAGAGTGTGAAAGAAAACTCTCTGAAGAAAGGATGCTCTTGCATTTTCACAGTATAAGGTCTGATATGCAAAGAGCTGAGATTGTAGCCTACTATGTCAGGAATCAGGTTTAAAATGTCAGATGAGCTAGAATAAATATTTCTAAAGCTAGTAATATCTTTAATTTTTACTATTTACCATCAAAATGATGTCTTGATTTTGAAAAACCAGAATGGGTGGGGTTTTTCCACTTCTATCTTTAAAAATGTAAAATCTTACAAGACAACAGACAAGAGTTCAAAGAGGTTAAAAGATATCAAAGACCAGAATGCTGTAATTATTTGGGGTCACTGCACTAATATAAATGAGATTCCATGTTTCTCACTGGAAGTGAGATTTGTTTTCTGTAAGAATATTACTTTTTTTTCTTAATCATAGTGTCTGTTCAAACTGGTTTTAGAACTAAATACACACAGATTGTGTCTACACTATAACAGGTGAAAGAAATGTGTTTTTTTTAAAACAAAGCAACATTTGTGTCAGACAGAACTGAAAGATATCTCTGTCTCCATGCTGTAGAGAGGAATGGCTATGTAGTAACTCATCGAAAATCCTGAACAAAGATAAAAAATGTCAGCAGTTATTATGCACTTAGTTGGCAGAATGGCTCTTAGCAGAAATGACACATGAGTGATGAAAAGAGGATATTTAAAAACCTTTTAGTTTTACATAATCTGTAACAGAATAATTAGTTATAATTGTGTTAATTAATAGTGCTGATTTTGATTGGTATTAGAGAATATATAAATATTTTAAAATTCTATTCTTGCATGGGAGAAAAATGCATGTCTAAGACACAGCGATCCACAGACAGAAGGCTAAGGAAATACATTTTATTTTTCTTCTTTCCAAGACCAGGATCCAGCAAAACAGAAGAAAATTAAGAAGAATAAAAATATTCTTGAAGTTCTTTCCTGTCTTAGTAGGTGGAAATTACATTTTATTATTTTTTTAGGCTTAGTACTATGCTGCTTAATTATCCATTTATTCATGTTCCCATCTCCACTTGTAATGCTGCTGTAGGAAAAAAAAATTATGGTTCTGTTCCAAAGAGTCTCACTTGAATAATTTGGTCTTACTAAAAAAAAGGTAGATAGATATTAGCAGTACTTTAAGTTTGCAAGTCAGCAAGAAACACTGCAGAGTTAAACCTGAGACTAATTTTTCTTCTATTACCCAAGAATCTTTAAAATAAAAGTCTCTTCTGTGTTCACCACTCTTGGAAGTATACTTGTAGCCACCAGGAAAACTAAGCTGGATACAAATGTGAATGACATCAAATATGTGAGTCTGCTCCCTCGGACACTGAAATTTGGTCAGTAAAGACAGCAAATTACCCAACTGTACTGTCTTTCCATTAGATGTCTCACCTAAGAAACAAATTTCATTGGATCTTTTGGGAAACGTTTCATTGCTTCAGGAATTGTGCGCTGTGTTCTGAAATTTGCTGGATTGACGTGGTAGCAGTTTGCACAGGACTGCTGAGATAATCATCTACTGGATGAGACAAAATTAAGATGGTGCCAATATTTGACTGTCAGCTTGTATGTGTGTTGTTTGGAGTTTCCTGGTCAAATTTAAATTCAATTATTGAAATATTTTTTGCCCTTTAAATAAGATGTGATGTGGCAGAAGCAAGCTATATGGACTTTTCTTCCATTTATTTTGCTCTGAGTTTGTGGGCATTTATCCTGTGTATGGCTTTGTAAGAAGAACCTGTCCAACCTCATTTTTAAAACAAATTATGTGTATGATGTGTGGGGAAACTATACCATGCTGGATCCAGTGGCCCAAGGGAGGCTGAGCAGAGACACCCAGTAGTCATATACACACAGGACACACATCCTCGCCTCATACAGACTCCTGGAACAGTCCTGAAAGGGGCCCAGGCAGAGTGTCCCTTCCTCTGAGTCCTTGTGTTCCCATATGCCATGGGGCTCTCTGCTCCATTGGGCTTGTGGAGATAGGCTCGTGGTGAGCTGATGAATCCTGGATAGCCCTAGGAGAACCCAGAACAGGGTATTTGGATTTTCCTCCATGTACCATTACTCCTCTGTGTCTCCATGTATAAAAAAGAGCTTTTGTGACATAACACACAGATGCTGATGCTCACACAAAATAATTTTGTGTCTAGTCTTTGATCAGCTTCAGGAAGTGCCACACTGAGGATGTGTGGAAAGATAGAAAATGCTAGAAGAATTTGCCTTTGGGATCATCTTTGACAAAGCCGCTATTTCAATACCTCTTTCAATGTTATTTTCACAGGTCATGATTTTATGAAGCAACAGGTTTCCAGCTCACACAGTGCACCCAGAGAGACGCATCCTCTGGTGTCACAGAATAATGGTTGCAAGGAAATGCAAGGAAGATACTGTGTGATTAATCAACTGGTTTCAACAAGACAAAACAGATTTTTTTTTGTTTTTTGTGAAGGTACATAATGCAGTACATAAATGGGGAGTGTATCTCACACAAGCAGTATGAGCTGCATGGTTGGTTCTGACAGGATCAATGGAAATATCTGTCCCCCTGCAATCAGGATAACAGGTGGTAGTAACATCCATTTCTGTTCATGAAAGCAGCAGTTTACTGCAGTCAGCAACTAAGCAGCCCCACAGCAGCTCACTCACCCAGCCTTTCATCAGGATGATGGAGAGAATTGGAAGAGCAAACACAAGAAGAATTTGTGAGTAAAGACAATTAAAAATGTGAAAGAACAAGGAAACAAACCTCAAGTGATATAAAGACAATCGCTCACCACCTCCCACAAGGAGATCAGTGTGCAGCCGGTCTCCAAGTCATGACTACTTTGAAAAGACTCCATAATAATAATAAATAATAAATCTAGATTTATTGTTGAGCACGTTATATTGTATATGATATCACTTTTGTCAATTTGGGCTAGCTGTTGCAGCTCTGTGCCCTCCCAATTTCCTGTCAAACCCAGCCTACTTGGTGGCAATGCAGAGTGAGAAACAGAGAAAACCTTGATGCTGTGTAAACCCTGCTCAGCAGTAGCTAAAACACTGATGTGTTACCAACACGGTTTTACTCACAAATCCAAAACACAGCACCATATGGGCTCCTGTGAAGGAAATCTACTCCATCCCAACCAGACCCAGTACACTGCTGTACAATATCTAAGAAAGCAAATTTCAGTAAAATTGTTGTCAGACTTAATTCTGATAATTAAACAATACAGTATAGAAAAGAATGTAATATTTTTTTGCCCTTTGGCAATTTCTATCTGTGGCAACAAGCAACAGCCAGAGGTGAATGGGAGCTAAGATCCTAACTGAGGTGTGCCACTAAAGTGCCTAAAATTCTCTGGGGTGAGTTTGAGCCCAATAGCTTTGAATTCAATTTAACATTCTACAGAAAGTCCATGTAGAGTGTGTATGGAAGAGGCACAAAACAGTGTCAGTATTAGCTGCAATTCTGTAAATGGTAACAGCAAAACAAGAAACCCGAAATGAAACAATGACAACAACAGGAGCAAAAAACTAAGGACATGACATTTACCAGGATAGAACATCATAGCCAGTGTGAGATGCTAGAAGGCTCTCTTTGTGGATGTTGTTATGATGAGAGCTTATAGTCAGCAAAGAAATCAAAAGGCACTCTGAAATCACAGATTAAATTGAACAATTGTTATTGTATACCTTCAATCAAAAAGAATTGCTCCGTAGTTGCAAACTCATCCAAGTGATTTCTCAGCTTGAACCAGTCATTCTTCATCCAGGAGCTGCTCTTTTTTCTCAGGTGATGAATTACAGTGAGAGCACTCTCACCTGCTCAGTCCTCTTCATATCTTTCTCCCATTGCTCAAGACTAACACGTATTTAGTGGAACTGCTTGCAAATAGTTCCTCACCTCTTCACTTCCTTTACTGCCATACCCTGGGACCACATCTGTAGATTTTCCACAGATGGTGTATTCAAATGTGTTAAAACAGCAGAGTTTCAGAGCAGCTAAATTAATGCTCTGCAACAACCTTGCAGGATCAGTTTTTATTTCAAGCAATTGAAGAATTTTGAATAAATGAGCTCTTTGGTTAAAAAAAACCAAACAAGCTAAACCAAAAAACCAGGAAGGTGTTGCAAAGAAAGGATTGCTAAGACTGGAATACTGCAACTTTGTGAAGAAATTCAATATTGAAAAATGTGAGTTGTGGTAGCAGACTTGCAGAGCAAAGCCATATAGATATATATAGTCAGAACAACTGAAAAAATAGCTATCCCACGTGCTGACAGATATCTAGAATGTGTATCTAAATTTCAATAATTCAGATTCTGGGTAAAGTTATGTTTCTGCTCAGAAATAGAAAGGTGGTTACAATAAGTATGTCTAGGGTGTGTTTATTCTCTATGCATTTACGGTTTTCCTCCAGCAGACAGGAAAAAAATAACACAACAGTATAGATAAAATGGAAGTCCCTATAAGCAAGCATATTTCCCAAAGTATTTGAGTAAGATGGAAAAATGAAAGAAATTCCAGTAACGGCCTACATTAAGTTACAAAAATGGAATACTACCATTAAATGATTTGTACTTTTGTTGCAATGTTATTAAAGATGATACACCTAAAGATGATACACACACACACACGTGAATATAGATACAAGCCTTTTACGAGATTAAGATTTAAATACTGTTATCAAGAATGAAAACAATATTTTGGATCTATGGTCCTTTACTGAAAAGTCCATGCAAATTCAACAGATAATTAAGCTTAGCTAAACAAATGACAAAGATATGCATTAGCTTTCAGCTGCCAAACTATCTTTTTAAAAAAAATATTGTAAGTAAATATATAGACTATATGGGTGGATTTTAATGGGGTGTTTTTCAGCACAGCATGACAGTTTGAGAGCTCAGAGGAACACTGCACAGTGCACTGCTGCCCTCTGGCTGGAGCCTGAAAGAATAAAATTTGAATATTCACTTACGTACATGGTATCATCACTTTGACATGCTGAAGACATATTAGCTAATAAATTCAATTCTCTTTTCGCATCTCTTGAAACCTGAAGTCTGGTTAGAAGCATGGCATTTTCAAATTGAAAATAAGGTACTGTATGGAGGGATCTGTAGCTGTTGTAATATTTTCCTGATCCTACATCACAAAAGAGATCAAGTCATGTTGTGTAACAGGGGTATGAGGTACCTTCATTGTTCATTGCATACATTCAACATAAAACTTACCTGAGCAATGATAGTATATTGTTTCAGTGCATTTTCACTGTGTCCCTAGTGTTCCATTATGTGATATGTCTAACTGTAGCTGTGCACCAGTTTTTCTGACTGCTTTGTTAGTCTGTGTCTTCTGGTCTGCTTTCTTCCTGCATACATTCGTTATTGATAGATTTCTTCCATTAAAAATAATGTGATTTAGCTAATTTTTTATCTCCTAAAATAGATGAAGTTCCTACGAACTCAGCTAATACCACAGTCTGGGAGTCAGTTCAATGATCACACAGCAACATGGGACCCAGCAAACAAGGAAAATGAGCCATCCTATTATACCTGTAAACACCATGAAGGTACCATGCATCAGGGTATACTATCTCAGTACATCATAAATTACCCTTTGGAGTCCCTTATCAAAACACTGCCACTTCCCACAGACATCTACCTGGTTCCAGTTTCATTCTCTTTAACACTCTGATGTATTCCAGACTGTCTAATCTAAATCTTCCTTGATGAAAACCTGCTGTTATGTTCTAACTGCAATGGACAGGAAGGAAAGATATTATTCTGCTCCTTAGCTACATATTTTACGTGTTGGAAACCATTAGTAAAACCTATACTCTGTCTGCCCTTTCTGAGCTACACACAATAATTCAGTTATTCCTAGTGAATAGGTCTTATCTAGATGTCCCTTGCTTTGGTCCCCAGGATTTTCTCCAATAAATCTGCATGTGTTTGAAATGTGTCACCTTATTATCAAATCCTGAGAAGAATTTAATTGAGCAAAACTATCAGGTTTCTGTTCTTGCAAGCTATACCCTTGTTAATATTTCCTGATCTTCCTCTTCTGTGAAATTGCTGAGCAGGTGAAATGAACACAACCTGGACTCCTCTCTGAACAAGCAAAAACTGAGGCACTTCACATCCTTGTCTCAGTGTAGTGTCTTGCATTTACTCTTGCTCAAGTACGTATTTTTCCCAGAACGTTGCTGATAACACCATTTTTTCTTTTTATCTTGTTCCCTGACACAAGTAGCAAAACTGAAAACAACAACAACCGAAACCAAAATTTAATGTTTTCAAAGACTGTATGCCTGTTTCATTAGCTGTGATTAGAGAAAACAATGAACACAAGACTGCAGGACAGATCCCTGTTGAATCCTATTTTATATATTCTTCAGTTTGACAAGTAAATACTTTATATTTATCCATTTTTTAGGGTTTTTTTTCTGTAAATTGTAGATTATCCATCTTTTTAGATTTTTTTCAGTAAAATTTACTCCATTTCTTGTTCCACTGAAATCTAACACTAAATTCACTAAATCATGTTTGCTACGAGTTTCAGGTAAATTGTTGTTTTTATTAATAAATTATTGTGAAAAATATCACTTAAATTAATCTCTCTCTCAGGGATACACTTTCTGTGGAAAAACTCCCACTTCACATTATAAGCAAGACTAGTAATGGTGCAAATGCTAAATAGGTAATACAAATCATGTGATATGGAATATTCTTTCATAAAAGCTGATATACCCTAGTAAGGGCTTCTAACTTTTCTAGAAAAAAGTTATTTCACTACTTTGCAGGATGTTTATTTAATGATTATTATTGGTATTGATCAAAAATGCTTAGGTAGCCTAGGAAGTATTTAGTTACCTGCATATATGGAACCACAAATTTTTATATTGCCTTTAACATGCTGGCATTGTGGAAGCTACCTTCCAGAATGTTAGACAGCTTACAGGATTATAGAAATCCTCATTGTAATTCTTCTGTTATGGAATAAAAGCTGGCACAGGAAAACAGAAAAAACAGTCATGATGTAGCTCAATGTCAAAAGTACTCCCACTTTGTCAACAAAGATATAAATACACAGCCTTCTTAAAGCTGAAAAATTAAAAGATGCTTTATTAATATCAGGAATTTTTTATTTCTTTTCTTTGCAACCTCTGGCTGTAGTGTACAACCAGTAAGTCAGCTTCATAGGGCACCCCTCTTAAGTGCCTCTGTGCCAATGTACATAGCATGGGGAATAAATGAGAGGAATTAGGGATGTGCGCATGCCTGCAGGGCTGTGATTTCATTGGTACCACAGAGACATGGTGAGATGGCTCCTGTTACTCTTTTAACAGAAATACCAGGATTGGCATGGGCTGAGTTACACAAAAGAACATTTGTGTGCACAAGCACAACAAGAAGGATTGGGGGCTGATGGCTGGTGGGAAGCTCAACACGACCCTGTGCTTGCAGCCCAGGAAGCCAAACAGCTGCATCAAAAGCAGCATGGCCAGCAGGCCAGGGGAGGTGATTCCCTCCCTCAGTTCTGCTTTCATGGGACCCCACCTGGAGTGCTCTGGGGCCCCAACATAAGGGCATGATACCTGTTATAGCAAGCGCAGAAGAGGCCATGAAGATGAATAGGGGGCTGGAGCACCTCTCCTCTGAAGACAAGCTGAGAGGGTTGGGGCTGCCCAGCCTGGAGAAGAGAAGGCTCTGGGGAGACCTGACAGCAGCCTTCCACTTCCTAAAGGAGGCTTACAGGAAGGCTGAGGAGGGACCTTTTACAAGGGCATGTAGTGATAGAACAAGGGGAAAGGCTTTAAACTGAGAGAGGGTAGGTTAGAGTACATACTGTGAAGAAATTCTTTACTGTGAAGGTGGTGAGGAACTGGAACAGGTTGTACAGAGAAGTTGCGGAGGCCCCATCCTGGAAGTGTTCAAGTCCATGTTGAATGGGGCTCCAAGAAAACATTTTCTAGTGAAAGTGTCCGTACCCATAGCAAGGGGTTTGGAACTAGATGATTATTAAGATTCCTTTTAACTCAAACCATTCTATGGTTCTCTGATTTTATGATCCTGGAAAATCATCAGGAGCTTATGCAAAATTAGAGATGCCTTCCTTTTTTATTTTATAACACTGCACATATTTATATTATCTAACTAGCAATGCTCTAGACATTGACCTCAGACCTGTAGAAGAGTGAAGAGTATTTTCAGTCAACACTTGAAGATGAAATGTTAGTGATACAACAGTCAATAATAATTAATTTCAGTTGAGCAGAGTGAAGTAATTCTCTTTTTCTTGTTGTCTTTCTAAGGCATATGCATGAAAATTTAGTTGGGGATACATGCAACTTTAAAATTCATAACTGCTCATGTTGAAATAAATGTTTTTCATGCTTTCCCACAGAGTTGCTTTATTTTCACTATATGGATTATATTTAAGAAAAAGCGTTGAACAAAATATTGACCAAAATTTGGGACACACTAGCTTCAGGCTCCATTTGTGAACTTTCTAATTTAAAAAAAGAAAAGAAAAGGTATTCATTTGCTAGAAACAAGGAATGTTTCCATTTAATGTCACTGTCATCAAGTCATCAAGTCACTATCTTTTCAGAGTCCATGTCATTGAGGACTACTTAGAAAATACCTGTAGATTTATTTTATTGATTTACCTTATCTTACTATAACTGTTTATAACTTGTAGAGCACCAGTTATAATCCAGCACTAGATAGCTGGATTTTTTTTGTTTGTAAATAATGTCTTTCTATTAATCTAATCAGGTAGTTGGACATATACAGAAAGATGTTTAGGTCCAATGTTATTTCGTCAATGTTGTGATAAAAAAACAATATGGATAATATGTGTAGTATGTATCATAAACTTCATGTTTATTAAATTCAGTTATAGATGTCCATTATATATTATCTTTTTTAAAGTGAAAGTATACAGTGGCAGTTAATTATAATCCAAGACAAATGAAAAAATGTCTTATAAAGCCACACCAACGAATAGCTATAAATCTGTGTGACTGCTGGGACTAAATATTAAGTATGGCAAGTAAGATGTCTGAGCAAGGAAATAATTTACGTGTATCTTCTGCCAAAACTTGTGAAAATGTAAGTAACCAGAAAGAGAAGAGAGGGGACAGAGTTCCAGAGCCCCTGAAGTGTTAGGGAAGCAAAAGAGAAGATTTTTTTTCAGAATGGGAATTTCTGCTTAAATGCAAGGCTAGACCTGGCCAATGCAAATTAGCCTGTAGCAAAGAAAAATAGTCCCATATATGCCCCAAAATTATGCATTCAAAAAACATCTCATGTGAGTAAGAGAGAGAATCAAATCCACTCACCAATCACAGACTGAGACAAGGGAATTCATTGTGTTTCTTTAGATTCTTTATTTCGTCTTGCTACCTGAGTATAAAATGAGTTCTTTGGAATCATACAAAAAGCTTTAGCATACCGGGTGCTACATTTCATGTATAGTACCCTGAAGAGGAAGAATGGGATATCCATCAGTAGGCAAGTAGCACGTTTCTGTTCACACCTTCCTAATTTTGTAAGTTGACAGAGGCATTGACTGAATCTTGTTTTTACTCCACTGATGACCAAACCCTTTTGCTCACAAATTCCTACACAGAGATCAAAACATTGTGACAAGATAAAGAACACCAGAAACTACTGATAATGTGGAGGTTGTGTATGAAACAAGGGTTATCTTTAATAATAAAGGATGACAGCAGGAACAAAAACAAAGAGCAAATCTAAACCCCACCTCCTGCCATTCCTAAAAAATTATTTTTCTTTACACCAGCTGCCATTTCTAATTTTGGGATTGGGTCTTCTGCCCCTCTGTTTTAACCATGATTTCTCAGTCTCTGAATTTGCATCTTCACACTTTCTTTCTGGTTTTAACCTTCTCTTTCTGCTCCTCTCCTCTCAGTCATCTTCTGCATGCTCAATAAAATCAGGTTTCCCAATCAAGTACAGTTTAAGCTCTGAATTCTCAGGGTTTTTTGCCCTTTTTTCCACATTTGCCATTTAACTCTGAATTAACCCATTAACTATCAAAACAGACATAAAACTAGCTATTTTTTTATTGCACAGTGGCCTGACACTGCTGCCTTTCTATGAATTATTTCCTCTTCAAGTCACCATTTGATTTCTTTTAGTATCTTTATTAACTATAATTCTTGAAAACTCCATTCAGCAGCAGAATTCATGATGTATAGGTTATTATATAATCCTTCTTGTCTTTTTTATTTATGCCCATTAAGACACTGATTCCTGCCTCTTGGGTTCTAAAGCCTCAGTCCTTTGCCCCTCTCTCTACAATGTCCATTGTTCTAGCTTATGTTTTAAGTCAAACTCCGATTCTTCTTGTTTAGCAACCCATCAGTTACTGAATAGGCTGGGACAAATCCCATAACCATGCTGAACAAGAATTCCCTGCCTTCCTCAGTTCTAAATGCCACCCCTCATCACTGTCCCCATTACTCCCACATTTCTGCACATTACACAGTTCTATTACAGTTGCGTAGTTTCTCTTTTCCATTTCACCTTCTCTTCTCTTCTTTTCATCAGCAGGTCTGCCCAAAAAAACTCCACCTGTTTTTTAAAAGCCTGCTAATATTATTTCACTAATATATCAGCTTTGTACTGAGGGCCATGAATATACATGGACAATAAAGTGTAGTTACCATGTACTATACAAAGGAGGGGGAAAATATCCCAAAGCATTAAAACATTTTTAAATATATGTACTAATGTCAAGAATCTTAGCCATTCACTGTATGCATTTACACAGCACCACTACAGAGGAGTGCTCCTTCTAAATAAAATATCCCAGGCATTTATTCCTTTCACTATCCATTTCTTCAGTTTCTAACTCATAATGTTTCATGGCAACAAAGTATCGGACAAAAGTTTCACCTAATGCTTCCTTAATGCATGAATCTTTCTCGAGTGCAACCAGAGCATCTTCTAGTTTCAGAGGGATTGATGAATGTTTCAGATCACCAGTGTGATTTTCTTCTTCGAGCATATCATCATAACTAAGTCCTCTCTTTACTCCATCTAGACCTGCAGCAATAGTAGCAGCAAGGACCAGGTACGGGTTTGCTGCAGCAGAACTTAATTTATTCTCTATGTAAGTGCCTTTTCCACCATGACATTTGACATTAAAGGCACAGCTGTTATCATTATATGCCCATTTTGCATTTACAGTCTCTTTTGATTCTTTACTGTATTTAGAATAAGGCTTACGGCAGCTGGTGGTAGGAGCCATCAAGCAGCTGATAGCTGCCGTGTGTGCCAAGAGACCTGATAACCAATTTTTTCCAAGCTCTGAGAGCTCCTCAACTCCATAACCAGCAGAAAACAGATTCTTCTGGCCATTCAGATCCCACAGGCTGTGTGATAGAGCCCCTGAATTGTAGAATCCTGATTCTGAGAAAAAGCTAGCCACGTAGTTATATTTCTTAGCCACCTCTTTAAGGCCTGTTCTAAACGTGAAGGCACTGTCAGCAGCATCTAGGCCAAACGCTGGATGAAAAGTGATCTCCATTTGCCCAGGCCCACTGGAAGAAGAAAAGCTTTCAATGTTGGCACCAGCATAATACATTCCTTCAATGAGCTCCTGAATGAAAGTCTGGTCATGGTTATTTAGTATCGTGGCTGCAGGAAAGGATATTGTCTTTGAATTTACAACCTCAGTAATGCCATAAATACAAAATTCATAAGTGAATGCAGACTGCAAAGAAAAGCCACTGTCCTGAAGCTGGCTCAGCTGTTTCTTGGCAATGTGCCTTGGGGAGGTCATTAGTGGGGTGCCCAGCACTGTGAAGGAATCACATATCACTCTCGCAGTCTGCTCAGTCCAGGGTAGTATTCGAAACGTTGATAAATCAGGGTTCAGGATTATGTCACAATTGAAATTGGTTGCATTTATGTAATCTAGTTCATTATCTTTAGGATTCAGCGTCAGTTCAAGGTAACTTCTGGGCATGGCAACACCATGAATTGCTTTCTCCTGAACACAGAGCAGAATGACATATTACCAAATCAGAAAAGAGCTCAATGGTATTTTTATGTATATAAAATATGTTAAATTCAGATTCTCAGGTAGAACAACAATATTTTCATAAAGAACACTAAAATGCAATGATCACTGATGTGAAGGGTAAGAGCCAGTTACTGTGTCATTATAAAGCAGAACAACTTTTTGCAAGATTGGTATGAAAACTATGGCATCAATTATCACAATGATAATTTTTTAAACTTTCCATAAAGAACTAAAAATTATTCAACACTTTTCTTGCATGATCTTTAGACAATTATGGGTATCACCAGTTAGGTGTAAATTTTACAAATCAAATTTAGCCTATTTAGCTTCCATAACCTCTGGGCATCTTGTTTACATAGACACAAGTGACCAAAAAAGACTCATATTGATACAGTTCAGGCTGTAACTTGTCTTTAAGTGCCATAGCATGCAGCTCACTGTTTTTCAGATGCAACATTTAACAGGAAAATCTCACTTTCTGGACTTAAAAATTTTGGGGTAAAATGAAGGGAAGCATTTCCAGGTGAAAAAATTTCATAAATATACTTTCTTCTCCATTTGAACAGAAAGTTTCAACAGATGAAAATGAAATGCACGTAAGAGACCAAGGAAGGATCATCTGCCTTGAATCGAGCACTTTTACAACTTACCTTATGATCAAATATTTTTCTGATGAAAGCTGCAATTAGGCCAAGTTCCACCAAGTGAAATTTGGCTCCTGTTTACATCTTACCTTTATTCTTCTAAGAAAAAAAAGTTGCCATTTGTGTGAGCAGAGGAGACAGAACAAACCTAGAAAGGCGCAAGCTCAGAGCTGAAAAAAACCAATTTTGCATATCCAGATGGCAAACTGCATATGGTGGGTCCTCTTAATATGAATGAATGAATGAATGAATGAATGAATGAATGAATGAATGAATGAATGAATGAATGAATGAGTGAATGAAATCTGTCTTCTCTTAAGCACGTGGCAGTCAACGGTATCTGTGTGTGTGACACCCATAACCAAAACTGCACACTGTGGTGAATTCTGTTCCAAGATGTCTAAGCTGTCCATTTGGCACTGAGAAGGTGTCAAAGGTGATTACTCTATAGTAGTACTTCTCCCTTCTCTAGCCCTGCTACCTAATTTATCCTGCTTCCTAATGTGATTTTTATTTCCTGAATCATTACTGTGGCAAATATTGCTGTTAAGTCATCATTGCTGTGCAACTCAGTGATATTTTCCTATGTTATTGATAACTATAAAATTTCTCATAACTAAAATGAATTTATCTTCAGTCATTTTATTTCTTTCAGTGTTTACTCCTCTCTTTTTTGCAATTTAGAGATGTTCAGCAAACTAAAATTTTTATAATGTATTGAATCTGAAAAGATATTCCTGAGAGAAGAGATTATTAGAACATCAAAGAACTGAAATTATTAGCCTTATCTAATTAGATTACTCTTTGAAGGAAAAGAGGAATAAATGATTGCAATGATGAAAGAAGTCTAGATCCTTTGGGAACATGAGCAAGGGAAGGGAGCAGATAATTTGTTCTAAGTTGGAGTTGCTGCCCGCACGATGGAGAAAATATAATTTAAGGATGGGGGCATGAAAACACATAAAGGTTAAAAGGGAAACACATAAACTAGAAACCAAAAAACTTACGTGAAAAAATCGAGAAGGAACATTCTTTGATCTTGACACACCATGGAGGTCTATTGATTCAAATCTGATAAACTGCACGTTGTCCCTGGCCATCTGCTGCTTAATAAATTCAATATGAGAGAACAGGTGAAGGAGAGTTGGGTTTCCGAGGCCGTTTACATCAGGGTCTCTGCTGAATGCTAGAAATGAAGAGGAATGTTCACGTCAAACAAAATAAAGAATGCTGGAATATGGTTCTTCTCCTAAAAAGGGCAAAAGTGTGAAATTGTGGCATAGAGTGTAAAAACAGAAATGAGAAAAAGATATGGATCATGAAGGAGTTTTTTAAATAAACACATGTATTTTTCCCTGACATCCTGTATAAACTCTTATTTTTTGGAATGGTCTGTAATTTAAAATTTTTTTCAAGTTAAGAAGAGAACATGTGGTAAAACCAGGAGTTTATGAGGTTTGTTGAGTGTTCTTAGGAGAAAAAGTATTAACTGGATACCTATTTCCCACTGAAAACTTACAGAATACAGGTGCTGTTTCTTCAATGACTTCGTAAAGTGCGTTGATAGAGAAACATGATAAAAACGGCACTTGTCTTCTACTAAACCTTTCTTGAGGCCTCTTAAGGAGGATTGCAGTCTCCTCCAGGACAGGCAGTGACTTTTAAGGGAAGTTTATGCATTTATGCATTTGCTGTTATGGAGTTATCTTCTTAACTGTATTGCAGAAGCTGTAGGGCTCTCTAAACTTCTTGACATGAAGGTGATGAACACCTGAGTATAACTTCGATAATGGAACAGAGAGATGGGCACAGTAACTTCCTTTCACCAACCTCTCGATCTCTCAGCCTGCTTTTATTTTCAGTATCTATCTATTGTTCTTATTCAAGTCAAACTACATAAGGCATCAACTTTCACTTGGTACAATAAACTAAACAGACCAAGAGTAAAATTTTATATTAACATGCAATAAGTTGTGAAAAATATATTTCTTTTTGCATTTCTGGGAGAAAAGTCCTCCATTCTTCCTGAGCATGTGGTCAGATGAATTTTTGCAGGTATTTCAAATCCACAGCGGAAGATCACCGACAGCAACCATTCACCACCAACCTTCAAGTGGAACTTTAAAGCTTCATGCTGAGGCACTCTGAAGGTTGGTGGGAGCAATCCTAATCTCTCCAGTAGCAAATTACCCAAACTAGAGCAGATCTCCTCTAGCAGTAGCCAGTAGGCACAAACACATCTTTTTGACCTCTCCTTTGGGGCAAGTAGGACTACCAGTTGCAGGGGTGTAAGAAGGCTCACAAGATGGCCCAGCATGACTGTCAGATTATTCCCTGAGAGGGCCACAAATTCATCTGTAGTCATAGACTTCTCAGAACCTTTGAATATTGCTGGATATTGCTGGACCCTCGAGCTTCAGATGGCAAGGAGGATCCTTTAGGTCAGACAAGTAGGAAAAAGTTAAGTAATAACTGTGCTCTCTGAGGAATGGCAACTGAAAGCACAGAACAAAATTTAAGTAAATAGGAGAACAGAGTAAAAATTGAATAGACAAAAGCTAGAAAGCAATTTTGTCATATCCACTTCTCATGACATCTTTCCCTTTGGCCTGTTTCAGCTCTAAGCTCCTTATGGAAACAGCTTTTTTTCCCAATGTCTTCTATAAATAGTGGGGCAATATGTCCTTTAAAAAATGAATATTAAATAAGGTAGCCCTATTTAAATGTTTTGTGTAACACTCACTATATTGCAGGTGCTGCCAAACACAATAGCAAGCAGGGAGGACTGGTCTTGTCTTGCCTATGTCACCAAGTAAGTTATTTGAATGCCACTTCAGTCATCCTGTAATGTTGTTTTACAACATAGATGTTTACTGACATTTACCAGATTTGACCTCTTTATGAACATGACCATTATTTAGAAGTTTATTAACAGGTATAAACTGTGGCTGTTCAATAGATTAACAGAGCTTTAAAAGATTCTGAAAATCTTCCAAATTTTATATCAAGAGAAGTTTTTTTTCTACTGCAGGGACAGAAATCTGAGGCTTTTACCTTTAAAGCAGTGATCAATGCCTTATTCTATACCTGTTTAACTTCCTCTGCAAAGATGGTAGACATTTCCTGTCACACTGAGATTTTTATGTCTTTGAATTATTCAAAGTAAAGCTTGGCTGACAATCCTTGACATCAGTCAGCTTTTGATGTAAATCTTGCACGAATTTCTTAAAATGTCCTGAAATGTCATCTGTTAAATTTCCATCTACTGAACAAATATTTCTCAGGTAAAAATATACAAATCATGAAAAAGTGAAACTTTAATTCTGATCCTATTAATTCTTTAAAACAGTATTCCTAAAATATATAGATTATACAAATCAGTATCTAAGAAAAACACAAATGTTATGTGCATGCATATTAATGATGCAAAAATTCATTTAAAAAATAAAGCTACAAATATACTTAACATAAACATCTGCCAATGGCAGGTAATTTTCCAGATTTTATGTCTGTGCTATCTTTGAGCTAAAGGTATTTGAATAAATATATACTTACATTATATGAACAAACATTAACAGAAAATTCATAAGCAGAAAATGTTTCTGAAGAACATTAAGAAGGCAAAAATTAAGAAGCAAGAATTTATCTCCTCCAGTTGGACTTTTTATAATCTAAGATATATCTTCTTAAATTATGAGATTAAATTGTACATATTGGTCTAGTATTAGTCTAAATTTAATCTATATACCAGTGTAGACACGTTGCTAGTCAAAAGACACTTATTCATTTACAAGAGCTTTTTTCCAAAATCTTTTAGAATCAACAAACAGTCATGCAGCCTTCACATACTTTTCAGAGTTCATCTTTTATACCATTTGAAGATTAGCTTTCTCATTGAAATAATGTTTCTGTAAATTGTAAGATAGATAAAAGTGTCACCATGACTGCATATCTCTGATTGATTTTGGAAATATGAGAGGGGATTTTTTTCTGAAGTAATAACTAGTGAATAACTACTGACTACTCACCTTTCTACCGCACAGGACCCAAAATACATTTTCTTTGTAGCTACTAAATAAATCACTCTCAAACTTCATCCATGATGCCAATAATTATTTAAGTTTGGAAAGGCATGATAGGGAACTGAGTACTCTGTCTTTACTCAGTTCATATAATCATTATCCTAAGCATTAGTTACTGTAGGTAAAGTAGCTAATAAATAAGTATTTGACAGGCCTAGCTGATTTAGAATCACAGTCTAAAAATTTTACATTCTTCTGAGGGAAGATTCTGTTCATGAGTATAACTTTTTCTCTAGGTTTCTGGGCCTCTAGGAAGAGGGGCATCTTTCTTTTCATTTCAGAAAATCTCCTTAAAGAAACATGTAAATTCAACAAGATGCTCAGATTTTTGTTCAGATTTTCATTTTAAAAATCAAATAAAAATCCAGACTGGTCATTTTTCTTTAAGCAGATCATTAAATATCTACATCAGTTTTTCAGGACACAGAAAAGAACCTAATGTTTGTTTGTCTATGGTTCTGTCTGCATTTCCCATTTAAGTTACTACTGATAAACAATTGGTAATATTCCTGTTTTCATTGTAATTAGTACAAAATACCTACAAATACAAACTATCTTCACATATTTAAAACATATTAATTGCACAATAAACTAAAAATATTACCAAAAATAATTATAATAATTACTACTATTATTATTATTATTGCTATTATTATTTATAGCAGAAGAGTGGTGCCTTTCTTAGATTATTAATATTGAAATCAGCCAGATTGCTAAGAGCAGCTAGGGCAAATAGCTGACATCACCTTTCCCTTTTCAGCAACAGAAAAGTGCCAAAACAGAAGAAAGTGCACGCCCCAGATCAACCTTGTTTTCAACTTGTTCAACTTGTCCCGTGGTCCCTTGTTAAACCACACCACAACTAAAGTAAACAGAATCTCAGGTCTAGAGGAGGTTACTATGTTAGAAAACTAACAGAGCGCTCTTAAGATCTATATTGACCCCCTTTATAAAAACAGATTCTTGTGTTGATGATATTCACTAGCAAAGAGTCCCAGAGGGTAATCACACAACTACACGTTTAAATCTTATGGAAATTCCTGTCAGAACTAATTTAAACATGTCTGTTTTTCCTTACAATACTCTAGTTTGTATATTTAAGAACAGCCAGTTTAGTTGTTTTGCACAGCATGTTATTTACTGTTCTCACTTTTGTCTTCAAACATTAACCACCTTTATTTCTCAAACCTTATATGACAGCTTTTCCTTTGCTAGATATCATTCTTATTGCCACTTTTCTCTTCCCATCTGTTTTTTTGACATAAGTAGACATGAGTTGCATTTGAATGCGCTATTGATGTGAATAGTGATCAGAAGCATCTTCAGTTGAAAAAATATGCGATTTCCATTTCTTTCTCACCTAAAAAAATGCTTTGCCAAAACTGTTTACTGATTTGATTTCTGCAGTCAAGTACGTAAAAAGTTGTTTCCTACATTGTATTTTTACTCACCTATAACACTCTTAGCAGGGGCATAACTATGTAAGCATACTAGAAACTCCCAAAGATAGGAGTCAGTAAAAATATTTCCCTGATCTGTTTGACAATGAAACTTTCAATGTTTTCCATTCATTTCTTTGTCTTCAGTCTGCTTTCTTTTCTAAACTTAATTGCAAATCAGGCTTTTTTACTGGCATGACTGTGGAGAAACTCAGCTTTTCCTTGAGTTCTATATCAATTTGAGAGACTGACATACAGCTTCAATCAGTCATGAATTATTCTTCCCAAACTGTATGACAACAACATGACGCAGCTTCTCAGAGAAGATACATCTTCAAGAATCAAATGCAAAGTTTTTGTCTCTCAAAAAATGAAAGATAAATAAATAACCTATATTTTTCTACATTCCAGGATATTTTATAAAAATGGCTCTTCTGTCGTGAATGAGAAAATTATCACAGTCATAGAAAATTTAGAGGATTTGAAAACAAAATATGCAGGTGTCTGAAAGAGATTTTAGTTGTGTAATACCCAATGGTACTACCTAACTGATAATCCTAAATGAGAGGAAACTACAATGGCCTGTCTTTCTTCAAAATCAAACAGAAAATCTGGGTTTATGGAAGGAATCACTGAGCAATGTTGTGTGAACCAAAGCATACGCTATTGCAAACTAGGAAGCCCCTTCTGGTCTAAAAATATTTGTCCTAATTTTAAAATGTCAAGTGAGAATCATAGAGCAGTTTGGGTTGAAAGGAACCTTAGAGATCATCTAGTTCCAGTGCCCATGCCATGAGCAAGGACACCTTCCACCAGACCAGGTTGCTTAAATCTCCATCCAGCCTGGCTTTGAACACTTCCAGAATGAAAGAGATCATTATGCTAAATGGGAAGCAAGGTTATTTAGGGAAGAGATTTTGTACAATACTGAAGGTAAGGACTAAACTTTTCATGAATATATTGCAGAAGGAGAGGCAGCTGGCAGACATAAGCAGAGAATGCATTTCCCTTACATTAGGTCCAATCTAACTGTTTTTGCAACCTACAACTATTACTATAAAAAAGTAAGCATCTCCAGTGGGTGGGAAGAATTATTCTGAATATACACCTCTTTCTCACACAGAATCATGGGATGACTAGCTTACTACAAATACCAGAGACAGATGAGTTGAATATCACCTGAAAGAGGACCAAATAGATCAGAAAGATGGAAGTCCTGTCTGAACATTTTTCTTTTATATAAATCAAGAGGAAAAATGGGAAATCATGCAGAGTCACATAGCAGGAATATTTCAGCTATTAGTATGGAAGATAAAGGACTAAAGAGCTTTTGGTTGCTTTGGTTTGTTCTTAGAGTTTGTGAGGTAAAAAAAAAAAAAACGTTGAGTTGTATATAATTCAGTTCAGAGAGACAAGGAAAGAAAAAGACAAAAAATATTATGTTTTTTCCAACAGAAAATGACGGCAACCAAGAGGCTTTAGAAAGGAGCTGAGCTTCAGCCCTGCTATGCTCAAACTCAGTTCAAAATGTAGAAGAGAGAAAAATGTTGTTGAACCACGGATAAGGCATAACAAAAGAACATGAAGGAGCAGTATGGCTTTGGTTCTTCACTTTAGGAGAGCTGTAAGAATGGCACAGATTGTGTAAAATACAAAGCGGAAAAGGGTACCAAGTGAAAAAGACAGGCTTAAGTCCCAAAGTAAGGCATCATTATGGTGCAGGAATTAGAGCAGAGGCAGTGACTATGAAGTGACCACTTATATCTCCTGATTGTCCACTTACAGCTCCCAAAGAGCCTCCATTTCTATTTCCTTGTGACTGACTAGATTTACCGAGCAGAATCAGTTGGGGCAGACATGTCTCCTCCAGGTGTGAACAAAGGACAGCAAAACCACATGGGGAGTTCCAATTTGGTTCAGAGTATATGAGCGAATTTTTGTATGTCAATAGAGAAAAAAGCCTAGGCTATTTCTTTGTTGAAGGATTTATCATTTTGTCCCCGGCTACTATAGCATTAATATTCTAATTTAGTAGCATGCAGAGCAGCATGTGGCAAGATTTGAGTTCAGAGAGGTCAATATACACCTACCTTATGTGCTATTTACACTATACATATAGCACATGCATGAATTCATCCTGTGTGCATGATAGTTAATTAATACTATATACATGAAATATGATCTTTACTGTTTGGAATCATCCCTCTTTGTCCCCCAAGAATGCAGGCATTGAACAGCTTAAGAAGCACCTGCCAATTAATGACTACATACCAACTTGCAGAAATGCACATCATTATTAGAGATAGACATTTAGGCAAATAAAATTCCTAAATTCATGTTAGCGCAGTCAGTATTTTCACCTAAACAGCTGCCTGTGTTAGTTTCTATCTTTCCATGGAAAAGAGCTTTAGATTAAGAGTTTTAGCTTTAGCTTCAGCTCCAGTTTCTCTGACACTTTCAAGAAACATTTTTCTTACTAACCCAAATATCTGACACATCTGCTTCTTTTCTATTATTTTTTCCCATGTCCAAGCACTTTTTTTACAAAAGAGCTGACAAGAAATGGACAAAATGCACATGCAGTAATATTTCCACATTGTCCAATCAGAATTTTGGAAAAAACATGTGGATTTATCATTTTAGAGAGATGTTAACCATGTAACTAACATGACTGTATATAAATCCTCTGAATTACTGACACGCAGCTATATGTTTTAACCTTTCTACTGCTGATCTCTAGAAATTGTCCCTTAACTCTGTACTTTTACAACAATAAAGTATATTCCTGTTTTGGCCATATCTCAACACTGAGTGGATCTGAAATATAATCTTTTGTAATTTTTCCAAACATTTTGGATGAAGTCTTCTGATTTGAGCAAGTTCAACTATTTGAAAACTTGTAAATTATTAGATATTGTATTTCAGATCTACTCAGTGTCACGATATCTTTAGATCCAAGACATCAGGCACTCTGGTAACTGAAATATTTAACATAATGTTTTAGTCAAAAACCCTAAAATATTTAGGGCTTGATCTTATCAATCAGTAAATTACCATGGGCAGCAATGAAATACTGTTTATGCAAAGGCTCATTAAACAGTGCAGAATTTTATCTAAAAGTTTCTTTTCTTCAGTTAAGTTACTGAACGTCTTCAATGAAAATTAAATTTTGAACACATACAGTTCTTATAAGGTAAAAACTCATTCTGTGCATTCCATTTACTAGTAGAAATGCACAGTGAGCTCTACAACTTGTATGGTCAAAGCCAAATGGAATCCAAACCTCATGAGATTCCAAAACATTTGATATAGAATACTTTTCTGATGAGAAAAAACAGTTTTCTCTCAGCTCCCCTCACAGTTTGCTCTCATCTGTAGGTCTCTTACAGTCATCACTACCACCGGTGATACAGGGCAGGATTAATCCCAGGTAGCTTTAGGCATCTCAGAGTCAGACAAATGATCTAAGCTAATTATCATGGGACTTCTTCCCCACTGAGTGGAAATATACACCCACCTTCAGAGGTCAATTTTTCATCCACCTCTAATACCTCTTTGAAGAGAAAATGTCTGTCTTTACTGACTAGGTAATAAGCTTGGATGAGTTACTTCATGTTGAGTGGCTACAGCTGGGTGAAATCTCCCTGTGGAATCTGCAATTAATCTCATCAGTTCCCTCTCATAAAAAGTGCTACGACAAAGAATAATTACGCCTATGTTTTAAAATATATTTGCTGGTTTTGCAGACAGTGAGAAAACAGCAGTGTTATAAATTTGATAATGCATTTTTCTAACCTTTTAGAAATGTGAAAAACAATGTAGTCTGGAAAGGGAACAGAATCAAGTGTAGGCTGCTAAATAATGCTCTAACCTTTTTATTCTAATAGACATGAATAGAGAATGGTTTGAGTGAAAAACATTTTTTCAAAGCTTTGTATTTCTCATGCAGTGCCCTGAGTAAGCACTGATAATGTTCATGGATATCTTGTTCAGACTTGTTCGAACCAGGTAACACAAAATGTCTACCAAGAAATCCTGCAGTAGCTAAGAACAATTGACATGTTCAAGTTGTTTGTTTTCAGAGTATGCATAGGAGGGTTTCTATCCATCTGTCAGGAGACTTGCAAAAAGCAGGATAAATTAATATTATTGTAAACATTTAATTGCTATTATTATATTTTGTTACAGAGTTAGTGATGGCTAAAGTATTTTATCAATGAAGAGATTGGTATTTCTTGTATCAGTAAGATAAGTCAAAAGGAAAGTTATCTATCCTGGAGAGCTGATAATGTGATCTCAGAAAGATGCTCATGGAAATGTATTAATCTGATATCTACACAACTGACAAACTGGTGTTTTTGTGCTTCCTGGAAACAGAACAACAAACTGTTCAAGCCCATTACATTACCACAGCTAATAATAGTTTTCAGTTTGTTGATCCAGCTAGCCCAGAAGCTTTTACAAAGAAATCACAGCCTATTAGTAGCAATTAATTGTCTCTATAAACACTTCCAAAATGGACTTACTGAACAGCATGAAAATAAGTGGAAGTTCTCTCTGCCTCATTTGCTTTTCTTCTGCTATAATTTATAAGAGATGTTTTTCCATTCCAGTCCTCTCACAGGACAAATAATTGAAAACATCTTCTCTACATGGGAGCAATTTCTACTGCTGGAAATGTTAAAAAAAAAAAAGGAAATTTCAAGAAGCGCAAATGCCATCAAGAGCTTTGTAGTATCTAGCAGACTTTTGGGAAGTGCTGCCTGCACTCAGTTTAAATGAGGAAATATTTCCGTTTTAGTGAAATAGACATGACCACTTGTGCGTGACATTTTTTTGGCAGGCAGTTGGGCTTTATAAATGCCTTGCTTCAAAAAAATAAAAAAGCAGCATTTAGATGTAGAGCACAATATCTGATCCATCCTGATCACACAGAAACCACAGGTGTCAGTTCTCTTGTGCACTAGCTCTGACTTAAGTTTGCAGCTTAGCAGAACACCACAAAACAACAGGAGCATTTTGTTTAAGAGGAGAGCAGGTGATGTTTAAGTATCCTTACCAGCGTGGCCTGTGGAGGAGTCAAACTGAACCTCAGGAGCTGTGCTTTCTGCAGGTGTAGGAGCTGCTGGTAGTCCCAGAATAAGTTGATCCACATCGCTTCCCACTGGTTGTTGCTGATCAGAGCCGGCAGAGCTGAGGACCAGGACGGTTTTGCTCTGCTGCCCCGCTCCCTCTTTGTGGAAGCTGAGATACTTTTGCTTTTCCTCTCCAAAATGGGGAGTGAAAGTCTCAAAGGGCCAGCCCTGTTTGTCAGCTGCTTTCTCCCGGGGTTTCAAATTTTTCTGAGCAAAAGTGCCACCCGCCTTGCCACAGAAATTTGGCCCATGAGAAGGCAGATGACCTTCACTCAGCAGGTTTTTCAACTCTTGTAGGCTTCGTTTAGAAATGCCAGGTGCCCCTGTGAGGGACTCAGCAGTACGGCTCCCTGGCATGGATGCAGCGCTGCCCAGGGAGCCCATCTTTGTCACATGAAACTTGACCACTTTTTCTTCCATCCCACCCGGTCCTTCTGGCTTACCCCCTCTCTGTTCACTGTCCTTCTCCCTCTGCACTCCACCTTTCTCTGCACCCCTCAGAGGCTGCACACCTGTGGGCAGCTTCATCTGAGCTGCTGTATCTATTTCCTCATGCATTTTTCCCACTATTCTTTTCCCAATTTCAGCATTTTCTTGGGTTTCTCGTGCTTCTCCAAACCTGTCTTCTTTACCATCGCTGCCAGAATTGGAATTGTCGTGACCTCCTCTGTCCTTTTGTACTGGAGGAAATGTAGTGGGGTTTTGGAGAGACTGATCTGATGGCAGTTCTGAGCAACCAGTGGTTCCTTTAAGGGGACAAGGATCTGGGACTTTTGAGTTGCGGGACAGTTCCATCTTCTCATTTTCTAAAGGTGGAACATACTTTGTAGGACCTTTGATTCCCTTTTTCTTTCTGAAACCACATATATTGTTGCCATCAACTTCATCATTGTCACTTTCAGATGTGTTCTGTAACCAGCAATAAAATATACAACCAAACAACAGACATGAATGACACAGAACATGGCAATGCAATACTACCACCACCTGCATTTACCTTGTAGCACTTCCATTACTTTTTGGTATGGAAGTCTCTGTGAACAATTATTTTGATCCTTAAAATATCTCACAGAATTCTTTTTCTTATGTTTTAGAACAAAATTGGTGAAAACACCTTCATAATATTGTGTGATATCATTTGCCAAACATGTCCTTTAAATGTGAAAGAAACGTATTTTAGTACTTACAATAAAGTATATTCCTGTTCATATTAAAAGTATTTGTATTTATAAGGGAAATTTATTGCCCTAAAACACAGAAAACTGGCAATTCTTATAAATGTGAGGAATGAAACCTGAGAATAAGTAGCTTTTAGATTAATTTCAGGACCTAATTTGGACAAATAACTGAACTTAGAGCAGTGGTCAAAAGGAAAAACTCATTTTTGGATGTTCAAACAGGACAGAACCCAATGTTTACCTTTATATATGACATTGATATAGTTGATATTGTAGGGGTGGGAGGAGATTTTAAAATGGATGTAAACATGTGGAAAAGGTACAAAAAGGAACTACAAAAATTAATGTGCTTACATTATCCCCAAAAATATCAAGAAGTGTCTGGATCACCATCTCTCCTAATTATCCTAATCCTGCCTCAAGTGTGATTAATTTGATGGTGACAGGGAAAGGGACAGGAAATCAAAACCAGACACTTTCAAATTAAAAAAATAGCACAAATTTCAATATTGTGAGTGATTAATTATCAAGGTAGTGATTGAATTCTCCATCTCAAAATGTCTTAAAAAAGACTGCCTGATATAGCATAGACAATCACAAACTGTTATATTACTTATGAATACCTACTCAAGTATGCATTGAAGAAATATTAACAGTCCTTCGTTTGCTTGGGTTGGGCTGGAATTAGCACCTGTAAAAACACTGGGAAATCAAGGGATTGCCTCTGAGTGAGACCATTCTTTACCTTTTCCACAAAGGAATAATCTGCACTCTCTCCAATTTCTGAATTTCCAGAAGAAGGGATCTGCACAAAAGCAAAGTGAATGCCAGTCTGGGTAAGGCAAAAGTGATTTCTGTTGGCAGACAGAAGCACGTAGAAGGAAAAGCAGCATCATCCAATGTGCACAGGGAAGGAAGCAGCTACATGGCCTACATTAATTTCATTAACAGCTCCCTTTTTCCACATTATTCCACCCTTTCTTCATTATTTTCTCACCATTGTATTTGCCATTATTATGTAGTCAAAAGAGGTTTATGGCTTCTCTCCTGATGAAGAGCTCACAGAAATGTTTCCTCCGTCTCTCCTGCGTGCTCCAAAATTCCATGGCAGGCTGTGTGTACAGCTGCTTTGGGAGCTCGCTGGGACACTGCTGTTAGCACGGCAGGCAGCTGGCCAGCAGCCCTGCGGGGAGGATAAACCTGTAATTCCCATGCACAGATCCTGACAGGGATGTGCCCGTGATGCCCACTTGCAGTCAAACACAGCTACTGGAGCATCCATAACAGAAGTCCTTGCCTACCCCAGTTTTAACCCTCAGGGTTTAATGAACCCATTTCTTCATCCAAGGGCTTTGGTTTATTCCCATAACACACCCTGTAATACCCCATAAAATAATTCTGGTGTTTGCTGATACCCCTACACATTCACCCATGTAGAATAGACCTAATTCCTACAGCTCTGTAACATTATGGAATAGAAATGTAATAAAATAACTTCTTTGAAAGGCAAAGTGGACAAAACCAGATTATAATTCAGAATTATAATTTTAATACTTTCCTTAGTAATTAAGAAAGGGAATGACACTGAGGGAGAAACAGTAGGGGTGGACAAACCAGTGTCTGCCAAACGGAAAAACACAGATCTTCAAATAAAAGATCCATCATATTAAATTTCTAAGAACATATCATTATTTTTTGAGATAAATAGGGAAGAGTTCCAGCTATGAAAGCTACAGTAATTTTAAAAAATGTGTTTTGCAATTCATGACAAATATTTCCTTAAATATCTTTTTTGGCAGAGGCTGCCATCATCAAAATATCTTGATTTAAAATTTATGAGGTTTTCAGAATTCTTCTGTTTCCTTTCAATAACTTGAAACCAGTAACATGATCATAACGTCATATGCATTTCTGCTTTATAATGTATGCTGACAACTGCTGAAAATTTTTAAGTTAGGTTAGGTTTTTGCCTGTTATCTATATTGTGGATCACTGAAGAATGTTCAGCAAAATGACTGAAGGAAAGTTGAGCGCGTCCTTTTTTATAACACCTGTGCTGAAGTCAGACAAAGGATTGTTCATGTGTCAAAAGCAAAATGACAGAAAACTGCTTATTCACATAACTAGCCATTCCAAAGGATTTCATGAACACAAAGTACCATCCCCACATAATAATCCTTAACAAAACAAATTCCTTCTGAATAGATGTGAGCAGGATAAGGACTGATCACTTGTAAGTTTTTTAATGGAAATGCTCCTTTGCAACAGATCTCTAATGACTGATGTGTCTATAGCAGTTTGCAAAGGGTTTATTTTCCATGAAGAACTAGGCTGTGGTACTGCAGTTTGATTGGAGACCCAAAAGAAATACTGCACCCATTACTCTTAAACAGAAACAGTGATCAGTTTTACTTTCAAATAAACAAAGCTCTTACAATTATACAGAGAATAACCTATGCATTACTTTAGGTCCTCAGCAAAAGGCAAATTGTGATTTTTTGCAGGAAAATTACACTTAATTTCTAAATAAAGTCAGACATTATGGATTTTAATTTAGAAACCATTTACAGTATTTTCTGCAGTGAAACAAACATTTCTTTATTTGTTGCAAGGTACCACTACAGCATCTCTTCATATTAAAGACAGTCATATGCATGAGCTATAACACAGACTTAGACTTACTTGTCTAGTAGTTTATGTGGTGTCTACCATCAGAAAAGGCTCAGTACCTGGGCACAGAGGGGAAAGCACCCAGGAATAGGACTTATGAATTATCTGCTTTAACTTTTTATTTCTTGAAAGGTTTTTTTCCCTACAGAAGATAGAGACGGTTCAGAGAAATAGTGCCTTGAATGAGATACAGTGCTTGTCAGCTGGCTACAAACAATTACTTAATTTAATTGAACCATATGTCGTGCTGGGCTGAAAGGAAAGCAAAACAGTCATGGCATTAATACGGCAAAAATTCTGACTACTTTCAATTTCCTTCCTGAATGTTCCTAAAATTTGTTGCTCTGCAGCAACAGTACTAGGTTTTTTACCCAACATTTATTTCATCATCAATTAGTTTTTGTTTGCTGATTTTCAAATATTTACTTGCACCTTAAGTCAGAGGTCTTGGAAGTTTTGAAGTTTGCTTCTCTGTCTTAGCAAGTGAATGCTTGGGCAGCTATTCAAACCTTCCTGCCAGAAGAATTAGGTCCAAAATATAAAGAGTGTAGGCCACATTATGCAACGAATCTGAGATTTAGGTTTTTCTTTCTAAGGTTTTATCTAATGCTATTTTTCATTGATATTTGTTGGTACTTCCCCAAGTTCTGATTTCTGTTAGGACTGCTTGTCCCAGTGCTGCAATTTGTGCTGATACACTGATCCCCTCTGCACTGGAGTTTGCACCTGGTAAGGCTTCAGGCAGAGGTGGACCAGTGCAAGTCCTACAAGAGGCAGGAAGAGTAGGGCTGGATCACACTTAATTTCACTTTATGGATAATCTCAACTCATACAAATAACAGCTTTACTTGCCTTTACTACATGCCTGCTGTGTCACTCTGAGTACACAAGAGTCTGGATGTCTTTTACTATCAACAGATAAGGGCTACACTTAAGCTTTGCAGCAGCATGTCGAAGCACCATGCAGGTAGGAAGAGGAGAGAACACAGGACAGCAGCAGCAGGCAAATATTTCAGCACTGTGCAGATGAAATTGCTTGCTCTACTTAACCAAATTAAGTGCCACTTCTGGCATGTGATCAGGGTTCTGCATCTGAGGGATGTTTTATATCTTGTGGTAACACAGAAAACATAAATCCAAAGCAATTTTTCGTAATCAGTTTGTGTTCAGTTTTAGGCTTTGTACAGCTCTGAGGTGGAGCATTAACTATATCATGAAATACAGCACTGCCAAAAGGCAGTTCATCTGTAAACCTGCCAAGCTGAGAGAATTGGAAATGTAAAGTGTTGCCTTTGGGAGGAGTAACAAATACTGAGGTTTGTGGTGTGTGAAACAGGTAAAAATCCAGGGCAATTCTTGAACTTTTGCCTTAAAATTATTTTATAGGTGACTGAAAATATATCTGTAGTGTTCAATGTGGCAAATTCAGATGCTGCAGAGGGGACCTTCCATTTGTCTCCTACTTTTTGTTTGTGTCATGACTTCAGGCAAGACTGTAAACAATATTGTGGTTTATAAACCTCTCTCAAAAAGAGACATGGAAATGAGAAAAATAAACTCTCAGTTTGGAAGGGGGGAAAAAGAGAGAAACAGAGTTAGTTTAAAAGGTGCTCTGAGTAACTGCAGATGAAGAGCTGCAGAAGGGTTTCTGTCAAAGGAAAAGACGAAAGAGACAAGGTGCAATTCTAGCAGGAGCTTTAGTATATCTAATCAACAAAATAACTCAGTGTTCCTGCTACTGGCTACCTAAAAAAGTGATGCAAGCATTCAACAAAATGCGATAGGGGCTTGGTCACATTCTCTTTTTTTTTTCATATTGTTAACTGATGGTTAAGAGGGCAAATTGTGATGATCTTTCTGAGCTGGTGTGACAGATTTTTCAAGAATGAAAGATTATTTTTGCAAAGAACATCAAAATGTCAAAATCTAGTAAACTTAAGAAGTAGAAAAACATGGGAAGCCAAAACAAAAGTCAAAAATATATAAAGTTTGGTTGACTGAATTTTTTATTTATGAAAAGTTAATTGCTTCACTTAGGTTTGTTTTTTGGGGGTTTTTTTGGTATCATATAAAACACTGCTGAAAAACTGAAATTAAATGTTTCCAGTCTAAAAAACGTAAAAATATTGTTCAGGTAATGCTGACATGTGACATTATTCACATCGTTTGAACTTTTTTCCAGTTCTAATTCAAAAGTCAGTTTTTCAGAGTTTTCAAATACTGCCATACTCTAAATGCTGAGGAATGTTTTCTGTCCCACTCTGGCTGTTACCAGGTTACCCTTTAGAGCTCCCCCAGGTTGGTACATCAAATTTATTTAATCTTTTTGTGTACTCAGATTTCAAATGAATTTCCAATACTATTAGCCAAGTCAGCAGGAGGTGCTGCTTAAGACCTCATGCAACAGTTCCCATAAAGCAAGTAGTTCTGTGTCCAAGTGCTTTCCCTGCCCCTTTCCCTGGCATTGCTCTGCTGCTTCCCCAGCAACCAGGCAGCAAAGGAGCAGAGGATGCAGGAACAAATTATCTGCTGCTGGGAATTAATGCAGCTTCACTGGAATCACTGGAGTTACAAAGATTTGAACCAGGAGAGAATCTGGCCATGGAGTTGTACCAAGGACAACGCAGATTTCCAGGGAGTATCTCCAGGCACAGAGAGGGGTTTTGGCTCTTGGGTGCAGTGCTAAAACAAGGCGTGTGATGATAAACAGACACTGGTTGTTTGTAAGTAAGAAACATGAGGATCACATACTTTGTCAAGATATTGCTGTGACTAATTTCTCCCTCAGTGACCTTGTTTGATAAAGTGGCTCTTTAAGAGTGATTTACTGCTACAAAAACCTCGTTGTGAAGGATGTGAAAGTGGCAAAAACATGAGGTACATCTCATTATTTTGCAGTTGGATAAGTTGAAGCACAAACTTGCCATAGGTCAAGGGAGATGCATGGCAACGTGAGGAGCAGAAAAAAGTCTCCTTACTTCTTTGAAACTTTTAAATACACTCAAGATTATTACCTTCCTCCATGTGAAAATGAATGGAGTGAGGGTAGCTCACAATATTGCAGTACTTATTTTCACATCTGACACCTGCTTTTGTCTGTTACACCCATTCAAAGCCTTCATACTACACATGCTATTACCAGACGGGCTTCTCAAGGTCACTGTTTATCTTGCTGCTTCAAAGCAAAAGAGTTGTCCTTGTAACAAGATTATTTGAAATTACTTTCCCTTGACTATGCCACCTGCACTGTGTAAAAAAAAAATCCCTAAATAAGGCAGAGCCTCAAAATGAATAAGCTGAGCCTTCCTTCAGTGGTCTGGGGCCACAGAAGTATGAATTCAGGACCAGAATCTGTTAAAATGCACTTATATAGAAACTGAGCAGCTTCACTTGGGTCAGTAGCCTGAGTCAAGAGTGTCACTTTTTAATCCAGGTCAGATCCTGATCCACAGATTGTAGTGCTTTCATTTACATTAATGAAGTCAAAGCCAATTTCCCCAATAACATTAATAGGATCAGATTTAAGACATCTATTTCTGTTACTTTTGATAAAATTATAAATGAAACCAATAGGAAGTTAAAATCTGTAAGAGTTGCTTCCTAGAGCAAATGGGGGTTTTTCAGCTTAAACAAGAAGCCTTTCTTTGACCTCCATTTCCTTCAGAATTAGACCACGCTCAACATACGTGCATGAAGATCCTTGCACATAATTCACAAGGAACACACACTCACTTGAAATCTTGAGGTAGGTACAAGAAGTATTTTATATCAGTATATCTGCTTGGAAATCATTCATGATCAGTCTCTTACCTGCTGAGTAAGATCTTCCTTTTTGTTCATGTCCACTTCATTCTAGTTCAGGTCACCATCAGAAATGGCCTAGTAA
The DNA here is from genome assembly GCA_026261815.1 of Monarcha castaneiventris obscurior. Classification (NCBI taxonomy): domain Eukaryota; kingdom Metazoa; phylum Chordata; class Aves; order Passeriformes; family Monarchidae; genus Monarcha; species Monarcha castaneiventris. Next base: position 11,616,502 of record JAMPIT010000624.1, on the reverse strand, counting down.
AAATCTAGTAGAAAGATATCCCATATTTATAGGCACAGATACAATGAAGGTTAGTTCAAACAGAATTGCTGTAAAGTTCTTTTCCCAGAAGGCCACGCAGATGATGAACCATGAAGAGCAACCCCAACGAGTCATGCCCAAGAGCACTGCCTTCTGGAACAGCGCTGAAGTAGTAAACTGACAAACACACATTATTAGCTGCCTGCCTGGAAACAAAGACAACTGAGCATAAAACTGGTTTGCTCAACTTTTCTCCTCACAAAAGGCTTTTGTCCTGTAACAAGCCATTCCTGTTCTGGAATAGAAGCTATTGTTAGGCTCCTTAGAGGCAAAACCTATACTGGGCATTATAACAGCAGTATGTTTTTGAGGCACATGAACAGGGATTTGAAAGGCACAGCACGCTGCAAGAACAACATGCAGCACCAGCCAGTTATTCTGGCTTCCATGTTCTAAATTAATAGTGATGCCTCTAGTTGTATTAGAATTGGGGAGGGTTCTTTTTTGCATTAGATCTCTAAAAATATTTCAAAGATCAGATGGTTAAGATTGTTTTTCTTATTATTTTTTTTCTTTTTTCAGGTTTCATATGTATTCAAAGGACTGTTTTTAACAGACATTTCATTCATTCAAGTTCCTTTGGATGACATAATATTAAAGGATGGCCATATTGTGTTTACAGCAACTCTACTTGACAACTCATCACTCAATAAATTCAAGTAAACATGATGTTCAGATTGGCATTTACCTATATGAAAACTCAGGTTCAGCATATTTTCAGACTCAAAAAAAAAAAAAAATTGTTAAAATTACCCCAAAATAATGACTATGCATTGGGAGCTGTAATTCACAAAAATCTTGGGCATCATCTGTCAAATGTATAAATGTAAGTGCCCAAGTCCCAAACTGGGATTCTGAAAATCTTTCCTTTTCTTGTAGCCCAGAGATCCAACATTTGTGACTCCATCTATGTAATTTCTGTAACTACCCCATTCTGAACTGCCCCACTTGTCACAGATCAGAGCAGGCAACAGCTGGAAGCTTGCTAGCATTCAAGAAATAGGCTTACTTGTAAGACTTGGCATTTTGTCACCCAGACATTAAAAAAATCAACACCCAGACCACTCAATAGGACCAGGCTCCTACAAGACAGATGGGATGGAACTCAGCATTTTGATTTCAGGATAGCTCTTTCAATAATGTTTGCCTCAGGCTGCCATCATATGACAGGCACAATTGCAGTTCCTTCTCTAGGCAATGGACAGGTGTCATAGACCTACAGTTTGCCAGGGCAGAGTTGCTTCCGAGTCTGTGGTAGGATGAGCAATGTCAAAAGGACACTTCTGATCAGGACTACTCACACCAAATAGTCTGAGAGGCAGAGACCAGACAGCAACAAATCTTCTGGCTTCCCATTTTTTACCATTTTGAATGCAAGCAGGAACAACCTCAGTTCTTAATTTGAAAAATACACACTTCAGGTTAAAAATCTCATTTGTCAGAGCAAGAAAAATATTCTTCACAAGAACAGTGGTCAAACACTTGCACAGGTTGCCCAGACAGGCTGTGGGATACCCATCCTTGGAGGTGTTCAGAATTTGATTGTACAATGCCCTGAGTAACCTGAGACATGTTCAAAGTTGGCTCTGATTTAAGTGGCAGGTCAAGCCTGATAACTACCACAGATACTACCCAGAATAAATTCTTCTATGATTTTACATCTGATTAATTTATACATATTTTTATTAATTTCATTACATTCTTCCAAGTACAAAGCATCTCTGGCACACTTTGCATTCTGTTCTACTCTGCTCAGCTAAACAGATCATAAAGACAAGAAAGAACAACCTCTACCTTAAAAAGTGTAGTTTTTGAGGCACCAATCTTGCAAACACCATTAGCAAAAAACAATCTTTTCATTACTGCTGGAAGAATCAACTATTTCCATCTCAAGTACTTATTAGGTCCTCCTAAAAAATGGTGTTTTGTTTTACTTTGCGGACAGAGTGAAAGAGGAGAGGGAGAGGGTTCTCTCCCAACATGTCCCTCTGCAAGATGCTGCTGGTTTCAGAAAAACTGTGCTGATTGGGGAATCTGAGAATCAGATCCATAAACTGATTAAACCCATTTCAGATCTACCACAACACACAGACAACTGCAAAGAGCATTGTTTGGTCCATAACACTCATCACCTTCCCACTTTTGGGAAATAAGATAAATCAAGACAAATCTACTATATCTCATGAGAAAAATCCAGGGGTTTATAAAAAAATGGCTTTTATATACACATTCAGAAAGGCAGTTTCTGTAAGTGAGCTTTTGCAAAAATCTGCTTTCACATGGATGTGGGAGTATTCTTCCTAAAACAGACCTCTCTACAGTCTTTCAAAAAAGAACCTCCAGAGGAAGGCATCCTATAAGGGAGAAGTATTCTGACAATAGAGACAAGGGAAGATAAAACTAATGGAATCATGTTTGTTTTACACTTATCATTGAATTCTGCATGAGAGACATTATGAGTGGTGAATGCCAAATTCCTGAAAAGCCAGTTTATCATTGGCCACAATAAGAAAAGGCCAAAAATTATGGAGTAATGTTCACTGCTTGATGAGGAACACAGCTGTAAGAAACAGCCATGCCATGCGCATCCACCCATTGTTTTCAGGCAGATAGATGGGTTGGAGCATACCTGCCTCTTAGGCTTGTCCTAAAATGCCTGTCCAATCTTTCAACCCCTCCTCATTTTCCACTTCATTGCAGGAGAACCTTTTCCAGTCCTTAAACCCTTCAGGCAGGTATAGCAAAGTTCATCTTCCCTGCTAAGAGGCCCAGAGATGGTTTCAATTTGGCATTAGGATAAATGTGCTAAAAATTTTCTTTTTCCAGTTATAATGGCTAAAAAGCAGTTTTTAACATCATTGTAAGTAAACCAAATTCCTCAAGCGCATGTATGGTGCAGACTAATATTTTCACAGCTAAATCTTCTTTGTGGCATCACAGGAAAGGTAGCCTGAGAAGAACAACTCAAAAAGGTGTTTTCTGGAGGAGAAACAACGATTTACACAAAATAATCCCTTTCTTTTAGAATGTAGAACTGATACCGTGAGTTTGCATAATTATTTAATTTAAATATGCAGGGCTTCAACCACAGTTGATCAAATACCAATATAAAAATCTAGACACTTCAGAAATATAACACAGGACAAACATCATGAAAGTGGTTGCTTAATACTTCAACTACAGATGCTTTGTATACACTATCTATGATGAATAAGTGCTAATGAGAAAGCGCAAGCTGCTCATTATCCCATTAGTAGCTCTTCAGCAGCTAAAAAAGGGAACTCAGCTTCTCTGGTGACAGCTACTGTGGCAAACAACTCAGGGGAACGATCAGCGGGTGAGTTGATGGGAACCTTCAGACTTCACCATCATCATGGCTTAGAACTACTTCTGATTCCAGTTACTGACAAAAGGGTGGGTTTTTTCATGTATTTTCCAAAAAAAAAAAAAAAAGTTAGCGCTGCTTGTACTCTCCTCCCATTTAATTTGGTTCTCTAAAGGGGAAAATTTCTATATATTCTGAATTAACACCATTTTAAGCAGCAAAGAATCAGGCTTGGAAGCATCCACCAGGTAATGTTTTTTTCTCCTAACTAGTGCAGGTTACATTCAGCTGCTAAAAAATGTTTTCTCCCATTTCAGAAGCCTTCAAAATAAAAAAGCTTTTTAAAGCTGTTTAGTATTCTCATAACATGTGGAGATTTCCAAACGAGTGCCAGCTGACTAGTGCCAACTGCCATCCACACTATACAGTACTGTACAGATATACAGGTTACAGTGGGTTTTGCCAGACCTATTGCAGGAGCTTTTTTAGAACAAAAACTCTTGAGCTCTCCAGTTCCAAGGCTGGCAATTACATGGCTGACAAAAGGAGGTTTTCACTAAGTCTCTCCCGCACCATCATAAACTTATAAAATTCTGAACTAATACCTAAAGGCTGGTATTACAAAGCCAAATGAGAAATTTGGACATTGAAATCCCTTCAAGAAAATCTAACCTAATGTGTTCCTTCACCAACAGGATATATTTCTTCTTTTACCTCTAACCCTGTGCCTTGCCATCATTACTAAACAACACTATAGCTTCCATTCAGTGTCTTTTTCTTTGCATTTTTTTCACAGCTGATATATTATTCAGCATCAAGATTTACAAAAGATTTCAGCTAAATAAATTCCATATTTCCATCTAATAAAACAGATTATTAGAGCTTAGATTTGCACTGATCCATGTCAATTATTGTAGCTGTGTTTCTCCTAGGTCCCCTTTTAATTTTTCCTCATATGGTTTTCCCTTCCTGCATTCTCAAAATGTGGGCACAAATGGTGCTCACATTGAATTGGAACCAAAATAAGACCATGACTAGAATAAGAAATCCTGTGCCTCGAGCTCTACCCAATGCACCTTCCTTCTCCTCCTTCACCTCTATGGTGGCAATATATGCTCACTTCTCTGGCAGTCATGATTTTCCACAGTGCAGCTGCTGGACTGGGTGAGCAGCCACAGAGCCATGCAGCAGTTAGAGACTTTTGTCCTATTTCCTATGCCTCTTCCAGCACAGTAGCACATGGGGAGGCTGCCTTGCAGCGTGGCCCTACGCAGAGCTCATCACCCCCCGCGGAAGCATGACCTGTGACAAGGCCTGGAGAGGTGCTCCAGCAAGCAAGGCATGAAACACTTCTTCCAGCAAGCCCTGTGGCTGCACCTGGCCCTGCAGACTGTAATTAGCAATTAATATGGATTACAGTAAATCCAGGTAGTGCTTGAAATTCCAATCCTGCAGAATACATCATGTGAGCATTATTACCATTATTCCAGTTTTACAGCTACCCCTGTAATTCTGTCTCACTGTGACACGCTCCCTGAGGTGAACTGCAAGAAGCTGCACAGCAGAAGCTGCGTAACAGAAGCCCTAACACCATCTGTGGCAGCTGGGATTTTCCACATTAATATACCATGCAAATTCCTGGCAGATGTAACAGACCTTGCTTGACTCATCAACGCAGCAGTGTCACTGGCTGAAGGTCTGTAACTACAGATCTTTTCACTCTTTGTAAAGTCTTCATTATTTAATCTGGAACAATTTGGGAGGCCATGAATCCATGCTGGAAGAAGGTTAGATGGTTACCATTAGTTGTTAGCATGGACCATGACCAGTGCATCATCATTTGATTCTTGTTGCCACCACCCTCCACATATACACTGAGTCTTCAAAAGCCTTTTGACATTATGCCTACCAACCCCATTTTAGCAGAAGGTTGGAGAAAATTCATGGCATCTTATGGCCTTACTTCACATGTCTTGCATGTCTTACCTCCAGGTAAACACAGCAAGATGTCCATCACGCCTCAATCATTTCAATTTTTCCAGGATTACCCCTGCTTGCTGGAAAAAAGGAGAAAAATGTCACTTAATAGACTTGGCCTTTTACTTAGACTTAAGAAGGGAGTTTAGATGTGCCTTCACACAGTTTCCAAGTTGTCTCATTTTAAAGCAGATGGCCAGCTGCCATTAAAGTGCATTAACATTACAGTGAAAGGTGGTCCATGGCAATACAGTAGTAAAAGGAGAAACATCCCTCAAGTACAACAGGATCAGACTGACCCAACCTCTCTGCAGTGTGAAAACATAGCCTGCCTGGTAGATGATTTGTCAAGTTTCTTTCCTGAGGAGCTATCAGTGGTTTCTTAGAACACAGTTATGAAAATCACTGAAAGTACTATGTAAAAATAATGACATTTAGTATGCAATCTGAGTATACTAACAATATTAATGCCATTCATTCTCCAATCCAAAATTTTCTAATTATATGTCCAAAAAGAATAAATTTATATTTATGAGATATATAATAATAAATTAATAGTGTCTGTTACTTTAATTTGCACTTATAAATTGGCGTAATCAAACAACAAAAGTGCATATTTGTCCACATTGTATACCTGCTTGTAAAAAACTCTTTATATCCACTAACTTTAGGGTCCTTCTCAGGTAACATCTGGAATCTTAAAACAAGTCAAGAGGAAATTATCTTTAAGGTTCTCTTTGCAATAATTTTTAGCATCCTATAGCTGAAGAGGAATTCTGCACTGGGTGTTATGCTTACTTTAAACTTTAGTACTTCTGATGATCGAAACTTGACACAAGCTTTCCTAACCTAATTATCTAGATCTTTTGATGTATTTGTGCTATTGCACCATAACTCCAGTTTTCTTTATTTTCATTTCCTCGGTAAATCTGTCCACTCTGAAAGTAAATTCTCCTTTATGTTGTCTGCATGCTCAGAACACTCTGGTTTCATACTTGTATTCATACTCCTTTTTCCTTAGTAGATTAGTTACACAGAGAGCATATACTCTTCTCTCATTCAATAAAGAATACTTATCTAGGGTACAACAGATATGGTTTGAAATCAGCTTTTGCCTGGATGGACTTAGATATGTAATTCTGCCCCCTTTACTGACTTCCTTAATAATCATGTTCAAAGGCTTAGTAATTCAAAGCTGTAGCAGCCGAGGTTCAAACTCAAAAGTAGGAAGCATTTCTTTGCCAAGATGGAATCAAGCACTGAACAGGCTTCCTAGAGAGGTCCATGTAACTAGACTGTCAGTGTTTAAGAGGCATTTGGGCAATGCCCTTGATAATATGCTGCAATTTTTGGTCAGTCTTGAAGTAGTCAGGCAGTTGGACTAGTTGGATTGTACATCACTTCCAGCAATAACCTATTCTATTCTATTCTATTCTATTCTATTCTATTCTATTCTATTCTATTCTATTCTATTCTATTCTATTCTATTCTATTCTATTCCATTCCATTCCATTCCATTCCATTCCACTCTATATTATGCTAACAACTGCTGTTGCTAAATGAATAGATGACAAAGGTGCTTAGTTGTCCTTGTTAAAATTGTTCTGATTGATGTAAACTGATCAAAAAATCATTGGGTCAGATAAAGAGAAGAAATATAAGCTTAAATCTTTATCACTAGTGAAAGATTCTTCCAGACAGAGGGAGAAACAGGTTTAATCTCTGCCTTGGTAAAAATTATAAGCTTTATGTTGAGGTTGTCTTCCATCTACCTTTTCTGCCAGTCAAGTTTTGAATTCTGTTAGCATAGAATAGATACAGTGGGGTAAAATGAAGAATCTCTGCTTTAATTTAAAATATGTATTTCTATCATGTTTTCAAGGAAGCCTTGAAAGCAAGCTAGTGCGAGAGGAAACAGAAAGCATAAAGGAGTACTAAATTCCTAACCTTTCAATCCCTGCTGGTAATTTAACAGCATCAAACACAAAGTGGCTGCCATGTTCTCTAGTTACATTAGGTGGCACCATCCTCATAGATTTATTGTTTATGTAAAAAAGGCTTAAAAACATTAATTCTGAAATCATGTTAATTAATTTGAATATGAAATACTTGGATAAATTTGATGCTTGATTTGCAACTAATGGGAACATCTGACATTATTTAGACAAGAAAGAGTACTCAGTTTCCGTGTAAAAGAAATCTGCATTGTTGAAGAAAAGGTGCAAGGAATAGCTAGCAGGAAAGCAGGAATGCTGATGGATTTACCCATAAACCTTGCTCTGTAATAGGCTTATTATGAAGCCCACAGTTCACTCTCCATCTCTAAACAGCTTCTGTTCCCAGAAAAATAATAGCTAAAACCCCCTTATGATTCAACTTATTTAGCAGGGCTATGACAGTTTGCCAGGATCTTTTCATTCTTCACTTATTAATGGAGGAATTGCTCAAAAAAGTTGAGAATTGCCAATTCTACTTTGCAACATTCATCACTTTTACACAGTGTGGTTGTCCTTGTGTTACAATGAAGTTAGAACTTTTAGAAATAGAATGAAGGAGAGGGTAAGTGGTGACAGCAACCAACATCAAATTCAATTAAGATCAGCCTCTTCTCAAATCATCTCTGTGTCAGGCAAGGCATGGACTTAGGCATGGATATCCAGAGTCTCTAGGTGGTGTCCCAAAACCAATGGAAATAAGTAAGAATGTTCACTGTCTTTTAAGGGAAAAAATTAAAAACAAACACCTCATATATTCTTAAACATATTTCTGCTAAATGTTTTCTCTTTGATGTATTTCAGCCCTTTTTAACAGTGTTCCAGCTGGCTGTAGTTCTGTTTCCATGCTGTTAACTTGCCCTCACAGTTGAAAGTCTCATTGGAAAGAAACCCTTACAAAACTCATGACACTAATGCTCCTGGTCTTGAGGAGAATTCTTGTACGAGCTCAACTTTAAAACTCAATGCTTAGTTTTGCCAAATTTGGAAAATTACATGCAGTCCATCAGATAGAAACAGATGGATATGAACTGCCTAAATATTTTAGGCTCTCAAAAGAGAAGTGACTTTCTGTTTCATTGTTCTATCTCTAGGTTAACATACTAGGAACTCATTAAATCAGTTTAAGTAACTTCTTTGTCATGGCCTGAGCTGCTAGAATCAAATTTATAAAGGCAAATAGATGCTATCTGAAGTTTTCTTCCATGTGCCTTACTGCTCTTATTGCTGATGAACCTCTGATACCAAATTTCACCCCAGTGTGAATTCATGCTATTTACCAATGCTCACAGAGGCAGGTGACCCAAACAACCTGTGATGAATATCCTTTCACTCTGTTTATGTCAACACAAAAAAGCAATGACAATTCAAAGTTATGACTTTGGGTAGGTGATTTAGGTAGAAAGTGTGTTAAAGTACGGAAGGCCCTAAATACCTAGCCATGAAACTATTATTAAAGCTATCATAGTATTTCAGTACTAAGTCAGACTGGAGTGATTGTAGGATACACACAGTTTTCTTGCACCATATTGCTGATTCAGAGCTGAATTAAGGATGACTGCTCTATTTATTGAAAACAAAACCAAGAACTTGTCTCAAAAAACAGTGATAAAGGTTAGAAAATGTTGCAAAGTAATTGGGTATGCTTTTTCTATTGCTCTAAAAGAAACTACATTGGTGTCACTCTTAAAGTGCCAGGTGGCATTCAGGGCTCAGAACAGGCCAGGGACCATTTCTAATAAATGGTTTAAACATGCCAAACCCATTTTGGAAGGCATAAGCTATTGAGCATGAGAGCATGAGTTGAGCAGTTCCAATCAACCTGAGGATTCAAGAGCTGCTCTTGGCTGTATTTATGTACTGATTTACAGTTAGTCTGACAGCCCAGTTAAAGGAGGAGATGGTGTAGCACATAGGAGGTTACCAAATGAGTGGCTCCTATGAGCTCTGCCATGACCCTTTGAAATTTGGTTGCCAGATCATTTCCTGCAACTCTGATAAGATCAGTGAGGGACTCGTCCCTCTGTGCCATAGTCCAGAGGTCATCACTCAGCACATTTTGAATTTCTGTAAGCTTTTTGTAATAAGCTGAACAACATTGGCATAGATTGTTAAAAAAAGGCATAGTGTAGAAGTAATTTCTGACTGATCTTCCTCACTGCCTTATCAGGCCAGTTCACACCTCACATGTCTTCTCCAAGCAGATTAGTTGCAGTGCCATAGGCAAGTTTTCTTTCCCATATCCAGTCCAGTGGTTCAAATTTCCACTCACAAATAACTCTCTCTCTGGCCTGTAGATATTTCTAATGATGAATGAATACTTTTTGTAGACACTTTTATCTTCAACATGTACCTGACCTTTCAAATGTAATCTGGAGAGGTAACGAGGAAAGATTCCCTATCTGCTTAGATGAGAAGGTGCCAAATCCCCACTTCTTTGTTACTGATTCAGTGTAATTTAGAAGACATTTTTTTTTCCAGTGATCCATATAGCAGGTTGATCTAGTTGAGCATAAGAACTCTGGATGTAGGAGCCTGAGGCAAAAGTCATTACAAAAACAGCAAAGAGGAGCCTGACCTGCATTGCCATGAAGACACCAAGGCAAACTGCATGGACAAAAGTGCTCTGCAATTCTTTCTTTTTCTCAGCTAAGCACTGCTCTATGCTGCTTCCCCTTCTAGGCACAGAAAGCCAGTATAGGGTTAAAAGTGTTCCAAGACATGGGAAGATTTTCTGAGTTCCCTCAAAGTCAGTGACAGAAGCATATTTATACTGTGAGAAAAGTACACATTACACACCTGATCAGTCAAGGGTAAAGCAACAGCTTAAAGTAACAAGAAAGTTTGCAAAGTTTCTGTAGAAGATATCTAAAAAGCTTAAATATACAGCTTACAACTTTTCTGAACCTGTATGAGTTGCAATTGACATAATCATTACGTCTTCGAAAAAAAATGGGAGGATTTTCACAGGCAGGCAGGAAGACAGGCTTATTTTTGACATGAGAGCTATCTCTCTGCCAAATGTAAAATACCTGCAGGATGGTACTGAAGAATTTTACAGAACAGATCTCAAAGTATCAACATGAGCAAAGTGGCACTTTTTTCCTAGGCTAATTTATGGAAGGAGCTGAATTATTTGGCTCAAATATTCTGGAGTTCAGTCAGAGGCACAGGAAAGATATGAAACATTTTGGCTTAAACTTAGTGCTTCAGAAAGGTATAAACAACTAAAATTAGTGTTGTATAATGGGAATTAAGGCTGTTTTCAGTGGTGTCTTCAGTGCTGCATACTGAGTGGGGCTGCTTGCACCATATGTAACAGACAGAGCTCTCACCCTGCTGCTTCTTTTTCCATTACTGCAGCAGGGAAAATGATCTTTCAGTAGAAATACCAGACTAGCGTAAAAGGTCATTAATGACCCATTCTATATAATATTCATTTATGCTCCACTTAGCATTCCACTTTAATTAGGAGCTCAAGAAGCAACCAGGAAATAAGCATCATCTGAGGACATTCCTAACATTATTCTTTAGGACATGTCCAAAGTAGACCACAATCCTCCCAACAGCCTAAGAGACAAGGAAAGATTTGAGAAGTCAGAGGTGTATATCAGTCTTTCCTGTATGCCAGCTGAAGCTAACATGATGTACATGCCACTATGACTCAGCAACACTAAACCTGCAATTTCCTCAGCCTTCGGGCATTTGACATTAGAATGACTCATTGTCCATATGGTGAGTTGAGGAGTCATTTGTACAACTGCACCAGAGTATCTTTTAAAGCATTTATGGAAATAACTGTAGTTCCAAGGTGTTCTTTTCCTTATAACTTTTCTTAGTTATTTCAGTAACCTCTCTGTGATTGTTTCAACACTGAGATACAGCTGCTGGTTGTGACTCCACAACTCTTACAAAACAGTATTGCATCTCTTCTTAGAAGTTATGGCACTATCTTTCCACCAAATCTTTGATATTTGGCAATACTAAAACAACTAATACACAAATGTTACTATAGGGGGTCATCACTGAATTGTGGAGAAAGGGAGCTGAACCATATCCTACAGGCCTGGGCATTTTACATGCCTAGGAATCAGAAGCAGATCCCACTGCACCTGAGGAGCAGCCTACCTTCAGCACCAGAGCAATGCCATGCTTCCTGGGACAATCATGCAGCGGGCTCCAGGACCTCCCAGCTCCAGCAAGGAGTTGAAATTAAAAACACGTGCTAAAATGAGCAAACCTCTCCACCCATGCTTTGAAGGAGGCCACAGCTATCCATCCTCAATCAAGAAGTACCACACAGCACACAGATTCCACAGAGGAACCGCTGCTTGTTGCTCTTTCTCCTTCGTAAGGGCATCTAAGCATTAGTGCGTGGACTAATGTTCCCACAAAAAATAACAGACCCCTATTGTCAAAAGGTCACCTACATCAAGCTTTGACATCAGTGATGTGAAAAACAAGAGGGTTCAAATCTGATGGAGGTTCTTAAACTGTCACATAACAAAAGATTTCAGTCACCTTTTCAAACCAATAAAGTAACTAACTACAAAATTAAAATGTGAATTTAATATCACTGAGGTTGCAAGTTCTTTTGCTGTCATTTACGATTTCAGCTATACGTCTATGGGACTGCAGCTGGTGTGTGACCATCCATTGGGGAATGCAGGCTGAAGAACTGAGGTCTGACACTGGAAGGTAGGAAATATCAGATAAATTATTTCCTGGCAACCTTTATTCTGTTCCTTGTGTAATTGTATTTCAATACAGTCTTTAATTATGTAATCGTATCCTATTCTTCTCCCTTTTTTTTGCCTCTAACTTTCAATGCAGAAAATTAATTCCCATGGTAGTTAAACTAAGGTCTCAGAGGCAACTCTTGGTGATCCCTAGTTTCTGTGCGGCTTGATCTTTCATCCTAAGGTATATTTTTCACAGGTTTGGTTTTTTACTACATGTGAAGTTTTATAAACAGATAACATCAAAATTAGGTGAATTTTGAGTGTCTTTTACCACAGGTTTGCAGGTGGTTAGCAGAGGCACTTTTTGCTTTTTGTGCATCCCCCAGGCTTGAACAACAACACATGTGAAAAGTTTCAATGGTTCGTTGGTCTGTTTCCAGAAGAAAAGTGTTTCTACTAAACACTTAAATGTGATGATTTTTTCATGTGGGATATTGCATTTGCACTGAAAATTGTGGGGAAAAAAAAAGAAAAAGGGATACAAGCAGCTGTGCTGCAGTTCCCACAAGACACGAAAGTAACATTCCACATAAAATCCCCACAGTTTTAAACATAAAAGTTTGAGGTTGAAAATTGATGAGGTCGAGATCACACCTGAAGCATTCAGCATTTCAATGAAAAGACAGTATGTTCTTCAAGGGAACAAAATCAATCCTCCTACTAATTCTGATTCTAAGTGGCAGCCTGCATTATGTGAAAATGTTACCAGGCAATTACCAGAAAAAGCAGAGAACAAATAAAGCAAAATTCTCTTCTCAGTGCACTTTAATTTCCATATGAATTTTAAGAGAAGAAACTGTTTGTAGTTTTGCTTACTTAGCCTGAAGCAGCTCCTTTCTTTATAGTTATAATGAACTTTTAGAGGTTGGATGACCTCCCTGAAGAACACTACGTGTCTGTCCCTGCAAGTCCATGTCTCTGAGTATTGGAAATAAAACCTTATTTATTTTTCTTGGCAAAGCAAGAAAATTTGATATTTGCTGTTTATGTTCAATGCCTGTATAAAAGCATCTTTTCCAACACATCACTAATAAAAAAAACCTATAAGCTTTTTTGCATTGTCCTGAGGAAGTTCATTCATCCTGCTGTAGCCTATGGATAATACAATCCCGGTCTCAGGTTTGCATTTCACTGAACTGTGTGACTCAGCTGTCATGGCTGCTTTTTATTTTGGTGCGTCCATACCTTCAGCCTGTGCTTCTGGGTTTGCTGCAGTGTGTGTTTGGCTGCATTCAGGCAGATGTTCTTCATTTTGGCTTCTCTTTTCAGTCTCATAACTAAGCCTAAAGCAAGAACATAAAAGAAACTAAACACTCCAGGGTTGTGATGAAAAACAAAGCTGTCTTAGATGTCCTTAACCTGTGAACCCATTTAATCAGTCAAGGAGATTTGATGCTACCACAGAACATGGGAAATATTTGAGACTTGCAAAGTTTTATTATGATACAAATTTTTGGCTGACGGGATTTTGTATGAAATTGTTTTACAAATATTTAGGAAATCAGATTTTTCAATGCACAGTCCTGAGCGCTTGTTATGGCTCAAACCAGTTATCCCATGCCTGGGGCTAATAAACAGCTGCAATGGCAAAATTTAAAAGGCAATACTGTGGATTCTTATGGGAGTCTTCCTTTCCAAAAGCCCTTCATGCTACTGAAATGCCTTTTTCTCCACTAAAATCAGACATTTTATCAGATGTCATTTGATATAGATTGCCTGTACTATCTCATTGCTGTATTAGTTCATGGGACAGGGAACCTACTGCACACAAGAGGCACCTCTAGCTATTCTGTTCAAGAAATGGCAATTAAGAATGGTTTTTGCTGGTCCTTATCAAATCCACTACTGTGCACTGAATATGACTCTTTCAGACACTATCTGTTGCTTTGTGGAAATATTTCTGCAGAAAAACATTCTCTCTTTATGAGGGTTACGGGGTTATTTAGTTTTTATTATGGCTCTCAATTTCATTATTATGAAAATAAACATATACATGAAAGCAGGATTTTTATTGTTTGAGAATTATTTAAAATGCCTTTTTTTTTGCATTAATCTAATGATTTTTATATTTGAAGACCAATAAAACATCTATTGATTATCTACCATAATACTACACCACAATTCTTTTTGGTTATTTTTCCATGAACATCATAAAGGTAGACATTACAGTAGACTGTCATGAAAAATACTATTGTAACACACATGTTTATAATAATTTTATATGGGAAATAACTGCATGCCAGGAGGTGAACTTTTACACAACTGTTTCTAATAAAACTGAGGAAAAACCAGCACAGCACAAAAACTTACTGACCTTTCCTGCCTTCAGACAATTGTTGTTTCCTGCAGTCCTGCTTTGGAGTTTTAATGTCACTTGTAAGTGAATCTAGGGCTCAGGAATAGGGATCCTGCTTGTAGAAGATACAAGAAAAAACAAATATTTTACTAACATAGTTGTCCTCATTTTCTTGCACAAATTGTTGCAGCCATTGCAAAACTGCCACAAAGAAAGAAGAATTTTTAGAAATTAATTACCTAGGAGAATAAATCATATTGTTAGCTTTTAGTGAGCAAAACATTATGAAAATGACTCCATCTTTTTTGTGCCTAACAAAGCATCAGACAGTTATTAATTTACAGAGGCATAGCACTAATCAAAGCTACTGTCCCTTTAATCTTTACTTTCTCATATTCAAGGCCTTGAACCCAGTTTTTAATTTTCTATCATAGTCTTCTTTTTTATACAGACTAACTGCTGTCAAGGATGTAAGAAGTACAGACCATATCATGTATTCTCATTATGATGTTTCCTATCCCTCAATACAAGTATAACTTAATCACCTTAAAAAAGCCCCAGTTATTGGTGCTTGAAATCCCCATGAAAAATGGATCATATGTCACAAAAGAGTGTTTTCTTTACATTGATCAGTACATCTTCTTACCTATAAAGCAAATATTTCATCATTCATGCTCTTTCCCTTTTCTTTACTAAAGCAGGATTTCCATGTAAAGAATTTCCATACGATTTAAAGTATATTTTGGACTTTTCAAACAATCCCTCAAAAGCTTGCCAAACTGCATGCCCCCAAGCCAAGTTTCAGGGGTGTCAAAGAGGATCTTCTAGTTAGTTCTTCCCCACAGGAATGCACAGAAATACTTTGCTTCTTCATGCTTGAAAAACTAAATAACTAAAATAATTTTTGAAAAAAAACTACAACTTTTTTTTGTACTGGCTCTCTGAAATTCACCTGCCTAACAATTTTGCCTTTCAATTTTGAAGATAGAAGACAAAATTAGTGCAGAAAAATAGTTCTTTTTTATATAAAAAAAAAACAAAACAAACCCAAACATATTTAGTTCTATGAGAAGGTAAAAATTTTGGAGCACTGAAATATCTGTGTCTAAATGTTTTTATTGTCATGTAAATTAATCTTCTTGGCCTATCTCTGGTCAATGTACCTTCTTTAGAAAATCTTCTGCTGTTGGTGGTTTGCAAAGGTAATTTGCCTAGCAAGTCTGAAGATGATAGTCAAGTCACCAAGTGATGCTTTCCAGCTGATTAAACTGTGGGGGACAGCTTCCTCCAGTGAGCAGGTCTGAAAGCATATGCTGACCCTACCTAAATCTTTAGCCAGCTGAAACCTGGGAACACCTCAGCTCCCTGCAGCCTCCACCTGAAGGCAATCTGGGCACCTGGTCCAGAATGTGGTCCCTCTCCACACCAGCAGCACCCCAGCCTGTGCTGTGGGTCCTCACAGGAAATGCTTCTTCCCCCTTGATCACACACAGCTGAAGCCTATGCACACATACGAAGGAGGAATTTTGTTAAAACAGCTTTTTATTACAAACACAAGTTCTGCAAAATCTGGAAGTTCAATTGAAAAATATATTTTTTTATGAAAAACACTGAAACATGACAATTCCCTTTATCATGAGCATATAAGTTTGCTACATAATGAATTCTAACTATGTCTTCAGGAGCCTTGTGATCTAGAAGCTGTTATTCCCCTTTGTGTCCTATGAAGCTTCCTGGACAGATGACATTTCCCATGATTTACTGGAAACGCCCTTTACTATAGTGAAGAATGGCATTTCTTTATAAGAACACGTTTCATCTGAGATGAGGTTTTAATTCTATTCCTCTCTTCCCCCCTTATTAGACCATATTTCTGAGGTGGAGGACTGGGCCTGAAATTCATTCTCACTTTACAAAGTCTTCAGGCACTGTTGGGACTTTACGAGACATGAGTTGCAGATCAATGTAACTTCCCTACAATAAATTCACAGTATCAGTTGAGCACCCTGTCATCTTTAGAGCACCCAAAGTGGTGGCTTACCCATAACACTGGGTATAAAGTAGAAAGCATACAACACATTTTCTATGATTTCCACACATCACCCATCGAGAAGGCCTGGATCCATCAGCTCAGGCACCCACCTGGAAGTCCTGGATTACTTAAAGAGAATGGCCACATAGTTCCCCCCTTCAAAGAATCCAGAACCCAGGAGCCACAGAATGCCAGCAGAATATTTTGACCTGAGGTTCAGGTCCAGAGATTAAGAATACTGATGATGGGCAGAGACCACTTGCTGGTTTTACTGCTTAGGAGGATTAACACAGAGAATGTTAAAAGCTGTTAAAATGTATTGTCTGGGCAGGCTGGGTAGATGGGCTGAGACCAACACTATGAGTTCAATAAGACCAAGGTGCTACACTTTGGCTACAACAACCTCAGGCAGCACTACAGGCTGGGGACAAAGTGGCTGGAAAGGGGCCCAGTGGAAAAGAACCTGGGGGTGCTGGTCAACAGCAGCTGAATGTGATCCAGTGTGTGCCGAGGCGGCCAAGAAGGCCAGTGGCACCCTGGCCTGTATCAGCAACAGTGTGGCCAGCAGGACCAGGGCAGTGATTGTCCCCTGGTACTCAGCACCTCAAGTGCTGTGTCCAGTTCTGGGCCCCTCACTGTAAGAAAGACACTGAAGGGCTGGAGGGTGTCCAGAGAAGGGCAACAGAGCTGGTGAAGGGTCTTGAGGGTAAGTCCTGTGGGGAGCAGCTGAAGGAGCTGGGGGAGCCAGAGAAGAGTAGGCTTAGGGGTGACCATGTTGCTCTCTACCACTGCCTGAAAGGAGGTTGTAGCCAGGTGGAGGTTGGCCTCTTCTCTCAGGCAACCAGTGACAGAACAAGAGGAAATGGCCTCAAGCTCCATCAGGAGAGGTTCAGGCTGAACATCAGGAGGAATTATTTCACAGAAGGGGTTGTTAAACAGTGGAATGGGCTGCCCAGGGTGGTGGTGGAGTCACCATCCCTAGAGGTGTTCTCAAAACGACTGGACACAGTACTCAGTGCCATAGCCTAATTGACAAGGTGGTGTTTGGTAAAAGGTTGGATGCCATGATCTTGAAGGTCTTTTCCAACCTAATTCTGTGAAATGCAACTCCTTTCAGTCTTTATTCAAACTACTGTTAGTTCAGTAATATCCACTTATCTTCTTAATGGATTGGTGCGGTGAGCCACAGCCAATGCCATGGTCAGCCAGACCAAGTGGTCCAAAGGGTCCATTGGTTTGATGCCTCCACAGCTCAAGGGCCTTGAATTTACAGTGAGACCCCAAAAGGCTGTGTAAAATATGCAGACTATTGGCTGCTGCCCTCCCCTCCCTTTATTGTTCATATTTGGTTGCCTTTCCAGAAAGTTCTATGTTTCTTAGTGGTTGATCGGTCCCTGTTACTCCTCCCCACCTACTCCTTCTCCCATTTGCTCTAATCCCTTCTCCCCGCACTTGTAACACCCCCTACCTGGTGTGTCATTGGTTATTGTGTGTTTTCCACGCCCGTTACATAGGGGTATAAAACCCCATGCCATCCCCACTTTCTTGGCTTTCTCCGTGGTTTCTCCATGTTTTCCAATAAACCTTTCCCTGCCCTCACGAAGAAGTCCCTCCGCTTCATTCCTGCCTCCTCCACGCACCCTTGCCATCGGTGGGCAAGGCAAACCCGAGCAGGAGTTTCGCCTGCCCTCCTGTGCCACGATCGGTCTCCACCCTCTCCTCCAAGGCAGGTGGAAGATTGCCCGGGGCTAGGGACAGTGTGCTGGCCAGCAATAGCACCGAGGCAATGGATGACTCGCATCCATGTCTGAATTTCCACATATTTCAGTCTGACTCATCACTGTTTAAGTTGGAATTGTTCTGCCTCACAGTTTTTGCAGCTACACTGTTAGTCTTTGCTTACTCACATCAATAGCTTTGCCACGGCCTCATGACTTCCCCCTCAGCACCCTTCCAGCATCTGTGGGCAAAAGCCAATGTTGTCTGTCTGAGGCAGACTGGAAGACTTATTGCCTCCTTCATGAAAGAGGAATCTTTGCTCCTCAGAAAAGCCAGTCACAGCTTTATCACTACTTGCTGCTGAGCGTACACTACAGCTGATCTAAAAAAGCCTTGGAAGGTACTTGAGAATTAGAGCTGCTGGCAAGGCAAAGAAGTGGCAGTCACTCCCTGCCGCCTCCAAGAACTCACATTCTGCAAGGGGGATTTTCCTCTCATTTAAGCCTAAAAACATTCCTGAGAGGAACAGTTTGTCCTCAAGTTGGCATAATGTTGCATTAAACATTTGCCACTTACTGTTCTGCAAGCTGTTAAGCTTCCTGTGAAAGCAGTAAGATACCACAGAAGCACTCTTTTGTAAACAGAGTCCTACATCATTTTATTGAAGCACTGTGGCAATACTTATCTGGGAACAAAACAAGGGGAAGTTGCATCACTCTGTGGGCTGCAAATGAGGCAAGGGGAATTATTAGCCTAAATTAACACAGAAAAACAAATTATATTCACCCAGGAAGTGTTTTACAAGGAAGAGCATGTATTAAGGAAATATACAACTTTATTGCTAAGCATAAGAGATAGGATATACAGATTAAAAGAGAGGAAGGGTGTAATTTGAGCTTAATCCTGACTGGCAGTTACAATGCAAAATAAAAACAAGAATACCAATGAAAATTTCAATACACTCTGAAAAAGGCTTAGAAATAAAGGAGAAAAACTTACTAAAAAGATTGTGGAGAACATTCCAAGTGAGCAAGAAGTCCCTTCTTTTCTAGCTGTACAAGGACACCAGCATTATACTTGGCAACACAGGCCCTTTGGTTTGCTAAGGCCATTGCTATCCTTAATAAGCTGTGGAGCTTATTTGGAGTCTTGAATTATAGCCCTTATTGCTATGTGCCTCACAAGCCCCCAACTATTGCTAACAATCCAATTACACCACAAAAATTAACAGATAAACACAGATGAACATCATCTAGTGAATCCATGTGGTATTTTCTAGCTTAGCATCTCCATAAAAATGGGAAAACATGCTGAAACTTTCTTATTCCCCATGACAGACATTGGTTGAAAAACACCTGCATCCTAACCACTACTATCTGCACTCTAAATGCATTTCTTGTAGGTTTCTGTTTTTCTGAGTGGATCTCAGTAAATGTAGCACAATGAGAATCCTGTACTCGTCTGCATCTCTGCAAAAAGTGATCAGGCTGAGCCTGCTCAAGACATGGCAAGGAAACAACATAATAAACAATTAAAGCACTGCACTACTTTACAGAAGATAAAACATGTCCAGAACTCTTTTTATACTGAAACTGGCTAGACCAAAATGTCCAGAACGTCAGCACTAATGACCACTCTTTGTCTCCAAAGCATCATAGACAGCTTTCAAACTGCCTAGAGGGAATAGTGTTTGTTCTGTACTAACTCCCAAGTAGCGCCCAAGAACTGCTGGGAGGAGTCTGAGCTGATCCAGCCCAAACCGGGGACAAGGTTAATGACCTAGCACTACTGATGACTGAGTTTATTAAGCTGGAAGATTTAGAGTAAGAGACACCTCCCATGGCACTAAACTCAAGGAAGTCACGAGCAAGAATTAATCAGAAAACAATGGTGCTTTCAAGGATTTACTTCAAAAGTACAATACTTGGACTGCACCCCTGTATGTACCAGAGGCCAAAACCAGATCAATACTCCAGAAAGCAACCTCCAAAAGGAGCTCTTGTTCAGCAGAACACTGCTTGGAAGGGCAAACTCAGCACTGTAAGCTCAGAAACGATCTTCTTTTGTCTGTTTCTATAGCAAGGCAGTTGAGTGCTGCATTGTGGGGGGAGGCTGAGGAGGAGGAAGACAAGGGCATCCCTATTTACAGGCGAGATTGCACCAGAAGTGCCTGACTTACATAAGCAATTTGTTCTCTTGTTTGTGTAAGCAATCCAGCTAGACCACAAATACCATCCTGAGTGCTCAGGTGAAAAGTGTTTGCAAGTCATTGTTCTGAGAAAATGCCCTGAAAAGCAGAGCCCAAGGCTGTGACATCAATTGCAGACCTCTGTGTACCATGACTGGATGCTGGTGAGTCATGGCATGCATAAACCAGCAGCATTTGAGAAGCCCTTCATAACCAGGTCCAGTAAAATTTATTGTCCTTAATTTGCAATTAACTCAGCTTAAATTGACATAATTGGAGAATCTGACTCACTGCCTTTTTATAAGTGTATTTTTAAATCTCATTTATAAGATAAATGCATCTTCTGTTTCTGAAATGACATAAATATTACTTTTTTATTTTTTTAATGAAGCTATGCTTCATTTCACCCAGTAAAGGAGCCAAACCCTAGTTTGTTAGTAGTTGGTCTATGTCTGGCTGAGAAATGAATCAATACCCTTAAATCCTGCCCTAAATGAACTTTTATGCAAAGTTGTGTCTTACAGCCCAACTGAGGATTTACATCAACATGCTGACTCAGATCCTGCCTGGAGCCACAACTGGGTTTATGTTGCTGTTAGAGAGACCAGGGTTTTTCTTTGGCCCCCTTCCTCTTTCTTTTTTCATGTAAAACCACCAACTCTAATACTAATCTGGACTGCAGAGCAACTTCTCCTATGTCAAGGAAGCTGGCCTGGGGTGGAGGTGGATGGGGCTGCACCAAGCAGCAGAAGCAAGAGCCGGCGCTCGCTCGCTCAGCAGCGTAAGGAGGTGTCACTAGGCAACGAAGGTAACCATGGATACCTGCATCCCCAGCGGCCCGAGGGCTTCTGAGATTAGTCATTCATCTGGAAAAACACCTTAAAAAAATAAATAAAAATTAACACGTTACAATGCAACACTGTCTCTGCATAAATGTTGTTGTAATGACGAGATTCCGTTCAATAGAGCTTACTTTACTGGGACCTGGTGTTTGCTCCACCCCAAGACTCGGAGAGGTCTAGGTCACAGAATTATAGAATCACAGAATAGTTTGGATTGGAAGAGAGCCTAAGGGTCATCTAGTTCCATGCCCCTTGCAATGGGCCTGGACAACTTCCACTAGACCATAAAAGCCCCATTTAGACTGGCTTTGAACTCTTCCAGAGATGGGGCATGGTCACTCACTTTCAAGTATTTTGGGCTGCAGCATTAGTGACAGAACCAGATTTCTGGCCAAGAGTCTCACGTTTTTAAATCCTTCATTAGGGAAATACTCCAAGGCTTTAAATGCTAGAAGAAAAGCAGTAGAGCTCCTTTACATATATATTGCCCAGCAAGATTGACTGTCCCTTCCCCAGAAGACTGGCATCTGTGTTTGGTTGGTAGGTATGATTGCTTGCTGATTAATATCAGAGTTGCCAATAATCATGTGCCCGCAACTAATGCTCTCCCATCTTTCACATGCTGGAGGTTTCCAATTAGCAAAGGCAGCTCAGAAAGAGCAGCATCTTGGAGGCCACAGCAGCAGGACAAAGAGCAGCCAAGGTCACCAACCACCTTCTTTTCAGCTCTTGAAGGAATGTGATTGTGTAAATACACGCGCATGATTTTAGCAAAGCCAGAAAACCTCCAAAATCCTTGGCAGTCTGTGGCCACTACACCCTGAGCAAAATTCCCTCTCAGTTCCAAGCCTGGGAACCCATTCAACCCTACGCTTATGTGCCTCATTGCACACATCACCTGCGATACTGGTACTACCAGTCTCTTTCCTACCACTTCTTTCACCTAATTCAGAATACTTGAGTCTATACAATCAATCTGTAGTTAGCACAGGCATTCACAGGAGCTTGGATTTGTCTTTGCACAAGGGGTGTACTCAAAGCTCAGTCATTCCTGATAGGGTCTTGTAAACAAATTATTGATTCTTGGGTGTTTGAGGGATGTTGATTAGAATTAGAGTTTACAGCAACAGCTCGTCTTACTTCATCAGAAGAAACTGTAAAAGCATATCAAGGAGATCAGCTGCTTAATAAAAAGTCATCTTTCTTATCATCTGTGATATGCTGGCTATTTTAAATACGAATGTAAAGGAATAAGCAAACCAGACAATGATAATACACATGCTATATATATTACCTATCTTGCCTTAATTAGTTTACTTTGTTTACCATTGGAATGAGGCAGGCCCTGTGACTCACTTTAATCTGCTTACTGAACTTCTTTATTAAAATCATGCTTTTCAGCTGTGATCACTAAGCCAAATAATACACAGTATGAGCAAAAAGCTTATGAAAATCTGTATAAACTATTTTGATCAGTCTTAAACAAAAGTTGAATTTGGCTTCAAACAATGAACCTTTTTTTCTATGAAGCCTTTTAGGAAATCCCACTGCAAAAATTCTTAAGCTTAAATGGTAGCTACTGAGGATACCATTTGCTTGCTGGAAACATTTAGAAAATTTGATTTACTGTGCATTGTAGAAAAATAAAGAAAGGAGAAAAAACCTTTTTACTCGGTTATATCTTTGCAATACTGACACAGTCATAAACTACACTTTGATCAATCTTGTGGTTCAGCTTCAGTGATGTCAACTTCCTTGGACTAAAGCATTTGTAGGAGGCTCCATAATTTAATAGATTTTTCTTCATGAAGCCTAAATAGATATGCACATCTATACAGTGTCCTTGCACTCTCACATGTACTTGCACAGTTCACAGAGATTCTGATTTAGCAATCAGGAAAAGGCTTTTCCTCAGTCAGAGATGTGAAGAAGGAACAAAGTGGTTGAAGCCCCTGAAACAGGGGCTTTCATTGTAAATTATGCATTGTGGAGACAGAAAAGTTTTAGACTAGATAATTAGGATTAATACATTTTATATAAAGGTAACAGCCATCTAAAAACAACCCAAAAAAAGATTGGAACAAGACACACTGTAATGAATGCATATTACTAAAACCTATTTGCTTTAGTAGCTGGGCTACAAATCTCATCACAAATTTATTTTCACATGACTGCCCAGACTTTCTGCTTTAGCCTGGCTCAGAAATGCCTTGGCCTTTCTCATAGTGTTACTGAATTTCTTCTCCCAAACCCAGTCAAAAGCACATCTGACTGTAAAAAAATGAAGGAATAGATTATTTGCTAAGTAAAAAAATTATATTCCCAAACATTGAAGCTGATAAAGCCTGTTTCCCTTATAAATCTGTGCCTTGAACTTGTTTGATTTTGGCCAGACAAGGCACAGGAAACACTGCTTTTCAAAAACTGTGCTGCCCAAATGAAGTTTTTCATTCCAAGCTTCAGGCTCCTTTTTCATGCACATTCTAATAGAATATACATTCTTGGTGCATACTTTAACTAACAGACTTCCTCTCCTCTAACTGTTCATTTATTTGCATGAATCTTGGGGCTTAATTATCTTTGAAATGTCTACCACTTTGTCAAAAGTAGTAGAAATCAGACAGAACTTTCCAGTTATAAGGGAGGATTCAAAAAAATCACCACATATGCAGAATTACCTCAGCACATGCAGTTGTATAAACCTCATTTCTTTTTGACAAACAGACAAAAAACCCAAACCTAAAAAAAAATACTAGAATTGTGAATTCCAAGATTGTTTTAACTGCATTAATCTGAAGGTTGCTCTATAAGACAGCACTGTCTGCACTATAAAAGGTGCAGATCTGTACTAAAAATGTGAGGATTTCTGGACCTTACAACCTGGACCTGACCATAGGAACGTACGAAATTTTTTTTTAAATCTGGCTTTGACTTCTTTATGCCATTATCAGCTGGGAAAGTTTTGAAGACTGATTCTTGGTTCAGATTCTGCAGTGACAGCTATTAATCTCTTCATATCTAAACTATCTCTTAAAGGATGGAAAGCTTCTTTCTCCCATCTTCTCTTCATTATTACCTATTCACAGAAGTGTTGGAGCTGGTTGTGAATGCTGAGGAGGAGCACCTCTTAACTTGCTAATGAGGACAAACACAACATCAATACAACTGTGACTAGCTTTAGAAGAATTTTCTGAGGTGATAAAACTGGTTCTTTACACAAAAAGGTGCTGAATTTTCCCACAGGGGAAAAGGTTGTATATGTGTTTCTTGTACATCTCTGCAATATTTATTTTTGAACACAGTGTTGGAGCATAGAGTTCATACAGTGTGATCAAGTCAGTGCTTTTACATTTCAAACTGCATTAAATGGATTGTATTTCACCCCTGCTGAGCTTGTGGCTGAGTACAAAATAGATTTCTCCCTAGGAGAATGCCTGGAATTGTCTGGTTTTCTTAATAATTTATTTCACTACTTAATGTCCTTCAATTTAATAGGCCAATATCTGTAATAAACTGCATTATTAACATCTGTTTTCACAACATCTTCCCCATGGGCTTCAATCAAGTCCAACACTATGGCACAGTTTGTGAAATACAACAGTTCATGGACAAATTCAAGCACACTAGAGTCAGGGTGGCCAAAATCGATCCCACCCACCTATAATCTGGATTTTGGGGATGAATGTGCCTGAATCAGAAGTGATCTCTCATGCTGCTGAGATTCCTTCACCTGCAAGCAATATTGCTGCTGCTGGACACAAACAGGACCCTCAGGCCTCATCTATACCAAGTTTGTCCACATTTGGTGCCTTACAGTGTGCTGTAGCCTGGGAGGGCAAACACGAGGGCACATGTGTCTGCAGCCTTTTTTAGATAGTGTTTTCCTAGTTCCTGATCGGAGCTCCGCAATACCCATTTAAGACACATGGGATAAAAAGCACAAACAGTATTAGGAATACATATTTTCTCATTTTACATGAGTTTTTCTCTTCTTGGGTCCATGAATTTGTTGCAGTCTTTCTGGCATAGTGGTGCAACTTCATCTGCACTGTTGATTATCTGGCAGCCTGGTTCTTCCCCAGACTCTAAGACAAGGAAGATGTGGTTTCAGCATCACTCAGAATAAAGGTGATGGCCAAGGTCTTGCATTTCTTGGGCAAGTGCTCTAATTCCCTAGCTGCTGAACAAAAGCAGCGATTTCTTCAAATGCATCTCAGGGCTGGGAGACTCCAAGGTGATGTACCTGCCTGCAGTGAGTCCCCCCATGACAGCGTTCCAGCCACTGAACAAAGTGTAGTGTAGATGACCAGGCTGTGTCTAGTGTCCATCTTGCTGAAAATAGTTTTTCAATCTTAGAAAACCTCTAACTTTTCTTCAGAGGTAAGAAGCATCTCTGGCTCACCTAGCAAACACAATGGAAAATTGCCAGGGCTTGGCTCCTCAGTGGTGGGCCTGCCATAGGGGCAAAGTAACAACCTCCCATCTAAGATCTTTAGAAACAATATGATCCGGCAACAAATCAAGAGTGGTCTTTGCTGTCCACTGTAGAATATTCTAAAACACCAATCAATTCTCAATTAGACTACAGGCAAAAAACAACTTAGATAAAATGCCTGATTTGTTGATTGATTAGAGTTTTGTAGCTTATTTTTTGAGGCTTGACTTGTGTAGGTTGCTGACCTTGGCAGGAATGTGAATGGCATCTTGTAGGAGTGCCATCTGACTTACTTAGCTCTGGTCTTTTCTTTCTAAGTGAAATGTCAAACAAACCCAACAACTAAATCAAAGATTGACCCTTATGAGAATTCACTGCATAAGGGTTAGCTAACATTGTGAAATTTCTTTGTCTGTGTAATTCACTTTCAACTTCTATATTCGCTAAAAATAATACTACTGCATCATCACAAATATTACCTGCCTGTGGTAGCACATGCCATCTTTAACATCTGTAGGGCTGTAAACTAAATTGCATGATACCTTCTATCAACATAAAGTGTTAATGTAACTTAGCTGAAGGAAGAATTTTTAAGAAATCATAGAATCTTGCCCAGTTATTTCTTTAACACCCCATGGAATGGTGTCCACCTCCCTGGGCAGCCTGTTCAACATTTGTGATCATCCTCCATGAAGAAATTCTTCCTGGTGGACAACCCACATTTCCTGGGCACAGCTTGAGGCCATTTGCTCTGGTCCTGTCAATGGTTGCCTGGGAGAAGAGGCTGACCCTCACCTGGCTACAGCCTCCTTTCAGGCAGTCGTAGAGAACAGAAAAGTCTCCCCTGAGCCTCCTCTCCTTCAGGCTGAACAACCCCAGCTGCCTCAGCTGCTCCTCACAGGACTTGTGCTCCATTGCCCTTCTCTGGACACCCTCCAGTCCCTCTCTGGGCAGTGAGAGGCCCAGAACTGGACACAGAACTCACGGTGTGGCCTCACCACTGCTGGTGCCAAACACAGGGGAGCAATCTCTTCTCTGGACCTGCTGGCCACACTGTTGCTGATACAGGCCAGGGTACCACTGGCCTTCTTGGCCATCTGGACACACACTGGATCACGTTCAGCTGCTGTTGACCAGCACCCCCAGGGCTTTCCTCCTGTGCAGCTTTCCAGCCACTCTGCCCCAAGCCTGTAGTGCTGCCTGGGGTTGTTGTGACACAAGTGCAGGACCCAGTACTTGGTCTTATTGAACCTCATACTGCTGGTCTTGGTACATCAACCCAGTCTATCCAGATCCTACTGCAGATGATAAATCAGATTAAATTTTCATTGGTGAAATGTATGGAAGATTTGATATCTGTCCTGATATTTTATTCTTCATAAACACGAGTGGAACACAATAGAGACAAGCAAATAGTCTACTTTTGTATGTTAAAGCATCAGATATGTATTTATACATATCAGGTATTCATATACACATAACAAAAAAGGAGGTTAAAATATTCTTTCCCTATCTAGCTGTCTTAAATTAGGAGTCAGGCTCATACATTTCACCAAAGATTGAGAAATCTGGAGGATGAGCAATTGGCAGTTGAAATTTACTTAAATCAAATTGCAAGATAATCATTGTTTAATATTCTTTTTTGATGTAGCTTATTTTCTGCTTGACACATCTGTTAAGCTGTAAATTCAGAACTGTTCTTAGCGAGAGTCTAAAAGCACAGATTACTCATCACCACCTAATTTGCTATGGATCACAGGAAAGTACATTTGTATTCCACTATATTTACACCACATCTGAAACATACACATTGTAGTGTAGGTCACAAAGTACATGACAGTGGAAAGGTAGCATTACAAATTGTCTTGGGGTGACTTTATGATGTGTATCCCCTATCGCCTGCTCTATGCCCAGACATGATTCCTGTGCCTTTCTGTGCCTTTAAAACTGGGTGTGAGAGAAAGAAAAAAAGCCAGACGAATTTTTCAAAGCAGTTTGTGCTCCAAGGTCACTCTACTCCTCTGTGTGCTTCTGAGGCTGCAAGAGCAGAGGAAGCACCTTTTTGCTGCTTTTTAGCCAGCTTTTGGCTCTGTTTCTCTGGATAGAGATGGGGAGTTAAACTTTTTTCCTGGGACTTCAGCTTCTTCTTCTTCCTCTCTTCCAGAACTGTTGAGAACACCAGAACTCACTGGGAGAGCTTTCTACCGAGGCCCGAGGGGCCTACGTGAAACCCAGCTCCAGAGAAGAGACAGAGAGAGAGATCACATCCAAAGAAAGGACTGAAATCTTCCCAGGTTTCTCTCCACAGAGAGAAGTTTTATTATTTAGCATTCTTCTTTTCCCATTGTGCATTGTGTCTGTTAAATAAATATGTTTTTTCCCTTTCACTTTTCTCTAAGGAAAATTGTTCCTGAACCTGGTGGGGGAGGGTGTGGCTGTAACCTGCCTTCTATCAGAGGACATTCATTTTGGACATTCATCCAAATTTGTCTCAAACCAGGACACAAATCTAACAAATTAGACAGCCTTGATCTTTTGTCAGATGGTTGGAAACATTGGCACTCCCAGGCTGGTCATCTGTCTGTCTGCCTGTCTGTAGGAGGCTGTTGGTGAAACCTGTGAGCAATCCCCAGCTGATTTCAGGCAAAGGTGTTTGGGCTGGTATCGCCTCTGTCATGGGCTATCTTGTCAGTCTTGTCTGAAAGTAGATTAGAAATTGAATGCACAAGTATTTTGGCAGCCAAGTCATAAAGAACAAGATAGCACATTTGGGGCCATTAATGGCTTCAGCTGAGACAGGTTAAGAAGAGATTTTCCCACCGCCTGATTGATGCCTTTCATGTAATTTATGTCCCTCATACAAACAGCCTGCGTTTTCTGAAGGAAAAAGATTTGTATTGGAATGTGTTTTGAGTACCTTTCTGAGGCCAGTAAATAAAAGGCTTTTTTTTTTTTTTTTTTGCTAAACAATCATCTCCCTTTCTTGTAAGTTTTCTAAATGCTTTTTCTTGTTTTTTTAAAGCAAACGGGACCACATGTGGTCATATTCATGGGCTGTGACGGTATATGATACAAGGATCTTCCCTTCCACGAATTAAATGGTGGTGCAAAGTCGGGGTATCACTTTCTAAGTCACCTGCACACACATGACCCCATCAGGCACGGTGCACTCCAGGGTTTATGGCAGAACAAAGCAGCCAGAGTTACTGATGCAGAAACGGATTAGCAAAAAGCAAAACAGTGCTGAAGGAACACCACTGTTTCTGGTGGTCAAAGAAATTACTTTAGAGCAGCTTTCCTCA
Source organism: Monarcha castaneiventris obscurior (assembly GCA_026261815.1). Lineage (NCBI taxonomy): Eukaryota > Metazoa > Chordata > Aves > Passeriformes > Monarchidae > Monarcha > Monarcha castaneiventris. Next base: position 11,587,590 of record JAMPIT010000624.1, on the reverse strand, counting down.
TCACCCAGACCTGAATACTGAACTGCTCATAAATGCTTCTGCCACAGCCACATCCCTGGACAGCATACACTGAGCTCTGCAGAACACTATTCTACTCATCTTATTACAATTTTTATTACTTTTTTTTCCTTTCAGATGGAAATAGTTTTTTTTCATCTAATGCTTGAACATGACAGTATTAGGTTATGCAAAGCAAAGAAATAGTCAATAAAAAGTGGCATTTAAATAGCAAAGCAAAGAATTAGTCAATAAAAAGTGGCATTCTGTGAATAAAACATGCTGACTCTTTTTTCTTATTTTTTAAAAACTATCAGAAGACTGTAATCTCTGCAAGGTTGCCCTTTTTTTTATTTTTCAATTCTGGAAAAAATTTCTCCTTGAAATTACCAGTTCTGGCTACAAACAGATGAAACCTAGGCTCAGGCACATTGAGACACAGCCAGCATGGAAAGGTGAGCTGGGAGCCCGGGGTGGCCCCAGCACAGGGAGCACCCCATCAGTAGGACACAGCCCTGCAGGAGCTGGGAGCAGGGCTGCTCAACAGCCACAGCCAAGCACGGGATGTGCCAGGCCCAGGGGCCACCCAGGCTGCTCAGCCAGGAGCAAAGGACACAGGCTCAGAGAGGCATCTGAGGGGTCCCTCCAGGACACCAGCAGAGGCCTAAGGTCCATCCAGCAGACAGGCACACCTACACCACAGCTCAGGCTTCAGGAGAGAAATACAGGGCAGGGATCCCTGGGGAAAAAGGTTAGGGTCCCAGGGAAGGTTCATCAGAGCCATTAAAGTCTATTTATGCTCTCAGGGCCCTGAAATGTCTCACCACAAAGCAGCAGCAACACTTACTACAAGTCTTTCTTTATTGCAGCTTTCCTACAAGTAAAAAAAAAATTCAGTCCAAGGGCTATACCAGTATCAGTGGTATCAAAAACATTTCTTACAAGTCTGAAAGTAGAAAGTCTTATCTGATATTACATTTCATCTATCTTGAAAACCTTCTAAATGACTGTTCTATACCTTAGTACTATATATATCAGCACTGGACATAATTTCTTATCTTGCCATGCATTAAACTATTATTATCTATCCCTTATAGGTGTTTCAGTTAAGGTCTATGCTGCTGATGCTGTACAAGCATAGAAAAAAAAATAGAAAGCCATTTTTTACCTCAGCAGAAGTTAGTTTCTGCCCACAGTAAACATAGCACAAGGCACTACAATAAATACAGTATAATAAATACAGTAAGTTGTAGGGAAAAATTGAAAAGGAAAGACAAAGGAAGTCAGATTATATGTTAACAAAAGGCAGCAAAATGAACCTGCATAATTTTGGTTTAATTCTTCAGTTGAGAATCATACTTAATTGTCAGAAACCCCCTTTGGAATATCTTCAGTGATATTTCTGGAACATTGTTTCAGCTCAGTGTAAAATTCAACTCACACAATTACTGTTTTATTTCTTTTCCATCAAACATTTTCTAGTAATAAGAATTCTTGGGACTGCATTTAAAACAAAACTATTTTCCTGATTGCCCTCAGATCTGACCTGGCATTACTCAATGTCCCCTCTGCTTACTGGCTAAGGCAGTGTCTTGCAATAATGGAAAATGTATGCAGGTCTGCTATTTCTGAAGAGAAGCAGCCAAGGAATGTGAGTTGTACAGCAGATACTCTGCTCTTTTGAGATGAACTGGGAACACAGATATCTCTGAGATACTCCCAAATTCTACAGATCTGTGAATTTGGGGGAGGAAATATATATTAGTCGCAAATGTTTAACATTTACAGAAGATAAACATTAATGTCCACCTTAAGCATCTGATCACCACAGTAAGTAGTGCTAGATACCCTAAATTTGTAAATAGCCTATAGAAAAAGGTAGCAATGGAGAAAATGGAATCACCTCCAACCCCAATGTACATGCTAAAAAGAAGTATTCTAAAGTCAGCCAAAAGGAGCCACTTGTTTTTGGTTTGTTTTTTTTTAGGCAGTCTGGCCTCTCTTTTTGGAGATTTTATTCCTTTCTTAAACCAGCAGTTACGTTCATCTATTCCCAGAGATCAAAAGCTAAGACTTATCTATGGATGGCTTGTATTTAAAGCCACATTTTTAAGAACTAGGCAGTGTGGCGTATATTTAAAATAAATGAAAACTGAGAACACAAAGCTATCCTTTAATTTTGATGCACGAACATCAGTTTGATGCCACATTTCTTTTAGCAAGATGGAGGTGCAACCTCAGCACCCTCCACTACTTGAGGAAATTTAAACCCAAATAATTTTGGATTGTACTTTAAGCACCAAACAAGGGACTAACTTGATAAAAAGGGTACTTGCCATCATTTTTGCTCTAGTTGTCATTGTACACAGAAGAACATAGTCATTTGGTCACAAAACACAAATGCATGAGGGAATATGACAAAGTAGGCATAAACACACTTTTGGGCAAACAAGAGAGCAACCAGAGCTCTAAGCACTGATACTTTTCCAGAGGTGTTTTGCATATATAACTTATGATACTCTAATATCAACATTCATCACAGAAACACTTCAAAATTCAGGTCACTCTTCTCCCAGTGTACAACCTAATTATGGGGTCAAGATCTTTACTGTCTTCAGTCTTCACAGCCCAGTGAAATGGTCTGTTTTCATTCTCCAAATGCTTTATTTCCAGAAAAGGCATAAGCAGAATAATTTGTTGCTCATACTACTGTCCACAGTGGGCTGAAAACAGACTGCAGCAGAACAGATAGAAATTATCCTATCCTGGGATTTGCACATCTTTTAGACATAGTATAGCATCAGCCCTACAATAAATTGAAAGATAACAATTATTATAAAGAATATAAATAAAATAATAAATGATAATAAATTCCCTGAAATCCAAAGTGGAAAAATTCTGACAATTTTTGTTGGGACCTTTACTTACTTTATGCTCTTGTGCTCCTGTATCTGTTGGCCTTTTCCACAGGCTAAGTGGGTCTGATCTATCCATAGCATCTGTACCTGACTGAAGGACAGGGAGCTTACAGCACTACTTCTCACAGCAGGAGGAAAATTCCAGGCAAAAACAAGGCTTTTGGATGCTTAATACCTTAGGCTCTATTATAGTTACTTTTGGCAGGAGGAGAATAAAGTGTGGTTTAAATCTTGGGATTTACTCGCCCCAGAAATAAATATAAGGAGGTCAAAGGCGTAGCTGTACAGAGCCCAGGCCAGCACAGTCACGGATCTCAGCTGATATTAAAGAAATCAGGTATCCCTCAAGTCAGCTTGTATCCTCCAAAAATATCACTAACAAGTACAAGGGCAAAAGTTACTCAGTTTTAGACTCAAACTATTGCAGACTGAACTGCTGAGCTGCTTGTGTATGTAATTGGGTTAGAAAGTATTCCACTGTAAAAACTTCTGGAATTCTGTACGCTTTTCCGAGAGAACAATATATGTGAATACTTACAGGTCTCCAACATTTTTCCTGGTGTGAATCAAGCATACTGTTTTCCCCTGTTTTGCTTTTGAATGCAATATGCACATTTACTTTCTGCCTGTCTAAACCCTGGGCAAGGCAGCCTGGCAGCCTGGGCTAAAGGACAGGCAAACAAAACTCCATGGTGCATGGCTGGGGACTTCAGCCTGTCTTAAATGCACATGGCTTGTCTCAAGGGAAGAACAAAGAGTGACTGAGTTTTTTTATATCAGGTAATCCTTTCAGAAAAGGCATTGAAAGTCAAGAAATGAAACTGAATTATTATAATTATTGTATAGCTTTTATCAATGAAATAGCTCTTCCTTGTAATCATCATGTAAATAACAATATGAGGGATCTCTGCAAGGTAGAACAATAATTGCTTCTAATAGGAGGTTCAGCTGGTTTTCTAAATGTGGGTTTTTACATATGAACGCAAAATCTGCACCTGACATACCATGAAGTTTTCAGCAAATTATGCTAGTGTTTCTTTATCCTCTTAATAACTTTTTTCCCTCTTATTTCTTTACTGTCATTTCAGGGAGAGCCATATGTACATGCAATGTTCATTAAAATGGAATCTATAATTTTTCCTCAGTTTGTGTTGCTCTTCACAACTATGCAAAGGACTACAGGTTGATACACCAAAAAAGTTGTAAATTCTGAAAGTTTAATAAATTTTTTGTGTGGTTTATGATTCAATTAAAGTTTTACTGAAATTATACAATTCGGTCTTCCCCTTTCACTTTACTCTTCATAAGTAAGTATGTCTTTCAACCAGCTAGCAGAAACAAAATCTCGTAACTGCAATCTCCACACATTCTCATCTATAGTGATAGGAAAAGGAAGATTCTGTGCTTACTGGCCAGGAATGTTTAGGGAATAAGGCAGAACTGGGAATTGCCCCAAGTACTGGCTGAACACAAAACTGGTAGAATTTCCAAATGGCAATTTTCTGATTGTCAACACAGTGACTAGAAAAATATTGGATGCAGTGTCAAAAGAAAGCACTTTAGCTTACAAATTATTTTTTTATCTTTATTTGTGAAATACCAGAACATTAAATATGTTTGAATAAATTAGGATTACTCTGGTAACAGAAACAGACTACATTTGTCCTTATGTAACAGAGATCTTATTTAACAAGGATGCCACTGTGTCAGCAAGTCCTTAACTGTGGAAAATGCTAACAAATGCACCTCATGAGTTTTTTTTTTATTATTCTAAACACAAAATTCAGTGTTGAAGTCCATAATTCCACTCTATTCCTGTAATGAGTGTTTATCTTGCATAATGACTTTGAATCATATATGACCAAATTTAGGTACATAACTGAAGTCCAAGAGGTAAAACACCACCATAGTGAGACTCCAGAGGTTCAATAGAGTTAAGAAATAAATATCTAAACTTGTAAATATTACTTTTAGGTTGAATGATAGTTTAAGAAGCAGTGCAGCTTTACTACATATCTCTATTTAGATATGTTTTCTTCTATAGATAATATTGAATTTCAGCCCCTTGAAGCCCTAATTTTTTATTTATGTATATTTTAGTACAGTACACCTTTAAGAAAATGACAATTACTGATATTTGCTTTGTACTTCTAAGATGCAATTTCTTACGGAACAATCTCCAACTCCTGTTCCCCATCTAAACCTTCCTTGAGTATGATATTTTTCACCCAAGCATTTCTACTCATAAACAACTGGTACTTGACAGACATCGTGCATCTTTTTCTAGACAAAGAAAATTCTGTCTCCACAATAAAATGGGTCATAGTAAATTTTGTCTATTGCTCAGATATTAAAATCTGTCTTATTCCCAATTAAGAATGACTATCAGGCAGTAAAATGGCAAAAAAAAATAAGTTTGGCAAGATTTCATCTGCTTCTTTGATTAAATTTAAGTATTCCTTAACTTATCAAGTGTCTCACAGTGAAGCCAAGATACATTTGGTACCTATTTTCTGCAGTTAAGACCACATACATGCACATTTTGTGACATATCTTCTTGTCTGTTATCCCACAATCCCAAATGGACTACTTTTATCAATGTGCATCAGTATGTCTACCCCATAAGGTTGAAGAGCAATAAAAGACATCAAGAGAGGTCTACAGGAGAAAAAAGTATCTCTGTTGGGTAAACACAGTATCTTGTGGAGCCAGGAATATAAAATATAGAAACTGTAGTTCTGGTGTCCAAGAAAATGGGAAGAGATTAATCAGAATCTCAATCAGCCTAGCTTACCATAAATTTGCAGAGCCCTTTTTTAGGATAGCTTTCTATGAAGCTGATCAATCTTAGGAAACTACTTCTGTCAATAACCGAGACAAGTTAGTTGCAGTGATGCACATATTGACATTTATCTCTGCTTACAGTGATAGCCAAGCCCCCTAAACTGGTAGTTACTGCAAATCTCTAGACATTTCCTATCTGAATCGTGAATTTAAAAAATACATTTCCTGTCTTTCATCCTCCCTTGTTAATCACCTATAGGGTTGCTTAGCTCACAGAACCACAGACAGGTTAGCAGCTGAATACATTGCTTGGAGATACTCAAAAAACAGCTTTCTGCTACTTCCTTGAGCTTTTCTTCATGATAGATTACAGACTGGCTGGTGGCAAGTCAGGACTTTTCAGAAGTGTACGCATGGCTGAATTCTACCCCCAATCTAGAACTAGAAATTATTTCTATTATAATTATCTTAAGGAATAATAATTATCTTAACAATAATTATCTTAAGGAATCAGTATTTAATCTCCTCAATGAATTTAGATTTTCAAGAAGATTTTGAAAAGAATCTGTCACAAAAGGCTCTTTTAAAAAAGTTCAGTGTCAAGAGAGAAAGAAGGAAATTCCTCTCATGGTAACTGGTCAAAGAACAATCAACTAATATTAGAAAGAAATGGTAGATTTTTCACAAAGAAGGAAGGTGCCAGCAGAGTCCCTCAGGTAGCTGTGTTTAGACATGTGATACTAAACTTATTCTTAAATGATCTGGTTAAAAAATAAAAAGTGAGGAAAAAAATCTCCAAATGGAACAAAAATAATTACAAGAATCAGCACTGGAAATGACAAGGACAAGTTGCAGAAAGGTCTTATATGCCCCCTTATCTGCATGATAGAGGGGCAGTTAAATTCATCATTCATGAAAGCAAATCCATACCTATCATCGTGAAGGGGAATAAACCATAAGGTGACAAACTTAAACTTATAAATACTAGACTTCAAATGACCATAAGGAAGGTGATCCTGGAAGTAGATCTTATGGAAAGTTCTCTGAAAACATCTTTTCAATATTAAGAAATGATCAAAGCCAAAAATAGAATATCAAGAACTATTATGAAACCAGTAAAGAATCAAATGAAAACAAGGTACTTTGATTCTATCCCAAAGAGACACAGTAAAATCAGAAAAAAAGTATAATGGAGATTTGGAATTAAATAAACTAAGACTTACAGGAAAAAAAATGGGGAAATTGGAGAGAATTACAAAAAAAAAAAGAGGAAATTAGCAAGAAATATATAGAAACTGGTAAAGGCATAAGAGAGAGTGGATAAGAAATAACTATTGACAGTTTCCCATAATATAAAGACAAGGTGGAACACAATGAAATTACCAGGCAACTGGTTTAGAACAAAAGGAAGTATCTTTTCGTGTGACACCTAATAAAACTGTAACACTCATTGCTATAGGACGTTGTGGATGCCAGATGTATAAATAGGCTCAAAAAAGCAATTAGACAAAATTAATGGGTGAATTAATGCAAGATATCCATTCTGAAAATCCCAAAGCCTCGGACAGGTGAAACTTATAACCATGGGAAAAAATAATTATGCCCTTTCCTTTCCCAAAATATCTACTCGTAGCCATTGTCAGAGAGAGATCAGTGAGCCAGAGAGATCTAACAAAGTTGTTCTTATACTTTGACACAAGAATTCAACTCTTTTTTTACTGCAAGTATGAACTTTACTCCTATTCTAAAGTGAGCATTTTTTAAAGAAAAAGTCATGGTTAGACTTTCTATTAGTGGCTGGATAGTGGTTGGATGGTGATGCTAGTGATGAAATTATTGGTTTGATGCTGTCTCAAGTCTGGAAATGAGCAGAAGCTTTTGTCATTTGATGGCTGATTTGTATGATGGGGTCAGTCTGATTCCCAGAAATGAGATGATTCCATCCAAAAACCATACTCACAAATAAAACCCTGAATGAAAGGCCCATCAGTTCAGTGTACTTCAGCCCTCTTCATTAGCAAGACACATGGATTGGGGTACAGCTTTTGCTGACAGCCTTGTGTGTAAGGTTGGCACAGGCAATCAGAGCTCAGGATGTGCTTCTGTAAACCCTCAGTAATGTAATGGAAGAGTAATTTTCCAAAAATTATTGACACTATTCAGGATTATTCCCTGAACTGACCAGTTTTCAGGACTGGGGGCCTTGTCTAATTTTAAGTAGTGTAGGGAATAAAAATTTCAGACTATTTCTCCTTTCCATGCAAGAACTCCAATCTAGACCATAGCAAGTGACAAGATAGGTTTTAGTGGAGGGAGTATGAATGGAACCCATGTTAAAAGACTTCATCACTTTCAGTGATGAGGCTGAACTGGAGTTTTGTTTATTCTTTTAGTATGTGTTTTCCTAATAGGTAAGAAGGCACTGCACTGTTGAATAGCCAAGGGAAGGTGACGGGTTAGGCAGGAAAAGGAAAAAAAGCAGAGATTCTTTCACATTTTTATTACTAATGCTTAGTTTATACAATGCCTCCTGAACATAGTGAAAGATTTAGAAACTATTGAAAATCAATCATAGAATCACAGAATATGATGAGATAGAAGAGACCCACAAGGATCATTGAGTCCAACTCCTGGCCCAGCACCATCTCCAAGAGTCACACCATGTGCCTGAGGGTATTGTCCAAACACTTCTTTAACTCTGTCAGGTTGGTTCTGTGACCACTTCCTTGGGGAGCCTGTTCCAGTGCCCAACCACCCTCCAGGTGAGCAATCTTTTTCTAGTATCTGACTTAAATCTCCCCTGACACAACTTCAGTCCATTCCCTTGGGTCCTGTCAGTGGTCACTGCCTTTGGATGCCCTCTAATAGTTTAACATCTTTCTTATATTGCAGTGACCCAAACTGCACACATTACACAAGGTGAGGCCACATAACTAGTTCAGAAAAGACAGTACTACTGAGATTTCTTGCTAATAATAAAGATTTTATGTTTTCCAAGCTGTGTAACTGTTTTTTATTTTTTCTGCATCTTTTTCATTAGTGTGCTTCCTTCTTGACTATTACGAGAAATTTAAATATGGTAATAATTACTTTGTGGAATATAATTGTTTTTCATCAAAGTCATTACACAGTCTTGCTTGGAAGACAGGCAGATTGCAGGACGTGTGGATTCTAAGGTGTATTTTTTTCTGCAGAAACCATCACTAGCAGGTCAGATAACACAAGGAGAAACCAGATACAGACACAGAAGGGATTTTAGATAGATCAAGCTTAGATGGATTCAACACTGACAAATCCATACCTACGAGGTTCCATGAGAACAGAACATATAAGGCTGTTTAATAATAGTTTAGCAAGTTTTGGTTGTTAAATATATTGGGAAGAGACAATCTCTTGATACCTGTTAAATTCCAGATAGTCTGAGATTTGACTGAGATGCTTTCTGCCAGTTGGTGCTTACTGCACATCATCTTTGTAATTCAGGCACAGATAGTTGTAAATTTGTCAACAATGTCAAATCTTTACTTACTGCAGAAATGGGGCTATGAAATCTGATGTCCAGAAGAACAGGCAGCAGTGGGACGATGGCAGGAACTGCTTGCACAGAAGTGGCATGAGGGTTACATTTCACGGTGATCAGCATCTGAAAGACATCAGGAAGCAGCTAATTGTCTATAAATGACTGTATTTACCAGTTCACCCAGGCAAATTCTAACCTAATGATACTGAAATTCAATAGCCTGCTACACAATCAGACAGACTACAAATAATTTCTTTTAAAATTACAGCTTTCTCATAACAAAAGCAAACAAATATGAGAGAAAATAATGTTTTCATTTGTAGTGTTTGCACATTGATGGATTTCTGAGGTTTAGATTCGCTCAAATGCCACTTAACACTTCTGCACTCAAACAGAAATGGATTGATTTAGCTGAAATCTTATAAGAGGTTTTCACTCCAGCTATCCATTTCTGCCCTCTCAGGAGATAACTGCTTACTTTGCACAAAGTTGCAAGACTAGCATACCTCTAAATGTTTTGAACATATTTTCTTAATTCAGATGTTTTTCTAGTTTTGCTTTTACTTGTTACTTAGAACTGAAGTGCATCTGCAAGAGGGGTTAATTCTGTTATTCAAATTTTTGGTAAGCTGAGACATCTATAAAATAGGAAATATAATATTTAAATTTTATTTCATATTCTCTCTAAGGATATGAACACATCACTTTCCATCATACTTCTCTCTTGAACTTTCCCCATTGGTCTGAAATAAGCTTGTTCATCAGTTTTATATTTCTATCCTGCTGTGTCTTCTATACCTTGTGAGGCACACAAATAAACCATTTAATCTTATAAATACCATGCAAGTGTTTCTGCTTGTACTTTGGCTACACTTTATGGCCTTTGCCATGTAATAATTGCTTATTCAAACTCTTTGCAGTGATCTTTCCCACTCCCTAAGGCAACCATCTTGCCTCCCATTTTTTCCTGTTAGGCTTTTAACACTGAATTTTTTGCAATTACAACTGGATGGAAATGTCAGGGCTTATTAGACATGAAATACTTCACTGGCAAAGCAGGTCTACACCAAACATTTTGATAAACTCCTAATAAATGCATTCTGATAAATGTAGCCTTACATCCTGAGTAGATAGTAAATACAGCAAGATATAGGTGCACGTTGGTGTCTTTCAGATGCTGATACCTCACCTGGAACACCTTCCCTTAAACAAGTTCCTTGCCTAGGCACAACTGGATCAGGAAAACCACAACAGTTCCCTGAGAGCTGAATAGCATAAGCTCTGAGATACAGGGCTGGTCTAATGGAATTACACACTTCTGCTGATGCTTTTTATCTGCATCCCCTGTGAGATATTAAAGCTGTATTCAGGGTAGTAACTCAGTGCTCTTAAGCCTGATGCCCTGAGTGCAGAGGAGGATTAAATGAATGTTTGAAGATGTTACTGACTTTAGCTGTTTGCCTCACTCTTTCTTTGAAGGACCACCACGGACCCCTGATGACATCAGGAAAGAAAGGGCATTTTAAAGGCTTGCAGCAAACCCTATCAAATCTTCCAGATTATACGAAAATGTCTTCATCCTTTTTGGGGATGGTGACCTTGTTTCTAGGTTTTTTAATGGCTTTTCTGAGGGGCACACAACCATCCCCTAATGTGTAAGGCTATTTGCTACAGCTGAAACCAAGGAAAATTAACTTCAGTGTCCATAGGGAGCTCTACAGCTAGCCCAGGTGGGCAGTACTATTGTTGTTCCTCCACGAGTATGCAAGGGTATCAGACTGTATATGCTTTAGCTTCTAACTGCTTTCCATTTTATGGGCACACAACTGGGCTCTGGGTGTTCTGCAAACAGGGACATCTTATTGGTTGGATTTAAAACTCATTCTGCCTCAAAAGATATAATTATGAAGCTATCACTATGAAGTCCTGGCCAGAATCCTACCCCAGGTTCCATTTCGTCTCTGGAACTGTGGCTTGTCTGCACAAAGACCATATATATCCCATGTATCAATGTCCCTGCCACATTACAGCCACTCAATGACTGATTTCACAGATTGAACACTGTCTTTCCTTCATGTCCAGGCACCAAGCTTGTTCAAACAAATAATCACTCTCTTCCACTTGACCTATCCTACCATCTCTGCAAATTTCTCTTCCCAAGCAGAATCAGTTAATCTCTGGGGAGCAATAACCCCCTCCTTGCAGAAGGATTTCTAGCAGAAAGAAACCTATTACCAATCATGGCAATGTGTGATATGCACACTTCACAAAACTTTGCTTTTCCAGTGACACCATATTCCATATGCCAGTATTTCTTGCCGGGGTGCTGGCCTGTCCTTGCAGTATCATGTTTTGATACACTATTAGACAAATGAACCCAGTCTTCTCTTGGATTAAGCAAATGGGTGTTTTCATATTTTTACCTGAAACAGGCCACTTGTCTCCCTTGCTGTGCTAGGGTTCACCATGACCTTAGGTACTCCAGGATACGCAGGATAAAGACACTCCTGAGCTCACAGCAGAGCACGGCAGGAAATCAAACCAATTCTCCAATACCTAACAGAGGCTCAGGTAAAAAATTTCTAGCAGTCACTCTTTCTTCCTTAGCATGTGAAACATGGGAATGTCACTATCCTCATTTAAAACTTCTGCATCAATTCACAGTTATGACAGCATAACTAACTCCCATTTTTCTCTTTAAAAACTCAGAAATTGAGTGGTATGAGGATGGGATCAACACAGGTGGTGATGAAGCTGGCATGTCCCAGCCAGCCAGTAGGTCTGGACTGCACAATTTCCACACTCTAATCTTCCCACTGAGCTCAGAGGTGATTCAGAGGCTGGGCACACGTCAGTACTTACCTGCAAAAGTCCTTCCAGTGCAGTGTAATTTATGCTCCCACTCCAGCCTAGGTGGGAAGTCAGATAAAAGCAGTTGCTACATCTGGTAGACTCAGCTTCCAGTGCAGCTGCCTCCTGGGGCAGCAACTGAGCTCTGAAGCAAAAAGCATATAAGAGAAATGCTGGATATGGCAGATTCGTGGAAAATGAATATAAGATTAGGGTGTTGGTTTTGACTGGGACAGAGTTAGACACAAGACAAGAAGGATCACATGAAATACACGAGATAAACTAGCACAAAATCATAATACATGATTTTTCCAATGCAAGCAGTGACCATTCATGACCTGACCTTGCAAGTACATATTGAATGGGTTCTAATCTGCTCTACCAGATAATCTGGCTCTGCACAATAAAGCAAACTGCTCTTATCATTAAATTTCATATCTATGTCTAAAATCAAATAAACCCTATGTTCTCAAACCTGCAAGTTTTATAAATTCATACTCTAATTCCACCAGACAAAAAACACAGACTGTCTTGTGTAATAGAACACAAGATTGTATTTTTTTACCACTTCCTGGAAAGTATAATATGAGAAAGCTTTTGCTTTTATATCTATTTTAAAACACCAACTTGAGAGCTTTCTCCCTGACTAGCAAACTATGTGTTGACTAACAAATTGTGTTGCCCATAGAGGTGGGCAACACAGATTTCAGAACCCCATCAAATCTGTTCTTGAATACTTCCCCATCCCTGGAAGTGTTCAAGGGCAGATTGGACAAGGCTCTGAGCAACCTGACCTAGTTGAAAATGTCCCTGCAGGGGGTTGGACGAGATGGCCTTGAAAGGTCCCTTCAAACTCAAACTATGGCTTGTGTTGATGGAAAAGAACAAAACTGGCAGCAACCAAACTGGGAATGACTGAGGTTTTGTCAAGATCAGAAGGTCTGTGGTCTGATAACAGAAGAATGGCAATAAAGATAACATCATGTTGTATATATCATTCCTGTTATTCTAAAAGGAAGGCAGACTGTAAGCTTAAAGATACCTCAAATGAGGAAACATATACAATGGGGAACCCATTCTCTAAGAATAATGAAAAGAGAAATAAAATTCTGAAACAAAAGAATCACCCTGAAATAGTGTTTGATTTCAAAATGGTATTGAACAGCAGTCCAAAAACCCATTTGATATCACCAGTAAGTAAGAAGGCAAGAGACATAGTGAGGAATCAACAACCATATCCTTTGCCATTGACATAAACCACTGATGATCCTTGCCAGACCACTTAGACAAACACATTTTTGCTTTTCTGTGGGTATGAGTGAGTGAAAACCTAGGGTTGACTGAAATCAGGGGGTTTAAAATAATTTCCTCTAAGTTTTCACAAGTAGTTTTCTCCATCAGTTTCCCACAAAGCTGAGGAGAAAAAAACTGATGTGACCACATTATGACATCAAACACCTAAATTTAAGTATTACAGGTATCTAAGATGTGGAACTGTTTTATTTGCTAGTAAGGTCATAACCTTAATGTCTGCTCTGAGGTGAACTAAATTGCTTTTTCAGCTCCAACTGTGTTGATTAGATTTCCATTTACTATAATGGGGCCATAGGCATGTCTATATGCATCTAAACACAAAAAGTCTAAGTTGAAGGGTCTTAATAATCTAGCCTGTGGGAACCCAGAGTGCAGGGAATATTTCTCTGCCTGTTTTGGAGAGAAAAACCCCCCTGGACAGCATGGTTTTTGACCTTTATCCATGGAGAAAACTCCCTACCATCTGGGAGGAGCTAAAATCTACACAGATGTGAACTAGGTGATAGAATATGATGTAAGGATGTCACAGGGTGAAGAATTTAGAAGTTTTAGGTTTGTTAATGTAGTAAATAGATAAATAGTAAAAGTTCCAAAATGGAGGAACCCTGGTAGTTTATATTTCTTTTTCTCTTCTTCTAGTCCTCCATATTCTGCAGTAAAAGTACTTTAGGATGATTGGATGAAAAATGCCGCAGTTCCGGCCTGCGTGTCGGAGTGATTTACTGAACATTGGATGAAAAGTAAAAATATCTGTCGTTTCAATTTTTAATGGGATAATTTACCTATAAAAAGGCTTTGGAATCTTGATAAGCAGCCATTTTCTCGCCTTCTCTTGTCATGTTCTGTTCTACTGTGTCTTTCTAAGCTGATAACACTAGAAGAAACAACTATCTGAAGAAGCAGTTGCTGCGAGTTTGCCTCGTCCGTCTATCAAGCTCCTTGCAAGGACTTTAAGAACTTTAAAGGGCCTCTCCCAGCAAGAGAGGCTGATTTATGGCACTAGCAGTGTCATAGCCCAGTATCACTGTCTTTCATATGTCTTGTTCTAGATGCTATCTGTATTTGTGTGTGCTTCTAAATCACAATTCAGCAATCCTTTTTTATTGATGTCCCTCTATCTTACAGTACAGATAACATTTTTAATGTGACCAATTGGTATTTTTTATGACTTTGTTCAAGTAATAGCATTAAATATTCTCAATCCATGCTTAAATTACATATTTTTTGAATTCATGTTTCATTTTGTGCAGTAGAACTGTTTCACACATTTAAAAATTGACATAACTGCTCTAGTTCTTTGGTGTTATTTATGCTTAGTACAAGAGGGTTAATGTAGCCTAGGTTAATACTTTCTGAAAGTTTAACAATGTACAGGTTATGTAATGTGAAATCCAGTATATGTGGAGCAATTATTTGCTGTTTACCTCACATAGATTTTCCATTTTTCACAGATAACATGCCATGGAAAACTGTTCAGGTATTTCCATTGAAACAGATCAGATTGCATTTTACTTTTTATAGTGAGAGTAAACTCTTGTTCCTCAAAGTCCTGACAACAATGATATCTGAAATCTTTTGTTTAGTCACATAGCAACATTCATATCTAATGATAAAGTAAATTCGCCCCTCATTTGGCTGGCAATAGTTTCAGTGCTGAATGAAATATTCCCAATTTCAAAAGAATGTGATTAAAACTCCCTTTTTTTTCCATGCTATTCTTGCTTGTAAGCTCACTATGACTATACAGTTGTGAGAGTACACGTAGAAATCAAGATGCTGGGGTTTTATTAACCAATTTTTGCTGTACCTGTGCAGTACCTTAACCTTCATTTCTATGTTTCTTTATGCATGGTGTTTATTAAACAGTCCAGAATCTCAGATAATTCCGCATGTAGACAAATTTTAACAAGTCTTGTAGTTTGTAAAATGTTGCTTTTTAAATCTTATTTACCCATCTTAAACCACAGTTCATTTTAGAATGAAGCCCAAATCACAGAATGGGTCAGGTTGGAAGGGATCACAGAGGATCATTTGGTCCAGCCTCCCTGTTCAAGAAGGGTCATCCTACAGCACATGGCACAGAATTGCATCCAACTAGACCCTGTGCCACTGACTACAACCCTCTGCAACATGCCATTCAGCCAGTTCTCAGCTCCTGGTTATTCTTCTTGTTGTTACACAAAAAGACCCTTCAAAACTTCATTTTGATTGTGTTTACGTTTGCCTTGATCTGGGTCACTTTAGAGAGCTTCAGGAAGGAGAATCTGCTTTGCTCCCCCACAGTGGTTGTGGTATGAAGCTAAAGAAAGAATGCTGCACTGGAAGTGCAGGAGAAATGGGAATGCTTCCTCCCAAAGAGGCACCCCTTTTCCTTCCTTGAACTGGAGCTGGAACCTGTGGAGTTTTCCAAAAGGCTTGGCATCATTTCACCCACACACCTTTGACTAAGCTCATCATGGATGGGGCTCTGAGCAACCTGATCTGGTTAAAGATGTCACTGCTCACTGCAGAAGGGATGGAACTAGATGAATTTTCAAGGTCCCTTCTAACCCAAACCATTCTATGACTCTACACCTTCTTTGCTGTTTACAGTGCTATAGTCTTGGGTATACCTGCTAAATTTTAGTAAAGTTTTATTTCTTTTTATTTACAGACAAGAAGCAGATGTCTAAGTGCAAGGGAAATGAGCTTGGAAGTGATACAGGAAGCCTTCCACTAATCCACATATATCCTGACCATGGTGTAATGCACACACAAATTATAAAGTCCCATAATTATTTTTTCCTGTCTGTCAGAAGAGGTATGATGTAAAACACATTATGAAAAATTAAAGATGAGTGGCAGAACATGAAACTTCTTTCTTGATTGCAGTAAGATCTGGCTTATCCTGTTGCCATTTAATTTCAACAAAAATGCCAGAAGTCACTGTGTAAGTTATCCTCAAAATGAGTTTGAAGTGATTCTTTCTCTGTTTTGACACATCTGTTAATGCTTAATATCTGCCTACTGTGATTTTCGAAATACATGATTTTTTTTTAAATTGTAGATTTTATCTTCCATAAATTGATTTTAGTGGTTTGCTCCATTTTGCCAAGCCCAAAGTCTTACTTTTCAAATGGAAAAATATAAAATATACTAAAACTGAAATCTAAACCTGACTCTCTTATACCTCAGTTTAAAACTGCTCTGTTGTCTTTTCTCTCTGAAAAAGTAAATAATTATTTGATAACCTGAAACTCTTCCTATGTGTCTTTTTCTCTCTTAACCCTAACTCATATTCTGTTGATTAAGGTGCTCTCACAGAAAAGGGGAAGACTGCTCCAGATCCTGATATATTAGAATGAAAATTTAAATATATTTTTCCTTTTTTTGCCTCCCATAGAAGTGGAAAAAAACCCCCAACATTGCTTTTTTTTGAGGGAATTATTATATCCACTACCACGTAGACTGTAAAAGTCTATCAGCCATTGGAAATGGTATGAAAGCATCCTCTAAATTGGTTCCCTAAGAAAAGATAGCTGAGAAGATGCCTGGCTTGGCAATCCTGCAGGAGAGTTTTCAGCGTAGGTCCCCAAGCAATGCAGTGATATCCAGTGTAAGGTGGCAGAAGCAGGTCAGTGGCAGAAGTTCACATGGTACATGAATTGCAGGATTATGTCTCTGCAAAGTTGAAGAAGTTGCCTCTACCTGAGGGAAAGACTTTTACATTAAGCATCTTTTGGTATTAGACATTAGTGTCTCAGATAATAGAGAGAACCATTATCTGCCCATCTTGCAGGGACTGTGGGGAAAATCCATGCCTTAAAATTTGCACAGCTCTGATTCCAACAGATAAATAGCTGTTCACCTCATGTTCTAAGATAACACACTGTGTTTGGGACCTGTGAGAAAACACTTAGTCTAAACAGATGGACAATGCAAAATAAGGGGGTGGAAAACTTACAGATGGCACAGAAATATTCTGAGGAATGAAGCCAACATTTTCAAGTATAAATTCTCAGAAACCATGCACAGTGAAAGAAGCACCTTCTTTGAAGGAAGTTGCTCAGAAGTGTTGACTCCACCAACACAGGCTGTCCATGGTTATTTATTTCAGGTTTAATTTTAGTTTTAGGGCTTAAGTGAGCATTGAAGCTTGAAAATGTTTGTCTGTTGCTCACTTTAATGCTCCAAACTGGGAGTAAGGTAGGTCAAGCAAATCATGCCATCAGTCAGTCATACAGCCTGACTCCCAGGTATCAAGATAATTTTCATTATCTAAAGAAGAATTAGAGTATCCAGCACTTTTTACTCATGGGCATCAACTGAACATTTTAGACAAAAGTTTGTTGCAGGAAAACAGCAAACATGACAGTGTATGTTGAAAGAGAAAAGACTTTACTGCAAGATTCTCTTTCTCTTCTTTTGGTTCTCTTATTTTGCTCTATTTAGTTTATCTTTTCCATTTTTCTCATTCTATTTTTTATCTCATTTAACCTACTCCTGAAATTTTATTCCCAAATAAACCTCCTATTTCTCTAAACCTCACTCAGTAACTCCTACAATGGTGTAAATAAGGCTTTGGAATCAGTGTACTGAAATTCTTCTGTGATTGACGAGTCAATGGATGAAGTATATTCAGATTTCTGAAGGTGGTATTTCCTATCTCTGACTGACAGAATGAGTTCAGGACAGATGATTTTAACTTCCTTTTTTTTTTTTTTTTTTTTGTTCTTTTAACCTAGCCCAGATCTTTATTTTTACTCAATGCCTTACAGGACTAAAATTTCTCATTTCTCTTCTTTTCCTCTTCCTGTTCTCCTGAAGTTATGTCTTCACAACCTTATCTTTTAGCTTTCCTTTATTTTCCTCTTTAAGAAAAATATCAGTTTAACTTACACTATATCTTTACAGTTTTTATTCATATTTGAGAAACAAACCACTCTGATGGTGCAAGGAAGTACTTTAAAAAGTTGAACACAGCCATACATTTTTAAAATTTGATGACAAAGAATCATACAGTATTTCGCTTAGTTTATGTGGTTCACAAAACAATGTTATGCACTTCAGAATATGTAACAAAACATCTAGTTTATATGTACACACTGAATAGACATATACCCATATGGAAGGATGGGCAGGTATGCATGTCGTGGATACATATTATCATTTCAAAAACAAGACCAGGAATATAAAATGGAATTCTGTCATAAAAACACAAAAAGACCCCAAATGACTGACCTTTAATTTTCCAAAAAGCAACTGGTTTATGATTATTTTCTGCATTTATTCAAATAAAATAGAGTGGTTATTAATTTCTACCTGTAAATTAATGCCTTTGAGTCTTTTTCTGTGCAGGTCATATGGCAGTCCATAATTTCTTTTTGAAAAGAAGATAAAGATATGAATATCAAAAAGATGTCAATATTTTACCAAATTTGGAACAGTTTTGCTATTGCTGAGGGTAAATTCCATGTACTTGCAGTAGAATTTTTCCTGCAGAGTTGTGGAGTCAGTCCCAGTATTTCCAGTGTCTCACCATGACAGACAGAGTATATTGCAGTTGTAAATAAAGCCATCTAATTAAACCCATGACATTTCTTAAATAATGGCATATCTGAAGGGCACTTAATTTTCTGTGCCAAAGCATTATGAACACGTGATCCTTAAAATTAATTCCCAAAGTAAATTTGGAGACAGACAATCACATCATTTTGTGGAAAGAACAAAATTTTTCTAAATCTTGTCTCTTCTATTTTAAAGCCTTTGTCAGCATGTTTAGAATAACTACATATCAGACAGTTATTTAAAGGAGAATGAGAATCACCAGTGTGTAATTCAGAAAGGAACCAGAATACCACTGAGTTTGGAAATCCAGAGAAGAAAGCCCCTCCTCCCAACCAGGTTTTGCCTCATTCATGATTGCTACACAGCAGCAGTACTCCTTCTCCTGGGCAGTAAAATAGATTTTTATGGAACAGTTGGTTGAAATGGCATTTTCACCTTTCCCTAACTTATGAGGAAGAAAGAATTGTTTATTTAAAACTACTCATGTAGTAGTTTAAAAAACTTCCTGCGTTGTTTTTCTGAATCCAGTGTTGGTCTTGGGCAAGCAAACTGGAGGATGGCTTTAGAAAATGCCAGGATAGCACACACAGAACATGTATTCTCCTGACAGAAGAATCCCAAGAGGAACAGCAGAGCTGACATTTGACACACACTGGTTATTAAACTACATCTCAGGGAGTGTAACAGAAGTGGATTTGCCAGCCATGCCTCAGTTAATAAAGATGAACTGCAGTAGCTACTGTACTTAGTAACTCTACTGGAAAGAAAGTTAATTAGTGAGATTATATGGAAAACAATTCCATTTACCAATAGCTTTTGAGATCACTTTCATTTTGTTATAGAGTGAAAAGAAAAAAAGTAGATTTTTTTTTTCTCAATGAAATTCTGTCGAAACAGCCCTTTAAATTTCAAGAACTCAAGTGTGATCACTAGTAATAATTAGAGAACCCTACCAGAGATTCATCATGCTATTAAATTCTGCCGAAGATTTCTGAAAATGTACACATCTGAGAAACATTACAGCTATGGTAAACTGGATATTTCAACATCTTTCCATTTTAATGAAAGTAGTTCTTGTTATAATGTAGAAAATTAACATGAATGTTACCACTCCTCTCTTGCAACAGTACAACCACCTTAGTAACACGAATCCTATTTTGCAACTTCTATAGGAAATTGGTAAAAAGGAATAGGAAACAAATGCAATGGAGAACAGAGATATTTCATGATCCTCCTTTTTCCTGGGGTAATTCAGATCTCTTGTTTTCAGAAACTATAAATTTTTTTAATTTGACATTATTTTTATTATTTGCGATCCCTTTTTCACTGATGTTATTTTAAAAAAATGAAAATATTTTGGACTTGTACTGATGTTATTTGAAGCAGAATTAAGCCCTTAGATTTACAGGGAGGGCAGGTGGCTGAGATAACCATAGCCAACACTTTCCGGTAGAAGTTGGATCAGATAATTTAAACTTGCCAAAGACCAGCTGTTTAGGATGATAGTTTCCATACTGGAAATCTGGCTGAGCCTGAAAACTTTTAGAAAACACTAGAAGTAATACTTTGGTTATTTGTGAGAAGGAAATAAGGAAACCCAGGTTGTTTTCTGCATAAGAAAAAAAATCTGAGGTCTTTTCTTGGCAATATTTTAGCCCTATCTCACTCTTCCGGTCTTCCCCTCTTCCTTACTTTGTGCCACAGTTTTGAACTTGAGCAAGATATGGACATTTAAAGGATCAACCTGTCATTGTCCCCGTGAAATACTATCTTAAATGGCCACATTATAAACTTTAAAGCGTCACTGACACATACCCCAAGAGTCCTGTGAAAGAGAAGTCAAAATCCTTAGAAATTCCATACTCACTGAACACATTTAAGTTATACAAGACTTGGAGTGATGAGTAACCTGTTCCTACATGATCTTCACAAAGTGAATGATTTAGCTCACAGGCACATTTAGAAACTTCTTCATTTTCCTGGTTGTCTCAGCTGCTCAGCCTGGGACAAAAAGTGAAAACTGCAATGTTTTAACTTGTTTCTTTAAGTATTAAGCACTCACACTGCAACAGTTGTTAGAGGAACCTCTGCTCTAGACATATGGCTTACTAAAAATACTACCTTATTTGAAAAATGAGGCCTCAGTCTTCTCAGTTAGATACATAAAATTAAAAGATCCCTTTGACCTCAACCTCTCCATACTTCAGCTTCCTTCAAATTACATAAGGATAAAATATTCCATTGTTTCACATGGCATAAAGTAATAAATCAATGAATTTTGTGGTGCTTCCAGATGCCAGTGATACATCTCATAGAAAAATCTGTGAGAAAGGCAATGATTCAGAGAAGAATTTCAATAGTATGCACTGTCAGCTGTAATGAATTAGGTAATGTTATAAATATGTGCTTCTGTGTCATAATACATAAGCACTGGGATGCCAAATTAAGATTGCAGAGGCATTTTTCATTTTGGCATTTACGAACTTTTTAGTGCTTGGTTTCTCAACCTTACTCATATTTTTATGTTTGTGCATAAGTTTGCAGTCTTTAAAACAGTGAATTTTGCTGCTGCAGCACTTTAAGTCTGGCGTTTATGTTAAATTCTACACACTCTGGATAGAAAAGGACTTATTTCTGAGTGCCACAATTGTTTCTCCTTGTAATCGTTATTGATCACTACTGAGAATATTTTGTATTTTCAGTTTTTCTCACTGTATGTGAGAAACTGCCTTGTATGTTTGCAACTCCTGTGTGAGCTGAAGAGTCACTGAAGAGATAATGTCCCTTACTGTTTTGCAACAATCTTTCAGTTGCTGACCATCAGGAAAAATAAATTATCAATACACTAATGGAGAAAGGATTCACTCTCACTACAGGCCATGAAATCACATAAATGAACAGCAGAACAGATAACAATTTATCATTTCTTGCCCTGTTTCACCTCTAAAGGACATTTTTACTGCCCAGTTTGTTTTAGCATCACTTGACTTTGAAGATTAGAAATTTTAGTCTGTGCTGCACATCCACAGACTTTATAGCATTTTTAACTGTTGCCAGCTAAAATCAGCCATATAAATATGTCCTTGATGTTAAATCTAGAGATGTGAATGGGGTTAGCAGGAATGTGAATGGGAGTAGCAGGAATATATTTTCAACTTTGCCAATTGCTTACTTTTGCAGGGGTGGGTCTCAAGTAATAAAAGAATAGATTAACCTCATAAGAAAATGCCATATTTACAAAAACAGTGTTCAAGGAAAGCCACAGCTTGATATTTCAACTAGAATTGGAATACACTAGAAACTGCAGTATTCAATACTTAAGAGTTGATAGAAAACTGTGTATTCATTTCAATACCAGAGCTAAAGCCGACACAGAAAACCACCAAAAGTAAGAGATGCTGTGGCAAATTTTGCACATTGTCAAAAGACTTGAAATGTTGTTTTATTGCATGCTGTTCAAGCAGGCAGATTTCTAGAAACAGCCTTTTAAAAAGTGCATAGCCAAAAAGACTGAGTCTGGACATCATGGCAGCAAGTAGGTCACCAAGAAAACAGCAACACAACAAACAAAACAGAAATAATCTGAAGAGGAAAACTACATACAAAAAAACCCCAATAAAAAAAAAAACCAAAAAACCCCACTCAGGGATATAGCTGAAACAATCATTTAAATCCTACTGAAAAAAAAAAAACCAAACAAAAAACAAACAGGTTAGAGAAAATAATTTCTCTAAGAGAGGTCACGATAAATCCAGATCAACAAAGATTAAAATAGAAACAGGAGAAATTCACCATAGCAAATCACTTTTACAAATGTCCTTTATCTCAGTGTTAAATTAGAGACAAACTAAAAGCATGCAGGAGAAAATAATATAAAAGAATAACTGCAACCTTTGGTGTAAACATATCGAAGTTAAATCTGGAACACCATCCATATTTTAGTAAATGTAAAGATCAAAAATAAGAAGAGAAGATAAAACTTTTGATGAATCCTGTATGTTAGAAATATCCCAAAATCTCAGACAGAAACAGAGTCCTGTGCACAAAGAAACTATTCTAAGCAATGCAGTATGAGCAAGATACAAACTGAACTTGTTTTATTCACTGGAACTTTTCCAAGAAAAAAAAATGATGGGGTTTTTTCAATAGATTTACTTTCCTGCTGCAAACTTATCCATAATGAAGGTCACACAAGTTTGTAGATGTTATGATAGGATACAAAAACATCTGTAGTAGGCATTAATTAGACATAGTAAGCTTGTGGGAACAACTAAAACACCTCAATAAAAGAACAGCTTTTATACATTACAGTCTAAACTTGAAAGAAGTTAAAATTCAATTAACTGTGCACTGCATTGTGGTTCCCATGTTATATCAATAATGGCAATGTTCTAAACTTTCCTACGAAATACATAGAGACTAATCAGCATTACAGTTAGAAGAGAGTTTGCATCTAACATTTTAAACATTAGAACAAAAATGTTCTATTTTGTCTCCTTCTAAATGCTTCAACCGAATTCCCAATACATAAAAGTAACTTTGAAAATATAGTGAAAGATAGCAGGACCATGCCATCAGCACTGCTCTCTATAAATTTCCTGTAAATACCAACCAGCCAGATGTGCTGTTGCAGACCTGACTTGATCACATTTCTAATCTGCCTGTACTTTTCCAAACCTTCCTCCAGAGATACATATGGTTTTATTTTGTCAGAATATTATCCAAAAACTCTTACTTCTTTACACCTCTCTATTTGATATATGAGTAAGATAACGATTGGGATTCCATCAAATAAATGTAAAAATGTTTGCAACTCTAAATAGCTGCCATCTTATGACTTCAATTAATGAGAAGGTCTCTTAATATGGTACAGAATTAACAGAATTTTGAGTGAGTGGGAATGATTGTGAACAGCACTGGACCAACTCAACTCATGGTACAACAAATACTTGTAGGATGTACACCTAACACAAATTTCAGAAACAGACTCCCTAAGAGGTTACTGCCCCATTCTTCTCCTTTTTTTAAAATAATTTTCTATTTACATCCTACTGATTGAAATGTCAAGGTCCTGTCTCATTTAGCTCTGACCTCGAGAGAAAACCTTCACTGGATTATCTGCACAAAGTTTCCCTTGAGTCTTCACAATCAATTCAGGGACATAGCATGGATTGTCTATTCTTTCAGTCACTAAATGATTTATTAAAATTATGCTGGTCTTAAAATATATCAGTATTTTCTTCTCCCTCAGTATGCAAATTATTCAGCCTTATCTGGAGGCTTGGAGACCTTAGGAGCAAGGAAGGAGAATAACAACACATATGAAAGCACTGGTATGTGAAAGATAACTTTAAGTTAACTTGGGCAAGAAGTCCACAAGCTGTCAGTACTTCACTTCAGTGCCCCTAAGGCCAATAGTAAGACTTCCATTTGATTATGGACATTGGGTTGAAAGAGCACTTATAGTTGGATTCTAGGCTTTTCCAGCCACTAACAAAGGTTTAGGAGGACTTTGCTACAGATTGCTTACCTACATTAGCATTTAAGCAGGTAAAGAATATAAATACATGCAAAAAATTGCTGAACTTTTAGAATACTCTCTGTAGCTTTAGCTTTAGAATATTAAATAAGGGACTTGATTTCCTTTCACCAAAGAAGAAAGAAGGTTAGTTTTGATACAGCATTTTTACACACAGAAACAGTTGTTTCTTCTAGTAAAATCTCAGGGATTAAAAAATTTCTCAATAAGGAAGTTTGCTAACTTTCTAATTAGTCTAGCCTCTTTCACTGTTAATGAAATATTAGCAATATTAACAAATAAAATATTTCTTTATTACTATTGGAATAAAAACAGTTCTCTGTGAATATCAATATTTATTAATTTGTATAATTTACTTGCAATTAGCAGATAGCAACATCTTTGGTTTTGTTTTGTAATCATATAAGAGTACAAGTTTACTTAATCCTCATGAATATCAAAAAGGAAGTTTACCCACTTTTTTCTTTTAACTTCATGTCTTTATTCTACTTTTCTGTTATTTCTCTTGACAATGCACAGCTGAATTGAGTATCTCCCTTTGCCTTTCTCATCTCAGATCTCCAAATCACTAGATAGTGAGAAAAGGTGACTGTCAATTATTAACAGGGAGTTTTCTGTACTTGTTTTACATTTTACAAGTGCTCTATAAGTTGCATTATTCTTAAATGGCATTTTGCAGAAATTGAGAAGCTATCATTTTCTTAACTATGTTTTCCCAGTCATAACCATGGAAGAGTTAAAAATAGTAATCACTCTACATTGCCTCTGAAAACACTTGTGTTAAATGACTACAAACAGTATGCTTAAAAGGTATTTTAACCGTGAACTGAGCAGTAATGCATCGATTTTAATTCCAGTTCAAAAGGTTTGCAAATCAAAACTGCAAACACTTTTTCCATAATTTTAAGAATTGAATATGTACTGTTATTTTGCTGCTATGTTCAAATGAGAGACAAGTATCTTGCCAAATCTGAAGAGTTTTCAGATTCAAAAAAATTTTCTTTTGAAAACATAAAAATTATGTCTTTTAAATACTGTTCTGTAACATCTAAATAGCAAAAGTGGGTTGCAGTTGTCTGTTCTAGTAATAAAATCTAATAGTTTGGTAGGAGCCCAAACTGATGCTGTCAGTCTGCTTCTACCAACTATTTCTACAGCATTTTATCCCAGTGCATCCCACACACATGAAAAAAACCTTTTTTATTTTTTGCTTCAAGTCAGCATTTGCCAGGTAATAATTGCAGGCCAAATTTCCCCAAGCCAAACACCATAGCTCTTAGTGGCATATAGGCTAGAGAAGATTTTTCTAAGAATTTTCTTCAATAAAATTTTGAAATGATACCTCCCTTTGCAAAGAGCAAATAATACTGGAAATTTTAGGTTCCCCACTCCTTTGTGCAGTGTCTTTTTTAACCTACAACAAAAGAAAGAAGAAAAAGAAAAATAATATTTGAGATGGCCATTTGCAAGCATATGTAGACCTGCTAGAACTGCACTGAACTCTACCATTGCAAGGTTTTTGGAAGACCTGTTTTTTTCCCTTAATGCATCTAACCATCTCACCCATGTCCCTACCCTCTTCTTAAAACAACTCAGTATTGTAACAACCATACTGTAACAACCACCTTTTGGCCCTTTCTGGTAAATGGCCTATCGACTAATTTAATATAGTTAAAATTAGAAGCCAAAAAGTTTTACTCGTCTTGGCAGTAATCAAAAAAAAAGAAAAAAAGTACCGTTTTTTAGCATAACTTTGTTTATTTTTACACGAGAAGACATAAATTACATGATGCCAAGCCTGTGTCTGTGAGACTTCTGTCCTCAAAATACCAGCAGCATTACAATCATAAAAATAGGACTCTGTAGAGGCCATCCCAATTTAGCTGAAGTATTGCTCTCCTGACACTGTCATCCCATAAACACAAAGCTCTTCCTATTCTCAGCTCCCTCTTGCAGTTTATAAATAGCTGTGGTGCTTCGTGCAAAAAACAGGTTGCAAACAAGATTAAAGGAACCAGTAGTGGGAAACAACCTACCTTTTTCCTGGGGTCTAATTGCTGTTTGTACTGCTGCAATGACCAGAGTCAAAGCACTTCAGTGTTCTGTGTGCTTTATAAATGAACTATGTCCTTTTCCTCTTCTTCAGGATTTTGCATCATTAAATTGGTGTCCATTAATGGTAGGCTGATCATAGAGAAGTTGAAATTAAAAATAATTTTCCATAATTTTTCTCCATACTACCACTCCTTCATGATTCTTAAGGCAATGTTTCTGACTGGCACAAAGACAGGAAATGAAAGTTTGGTGGGAGGAGGGCAAAGGAGTACATAACGTCACTACAGCGATTAGAGGGTACCCAATGGGCCCAGTGGCAGCAGGAGTACAAAGAGGACCTACCAGTTACAGGCACTGGCAAACAGCCCATGTCATCTGCGCTGCCTGAGGAAAGGCTATCAAATTAGACTTTGTCTGGCTAAGACTTGTGGGACAAAGAGCAATTTATATAGGAAGCAATCATATTAAAAATCCCAACAGAAAAATGCTGGACTTCTGCCAATCAGTCTATTCAGAGCTTTGGGAGCTTTTAAAGTGGTAAGTTTCCCCTCGCAAGGGAATTGCCCTCCACATGTACTCCTTTGCTTTTATTTTTCACAAAGATGCTATTAACCTTGCAAAAATCTAGTAAGCCTATAGTCAGACAGTTCTTCCCCCAGAAAGCTCAACACAGTGTCTACCAGCTCTGCTCTTACAACTGAACAGCACCTGTTTTTCCAATACAGTTTTGCTCCTGTGCCCTCCCTGTCCCTGGTATTTTTAACTGGAAACCCTTAGCCTACAACCCCATTGCATCCTCTATTCAAAGAAGACCTGAAAAGAGATCCAATAGAAATATTCAAACAGTTGGTCCCAGGAATAGCTTTCAAAACTGAGGATTTGGCAACCACATGACATATATAGCACATAACAGTATGTAAGTGACTCAGAATGACAACACAACAATGTGATACCCCGCTGCCCAGACAACAAAAAATCCCAGGATAGTGACATGTCTGAAATCCATCCTGTCCAAAACTGCTGTGTGTCATGCCAGACAACATGCCAGACAGGCATTCCTGCCCCTTCATGATCTACAGTCACTCAATTCTAGCTTGAGAGTAGGCTGGATCTGGATTTATTCCTTTCCTTCAACACTGCAGTGAAATGGCTCCTGCATAACTGCCTTGATGTTAACACACTGCCAAGGGAGGGAACGTCTTAGGTTTAATATTTGTCTTCAGCCTCAAATGCATATTTTCTATTTTCTAGAAAATTTCCTAATTGACATACTGAATAAGGTTCCAGGAAGAATTCTAACAAATATTAAAAGGAGGAATAGCGGTAATTAGGAATTTACAAACCAGTCAGCCAACTGCAGTTCTCAGAAAAAATATTGCAATAAACAAGTAAACAATATGAATGCCTTTAAGGGATAGCCTAAAAGTTTTTTAGAGACTCTCTGGATTTAATCTAATTTAATCTCCTTCTAAACCAGGTAAAGATCATATGTATTAACTTACAAAAAGTTTTTTGATATTTCCATATGACTTTATTAAAAGCAATCACATAAAAATATCGTGATGAAAGTAAAGAAAGAGGGGTGCAAAAACACTTGGGAAACCATTTCAACTATTTTCCTTTAATTAAAATTAATAGTTCATTGTCCAAAGGGAGAGATGATTGAGTATAGAACCACAGAAATTTTCATTATACCAGATACTACTGAATAATGTGAACAAGTAAATTATCAAATAAAAGAGTAATTTATTACCGTTGTACTTTATATTAGGTTTTAGAGAGTATACAAGATTGAAAGGCAAAATCAGAATTTGGATGCTTGAATAAATTGGAGAATACATCAAGAGAGGAAAAAAAAAAAAGAAGAAGAAAAATGCAAAGTATTATTCTGTTTAGAGTTTACCACAAGTACAACTGCAAGATGACTTGGCAAAATTTCCTCAAAAAAGAACCTGCGAGTCACTGTGGTTCATAAACCAAAGTCAATCAACACCGTCTTACCATTGTGAAGAAATAAGCCATGCTGAGATGCATAAACAACAGTATTGCAGACACTATATTTGTATATTTAACTAAATTAGTAAATATATTTTAAAAGATCAGTTTTAGCCTTTATAAGTTAGGGGAATATTTACTGAAAACCAAGGCACTTCTGCTGCATGCCTCTGTTTTTAACCAGATGACTAACTGCTACCAACAGGAAGCCGGGCATTAGCAAAGTCTTGCTTCAACTCTTTAGTTCAGAAGAAAAACTTTGACAAAAAGTAATTAAAAACAATTATTTAACTATTAATACTCAATTTAGACTTTTGAAAAATTGTACTTCCAATTTAGAAGGGCCTTTATATAAAGATCAGAAATTACCACATACCTTGTCCAGTGAGCAGGAAAACTGTTTACTTACATAAAGCAAATTTAATTTTAGGTTATAGGACCTCCCTCCCAAATTATAGGGAGATGTCAGACTTTGATAATCAACAAACATAATTTATTAAAGGCATCAAAATGCGTGGAAAATGGTGCTTCCTAAGGTCTGTATTTCATGTTAAAAGGCCTGACAAATGTAAACTCTTTGTCCAAAATCATACCTGAATTCTTTTATTTCAACACTGTGTATGGTTGAAATCATATTTTTAAAAGCATATAAAAGGACTGAGCTATTGAACCTTTTAGATAAGCAGAGGAAAAGAAGGATTCAATCTGGCTGAACATCCCCAACAGAAGGCAGTAAACAGAGTCTAAATTACTTTTTGTTTCACACTAACTAACATTATGTCCACAGTTCAAGTCGAGTAAATTCACATACAGAGCTCCATTAACCCTACAGTTGAGGGATTTGTCCCCTCTAAATTGATATTAATCTCAATGCCAGCCTTTTAGTGCTCTGTCTTATATTATACCAGATTGCTTAAAACATGCTAGAAATATATTAGACCTTCTTGCCTTTTTAAATCCAGATATAAGAAATAAATTACTCATTATTAATGCACTTTCCTGGAATGTTTGAGACTTCTGTTTAAATCATTATGCATAAACAAACTAATGTAACTTCCTACTCAGGATAAGAAGATCAGCTACTAGAATTCAGAACAGAATTTGTGATAGGGGCAGTTGGTGTACTGGACCACTGATGATACTGCTCCATTATGATTACACAACAAATAATCAGTGAGTCAAGGACCAAAAGAGTAGGAAAGTAGACAATTCACTAAGAGCAAAGGTTTTTACATCTAGTTGGAGAGGCTCTAGTCACTCATTATATACTGAAGATGTGGTACAGCCTGAGGATTAAGGGAGTCTTCTGAGAGATGCAGACTCAAACACCAGAAGATGGACGAGAGGATTAAATTTAGGGTCTTGCACTCCTATCAAGTGCAAGTGACCTGACCCTGCAGTATTAGGCCAACACAGGGACATAGTTGTATTTGAAAACAATGTGAAGCCTTTTTTTTAATTTCCTTAGAAGTACATAAATCTAAGTAAAATAAACCTTTTAATGCTGCAAAAATTAAATTAAATGATGATGGATTCTATTCTTTATGGCTTCTAAGTCTTCTCAAGGTAAGGACAACAAAAAAATTAAACCATTACATAGGACAAATCAAAGCACCAGTCAGAATATGGCAACAGATACTGTTCAGAACTGAGCTGAACACATAGCATGGTTTTAGACACTGATGGGGTAATTTTTTTGGCTAGGTGACACATTAGAGCCTTTGGTAAGGAGAGTCCATTGCACTCTGGACTGGTAAGATTCAGGTTACCTTGTTAGCAGTTTGAAATATAGGTGCTTACTCTAATTGCTCATTTTGCTCTACAGTCATGATAAATACTGCTGAAAAGCAATTTATCCCATCTTTAATACTTACGTCAGAACAGGATTTATCAGACTCTAGAAGGACTTCTGTCTCTCTCTCTCTGAATTATAGAAAAAGCCTAGATCACTCACATTTGACACCTAACTCACGGTGGCAAAAGGAAGCTGGATGTCGCCTATCATGGTAGGTTTCTACATGAGGAGCAGGCCAAAAACAGTTAGTCTGGTTTTCCACTTGAAGGAAAATTATTTTGATTTGGCTTTATTTAAATGTCTGAATTTTTATAAATACCAATTCATAAATTTAGTTCTGATTAGGGTATTTTATCATTTGGTTTCCTGTTTTCTGTTATAACTTTTATTATGCAGATTAATGAGTTTCCTTGTAAGTCTCTCTTAAAGCAATGATAGTTACTTTGAAGACAACATTTTACATAATTTTTTTCCTAATAATAACATGACAGAAGAGAGAACATAAGGATACAAATAAGTAAACTGGAAAGGACAGCTCAGCTCAGAGGAATTTTGTAAATACATTACATTAGGAGAAATATAGAGCATAAGAGAGAAGACCAACTGATCCCTAAAACTAAATGTAAAACTGTAGTCCTGATAATTCAGCAGGTGGAAATAGAGTAACACATTTTCTGAGGCTGAAAACTGTAATCCTTGAAGAATGTTCTAAAGAAGACTGAGGTATCTGGGTACACAAGATGCAGGCTTGAGATCACAGGAATAAATAAAACTAAATATGCAGTCTTGCAGCAAATAAGATAAAGAAAACAATATTGCTGGTCCCTACAATGCCAGCAGAGAAAAAGCAGAAGGAAGGGTTATCAAACACAAGAAAGTGAAAACCCTTAAAAACACAGAACTCATACTGCAAGTAGAGAAAGCAGTACACAAAAGCAGTTAATTCATAATTGTATCAATAAAGAATGCATGCTGCTTTAGTTTCTAGAGAATGATGGGATTTGAGTGAAGCAGTGTGTGAACAAGAAAACTGTAAGTAGGGACCTTTAGAACCCTTTTTTTTTCATGACTATGACGGATGAGTAGATAATTTTAAAAATTAATTTTGTTAAAGCTGTGTTATCCTCATAGTGTTAGACAGGTTGAAAAGTGTTTATCAACTGACAGGAGCAGCCATTTACTTTGCTGATAATTTTCTTCACCTGCAGGCAGTATTGATATCTCTTCCCTTTTTGTGTAACTATTCAGTATTTTTAGAAATATTTTCTTAGAAAACATAGTATCTTTTTAAAATGCCTTTATCTTTAAAAAATATTAATTTCTTGGTTATGTTCAAGAACTTTTATCCCCATGTGTGCCCATTTTTTTACCTCCTTTTTACTGCAGCCTGACTAAAGAAAGTCAGCTTCATCCTCTAAGAGTTGGCCAAGCTAATTTAAGTTTTATTCCTCTCCTCTACGGTTTTTGTCTGCTGTATCTTCCAGCAAGCCATGCTGACTCCTACTGATTCCATTTTTAGTCTCCTAGCCCTTCTCATGTTTTGAACAGGAATCTGTAACATGTAATTAGGGGTGTAAATTCCCTTATGCTGGAACTGTCTAAAGTTGAGCATCCCCAAGTGACTATTCCCTTGGAAAACACAACTTATGCTCTAAAATAATATAGATACTTTTGAAAAGTAATCTTTTAAACTAAAGGACAGCTTCCAAAGGCAAAATATACTTTTTGCTTAACTGTTTGATCAGAGATAAGTCATAGTTATTTGTTTCCAAAATTACTATCATATTAGATTGTGCCTGAATAAAGCAGAGTAAAATCTGACTAAAGGTTTCCGGCTATTTACTGAAAGAAGACTAAACTAGGATATAATTCTCCCCTAAATAAGGATAGTGAAATTACATCGAAATTGGGAAATAGTATAGTAAAAAAGCCCCAAAATATGAGCAGCAGAAAAGTATTTATGGCCAGTTTTATTCATAATGGTACCTTAAGAAAAAAAGTCAAGATTCCTGCATTACCTTGCAATGTATTTTATTCAAATTGGAGAGAAACTGGTGGCCTTTCTCTTGTACAAGCAGTGCTTAGTTCTGAAAGCTTCTGTTCAAGTCGAGGCTTACTGGATCACTAACAGGATGAGAGGCTTCAGAAAATGTATGGATGAGAGCTGCCTTATGAGCCTAACAACGACAGCAGAGCATCTACTGAGCAGCATAATGAGCCTGTTTCCAGAGGCTGTCTCCAAAGTTTGTAGTGTTAATCCTTAGGAACAGAGTGTCTAAAGCTCATTGCCTAGACATTTGAAAATGTCTCCAGACTGCTTCTTGCTTGCTTGAAAATGATTAAGTAAAATTAGATCTTTAAACGTATATTGGAATTTTATTATGTTTTCTCCAATGGAGTTTATTTAAATACTGAGATTTCTAATAAAATTACAAGCTACAAGAACGATGTCAGTAAATTTTGGAGTCTGGTTTCTTTAAAGAGTATATTTTATGTAGAGAAAATGCGAGAGTCTGCTTCTAAGCATCCTTAGTTATCCCTGAAGTACCGCAGAAAAAAAATTATCAGTTTTACATTAATCTTGTCCACATCCTAAGAATTTTCTTCTAATAATTAGGAGGCCTTTGCATCAAGGTCCTTTTGATATATTGAAATCATTCTATATCTGACAGAGTATGAAGAAAATAGTGGCTCTACTGACATCTTGAAGAGCTTCTTCACTTTTTTCTGCCATTGCAAATATCGTTAATGTGAAATACTTGTTAAGACCTATTTAGGAAGACTAAGCACTTAGCTCCATATCTTTCTACTCCTTTTCCCTCCCTTCCAAAGGTCAGCTTCAAGGATATGAGTTTCACTACATACAATTATCCACAGTGGGGTGTGTCACACATCTACTCAGAAAACCATAAACCAAACTATCACCAACTATCTACAATTCCATAAATCAAGTACATCCTGAATATACAATGGTGCATTTGCTTACTTCAATGGCTGTGATGATATTCTCCAGTTTACGTACTGCCCTTCTGGGTGGTGTGTTTCCAGGATCAAAGCAATCAGATTATTTATGGCTCTAAGGACAGCGGTTATTTTAGCTCGCCACCACATACACCTGAGGTACTTCTGGCCCCTATAGCTCTGACTGTTCTCCACTTTCATCACAGACACATTAAACATGCAGACCCAGCTCTAACTGTTTGTTATGATGCAGACATCCATGTGATATTTCATGTCTTTTGGACAGTACCAGAATGTGAAAGAAATTACCACTATAATATTTTCATGACAAACTGGGCAGCCATGGAAACTGCTGGAATTGTTACTCTATCCCCAAGTATACAGTAGTGTTTCAGGCAGGAATTGTGCAATTCTACCATGGGAACATTTAACACAGATAGGGAATAGTTGCAGACGCTCCAGAATTTTGCATCTAAACAGATGTAGAAACAAATGTGTCCCACTTTCCTTCGTGTGGAGATGCTAACTCTCATTACCAAAAAAAAAAATTATCCATGTGGCGTAAGAAACATGTTGAAGTAACAGTTTCAGAGAACAGAATTACTGCTGAAATGCATATGCCTGCAGTTGGTAGTGCTGAGAGCACATATGAGTATGTGAACTGCAGGAATATTAGACAGGAATATACTGTTTTGGGCTTGATGGCAGGTTCAAGAATACTAGTTTGAAAAATGTAAAAATGTGCATGGCACTAGGGGTAAAAAAAGAGGCAGTTCTGCATCAAGAATTTTGAACAAGCAAACTACAGTGTATTCAGTTGTATTTTCAGTGGGGTACAGCTCCCTACCGTTAGTTTGGTATGTATTATTTTGACCAACAGTCTGCTGACCAAAGTAATATTCTGACTGTGAAACCCTGGGAAAGAAAACAACATAATCATACACATAGCAAAGGCTGGTGCAGAGTTCATCTGGCACATTGGAAGCAAAATAGCCTAAGACCTGGAGTACCATTGGAATGTCATTTATGTCACAAAAAGTACATGTTTACTGATAGCCTGACACAGTGTACCTGCTCTAAGACAAAACAAAAGTCTTTTTTTATGACAAAGACTAAGCATATTTTTGATTTGCTGAAGCAGTTTACTCAAGCAAAAGGCAAAAGAAATTAGGGATCCAAAAGAATTCCAGCACTAGATCATGGAGGCTGACAGTTCCCAGATGCTTTCTTGTTTAAATTGAAATACAAAAGCCACTACATATTTTTAGGACATTTGGATAATTACTAATCTTTTCCTTACAGCTTACAGCTTCCATCTTCATTTTTAAACATACGTAATTTTCTTCATTTAGAGTAATAATAGTTAATCTGCCTTGTTTGTGAGCTTTAGATCATAAGATTACACACATACTTTGGTTTCAAAGCGATTTGTTTTTCCTGTTAAATTGAACACAAGTATATCTCTTTTCTAATACACTGACAATTATAATATTGTATAAAAGAGGAATGTTCACTAATCAAAGAAACAACAAAAGCACATGTATACATACCAAGAAAATTTAATAATTTGTATTTTTTATGACATGTTCTAAATTTCCTTCTTGTATAATAATTTTGTCATTTAATGGCATAAGGTTGTATTTGAGCATGGAATACAATGGCAAAAGAGCTTCCATTACCAACTTTAGCTTCTATTTTTCAATTTTCAATTCAAATCTCAGAAATAAAATGAAAGGCAATGATTTTTAACAATAATGGGATTCCAACAGTAAACGACAAGACAAACTTTGAGTCTAGTGACAGTACAGCATATCAGCTGACAAAAGAATATAGTGAGTTACACAAGAGGATGTGCAGAATTTTCCTGTCTCAATAAATTGTTATTTTGCTGCACAAAACAAAAATACAACAAAACCCACAGAAAAATCAATGAGCACTTCTCCCTAGCAACAGAGGGGAAAAAATCCAGAGCGGTGTGAAGAGGATGCTGAACAGGCAGTAAGTGACTGATAGCTGCAGTAATATGAACAGACTGAGAAAAGGGACTGCTGTTTATTTCTGGTTGCAGCACTAATAATGCAAGGCAATAAAATATGTGGTTTACATTTTAGAAACATAAATGAATTTTCACACTCATCCAAAGAAACTTCTCAAAAAGGAAGAGTTACGAGTCCCTGTAACTGCTGTATGTTCTTGTAATTGCCATTAATCTGATATTACCATTAAGAGTATCAGTTTAGCAGTTTTCATGGGTAGCATTGTTAAAAAACCGTAACACAAAAAAATATTGCAGTATTTTAACAGCAGCTGTATAGGATCCTTATGCCAAAATTTCTTAAAAAGTAATAGGAAATATGGAAAGAACTATTAGTACCAAAGGCCCTGTTTGTCATCCCTGTGGCTAGGCTCTGATTTGCCACTAACATACTTGAGGCCATCAACTCAAACAGCTTGCTGAGATAAATGCTGTCATATAGCCAGAATGTCAAACCATTGGTCTGTTCCAAAAAGGGTTTGGAGAAAACCTAATTAAATTAAATCAAAAATGTC
The DNA here is from genome assembly GCA_026261815.1 of Monarcha castaneiventris obscurior. NCBI lineage: Eukaryota > Metazoa > Chordata > Aves > Passeriformes > Monarchidae > Monarcha > Monarcha castaneiventris. The sequence continues at coordinate 11,551,765 of JAMPIT010000624.1, read as the reverse complement.
CAGCTTTCCTAATGTATAGGCTTTATTTACTTCAATAGGAATAAATTAGCAGATATGTTGTAAAAGAGCCTAACAACAGAAAACTTACTTGTAAGCAATGTTCTGCAAATATTTTCTGAAATTGTTCATCTTTATAATTACTCCTGTAATACTTAAATACCATCTACTCAGATTACATGTTGCCTAAAGGCCAATTATGAATGTTAAACCTGCCAAGTGACTATTTCAGCATGTGCCTGTAAAAGATCATAATTTCTTCATTCATGAAAAATCCTTCTTTACCACATCTTCAGTTTTAATACAAAGTGTGCATTATGAAGACAATTGTTTTATTGAACAGACAGAAGCAATATGAGAAATTCACCATTTTTTTCCGAAGAACAACTGAAAAAGGGCTTCACATTGGTTGTGTTTGTGAAGTCTCACCAGTCCATGGCCAATGCATATAAACAGGGTTCCAGAGAGAAACTAAAATGACTTTCTCTTCAAAATACAGAAACCAGTTTTGGAGCTGAAAATGGAAAATAATTGTCATTATCACAAAAGAATATCACAAGATCTAGCCCAAGATCACGATGCTATACCAGAAACCTTTAGCATACCACAGCTTGTACATGAAGTGTTCATTTACGTTAATAGTGAAAAGGTCTGTGTTATATACTCACAATGAATTCAGAGTATTTTTTTATAAATATGAATGGCCAAGGAAGCCAAACAGATATTAAGAATCCACTATAAACTCTTTCAGTTTTGATAATGTGCTAGAGTATCACAAATAGATCTCCTACAATAAAAATTCTGTATCCCTCTTCTACCACATTAGCATAGAAATTTCCATAGCAGAAAGGTTTCCCTCTAGCACAGGTCTGTCCCACCCATCTCACAGCAGAACGGTGTTCCTTAGGTGCTATTTGCCAGCAGTAGAGGGCTCCATGTGTGCTCCGACCATGTGGGCCCAGGCCATGGAAACAGAACCGAGTCCTGACTGTGCTATTGACTGAAATTTGGGACATAGGAGAGGAATGAATTAATGGTGAACAATCAAGAGACTTTTTAAAGAAATGAAGAAAAAAAAGAAGCTTGCAAAAAGATTTTGACTGAAGACATCCATCAAAAAATAAAGAGGAAAACATGCTAGAGAGGAGAATAAATGAGACCAAGCTGCAGAAATGAAGCTGACATAGTAAGAACTGACAACAACAAAAAACCTCAATAATTTAGAGGGTTTTTATACACACAATGAAATTATAATCAGTGGAAAAATAAAAAGAGGCACTCAGTTAAATTATTGACATTATTAAACTTTAGAAATATTAAAAGCAGAATTTCCAGTTAAGACACAATATAAGACGTTCTACAGCTCCATTGAGATAAAAATACCATAAAGAGTTTGAACTAACTAAAAAAACCTGAAGTAAAGCATTTTTTTACTAAAAGTCTTCTTTTCCTGTTAAATTTGCACTTGAAGTCTGTATTTTACAGATTATGATCTGTACATCACAGCATAGGAAATTTCACCCAGTAATTCCTATACTGAAGCCAGTAACTTGTATCTTCAGTAACTTCAGACCAAGTAAATTTGTCATACATTTATAAACCAATCTACCCTACTCTTCAAATTAATAAACTTCTAGAGGCCTGTATGTTCTCCTTGTGCGATATCACTGCATCTACTTTTTGAGTTAAACAGGAAGTGTCCTTATACGTCTCACTGTTTCCAGTCTTTGAACATTTTCTGCAGATTTACATTCTCAGAAATTTATCACTCTCTCTTCTGTGACATGGCTGAAGACCTACCACTCCCAAATACAAATTGACACTGTCCTGCAGTCCCTTCCACTCCATTATCCTGTTCACCAGAAGATCACAGAATCCAAGAGATGCCACTGAACATAATCTGAAGAGGGAGGCAAAAAAAGGGTTAAGAGGTGGAGCAGTAAATATAAACAAAGGAGTAGGTAACAGGGCTCATGAAAAATGCACAAACAGGCTCCACACAAATTGGTTGGGGTTTTATGTATATCAGAAGGTAAGGCAAGGTCTGTGGTCAGATCTGCACGTGGTAATTCAATAGTTAGTATTAATGCTATTAAAAAAAAAATCCCTCTACTCCTCTCAATTTCACATTAGGTATCTAAGGACCACATAATGATCATTTTTATTGTTACCAAAGCACTGCCCTGGGTGTTCATATTGACTCTCCCATTATAATCCCTATACTCCTTCAAGAGTAACAAAAGTATTCTTGAAAACCTAAAAATCTTGCTTGTGTTCCTTGTTCTAGGTGTATGACTTTGCAAGTGTTGGTACTAAAAGCACGCTTTTGAGTGAATACAAGTTACTAAACAGCCTAGATTACTCGGAAGAACTATGCTGGCATCATCGCTACTTGCTATTCATCAGTCTTTACATCAGTCACACTTGTTTTTTAGTGATCTTTGATTACATTGCTTTGATAAAACTGTTTGAAAACATGAACATTTAATGTTACAGCCATGCAGTTACTTTTATGCCAATCTTGTAATCTTATCAAAGCATTAAGTCAGCTTTCTTGGCAATAGCTGTTTTCCCTAGAACTACATTGATTTGCATTAATTACATTATTTTCCTTTAATTATTTTTTGTTTTAATCTGCTTAGTCATGTATGAGTTTTCTATTAGATGACAGTCTAACCCAGTGATAGTCAACTCTCTTCACATTTTTACACACTGGCATGACATAGGCATTACCACAGCCTTCAGAAACCTCTACACAAAAGGCTACAGTAAATATGAGCAGATCAAAGACCTAACCAGTAGAATTTTTAGTGTGTGTATACATTAATTCTATACATACAGACTAGTAATAGAGATGACATCGATAGCTACATAAAATTCCAAATTCCACTGAAATTTAAAATAGGATTAGTCCATATAGACACAACGAAACTCCATCCAATTGAACAAATTCAGATTGTGACATTTCTTTCCAGTACACAATTGTTTGTGGGTTTTTGCCCTAATGTCATGTTACAGAAGACCCAGACAAACATTAGGAACAACTGGGACTGATTTTTAGAAGGACTAAAGAAGTTAAGTGTCTGAGAAAGACAGTACTTTTATTTAGTCTTTGACTAATACTTATATTAGTTGTTTTATAAAGATACCTATTCAAAACGTAAGAGTAATACTTTAAAGTTTAACTTTCATGAATCCTATAGAAGTAGCATTCTCAAAACAGAACACATACAGTAGCAATAAACTAAAACCACTTCAAAGTGATACATGGTCTTGGTGTGACTGCATGTTGAAAACGACTTCCTGTTCTGGTCCCTCTGACTGAAAAATAATACAATGGAACTTTTATAAGTACAAAAAGGTTGACAAAGATTATCAGAAGTAAAAAACTTTTCCCTAATTATATTAAGATTTCCTTTCTTTACAAAAATGGCTAGCAAAGCATATAAAATATTTACACTTTTACATAAAGACTGTGAATAGGGATTTTTTTTCGCTATTGTACTTAGGAGAAAAGAAAGCAATCATAAGGTACAACCCACCATTTTGATTTCTGAAACTTTGGTATTCTTTAAATAGACTGTTTTAGTGCACAACTGTCTACTAAAACTTTCAAAAACTCTTGAGAATAGACAACTAGGTAAGGACATTCAGTCTATGCCCACATTTTGTTTTTCATTCCCACTGCTTCAAAAATGTATTCAAGCTTTTTCCTATAATGGCCTCTTATCATAAAAGTTGTATTAATCTTCCTAATACCACAACGACAGTGATGATCACATCTTTGCTTCTCATACTGGTACCATCAGTCTCTTCTGATTATACCCCACAGATTTCTCTTTTCAAGCATTTTTTTTTTCTTATATTTAAAGTTCCTTAGGAGTCTCATCTCTGTTTCCTCAACCCACTTTGTTTCATCAGTTCACTAATAGGCATCTTTTAACTATCTACTTGTCTCTCTCTCCCCTACAAATATCTCTGATTCTGCCCTATAATATATGAAATAGGAGACTATTGTAGTCTCCAAGTATCTCTTGCCACCTCAGATCATAAAATACAGGAACTGCGTAAGTGACAACTAGTATGACAATTAGTCACAACTAGAGGCACCACGTAGGGTCAATCTAATAAAAATTAATATTAAATCACTAAAATGATCCATTGCATTCTTTACTCAAAAATACAAAATCATTTTGGACCAGAAGTTTTCTGAGCTAAATCCTTTCTTCTTTGGGTATAGAATTCCAGAGAAACTGCCAGACTTATTTTCGGAGTAAACTACTGTGCTAGACCACTCCAACAATGTTGCAGCAGAAAGTAATTTGATTTTAAAATCCTGATCAGTTCATTGTGCAACGAAGCAGTAAACAAAACTTTGCATTGTTGAAGGAAGAAACCCAAACACAAAAACCAAACATGGATTAAAGCAGGTAAAGAGCTGTTTAATCACAGAACTCTATTCAGAGCAAGTTCCTCAAACTTTACTAACGATAGAAGCTATGTTGACTTTTTTTCCCAAAACCTTCCTATCATTGCAACCACCAAGAAGTAAACAATATTCCAAGCAGCCATTAACCTTGAAATCATCTTATTTTATAGCATTCTGAGCACGTTTTCAAGAAGTTTTATATGGAGAAGTGGGAACAGCTGCAAGTTCACCAGACACGTGCCCTAAGCCAGTAAATAGAAAACACAATGTAAATACAGCCTAGATCTATTTATAGCACAGAGAAGCTAAGTACATTATCTTAGCAGAGACATGGCTCATGGTCAGAAATTAGTTTATGGCCACCTGAAGTCAGGCGGAGGGAAAGATAGTACAGGCGTGTTCTGAACAGGACATGTCTCACGTGTCAGACACCGTGAAAACCTCCTCTGGACAAACCACGGTTTACGCAGGTTATACAAACCCAGAACACTTCGGCAAAATCACAAACCAGCCATGCCTTTGTACAGGGCAATGCTAACATGAGGAGGCTCAGATTGGAGCGGTTTATTTTTTTGATCAAAAACAACTTCTGCAAGCTCTTATAACCTGTAAAGTAGCAATAAAATATCTTGCAGAAGAAAGACTTAATTAGTTAAATACAACTAGACCAGTTCCAGACAAACTCAAGCTAAAAATAGGCAGTTATTTCGCAAAGCTGGCACTGACGCACATTGAGGTGTTTCCCCGGGTGCCGGTGTCCAGCCAGGGACCGGCGGCCGTGCCGCTCTCCCTGAGGCGCTGCTGGGATACCGTCGGTGCTTCCCACCGCCGACTCCACCTCCTCACGTCTGCCTTTCGGGAGCCCCTATGTCCTGGGAGACACTTCCCAAGGGCGAGAGGGAGCACAAGGCTAGGCGAGCCCTGTTGTTTCTCACACCGCTTCTGGCCTACTGGGCTGAGCTCCCGTCTGCAACACCACAATCACGGCTTTTATTTCGACTCAAAAGACACGGGGTAATCTCCGGGCAGAACGCTCTAAGAGCTTCCTGTCGGCATTAAACTCGCCAGAGCGGTGTTGCAGCCCGCGGGCGAAGGGGCCGAGGGATTAAACCCACGCTGCGCCACGCCGCGTCCCACGGCCGGGCGGGAGCGGCTCTCCCCCTCGCCCCGCCACGGCGGGCGCAGGGCTGCGGAGCGCCTGGCTGCCCGGCACCGGCGGCGCGGGGAAGAGTCTGGAACGCTCCGTCCCGGGGGAGCTGGGGCTCGCGCCAGGCGCTTCCCGGAGAAGCGGCCTCCACCGGCCCGAGCGGGCGGGGCGCCCACAGGGTGTCCCGGCGCGGCCCCGGGGCCGCTCCCGCCCCGGCCCCATTCACGAACCGGTTCCCGCCGGCCGCCTCCGCCTCTCGCGCCCGCCCGCCCCGCCTCCGCCGCGCCCCCCGCGGCCGCGCGCCCGCCCCAGACGCGCCGATGGCGCCTCTGATTGGGCGGGCGCGGCGCTCGTCAGTGACGTAGCAGGGCGGGGCTCAGCGCGCTCGTGCGGGAGGCGGCGCCGAGTGTCGCTCCTGGTGCAGCCGCGTCCGCCCGGCGCCGCCCGCAGAGCCGCCCGCCCGCCGCAGCCGCTGTATGGTCCTTCCCCGCGCCGCCGCCGCCGAACCCCCGCCGGCAGCTCCGCGGCCTCCAGCGCCTCCTCCTCTTCCTCCTCCTGGTTCTGCTCCTCCTGCCCCCGGCGGTGGCGCCCGCACCCCGGCTGTATGATCAGGCTACAGTCTTCAATGAGTAACCATATTCCTGTGAGTGCCGCCCGCCCGCGCCCCCCGCCCTGGCCCCTCGCTCCGCTGGCCTCCCAGCTACCGCGCCTCTCCTCCCCCTCTCCCCCATCTCCTCCATGTTGTCTCTTTGTTCTGTCGCCTGGGCCACGCCGGCTGCGGGTGGCTTCTCGAAGCGCCGGGCTGCGTCTCCCGTCGGGCGGGCCGCTGGGGAGCCGAGCCCGCCCGGCTGCGGCATGGCTCGGCCTCCCTCCCCCTTGGTGCCCCTCTCCTGCCCCCTCCTGCTGGCGCCCCTCTTTCCTCCTCCGCCGAAAAAGGAGGTGGCGACCTCTCCGCGACTCCTGGGCGGCCCGGCTCGGGCACAAAGCCACTTTGTGAGTCGGGCTGCCGCTTACCCCCTCTCCCCCTCCGCCCCGACCTTCTCCCTGCCGGGCTCTGTGCGGCGGAGTCCGCCGGGCCGGGCCGGGCCGGGCCGCCCGTCGGGAAGGGCAGCGCCTCCGCGGCCGTGGCTCCGCGCCCGGGGCCGTGCCGGGAGCCCCCTGCCGGGGGGAGGCCGAGCCGGGCGGCGGCTCCGGGGGACAAGATGGCTCCGCGTCGGGAGCCTGATCGAGGCGTGATGCGAACCCGTGACCGCCGCAGTCGGGGCGACGGCCCGGCCTGGCCCGCGGGGCGCTGTCACGGCCGGGACGGCGTCTCCGCGCTGAGGAGGGATGGCGACCGGCGGGCCGGGAGCCCGGCACCCCGCGGTGCGGGGCAGCCGTAGCCCGGCGCTGCCCGGGCATGCCGGGGCTTGCCCGCGGGCGCTGGCTGCCAGGCTGGTTGCCAGGCTCGGCTGCCGCGGCCGGCGCCCGCCCCCCGCCGCAGCCCCACGTGCGCGGCCGCGGCCGGGGCGAAGGCGGCCGGGCGTCTGCTTTGTCTGCGCCGTGCTCGGGCGGGGAGTCGGTGTCGGCTGCGAGCGGGGACGTGAGTCCTTTCCAAAATGAGCTCTATGCAGTAGAGGTGGGGTATGCCCGAACTCGGGTGTGTAGCCGGCATTGTTCGGCAGGAAAAGCCCGCAGAGGAGTCATTTAAGTACACGTTGAAGCGGACGTTTCTGTAACCATCTGCCTTGAGCCTCAAAAGCTCACGAATACAGTCAAATACGTTAATTTTGACCAAAACTAACAAAACAATTTCAAGACCCTGCCATCTGTCTTTTCAAGGAAGGCATTTCCTTCTGGAGGTGGATCACAGTTCAGCTTTGAAAGATTTGCTTGCCGGTTTTTGGTTTGTTTTCCTTTTTTACCTCCCTTAGTAATCTCGGTGCCTGTGCTGCCTAACATCTGTGACCACAGAGCACAGTGTGTATTTAAGCAGAAAAAATCAAACAATGTACGGCTTGCTGGTGGTAGTATGCCCTCCAAAAGCAGGGAAGCAACAAGGACAAAGAATTAACAAAGTCAAGTTGTCTACGACAATAGAAGCAGAATTGTTTGCTCACTGGTAGCCAGCTATGCACATTGCAAGTGTTATGAGCTGTACAGTTTGGTGGCATGAAGGTCCTGTAATCTGGTGTTTCTTGTTCCTGCTGGAGACAACTTTCCAATATGTCTACCTGCATCTGCTGAGTCTTTCAAAAACAGTGACTCAGAAGTATGAGCCCTGTCTCTTTGTAATCTCATAAAACTGCCAAATCGAGAAACCTGAAGATTACACTTAAATGTCAGCTCATATTATTCTAGTGATGGAACAGCAAAGGGTTTTGAAATTGTCTTACAGGAACAGAGTCGTTTCAGGGGGCACATGTGGAAGAGGCAATACAGAAATTACACAGCCATGAGAGGAAATGTGAGAATGAGAAATGAATGACAGATATAACAAGAGCTAAGGGAACGGGATGCCAGTGTCTTACTGAAATGGAATGTGTCAGTAAGACAGTAAATAAATAGAACTTAGCCTTATCTAATAACTTCTATCAAGTGAAACTTTCCTGTTCTGGCAAAATAGGTGCCACATAAGAATGCCGGATCTATCCCAGTGTGTTGGCTGACTGTAAGTGATCACTTGTTTTAAACATTGCCCAGAACACCCAAATAAGGATATTACTGAACAGTAAACTAACAACAGATTGTCACCTTCTTAAAAAAATTAAAACACACTCTTGGATCAATACAAGAAATATTTCTGTGTTAAGTGGAAGTCCTTAGTGCTTTCTTCTCAGTTGCAACTTTTTGTTAGGCATTCATGGCTTAATTAAACTCAATGAAATACATGCAGACAGTTAACTGCTGTATGTGCTAAATTTCTCATGTTATTACTTAAAACATGATGGAATAGTTTTTTAGTAGAATGACAGGATTTATGTAGTTTGCTATTGAAATGACAGTGTTAAGTCATTTGGCGATTCCTTGCTTTTGGAAACCCAGGAGGTAGTGCTAGACAAGGGGATGGATTGGTTTCTGTGATGTCTAATTTTCTGCAATATCTGTTAAGGCTTCTTTGCATATTGCTTTCGTGGTCCAAGCAGAAGAACTTTGAACGGAGTCACGTGGCCTCAGTTTCATCATCTCTAAAAGTTGAATTGACTTGTTATACAGGAAGTTTTGAGACAATTTTTTCTTCCCCCTTCACTGCATACTTGAACCACAAGAATATCCTTCCGGCATAGAGCATATCACAAAAAATTTATGATAAACCTTTGGATTCTCCCTTCCCATTGGTGAGATATGAACGTGCTTTCATAGGCAGTGGATTGCTTTCCGTAGTCTAAAATGGACAATGTTATCACTGTGGATGTCATAAGACAGGCATTTATGTGCCCAGTAGATAGGAGGTACATCTTGTCAAGAGCACCTTATGAAGGTGTGCCTCTGCCTTGTGTAATGGCCGTGCAGTTTGTACCCCTCACCCTCCTCTTCTTCGCTGACTGCCTTGGCAGTTGCTACTGAGGCCTTGAATAGTCAGAGGAAGTCAGCGGTGTTTGTCATTCAGTATCTTTTTGTTGGGTAGTAATTTAGAACAATGAGCTTCCTTGCAGGTGTTCTCAAATTGTCATGAAACTTAGTTTATTTTAGTTTCTAGTTTTAGTCCTGTGGTTTCAGTAGGTGAGTGCATGCCAAGTCTTGACTTACAAGAATGTGAGACCACATAGTTGGTTCTGGGTATAGATGTTTTTGGTCTATGAGCAGGTGGATTGAGCAACCATGAACCACTGTGTGCATCTTCTAAAGGTAAAGGGTCATATAACTGCGTTAACAAGTGCTTTTGTTTTCATGCTTTTCAAGATGCTACTGAGTTGTGAACCAGAATGTCTACAGCATGGGATAAACTTGCACTTCTCCGCTTTCCCAAATCAATAATGACCTAATAGATTACTTTCATAAATCATTTTTATCAAACGTGAGTAATTGTTTCAAACCCCAAATTAACATCCATATGAATCTGCTTGTCAGTGAAGACAGGTACTTTAGCTTTCTGTCCCAGAGAAGGGCATGAATGAAAGTCTTTCCTTTCAAGATGCCATCCTCCTACTTGAACAGACTATTTTCTAACTTCGCCTAGCTTGAATTGTAGTAGATCGTACGATGATAATTAATGCAGCTATAATGGACAGGTTACCACTCAATAGGTGGTCCTGGCACATTAACCTTACCTTTGTTTTCCAAGTTTATTTTGATGGCTCTAACAGTCTAAATGTTGGCCTTTCTGTTGGGATGGAAACTGCTACTTTTTCCAAAATCCTTAGTGTTAAATTTCCTCAAGGAAAATTTATATGTAAATTGAAAAGAACATGCTGGGGTACCCAACCTGATGGTACAAATGATGAGTTGGTGTCACTCTCTTAAAGAACCTTCTGCATTCAACACTCTGCATTTGAATCTCATTAGGCAACTTTTTTGCTTTCATGCACTCTTGACTGTTTTGATAGCTTACCTACCAAAACTTTATGAGACAATGTAGTAATTTCAAAGCTGTATTTCCAAGACTTTTGAAAGCTCATGACATCATTTGAATTCCCTCAAAGCCTGATGTCATAATTACTGCAACACTATTTTCATAGCTGATTTCTCATCTTCCAGGTCTTTTTGCTCAAGGTGGGTGAAACCTTGTACTCTGGCTTAACGCCTTAACACAAACAGCATGCCCATGTACTACTCATCTTTAATTTTTATTTGACTCCCAGAACAGAATGAAACTAGGCTGGCAAAGCTGTCTTGGGATAGTACAGTGTATTGCTGTCTTAAGGAGTTGGTCTGCCTGTGAAGCTAGTATTTCCTGCTAGTATTGGTGAGAAGTGATGGCATTCACATCAAAGGAAAATGTGAGCTTTGGTCTTTTATAATGTAGCAGCAGTAGCTGCCAAGGCAAACAGTGAGGCGTAAGTACGTGCTTGGTTAGGTCCTTAGTTGTGTGAATTACTGAGGTTCTGATGTGTCTAATACTGACTGTTAAGTCAGTAATTAACAAAATGAATTCCTTTGTAAGGGTTAATAACACATAGAACTCTAACATTGCATAATCTACTTGCTTCTACTTTGTATAAGAATTTGAACTGTGCATCTAGATTCTAAGATGTCATTAGCAATATGCATTAAAAAGAAGGATTTTCTGCTTAACTAATTCTTTTCTGCCTGCCCTTTTCCTTGTTTACTGGTTTGTCTGGTGTCTTGAGTACTCTTAGTTGTAGACTAAGGGCAGTCTGCCTAGAAGACTGGATGAATCCTGATTACTTATTTCTACCTACTTGCCCTGGTACGGTGACATGTTAAATGTGCTTTTCTCCCCAGAATTTCTATTTTGCTGATTGAAAGGTTTTCACCCTAACAGCTCCATTCTTTGTGCTCAAGCTCACTTGCATGCATTTGTGTTTCTGACAGCCTTCCCTCCCTCATCCTTTACCAGGGCAAGGGTCTGTCTGTGATTCTTCTTAGCAGTCCTAAGAAGAGATCAATATGAGCTCTTCAGTGCAGTGCAAAAAGCAGCACAAGACCTTGTGCAGCTGTATCTGCCTAAAGCTGTCCCGTCCCTTTTTGCTGTTCTGCTTCTTAAACTAATTGAAAGTGACTTTAAATAAGTTACCTTCAGTTCTTTTTTTCAGTTGCTATTTTAGCTGTTTTCTGGATCTGGTCCTAGGAGGCTTTTAAATGCACACCTGCCACCTTGCTAGGGCATGGCTGGTGAGTCAGATGATGATTCTTGGAGTTCTTCCGAGTCTCAGTTCTGGTTCCTGTTACTCTGTTGACCTTTGACTGAAGAGGATCCTTCTTCCTCCTTTCCTATGCCTGTATATTTAGAGTTCTTGCTGTCTTGCATGTTGTTAAAGATAAAAACCGAAGTAGCTTTTTTACAAGAGCTTACTCCTTACTCCTACAGTCTACCTCACTACCAGGTGATGGTAGTATCTCTGGAGTGGCAGCAAAGTGGATCTAAAATTGTCATCTTAGTTTCTTTCTGTTAACTTCATTCTCGTGTTTATTAGCAGGTTTCTTTATTTTATGTTTCTTTATTTTGTTTGTTTTTTGCAAGTCATGCCTGTGACATAAAGCACATGTTAAAACTCTTACCAGGAAGCTGTCTGAAAACATGAAAAGAGGTTGCCTAATCAACATAAATAATTTTTTCTGCAAAATATTTGTATGATTGATTATGTTTCTCTCTAATACCCAAGTATATTTAGTGGACATGTGGTTCGACTTGTACCTGTCTTTTGGAAAACAGAACTCCCCTCTTCTTCCCACCTTTCCCTAGGCAGGTCTAAGCAGTAGCACTGGTAGAGTAGCTGGGCACAAAACTAACGTGTCTGCTGTAAGGGTTCCACGGTGCATACAAGCACATATGGGTTGTTCATTTGCAGCATCTGCAAATAAATACACAACTCGGAGCAGTTCATTTGCTATCTTAATTCCTGGTTGCATCTTGCAGTAATTATATATATAAATTTAACCATAGCTAAGCAGCATACCACTGGACAGGAATGACCTGTTCAATAAACTTGCTATTTATGTTTTTAGCTAGACTATTACTGCTATCTCGGTATATTAATGAAGTCATGGTGTAAAAAAACTGATAAAGGCATAAGAAGGTTGCCATTGGTCTTCAGCCTTTAGTGTTTGAAATGTTTCTTAGTTAGAAATCTGTGCGCCTCAAAAGCCTCTGTTCAAAAGCGCACATTGTATTGTTAGGCCACAGAGACTGCATTTGCTTTCAAGGCCTCCTGTTTGAGTCAGGTGGGTTTATACACATTTTTTTCTGTAATTTTAGGCACCGTAACTTTAGTAGATGTTGTAATGTCTCTATTCAAAATGGAAAAGGCAGTTGTGTGGGTATCCTGGAAGAACTATTCTTTTTATAAATACAGGAGTTCTTGAAATTTGTTGCTATGTTTCGCACATCTGAAATTGGTATTTTAATACATTATGGGATTTGGTGTTGCAAAAACCCTACGTGGAAACTTTGAAATAAGTAAACGTATTTATTTTCAAGTAATCTGTGCTAAGAAAGGTAACAGGATTCTTACACAGTCCTAATTGGAATAAAAAGTAAACCTTGTGAAACTGCTTAGTTTGTGTGGTTTTATTTTTTCTTTTTATAAAGCTTGATGTCTTAAAAATAACCTTGTTTCACCTGTACTCATTATGCTTTTTCCCCCTCTCCCCTCTCTTTACAGCAGTTCTGTGGTGTTCTTGGTCACACATTTATGGAGTTTCTGAAGGGCAGTGGAGACTACTGCCAGGCACAGCACGACCTCTATGCAGACAAGTGAACTGTAGAAATTCATTACTACTCCACCAAGAAGCCCCCCTAAGAGTGGTTGACCGGGATAAGAAGTGTTGAATTGAAATTGGCAGAGCATTTAAGAACGGAATTCAGACCTGGATGGGGTAAACCTCAGTGCACTGCCTTTCTTTTGCCTCAGTATTACTGGATTGAAGAATTGCTGCTTCTTGTTAGGAGGTTCATTTCATTTCCCATTGCTCCCAACTTCATACTTCCAAGCACTGAGAATTTCACGTGGAGTATAGTGAAGTAGACTTCAGTTTCTCTACATCACTTCTGTATTGGAATTTTTTTTAATCCTTTCATAATCTTGTTGCATGTTTAACTAAATCAATATGGCCCGAATGAACCGCCCAGCTCCTGTGGAAATCACCTACAAGAACATGAGATTCCTGATCACACATAATCCAACCAATGCAACCTTAAACAAATTTATAGAGGTAAGGCCAGTACAGAATTCTTACTGAAGTATTTTTTTAATGCTTGAACAGCATGCTATATTTACAATTTCCTTTACTAGACGATAACTGCTGTGAAAGCCATATGAGGATGTACTGAGGCTGTATATTGTTGTTTTTTTTTTTCAAATACTGGGGCTATCCTTCAAAGATCTGCAGACAAATCTGTTCATATATACTTTGGCCTCCACAAATATAATTCTGAGAGTGAAGCAAAGTAATAATTATACTGTCTAGTACATGGTACATTAAATACATTGTTTAGGTCTGAAAACAGGAATTATCTAGCAGAGTTATGTGTAGAACAATACAAATATGTCTTGGTGGTAGGAGCTCACATTCAGACTAGACTGAAGTGGTGTAACATTTCCTTGCACTTGCTGCATAGTGATACATCTTGTGGGTCAGAACCTTAGGAAAAAATAACAGGATTGCAATATGCTTTCGCTGCCTAGCTTCATTCACTATTAGCAGATCATGGTTTTAGTGTAGCTTAAGAGGATCCTCTGTGTCATAGCGTCTACTTGAGTGAAATTTGTGGCAATAGGCTTACTCTGCATCCAGAGCTGCTGAAGCTACTTTAAGTGCTTTGGTACATTCTACTGACTAAAGCCAGTGGCTTGGCATATATTGCTAGTACTGAATTTATTATCTAAACCACCTATTTAGCATGGTGGAACTATAAAGTGCATGGTTGTGTAAGGTGTGTGTGTGTATGCTAATAAGTTCCTTGCAACACTATTTAGTGGGAAGGTCCAAGTCTGCCAAGTCCCTCCTTAGCAAGATTTTAGGTGTACTACAGCTACTTCTGCATTTGGTGCAGGATTATTTACAGGAAACAGAGTGAGATAACATTTACTTGCCTTTATACACTCACAGATAGATTAGGTATGCTTAGGCAATGCTTCACTCATTATTGTGCCCCTTGCAGTGTGACTGATGGGTTGTTGCAGGGAGAATGAAGAGGGATTGCTTTTTATTTTTAATGTAGGGTAATAGCAAAATGGAAAGCTGAATTTTGTTATGACAACTCAGGAACTGGAATAATTCATTGTCCTATGCTCGCAACTCTTAACATTAAGTGGTCTAACAAACCTGGAAGACTTGAACTTCGCTCAGAGTGCTTTTAGTGAAGTATGTAGCTTTGCAGACCAGGAAGCTTCCTGTTCCTTTAAAATGAATGATCTTTTGGATATGGACTACTTGATTAATCAGTATTAAATCTGGGTCTGATTTTAAAGGAAAAAAGTCTGATCCAACATAACACGACTTAGTCTGCAGATAAAACTACGTTTGCAGAAAAGCTTAAAGTATCTGGCATTAGCACCCAAGTTTTTAGTCATTTCAGCTTTCTGTGTTCTTTGCAGGGTGGTAAACATTTGCATGAGTTTAGCTACTAAAAATTTTGGAATGAGTTACTGAGTTAGCTTATCAAGAAAATTAAATGGTAAGTGAAGCTAGTTCACTCTTACAGCATTTTTTTTCACTCCCTAGGAACTTAAGAAATACGGTGTTACCACAGTGGTAAGAGTGTGTGAAGCTACTTATGACACTGCTCCGGTGGAAAAAGAAGGCATTCAGGTTTTGGTAAGTAGTGTAGAAAGAAGCAGGGTTCAAAGCCAACCTATTTCCCTCTTCACCCTGCCCCCTTCTCCAGAAAAAAAGATTATTTGACACCACCTTATTAATTCTTACAAGTGTATTCCAGCAGCTGATGGAGGAAAAAGATGTGCACACATCTTTTCTTGTAAGGAAAAAAGGTTCAGTTTTTTATCTAAATCATATTCCTAACGAGAACTGGTAGAAAGGAATGTGTTTGTAATCTTACTATAGTTACACTATTAGAAAATTGTAGGTTTCAGTGGTTTCCTTAGCTGTCAGCTCTTCGTCCATTGTGTCCCCTCCTTTTTTTGCCTATGCCCACAGCTCACAAGAATTCTATCTTTATGTATTTGCAATCCTGTTTTCTAGGACTGGCCCTTTGATGACGGTGCTCCACCATCCAACCAGATTGTTGATGATTGGCTAAACCTCCTTAAAGTTAAATTTCGTGAAGAACCTGGTTGTTGTATTGCTGTACACTGTGTTGCTGGTCTTGGAAGGTGGGTGAAGTTTTAAAGATCTGTTGAATTGTCATCCCTGGTCAGACTTGCTAAGATCTAGTGCAAAAGTTTTTTTGAGGCAAATGTAAAATAGTCACGTATCCAATATTGGAGTGACCTCATGCTTAAAAGTAGTTAAGATGGCTGGAAACAGTTGTATGTATTTATTAAAGGTCTTTAGGTCAAGAGATGATGCTTCTGTCACAGCTCTCACAAAGTCTACGGAATTAAGTTAACAAGGATATTCTTGTACCAAGTATATTGATGAGTGTCCCATTGCTATTTTTGTCTTTTTTTCCTAATGGATTTTTTTTTTGGTGACTTACCTGCTTCCTCTCCATCTCCATTTCAGAACTGTTGCCAGTCTCCTTGAACCAAGGGCATTGTAACTGTTAACCACAAACAAGTGGGTGGTTCTGGCACATCAAGACCAGCTTTCATCCACCACCTCTTTGGGGGATGAAAAGTGTTTTCCAAAGTCCCAAAGCAGTTTGTCTCATTGCTAAGTGACATGAACATTTCTAGAGATAATGCTAAATATTCTCTTCTTAGCCCTGTTTTTTCTGTCTGTTGGCACTATCTTAAATACAGTTCCAACAGTTGTGAGCAAATAAGAGTTTTTCTGCTGTTGTTCAAGACTACCTGGGAACTAGGTCTGTTCAAAAAGCAGTTGATACATTCTAGCCATGGATTTCAGCATGTCCTCCATATAAAATGGAGGTTTCTGGTCTTGTCCATTAGCCTGGCTTATCCGCTGCATTGTGATTTCACACATAACAAAATTTACCATAGTGATGAATGGTACCAAAACAAGTCCTCTTCTGCTGCTTAGAATGATACCGGTTGGTTTGTCATCAAAACTGGGCAGTTAATTAGTTGAAAAGATGGTCCTAG
Source organism: Monarcha castaneiventris obscurior (assembly GCA_026261815.1). NCBI lineage: Eukaryota > Metazoa > Chordata > Aves > Passeriformes > Monarchidae > Monarcha > Monarcha castaneiventris. Next base: position 11,535,363 of record JAMPIT010000624.1, on the reverse strand, counting down.
CTTTCTGTCATGTAAGTTTTCTTTTAAATCCTTGAACATACAAAACCACTTACACTTACTACTAGATGCACAAGTCTTTTGCTAGTGTGTGGCATGAGGTTTTGCTTTGATTTTTTTTTTGGAGTCATAAATTGCTAAGGTATTTGAGTATAAGTCAAGCTTTTCTGACTGAAACTTGATTCTGTCAGAGGAAGAACACCGTGGCAAACAAGGAAATCCTCAGGGGAGTGCAGCAGCCTGTGGATTGCATCTGTTCCTAAAACTTGTGACACTGGTTCTAGGATTTGTCAGTTCTTACTGAACTCAGCCCCTCTTCTGACTTCTGCTTAGGCATCCTGACTGCTTCTAATGATGACTCTGTGGGGAATAGAAACCCATACGCAATTCTTCCTCACAATGAATTGATTTGAAACAAATGGTTAAAAATGACTTGCATTTTATTCCTGTTGTCGTCTCCTGTACTTAAAGTCAGAAGAACGAAGCTAAGGTTGACCAGAGTTAATTTAAACACCTATTTAATGAGAATGGCTAACTCAAAACCAGGTGATATAATGTCTCAGTGAATGGAGAAATGCCTTCTGCCTTTTCTGCTTTCCCAGAGAAGAAACATCAGATATGCAGAAGAGAGAACTGGGTAAATTGTTTTTTGAGTATGCTTTGACAAAAGCTAAACTGATTTTTTTTTTTTTTTTTTTTGAACCAGAGCTCCAGTCTTAGTTGCTCTTGCACTGATAGAATGTGGAATGAAGTATGAAGATGCAGTGCAGTTCATAAGACAGTAAGTATTATGCTAACATGTAGCTGTTCCCAAGATTCAATATGTTGATACATCCTTGGGTAGTGAAGGAAATTCTGAGTGTTATTCTTGTCTTTGATGCCTTTTTTTTTGGTAAGGTATTTAATGTAGTACATCTGAAATTGTACTGCAGGCAGTCAGTGTTGTGGGACTTGGTCCTGTGGAATGGGTATTTTCCTGTTGAAACCAGAATCGGTACATAATTATTTGAGGAGGTTTAAAAAAAAACAAAACAACCATTAACAAGCCCCCTGACTTTCAGTTAGATTTGCAGAGTTTTCTTTATTTATTTTACATATGAAAGGCAGAATACCTTTGGAGTTTAGGTTCTGTTTTCTAGCCAGAACTAACACTCATTCATGTTGGTGGATCCTTCCTTCCGTATTAGATCAAAGCGTGCTGTAAAGTTCTTCCTAGTCTTTTCTGGTGGTCTACTGAGGGCAAATAATTCCTTGGATTTTTTAATCAATGTATGTAAGTTAGATGAGAACAGTTTTAGTCTCAATGTTTTAATTTCTCAGGATTCAGCTATATTTGAAAGAAGCTGTATCCATTATAAACAGTAACAAAATACTTCTTCCATAATTGCCAGGCCTTTGAAGAATTAAATTCAGCTTGTACTGGTTGTATATGAAATGAGGAATAGGAAGCCAGGTACATACTCCAAACAGTCAGCCAACATGTACCTTTTTTTCTCATACTTAACGGTTTGAGAAAACAAACAAAAGCTCAATTTCTGTTCAGCATCTTATTATGGGAACTTTAAATGTTTCTATACTTTCTTACTATTGTAGTATTCTTCATAATTATTTTAAGAGAATGAATAACTTCAGCTCTAAAGAAGACCATCTTGCATCTGCTCCATAGCTTCCTTTTAAAGTTTCTTCTAAAGATCTTAATGTAAAATCTCTGGCTTGTGCTTATCATAGGCTAGAACACTGCTTAAAATGCTATGTACTCCTTTGAGCATGTGGTCCAGTGAGGTATTTGTGAAAGGAAGCTACCACCCTCTTTCCTGGCACTTAACTTCCAGTTATCCCTATTTTGGTTACAGCCTTGACTTAAAGGTGGCTTTTTTAAGTGACCTAAAAATATTTTTCTCTGGTTGGTGATATTATTTCATTGGGCAGTAGACTAATGTTCTGCTTAAAATCTGTTTTTCTCCACCTAGGAAGCGGCGTGGAGCTTTCAACAGCAAGCAACTTCTGTACTTGGAGAAATACCGCCCCAAGATGCGTCTGCGCTTTAAAGACTCCAATGGTCACCGAAATAATTGTTGTATTCAGTAAAGCTCAACAGCCTATAGTACTTCCTTGGGAATAAAGGATGGAAACTAGAATTAAGCAGACTGCATGCCAAAGACATCAGTCTGGTATTTTTTAGTAGTAAAGGAAGCTTCCTTAGGAGTATTTATTAGGCTAAAGGCTCAGTAGAAATGCAACTTCTGTGTTTAGATAAATATCTGTCTATTTGGAGACCCAGTAAATGTTTTTGCTGTACCCTGTTTCTGAGCTGTCTCCTTGTTCATTAATTATCAGATGAAATATCCTTTAATCATGCCATTGAGTCTTACCGACCTAGTTTCAACTACTAAAAATTGGGGTACTAAAATAAATCAGTCTGTAGAGAGATTAGGTGCCAAAACACCCAGCATATCAGATACGTGTTTCTCCTTAAAATGAGCATAGTTCTAATGATGTGAGAACTACCAGCTTATCTGGACCTTACTATCTTTTTTTCTACAGTCATTTCAATATTGAAGAATATGGCCTCTAAAGTAGTCTTGCCTGCTCACTGTATGTTTTGTCTCCCACAATCGCACTAGAATTATCAGGATTTGCACACTCTGTCTTTTTAATACTATGAATTACAGCAGTTTTTTACCCCTGCATCTGTACTTTTCTGTTACCTGAACCTCTCCATTTTACAAGTCATTACTCCGGTTATTCATGTAGAAGATCTTTTAAATTGTACAGAAGCACACAAGTCTTTAATGTCTCCAGACAAAAAGCCTTACAGTAAAATTAATGTTGACACTTCATGTGCAACTTAACAGAGGGCCTGAAAAGGTTGGGAGGGGCTATTTAATATTTCTAGTAAAATGTTGCCTTTGTCTTGTGCAGGAAGTATAGAATATGCCCTTTACTTTAGTAAATATTTTTTTAAAACGTAGAAATGCTTTGTTATTGTAGCTAAAAATTCTTAATCAGAAAATTTCTGAAAAATCTTGTAGTTTTCTTTTACTGTACCTATTGAGAGTTGTTTACCAACTATTGCTTTGTTGAAAGTGTGATCTTTTTCTTTTCTTTTCATTTTTCCTCCTTGAGTTTCTGCTATGACTTGGGCAGACCTCTGTAATATTTTGTATGCCTTTCAAGCTGCGTAACTTAATATTTGGATACTTGATAATTTGTTTTATTATGTAATTGATAAAATGGTGATGTGTATTAATGTTAGTTCAACCATATATTTATACTGTCTTGGGAATGTGTGGTTATAGTTCTGTGGGAGAAATACTTTTGCCAGTGTTCACCAGCTTGTAAAATCTAGTGCGAGAGCTTAAAACATCTAAATAAATACTGAAATGCACTTACAAAGTTTGCTGAAATGCTCATCACTTTCACTTATTTTTGTGTACTTTGTCAGCAATCTTGAGGTGCCTAAATTCAGAGTCTAGTCAGGCATCTGTTTTCTTCTTTTTTTTAAAATCTGGGCCTGAATGTCCCCTTTGCTGTAATGTTTGCTGTTTGTTTTACTCATAAATAAATGTGGACAAAAATTAATGGCAGAAAGTACAGTATTTCTTCATGTAGCTTACTTGTGACTTGCTGTCCCCAGTACTAAAACAGGTTACTTGCTTAGTGTTCTTCAAGCTGTTTTCGCAGTAAAGCAGAACAGTGTATGCATCACTAAGGCTTGGAGAGTACTTGAATCAGTACCATTAGAATTCAGGTAAAAACAGTATGGTTTTTAGATCATACTAGATAGAGTGCTTCATTGTCAAGACTGAAGCTATGTACAAACAGAAGATGTCCCAAATATTGTGTGAGCAAAGACCTGTTACGTGAGTTTCCAGAGTGATGACTAAATTTCCTGACGAGACCTGGAAGGTGCTCTTAGTAGCCAGCTGAGGTGATCAATGCTCATATCTGCTTAAAGTTAAAATGTGGTCTTACATCTCTTCCTTTCTAAACATCGAGGTGGGAACATAGTATCAGTCAATGAGTTTTCTGAAGGATTGCTTTTGGAAAAGTTACAGCCTCATGATAAAGAGCACTGTATTATTTAAAAACACCTGAAAGAATATAATACAGTGCAATCTTTAAAGTACTAAAATAAACTTTGGATCATCTTTCCTTTGGAAGCTGAACATGGTTTAAAAGGTATTTTGTTTAATGGAATACAGCTTCATTTGAGGAAATGAGACCTTTTGGAATGACATCCAAAGTCAATGTTTCTGTTGTCAAGATGGATTAGATAATAGGAACAATGGCAAAGACAAAATATTCACAAATTCTGTAACTCATCAGTATGCTGGGCTGATTGATGTAAATACTGGTTTAACACAGATTAGTATCCAGGTTAAAAATCCTGATTTGGTCACTCATGAAAGTAGGAGAAATTAGTAAAATGACTCCTGGATTCTTTTTACTTAAAATAATTTTACTTTAAATTTCTGTACGTAGATCAGATTTTGCTCTGTCTTTACAGAATTCATCATGAGTAAGGAGGGTTGTGTTTCACTTAAGAGCTCTAACACGTTATTGATGGAAGTTTGGTTCATTGAACTAAACTTGAGACTGAGCTCGACTTCAGTTGATTTCAGTACACAAGAGGAAGCATTTGCATGAGTGTGTATCTGTTTAAAGCAAAAAGTCAACTTCTGAACTCTTTCCCTGTTTAGCCATGACTCTAAGGAACAGAAAATCTTTTCCTCTTTTGTAACAATTCTGGTAGTTTTCAACTGTACTTGAATTGTGAAGACAGCAGATGGAACTACATAAAACAAGTTGAAATTTTATGTAGTTCGTGTATATATATATATATATTTTTTTTTTTTACAAATTCAAGTGAAGAAATGCTTAAACAGAATTACTGTATCTTAAGGCTAAAGCCTGGCATGGAGGATAGACTTTAATATAACATTTAATTTTGGATGCTTAGAATGAGTGTATAACTGCTTTGCTCCCTCAAGAGGTATGTTGTAGTACATTTTTGTCATCTGCTAGACTGGTTTGTGCTGGGGACTTAATGGCTTATGTAATGTGGTTTGTACATGGTGGTAGTATTTACAGGATTCCTAAGCATGTAGCAGAAATGTTCATGGGAAGTGGGTGAGAGGGAGAGTTTGCAATTAGTGCAGCAGAAAACTGATGAATTCCCTATATTGTTCTGTCATGTGGTTGCTAAAAAATGCTGAGGAAAGGTACTCAAACAAGATGCTTTGTTACTGATTATCCAAAATCAGGTATAAAATTGAATGTGATTTTCTTGAATCTGGTTCTCAAAAGTGCTGAGCAGTCAGTTTCAACATAAGTCTGTAAATACTGTACTTAAATGTATATGAGATTATGTAGAACTGGGTTTCTGAACGGTCCTGAACCATTTCAGACTGTACTCAGAATTAATACTTCTGGTTGTTAATGTCCCTGTCTTGAGTTCTAGGTGTATAAAAATCCATTCTAGTCCTTACACTGGTGTGGCAGTTGTGGAGATAAGCAGTAATTTCTTAAGTAATCAGATCCATCTGCATTATTGCAGAAGAAACAGTGAGAAAATGTGAAATTCGGTACTGAGGATGAATCCTAGGTCAGACTTAAGATCTTGGGCAGCAAGAAAAGTAGTAAAGCACTGCCCATTTATGTGAGCATTGTTTATCCTTAAAAATGAGATGGGGGAAAAAATGTTCTGTAATTAAATAAATGTATTTGAAAGGGCCAGACTGAGGGTTCATAGATGACCTTGCCTTAAGAGTCTGAGTGCTTGACTGCAGTATTAAGAACATTGTCTTTTTAATATGTGCAACATGATTTAAATAATTACCGAGAGATGGTACTCAAAACAGAGTTTTAGATTTGCTGGGATTTTGCTGTATCATTAATAAGTATTTTCTGTCAGTATTGGGAAAGTTATCAAACCAGAGATAATGTTGTTCCAAGTAGATTACTATTATCGTTTTGTATGTGTTTGTGTAATCCCACTGCAAAAGAAAAAATCAGTTATACTCCACAAGTTGAACTCAAATCTTAAAATCAGGCTGAAGTTTTGTGAGTTTTATTAATGGCTGGGAGGGATTTAACTGAAGAAATACAGATTTTTACACATAAGTAGAAGATTCCCTTACACTTAGTGGAAGGAATTTTGCACTTCTCGGGCACATGTCTCAGATCTCCTATGCTAAGAGATACCTAAAATGGGTTAGATGAAGAGCTCTGTAAAGATGAGAGCATAGTCTGTAAAGGGAGTGCATGGGATGGCAAATTCAGTTTGCAGTGTTGGTATCTACGGGTAGATTAAATAAATTTCACCTAACTTCTTAAAGTGCAATAGTTCAAAGTTCAGGTGAAGTATTTCTCTCCACATACACTGCTCTTAATGTGTAATAACCATTGACAATTTTTTTTTATTGATATGGGTTTATGCTACACATAACCACAGCAAGTGGCATTATTTGTCTTGATGGTCGTGTACGTGACTGCTGTTAGTTCTGATACATGCTGTCCTAATGCGTTTATAATTATCTCAATAACAACTCAAGTTCCTTATCAGTGGAAAGCCTCTTTGTGAGGTAATAGTGTTTAAATAGTGGTCTGACAAGAAACGATAGGGACAGTGCCAGAAGATCAAGTTGCCTGCTTCAATTTCTTGATTCAAATGAGAACTCTTAAAGTGTAGCTGAAGAAAATCAGATACCGCAGTGTTTAGATACATAGGAATACTCAAGAAATACTCACATAGTAGACATTCAGTCTCAATACTACATGTAACCTGTGTCTGTATCAAAACCTAAATGTATAGAATGGGTATTTTCTAGTAGATTCTTAATTTCACTTTATTGGTGCAGTAACAACAGTAGTTGATTCTTATCCTTCATATAAATTTGCACATGCTTCATCATCAAGTTTTACTGATGCTTGTTCTGAGGAAGACAGTACTTGAAGTACATTTGGACTTTAGAGGAGCAAGAATTGAAGGTGATGAACTCTTCTTCCCTATTCATAGAATCATAGTTACGATAGGATCTGAACAGGACAGTGCTGCTCAGCATTGTCATGCACTTCCACAGTGCTAGTAGGAACTACACACACCTTAGTTTGCTTTCTTCAATTCCCCAGTAAACCTGTGTGTCTTTAGGTAGGGCATGCAAACCCTGAACTTGCCTTTAAAATTTCAATTCAACTCTGTAACAACTTTCAGTTCTTCATAGTAAAAGCACATAAAGACAAGGGGGACATAGCAGATGTGCAAAACCATGGGGTTCCCTCATACTGCAAATACAATGGTCCCTTCGCACTTGATAGACAAGGTTTTCCACAGTAACACATCCCCTGTCTATCCCAGGGATGGGCTACCCTACTCTCCTTTCCACGGCTTTGTACAGCAAGACTCTTAATTCTTCCTGCCTTCTAACTGAAGTTCCTTGTAGGATGCTATGCAGGATGGGTACCTGGCAGGAGTTATACACCCTTGATGCTCTCGGATGCTACCTCAGACCACCCTACATGGAGTGTTTCTGCACTGTCTTTATTGACATATTCTACATAGGTCTTTATTCAGACAGAATTTTGCTAATGAGCAGACTTTTTTCTAGGCTGACACTGGGTGGCTGTTTCCCATTTTAATCTAACCAGTGAGACAATTTTATAATATCCAATCACTTTGTGATGTTAAGGAGGTTATCCTGATGGAGAGCATGCAAACTTCCCCGTATCTGTGTGAAATCACAAGCTTTTTTATTTCTCCCATTCTCAGGCTTCATTCAGACTGTTTGATCTTGAGTTAGCTCTTTGCTGCATAAGGTTTATTTCATGCCTTGAGAGTCTTTGCCTCCCAAGTTCTTGACTTTCTTATTTTGTTCCTGTTTTCCCTGTCCTGAAATTCTTGGTAATTTCTATTTCACTTGTCTACTTCTCATTAAATCTTCCTTCTGGACTTCCTTAATTGCTACCTGGTTTTCTTCACTAGAAAAAAAAAAAAATTAAGTACTATTCAATGGCACTTGATGCTTACATTCCTGTCTCAATTGTCTTTTACCTACCAGAGTATTTATGCTACTTTGAAGTTGGGTCTCAGTAAATTCTATTAAATGGCAAGCCCTTTGCCTTGGAAGAGGTTCTGAGCCAAGTCCAGGAAGGGAATTTGAGAGAATTATCATATATTATTGGGTTGAAGCATTAGGATATTTTTGAAGGAAATCCCCTAATTGTGCCATTTAGAACAGAGTAATTTAGATTGGAAAAAACATTAGAAGGTGATCCAGTCCAATCCTATGCTCAAAGCAAGGATAACTTCACAATTAAATCAGATTATTTAGGAGCCTTTATAGTCAAGTTTTTAATATCTTCAAGGATGCAGATAACAGCTCCTTCCCAGTATCTGCCCCCAGCTGAAAACGCTTCCCTTGGGAGCTAGTTGGAATCTTCCCGGATGCAATCTCCCTGTTTCTCACATTTTTTCACTGTGACCTTCAAGACACGCTGTCTCTTCCTCTCTACATCCCTCTTCTAGGTAACTGAGGCAGTGGAAATTTCCCTGCTCAGTCTCATTGCAAGGATGAGCAAGCATAGTACACTATATGCTCCAAGCCTCTAATAATCTCAGTGACCCTCCACCCAGGTTCATTCCGGTTTGTCAATATTTGCTTGTACTGGGGAACTGGACTCACACTACCATATGACTGCCTTCACAGAAGATAAAAATTAAGGCAAATAGAACTGGAGTGAAATCTCAGGTATTCACAGAATTAGTAACTAGCAGCAGTTCCATAGACAACTGCCCAAATTAGTTTCAGATATAAGTCTAAAAGGCCTATTTTTTGCTGGCTATCAAAGTCTGTTTTCCTCTAGCACTCCAAAACTTCATTCGAGTGGTTTTTTTTTCCTGTTTTACACCAATCTCTGCAAATAACTGCAATTCTGTCTTATTTTCTGGGATAAAATGTCTTTTTTTCAGTCTTGAATCTGTATTCCATTGGGTAGTTCTTAACAGCTTGCAGCTTCTACACCTTTTACCTCTCTATAAAAATCCACCCTTAGTCAAAAAATCAATGGCTAAACATCCTTTGTCTTCAGAACCTTGCCTTTGTCCACCTGACTGTATGGTTCATTTTAAAAATCTCAGTCCCTTCCACCTGTGGAACTGAATGTTCTTCTGCTGCTTTCTAGAGTAGGACTGAGTCCCTTGTGGTTCTGTGGGCTCAGATGCACGGAACACACAGACCCAGAGATGACTTCAGTAATATGAATCCGACGGCAAGGAGCTGAGAAGGGCCCTTGCATAGAGTTCCACAGAGAGCAGTTTATTGCTACAACTCGTGAAGGTTTCCAGAGGCAAATGGCCCCGAACATGTGACAGGTTTATCTTAAGTACAGGGAGTGGCTAACAGCAAGAGCCAACCAGGGAATCAGAACTGGGGTACATCACCACCACCCAACAGGCATCCTGGGAGAGGCTTCTCTCTATCATAACCAATATATCTTTGGCACCAGAGACTGTCTTATCAAGAACAGTCTCTGTCTCTTATACCACAGATTAATCACCCACCACATAGGAGATGCAACTTCTGTTTGATCCAACAACTGGCAGCTGCTAAGGAGCCTTTTTGTGGGGAAACAGGATGATCTTGTCATAAATTTGGTGAAAAGTGTGTAAGGGGGCACATATTACTATTAAAGTACTAACTAAAGCAAGGAAAGGTAGGCAATTAAAGAGAAAACAGGGTCAAACCAGATATTCTTAATCAAAATATGTGGATTTCCATTATGGGACTAGAAAATTTTAGATTATTGGCTGTCATTGTTCTACATTTGAAAAAGTCAATTCTTATTACACAAGAAATAGAAAAGATCTGAGGAACTATCAGTTTTAAATTTTGCTAAAGATATAATTCACAATAACTTACAACAGACTTCAGATGAGCTAACTATGGAGCCTCGTGAACTAGTGACACTGGCAAATCCCAGGTACTGTGAACAGTATCTGCTGTTCATCCTGGGAAAAGTCATAACAAGTGTGGTATGAAAAGCAGTTATCTAATTATTAAGGGGTGCCAGTGTAGCAGACTCATTCAAAAAACAGTAATGAGAAAAAAAAGCTTGTTCAATATTGTAAATTCAGCAAATAAATACAGCTGGTGCTGTAGTACACACACTGCAATTTATTTCAGAAGTCTAACTCTGCTTTGTATGACATTTTAAGTTATGCGCTTTACAAAATAAATGCAGCACTCAGGTTTTAAAATAATTTAAATCAAGTATCTTGCAGACAAAAGAAAGATGTTGCTGTGAGACATTGTTTGAATAGTTAACAGCCTACTGCTGTAACATATCTCAGCTTTTTCACAGTAGCAAATACTGCCCTACAGCAGGGGAGAAAACCTGTTTGTCCACCACCAAACCCAATACATTCTTTATCCAGATAAGTATATGGAGCAATCTAACTCCTTTCCACATTTTGACAACCAAACAACTAGTAATTAACACTCAAAAGCAAGCCACGTGTAAGACCAGCATGATCATAATCTGACTGCATATAACATATTTCCAAAAATTTCATGTAGAACAAAAAACATGGAAAGACTCTAAGGAATATAATTCATGAACCTCTTGGGAAGAGTTGTGGCTGAATAGAGACTTGGAACTATAAGCAAAGAAATTGTCTTCTGCTGCTTTTTCTTGTGTTCAGGGCACTAGGACAGTTTTCCGAAAATAAATAGGTTGCTTTCCAATGGAAACAACTTGCAAGATCTGGACTACTACCAAGTAGCTCATGTGTTAAGGGACGACATGATAAAAATATTGCTAGGCAAGATAGCAGATGGTGCAGTTGTAATTGTGTACACCTGGTCTGTCAGTGTATCAAAAGACCTCTGTAATACCTATGACATTTGTTATTGGGGTGCATTTGTTTTTTTTTTTTCTTTTTATGCAAAACTGCAACATAGGTGCTACAGCTGGGCAAGTTCATTACATAAAGGGAGTGGCACAGTGTGGTCACAGCAAAAAAAAGTGCACAAACTCTGTTAAACTGAGATGGGTCACTGGAGTTATGTGACTTCTGACAGTGTAAAGAAAAAACTCAATAGAGCAATGAACAATGATCAGATTACCAGCAATGCTTTCCCTGCTGCTTGTGTCAAAAGCAATGAAATCAAAAGGGCTGAATGCTGGAAAATCTGAGCAATGTAAATTGTGTTTAACTGAATTTTGCTTCAGAAAGTAATTTCATTTCTTTGTATAATGCAAACAGTATTTCGGAGGGTTAGCACCTTGTTGAAAGTCTGTGCCTAAAAAGCCTTTGAAGAAATTAGTGTAACCAGCCCAGTAGCTCCACTCTGCGCCATTATAAGAATTCAGGGGTTTTTTAAAAGATGCTTGCTTTGGAGAGAACCATCTGAAACAGGAAAAAAACTGGAGAAAACCAACTTGTGGTAATGTGCATAATTGTAACTTTGGAAGGGCAGGGAGAAAAAACAATGTTGAGTAGGTTAAAAACTGTCCTCCACTTCAAAACTGCTTTGTTGCAACTACCTTGTGTAGTACCCGTAAATACTGCTGTGTTGCCATGCCTTCAGTTTAATGCTTCCTTTCTTAGTGTGATGGTAGCAAGAGAAGTATTTAACGTATTCCAGCCTTCATGGCACCACAGAAGGCCCTAGAGAATACAATCTCACAGACTCAGAACAGAATTGAAAAAAAGAAACCAAAGGAAACACAATCCATTTTAACTTCCTCATCTTTTTTTTTTGTCCATACATCATGTCCGCATTTAATTACAAAATACTAGGAATATGTAAAGGCAGTGCTAATATAGTAATTCATAAGATGATTCCAAATATGATTTTTAGAAATAATATTAAAAATCAGTTTCTCTTTCGGAGGTGTTTAAACTTGGTGTATGCAAGAACCAGCCTGCACTGCACTTTATGCCAGCCACCAGAACTGAAAGCAGCGTAAAGAATGCTGCATTCAGCTAACGCTGCAACACAAATTGGGAAAGACAGTCCTGCTCTTTGACAACATTATGTGAAGACCAAATTACTCCAGATGCTGGTGTCCCGACAAACGCACACCGTGACAGCCCCTTAGGTGTCGATTTGTCTGAATGTGCGCCACAGGTCCTGCAGTGCACACCGAGGAACTGTTACGAGGAAAAGAGAAGGAAGGAAAACGCGCCTGCACCAACAGCAGCATGAGATGTGTCTGCCCAGCACCGACCGACTGCGGAGACTTTTCTGTTCAAGGTGTAGGACCGAAGACCCTGGCACATGAGGAGCTGAAGGATCTGCCTGGGGCCGCCGGCGCGCAGCACAGATTAACAGGTAGGTTGTGTAATGCGGCTGCACCGAGGCGGGGGGTGGCAGCGGCTCTCCCAAGACAAAAGGCCGCATCACTACACACGCATCGGTCGCACCATGTGCGTCGTCAGCCAAGGCCTTACGGGAAAAACCCGCGGACCGTCCCGGCCGCCCTTCCATCCCCCCTCCCGTGGACCCGGCCCAGCCCGGCCCGTCAGCACGGCCGGGCCCGCGGCTGCCACCGGGCGCCTCTCGCTGTTGCGGCCCCCGACTCCAGCGCGGGTGCCCAGGACACCCCCGGCTCCGCCAGGAGGGCAGGTTCCGCTGAGGGAACCTCTCCAGCCCGTCGGGGCCGTGCCCCGGCGCAGCTCAGTCCCGGCCCGGAGCAGCTCATCCCGGGCCCGGCCCGGAGCAGCTCAGTCCCGCGGTCCCGCCCCGCGCCCCGGCCCCTCCCGCCCGGCGCCTGCGCAGCGCGCGCGCCCCCGCTCGCCCCGTCCCTTCCCTCCGCCAGCGCCGTCACGTGAGCGGCCGGACGCCGCGGGGGCGCGCACCGGCGGGCAGCGGGCACGCGCCTGCGGGGCAGCGGGCACGCGGCCGCCACCGGGCCGGGCCGAGCCGGGCGCCACCACCGGGGCGGGGGCAGTCCGCGCGCGCGCCCCCGCGGAGCTGCGCGCGCCGCCCTCCCTCCCTCCCTCCCTTTGGCGCGGCCGCCGCGTCCCTTCCCCCGCGGCCGCGGGGCAGCGCTGGGCGGCGGAGCGGGTGAGTTACCGCGGGCTGCGGCAGCGAGCGGGGCAGGCAGGCGGGGGGGAAGGAGCGGGGCCGCAGGACCCCGGTGCGCTGCGCGGCCTCCCCATGCCTTCCCCGCGCCGGGCCGGGCCGGGCTGGGCTGGGCCTGCGGCGGCGGAGCCGCGGCCTGTGCTGGGCAGGCCCGGCCCGGTGGCGGGGGGCGGCCCGGCGGCACGGGCTGTGCGCGGAGGCGGCGCCGCCGCCGGCTCTCGTGCGCAGGCGACCTGCGGTCCGGCTGCGGGCCCGGGGGCGCTCCCCGGCCGAGCCCCGGCCGCCCCGCTCCGCCTGGGCGCGGCCCCGCGGCGCCGGCCCGGTTGTTACGGAGGCCGCGACCCGCGGCTCCGGACCGGCTGGGCCCGGGCTCCTCGCCCGGCCACCTGACATGGCGCTCTGGCCCCGGCCTTGCTGCCTGCGGCGGCCGCTTCCGCCCCGTGTCCGTGCGGGACCCTGCCGCAGGCTCCTTGGCCGGAGCCGTGTTGCTGCTGCGGGCTCTCCCACATGGCCTTCCCTGCCCTGCAGCTGCTGCGTTTTGACCCTTCTACTTCTGTCCCTTCTCACGCCATGAGCCGCCGATGCCTGGTTGTCCCATACAAACCAGAGAAACAATTACCAATTTAGACCCTGCTGTTCTTGCTCTTGGTCTGACCTGTTACGGGCGTCTCGTCCCGTCTCTTAAACTTAGCATCACAAACAATTTCTGTGTTAAACTCCTGTGTATAGTACCCGCTGTAGGAAATGCGGGAGAAAATGTGGTCATCAGCAGTGCTGTGGGATTCAGTGGCCTGGTGGCATTTCCACATCCTAATCTGGGATGAGGTGCTCCTTCTGAGGCAGTGCGCTTATTGCTTGCTACTGGAATGCAAATAATAACTCTCAGGCTTTAGAAGAGCTGTCATTCGTGTGATTGCGAGTGTTCACTCTGTATGGTGTGCACAAGGGAGACCTGTTAGAGCCGCGTGGGGAGCGCTTGGATGAAGAGCACTCTGCTGCGGCATAGGTTAAGTTAGTAAAAAATAGCCTGTAGAGTGAAGCATAAAAACCAGTAAGGAAAGCCAGGAATGGGGGCTGACAGGAGCAATACCATGGAAATTGTAGTTGTGGTGTCTTTTACGTAGCTGTTAATTAATGATGTAATTTTTATACATTTTCTCTTACAAAAATGGATGCTAACATTGCTAAATAGTGGAAATATTTTAGGATTAAATGTAAGGATGGTAAACATATGGCATCTCTTTAACACCACTAATTCATAGCTTGTTTTGCTTAATAAATCTGTTATGGTTTGGGACACAATGTGAGGGAGACCTTGAAAATGTGGGTTTTTATATTTCTTGGAATAATTCCAGTGGTGTTTACACTTAGTTTGTATCCCTCAGTGAAACTCCTCTTTTTGCTGTACCAAGTAGCTTCTGCTTTTAATTTCTATAGTTTACTTTAAAGATTACGCATATAATTATGGAGTTCTGAGCACCTACATCTTTTTTAGCTGTTGGTGCCTGTTACTCAGTCATTCAGTTTTTAAGTGCATTTTACATTTGCTAACTGAAAGGGTACCTAACTACAAATCATGTTGGGTAGATGTAATTCAACACCGTTAGCTGAGGTAATTCAACACAGTGATAAGGTGCTTTGAGGAAAACAGGAACTCTAGTAATTCTTACCTGCCATATTTCTGCAACCTCGCTCTTAAAAAGAGGCTCACCTCTACCACTTGTGTTGTGCTAAGAGTTGAGCTGATGAATTTTTTTAGTTGTTATTTTAATTTTTTTCCATTAATTTTTCCTGGTCAATCTAAATATTGTTGAATCCAAGCTTTAAGGGGAGAGCCATGTTACGTTAGAAGCTTTTTTTATGGGAAGGCCATATTTTTGAAAGGTAATGTTATGAAGTAGCAATGATAAAGTTCACTGAATTCGGATATGAGAGTTCATTTTATTGAAGCAAAAAGTGAAAAATATGGACAGCTTGTCATTCTCCTGAGTGGTGTCAACAGAGCTACATGATGGATGGCATATTTCTGTGAAAAACTTTGTAAGCCTTAGCCATTAAGCTTTTAACTACTGCTAAAAACAATCCCAACCAACAAACCCTAATTCTAATAGTTGTTTCCAAATGAATCATTGTGGGAGAGACACTGACAAATTCAAAAGGTATTACAAATGAATTTATTCACTTGGGTGACTGACAAATAATCAGTGTAACCTGTTACACAGCTTAGCATTTTGTACTGTGTTCTAGCTGAAAATACTTGAAACAAGTATTGAGGAAGCTGAGAGTAGAAGGGTTCAAGAGCATAGCAGTAGTGATGGAAATATAATCTGTCCTTATCTTTTTCTTTTCAGTGAAATGTCTCTTGGTAATGATCTTACATATTCCCAAAGTATATACAACAATGGAGAGATTAATAAAATTATGTATTAGCTTTGATTATACCTAATTTTTATGGTGTCCAGGATTATTCATTGGTGGGACAGTCCAGCAAAGAAAAACAGAGTACTTAATGTTTCACAATGTAAAAACTTTGCACTTCACATTTTACGTTTGTGTACTCCACATTTCACAGTGTAAAGATGTTTTTTGACATAGCACAAGTTTTAGTGCGGCACTGTGTGCCTCTTTGAGCTATAAAGTGAAGGTGAGAACGGTATTTTTTTTGAGAAGAGGTTATACTGTTCAAAACATAACTGTTAAGATGATTTTCAATGATATGATATTGTATGATTAAGAAAAGGTTTCTCTATTCTCTCTGCATTTCTTTGTCTTCTAATTAAATACCTTGTTTGAAATTTATTTTTCCTTTCTGTTCACTGAAATGAGATACAGCTATGGCTGGTGAATGTGTTTTGAATAGAGAAGGTTTAATAAAGTAAGTCTCTTAAGTTGTCTTTTAAATACCATAACAGCAAGTAGGAAGAGATCTGCTCTGTCAGTGAGGGGAGCAGCACATAACTTTAGATTCTAGTTAGATTTTGGGAGGTGATTATTATTTGTTATGTCTGTTGAGATTTTAGTAGCAAGGGGTTTGTGTCAGTTGGTGTCTGAAGACCTCAGAATGAGGTAAACACAAAAATAGTGGAGAAGAGCTTCCTAACAACGAATGAAATGCTCAGATTCGCATTTCTTGTTTTTTGGTCTTTAGCAGGGCTTTGTTTTGGTGCCACTAAAAGCTAGATCTTAAATTTTAAATGAGGGATTAAATTAATAAATAATAGGTAGGGGATTTACATAAGGGAACAGGTGGTCTGCGGGTACCTAATGGGTTGATGTTTTGGCATGTAAGTTTGGCAGTGTACCTGGCCATCCTTTATGGCAGTATTGATGTTTCAAATAAACCTGTTTGCCTACATGTTCCTGTTAGGCAGGTTTTTGCCAGTGTCCTGTTTTTTTGGGAGATAGGTGAATGAGGAAAGTTAAATTTGATGATTCTTAAAGACTAAAGCTCAGTAAGCTGTATTCTATACAAGTGTTTCATCTGCTTTTTTTTTTTTTTGAGAAGGGACACTGAAATCTTCTTTTAAGAGTTCCAAACACGTTTTGTGGCTAGGTGGCAGTTCACATGCTCGTAAATCACATTGCTTGTTCTGTCAAAAATATTTTGTCAGATAATTTAATTCTTGAAGACTGCCCCAGATGATGGGATTTGAGCCAAAAAGAACCAGATAAAAAAGCACATTGGTGTGAAAGTTGTAAACTCACCAAAAAGTTGTCAAGGTGATGTCTTTTTAATGCCACTGATGCACTGTCTGTTATTGATTTTCTCTTTAATCCTGTAATGTGTTTGTACTGTGAACTCTGTTGGGTAGAATCTCTTGCTACAGAAGATGTGGGTCTCAGTTCTGGCATTTGATGCTGTAATATCCATGAACATAATACACGCAGCTTCTAGTGCCTAAAGCGTGGCAACGTGGATACATGGCAACTTAGCATTAATTTTCAGTTAGGTACTTGCAACCTTAAAGTTTGTGTAGGAGGAAGGAGGAGAATGATAGTAAAACGTGCATCAGGGCTTTGAAGTAACAGTGTTTTGTAGGTGGGTTTTGTCAAGGTATCAGTCAGTCCGGGGGGGGCTGACAGCACAGTTCCAGTGAACAGAGGTAGACATTTCATGCCTTGACTGCTCCTTTTGGGTACAGTAGTTGCCACACAACTCAAGGGATTTTTTTTTAAGCTGTGTTATTAGCTGATTGCATGCCAGTTAAGGTGCTGTTCCCTCTTTAGATGAAAAGTTTTTGTCAGTTATTGTTACTTACTGATTCTTCTGTAATAGTGCTGAGTCAGCTTTTCCCATTTGTTTTGACATCTAAGGTGCTCGTCATCCAAATAACTTGTTCCTTTTGTTTACTCTCCTACCAGAGTTTACTGCTTGAAGAAATAAATATAATATGGATATTTTTAATGGAGTCTGTTACTGTTGTTATGACTAGTGCTTGCTGTTGGTCATTTGGTGCGCATAAGCACGAGGTCCAGAGACCAAGTCTTGTATTTTCAATGTTGCAATGTTTCCCACATAGTCCAGTCAATAACTAGATGTACAAAAGCTTTTAAAAGCACTAGACAGATTCAGTGAATTGGAAGCGACAGACACTATTCAGAAAGGTACTTCAGTGAAATGGAAGGAATTGTAGCATTGCTATGCTATCTTCAGCAGTTTCAGACTCACTTATTCAGGCAGGTCAATAAAGTAGATAGGTTATTCAACATCTGGGATTTTGAATATCCTAAATAAGCAATGTGAGATTGTTTTTTTGGTGTTTTTTTTTTCTTTTGTTGGTTTCCTTCAGGTTTTTGCCTTGCCTTGTTCCCAATTCAGGCAATTCTTTTTTGGTTAAATTTCTTGGTAGAAATGTTTTATTTTTTTGAAGTCCAACTGCTGAGGACTTTCATAAACCAGTTTTATTTTTAAATTGGCAATCATTAAACATATAGAAGCTTCTATTTTATGCTACTAACTTTAAAATACAAGCTAAAATATGAAAGTCAAGTTTAAAAGGTAAACTGATATATTAAATTCACCCCCTGGGCAGAGGGGGAAGGAAAGAGCCCAATTACAGTGAAACCTAACATTTGCTTAGTAAAATAAATGATGTGGGAGTACTGTAAAAACAGAACAAAATGAATGTAAAGGAAAATTTAAAAAAATAATAAAATATCAAGACAAATGTATCTAACATATATCCAAATACATAGCTGAAAAATGAAACACTTTCACATGCTGATGTTTAAGGGAGACTTAATTTAAAATGGCAGTCAAGAGTATGCTTGGACTGTCCATCAGCTAAGTAACACACAGGATGCTTGGTGGTAAATACAAATTGCAGTCGCCCCTGCCTGAGGTGGATTTTAGATAAGATGGTAGAAATGTGGATGCAGTTGGGTATCTCCACTAAATTATTTTTCTCTGCTGTGATTAAGAAAATAATACAACAGGAACTGAAGTAATTCTTTGCCTCTTTCACAGACTAAGCAATGAAAAAGCTTAAAGATGTACAACATTTCTTGTCCAGTTTCTAGTCTTCCTTCCATTCTAAGATTAGTTTGGAAGAATATGCTTGTTTGAGATCTCTGTTTCTTTTCTTAGCAAGTGATCATTCTGTCTATTTACCTTTTAATTTTAGAAAGTCATGTAGAACTGTTAAACGTGTAATGAAAATACGATAAATGGGGAAAAGATAAAAATCTGCTGTGGCAGATCCTATAGCATATTTATTTCATACCTGATTTGTTGGGATTTGAGGCAATATTGTGGCATACCTATCTTAATAAACTAATTCAACAATGGAAGAAATCATTTTTTTAAGCAGAAAGACTCAGACTGTAAAAGGAAACAATGTTGAGAGCATGAAGAAATTTTACAGTAAACATAATGTGGGGGAAATTCTGGAAGTCATATTTGACTGTAGTGCTTTCTAACAGGATTGTTTGTAGTGTTGCATCACTTAATGATGACAGATGTTGGTGTGTTAGTTTGTAATTGTAGCAGTGTTACTTCTGTAATTGTTGTTCCTGTTTTTTCAGTGGAGGGGTTGATAGAAGCAAATCAGTTTCAAAAGTGTAAGAGAAATGTATTTAGGGAACTGAGGAGAATGCTTTCTATACTTCAAGCTTTTCCTGATGGTGAGCTCTTTACCCAGACTTCTGTATGTTGCTGTGCTGCAGTCTCAGCACGTGCCCTGATGCTCCAGGAGCCAGTGGGTGGGAGAAGTTTCACTGAGCCTGGCTGGGACTTGCTCCTTTGCCTCATTTATGAGCAGTCCTCACTGCTTCTGCATGCATAATACTTTTCATATTCTGCTGCTTCTGATTAGCTACCCAGTGGGAAGGCATTTGTGAGTTCCTGTGTGATGGGAGTACAACTGGTGTGTGCGCATCTGCTGGGAGCATTGCCCAGGCACTGGCCACTCGGGTTCAAGTGGAGGACACAGCTGTGTTCCAGTGGAGTAATACATTCTTCTTTTCAGGGGTTAGAATTACCTTTGGAAATGAGTGAGCATGAAAATCTTAACTGTGATTTTACTTGTACCTCTGGCTATTTTTCCTGATTTTCATAGTGTTTTTAATGCAAAATTTATACACTTGAGGCGTGTGCAAGGGAAGATTTTTTTTTTCTTGCAGCAGCTGTTTCTAACAGCCAGCTGTCTAGCTAAAGAAGTGTATCTTTCATCCCAGTCCCACAGATTCTACACTTCCTATGATAGTTAATCTGGTAAAGTTAGAAATAATTTTCTAAAATAGCTTGGTAATGTACAAATTATGGAAAGAATTGCACAGTGTTTTTTTGAACTAGGTAAAGCAAAATTTTATTTTTATGTGTTTTGCTGGCATAAACTTTCTATTTTAAAAATGGTAGAAAGAATTCTGTTTGATTAGATTTTGTGGTAATAGTATTTTTATGCAAGCCCCCTACTTTTTGATGCAAAATTTGGGTAGAACTTACACTTGATCATAGGCTCAGATCAGAAATAAAGCTTTCAATAAAAATCCTCTTGAATTTTCTCTACTAGCAACTTAGGTGTCCTTGAAGGTGGCTGTGGCCACTGCATGTATAGTTGCTTTCTCATTTACTTCACAGTGCTTTTAGTGTTCCGAATGGCTGCATGGTAGTCTTATAAAACTGTAGGTAATCTTTTTTTTCTTCATCACATCACTGAAGACAGAGGTTAATTTCTGTCAGGAGGGATTTTTGTAGCAAGAGAAAATGTTCTTCTCCAGCTTTGCTACTTAACATTGGTTTTAATGAAGTGGTCATCACTGCTTTGGGAGCAACAATACTTAAGTGAAAAATATATAAATGTTCTCCTATCTAGAAAAAAGCTTGGGGTCTCTGCCACTTCTTGATGTTGGATGCAAAAGGTTTCTTTCATTCTCACAATATGGAGGTGTTATATTGCAGTGTCATTGACACTTGTTAATGTCAGGGTTCACCATAATTTTATCGTGTGGCTGTTACTCCTGTGCTCATGTAATGCTAATATGAAAAAAACCTGTCATTACAGGAAGGTGCTTTAAAGTACTGTATTGGGGCATTTGTAATTATTTTCTTTCTTGGAGTCACTGCATCTCTTGTAGTTTATCCTATGTAGTATTGGATTGTTGTAACTATTTGGCATAATAATAAAAACAGATTATACAGTGCAGCACAGTACTTACTCCATTAGTTTGCTTCTTCTTTTGTTGCCAGATTTGGAACTTTAGAAACAATGTTGACTGCTGTAGGTGCTTGTTGGTGTATATGTAGATACCCTGCATTGCTTGATAAAAGCAGTCCCATTTTTTTTGGTGAGGGAGCTTTCAAATTATGACTTGCTGCTGAAGTCTATTACCTGCTTACTAAATGCACGTGATTTGGCCAAACTTCTTGCTGTCTTTTTGGTCAGTAGGACCTTGTGTATTAGACTGCTTTGTTGTGGTTAGTGTGTAGAAATTGGAAAGATACCATGCTCTTCAGAGACAATGCCATATCTCACCATTGTTTTCTTCTGAGCTGCCCTATGGGAGAGGGAAAAAAGACTGTTATGTTTGAAAATAAAACCCCAACAACAACCCAAAACCCCACAAACAAAAAAACCCTAAGAAACCCCACTCAAATAAAACGAAACACTGTTCGTGTTAAACCTGTAGTTTTTGTAAATTTGTGAAATAAAATAAATGGAATAAATAGGGTTGAAATTTTAACAGAGCCCTTATATGTATCTGGCTAGGATAGTCCCAGTTGATTGCTAAAACAGAAATGTTCCATTAATGTGTCTAAGGAAGCATGCTTAATGCTCTATTAAGCATGAGTAAGTACTGGATTTATTCAGTGGCACGTTGCTGGAATAGCCATCTAGAAAGTAATTCAAACAATGCAAACTCCAGTTCTCACTTGTCATTTTCCTTTAATTAGTGTGCTCATTCTAAATAAAAAAACTCTTATGTGGGAGGAGGATAATGAAAGAAGGAGCGGGAAGGTATGTGTGTCCTTTTGCTGTTTCCAAAAGCTTTAACAGCTTTGTGTGCCAAAACTGGTCTTTCAGACTATCCAGTATGCCAAATTAAGCCAGGCAGTCCGGCACTGCTTTTTCCTTACCTGTAAGATCATATTTATTGTAGTTATCTCTCTCCACTTGGAGTATATGCTAAAGCAAAATGTTTTGCTGACTTTTTTTCCATTCTGTTGTTTAGTTGTACATTCTTATTAGTTAAGTCTCTGCTGCAGTAGTTGCACTTCTGCTGCATTGCAAAGAAGATCTAGAAAATAAAGAATTCCTTGTAAAATGCAGGTGCCATCTTTGAATACAATTCCTTAGGTATTGTATTCAGGTGAACTTCTGGAAGGTCACCTAAACTTCTTCAAAACTGAAGTTTCTAAAAGGCTTCTCCTTTTGATGCCAGCTCAGAATTGTCATGTACTTGACTGAGATCAGATTTTCATATAAAATTTCTGTAATTTTATTGACTGTATTGATAGGTGAAAAATAATAGCAATAAAACCTTGCTGTCTGAAAATACTAACTTGCTGTGTAGTACTTGGTGGTTGCTCTTTGAACAGAAATATAGTTCTTCTCAGTAGTATTGGTAATAGTAGTAGTATGGCAGGCTCTGGAACCTTCTCAGCTCCACTGATGTTAGTGGAAGCTGACCTCACATTTTTACATTTAAAAAGAATAAAGAGTCATGCTCACGATGCAGCTATCCAGGTTCACTTGTTCTTGATATCCTCTTCCTTTGGTGTCCTACCCCCTTGGGTTGGTCAAGGTTTAAACAAATTTTAGAAAGGAGTTGTTTAGTTACCTTTGTTACACACACTCTGTAGAAGTGTGTGTAGAAGCACTCAGATGCTGATAGAGGAGATTATATTAACTTAGCATGGAATTTCTTTTAAAAATAATTAGGGAGTTGAATTTTAGTTATGCAGTGGGCCGTACTAAGCCATAAGCATTTTTTAATTTATTTTTTATAATTCTAAAATACCTTAAGCATTCTTTATAGAACACAACAGCCAAAAAAATTACTGGTGTCTTAGGTGTTTTACAATTTGTAGCTTATTTTCTTATGGTATTTTTCTTGTCTTTCTATAGGGCTGAAAGACACACAGGAGTCTTCATGGATATAGTTGATACATTTAACCATTTAATTCCTACTGAACACTTAGATGATGCCCTATTTCTAGAATCCAACCTGGAGAATGAAGTCTGTGAGGATTTTAGTACAAGTCAAAATGTCTTAGAGGATTCGCTGAAGAACATGCTCAGCGATAAGGATCCTATGCTAGGATCTGCAAGTGCCCAGTTCTGTTTGCGTGTTTTGGATAGCAATGACCCCAATTTCCAGATGCCTTGTTCTACAGGTAAATCTTACAATTTTTTAAGATTACAGTTTAAAATACAGTTTCACTCCAGTACCAACCCTTTTTTCATTATGTAGAAATAATAAGTTGGGATTTCTGTTGCCTTGCTGCCCTTTGTAAACATGAGCAGGTCTTTTTAGTTTTGTACTGTAACAATAGAGGAAGCTTCCTTATGTGGATCAGAAATAGCTTAGGCTTTTTCTGACAGTTATTCCCAATGAAAGTTAGATACTGTGCTTGATCACTGAAGTCTCTGGTTGGCTTAAAAAAATACCATATTTCTGGATTAGCAGTAGGAGCAGGAGAGTTGTACAAATTACTGCTCTGACCCCAGGATTATTCTGTTAGTGCTGGGCCTTCTGGTACTGAGCTGATTCCGGATTCTGGGTGTTTTGCTTTGGTTGGCTTCAAGACCCTGGAATCATAATAAAATTCTTTTTTTACTGTTTGGAATACCTGATTTGGAAACAATTTAGAGCAAAGTTTTAAATAAAAATAATCTCAGAAGTTATTGAGTAGTTTTAGAAGATAGATTAAAAAAAGGATGATCCAATCCCTAAAATTATTAATTTTTATGAATAGTTGGAATAATTACACTGAATTTGATGCAAGAGACAAAAATATACTCTATTCTTAGTAGTGTTCTTTATTTGACTGGAAGTTTAAAAAATACAATTTTTAGGTTCATTACCAAGAAGTGTTGTAGATTAATGGAATTACATGATTACATCAGTGTTTAATTTTTTTGAGTAAGTGTTATGAACTGTTTCTGAAAATCTTGATAATTTCCTTATATAATATATATTTTACTAACAGACTAAATTCTCCCCTTCACTAAATTACGTGGTATTACATAATGGAAAACTGTAAATCAAAGATTATATTGATTAAGGCAATGAAAAAGTGAACTGTTAAGCCAAAACAAAATATTTGGAGTTTTTTTCCTGCTTCAGTAGGTTTTGAGTGTGGGTTTGTTTCCTGCTCTTTCTTACTGCTGTATGGACATGAGTTTTTGTTGGGGGTTTTTACAGGCCTAATCCAAAATTGTCACTCCTCAACATGTTTTGCTCAGCTTTAGGGTTTATTCTGCACATCATTCCTCAAGAACTAAGCTTTTTATTAATACTGAGCTCTTTTTATGGTGAGTTACCTGATACCTACCTGACTGTATGTGGTGGATACTGGTAGCAGTTGATTGTATGTCCTTTAAACAGTTCAAGTGCATGTCTGTAATAAACACATAGAGACATCTATCCAAAAAACGCAGGTTTTGTAAGTTGAATTTCAACTACATCTCTTGGGGAGAATAGTAGCATAGAATCCTAGAATGATGTGGTTTTCAAGGGGCCTTCAAAGGTCATCTAGTCCAGCCCCTCTGCAATAAGCAGGAGCATGTTCAACTAGATCAGGTTGCTCAGAGCCCTGTCCAACCCGACCTTGAAGGTTTCCAGGTATGGGGCATCTGCCACCTCTCTGGGCAACCTCTTCCAGTGTTTCACCACCCTCATAATAAAAAAGTTCTTCCTCACATCTAGTCTGAATCTACCCTCTTTTAGTTTAAAACCATTACCCTTGTCCTGTCGCTTCAGGCCATACTAAAAAGTCTATTCACATTTTTCTTATAAGCCCCTTCTAAGTATTAAGAGGCTGCAATGAGGTGTCCCCCTATTCTCCAGGCCAAACAACCCCAGCTCTCCCAGCCTTTCTTCAAAGGACAGGTGCTCCAGCTCTCCAGTAATTTTTGTGGCCTCCTATGGACTTGCTTCACCAGGTCCATGTCTTTCCTGTTCCTATCATCTCAGTCAGCAGTACTGGTATATGACAAATAGAAGGAGTATGACAATAGATGTTTGTTGCCTATCTATTGATAGGCAGAACAATATCAGTACTAATAAAGTAGTCTCATTTTTATCTCTTGGCCTGAATCCAGACTGCTGGATTTAGATGGTTTCTTTAGTTAGATGACATTGTTGGTCAAACAAAGACCAAAGACAGAGCAGACCAGGCTTGCTGTGCTTGCTCTGTAATTGCCACTGAGTAATAGAATGGGGTTAGAGTAATAGAATGGGGTTATCTTCTTAGCTTTGATTGAATAATTACATATTTAGAGAAGAGAACAAGATTCTTTGGGGGTGATCCTGGTTATGGCTTTGAGCAGAGGTAGATGGAACTCTTATGACTCACAACTCTCATGAGCTGGATAGGGTAGAGGTCAAATTATGCTGAAATCCTTTTAAGAATGTGTTTGTGTAGGGTGATTGCTAAACTATAACGATGTAGTTAGGTTGCTGGTATATGGAGCTAGACTGAGGAGATTGCTGGTCTTACAGCGCAGTTAAGAAGTTCTGTTACCTCTCTGAATCAAGGTACAAACTACCCACGTCTTACTCACTGCATCTCATAGGTACTTAGCAGTTATGGAGGGCTCTTCCTGTCCTGAAGTAGCTATTAGCAGAAAGACCTCGTGTTGATAGTAGAAATTGATGTAATTGCTCTCCTTGCTAGTTAAAGGACAGAATTTGACAAAATGAAACTTTTGAGAAATAAATGAAATCTAAATTCTTGAAGCAATTAGAAGTGTCCCAGATCATGTTTTAGGTGCCTCTCTGCTTCTTTTCATCAGTTTGATCAGGTCGCTGTTCTTTCAATCTGTGCATGGCCAATGCAGAAAATTAGATTGTGTAGAGCACCTCTTGGCCATCTTAAATGTTTGCGTGGTGTGAGTGAATGTGGAAGCCTGCTCTTGAGGTTTTGTTGATTTTGTTTTTACCTTATTGAGCAATTCATTGATAAGAAGTGGAAACTCTGAAGTTCGGAATATGACCTAACTCCTTTAAGAGCAACATATTTATTTCAACTTTGAATGGTACCCTAGTGATAGATTTTCTGTTTTGTTCTGTTCTTGCTGGAAGACATGCTGGAAGCTTATCCACCTGTGAGCTCAGCAGGTCATACTGGTCATATGCCAGTGCTTAGCTATCACAAACTGTGTAGCTTTTCAGGATGTCATTTACTGGGGTAGTTTGATTTATTGTACTTATAATACAGGGAATGGAATTACAATTGCATATCATCTGGAGACATTTCTAGATTTCATATTAAAATCAAACTTTTAACTAATTTAGTTTATGGGTATGTTTATTAAATCAGGTACTTACCATAAATGATGATGAAGACTGATGCTGTAAGAATGTACAAATGTGTTAGGGACATGTTTTTAATTGCCCTTTTTTTCCTGTCCCTCTGGATTGCTTCTGGGTAAGTGTTTCCCTCAAGTGCAGTCTGCTTTTTCTGGTTTTAGCCTGTGTTTTCTTGAGTATTGTTAAAAGCAGCATTACCTCTGCTAGAACCATGATCACCTACTGAATCTTTGGAGCCAAACCAATTTTTCTGACAACAAATACTCTTTTCTTTAGCTAGCTTGATGTCTAGCTGTGTTAGGCATTTCAGCCCCTTTTCACTAAAGCCAAATGTACATGTATTTTTCTTCCTAGATTTGAAGTAATTTGGAATGTAACTTTGAGATTCCAGCCTAAAATTTGGTCTACAGTTGTTTTTCTCAGTCTTCTTACCTCTTTATGCCTTCCTTCCTCCAAGCTGTCCATATGAACAGTTACACAGTGTTTTATGACCAGTAACTTTTCTGTATAAAATTTACGTTTTCTGTATTGGTATTGAGAACCTGGAGAATGTTTATTTTGTGCCTTTTTCTGTTTGTAGGTGGCAAAATACTTGTGTTCCCCAGCTTAGGTCCTTCTGAAGTATTTAGTTATTTATGCCTTTGGGTCAGTTTCATGGGTGGAGAGAGATCGGATCTGTACTAAGATTTGCAAAGCAATTTAGATTAGCTCTCTGATTTGTAAATATGTGAAGACTCCCTTCTTAATGAAAGTAATTAATTTACATTAAAGTACTTGGTTTGGTGCGGTGTTTTGAC
This sequence comes from Monarcha castaneiventris obscurior, assembly GCA_026261815.1. Classification (NCBI taxonomy): domain Eukaryota; kingdom Metazoa; phylum Chordata; class Aves; order Passeriformes; family Monarchidae; genus Monarcha; species Monarcha castaneiventris. Next base: position 11,508,503 of record JAMPIT010000624.1, on the reverse strand, counting down.
CTTGTTGTTGAAATTTGTGCTTTACTGCTCCTTATTTCCTAAGTAACAGGCTTGTGTCACTAAAGAACCACAATTCAGTAGGCTTGGCATGTAGCTCCATCTTTATAATAAAATGGATACACAGTCCTCTGTCAAGATACATACTGTATTAAGTTTATTAATCCTAGTTGATTTTCATATGTCTTTGTTCTAAGGACTGTAAAAATATCACTTTACAACACAGACATTAATGGAGAAAGGGAGCAAATGTTTAGTTAATATTTCATGTTACTATGATGCTTTTTTTGCACTGGGGAGTCAGCTCAAGGTACTTGCAGGCAAATTCTCAGTTCAAGGGGTTACAGGCAAACTTTTGTAAAACAGTTGGAATTTGATGTTTCCTTATGTAAGTTATGTCATCAGTCACGTCATTTCTCTTGAAAACATATTTTTTAACAAAAAAATGTTATTAATCCTGTTTTTTAACATATGCATCACAAATGTCAATAGGGGAAAGGTTTTTCATAGAAAGTATACCATCTTCATTTACCATCTTGAGACTTACTGGCAAAATATCACTATATATGTTTTGTTGCTTCACTGGAGTTTATTAGCTCTTCCGAAGGCTTACCTAGACATAATAGTTACTGCCTTAGAATGTAACTGTTCTTTTCATTGAAGCATAATGTTATGTCTTTATGTTGTTATTCACATATAGTAGAAATTTTAAAATGTTCAACCATTTCCATATAATCTGTGATGCTTATATGGAAATTGCTGTGGACTTGCACATCCCTGCCCTTAGTGTGATTCAGCTGGACATAGCATTTTACAACAGTGCAAAGCAGGAACAGCAGTGATGTTCTGTTCGGTGTGGTTACCTGAGCAAAAGAAATCCTCGGCTAACATCAACAGAAAAGAAATTTATTTCCACACTTGAGATTTACCTTGGTCAGTGTGTCAAGAAACTGAGTATTTCTATCTTAGTTGTGGCTGAAAATAATCAAGGGAAGTCTTACATTAATAAAAATAAAGATTTGTAAATGTCATAGTTTTTGATGATATATTTAGGGGTGTTTTCTTCTCCTTACCTCCTCTTTCACCAGAAAGTAAGGCTTATTTTCTTCAGTTTTACATTGCTGAAGAATTAAAAAATGGTCATGGTTTTGTTTTAGCATAGGGAAAACATGGCTTTAAATTTGCAAGTAGACTGTTTTTACTGTATGTTTTTCTGTTATGGTATAGCATATATAAAAATGAGTCAGTAGTACAACACAGTGGTTTGGAAATTTGGATACTTTACAAGTAATGGAGAAACTCTAAATAGTAAGGTGAGGGTCAGTGGTGCCTTTTCAAGTATAAATATGTTGACTGTGACTCATATTTTTCTTATTTGCAGTCTGTTCAGTTGTGCAGTGGTATACAACTCTTCCTATTCGGATACATTTTTCTTTATTTTTTCCTTTTTTATTTCTTCCTATTTTATTTTTCTAATTTCTATACTTATTGCTGAGATAATCCTTAGATATTTGTTACTAAGATCATCTTTTTTTTTAGTTCTTTCTGATTTTGCTTTTATTGGTTTACTTTTCCTAAGGTTGTATCTTTACCTCCATTTCTCCTTCATAATTTGCTTTCCCAGTCTTCTCTGTGTCTATTGCTGTTCTCTGTCACTTTTTCTCTTTCCAGCAGGGTCTGTGTGGAATGCTCCTCATCGGGGGCCTCATGAGGCTGGCTGTACTAGCTGAGTTGTAGCTCAGGTGGTTTGAAATTAGCAAGATTCTGTGCTTCAAATTCCTCTGTAAAATTAAAGCTACAGCACAGAGTCTTGTAAGTATGAAAATACTTTAATTCTAATATTTCAAACTGTCAATAATGGACTGAATGTGTCCCTTTTGTTATTAATAAAGGAGGGTGTATAAATTCCTTAACTTGAGCAAGAACATTGTAAAGCCCAAGGCTCTAATGTCAGCCCTTAAATACGCTCCAGAGTTGTTTCAGAAGCTGTCCTAGTAGTTGTTACTTTACATCTTGTCTTCAATAGTAGTTTAGTTCTACACAGAAGGGACAGAAGTGGATCTGGAAGGAGTCTCTTTTGTCACTGCCTGTTCCTGAAAACCAGTTTTGTGTTTTGTGGGAACACTATGAAAATACAAATACCAAAGTGCAGAGCTGCTGGGAGGATATAATCTTTGAGAACATGAGAATGGGCAGCTGGAGTTAGGGTGAGGGTCCATCTCATTCAGGTTTCCATCTTGGACAATGGTCAGTATTACATATTTAAAGGGAAAATAATGACTAATAGAGCAGTTGCAATGTCATTTTTTGCCAGTGTGTCCAGTATGTAGTTTATAGCAAATAAGTGATTAAGGAACACTCTTGAGTGGAGTAAAACCAACTTTATCAGCCTCGTGCACCTTGTGTGTGATATCTGTGTGTTTGTAAACACACACAGATGTAAAGGTGGCCCTGTGGATTGGAAAGTGGAAGTGCATGGTAATTTCCACAAACACTTTTCCTTGTAACTGATGTGTGCCATGCAGTAACTAAAAATTATGGTTAAAATAAAATGGATGACCATAAATTGTTAGCTTAAGAAAGTCCTAGCTTTCAGCTTCTGGCAGCCATCTGATGACAGAGGTTCAGAATGCTGATTGCCTGGTGTCATGATCAGCCTTCCTTAAGAGGCCAGTAAAGAACTTTCTAATATTTGGACTTCTAACAGCTTGCTTGGTTACTTTATTTTTTTAATTCTTCATGGCAGGTGATTGTAGATGGATAGACTTGGTTATCATCAGTCTCTGGCTTCAGCAGTGTTTTAGAACTTCCAATTTTTGTTATTTTAAAAGTATGCTTATTATTGTAGGGCCTTCACAAGGGCATTGGTTTTTTTTTTGAGTTGCAGTAATATCAGATGTCAAAAGGACCAGGAATTGACAGATTTTCTGAGCTGGTCTAAAAATTCCAACAATTTTTAATTTAACTTCTTGCTTTTTCGACTTTTGTGATTGATTTATTAATTTATATCCGTTTTAAGTAAGCAGTTGCTAGAAATTTTTAGCTATCTTAGATGTATTGTGTGAATTTATCTTAGAAATTCTTCAAGGTAGGTGTCTTAATAGTGAAAACCAGGCATACTTGATTGTTTGGAATCTCTGTTACATTTGTCAGACCTTCCTATGTGTTTGTGTTGGCCTCACAAATTTTGCATCCCATGGGGACCAGGATTCCCGCATAGGAACTTTGGATAGGAGAGGCTACCACTGCAAGAACCTAACTTAGAGCAAGCGAGGGGAATGGCTGGTGTAGTGACCTGACTGCCTCTTAGGAAACCTGTTTTCAGGAGCAACCTCTGAGGTCTTTCTCAGGTTAGTGGAGGGTAGGAATTCACCAAAGACAACGTTCCCCATCTCTCCTGGGAGGTTAAGTGCTTGCTGCACTTAAAGTTCTTCCTAAAAGGCGTTACAGATGCAGATATGTGATATGGGTGGGGCTGAGAGTTTTAAATTGGTATCCTGTGAGAAAACTGTGATTTTTAAACTCTGCACTTTTGGATCAGCTCTTTCTGCTGTTTACCTTTCTTCACTTTTTCTTAGGTGGGAAGGGACAGTGAGGGGCAGCTGATCCTCTGAGACTGGGGACCTTCCTGTGGCAAAAAAGCCCAATAAAAATGTGAGTCCACAAAAAAGCTGTGAGGACTATCTACAGAAGTTTTAAGCTTTGGGTGATAGCTTCTACACTGAAACTACCTCACATGGGAATTTTCTGTCCTTCATTTCTTCATTTTTTTTCCCCTGTTGTTTGATTTTGGATGGCCAATTTATTTTTCATTGTCTCTTCCCCTGTCTTGCTCAGCATTATATCTCCAACACTTTTTGACCATTTTAAGTTTTAGGCTCTTTCTTGTTTTTGTTTTACAGTTATTGGTCTTGATGATACTATGGATGGAGAAGGAGTTAAAGAGAGTGGTAATGACACCATTGATGACGATGAGCTTGCTTTACCTAATAGGAATTTGAGAAGCCGCGCTGAGGAAGCATCAGTCACATCACCGAGGAAATCACCACGTTTAATGGCACAAGGTGATCGTAGATTATGTTTGCACATTTGAAGTGAATTAAAGTCCCGCCCCCATCAAATTATAAATTTAATTTGGTTGTGTGAATTCCAATATAGATACTTCCTTTTTTGTACACTGCAGCTAGGAGCTGGCATTCATAGGGTATGAGTCAATTAGAATTCATCTTTAATAAATCTTTAGTGTCTTCCTTATGGCTTATGATCATTAAACTAATATTTGAGATTTTGATCCTTTTTACCTACTTAAGATTAATAATTTGATTCTTCACCAACAAAAGATGATAGAGTTGCAAAACAGCATTGGAATATTAGGTTAGCATGTCTATTTCCAATTAAAGTTTTGATTCTGTTAATTTTTATTTGTGTATTCTCTTTTCATTTTAAATTAGGTTGTAATAATTGCTGTCAGAAAGTCTTTAATCAAAATCTCTCAATATACTTAATATTTTATTAAAATATTTTCATTCTTTGTAGTAACTAATTGATTATAGTTAGGGGTTTTCTAACTTGCTGAACTGGAATTATTTACTGCTATGCTTTTTTCCCCCCTATAGAGCAGTTTGAGTTAAAAAGATAAAATTAATTAATATGGAGATCAGAATTTAAATAAGAGCTTGTGGTACAAAGCTGGTGATTATGCTGTTTTAGAAAGGCACTGGAATGGTGGCTTGTTTAGAAAATGTAGAAGTTGTCATCAGGTGAGAATGTGACTAGATCTCGGATTCATAGACTGTTCTCTAAAAGATTTTTAAACTTCAGTTATACTTCTAATCACAAAATAGTTTGTGCAATTTTTGTTTGAGGCGTAAAAGTCTGGGAGGTAGAAAACTAGAGCTGGTTTTGGTTGTCTTTCTATCATCACTTGTGTTTTGTTCATACTATTTAGAAATTCCATAGCCTTTAGAATAATGAGATTTTTACATCCAAACTTATGTCGGTGTAACACTGAAATGGAATTAATTTGTTTTTGGGGAGGTTTTTAAGTTTAGTAAACAACTAAGTTTTAAGTTCTCTTTGTATGCAGTAAGCTAAATTGGGGTAAGTCAGTTTTATTCTAGGTAAATCTTGTATTTGCAAAGAGAAGGAAGCAGAATAGCTAAGAGACTTTCTTTTTCCCTTCCTAGAACCAGTACGGAGTCTGCGGCAGAGCACGCTAGCCAAGCGTTCGAATGTTACTCCTCCTGTTAATACCAAGAAATCTTCTGTAAAAAGTGGATCTGCTCCAAAAAATGGACAGAAACAAGACAGAAGTCCAGTTAAAGAGACAGATGTTGCTGCACGCTTGAAAACGGAGCAGCCTAGGGAGGTTAGGCGTAGTACAAGACTATCAGGACAGGTAGAAGGAACAGCAGCAGTAACAGCATCCCAAAGTAATACAAAATGTCTGGCTGGTCCTGAAGATGTGAAAGAAATAAAGTCTGAAACTCCTGAGCAAGCAAAGGTTGAAGAAACATCCCAAGAGTTAAGTTGTGCTAATTTAACAGGACCCTGTTCTCCTTCTCCTGGGGAATCAAAGGAAATAGCAGAGGTTGCAACAAAGACTGACTCTGGGAGTGCTGAGTCAGTTTGTTCAGTATCTACAGATACTGAAATTATTCCAGTTAAAAACGAAACAAGTGATGTGATTGATTCAATGGGCTTGGAAAATTCTTCGGAAGAAAAGACTGGTAATAAAGCAGAAGAATCAGAGAAGAAAACAGAAGAACATTATAAAATTGAAGTAACTGGAAAAGATAATGATTCATCTAATGCTTGCATGAATACAGATGAAATTTGTGAGACCTTTTCAACTTCGTCCAGCTCTGTGAAAGAGGGGGTTGACTGTAGTTTAGGTTCCCACAATGTGGAAGTTCCTGATGAAAATACATTGTCAGTAAAGGAATGTGTAACAGAGGCTGGAGGTGAAGACAAAGGAGTGGAGAAAACTGAAACTCCATCTGAGAAACTATTGGACAGTACAGACTGTGATAATAAAGACTTGAAAAGCAAAGAGTTTACTTCTGCTGACCCAGGAAATAGCATTTTAGAAAGCACTGTTGTTGACCAATCAAGCCAAAATGTGCAGCAGCAGATCGTCAGTGCTAAAGTAGAAGGCTCAGAGGCATCAAAATTTCAGGATGATGAGAAACAAATTGTTATTTCAACAAAGTGTGAAAAGAATGTTAGGCCCCGGCATAGTAAATCTGTAGTACAGAATAAACAAAACCTGACTGCAGGTACTCGGCAGAAATCGGGTACAGTGCAACAAGAAATGGTGCGGTCAAGAACGAGAGCTGGTGTTGCTGTTTCAGGCCTTCACAGTCCCTCTTCTGCAAATCTGAAGCGAAATGCGGATGAGCAAGAGAGTCATCAGCATCCAAATAATCCAGTTAAAATTAGGAAGAAACAATCTGATCTGGGTTTGAAAGCAAAGAGTGGCGTTTCTGGAGTGACTGTAAAAAAGCAGACCAACACAAAGCTGAAGAAAATACCCCGAGTCCAGGCTTCTGGGCAAGCCCAGAAGTCATCAGTTCAAAAAGCAAGTGAGAAATCTCCTACTCATCAGAGCTGTTCTAAAGATAGCCACCACTCTGTGCATTCATTGTCAGGCCATGTTTCACATCCTGGTCAGAAGCAAGCCAGCAAACACCAGCTTGCCACTGGGCTAAAAGCAAATAGCTCCACAAAGGAAGAGGGAGAGACTAAAGATCCCCCTGCTGTAGAGCATCTGAAGGAGGATGATAAAGAAAAAAACAAGTCAAAAAGAAATGATAAGAATCTCCAACCTCGCCAGAGAAGAAGTAGCAAGAGTCTTTCACTTGATGAACCTCCCTTGTTCATTCCAGATAACATTTCAACTGTAAAAAGGGAAGGCTTGGAGCATACCTCGGCTAGTGAAAGCAAACATATTTGGGTGCCCAGCAAGCAGTGTGGCTTTTGCAAAAAGCCACATGGCAACAGGTGTGTGTGGCAGTGTGTCCTAGGAATGGATTACTGGTCTTGGAAGATAATTTTTTTCTTTTCACCAAAAGTTTCATGCTGCTCATACCAAAACAGAAAGTCATAGCCTTGCCGTACAAGTCTGTATGTCATATAGTCAGTTTTTGCACTCGTACACTTTTTTTTGGTCATTTAAATAGAGCATTAGAAACTAGTTTGGCCCAAAAGTTTGAATACAAAATGTTTTATTACATGAATACATATTTTGATAAATGTATAATTCTTCTATGCTGTTTAATTATGCACTTTAAACTTGACTTTTTTTCATAGAAAAGAAATTAGATATCTGTGTTCCAGGTTGTAATTGCCTTCTTTCCAGAGACCTCTTAAGTGGAAGGATCACCATCAACCAAAAAAATCAAATAGTTGTTTACATGTGACTGTTATCTGGTACAGGTGCAATTCTAGTACTAGAGATACAGAGGGGTTTTTTTCACTTTGTGTAGTCACTGCACTGAGGTTTCATGTAACAGTAATTAAGTAGTTGGCAGGGAGGGGAGAAAGAAGAACATGAAAAAAACCCCACAAAACTTCCACATGGGCATATCTGAAACTGCCTTTAAACTTAATAATGAGATTGCATCCGAAGTTGATAATATTCCTCTGTGACAAAAGTTACTGTACACTGTAAGTGAGCTGAAAAAGACCTTTGGGTTTCACTAATGATCTATCAGTCCAAGAATAAGAATTCCTTTATTACCCTTACCATGTTTTAATATTGAAGTATTTTTTTTATCACTGTTCTACCTGCTAGCCTGCCTTTTGTATTTTTAATACCAAATTGAAGATATTTGTGATTAGCCCTTTGTTTATGTGAGAGAAAGTTTTAATAGTAATTTTTAGAGACTGTGCTTTAGAACTCCATACATCAGAGTGAAATATAGAACAATTATCGTTGGCACCTGAGGGTTTTTTTTGGTGTTCATTTATACCTAAGAAGCCCTTCTGAGCTTTATTGACTCATTGTATCATATTTGAAAAACAAATACATGAAAATTAATTTACTGTGCAGCTATAGTAACTGCATCATTGTGGCCTACTAAAAGAATTAATAATAGCTTTGCTCTGCCTGGTTGCTGAGGACTGCCTGATTGAAGGGGTGCTCAAATTTAGTTTCATGTGGTTTTATTTTAAAAAAAAGAATTCCTTTTATTTTTAAGACTCTACCATGTGTGTCTTTGTAAGGGTTTAATTTTAAGCAGGTTGCATTTCCTTAGTTTTTGTCATCTTGGGCATTACCACGACAGCAGAATGGTGTGGGTAGCCTGGATTTCAGTGAATTGTTTACATCCCAAAAGGCTGCTTTCTGGATACAACAATGCTTCTGTGGATATTTTGAAAGCAAAATATGAGATTTGGAATTTAAACTACTTGATAGCTGTTAAAAATGCAGCTTTGAGTTGAACTTGTCCTATATTATTTCTATTTTTGCTAATACTATTAAGTATTTTATGGGTTTTCTTTTTCAATGTCTTGTTAGAGCTCAGAAAGTCTTGATTTTTATTACTAAATGGATCTAACCAGGATGGGAAGATGTGGCAGTGACTCAACTAAATCTGCTTATTTTAGTTTAGAACATCAAAGTAGCATTACAGGAGGTACAGGGATACACAATGATACAGGATTAAGTTCAACAAACCCAGTTTTGCATTGCCAGTTCTAACTGCTGCCTGAAGAATAATATAGTGTATGAATCACCAGCTGAGGTTGGATTGAGACAGCCCTTGAGTTGCCACAGGTGGTGATTACGGGTATCCTCAGGTTTGTAATGTCAGTCTTAAGTGGTTTAGGGTTTTTGGTTTGGAATTGTTAATTTATATGGGTGCATTGCAATGCTGTTGATACAACCTGCCCTTTTAGCAGAAGATAATCAGATTTGCTAAATGTAGAAAGATTCTTAGCACATAATCACAGAATTTTAATATGTAGAATGTGACTGAGACACAGTAGTGGTATAAGGAAGCTTGTAGTATTGAGCCTCATGCCTAATAGCAGAAAATTTAAGACTGTCAGTGCATCACTTTTTATCATCACTAAGTAATAAAGTTTTAATTTGTTCAAATTACTTTACTTTGTAGTTGTATGCTACAAATAACTTGAACCCTGCAGATTCACTTGCTATCATTAAGATACAAGAGGGAGCAAAACTTGTATCTGAAATGCCTTGGCATTTTCTCCTTGTTTAATTATTAGTGCAAGAAAAAGAAAACACTTTTAGTACAATGCAAAAGAGAAGAAGTGCAAGATGATAAATTTGAATTCTGTCTCTTGGAAACTGAGCAAAACCATCAACATTTGCTGTAATGAAAAGGGGGGTTTAATTTGCTGTTTGGACTACTTTCCAAGGAATTTTTGTTTCCCTTTTGAAACCACCTAGGTGGTCACTCTTACCCTTTTTTCTCTGTTCATTGAGTAAGAGAAAATGAGAAAGCGTAAGACACAAATGCTGTCAAATGACTGTATGTTCAAGAAATGTCAAAGGCAGAACTAAGATCTGAAACAACATTTGTATTTATATCTTGCTGTGTGGTTATTTCAACTTTGGAAATTTTTGTCAATGCTGTGGTACAAATTGCTTGTAGGAAAAGAAGTTAAACTGAAGTTGCAGCCCCAAACTGGGGAAATAATTTGCCAAGAGCTTTGCAGGAGGTCATGTTAAAGTAACATGTTTAAAATTCAGGATGCAGGGTAGTAGTCACTTGAATCTTTTTGTATTCCTTGTAACAAATACAAAGCCACTAACTTGTTGTTATTGTAATGCCAAGCTTGGAGAATTCATTCGGGTTGAAGATAATGTGTGAAATCGTGGCATCAGCTTTCTTTGTGTACAGAATTCCCAAAGGGCATTGCTTACATAGGCCTTACACAGACCCAGGGTAATTTTGCTCTGCCTGCTAGAACAACATTAGAAGGATGATACTTCAGTGTTATTTCAGATCAGCACATGACAAATGGATTCAGTTTATATCTTGAGGAATACATGCAGTAATTTGCTGGCCACATGCACAGTCAAAGTATGCGTACCTTGTACTGCAGGTATAGTGGGTTTGTCGGGGAAAGGAGGAATCCTGTTTTATAAACATGAGATTTGCATGATCAAAAAAGTTTACAAGTTATACAACATCTTGCTTTGTAAGAGGCAATGCTTGCTTGCTTTCTGTTAATAGATCATTGTTTGGCACCTGAGCTTTGAACAATGACTTCATGTTCTCTTTTCCATTTGTCTTACAAGCTTGAAGTTTATAAGCTGTAACCATCATAGCTGTTTTATATATATATATATATATATATGTATATGTATATATGTATATATATATATGTAGATATGTATATATATATGTATATATATGTATATTCATTACTCAGAGAATAGGTTGTCAGTGTTTGGCTTTAGGACTGTCTCGGCCTGTTTGCGTGATGTATTGTGATGTACCTTTGCTACATAACTAAAAAAATAGCTCTTTCATATGAAAACTAAACATTGTGTTTCTGCACAAGTCAGATAATGACAATTTAACTTTTTGCAATTTTCAACACATCTGAAAGAGTATTTTTTCAGTGCAGGGTTTGAATTGTTGTTACTCATAGTATTGTTCTTCAACATGTTTGACTTTGCCAGTGTTTTCTCATATTACTGTCACATGTTTTCTAATCAGCTAATAACAGAAATCATATGCAAAAATTTTCATTTATCTATCTGTAGATGAAACGTGTGTATGTGTAGGGATATGCATATCACATAAAAAAATCCCTGAAGTTAGTACTCAAATTCCTAATGAATCCAAGTGGTGTTGAAAATACTAAGCTTTGTCACAAACAATAGTTTATTTCCCAGAAAACAAGATTAAAGGTCTTAAAGATTGTTGAATTTTAAAAATAATATTTAATTTCTTGGCATAGTGCTAGATGAAGATGGTAGCTCTGAAACATTGAGAACTCTGCTAAATATAAGATTTCTTGTAACATCCTTCTGGTGTAAGGGCTCATGTAAGTTTCTCTGGTTTTCACCCTAGATGTTCAAATTTGCTGCAGGCTGGAGGGCTGAACTGGTTCCTTGCTTGTACAGATGGACAAAACCTAACAGACATTTTTCAGATTGTCTCCGCTGTCAATAGTCTGTCTTTAACAGGAAGTTCGATCAATTTTGGATGAATAGCTCATAGTAGACAACTTGAGATACTCTGTTTCTAAGCAAACATTCTAGAAAGCATTATCACAAAGGAAGTTTGTAACTTCAATTTATTACTGGAACTTCCTCTAGATTTTAACAGTTACAAGTAAGATTTTTGTAATAGGCTGTGGGAGTTTGAGGATTCTCTTCTGCTGTTGTTTTGTGAGGGTTTTTTTCTGGTTTTGTTTTGTCGTTCCTTTGGATTTGATAATCCAGTTTGAGTGGTCAGACACAAACTGACCCCAGACCTCACAGAAAAATTTAGTGATACAGGACTAGATTTTACTTAGGGTATTCCTTTCTCCCCACATTTCAACCATGCTTTAATATAAAGGAAAAGTTATATATGTTGTAAAAGGTAATTATAAATTGCTGGAGTTGATTTAGCAAAGGTATTCTTGATCTCTTGCTTACACATACTTCTTACAAAATTTCTTCACAATTGTAGTACAGAAAAGTACTTCGGCTGATTGATGCAAGCTGTTTTTACGTGTAGTAAAGTTTATTATTAGCTCATTTGTATTTTAAAAAAAGCGCTAATTGTCAGTAAATTATATTGGATCCAGGTTATCATACAGTTTGCACAGCCAATACAAAAGAGTTGTTGAGAAACGATCTTAAGGCTCTAACCTTGTAGCCATCCTTAAATTACATTACGCATTTTTTTTTTGGGTGATGGTGCCTGACACCAGTGGATAGTATATAGCAAACAATTTGTTTTGAGAACATTCTTCACAAGGAACTGTAATTAGAATAATGATGGTGCCTTAGTTCTTGTAAATGTTCATTAAATAGTATGATTATGTTAAACTGCAGATTATGCAAGATCTCATGAACTTACAGTAATGGATGATGCTTTTAAATTTTCTGCCTCTGTTACTGCTTTCCTCCACTTTGAAAAGCCTTGCAACATTAAAAACTGTCATGCTTGTCCACCCACAGCTGTAGAAAAACAGAATGACAGTATAAACAAAACAACATTGTAATGTTAATTAACAAATGGAAGGACTCCACTGTGATTTTTATTTACAGTTACATAATTGTATTAGTAGGTTTTATATGGATTATATTACTATGCTGCAGTGTTGGTAGAATTATTATTAATACCAGTAGCATTAAAGAATCAAGCAAATAGATACCATAAGTTGTCTAAAATAGTTTTATAAAAGATGAGCATATATACAAACTGCTTATAAATGCAGTTTATGAAGCATATGATGCTTATCCTGCAACATGCAATGTGTGTAGAATCAACTGGTAATGGAGCTTCCCTTAATGATTTTATATATATATAATATTTAGTGCAGATTTGTAATTAATGTTAGGAAATGTACTCATTTTTTTCAGGGTTTTGGGGAAGTTCAGTGGTTTTGGCTTTGCTGTTTGGCTTGTTTAATGAATTCATCTTTAATTCAAAAAGCACAGGGTTGTTTGTCTTCCTGCTGCTTCATTTTTGGAGGGGTTCCTGTAATATGAAAAGCCAAGAAAATTATGCTTTTAAGAAAGAGAGGAAGCATATATGGCATCAAATATGGGTTACTGAAATTTAGTACTTAGACAATAAGTTTGCAGTGTCTCTTTCGTACGCTGCAAATTCCATGTAAAGAGATCTGCTGATAGTGAGATAGGTTTGTGGGTTTTTTTCCTAGAAGTCAGAACTTGAAAAATCATGTCACTTGTGTTAGACTTTGTCAAAAAGCAAACAAGTGGAACTGCTCATGTCTCTGTGCTCTGACAAGGTAGTGCAGATTTTTTTTGGACAGACACACATTTCATTTGAGCTTTATATCAAGCCATGCTACTTCACTAATGTGGAACATACACTCTGCTAAAGCTGCCATGCCACGAGTATCTTGTTCCTGCTTCAACATTGGCTGGACTGTACCATCAGTGCAGCACAGAAACAGTTGTAATGTTAATGCAAGTGTATAACAGATCTGTAGAATGGTGAACAGTGCTGTTAAGGGACAGAAATGCAGATGGGGAACTTGCTTTAAATACTCAAGTCTTTAAAAAGTGAACAGTGGGTTTACTCCTCTTAGGTGAGTTTGGGGCTAGGGTGTTTTTTGAAATAGTTTGGTTTGGGATTTTTGTTGGTTTGGTGGTTTTTTGGGTTAAGATTTGAGTCCTGTTGTGGTATTTTTCCCAATTGCTATGTACCACAAACATGAAGGATTCAAGGGAAGCAATTGCTTCCAAAATAAATTATTTTTCTGTGGCAATGCAACTTACATTATCAATTAATTAATTTTAAAATGCTGATTACTGGCCCACACTGAACTACTCTTGACAGCTCCTGATTTTTTTGTCTTTTGTTTTACTCAAGTATAGCTTTACAACAAAAAACTGTTTTATGAGTAAAGTGGTTTCTACTCATTTTACAGTAATGAATTTCTCTGTAAACTTGCCGCTGTTACATAACTTGAATGTATGTAAGTTAATTTTAAAACATGGCTCATATATTTAGAAAATTAATTGTCCAAGCCTGAGTTTTTCATCTAACAAATGAATGTAGTTTACTACAAATAACACATCAGAGAAGCTCTTCTGATCACAAGAGAGAGAATGGCAGGATTGCTTTAATTATTTTGTCTATTTTTATGTTTCGTCTATTACTTTCTGATTTCAAGGTGTCTCTTTTCATGCTGATATGTGGACTACCAAGGGGATTCATTAAAGGAATGACACAGTAGCATACTCTATTCAAAAGTCCCGATGAGCTATAGTACTGTCTGCTGTCACCTATCAGTTATTTTTAAACTTTTCTTCCAAAAATTTTTTTTTATGTTAAAGTCCAATGAAAGCAAGTCTTCTATTGAATATGGCATGATTTAATATTTTAAAACATGTTTTTCTTTCTCTTTCAGCTTTACATCTTTCAGTCCAGCCTTACAACATGGGTAAAAGTCCTGCACTTCAAATTTGAAGCTATCTGCAGTCAGAAACTTTGATGTTTTACTAGTCCAAGATATCAGAACCTCTTCAGTCAAAAATAACAACTGTGCAAGAGGACATCCTTGATCCTTCAAATCAGGCTTCAGTTTTTCTTGATGGCCCTATTTAGTCTGAACATTGCCCATTTCCCAATTATAAATGTTACAAATCACAGTTGTTTTGTGTGCAGATGAGTGAAACAAACAAAGATGTAAAAGTGGCCTTATGGTAAAAAGGATTATTTATATTGCTGGTATCAAAATCAGTATGTTCTCTCCCAGCCCCAAATTTGCAGTCTTGCAGTTGACTAGTATGGAAAAAAAAAAAAAAATTAGTAGTAATAGTGAATTTTTTTAAGCAGGCAGCACTAGTATTTTTATTACTATTTTGTATAACTAGGTTTAAACAAAGAATTGTAAAAAATACATTCCAATTTATACTACAGGCATCATGGACATTTCCTGATTCTCTTTGTAGTCTTTGTTTCTGACTCCTGAATTCTAAAGTTTTGTTGTTTGTGTTAAAATATAGTGTAATTGAAACCTTGTTGTGAAGACTGGAATGAAGCCAAATGAATCTTCCATCTTCAGTAGTTTGCTTGAATGACGTCTCTCTCAGTAGTAGTCTTAGTGAAGAATGATCTTTTCTGAGCTGAATTCTTTGTAGGGTTTTTTGACTTTTAAAATTTTTATTATTTATTTGATAGACCTGAAAATAAAGATCTAAGACTGGATACCTATCCTAGTGCCTTACTTATACACCATCTCTATTACCCCCTTAGTATGTGTGAGCTAAGCTGAAAAATTCCATGTGCTGTCAATTTAAAGTTGAGGATGTGCAGCATCTTGTGTATTTTAGTTTCATCTCTTCAGCAAGTATCTCTTTTCTAAATATGAATTAGAAGTTTGTTTTGGTTACTTAATGCTGCAGTCCATCTTCCTCATTTAACAAATTGATCTCTGATACCTGAATTTACAAACTGAGGAAAAAAATACATATACTATAATAAAAATTCAATTAATAGCAGTTGTGGCTTCAGGATGGTGTATTCTTGGTTTCCTTTTATTTTTGAACAACAGGCATTAATTCCTTAGGACACCAAAACACCTTTTAAGCATGATGCTTTGGCTGTATGCTTTGACCTTATTTCCGCTTTTGCAGAAAATCTTACATGGGGAATTTTTGTAACCAGTTTCAGTGTTCCCAGAGTTTTACTGGTATTTTATTGCAGTGGTACAAGATGTGTCCTATGTAAAGCACCTGCTGTGGACCCTTGCAGTTGTGAAATAAACACTCATATTTCCTGCCTTTGCATGTTTGACTCTAGGCTCTTGGAATGGAGCAGTCAGCTTTGTGTAGAAGCCCTATTGCTTCTTTCTTGTTTTTCTGTTGTGTTTATAAGTGCCATGGTATTACTCTGCTGAGACCATCAGAAGTAATTGCCCCCTAACATTACCTTTCTTGTTTTGCACTTCACTGGAACATGAAAAGACTGAGATACTGACAAAATGTGAAGGAACCTCTGCCTTTCTAATTAAAATTATGAAGTAGATGGGCAGATATAGTTTGCTAGTGACAAGTAATACTATTAATGTACTTGCTGCTCAGGAAAAGAAAATTAAAAATGAGAAAATATTTTTCTTCCCAAAACAGTTAAAAACCAGTTTCTTCAAATCTATCAAACATCGTCATAGGCTTTTTCTTAATCTGATGGACCTTTAAAACTTCTCAGATTCATATTGCATCAAAACAATATTTTCTTCAGCAGAGTGTAATATTTTGAGTAGGGAAGGACAGAACATAAAAAGACACATTTTTTTCTTCTGTTCTCTTGACTCAGATGTCTGCTGTTAATAAGAATTTTCATTTTTCTGAGATACCAGTAGTTTTTGAATACAACACCTGCATCAAGCCATCTGGAACATTCCATTTACAGTTCTGGAGAATGAGGGTTGCTCTAAGCACATCCTGTAATATTTATATGGTTTTCCAAGGGAGGTAAGTCAGCAGATAGCAGATCCTAACCTGAGTAGGGACATACATATGTTAGGAATCATTTTGCTTAGAATCATCTTATGGAAGAGATCTATAAGGTATTGAAGAAATAGGGTTTACAGGTCACTGTTTTAGCTCGTTACGTATATTGCTGAAACAACCAGGTTTTCCTGAATTACTTTTTAAGTCTGGTCTGTCTTCTGTGAAATTCAAAACCTAGGAATTCAGTAAATAATTTTTCAGTATCAACACAGAGCTTGCACTTTCCTTAATACACTTGCAGTCTTTCTGGATTTTCTCTGTCCAGACTATATGTAAAAGTACCTATCTTGAATATAGTTTACGTAAGTATAAAACGAAAAGAAGGAAGAAATAAATATTAAACAAAAAACCCAACAAACAAACAAGAATGCTCACAAAAACCAACAACAGCCAACCCCTAGCCTCCCCCCATCTCCAAAATATAAAAGGGGAAAGAGAATGTAAGTGGATATTGCAGGAGATCTTCCTACATCATTTGAAAGCTGTTCCTTGGTGCCAGGTTCAGTATTTGTAAAAAATAATTTGTACCATGTAAGTCTCCTGAAGTAGTCTTTTTAGCCTGTGGAGCTTTAAAATTCCACATTCCCCAATACTTGGACTGGAAATTGTACCTGTTGGTGTAATTAGGTATTCATGATACGTGATAAAGTTTTCAAAATGCTGCCACTAAATGGTCAGAATTTACGCTTTTACTTTAGACCAGATGATCTTTACAATGTTTTGAAAATACTATCTGTACCTAAAGTTGATTCTGCTTTTAAAATAATGCAGTTAAGTGACTTGTGAGTTGAAGGGTATCCTTTAAAAGATAGTAATTTTGGTGACTCCTTAGCTCTGGATAAAATAGCTGAGTAGCACAAAAGTATGTACCTTGTTTAAAAGAAAACAGTCACTGCAAGCTGGGCGGGTGGTTTTGGAAGCCAAACTCCTGGCCCCATATTCACCAGTAAAGAGAATGAAAAGCAACTTTCTAGAAATAATTTAGTAATAGTGGTCTAAGGAATGAGGTGTAAAGTACCAACTAAATTAGACTAGGTTGACATGCCTGTATCCATTGCGTTCGTCAAAACATTTAAAGACCTCATACTGCTGTGGAAGGTTGTAGCTGTTGCTGTGTTTGTGATGAATGATGACAACCATATTTGTAGGAAAGTGAAGATAATATTTTGCAAGAAAATTTTCAAGTCTTTTCAAACAAGTTTACTGTTTCTGGGAGTTTTTTGATTTTGTTTTTTAACATTTAACATTAGAACATTAATAGTAATCTAAAAAAAAAGTTGGTAGGATTGGGAGCAAGTTAGACAAATAGTGAGGTTTTGATAGTCTCTTGGACTACTGTAAAAAGGAAAAAGGCCAAAAAAACCCTCAGGAAGATCATACCATGTCGTAAGGCTGGAGATGGATGTAAAGCACCAATGAAAATCACTTGCTAGGTAAGCACGAATTGTTGAGATGCACAAATCAAAACAAGTATGGTATATCCTGCTGAAGGTGCTATATCTTTCATAGTCTTCTTTCACAGTTTTCACTGATTTACATCTTTTTTTGCTTTCAGGTTTATGGTAGGTTGTGGTAGATGTGATGATTGGTTTCATGGTGATTGTGTTGGACTGAGCCTTTCTCAGGCACAGCAGATGGGTGAAGAAGATAAAGAGTATGTGTGTGTGAAATGCTGTGCTGAAGAAGACAAAAAAATGGAGTGTTTT
Source organism: Monarcha castaneiventris obscurior (assembly GCA_026261815.1). Classification (NCBI taxonomy): domain Eukaryota; kingdom Metazoa; phylum Chordata; class Aves; order Passeriformes; family Monarchidae; genus Monarcha; species Monarcha castaneiventris. The sequence goes on along the minus strand of JAMPIT010000624.1, from coordinate 11,490,617 downwards.
GATCAAAATGTACCAGATACTCAAGTGAAACTTGAGCATAAAGAAGAAAAAGCAATTGAGTGTGAAAAACTGGGGGTGTCAAAGCAAACGCCTACTTGTAATCAAAATACAACGACTGAAAAAACGAAGCAAATGGAGGACACTGGGAAGCACAAAGTCAAAATCTTCAGACGGGTGAGTCTTATTAAGTTCTCTTAGTTACTGGGGTTAGAAGGTTTCTGCCTGTCCCATTACCAGTTAATAGACCATGTTTCAGACATCTTTGTGAATCTAATCTTAAATTATTTGCAAAGTTACTTCATTTTCTGACTGGCTTGACTCCTTTAAGATGGTATTGCTAAACTCTTCTTACATTGAGCAGGGATATGTGCATGTCACGTGCATATAGAACATCCCAAGTTGGAAGGGACACATAAGGATCATTGAAGTCCTGCTCCTGAATGTGTATATAAACCTATACATACAGGTGTATGTAGAGATGGTGAAGAACCTTATGCATTTTTCTTTCAGGTTTCTAAACACTTTACAGGACATCTGTCAATTTGTTGTATGTTAAAAGCTGCAGGTATTTAAAGTATCTGTAAAACAATATGACAGCAGCATTTTAGTCAAGATTGTTTTTATTTCAGATTATATGTAGAAAAAAATGCCTAGTGCTTTGATTGGGGCCTTTCTACTTTTTGTGTCTGATTTTACTAACCAAAGGATAATTTACAAAGACTATTGAGACAGTTCATCAGTCTGTTAGTATATAATATCATATTCATCATAACAATCATCAGTAATCCTGTCTTATTTCTGAGTAGTAGTATTGAAATTCTGGAATGTAAGCTGTTCTTTTTCATTTTTGTTTACATATGCTTTCTAAACATCAGTGACCTCTGTGGCTAAAACTGGTTAAGGGATGTTCGTTGGTATTCCTGACATTTTAGAATAACTGCAAACTTAGTGGTTTTCAGCGCAGAGCTTAAATGCAAATTACCTGTGCTGTATCTTTAGCCAATATTTAGGAGAGATTGTTAGGCAATGCTTGGCAGTAATTTGGGATTTTTTTCAGTAACTCTTTAGAAAATTAGATGGTGGCACATACATCCAGGGTATACATTGTACAGTGTAAAAAGGAAAAAATGGGAAAAATGTGGTAATTATGTAGAGGTTGATTGTAGCATTCAGTTGCATACTTACATATGTAAATGTTTATTTCAGGAGTCTGGGGATGGGAAGAACTTACCGGAATCCAGAGACTCAGATACTAAAAAAGGGCAGCATGTTCCTCCTCGGAAAGGATCACAAACTGCTGTAATTCCTCGGCGGTCCCCTGAAGATAAAAATGAAAAAATAAGTAAAGAATCCATTAGTACAATGGAAAGGTCCACAAAATCAGGTACCAATGTTTGGGCATGTCCTTCATGCTGCAGTTCACATCTATGTACAGTAAAGGATGATAACTTTCATTATAGCATCAGTTTTTCAAATCACATTCCATAGTGGAAGTGATGATGATCTGAAGAGCTGTTTGTTCCCATAACATTCATGATCTTTATTTCTCTTTTTTTTTTTTAAGTTTTATTTAGCAGGTAAATGTGTCCTATGTAGATGTGTGTTTGCTGTTGCAATAGTACAGGATGCTCACATAACCAAAAGTGGGAGAAAAAGTACACTGACCTCTCTGTATTAAGCTTTATTTTACATTGAATGAGACTTTGAAATACTCTTTCTTAAAATACTGTGAAATGCTTTGTATATATAAAACTGATTTAATTGCTGTATAAATCATATTTTGACTTACTGATGTCTTTTGCACAAATTGATGAATAATTTTATCAACTCATTTCAAAGGGGAACATTATATTGCTTGCTGAGTCATCAGATTTTCATCTAAACTTCATTTGAAAGGTTGAAGGGACATATTTTCCCTCACAGCAACCTCCGTCCTTTCCCCACCTTCATTCCAGGGAGGATTTTTCTTCTCAGATTGTTGTAATGTGAAGTTGTTGTCATTTGGGACTGAAATCTCAGCAGCAAAGCTTGTGAGATTTTGTGTGAGAACTGTGTCTTTTACTCTGAAACTCAGGCTTTGAATTTTTGTCTAAAAATATATATAATTTAGCTCCTCTGGTCTTTTGCCTGTGCTGATGCATTCTAGAAACCTTTATCAGTCTTCAGTTTGTTCGTTTTTTTTCTGAGTATAAAATGAAAAAATTAATATTATTTATTTCCCATTGCTTTCCTAAGTAGAAGGGTACTGCTCAAAATTAGTGACATGTTCACATGCTGACACAACTGAGCTTTCAGTTGACCCTCTGAAAATCAGTAATTTTGCTTTAATGATTTTAATTTGATTAGACTTATCCATTATTTCTATTATGTATGACATAAAACTTATAATGGCCTTGAGTGTTACCTGAATCAGAAGATAATTGAAATAATTTTGATGGCTAACAGATGCAGAAGTGCTAAATTTAATGTAAAATGGTATTTTAAAGTAAAGCTTACTGTGCTTATATATGCTTTGTAGTATATTGTTTCTAAGTTTATTAATTGAAAAATTAATCTATGCTGTTACAAAAATTCAGAGTCAAAAATCATACTTCAGGTCAAGCTAGTAAGCGCTTCTCAGCTTGGTTTAGTGTGGAAGAAAATATCGTAGGTCAAAGGGCAAACCCCCTGTTTCTGCTAAGGAAGTTTTTATTCTGTATTAATCTAAGAAACATAAAATCCAAACCAAAGAAGAGAAAAACCCCAACCAAACACAAACCATCCATCCTGGGGTGCACTCCTTCTTGATGGTTAATTCTTAGTAGTTTAAAAGTAAAACTTCATGAAAGTAATTCCATCGGTGGCAAAAGTTTATAAATAAAATTACTTCAGTGTTTTACAGTTTTTAACTGTGTGTTTTGGTAGGTACGCATGAGAAACAAGAAGTTAAGAAAAAGAAAAATGAGAAAGGATCCATTAGTGCAACACACCTGCCAGCTGTGCCAGCTTCCAAACCTTCTGCTGATCAGATAAGACAAAGTGTTAAGCAATCTCTTAAGGAAATTCTGATGAAAAGGTAAAGATATATTAAAAAATTAAATTATTAATTTGTGTTTATAAATATTTTCATTTGGAAGGCAGAGGAAAAACTGCTAGTTATTTGGATGCATTTTGTAATTTTTGCCATTGTGTTCTCTTACAGATTGACAGACTCCAGTTTAAAGATTCCTGAGGAGAGAGCAGCAAAAGTTGCCACAAAGATTGAAAGAGAGCTGTTTTCTTTTTTTCGTGACACTGACGCAAAGTATAAGAACAAATACAGAAGTTTAATGTTCAATCTGAAAGATCCTAAAAATAATGTATGTGCAATTTGTCTGTTGTCCTTTGCAGAAATGATTGATTTGCTGTAGATTAAAGGAATAGTCTTCAATGTAGAAACATTATCAATCCTCCTGCAATTTAACCTGTTCAGGGAGTTTTTTTAGGTTTCCTTGTTTGTTTGATGCTGTTTGCTCTTTGGGCACTCAGTGTGCCCTGTGTTCTTCCACATTATTAATTCTCTGACTCCTTGCTCTCAGTGTACCTTTTTTTGTTTGGTTTTAAAGTGTAGTAGATATAGCCTGCCTAGTTTGTGTTTGTCTTTACCACTGATCTGTTATTTAAATATTCCTGTTCCCCCCATAATTCTTTGATGTTTACTGCACTTACTGTTTTTCAGTCCAGGATCTTCTTGCTGTGCTTTTTCACACCCAGATTTCTCAAGCTTGGTCTTCACTCTCTATTCTGCTTTTTATGAGCCCATTGTTCAACATCATACCTCCCCAGCTTCTGTCTTTTGTCCTTTATCAGTTACTCTGATCAAGTCGCTTTGTATTTTGCCATTACAGTTAGCCAACTATAAATTGTAAGAACTTCTATGTTAACTTTAATCTAATAGCTAACTTCTGTTTTCTCGTTGCTCATGCTGCTAAATTAGTTGGTTGTCCTTTATTTACCCTAGGACTTCATTTAGTCAAGAAGCACAGATATCCTCTTGGATACTGTCTTCTCTTTGTTGTGTGATGCAGAGGATTTGCATCTTTTAAAAAAAACCAACAAAATGTCTGAGTTACTGCTGCAGTGGGCATAAACTCTTTCTCTTTTGAAACAGCGGTTAATTATACATTTGATCATTAAAGGTATATGTAGATACATTGTTATGTAGAATAAATGGAGCTCTGCAATTAAGCTTTTTATGTTATAAAATCTAGTACTGCTTTCTGTAGTGGAGATAATTACAAACCCACACACTTCCATTTGACTGTACAGAGCATGTTGTATGTTACTTCTCTGATTTATTTCCTGCTTCAAGCTGTTTTTGTCTTGATAGTTACTTTTCTTCTTTCTTCTAGATATTATTTAAGAAAGTACTGAAAGGAGAGGTTACTCCAGACCATCTAATAAAAATGAGCCCAGAAGAACTGGCTTCCAAAGAACTGGCTGCTTGGAGGCAGAGAGAAAACAGACATGTGAGATTTGTCAACTTATGTAGTTTATTTTACAGCCTAAGCATGTTTAACTTCTGTTTGCAGGTTAAGTGTATGCAGAAAGAACAAAATGGATGTTGCACAAAGCAGCTCTGACCAAGCAGGAGGATGTCTATAATTAATTTAGTGTTGAAAACCCGAATATGTTGTTAGGACAGAAGTGAAAGAAGTGTAGTCAGTTTCTGAAAGAAGGAAACCATGAACTTTACTTTGCCTTGCAACTTTGTTGCTGCTTGCTCTTTCTTTTTACTGTCTCATGAGTGAAGCCTTCTTTGTCGTTATTTTCCACAAGATTTTAAAGCTGTTGCTGGAACTTTATAAACACCAGTTTCTTAAAGAGGGAGAGAGATCTTTTTGGACAAACCAAACCGAAGCAAACTGATGTTGTTTCTGACTTAACTGCTGAAGTGTTACAAGTCAGTCCCCCAGAAGTAAATCCAGAGCTGAAAACCTGATCTGCCAGTCGGAAAAGCAGCCTAAAGGGACAACAAACAAACAAAAAAACCAAACAGCAAAAAAACCCCCAAGAAAGTCTAGGAAGTTTACTAGGTTAGTTTAAGCATAACTTCTCGAAACAGAAAGTGACTCTCTAAAACTGTGCTGGAAGTTTAGAAGGAAAAACAGGAATCAGAGGACCTGTATTATTTTTATAGAAAATTCCTTTTTGTTCGACATTGCCCCATTTATTGTGCATTTAGTCTGATAATGACTGCAGCTGCTTGGAGATGGCCATTAAAAATTTTCTGGTTTACAAAATGGGGATTTATGTTGACAGAATCTTTGGTATTTATATTCCACATCATAGAACCTAAAAGCATGATATTCGGGTAGCGTAAATTCAGAATGGATGTTTGGTATTAACTGATAAGGTAGAGTGGGATGCTGTTTCAGAGACTGCAGTGTGCATTGCAATAGTAATTATTCTTGTGTTTTCTCCTTGTCATTGCACATTGTGGCTAGAGCTGTTTATGAATCGTGATAACTTTTTGCTACTTTCTGTGCAAAAACAATTGTTGATTATCTTGAAATTGTTTCAAAGGCCTATAAAGAATGAAAAGTTTGTTTATTCTGTATCTATCCAAAGCCCATTTTTTGTAGTGGATCATTTTTACATTTATTTTTATAAACATCCGTGAAATTCTGGAAACAGACCATGCAAAATACTATTCCACTGCTATGAGAAATATCTTCCAAACAAAAGTGTATGCTGCTCAAAAAATTGTTGAAGGGTCCTAATTATTTCAGAGAAATGCTTTAAAATTTCTAGAAGCATATAAAATAAATAGTAATGTATCATTTGATGAGACTGCTACTTACTTTTTTTTTTTTATTTCCCCAGGATGTTTAAAAGTATGTTGATATTTTTCAGGCAGATAAAGCAATCGTAGGATCCTTGTTTCCTTAGTAAATCAGGCTTAAGATATTTGGGACAGCCAACACAACCCCTTCCTGGTGTAAGAAATGGAATGTGCTTTAAGAGGCAATGTTAGAAATAATGGTTTATATTTTATTTTACTGCGAGAAAGCAAAGCAGCAGTGCTGATCAGAATTAGCATCTCCATTACTTTTAACAATACCTTTACATTTTTTTTTGAGGTGAAGCATTAGGTTTATGTATTAAAAAACAAGCTCTTGAAAAATTATACAAATCTGCATATATTTATATCCTACCTTGTCCCTATTACTATGGGAAAAGAATGGGTCTATTTTTTCTTTAGCTATTGGGAAATCAGAATTACCAGTATCTTAATTTAGCATTGAAGGTTTGCTTTATAACTTACTTAAATGCTTGCCTGGTAAAACTTGCTGCTACACTGTAGGAGAAATTGGACAAGCTACTTGCATGTTTGCTTTATGAAACTACTTGACACTTGCAAAATAAGAATATATCACTTTTCTTCCTGGAGGGTTTCGTAATTGCAATACTGTTACCTCTTATATTTCTGGATTTCCAAAGTTTACTATATGGGAATAATTACACATAGCTTCTTGTTTTCACAGACAATTGAAATGATCGAGAAAGAACAGAGGGAGGTTGAAAGAAGACCTATCACAAAAATTACTCACAAAGGAGAAATAGAAATAGAAAGTGAGACACCAATGAAAGAACAAGAAGAAGTAATGGAAATTCAGGTAGAAAAGAAAGCATGACACTACAGTGTATTTAGTTCATAGACAACATGGTTATAAAGAGTTTTGTTTGTGATTTTGTTATTCAGGTCTATAATTACCTATTAGGTCTGGTTTGAGTTTAATTTTTATCTTTCCTGGCTTCTTGGCCTGGTGATTTTGTTGATTTCTTTCCTTGTGTGTTGTGTCTGTGACTGTATGATGAAGTAGTAGAAAATAGGAAGTAGAAATTAGAAAATATTCTAAATGTAATGCATTTGTAGATTTTGTGATAGACTTTTACAGCTGAAGGAAGTTTATGTCTGAAGGGAGGTAAACACCATAAAACTTTCAAGCAATATTAGGAATATTAGAAGAGGGATTAAAAAAGCTAACTGAAATGTGTTTGACTTTTCTTAGGAACCTAATATGAAGTTATTTGAGAAGTCAGAAGAAGCTGAAAAGGATAAAGAAATAAACGAATCTGCATCTCCGGACACCACAAGTCAACATAAAAATCATCTCTTTGATCTAAACTGCAAAATCTGCATAGGTAATTTGGGAAAGCACATGAAAATAAATAGATCATGCTTCTATAATTTTCAGTCATAAATCTCAATATACCTCAAGAATTTAAATAAATGTGGGTTTTTACTTAGTTTGCTGTCAAAGTTATGGAAGGAGTGTTTTACTTCATAATTTACAAAAAAGACTATTAAAAGCATAGTCTATTAGCATGAACTTGTCTTCTTTTTAAAAAAAAATCAGCTTCAGATAGTGAAATCCCTGTAGTGGATGTACATACTACTGTTCATTTCTCATTTCTTTATCCTATGCCATTGCAGTGGCAAATTTATCTTTACTACTGTATAAACATATACAGTGTATTAATTTATACGTTGTATAAATATGTGTAAAGTATGTGAGTTTCTTATTCTAGCCCACTTCAATGGCAATATGTAGTATTGTTGGTGTGTCTTCCTTGTGTTCAAAGGAAGTCCTCCTTTTGTTTCTTTGATAAAAACTGAAACCCATTGCACTTCCTTTTGTGCAGGCCGAATGGCACCACCCACTGATGACCTCTCTGCGAAGAAGGTGAAAGTGTCTGTCGGGGTTGCACGGAAGCAGTCAGACAATGAAGCAGAGAGCATTGCGGATGCACTCTCCTCCACATCAAGTATTTTAGCTTCAGAATTACTGGAAGATGATAAGCAAGACTCATCAAAATCATTCACACCTCTCCCAAAGTAATATAAGCTGTAGGAACAGTATTTTTAAATGAAAGACATTATTAATCTTGTTAAGCTACTATGTCTAAAGCTACTTTTTTAATGGCATTTCATTAATCCATTTGGGTACTTGAAGTTGTACACATTTTAAGAATGGAGTTCTCTGCTGGAGTCAGTGATGTGCATTTATATACATAATGCTACATGTATTGTTGTGATTGCAAACTTCTAATTACCACATAGTTTACTTTTCCACAAAAACCAATGTTTTCTGATGCAACAAGGTTTAAAAAGAGTTCATATTACAAAAAATCAGTATACAGATTTCATATAGCCTTTTGCTGTTAAAGCATGTAGTATGTATAATGCTGCATTTAAATGTCTTTGTATATGTGTGTATATAAATTCAGGGAATTTGAGATTGCTCTAAACAGAGCATTTACACTGATAAATCAGGCTAGTTTCAAATTCCAAAGTAGTGCTTTTCTAGAAATGACAGGTAACAGCAGCTTGTTTGATGTTTTGCTGTATTTGCTGTCAGCTCTCTCTTCATTTTCTTCCACACTGCTACTTGCTAAAAAGGAAATTGCAGTTTATGAGGCTGTTTCTTTCTGGTTTGAGGGAGGCTTTTCTAGAAAAACATCAACTCCCAATTATTTAGAATTGACCAGAGTTCATGCTGAAATTTTGCCTTTATCAGGACAGTGTGATCTTTTACCAAGGACACTTTGGTTTTTGAATAGCTTACAGCAGATTCAAGGTAATTTCCAGAGTAGACAGAAATAAACATAGGTTACCCTGTTACTGTACCAGCACAATATCTGGTACTACTGGGCAGCTTAAAACTGCTAATAGCATGCCCAGTATATTTTGATAGCAGCATGTTGGGAAATGTTGAAATGTGTAATCTTGTTAGGATTGAGGTTGAGAAACACTCTCCTGTGAAATTATTTACGTCATCCCATTAATTTTTTCAGCTGCTTTGTTGACAAAACTGAGGCTTTTTTTCAAAGGGAGGAAAAACGGTTTTGTATAGGTGGAATTGGGAGGAGGCACTCACAGGAGGTGTGGAAATGATGCATAGGAGCCAGTTCGTGGAACAAGGAGAGAGTAGGGTGATGCAGGCATTCAGGTGGTGGACAGACGGTGGTGGCACAAAATGTAGGAGATAGAAAAGCAATATAGGCCAGCAGGCAGTGTGTTGTCATCTTCTGCCTGTGGCAGGGAAAGATCTTGCTGGCTCTGCAGCACCTGTATGTGTTTGTGTCCTCTTCAGTAGCATTTGATAATTCTTGGACTAAACAACTCTGTTTTTAAAAGATAGATTAGTGAATTAATGTGCTGCTTATCGGACTGTCCTTCCTGTACCATAGAGCTACTCCACTGGAAGATGAGAAACAGGGTTGTTTGCTGGTCTCTTTTTGTTTACCCTCAAGTATGCTTAACTGAAAAAGAAGTCTTGATAATGCTGCATTTCTGTGATAAAGAAAAATTATGATTTACACTGTCTTGCATGATATGTCATGTTGTAAACCAAATGGGTTTTTGTTTGTCCTTTTTTTAGGTCAGAAACACCTGGTACTGTGGAATGTGAAAGTCTGTTTCTGGCACGCCTGAATTTCATCTGGAAGGGCTTTATCAATATGCCTTCAGTAGCAAAGTTTGTTATTAAGGCTTATCCAGTTTCTGGCTCCTTTGAGTATTTAACAGAGGTATTTATATTTATTGCAAAGAATGAACAATTCATTTATTAATTTTACCAACTTGTTTACCATATAGGATATTAATAGTATAATGGTGGAAGACAGTGACGCATGATCGTTTTTACTGAATAAAGAATTTGTGGGAGGACATAGGTTAAGGTCTATATTTGTAAGTCAAGCATTATTCATTATATGAACCTCTGGTTCATCTTCCCATCTATAACAGAAACCTGCGTAATGGAGTTTATTTTTTTGCCTATATGGTGTCAGTTCTGGTCCTAACCTTGCATTGTGACTAAACTGTCTCTAAAAAAAAAAGTTTATGTAACGTTCTCTTCTGTGTCTGAGAGACAATAAAAGCATGCAACTGCTTTTAATAGTTGTCTTCATGTCACAAAATATGTATCAGAGAGCTTATAAGGCTCAATTTTCCTTCTCAACAGCTACACAGGATGTGTCAGCTTTCCAATTAAAAGGGCTTAGGTCTTCTATTAGTAAGATTGTCTTTACTTTGCTGTAGATTTTCAGGGAAGTGCAGGCCATGCACTAATCCTTAATACTAAAGGATTGTTATATGAGTATGATGCGCTTTTCAAAACTCTTCTGCTTTATTTCAAAAAATTATTTTTCTGAAAGTCTGTTTCTTTTGCTTGGGAACAGTGAACTCAGTAGTATCCCAGAAGAATTTACATCTGTATATACATTCACATGAAGGTCTCCCCTCATAATGAAGATGTTGAAAGTTTATTATATACATAGGTGTGAAGCTCTCATGGCGGTGTGATCTTATGGATAGCTTGAATGTTTCCAGAGCACAATACAGTTACGTTTGCAGTTAATGTTACCAGAAGGAGTAGTTTTGGCAAGGTATAGATGAACAGTATTGAATAATAACTAATTTAGTCATATCATTGATTTTGCACTGGTATCTTAAAGGTCCAAAGTTTAAATTTTTTCTTCTGTTGTAACTTCTACTGATATTTTTAAATTTTAATTTAAGAAATAAAAGACCTAAATATGTTATGACTTTATGAAACAGATACTGGATGAAGGACTTCCCACAATATTTATGTTGGATTCACATTTCTGTTGTCCTTTCTCATAGGATTTACCTGATAGCATTCAAGTAGGTGGCAGGATATCTCCCCACACTGTCTGGGATTATGTAGAAAAAATCAAAGCTTCAGGGACCAAGGTAAGAATTTTACATAGTAAAGACTCGCTGTTTAATATGCATCTTAGTCATAGTAAAGATATTTGGGTTTTTTCTCTCTGAAACGTTTGCAAAATATGTGAACTTTAGGTTTATCTCATGGTTATGTTGAATGGGATGGGTGGCAACTGCTGGCATTTATTTTCTTTCTACCTAACCTTAAACTGTCATTTGCTGTGTGAGAATACCTGTCTTCCTTTGACACAGTAACTTGTCATGAATGATTGGATACCCCTTCACATCTCAAGTGTTAACCTTACATTTTCAGTAGTGTTACATTGTGCAAAACCATCTCAGTGGCTTTTTGCTGGACTTGTCGTAGTGTGTGCCAGTTTTCCTTTTACTGGGAAACCTAACACTAGGAAGTCATTTCCGGATGCTGTCTCACAAGTGCTGGATAGAAAGGAATAGCCATTTCCCTTGGTCTGCTGGCTACTTTGATTCTGACACTCAGATTGCAGTTGGCCTTCTTGGCATGGATGCATCACCAGTTCATACTCAGCTTGTCCACCAGGACCCCCACATCATTTTATGCCAAGCTGTTTTCCAGCCATTCAATCCCCCAGCCAGTCCTGGTGCATGGGGTTAACTCCAGCTCAAATGCAAGATTTTGCATTTTGCCTTTGCTGTTGTTGACAAAGCTCAGCCTTTTTTTTTCAGCCTCCTGAGGTCCCTTTGAATGGCCACCAGCCCTTCAGCGTGTGCACCACTGCCCCTGCTTAGGTGCCATCTCAGTTTTGCAGAGGGTCTTATGTCCAATCTTCCAGGCTGTTTGTTAAGCCATTAAACAGCAGCAGCATCATCAGCTCCTGAGCTGGGCTTTGGGCATAATTCTGGGATCTGAAGACTGGTCTTTTACTATTATGAATGGATATCTTGGACACAACAGACTACAAAACACAGCTTTCTAGTAATGTTAAGGGCAGGGAGTAGAATACTTCATTGGAAGCTGGCAACCTTCCCTAAAACTTGTTATTTAGCTGGCTGTTAACATATTGGCTCTTTTGTCACGCACTTCAATTAATTTTTTCATCCTAAATGCTTTCTATTTGTTTTATCTAGTTCTGAACTATTTTTGGCCATGTTTCTGCTCCTTCTGTCTCCTCTGTTGTTCTCTGCCTTTTTGGCATAGCTTTTTCTCCTCAGCACTGCTCTTTTAAATAAAGAGCAGTCAGTAAAAAAAACAACATTTCATAGAAAAATATACTTGACCATCTTTTTCTCTCTCTTCTTGTAAACAGGAAATCTGTGTGGTTCGCTTTACCCCGGTAACTGAAGAGGATCAGATCTCCTATGCATTATTGTTCGCCTATTTCAGCAGTAGAAAACGTTATGGTGTAGCGGCCAATAATATGAAGCAAGTGAAAGATTTGTACCTCATCCCTTTAGGTTCCTCAGATAAAGTCCCTCATCATCTTGTGCCTTTTGATGGGCCTGGTAAGTACAGCTTTGAATTTGGAACTTCATTATCATAATGCTACTTAAAGAAGTTGGCAACAGAAATATAAGAGGAAATAAAATTTTAAAATGCTAGCTATTTTGTTCAAATATGTAATGAGTTTTCCATAGTATTATTATCTTAACTTCCTTGAAAAGACATTAATTTCTCCTTGCTAGATTATTCTGTTATTTCAAAGATGAAAAAATTAGTGTGTACAACCTTGTTTTATGTCTGCTACCCTCTTTTTCTAATACAAGTGGCTTTGTAGGTTTCAATGTCAGTAAACTCAGTCACACAAATGGACTATGGTTGAAGTAATGAGTTCCAAATTGATACTCTCAATTTAAAATGGTATTTTTCATTATTTGAAACGTACTGACCTTTTTTCTAAAGTATTCCAAAGTTCCTTACCAAAAATTCATTGAAAGTTTAAAACATAAATGGGCAAGGAAGAAAAGGTCTGGAAATGGCTCTCAGTTGTTCGGCTTAAACCTGAGTTATTTTGCATCAATTTATCTTGGTTATAAAAACTTGTGGATGATCTCTATTTTTGAGATAGGCAGAGCCAAAATGAAGATAGAATGAGCTACAACTCACAATTTTTTTGCAATTATACAGAATAAAATAAATAGTGCAGAGATAGGTAATAGTGTGCCTTGAAACACAGTGCCTTTCCTAGAATGAGGGAAACGTTTCTGAAATTTGCTCTTGGTAAATCTTTGAAGGAGTATGTCTAACACAAATTGATGAGGAGACTTTGTGTTTGCAAGTGTTCTGTTTACTTTTTTTTTCCTATTATATTCTGCTACCACTGTTACCATGTTGCAGCTATGTTAAACTACCATGATATTTAACTTCTGTGCTGTTTGTGATGAAATTAGATGTCCTTTATAACTGTCTTGTATTCTCTGTTTGGAAGTTATAGTGTACTTGAAACAATTCTAATTGGCAGTGCTTGAAGTCATAATTTTAATATTGGAAATACCTCTTTTTATTATTTTAAATATTGTTAATATTTAACATGACAAGCAGAACAATTTCAAATATCCTAAGATTATTACTTTCAATAGTACATTGTAAGTGTATGGAGGTTATTTTTGTTAAATTTATTACCTTAACCAAAATACAAAGAGATGATAAATTGCTGTTACAATTTTGTACAGGGATTGAAATACATCGACCAAATTTATTACTGGGATTGATAATTCGCCAGAAAATGAAGAGGCAGATTACTGCTGTTTCAAGTGTTACCAGTAGTTTTGCAGATGAAGCTGCTGAAAGTACCTTGAGTAGCTTGCCTCCAGAGAAGAAAAGCAAGCCAAGCAAGCCTGAAGTCTCTCATCATGATTTGGCACTAGAAGAAGAAGAGGAAAATAATTTTTTTAATTCCTTCACAACTGTGCTACACAAGCAGAGAAATAAACCACAGCAGTCTAATACAGACGATGCTCCAGCAGTTATTGAACCATTGGTGGAAAGTACCAAACATGAACCACCAAAGCCTCTCAGGTTTCTTCCTGGAGTCCTGGTTGGATGGGAAAACCAGCCTTCTACTCTGGAGCTGGCAAATAAACCATTGCCAGTGGATGATATTCTTCAAAGCCTGTTGGGTACGACAGGGCAGGTGTATGAGCAGAGCAAGTCAGAAGCAGGTCCTAGTGAAGACATACCATTATTAAATGAACAGGCAACCTTGAAAGAAGAAACCATGGATGTTGCTGATGCAACTGCTGAAGTTAGTGAAGCAAAGACTGGTTTGGGTGATCCTCAAGAATCCACTAGTGCTGCTGTAACTGTGGATGCAGCAGCTGTAGGGACCTCAAGTTCTTCAAGAAGTGCTGGTTCTTTGATAGGGCTGAGTCTTAAGGGAAAACCTCCAGATGTCTCCACAGAAGCATTTTTAGCAAATTTGTCTGCTCAGTCACAGAATAAAGAAACTGAAGAAAGTAAAGAAAATGACCCAAAGCGACAGTTACCGGAAAAGGATAGTGTTGCACAGGAAGTTAGAAGGAGCACGAATTCCAGCTTTTCTTCCTCATCAAATTCAGGAAAAAAACCCAATGAGAACAATGTTAATGTAGGCTCTGCTGAAGGTACCACTGCTAATACCTCTAAATCACCACCATTTATTAATCTTAAAAGAGACCCCCGACAGGCAGCTGGACGAAGCCAGCAGACTAATATTTCAGAAAGCAAGGACGGAGATGTTAGCAGAAATGAAGACCGACAAAATGCTTCAGGAAATGATCAAGGAGAACCAGAGAATAAACAGCCTTCTGGAGAAGGGGGCTTAAACCTGTATCAAAGTGATGCACAAACCAATGAAACACAGTTCAGTTCAGCTGCAGCTAAGGCAGATAACACAGTTGCATCACAAGCAGAAGATACCAAACACTCACAGGAAGATGCACTGATGCAAAACATTGAAACAGTGAACTCATTTAGAAGAGGACCAGCCACAACTTCATCTCATTTTGAAACTGAAAATCCTTCTCGTTCTGAATTTATTTCCAAAGTCCCAAGCCCTATTGCAAGTGGCAGCTTCTCATCTGTTGGACCTCCGCAGCAGAATTTTCAGCACCCTAAATCTAATCCACCTGGATTTCAGTTTCAGGCTCCTGCACCTCATAACTTCCCTCCACAAAACAACCCTATGTTTGGATTTCCTCCTCATTTACCACCTCCGCTTCTTCCTCCTCCTGGCTTTGGTTTTCCTCAAAATCCAATGATGCCATGGCCACCAGTAGCTCATTTATCAGGTCAGCCACCACAGTATGCCGGACCCATTGCACAAGGGCTACCGGTGGGTCACAAACAATCAAGATTTTTGGGACCAGAAAATTTTTTTCAGAGTAAAGACAGTAGGAGACCAGAAAGACGCCACAGCGATCCTTGGGGCAGAGAAGAACAGCATTTGGAGAGAGGGTTCAGTAGAGGCAAAAATGATCGACAAAGACTTTACAGTGAAACCCACCCCCAAAAAAAAGACAGACATGAAAAAGAGTGGAGCAACGAAAAATACTGGGAGCAAGATTCTGAAAGAAACAGGCGCAGAGACAGAAACCAGGAAAAAGAGAGAGAGCGGAAGAGTAGAGAGGAAGGACAGAGAGACAAAGAAAGAGTGCGATCTCCACACAGCGATAGAGCTGCTGATGGAAAAAGCCCCAGAGAGACTAGAAATCCAGAAAAAAAGACAGAGAAGCCTAAAAGTGATGAACAGGCTCATGAAAAAGATAAGGAGAGGGAGAAAAGCAAAGACAAGCATAGAGAACGAGAAAGTGAAAAGAACAGAGAGAGACATAGGGACCACAGTGACAGAACTAAAAGCAAAAGGTAAAAAGATGCAGGCAGTCTTTTAAAATCCTCTTTCAATAAACTGTTAGAGTAATGTTGTAAAACTTTGTATAACAAAAAAAAAAAAGAGCCTGCTAGGATTGTGCCATCTTTTTTATTCCGTGTTGGTGTTTTGCAGAAACAAGTCTGTGTTTTGGTACCACTCAATGTACCAATACTCATCCTTTTTTTCATTATACCAACTATCGCTAGAAGTAGGAGTTTAATATTTTTAAAAATTTTACATTGCTGTATATTCAAAATTTTAAAGATTTCTTTTATTAATATGCAATAAAGGCTTAGGAATTTTCTTAGCTGAGGAAGTTGGCATTAGTCAAGTCTGCAATATAGTTGCTGCCTTTGGTAATTTGTGCTCTCTTCTGTTTTAAGATGCTCTGATAATTTTGAAGGTGGTTTTCATACAATAACCTTCTTTTTAAATTGCACTGTTTTTAAAGACTGCAGCAAAGCCTCAGAATCCACACATTGCAACAAAACATAATATGCTCGGTGGTGTGAAGAGTTTGGGTTTTTATTTTAAATTATTCAGTAGTACAATAAAAAACTCAAGTGTATTTCATTATATTATATTTCCAATATTTCCTAAGCATCTGAAGCAGTTTGTGACCAGAAATTGGAAGGCTGAGCTGCTCAAATGTTACTGCTTTAAACTGCACTTGTTTTAATAAGAAAGCATTTCTAACCTAAATTCTTGAAAATGATTTGTAGTAGTAAATTCATTTCTCCCACCATTTTCCATGCTTCAAAAACTTGAATACCTAAGCTTGTACATTACTTTGTGTTTTGCTATCCTTTTTACTGTAAAATGTAAATATTTTAAGGGATATTTTGATTCTAAAATGATAAAACTTTCTCACATACTGTGTGTGTTTGATTTCATAGGTGTGAAACTGTAGGCTAAATGAATATAGAAGGCTGAGTCACAGAATGACACATTTGTTGTATACTTCATGGCTCGGTTTGTTTTGAGTTTTGGAGAAGAGGGGGGAGAAGGGCAGAAGTGTTTGTACCCTTGGTACTTCTGGTAACTTCGTATTTTGTGGACTACCATCCACCAATGACAAACAACATGCAAACGTGAAAACAAATCACCTACTCTTATACTTAAGAGTATGCTTATTAAAATACACCAGGCATCTTGTTGAGTCTGTCAGAAACAACAAAAATATTCCACTGTATAAAGAAAAACTGAGGTTTATTGTTCCAGTTTTCAGCGTTTTGTTTTTCCACTTCAAGTACACAACCTTACTATGCTGCTGACAGAGCATTTTGCACTTTGCTGTAGAAAAGCCTCTTCTTTCCAGAAAGGTCTTCCCAGTTTAACAACACCCTAATTGGTGGTTTTAATTATGAATATATTTTAAGGTATATTTTTACTTGTATACCTTGCAAGTAGCTTCATGGTCAAATTGGCTAAAAATCTTGCACTGAATAAAGGAGGTGGTAGAATTTTATTAAGTGATGTTTCTTAGGCTCATAGTTGAGAAGACTAATTAAAAAAATCCTCGGTAACTAAAAGAAACATTCAGACATCTTTAAAATAAAATTAGTCTTTCCCAGATTAATTCCATGGTCTGTATAGCAGTAGTGCCATTGACTATTTCTGGTAGTATTATACATGTGTTTTGTTGTTTAAATATTTACACCAGAGTTCTGTAGGCACAGAAGTGCACCAAAGCATTGTTCTCATTTTTGGAGTAAGTTTTAAATTGACAGCTCTGCATGTGAAGATTTTCTTTCAATCCATTCAAAAGTAGTCTACTCCAAGTCCACTGGTGATCTGCCTCTCACATGTGCATCCATCTCTGCTTTGAAAATAAACTGGAAGCAGTAAAAATTGCAACTGCCTGTATGGAAGGGATGGGAATGCTTTCTGCCAGAACTACCAGAAATAATTTATTTAAAAGAATATGTAAACATTTTTCAAGTTTGCTGAGTGCTTTGCTACCTGCCTTGTGTATGTAAAACCTGAAGAGAGCCACAGTAAAACAGCTCTTGAGGGAGAGTTTTGTTCAGTGTTTAAATTAACTAACAGCAACAGTCTCCAGGATTTGTTCCTAGGATGTGAGTTAGTGTAAAGGGAATAAATCCTGCTACTACAGGAATAAAGGATTTTACTTCTCCATGGCCTTCAGTCACTCTCCTTCCAACATTTGTGTTAGCTGGAAGTGCTCCGATTGCTTGTTCCTTGTTTTACACTGAATCACTGCTCAGATCACAAAAGGCAATGTGAACTGCTGAGGAACTGGCAGTACACCAGAAGCCCTGGAGAGAACAGGATAAACCTTAAATATGTTCCTTTTTCCAGCATCACATGGTCATAAAAGGCCCTGCTTAGAGAAACTGGAAGAGAAGAATCTGGGGACAGGTCAAATGCCAGGTGGGCTTCATGAGCTGCATTTTGGGGAAAGGTGCAGAAACTGTTGCATCAGGCTGATCACTTGAGGGCTCAGAGCAGCTGAAGAAGATAGAATGAACCTCACAAAGATGTTTGCAGATTCTTAGTAAAACATCTGGGGGTAGCTCCCATGCACTTTAGTTATCTTTAAGTCACCTGTAACTGACTTGACAGTGCTTTCATTGCTACACACTAATTATGGTGGTGTGGAAGCAAATGTGTGTCACCTAGTTCTAGGTGCTTATGGCCTTTGCTCCATAATGCACACCCCATCCTCACTTCCTTCTCCACCCCAAAATAATTACTTGTTTCTGACAGGTACATGCGGAAGACTTGCATTCAGAGAATTTCCATGCAAGGAGGTGATGGTTTATTATGTGCTTTTGAGCAATAGTAAAGTGAAAAAGGAAAAGATAGGAATCAATCACTATTATTTAATAATTTTATTTACATACTAAGCCAGCAATCAAATGAGAAATGTAGATGCCATCATACATCATTGGTGTAATCACATTAAAATAGAACTTGAATTTTTTTTATTGCTTCCTAAAGTAGAATATAACACAGCTTTTTGAAAGGGAATGGAATTTTTGTATTTATATATGAACAGCTCTATTTACTTTTGAGATTATAAATTAATGAAAAATATTCACGGATATTTGGTTTACTATGACCAGAACCTCTGTCTCTTAAAATTATGAAATGTCATTTAGGGGCATATAAGCCAGAAATGTATAGGTAAAGCAAAATAGTTCTTGGAATTTTTAGTTTTTAAGCTCTTAAGAACAAAAGTTACTTGTAAGCAGACTGCCACATTCCCACATTCCAGTTGTAAATTGTTAAAGCCAAAAGGTTTCATGTAGTCATATAGGGGAGACCTCTGCTGGAGAAAACCAGGAGGCCTGTTTTCTCTCTCTAAAATTAAATATGTTTTTTGCTCTTAAAATCATTCTTTAAGTGTAATATTTTAGCAGACTTAAGAGAGGCTTAAGTTCTACCCTTTTACATATATACATACAGGATGGACACAGACTCAGAAAGGAGGGAGAACAACTTCATTACCTAATTAGTCTGTGGGCTTTACAAGTAATTATAGCTGTTAAGATTTTAAAAATTCTATGCAATAAATGTGCTTCTTTCTTCAAGTACACCTTTTCTTCCCCCACCAATTCCAGTTTTTACACTTGACCTTAATTTTATAAAATTATAAAAGAAACATTCTAATAAAATTTAAGAGTTGGAGAAACAGGGAACAGTTGTCCTCATAAAGGAACAAACAACACTTGAATGATGGTTGGCTTTATAAGTTTCACTACCTCTTTGTTTACAAAACTATTTCCAGCACAATAGAGAAAAAAAATCTGCAGACTTTCCCATTATTTTAAAGTAAATGCTAAAGAGTAGGTATAAATATTTATAGGAGTAAAACAGTTGATCATATTTTATATGCTATTAATACTCCACGTAAATCGGTCCCTTACTACTTTTTAAGTGCTTTCTTATGTCAGTTGCTGAGTCATACACTGCCAGCTAACACAATAAACAGAAGGAAAAGGAATTTAAGCATTTTTTAAGAGTCTTGGACAGTTCTTTTCAATTAATTTCCAGAATTTCCATCATAAACATTATACCCTTCTGCTTTCATTAGCTGAATCTTTTTAGAATCTTGGAAGAGCACAACATCTTTAATTTTACCAGTGAATTCCTTCTGAAAAAGCCCTGCAGTGACTGTATTGACTTTCCTGCCAATTTCAAACCCACCAAAGTAGCAAATGCCACCATAGTTTAAAGCAGTGTATTTCCTTTGTGGGTCAATATCTTCAAAAAGGATTAGTTCCTCATCAAGATAAACCTTAATACAAGTTTGGTTTTGAACTACAGTAATGAAATGCCATCTTCCAGCAGAACAGGTAAAGTATTTGCTGTGCATTAGAGGAACAGAAATTCTTTCTCCGAGATTAATCACAACTTTTAAAGTTCCATTTGCAAGACCAATGGCAAGGAAGTCATTATCTTCATTTTCACTTTTTCCCATCCATGCTATTAAGCCTTCAGTTTGATTGGTGGTAAAATTTAAAGAAAGGCGGCTGTACTGGAGATCTCTTTTTCCATAAAAAGGATCTGTGTATTTAATGTAGGAGTTACCAACAAACTTTGCTATATAAAATTTGATTTTGTTATTGCAGTACTTACCTGTCCAGCCTAATGCACATACACAGGTATATGAAAATGAAGAAGGTTGAGGAATACAGAGTGCGTGAGACCCACACATATTTTGTGAACAGTGAATAGATTGTTCACACGTGGTCCCTGTCCACTCTCTTGGGCAAGAACAAGAAAAGCCTGAGTTTTCAACTAGACACGTTCCATTATTTTTGCACACAGTGTAACCACAATCTGTTCCGTCACAGTCACCAATGTTGGCTCCACCTTTGGGGTCAGTCACGGTAAGCATCAGTTCCCTGTTGTTAATAACAATTTCTCGAATACAACCAGTGAAACCTGTGGGTTCATTTTCTACTGCCATTGGATTAACAAGGTTTAAGGAGGACACCCCTCCAACAAAAAAGTCTGTGTGTGTGTCTAGTGCATTCATTCCAGGACTAGCTTTTTGAGTAACGTTGATGCCATCCAGGTCCAGGTAGCCTTCATTACCAGCTCTTCCTGCATTGAGTGAGTGCCATGTATTTCCATTTGCATGGACCTTCTGAAGGGTCTGTAGGATGACAGTTTTGTCTCCAAGGTTGTAGCGTAACTGTGTAAATCCATTTACTAATGATATACATAGAAAGTCACCTGTAAAACACAGTATAAAATAGTTTTAATTTTTAGAGGGGTTGCACTGAAGAACAACATATTCATAATTCTGATGCTTTCATGCCTGCATTTCCTTGGACCATCATCATATCTAAATCACAAAAAGGGAAATGTTCCCTGATCAGCTGCTCTTAGCTTCCCTCCCCCCATTATTGGAAACTGAGCTCCTATTTGCCTCAAAGTAAAAAGTCCAACCTTCTGAAAAGCTCTGTTTTTGTGCAGAGACTAGGTAAGTGAGGAAGGAGGAAACAGGATCACTTTGGCATCTGGGAAATATGAATTGGTGTTCCCAATTCCACTTTCCCAGTTGAAACTAATAAGGTTTTGGCTAGTTACAAAGGCAGAAATATTCTCAATTTCAATATGCTGAATAAAAGCTTGATGGATTTGCCAGTTTAATGAACAGGTTTGTCTGCACCAGACATACTCTGCTTTTCCTGAAAGCTCCTTTTCATGACAGGGATGTTTTGGGGTTAATAATCTGACATCTGGAGAAGCAGATACGCTTTTTATTGCACTGTTCTTCTGGAGGCCTTCATGACAGGAAGTATTAGAAGGGAATTATCTCTTCTTGTACTATCAGTGTTTCTGGCCTTACAGGCAGTGTAAAAGGGAGAGAGAGTACCACTTCAAACTATACTTTCAAGCATGAAGAAGGAAAGCTGGGAAAGGTTAGGAAATGAGAGCTGGAAAAGTTTGTAAGACCAGCAATAGAGCCTAATAGGGGAAGGTGGCAGGGAAGCAGAAGAGGACAGCAGAAAAGTCTGCAAATTAAAAGTTATATTCTCAAATGTTTTAAGGTCTGCCTGTGCAATTTAACTTTTATATATTACTTTTGGAAATAACAGGCATCAGGAGGTTATCAGTTAAACTGACATAAATGTTTGTTAAATTTGAATGCAAGCTTTCCTAATAGTTACCAGTCCAGTTTCCTTAAAGATTCAGCATTCCTAAGGGTGGACCTATCACTAGAATGATGAAGTTTGCTCTCATGTGTGTTTAATTTTTGAGTATTTCTAATCCTAGAATCACATTGCCTGTAGTGACATTGAATGGCCTAAATTACTGGAGGCTTGTGAAAGTTGCTGAAATAATACCTCACTAATCAAGAGATGTTCAGGTTGCCATTTAGGCAGGGTGGGGATGTTTCAGTTTTTTTAGTGGCTGTAGAGCACGTACTTCATGCCTCACCTACCCTTCTTCAGATACCCATGAAAAGAATAAGAAAAAATTCTTCCTTCTTTCAACTCTGGTGATGGCAGAGCACTTCCTTTTAGCTTGCTAGTTCCAGTTGTGATGATCTGGTTTACTTTCCTGTATTTGGTGTTCTTTTCAAGGACCTCGCTTGGTTTTTTTTTTCAGAAAATTAATATAATTTCCTTCACTTGTGATTTCTCCCACTTAGTGATGTGGCTCTAAGTGTGCTTGATTTTTCAGGGCATAATTTGAATGCACTCATCTTGCTTTGTTTCAGCAATGTACATAACCTGCTTGTCTATTTCCTTTATCAGGCCCTCAATTGTAGGGTAAGAAAGGAACACAATTTGGCACAAATTTGAAGTCTCACTTCAAATTGGAGTAACTTCTTCTGCTACTTGTGAACAAAAATATTACACTTCCCAATTTCAACTCTCCCTGAGGCTCTTGAGGTACTTTCTTACTACTCTGGTTAGACCCTCTCTTTTCACAGATGGATTGCCATTTTAGTCTTTGGCAAGAGCTACAGAGTGTTGAGATAAATTTTAAGATCTGAAAGTTGATCCTAGGGTGCAGTCAGTGTTTCTCCATGAAGTTTATTGTATCATAGGTACTACCAGGGACAACTGGCTGAAAACATCTTACAACTGTCATGTAAAGTGCTGTGTGTTCAGTGTCCAAGAAGCTTCCTCTTAAAGTGAAGGCAAATGATGGGCTTGTCTTTGATCCTTTTCATTTTAGCAATCAGTAACATTTTCAACAAGGGATCTCCATCTGCCCTGTCTCTGAGGGCCAGGTTGCACAGCTGGAGCCTGTGCAGGCCAATATCATCATAGGAATTGTATCACCAGTTTAAACAGATGGCATTCTTGCCACTGATTTCCTCTTCTCAGCAGTCTCGGTATAGGAGACCATGAAGCAGGGAGGTTTTTCATTATTTTATTTTGATCATTGCTCAGACCTGTCTCATACAACCTGTTGCCAGAGACCTTTCTGAGGAAGTTTACTTTTGTTAAGCATGAAGGAGATGACATGCTTAGTTTTTCCAGCCCTAAACTGTATAGCTGGTCCCCACTTTGTTAAAAATACAACCTACACACAGGACGCACAACTTTGCTTCTGGCTTTTCAGATTAGCATCTCATCTAATATGGGCTATTCATCTCCATCAGTGGTGTCACAGAAAAAGCAGAGAGACTCCTGAGGTAGGCTCACAGTTGTATTGTTGTACATGCAAGTCCTTGCCCAACCTGTTGGATGCAAGGAACTGTAAGGCAATCTGTGTCAGTAAGGTTGAATCTTCTTTAGAAGTAGACTTTAGCTGGGCCTTGAAAATGCAACATGTCAAGACTCTGGGTGTTGAACAAAATTATTACTAGCATTCAGTTCTGTTCTGATGCACCTTCCTGCCCCTGTCATATTCCCTGTTTCAGTGAAACAAAAAGTTTTTTTTCATCCCAAATGCTAAAAGATTGTTTTCTTCTCAAGGGAAGGGGATTTTGTAGCAGGTATTGCCTTAAGGAGGGACCTGTTCTGAAGATAAAACAGCACTTCTACCTGCAAATCTTAGTTCAGGGTTTTCACCAAGTGACTGAAGGTCAAAGTTGCTCTGCCTCAGAGTGGATTGTCTCTATTCCATATTAGAAGCCAGAACTCCAAAGCAGGTGTGAACTTTTCTTCGTAACCTTATTTGAATTGTTTTATGATGTGCACAAGTCTCACCAGCTGCCATATTGGATGTCAGAATTCCCAGAAGCCTAGTCAGCCCTGTGTCGAGCAGTTAGTTCCTAAAAGTGGGAGTTGATGAGAAGTCTCCTATAAGTACATCCAACTGCTACTGTGAGATCTGGATTATCTGTAATAGTATCTTCTTATGTGACTTCTTATGATTAATTATGAGTGCATCGCAAAATTTTTCAGCTTGCTACTACTATGAAAAAGTATGTAAGTCTCTTCAACAAATTGGTTACAGTCACACGGTCAAATTTTAAATTCTTCCAAATGGTGGCAATGCCCTTTCATGTTCAGTCTTTATCTGGACATACAGGTGTGCCTGTACACCCCCATCCTAAGAGGGCATCATGCTTAAGCAGTATCAACTCTCCATATTTCTATGTTACCATAAGAAACTCGTGTACATCATAATTTGTCAAAACTTGGTACAGTTGGAAATGCATTCTAGGAATATTGCACTCTACTTGGAGGTGTCATATTCAGGCCAGAAGTATCACCAGAGTAAAAAAATGTGATAATACTCAATTGACACAGCTGTGTTGGGCAAAGATCTCTGCATTTACTGCCTATACTACCAAATATGGATGTATTTCCTAGGAGGGCTGAATACAATGTCAGAGGGTCTCAGGCTGACACACTGTGAGCTAGGGCGGCATCCTGGATGGTATTTTTAATGTTTCTGTTTCAAGGTCTCTTCTCTTCTTTAGTGACTTAAGTCTACCCTTGTGCTCTGGTGTGTGTGTGTAAGGCAAGGCCTTTATTACCTGTTAAAAGAGTACCTGAGGTTTTTCCTACACTCCACTGCTAATTAAGAAGGATTTCCCACTAGTTTGTATGGCCAAAAGAGCTTTCAGAACATACTTTTAAGTAACTTTTGAAGTAATGGATGCAGTGTTGTAGTCAGTGGAGTTTACTTTTTTGCTGCTTTTGTCATGGTCCCAGTGACAGAGATGCAAGTGACCCCAAAGGCTCCCTGTGTGCTCAAAACTCACTGATTAGCTCCTGTAACTGCTGAAAGTCTAGATTTCTTTAAGCCGCGTGTTGCTTGTCTTTTGTCTCATCCTGTGTTACTGAGCAGAAGCCTCTATGCTAAGCTGGGGACAGAGGCTTTGATAAGCTCAGTGCCTCAGCAGCTTCTGCAGCTTGTGTCCCAGGAGCCCTACACTGTGGTTTCCTGGTTACTGAACATCTAGAGTCTTGATTCCTTTAGTTGTTTCTGAGCCCTGAGACAGCACCTTTGGATATATGTTTGCAGTCTGTGCCCTCCCTTGGTTTTACCTCACCCTTCTGTCCTCTGGCTCAAGCCCAGAATGCCAGTTTCTGTCACTGTGGTATTGAGTTGCATTTCCTCCACTCTTCTTCCACCTTTTTTTTTCAGAAGTTGTTATCCATCATTGGCACCATCTTGGTGGCAGACAAACATCTGAGCCTTTTATTATCATAAGCAGTAACATTGATGGGAATCATTCCCAGTGAATGAAACCTCTTACTGTACGTTCTGCTATGTGCTCATCTCTCTAAATTGACCTTGTTAAGCCACTGTAATGCAATGCCTGTGTCTCGAGCAGTATTACTGCCTCGTGTTGGCATGATGCATCCTATAATCATCACAGCTCCAGGAGGTATCTGCTCACTGCTCCTTCCTGCCTTACTGAGCTGAGTTTGCATTGCTTTCATTCTTTTTTTTCATCATTCTGTTCTTCACAGTTTTTCTCTCATCCTGCTCTCCTGTATGATTTTACATGGACCTGAACTACATCCTCTTACCCTGTCACCCCTTACATATTCTTCCAGGAGCAGAAGTTTTCTTGTCTAGAAGGGGTTGAAATAGCCTTATCAGCCTCCAACTGAATGGCTACAATCTGTGGCCAAGGAAGGTGATGTACTGTGGTGCCCACCTGAGAGGAAACATAACTGATCAGTAGTTGTCCTTGACATGCCTCCTGAGCATTTCCAGTAGCCAGAATAAGGCCCAAGGCCAAGGAGAGAAAACAGGGAAGAAAAGGAAGAGCTATAAATGGATAGAATGAAGGAACAAAGAACAGAGAAGAGATGAGCCTTATTCTCACCCTTCTGCAGCTTCTGCTGCTAATTGCTAGCTGGTAATATGTCAACATGGTTGAAACTGCCTTCCTTTAAGTTTTTTTAACCTTAACCTCGTCTTTGCCCTTGTCTGAGTGCGTGCATGCAGTTAGGTATCAGCTGGCTGACAAGGTAAAGGAGCTTGTTGCAGCTGTTGTAACTTGATCTTTTACCTAGGGATGACCATAGCCAGTGCCCCTAATGCACACTTAAAGGAGCTACCCATGGATATGCTTTCATGGATGATTATAATTTATTCTGCTCCATCTATGGAGTTCCATCTCAGAGCTAATGCAAGACTGAAAACTGGTGTCAAGTCAAGCCTGTATATTTCTCAAACCATGTAAAAAATCAGTGTGTCAATAGGTAGAGTCCAGCTTCGGTTTGGAGCACCATCCCATAGCAGGAAGGGCATAGCTGGGATCCAGAGCAAGCCCACAGACCATGATGCCCATGCAGCTACAAGGGGTGGGCAGTTACCTATTTGTAGGTTAGACTGTTCAGCCTCACCTTTTCAAAATGCGTTTCTTCTTTGTGAAGAAATTTTCTGTGCTTCCTTTAGTCACCACTGTCACCCTGGCACATTTTGACAGCTGTAAGAGCCACCTTCCTTGTGCAGCCTTAATTTGCCAAACTTTTTTGGTTTGCTTGCCAGTGGCAAATGCGTAACAATAATGCTTCATAGGAAACAGATTTCAAGACAGTGGGGATGTCTGTTCTGTCACACCGGTGGCTGGCAGTTCTGCTTCCTACACTGCTGGTTTAGTCCATATAAATGATTCCAAAACTAGTAACAAAGCAAAAATGATGTCCCTGTCAGCTAAGGAAATATGGCTGTAAAGAGAAAAGACTTAACCACTGAAGTTCTTGTTTTTAAACTGGGTGGATAATCAGTTTCTTTCTGATTAGGAAAACAGTACTCCTGCCTTTTGGGTATTCTAGAAATCCTGAATATTTCCAAAAGATTTTAGTCCCATTCCATGATTCAGTTTCCATCATAAGCAATGTTTTAGAAAATCATGAAGACATCATGCACTTGTACTGGCATTCTCTTATTTTCATGTTATAGATTTTTAAACTGAAATGCCTTAAATATCAGGAGTTAAAGTTTTTAGGTTTTTCAAACCAGGTAGGTAACATAATCTGGCTAAAGAGAGACAGAGAACTGCTGTTGCAAATGTTGACTGTTAAATTTAGCATGAGTCATCCCATTCTGTTTATTAATCTGACTTCATTCTTAGTCACCTAGCATGACTGTTCTTTCTCATCTCTTTGGGGAGCAAACCTTTCCATCACCCTGGCCCGAACTCTGGAATAATGCAGGCAGTCTAAGGCACATTCCACTTTTGCTAACAAAGGTAAAGCTTCAGTAATGCTATGACTCAACAAAAAAGCAAGGCTCCTTCTAAACTGCCTTTTACCCAGAGTGCCAAGGCCTCCAAGTATATAGAGGCATTGCTGTGTAAATGGACTGAATTATATACATTGTTCAAACACTTGGTGGGCATCTAGCAAGCTGTGTCTGAATTAAAGGCTGTTTAATCATTAGGGGTCTCAGGCTTTCATTGGTAAAAATAGGATACACTGCCCTTGAGGAAATGTGAAGCGAGCTGGCCTTCTACAGACAGTGTGCTGGACTCCACATGAGTTCCATAATGTTTGCAGAGACCTTGCCCAGACGTAGTGCATACAGCAAGTGGTCAAAGAGGGGAAAAAAGTCCCCTTGTAATTCTATCATCAGGTTTCTGAACTCAACTCACTTGTTGGATTGGGTTTTATCCCCAACTTATTACTAATATTGCTAGCCACATAAATTTTGCCAGCCTTTGGAAATTATATTCTTAGGGCCTGCAGAAATCGGTAGTACCAGACTTAAAGTCATGATACACATTCAGAAGGAGCTGACAAAGCAACAATATGGATGACTGGCAATTATAGGAAATTATACTGACAGACTCACAGGATGTTTTCCATTTTATGCCAGTTTGTGAGGTGTTTAAATGTGTGTACCAGAGTAGTGATATTTTTAGTGGAATAGAAGCTGGAACCAGCAGATCAACTTTAAAGTAAGGAGACTTGCCCATTCTAGAAATTTCTGTAATGTTCTTTGGAAAGAACAAAGCCAGAAGAAAACGTTTCACCAAAAGTCTTACGTTTTTTTCTTCAGCTACTAAAGATGTGATTTTATTTTTAATGATGGGAGGATTATTTGATGGGACATGCCCCTGAAGGAAAAGTCCCAGTGTAGTGTTTACATGGGTGATAAACCAAGCGGATACATAACCGTGCTACTCGGTATCATTGCTAAATTAGCTTCATAGTCAGCTCATTTCTTTTAAAAAAACAGCATTGCCTAGTGAGGAAAAAAAAAAATCTATTTTTTTCCTATTAAAAAGGAATTTTAGAAACAAAATCCTGTGATTTCAGCAATTAATTTATTAAATCTTACATAACTGTGTAGAAGAAGAAGCTTTATTTAAAATGCTTCCTAAACTAATCCTCAACAGAAATCTCTATCTCATCTGCTGGCTGCTAAGAATACTTCTGAGTCTTTCATCAATCTAATTCTGCCTGGATTTGACAGGATTATATGAAGGCAAATATAAGAAGCCAGACGATTAGCTTTTCCTAAGTCTTTCAAAACTTGAGGACAGTGAAAGTGGAAGTGAGAAATTTGTAAATAAATTACTCTATATAAGGTGAATTTTATTTTGAAATGGAATTGTTGTGATTCTAGAAAGAGATTGAAAGAAAATATTCCTTCCTGTGCAAACTAAACACTCAGGAATGGCAATAGAATAAGGGCATGCTCGAACTAAACCACTCCTGGCCCAAGTTAAACATACTTTGCACTCTCTTTGATGCTTCCAAAGAGATATTTAATTTCATTATATGCTATCTGCTTCCATGACCTCTGACTATGCTTTTTGAGAGAGATCCTTCTTTTCTCTCTTGGATTTTTCATGGCCCATGTTATGCTTTAGTTTGTGCAGGAGAGAACTATTCACCAAGGATTTCAGAACTTGGCCTGTAAGGAATAGAATTATAAAAGATTGATTGTAGAAGAAAGAGCTCTTTGCTAGTATATGTATTTTTATTACAGATGGTCCATTTATTTTTCTTTGAAGCTTCTCCTCTGTATGTGGTTGCAATTAGAGTAAGGCAAACTGAAGGTGCCAGCAGTGTATGATGCATTATCAATCTGTTGAAACATCTGTGTACACAGTAAGGTGCTGGTACATTGGGCATGTGTGTAATAATATGAATTTGTGCCTGAGTATGTTTATTGAAATATCTCAGAGCTTTAGACTTTGAACAAAGGAATGTAAAAATACATGATCAATAGTTAATTTTTTTTTGTCTAAGATGATGTTATGGATGACACACATAGTGCTTCTGTTTAAAAATGTGCAAGTCACCATGTAAATGAAATTGATTATGTTAATAAAGTAATTACAAAAAATGTACACCTCAAAGACTAAATTTTAGGATGTACTTACACTATCAAAGTATGTTTCCTTGACATGAAGTTTTAGGAGTGTTAACTTAGTAAAGTTTAAAATACTTGTATAAATATTTTATTTAGATCTATTTGTCACTCTGCATATCTGGGAAATGCAGAACTTACATGTTTTACATGCTGCACCAGCACACTTTTCAACATTATATAATAAAAAGCTACACTTCTGAGAAGCCTCATTCACTCTCTTTACTTTCACTTAACTTGTTTGATCAGTTTTTATATTGCTTTGGTTTTGGTAATTTAAAAGGTTGCGCAGGGAGGCTTGATGCCCCATGCCTGGCAGTGTTCAAGGCCAGGTTGGGTAAGGCCTTGAGCTACCTGGTCTAGTGGAAAGTGTCTTTGCCCATGGCAGGGGACTTGGGACTAGATGATCTTTAAGGTCCCTTCCAATCCCCTAGCATTCTATGATTCCATGATAAAACCCAGCCACCATGGGCAATGAGTTACAGAGACTGAATGCCTGAATGACTTCAATGTACTGCCTTTCTTTTTCACAAAAGTACTTGGCTGTAGGATAGCAGCAAGCTGGAATCCCCTTACCTGACTGAGTCCCCAAATGCTGTGCAGTGTAGAACAGGATACCATCTGGAGAGAGAGGCTGGAACTGCAGTTTAATATGGGTCTTATGCCGGATATAAAAAGGTGCAAATGACATCCATGATGATTCATTATTTCTGAAGGATGGATCACTAATGGAAATATCTGAAAAATACAAGAGGAAATGTGTTCTGAAAGATATTTTGAGAGGACTGCATTATTATGGACCAGTTATTTTGTATAGTACTTAAATTCTGTACATAATACTTCTAATTCTTCCCTTTTCATAGAATAAAAATAACCTAGATACAGAATAAAACTTAGATAATAGCAAATAAATGCCATTGTCTTCTGGGTGCCTTATTTTCCTCAACAATCAAGGGTGCAGTTCTAATGCAAAGTAAATGTGATCTTGTTAGCATTCATTTTTAAATACATATAAGTGTAAATTTCACATTGTTTAAAAATTGAAATGCAAAATACTTTTGCAAGAGTCAAAACAAACATTTTTTTCCTCACCATACAGAGGAAATCCTAGTGGAGTATTTGTAATGAGCTGCTTTGTGTGTCATAAGAATGTACCTTTTAAGTGGGAAGTGTTCATTAATTGTTGCTGAAATTTGTTTTTAGGATAATCATACTGAGATGTTTGACAATTCAAATCATCCTATCTTATAGTGAAAGAGAACACACACAATTACAGGGAAGATACAATGCACACTTTTGAACTATACTCAATTTTCATGTCTTACTTCTTCTCTCAGTGCTGATTGTTCATGCACCCCTACAAAATCAGGCTGGTTCAACTGCCTTCAGCCAACTGATAAATTATTATACTTTTCCATACTGTTTATGTGACTTGAAACCATTTCCAGTTTTTCCCCCCATAACAACATTTCATATTTGAGATATAATTATCACAGAATGGGTTGGCTTGCAAGGGGCCTTAGAGATCATCTAGGTTCAACTCCTGTGCTATGGCCAGGGACAGCTTCCACTAGATCAGCTTGCTCAGGCTGCATCCAAACTGGTCTTGAGCACTTTCAGGGATGGGACATCCACAACTTCTCTGGGCAATCAGTTCCAGTGCCTCCCCCATCTCTATTTTTTTCCTAATATCTAATCTCAACCTACTCTCTTTCAACTTGAAGCTATTCCCCCTTGTCCTGTAACTACACACTCTTGTAAATAATCTCTTTAATCATGCTAGTTATTAGCTAATTCATTATCATGTAGTTGTTTACTGTATTTTTGGGTTCACTGGAATAAATCAAGCTACTTTGATGTGAAGGGTGTATTTAGACCTGTGTGTGATAAACCCTTTTTACTATTTAGTTAAACAGCAGTATTAAATGCCTGAGTCATAAAGTGTTCCCTCCTCACTTCTCAGTTTCCCAGCTGAAGCTGTGCTATTTCCCTTCTAAGAGGCCAGCATCTTTCCTCATTTTGGCACTCCCAATTTCATAGTTTTATAGTAACTTGCTCTCAGTCAAATATACCTTCAGGATGTCCTTGAAGTGCATTCCGAGATACCTTTTGCTATCTTTCCGCACTCAAGTTTTCTGCACAGCATCTGCTGGTGAGCCCACTCACCACTCAGCAGCACCTTGTACTGCCTATCACAGATGGGCCTCAGTTATTAGGCTGGAATACAGCCAGCATGCTGCAAGCTCTTGTGATTTGTCTATTTGTCACACCACCTCCCTCAGAACAGGGTTCAAGGTGTCCCTGGTGGACTGTGTCCAGCAGGCAGATGCATCGCTATACAGGATCCAGATCTCTCACCTGTTATCAGCAAAACCTGACCATGCCTCTTGGATGGGCAGTAACTGCACAGCTGACCTTTTTATTAATTCCCCCCGGTAGATTACAGGTAACACTTCTGAGGAAGGTACATGGATTTGATGGCACAAAATCTCAGTAAGTCTAAAAGTAAGTTTCGATCACTGGAATATCAATTATAATGGATTTATTAAATGTTTGAATGATCAGAATCAGGCTTTTGATGAGCTGTTATTCAATCTGTGCATATATTCTCAAATCACTCCCATCCTGAGTATCATAATAGCTGTTACACATCCTATCAAGGCTAGGCAGTGTCTGTAGGAATATATTACGTAATGTCAAAGGTATGAAGTTCCTGGCATGTATACTTAAAATTTGACAGAAATAAAATTAGTTTTGAGAATAGAAATTACCCTGGAAGATAAATGGTAATAAAACTTGCTAAACAGATTTGGTGATGTACTTTACATCACTAGAACTTGTAAACACTATCAGGGACAAAAGACAGAGTAATACTTATTATTCCATATGGATCCTTCTTCAGAAGGTAAGACAAGGTTCTCCATTAGTAGTTAAAGATAAAATCTTTACTTTACTGATGTCTTCATATTTAAAAATCAATCAGTAATAAGAACTCATTTTGTCATAGACATTTTTCCTTCATGCATCATTTGTAAGTCAGCCTCCTCTTAGCAGATTTCTGCACAGTGAGACTTGCATGTGGAGGAACTGCGCCACAGTGGTCAATCTTACTTGAAAATATGCTGCTGCTTAAAAGGTCGCCTTAGGCAAAGTGTATAATGAGGTATCTGAAAGTCTCTATTGCAGATTCAGTTTACTTTGTCAATGTAGTTAATTCTTTTCTGCTTATGGAGGAAGCCTGGACAATGACTAGTGTGAGAGCAAAATCAGCAGGATTGAAATGCTACATTGCTTGTCACTGGGAGTGATATGAAAGGAAGATTGCTATGATAAAAAGCCTTGAAGCAGAGAAAGAGAACAAGGATAAAAGGTGATTTTATAGTATCACTCAGAGAAAGAATTAAATCCATGGTTTCGTATTACAGAGAGAGTATTAAAAAATAAGACCCACAGCTTCAGAGACAGATGTCAGAATTCTATAGTAAGGAGGTATTACCCTGATTTATAGATATCAAATACAACACTCTATTTAATATACTTCATTCTGAAACTTTTAAGATGCAAATATTTTATTTTCATTATCCTTAAAAAGTAGGCTTATTTCCAATAAATATATTTTACAAATGTCAGAAAGTAACATATTTTGTCACAATGCAGCAGGAGTAACTATAGGAAGTACTAGAATGACTTACAATTTTCTTGTAAGTCATGATCTCTTGATAGTCTTGATCTCTAGATCCTGCAAGTACTAATTATATACATGGAAAAAATCTGACTTGACAGGTGCATGGAACCCATATGTGCACCCATATCCCAAAACAGAATGCATTCACTCAACCACAGTGCACAGAGGTGAGCAGTATGAAATTTCATTTTCACAAAATTGCTTCTATAGGCAGACAAACTTTTAAGGTGAAGAATACGACAATTTAAGCTTTTCAATTTGCTTTTATGGCAGGCATATACAAGGCTAACACATCAGAGGCTGAGGTACTCTAATGCTGTTTTCTGGGCAGCAAACTTTTTTTTCACCTAAGATAAGAAAATAAGTTGTTCAGCTAAACTTGCTCAAAACAAAACCTGTGTTACATATGCTTACTCCCAAGAAACTCTTTGCTAAAACAAATGAGGTAAATGGATGCCTTTGCTGATCCTATAAGCTAAATTGGTAGGACCTGTGCTGTGTAACTGCTGCATTTCTCACTAGAATGCTCAGCACCATGGGATGCATTGTAAGTACAACAGGCATTTAAACAAATCCTTCTGTTCTGTATCCGATTAATGGCTCAGTTTTCTAAGCTGAATACTAATATCTGATGATGCTACACAGCATGGTTGGAAGGGACCACAGTGGATCACCTGGTCCAACCTCTCTGCTCAAGCAGGGTCGTCCCAGAGCATATTGCACAGGATTGTGTCCAGACACTTCTTGAATATCTCCAGTGACAGAGACTCTGCAGCCTCTCTGGGCAATCTGTTCCAGCTTCCAACAAGAAGGGGAAAGGAAATGTGAGTCACTGCTCAACGGAGTGAAGACCTAATAACAAAAGACATAGAAAAAGCCATGCCTGGCTCATTTTTCACTTGGTAAAGCCTGATCAAGCCTCCCAAGTCCCCACACCTGACAGCTGAGCTTAGGCAAGTGAAACATCAGTTCCACAGTGATGAGGCAGGTGTTAAGGTCAAGCCTGCAAATTAGTCTGTGAGTCAGGGTCCAGATCAAGTGGCTATTGATGCTGCTGCAGTGAATTTCAGCACAGGATCAAGGGGTATTTAAAGCTATTCCTCAAGCAATGCAGGAGGAATCTCCTGCTGGGGCTCCTCAGCAAAGCTGTCTTTGAAACCAGACACCAACCCCATCCCTATGGGCTGAGAAATGCTCTCAAATCTTTAAACTCATAATAGGAACTTATATATTGAACTCACATTTAGACACTTAAATCTAGGTGCTTTGCCTTTACAACCAGTTTCCACCATTAGCTAACTACCTACTTACCTGACTAATTCTGAAAACATTCATAAAGTAAGGTGGCAAACACATTTCCAGCAAATCATTCATGCTCATAGAGGAAGTCTAAGTAATTTCAGAGTCATCCTGCTAAGTGCTAGTTAGCTGGCTGTATCTTGTTCTTACTCAGTTGGGTGACTGGGGGGAATGGTAAGTAGATGACTGAATTTTTATTGGGACATCACATTCCATGATGATATGGCTAACCTGGTGTGAGGGTATTTTCATCTCCTTCATTTTATCATATATGTCTCCCACATGCATTTGTATATGATGTATTTAAGTAGGTAACTCATTTTATTCTACTTGGCATTTTAAATTACACAGATAAATATTACAAATGCATGTTCCCTTGTGCCTGCCATGAATATTAAGTTTAATGTACTGTTAATGATAAAGCTAAAAGCTTAGATTGCTTTTCAGGTAAAGTTTAGACAACACTTTTTATCCTTACAGGACATGAATGCTGTAGCTACTATTTAAAGATTTTCTCATGTTACCACAAGGTTTCAAAAAAAATCAATAGAAAGAAAGCTTGATGGGATTGGCTTTGCTTAAATGACTAAAAGACAGTAGTGACAATAGTCACTGTGACTCGAGTTAATAATAAATTGTCATTATGGTTAAACATAGAAACAAAAGTTTTGAAATGATAACTCTGAAATAGACTGTGCAAGTCTAACTGCATTGTCAGGTAAACCCAACATATGAGTACATGTATGTGTGCTTGACTGCGTATATAAGGTGTCTTTTCATGTAAAAGTTGAGCTAAATCATACTGTGAATTAATTTATGTTACAATAGTAGTCAAAATGTGTCAGGTAACATTCTATACTATGTAGAAAGTAAAAAATAATTATTGTAAAAATTATTTCAAAAGTCAGGGGTTTTTTTTCTGTCAGTTTATTAGGTATTTTCAAAAATTTTCTGTACTTTTATATCAGAATAATGGAATTTGACATCAAAATAATATCTAGAAAATTCACTTGAGCTGAATAAACATTACTCAAGGAAGTTCTTCACCCTTTGTTCATCAAGGAAATGGCTTTATTGTTTGACAAGTGTCTCATTAAAGCAAGGATGGAACAATGAAAACTCTTTACATTTTCTTTCAGTTCTTCAAGAGCCATACATTGACAGGCAGTATTTGTAGCTATGGAATTCAGAGACTAATATACAGTTGAAGAAATCTATTTATTAACTTGTTTCTTTGTGGAAAAGGCAGTAGCATTCTGTTATCATGCCTTGAAGTCAAGAAAAAGTATCATAACGGATTTTATGAATGTATGTGGCACAAACATTTCCTGCTAAAGACTGCTGAATAATTTAAAATTCATAGAAATACTGTGATGAAAACCCTGTTTATTTTCACCACTGGCAAGTGTTCTCCAATAGTGCCATCTATAGAATTTTTCAAATATTACATTGCTGTCCCCTTGAATAAGAACATTATCAGTCTCTGTTATCTCACAATTAACTAATCTGAAATTGTAGGTCTTCTTCATTCCTCTACTAAATTATCTGGGAAAGAAATACACTTAGTACCTATGGAAACTCTGTCTTACGTGTAAATATATCTCAATGTGTAATGGAATGTCAGAGGAACTTTATTGACTTAAAATTTATTTTTGTTCAAGTTTTTAATTGTCTTTGGTGATACTCTTTATGTCAAGATTAGAGACTTGATTTCATCCATTAAGATAAATGGCAAGGAAAAAAAAAACAAATGGTAAGCCATAAATGTTTAGATACTAAAAGAGTGCTTCAGGGAGATGTTGTATGTAGTTGCTGTGTTAATTTTTTCTCTAAACCTCCATTGCTGGCCACTGCCAGAGACAGGATTACTGGCCTCACACAGGGACATGCTTCTTATGAGAGAAATAAGTTGCTAAGATAGAATTTAGTAGAATTTAGAATATAATTGCAGATGGTATTTATGGATAATGTCTGTAATTTTAATGTTCACATCTCATAACAATTACTAGTTATGAAAAAGATATTGTGTGTTCACATATGTAACAGTGTCCCGTATAATCAAACTGCCTGCAGCAAAAGGGTTTTACACTGTTCCTTCTTTCTCAGGAAGGATCATCCTCGACATTTGATCCTGGCCACTGTTTCTCACAGTAATAATCACAGTGAAACCAACAGATCTACTATATACTTACAGGGGAACTGAAAAAATCAGGTCCTTAGAGACTTCTCCCTCTTCAGAAACCCGTTGAGAGATTTAATTACAAAGGTATTCATTGGCACAAATGGAATAAGATGGAATTTGGCGTACAAAGCCATGCAGGAGACTCCCCAGACAAATTACTGGAAACCCTTGTTAGTTTTGAATATTGTGTGTTATTGAAACAACTATATTATATGCTGCTCCAGGCTGAAGCTTCTCTTCTTAATCAGAAGACAAGTTAGAATTGTCTGGTACTTCAGTTGCAAACTTTTAAGTCAAATGACCAAAAGATTTTATTGGCATCGTGTTTTGGTGTCATGGAAAACATGACTACTTTTAAAGAAACCCTAGACAAACTACTTCCCCATATTCCTAATCCTTGTGGTTATGGGAGTGATAACTAAGATTTAACACTGTGCCAGATCATGGCAATGTTTGGTTGCCATTTATGCACTTCAGGGGCTGGGCTGGCTTTACTGTGTTACTGTCACAGCTGTGACCTTTTCAAACCAGTGGAACAGCATTATTTGGTGCTTCATGTGTCACGAACAGTCTTGGAAGTGGTTTGAGTCCAAACGGCAATGTTAGCACCAAGTGAAAAAGACTCTTGCACAAATCTTTCTCCTCCCTCCCATTTCATTACAGTCACTTTTGTTTCTTGGCTCTGACATCTAAAGCTTAACCATAATGTACCCTACCTCTGTGCTGACAGTCACTTGCTGGCTTGAGTGGATGCTCTAAGCCAGACACATCACAGTTGAGAACAGCATTGTCCTCATCTGCTCATTTGCTTTCATCTCTCATCTCTCATGTACATAGTTAATAAAGAACCTCAAACATTTTTAGTGTTTTCCAAACAAGTTAGTGCTTGATTATTGCCAGTTTATGCCTGAGTACCCTTAATAATTGTGTTCAGAATACTCCTGTTTATTATTGTGGTTCTACCCCTATTGCCCCATTTATTCACTTCACCTGATCGGTTCCTCTGCAAACCATACTGTTCTACTGTCTTTACAAGTTGTTATTATCTGATAAAACCCTACTTGTTCTTACCCTTTGTTATTCTACTCTGCTTTTTTTGCCTCATAAATCTCTTCTGTCTTCTTCTTACACTTTTTTCCTTCTTTCTTGTACATTCATTAGTCTTCATCCTTTAATTACCCTTTGTTTTCTCCCAGTCCCTTGGGCTGTTCATTGCTCTCTGTCTCTTTTTCTTTTGGCTTCAATAACCATCATTAATCCAGAGATGAGATATTCAGTCTTGATAAGCAGCTGTTTTTTAGCAATTTGCCATCCACTAAGAGTGCAAACTGCTCTTTGAAAAATCTCATGATAATTCATTATTCTGCCACAGAGTAAGGTGAAATACAGGGCAAAGAGTTTGGTCAGGATCCATAGTACCTATTCATAAAAGGAAAGCTTTTAAACAAAACAGAGAGGAACCCTCTAATGTGTTTACCAGGTGAAGAATTACTAAAAGAAAGACAATCTGTAAGAAATACAATTTTCTTTTGCTCCAATATAAGTTTTGTACTGGTAATGTGGCCATCATAAGAAGATCCAAATGTATTCTGAAACCTGAACACAGGAGTGTTTACCTGATTAATTACCTGCTTTATATACAGCACATGTCCTGATGATCAGTATCCTGAATCCAGATGGTATTACTTTTGAAAACCTCACTTGGAAGGAGAATTCAAAATTGAAAGTTCATATAAAGAGCCTTGAACAGCTGTTGCAGTAGAGGCAATAAAGCAAGCACATTCTTACATGGAATAAGGAATTCAACAGTAACTTTCCAGAAGCTATATTCTTTTCCATTTGAGCCTACCAATTCCATGTGTAATGGGATTTTAAAACTATCCATCTATAGGGTGAGGACTGCAAATCAGGTCAAATGCAGTGCAGATTGTCAGTTTCGTGCTTCAAACTCACACAACAAGAGAGGATGGACCTTGACAGGCAGTTTGGAAAGACGGCTATTTAACAGTAACTGGAGTTCTCCAAAAGTTGTACAGAACTCTTCTCAACAGGAAGACATAAGCGTGTACAAAATTAACATGAATCTAAGAGCTGTGGAATAGAGGGTGTGGACTGTACAACACTTCCTTACACACAGAGGCACTTTGGGCAGTTGCAGGAAAAGTCCCTGGTCTTGTAGCACCTATGTATCCACATTGTTGAAAATTCATTTGCGCAATCTCTCAGAGAAGAAAACAAAGCATTCCTTTACATGAGGGGGTGAAATGCAAAACCTGCAAACTGAGGACGTATTTTGAGGGTGACACATTGAAAGAAATCTGGGGAGAATAATCACTTGCAGATTTTTACAGTAATGTTTGCATCTTTTGTCATTGTTTTCCGTGCATCCTTACCCAGTAGCCTGTGAAGTCAACACGAACCTCTCCATCAGGATCAGTAGAAATTGGATAAGGTCCCAGATGCTTCCCTCTTCTGCACCACTAGTGAGCTCTCAAGTGTATTTCCCATCATACTTCATTATGGTGAGCTTGGGAATTGAACTAAACACTACAACATTGCTCTGCAATGCTTCCTGTCCCCTTGATGTCTGACAAATCAGGCTTGTGAACTTGGTTGAATGATTTGAAAAAATGGTGTTTAAAATAAGCAGAGTAAGGAAAAAATATCTAACAATTCATAGTTTTAAATTACTTTTTCTAACAGAAAGGTGCATCACTTTCTTAAATCTATTTTGTACTTTGTGTCTCTATGTCACATTTAATTGATACATTGCAAAATGCTGTGGTTTTACATCCCATAACTGTGTGTACAATGTACTGTGCATTTGACATACCTTGTTCACAGTAGGTACCAGTTGTTCCAAGAGGACAGTGACATGTGTAGCCATTAGGCAGTGGCACACAGGTACTGCCTTGCTGACACAGATGTGGAGGATCGTGCTCAGGTTCACACACTGACACAGTTTCTGTGCAAAATGCACCTTTCCATCCAGCGAGGCAGTCACAGCTATGGAGAGTAAGTGAAAGGAAAGAATGCAACAGTATTATCAAAAGAAATCAACATGTCAGTAGCAATCTAATCAAGACTTTCAAGTCTGGATACCTATATTTAATAACCTGACCCAAAATGGTTAACAAAAAAGGGTAGTAACCGAGTTCTTAATTTAAATTTTTGGTATTTTCATTTTATTATAAAAGAAAAATGTACTTAATAGGAAACAATTTATTTTGAATATGAACTTTACAGTATTAACATCCGTAGAGAAAAAATAAAAAAGAGGCTTACAGCTTTTGTGTGTGTGTTTTGCTCTACAAATAACTCCAAAAGGCCTTGGCTTTATAACGTAGGAGTTAAAACAGACATTAAAAGGGAAAGGTAAGCAGCAAAAAGTAGTCATAGAAATAAAACCAGCATAAAGGAATTGCTAACAGTTCAAAATTTTAGCTACTAACAGGAGTCTGTCAGCAACTGCCTGTCACTCAGTCACTATTCATTTTCTAAATTCTTATAACTGGCATATCAGGTGTAGGTTTGTTGAAGCACTTGATGGAAAAGAGGATAGTGGATCTGACCATGAAAGAGGTGGCAGTCTGGGTTTCGTATATCTATGATTGTAAATACCATAAGTAAATTTTCTAAACTGAATCTTTGGACTTGTTAATGTCTGCTTCTCTTTATGCCTTTCTTTCATCTAGGCTGGGCAACAAATGTAAAAAATTCTCACTAACTTGTAAATTTAAAATTAGTATGAATTCTATAGAAATTGTTAAATACAGAATACACTTGGTATTGATGTTTAAAATACCCTCATTACTAAATAGTTAAAATTAAATATATTAGACCTATTTGTATTCTAGCATTTAGTCTCGCTTTATGATTAAAATTTTTTCCCCCTGAATAAAAACACTTATGGATTTTTCCCTGGAAGTTTTCTTTCTCAAGGCTAAGAGTGAAAACATATATTTTCATTGGGTTTTGATTTGTTCATATTTGTTTGGTTTTTTGTTTTGTGCAAACTCTTGAATTTTTCTTTGCACTGACTGAGCTACATATCCTCCATTAATCTGCCCACTGTTTCTGGGTAAAACATAATGAGGAGCCTGTGAAATTGCTGTTTCACCAAACCTTCAGATCAGACAACATGTAAACAAAGCACAGCCAACAAACCCTTCAGAGTGATAAACAGCTATTTGGAATGAAGGGGAAAAAAGGACAGGACCTTGCAAAAGCAAAAGCACCTCAATTCATCAAAGTCAGCATCAGAATGCTTTCTGTCTCAGCTATAAATGTTATGCTTTGATGCATGAAAGATACTGAGAAGGGAAAGTGATTTAACTCCCTGAGTGCAAACAGCAGTGCCCCTTCCTTGTGCTGCGAGGGAGGCTGCTGGAGCTGATGCTGCTGCTCTTGGGCATCACACATGAGGGTTCTTCCCCTTTCCCTGGCTTGTGTCTGCATATGTCCATTTACATTTCTTTCAATTCTTGTCTTTTATTACCTAAGAGAAGTCAGTTTTTTAAATTAATTGAAAATTATTTGCACAGAGCTGAACGTGTTTGCTGGCCTACAGTGGCAATGGTCTATCAACAAATGAAGCCTATTTAACATGCCTAAGCAAGCTGGACTGGTGGTGAGAAGCTTAGATCCAAAATTTCCTAATCTTTAAAGAGATAAAGGGAAAGGCAATGTTTCAAATCTTTTCCATCATGCAACTTGCCATTCTGCACTAGTTTTCTCTACATCTTCTTGATTTTGGTGGCTTGTTTTTCCAGAGCAGGAGAGCCCAATAGCTTGCACTAGTGACTTGACTCTCAGGGATTTAAAAACTCGTTCAGAATCACAAAATAACTCCAGCTGGAAGGGACTCATAGGGATCTTTGAGTCCAACTCCCTGCTCCTTGCAGAACTACCTAAAAGTAAATTGTATGACTAAGAGCATCATCCAGATGCTTCTTGTATTTCTTTAGGTATAAGAGGTGAGATTAATTCTGAGATCAAGACAGTTAATTTTATGTTACATCAGGTGCCCGGCTGGCTTCCAGTTGCCCTAGAGGTATATGAGAGAGGCAGCTTTTGGCCAGGGGACAAGTTTCTGACAGAGACTACTGAATGCTCCAGTTTAGGCAATGGGAGCCTCGAGTAACTGACTGAGCTCATATGCTAATCAGTGATGATCCAGCAGAAAGAGTCTCAGGAACTGGAGCACTATCCATCCCACAAACCAACACATGCATGACCCCAATGATAAAGTCCTGCATTCAATTGCCTCAACACAGACTAATAGTATTTGTCTTCTGATCCATGGTGTGTCTGAGAGACGTGTGAGCCAGCAGATAAGACAGAAGAACTGTAGATGACTTGTGCTCCTCTGGAGTCCTCCTTTTCTGTGCTCCTATGAAGACCAGAAAAATATCCCAGGACCTGTGCCATTAGAATGCCAGTGTTTAGACAACTGTGACAGGATCCTACACATTTAGCTCCCCTGGAGAAAGTTTCTGTGTCTTAGGAGATAATGTCACTTCAAGACACTTTCCTATTTTCAGGCTTTTTGGAGAACATAGATCAAATTAATTCTTCTATACTTGAGATACCAGCATCTCAAGAGCAACTGCCAAAATGTCTTTTTTTTTTTTAAAGCATATTTTTAGGTGGGAAAGGATAAAAAGGCTTTCAAATACAACTTTGATAGTGTGTCTGAGAACAAGCTGTATAATCTTGAATCTCCTAGTTTTGCAAAGGACTCTTAATGGGATGCACTTCAGAGTATGTACAGGGCAAAGTCAGCCAGCTCAGGATGCAAAAGAAACTCACTTCAAATTTTGGAAATTCAAATACCACTTCAAGTTCTGACATATTTGTATTTAGGAAGATCAAGGATGGTTTAATTTAATGGCTTTTTCTTGTTTGCT
This sequence comes from Monarcha castaneiventris obscurior, assembly GCA_026261815.1. Taxonomy (NCBI): domain Eukaryota; kingdom Metazoa; phylum Chordata; class Aves; order Passeriformes; family Monarchidae; genus Monarcha; species Monarcha castaneiventris. The sequence continues at coordinate 11,448,274 of JAMPIT010000624.1, read as the reverse complement.
TCTTGTCAAATGCTTAACAGTGTCATGCAGTATTCATAGAATGGTTCTTCAGATTTGAAGTCTCTCATCAAAGCCAAAATTAGCTCTCAAACTAATAACACAGTTTCTACATAAGCAAGGACAAGTTGGTTATGAACCAAAACTCAAAATTTTTCACAAAAATTCAGGCAACATTAAAAAAAAAAATGAAAAGTAGGCTTACACATAAATTATGTACGAAGTTTATCTTTTTGTTACTACACAAAATTCTGATCAAACTAGAAGCATTTCTTGAACTTTGTAAGGAAATAACTAAAGGTCCTAAAGGATTTGCGAAGAATTGAAAAGTTTACTTAGAACCTAAACTAATCAAAACTTATTCTTCTATTAAATATAGGAAATATATTGTTTAAAATGTCATTCTCAATGCTAACAAATATGGAATTTCCCACAGTTATGCAAATGTGGTGTCAAATTAAACAGTCTCATAGCAGAAAAGGAGGTGTTCCGGTCTGCACATTCTGGTTTGGGTTTCTATGTGTAAGATGGGCATATAATGGAGATCAGAGGCTTAATTAATTTGTCTAATTAGTCAGACCAACTAAGATTAGGCAGATGTTTAATGACAACTGGAACTCCCTAGGGTATCTTGTATGACCTCCAACCACTTTTCCATGAGGAACTGAAACATTTCTCAACATCATATAAGAATCTCAGATAGTGCAGGACATCTCAAATTCATATTGGCATGTATTGGCCCCATCAGGCTGCCCAGTCCACTAGAGATTTCTGGATATAGTTCTTGAATTTGTTTTGTAGTGGAACTGAAAGATGCTGAGCAAAGGAGGAGATCCCTAAATAGGAGTGGTTTTAAATTCATGCAGTGGAAAACTAGAGCATTAACAAATCACAGTCAATCTTCAAGCTAGGTGGCAAAAATGAACACTGAAGAAAATAAGACTGGAAGAGAATTAGCTGTATCTAAACAAAGAGAACCATGGAATGCTGCAAAAGTGTCCTATTAAATAAGGCAAACTGGATAAAAATTTTCAGATAGCAAATTCACCCCCAAAACAGAAACTTGTATTCTTTTAAACCAAAACAATTAAACAGGTAAATGTCTTTTCTCTTACAGAGTATGAAAGTATGTCCTTGTGTCACAGATTGATTCTGTCGCTGCAGTGCAAATTTATTTTAATTGAACCAAGCTCAATAACGAGACTACAGCAGCTCCTTTTATGGGGCACCCCGCAAATATGGGTCATGATTTAATTTCTGAAACCTGAGTGGCTATTGCTCTTTGAAAGCTATAGAGTACTGAGGCTTGGAGATATGACAGAACACTTATTCAAGTCCCAAGCTCTTCTGAAGCAGCAGCTGATGGGCAAACGTCTACAAGGGGTGACTAAAGTGACACTACGTGCTTACATTTAGCAGACTGAATCCTCTCCATTTTGTCTGATGTTCTGTTCAAACAGCACACAAGATACACTTTTTTCTTACTTCACCAACAAGAAGTAGCCATAACACCTCACAGACAATCTTGTTATATGTAATTTTCTATTTTCTATGACTTTGTGTCATAAATAAAATAATAGGGGATATTATTGTCCCTTGAAAATTATATTCTTCATTTTATTATTCAAGGACTTCCCCTTTGTTTTGTTAAAACGCAGCAGTTGTGCTCTGTTGCTGGCCAGAATGTAAAGATTAATGCAGCATATTTCTGTTTCTATTTAAATCAAAGCATTATCCCTATAGCAACTGAATCTACAGCTTAACAGCACTGCACACTTTCTGGCAGGGTGGTGAAAGCAAGACATAAAAATAGCTCAAAACAGCAACCAAAACCTCTGGAGAGATCTTATTTCAGGAGAGAAAATATTTGAACACAAATCCAGTTCCCTCAAGGACTCTGCTCTTCAAAGGAACACAGATGATTTGAAAATAGAAAGAAGTTCCCTCTGAGAAAATATATCGAGACAGTATTGACAGCTACTGTACTTTGACAGAAATTATTTGTAAGCTACATCCATGCCTCTTTGGCAATGCTTCACTTTTTCTCTGAGAGGAAAAAGTGACCATTACTGGTCCATGCATGCACATATACACAGTGTGTGAAGACCTAGCTGTCCTGAAATATGGGGACAGGAATACAATTCAGTAGTAGATCACCATAAATCACATGCAAACAAGAAAAAAAACCCAGAAAAAGCAAATTATGCCCCTGCTTCTCCCCCCCAGTGCCCCACAAATTTTAGAATAATCCATAGACTCATCTGGAATACGAGTTGTAGCAATGAAAAAGAACATTGCCTGTAACACCAAGCTCACAATATTTTTCTGTCACCAGCTGCCATTCTAGCCTGCCACCTGCTTTCCAAATGTGCTCTCGATGCTGCTGCTGGTGGTTCACCTTGTAGATATGAAGGTGACTTAGCACAGCTGAGTAAGTTGCTGAAGAAAGGATTTAGGTGGGTGGATTGGAGTGGGATGCTTCAGCCCACATTTATGAATTTTGTCTTGCAATTTTGGTTTTGTATCTCCTCTAATATGCTTATAAGGGGAAAGAGGGTCATTATCCTTTCTTGTTCCTCAGAAAGATCAAATGTCAAGGGTTTAACAGCTCTAGGAGGATCCTGCAAAGTGCAACAGTTGGGACCAACAGCAGTGCAACAATCAGAAAGCAATCCCAAATTATGTTTTTTTAAAACATTTCCTTCATTACTGTATTTAAGATAATATAAATACACTCATAAGGGAAATGGGGATCAATCTGTGTGCTAATCTTGGGGTCAATTTTCCAAATTTCAGTACAGCTTACTAGCTTTAGAAACAGTTTTTTGTACCAATTTTCTTACAGGTGAATATTTGTGTCACTGGCAGCAAAACCAATTAGCATATAATTCTCTCTCCAATACAGAGTTAGTAGATTGTTTTTAGCTTGACAGATATGCAAATGTTTTTCTTTGTAGCACACAGAACGACAGTTTTTTGTTGTTTTGGGAAGCATCATACACAGAGGCTCCACAGTGCAAAGCCTGTTTTCTCATTCTAACCTGCCTTGATGCCTGCAATGTTTTCAGCCAGTATCTTAACAAGTTTTAAATCAGCACTTTTCTCTTTTTAAAAAAAATATGCAAATATGTGGAAATAAATGAATATATGTGAAAGCACATAAAGGGAAGCAAGTATAATTAATCTTGGCAGATACTTTTAAAATAAAAAATGCTCGTCAGCAAAGGCTTTACAGCTGTGTTACAAAGCGTTTGAAAACAGGATTTATTACAATGGAAATGTTGACACTCAACAGCAATTTGGAACTGCAAATGTACTTCCTTCTTCTGTGCTTTACAGCCTGGACACTCAGCTCCATCTACACTGAGAGACAAGGCACGAAAGACCAGAGACTCATCTTCTGGGCAGTCTCTCACAGCTGCCCCCTCTCATCCCATGGATCAGCCAGGCAAGCAGCTTATAGATGAACTGACATACTCCAAACAATGTTTGGAGCCCCTACGGATTTAAACTGGCTCACAACTTTGTGATGTTGGGCAGTCAGTGGTTTACTCCACAAGGAGTTTTAATGGAAAATAATAATTTCTGGGGAAAAAAAAAGTCATCTATTTTTGCCTCATCAACCACATTTGGACATTAACACAGTCAAGCTCTCCTCTTCACTACTTCTTCTCTGCTATCCCAGCTGTTCACTTAGTCTTAAAAAAATTTCACACATCTAATTCTTCCCATGTATTTCCTAGTAAGTCTGGATGCCTGTGACTTCAGTGGAGCAGAACCAGCCCATGGAATTTCTTACAAAAAATCCCCAGAAATGGTCCTAATATAATTTTAACATTTTAATATTTTAATATTTTAATGTGTTTGTCTAACTGAATGAACTTTCATCAGCTTTCTTTCTTTCTTATAGCCTCCTTCTGTCATGAATACACTAAATTACCACAGTTATTAGTCTAGAGACAGTCTATGCTGTCTAAAAAAAAATATATATAAGTACTTACTAAACAGTAGACCCAGTTTCTATGCACTTCCCACCATTTCTGCATTTTATTAAACTGCATGGGGAATCTTCACATTGTCCAACACTGCGACCAGAATTGGGGTGTCCTTCTGGAATTCCTGGTGATTTAAACCCTTGATTGTGGCTGGTGCGGACTTGAACATCAAAAATGCAACCTCAAAAGTAGAAAAAAAGAAAGAAATTAAGTTTAAAACAGATCACAAAAGTCAAAACAAACCTAACAACAGAACAGTGTCAACCCTCAGTGAATGGGTTCCACCAGAATATCTTCAGTGAATGGGCAACCATACCATCTACAGGAGTAAAAGGTAGGCCAGCTGCTTTCTGTTCAGGCAAATGAGTGGATGATCAGAAGTCCTTCATTTAATGGTGGGTAAAACAAAAGAAATAATTTCTGAAGGAATAGACAGAATATAAAGTCAGTGACTAGGTGCAATTTTGCGTCTACACACTCATGGTCTTACAGGAATGCATATATATCAGATAAAAACAATCACAACAATTTTATTATCAAACTTTTATTACTTTCCAGAACAGTACAGCTGCATGCAGACTACCACTGGGAAATGGTCCAAAGATTCTTCTAAGCTCCTAAACACAACAAAGAATTTTTTAGGAAACCAATAATTGTCAGAGACCAAATATTTGTCAGGGAATATTGTAATAATTTATTTGTAAAGATGATTGAGTGCCTGTGCCTGGATCTATGCTCTGATATTCATTATTTTTCATAATACATTGGTATCTTGAGCAAAAAGAGGAGCTAAAGCTTCAGAGTGAAGCAGAGGTATTCCCTGCTTTCTACTTCCTAGCAGCTCCTGCTTAGCCTGTGTGCTTTCCATGGACTGCCCCTTTGAAGGGTCTTTGCTCTTCCTAGTGGTGTCACAGGAGGTCAGCCTTATGGGTTCAGCTGATGTCATCAGTATTTCTGAATCAAGTTTATGGATCCATGTGCTTATTTCTATACTGAAAAACTGAAAATGATGCGACAGAGTAGATATTTTTGACCAAATCCTAAATGACTTTTCAAAATATACCCCAGCATCCAAGTGATGTATAGTCATATTTAAAGGTAGCCTTAAGCACTTTTGAAATGTCATCCAGATTTATACATAAATGTATATACAACTTCAAACTAAAAATCAGGTTTTAAACCACTTTAGTTAAGCTAGTACATTAATGTATTTGAAAATGCTCATACCTTTCTAAACCTGATTTATAGAATTTAGCTGAGACAGTGAATTCCCACAGTGACTGAAATCACAAGAAGAGCTGGTATTCAGCAGTGCATGCCAGAGGTTCTCTCCTTAATATTACAAGCAGGGAAAGGATATAATATGGAGATTGCAAGTAATCATTACACCGATTTTAAAAACATCACTTAATATGAGTTTTTGCATGATTCATTGAAATCACATAAGGAAAAGTCTTGCACCTGAAAAACCCAATGAATGTACAATGAGATTTTTTTTATAGCCACATAATTTGTTTTAAACAAAATATAAGTAATATCTATAGCAAGATAACTATTTTAACCACAGTTTCATGATGTTATTGAAAGTAGCTTTCTTCAGCTATTTCCATATTTCAAACATTTTGTAGTTCTGTCTATATTGACATATAACTGTTAATTCAGAAACTCGTAATAAGTCATTTAAAAATAACCTACTTTGATGATTATTTGCAATCTTTGTGTTATTGCTTTTTTTCTCTTTACAGGGTTGTTTTTTTAGGCCACCTTATGCTTGGCAAATTGTAACTAATGTTTCATCTCTTTATCAGTAGCAGATAAAGCATGTTCTGTTCTCCTGGGTCTTGCTGGAGTGCTAAGAAAAAGCAGCCCAGAGCTCTGCGTAAACAATGGAAAGCACAGTGAGTCCCCAAGGACTTAAAGGTCATCATGGAAAATAAATTGGCCTTTGTGTTGATGACTAGTTTAACTGTACCAGCCACAGTTTAACTGTGCCACCTAGGTTAGGAACAGTTCTTGAGCACTGGTAAACAAAGCATGTAACAGGTACAAGAGTGTTTTGGCCCAGCTTTCTAAGTTCAACTGAATCTTTTATTTAATGAGTCAGAGCAGCAATTTAAGCCTGTTGTAGCAAGCACTATACAACCTTCTGCAGAGGGATCAGCTGATGAATGTGCCTTCTTTCTGACCTGAATTCCCTTTGCTCCGCCAGTTCTGGGCCCCTTTTAATGAGAGACTGCCAACTATTCTGAATAATGGAGAGGTTTTCTGACACAGCCAAGTTTGCAATAGGAACTCGAAGTTCCCAACTTTGTGAGTTAAACTTGGCGTGATTCTAAACATCAGAGTTTCATGCAAGTAAACTGAAATCAGACACCAAGACTGTACACTCACAGATGGTATACTACCTTTTTGTTTGCAGTCTTTTGATTTTTATCTCCTAAGACCACACCTAGGCCTTTCTATTATTGACCTCAATTTATTTTATAGTCTTCACCCCAATGTAGCAGAGCTCATTGGGGTGAAAGCTATAAAAAGACCCACCAAGAATGGATTAAGTAAACTTGAGGGATTATCATAAAATATATGACTTCACTACTCTCCTTTACTTTTTCTTTATTTCTTCTGATATATCCTTATCAAACAAAGATTTTTTTTCCCCATAACTTCCTGCTAGGATCCCTTACTCGCTTGCAAGCACTTGGTGCTAATTTGACTAAAAAGTACACAAAGCAGGCATTTTCAAGATGTACCAAAAATGCAGCAAGAATACCAACAGAAATAGATACATTGGTAAAATATTTTCTGTCTGAATGCAGTACTGAATTTACAGATTTCTTAAATCCTACCTATCCTAAAATGCTTTGCTTTCCCCCTGTTTTTCTTTCCTGTTTGTGAGTAGTGGAGTGTTGGGATGTCGGTCTAAAAGATGGCCCCCACAGTGACTCCTCAGGACTTCTCAAAGCTGTGACCCAAACACCCAGAGGGCCTGTATGGATCACACAGCACTGACTAAAAGCTAGTTCAGAACTCACTTCCTTCTGTGACATCTGTGGTGCAGGAACATAAAGATAAGTAGTCTTTATCTTGGCAGGCTTGCAAAGTATTCTAGCTTATTATGAGCTTAAACTTTGACTGAAAGGCTATATTTGTATCTATTTGGAACTCAACTGTGTTCTGGGTTTACTCCATGTTTAAAAAGTGACTGCAGTACCTGGAATTTTGTTTACTGCTTTACAAAACAATTTATGTGAAGAGGTGGCTCTTTCAGCATGGAAGAGGTTCTTCAGCATTTCAGCTTTGTGATAAGGGTTTCTTTAGCCTATTTACTCCTCCTTTTAATAGTATTTGCTGTCAAACATCAGATTACATCTATAGCCATGCTTCATCCTGCTTATGAACAGGACCACAAGAACAATCAGTTGCTCCTCTTTCTCTGCTCCTCACTTATTTCTAGATGCAAGCCCTGTCTCTCCATCAGTTGCATCTATGGCTAGAGACTGCATCCTGCAGTCATAGTAGCACAGAGCATGAAACCTCAGAACTCTCCCTCTTGTTTTGCCCCTGACACCAGATTTGTCTCTGCCTCTTTCAGAAATGGAAGGGCTGGAAATTCAGCAGTATCTTCCAGGTTTTCCAAATAATTCTCTGTCTCATTTTCTGTAGGTGAGTCATAGTGCTGAGTTGTGCAAACCTTTGAACATGAGTCAGTTGGTTTTATACTCCCATTTCAGATTGTCCATTAATGACCAGGCTGAGTCTCTTTGGCCACAAGACTTTCAGCTACCTAAACCTCACATTTTAGTTTTTAGATCATCTGTAGTGTGCTCAGAAAATTAACAGTGTACCTTAATTACACTGTTATAGGAAATGAAAAAAAGCTAAACACTTAAGTAAACCATCCCATTTACAAAAGGCTCCTGTAATCCCCCAAGGAGCCTCAAATTCAGATGAAGCACAAAGAACCTCAAAGTCCACATGAACTTGGCTGCTTCATCTGACCTCTACCTTTACCAGTTTCTTCACCTTCTCATAGGCACTGAATGACATTTTTCAAATTGCTTACAGTATCATCAAACAACCTTCAGCCTTTCAAAAGAATCTCTAGGTGCTGATTCACACATCCTAAATTTAAAATTCCACAACTTTTGATTATTAAATGACAATTTATTAAAGAAATTTATTTTCAGTTTATTCCTCCTCTATGGAAATTACTTGAACAAGTGCTAAAGGCATGCAGGTCAGGGAGGAAATGGTCTGAAACTGTAGTTGTACAGAGTAAAAATCCTAAATTATTGCACGCTGACACTGGGGACATTTAGTCTGCAGCAGTGTGGCTGGCCTCAATGTTTCTTCATCCAGTAGTGATTTCTTACAAAAGGAGAGGTACAGTCCGGTATTAGAAGCAAAATGCTTTTAATAAATCATGTCTTTAAAAGCAGCCAACAGCAAGTTTCCAAAAGCCTGAGTGGTTTAATCAACTATGTGCTAGATAAATTTATCTTGGCTGTCACTTCCAGCATTTCTTTGAGTTCCCTACAGCTGTAGATTGGCTGAAGTAAAATAGTTCAGAATTTTCCTCTCTGTTAGTGGCATTGCAGTTCCCACTCTGGAAAAAGTCTGTAGAGGTTTATTTCTGAACCTGAAGACCCTGAGAGCTGAAATTTGGGAGGTTTCTGAGCTAGATGAACAAATGAGATTCTGACTACTTAAGAAAATATCATAAAAAATTGGTCATAGGGAAGTGTAGATTCCTTGAAAGTCAGTATCCTTTGGAAAACAGAGACAAGCTACTGCTGGGAACTGGAGCATGGAATGAATTAGCAAATGTAGTAGACTTAATACTGTAAATGATAGGGACAAAGAGAAAACTGTTTATGTGCTACATTTGCCAAAATTTTGCAGTAAATACTTCTTTTTAAAGAAAAAGGGAAAACAAGAAATAGTATGGTAACTAACAGTACATGAACTTTCTGTTTTTTTTAAAGATTATTCATACTGAATTTGTAGAAATTTCATCGTTAGAATATATTTGGAACATGAGGAACCTGGAAAATTCCTGTTTGTGGTTAATGTGAAGCACCAGAGATTCCTACTGGTCACCCCTAACATTAGCATGTCTATAAAACTCAAAAGTACTTCACAGATATTGACCTTATTAAAATACTCGTACAGACATTATGTTTTATGATATGCCAATTTGCAAGCTGCTAAGAGGCTATGAAGGGTATAACTATACAATCCACACTTCCTGAAAAGACAGAGACGGATGAGATGTTAATTCATATGACATTCTGAGTGAAAAGGTGGCTATAGGATATGAAATTGATTTTGAGGAAATTTCAGTGTAAGAAAAAAATAGGTGAAAATTAAGCAGTTACATGATCTTAATAGAAATGCAGAGTTTTCGTGTATGAAAGTGAGTTTTATTGCTATACTTGCCTTTCATAATGTACCCTCACTTTCATAATTGAGAACTCAAACTCTGTTTTACTATTGCAAAATGTTTTCTTTTCATTTGAAAGGCTTTCCAGTGCTCAAAATGAATTGAAATTTTACCGCACAACTATCAAGCACATTGTTTCTTTGGAAGCAAAGAACAAAAATAAGGTGTTGTGAACAAGTCCTTTGCTTCATTACTGATTTGGTAGGAGTTGAAAACTGATTAACAAAGCTTCAAACATCACTTTTGATGTAAAAATTATTATCTGCTAGACAAATATTTGCAAGAGGAATTAGCTAAGTCCTCTCTAGAGACCTAGATCATAATGTCAGGAAAATAAAAAGATTTCTTTCAGGAAGAAATTTTCACCATGAAAGATATAATCCAAACTAGCACTGCCAGCCACAGTGGGAGAAGAATCTAAACTACTAGAGAGAAGGGAAGCCCTTTGGAAGTGATGCTGTAGAACAGGGACACATAAGAAGAGATTAAATGGCAAACATTACAATGGCAAACATTACAATGGCACACTTCCATTTTAGCAGAAACACAAAGTATTAAAATTATTTAGCAAAGCCTATATTTGCATCATGTTTCTTAGTTATCATAGTGAAATAATGAAAAAGCCACAGCAAATTCAGCCAAGGAGATTTTAGTTTGTTTCCTGATAAGACAGAGATTGTTTCAGTTGCCTATAAAAACATATACAATCTGATGCATGTATTAAAAGGAATTGAAAATGGTGTAATTTTTACCTTGAAAGCCATTCTTAAATCTGGGTCCCTTTGGTAGGAGTTCTGGGGTGTACTCACGATAGCCTCCTAAATAAAACTGACTGAAGACATTGAGTCCAACCAGCCTCCCAGGAGAAGTGACAGTTTTGTTCTTCTGATCATCCACCTTTCAATGAAACATTAATATTTGTTACAACAAAGGAATTTGCCTTTATTTAGGATCTCCTAGTGAAGACAATCCTCCCAGCTTTATAGGGAAGCAGAAAAAAAATAATTAAGTTTTCCATATAAAACGTGAAAAAACACAGAGAACACTTTCATTTAAAAGCTATTCTTCTAAAGGAATTGCTTTTTTACCTTCAGCCAGCCTTTCTGGAGGTTTCTGCCAAGATGGATGAGATGAATATTGAGTGTCAGATCAAGTGGTTTGCTAATGATTGTTGCTGTGCCAGAACCTAGGTTGTAGCTATATACCACTCTCCCATTACGGAGGCCTAACTCCAAGAAATCATCTCCATTCAGACCTGAAAAGACAAAAAAAAGGATAACTACTCATTCCAGGATTTAGTGAACACCAATGTGTAAGATATACTCCAAATCCACTGAGAAGTTATGTTTAGCAAAATTTTAGCCAGGAAGGTTATGAGTTTCCTATATATTTCTAATATTCTTGGTTTAACTTGTAAGATTATTTCCAGTATTATTGTGGATTTAAAATAGAAACTGCAGAGATTTTAAATATTTATAGGTTTTTGGAGCAAGATTTTTTCATACTACAGTTAAATTAGTGACATCAACAAAACCTGCCAACCCTGGTGGATTTAGCAGTCATTGCTGTTCCTTCCCCCTGGAACATGAACAAATTTTCAACTTTCTCTAAAATCTAAAAAAATAAATAAAATTGAAACTTCAAATTGCATGTGAGACTAGGCCCTGACTTAATCCTATTCCAAGATGCTTTCAGCTATCATTATAGGTGCTTCAAGAGCCTCAAAACCAGAGGCCACCTGCTGCTCTGAGGCAAGTGGAGTAACAGGGACATGGGTCTCAAGAAGCTCTAGCAGCTTCTGTCAAGCTCCTTCAGCTGCCCTTGACTCAACAGCACCTGGAGACTTTATTGCACCTGCCCCCAATTAAGATGGCTCTAGGATGTTCATTGATGGAATTTCATTGGTCAGCCAAGTGCTGTAATTCTTTAAGCCTTCTTTTCTTTCAGGTTAGAACTAATTAATTTGCCAGTTTGCAGTAAATAATTTAGTTTCTTTGCATTTAGGCCTGCATGCTGTAAGTGTTTGTGCTTTTAGTAACTATAGTGTAAAATCTCATTTGAAGGATTTTAAGTCTGACATAAAGCCTATGAGTAAGAGTTCAATTCATGGACCTATTCTTGGTCATCCAAATAAACACATTTTTACACTGGCATCATTAAAGATAATTCAGTCTCCTCATGCAGGCAAGAGAGGAACTGCCACTGCTTAGACAAAACCTGATCAGCTTGTTTCTTTTTATAAACCCCAACCTTTCTTCTGCACACCCATTTGGTATGGTAAAAGAACCAGGATGCAAACAATGGTGAAAATGAAGAATGTTCTCACTCCTGCCTTAGGATGTCCTGAACTGAAATTCAAAGCCATCCATTTCTTTTCATGACTCTCCTGGGAATTCAAGCAATTCAGTGCTCAATTTCATGCCTGTACACTGTACTTTATTTGATATTTTCTTCTGTTTTCATAAGGCTGTCTTATTTTGTATTTGTTCCAGGGAAGGTCTCTTCCTATTTGTTCTTCCAATGTCACATGATGGCCCTTATTTCAAATGTGTCTTGATGCTCTTATTTCAAATGTCTCTTGATGCCACTGTCTCAAATGCATGGGAATTTTTCTTCATTTGCAAAAGATAAAGTAGGCTTTTCCCCAGGAAACAATTGTCTTCCCACTGAAGCTCTGCACACAGCTGCTTCGCAGCCAAAACTGCCATATTCCCCTTATCTCATAATCTGGAAGTGAACATGCTGTACACTGTGCTTTTTCTGTACAGAAGTTTGTTTTTTCTATAGAGTTAGTATTTTGATGCAATAGGAATATATAGAAAAAGAAAAGGAAATCCTTATTCCAAAGGATATGAATACACTGCCTCTGTGGAAAGTGTGCAGTTACATTCAGTTGTATAGAACACAAACACTATTCATTTTTTATTACAATGATTTGTTCATGATTTGTTCATGACTGAATGAAATTCCATTGCTTGCAGTTACACTGGCTTGTTACCAGTGAAGGACTTCCAAAGTGAAAATAAAAATTCTTTACTAAAGTTTCTATTTTTAGCAGTGTCTACAATGTACTTCTGTGATTTGACCTGCAAAACTAGGGGAAGCACATGAAAGACAAACTGTTATTTAAAAGGGTTTCTGAATTTTTAAAATGCTTTTTCAGAATTAAAGTGTATTAAAGAAGTGCAACAGTGTCAGCACTCTACAAAATGGACTTGGAGTGAAAAAAATTGAAGTGAAGATAAGCATAGAATCATGGACCATGAGGAGTTGGAAGCAACCCTGGAGATTATCTAGTCCCAACCCCCACTGCCATAGGCAGGGACACCGTTGTTTAGATCAGGTTGCTCAAGGCCTTATCCAACCTGGCCTTGAACTCTGTCAGGGTTGGGGCAGAATAAAATAATGCTAATAGTCTGCATAAATGAGACAACTTTTAACTATGTGTTGGGACAGAACTTCACAGTAACTCAGAAGAGTTCAGCCGTGGAATCGATGCCTGTGGTTTGGGCAGAGACAACATTGGAGGGGAATCAGGTAGGGTGCTGCAAGAGAATGCTAACTAAGAGAAATGGGATAAAGTGGAGAAAGGGGAAAATTCAAATTAAATATTAAAAATACTTCCTTATTGGAAGATCACTGGCTGTGAAAATCCTCATGCCCTTCCTGTTGAGACCATTATTGTTCAATACTCAGTAAATTGTTAAAACAAGAGCACTATCTTGGTGAAATAAGTAACATTACCTTGGCAAGAAACTGCTTTCTGGTAATTAAAATATGGGGTGCTCAGACTCCCCAGCAATTTAAACTAAAGAGAAAACAGCAGGTTACCAACAGCATTTTACCATCACCTCATTGCTCTGTGTTCATTGAGAGTTGCCCTTGGCAGGTGCTCTGCTGCCCACCTGTCGTTTGATGTGTGGCTGCAGAAATGCCTGACTGCCATACTGCAGTGCTCACACACACACACACAAATGATATGCAAACTAATAAAAAGCCAGGTTTCTGCCTGACAACTGCATAATAAGCCCAGAATGCTAGTATTCTCATTAATAAAAATGACACGAGTAAGACTTTTTTTTAAACTCAGTTCATCCAAATATGATTCCAAGACCTACATTCCACAAGGGCTCCTGACAGTACAGGGTACACCCTGCAGGCAGGCGTTTTTGAGACAAATTTTAGTGCAATGTATCTTTTATATTTAAGCAATTTTTTTGGTATTCTCTTTTGATTATTGCAACTGAAAAAGAATCAGATTATTTCATACCATTGGTGTTCTATGTTTCATGTTTGCATTTTCTCCATCCTGAATAAAGACAGTGAATTAATTGGTATAATTTTTGTTTGGTTATATTTCCTACAATTGGAAATGTTTCAAACAGGTGCTTGACATTCAGTTCCCAAGGCTGCAGAAACATGTCTGAATGTGGCAGCTCATTCATGTCGTTGAAAAGAATGTTCTAACAATTTCTTTGTGTTCACATTACAACAAAGCTTCTTATAAAAATTTAATGATGCAGACACTGGCTTTTGAATACCCTTTTCTGAATGATTACATGGAAAGGTTTTAGGTAATTTCAACTCCATGTGCTGTTTCTACTCAGCTACCCAAAAAAGAAAGACAATATTACATCTATCCACAAAAATAAATAATTAGTGAGTGAAAGAAAAAGCTGCCTGGGAGTGAACTATAATAGCAAGTGAAAGGAAAAATTGCCTGAGAGTGAATGGTGACTGTCAGAGCAATAAAATGTGGCATGGGGAGTTATACATGGATGTAATTAAAATAATATGAATGTAGTTCAGTTAGCAGGATCAACCAGGTCTGACCATGTCTTTTGCTGAAGTTTGGAAAAAAATTTAGCAAATTCTGATTTCCACACAGACAGAAGCAGAGTTTTGAGTTTAAATGCATTCAGAGTGGTTAATACTGATTTGTGTTAGGCTAATTTGGGCAAACAACCTGATAAATTAGTGCAGTTGATTGGCTGAGCTGCACTAGCTAAGTTTGACAGGATCTTTGCAAATGAAAAGTAGCAGGCTTAATTATATCATAGATAAACTGCTGAGCTGTTCTAAGCCAACAAGTTTTAGTTTGCATTGCAATAGACTAACAGTCTGTCTCCTGGAAGTCTGCCACAGGGAGAAAGGGGAAGAAGCCCTAGAGGGTATAGGAACTTAAGTAAAGAAATTTAATAGAAAGGAACACCTATGAAAATATCAAATGTATTAACATAGCAAATGAAGACACCCTGTATCCTCCTGATGTGATATACAGCAATTGTTTTGTTAGATATTCATGTAACTGCATAATGCCTCCCCAAAACTGATTTCCAATAATGCATTTTGGGAGCTCAATATCTTAAAACAGCAAATAATAATTCCTCTCCTCCTTCATCCTTCTGAAGCATTAAATTTCTGATCGTGTTCAGCATACGTGTAGGGTTGCTGTAGGTCCAGGGCCATTTCTGCAAAACTCATGTGATGTTTTAGATATGGTAAAGCATCTACTATACTAGTTGAGACTTCTATTAACATACCTAAATCACTCTCCTACTCTGATGGGTTTCGACCTGACACATCACCCAACTTCCTTTGTAGGCTTCAACAATCCCATAGGACAGCTCCAAACCCAAAAAGTTAGGTCATGATCCCATTGCAGAAAGGATTAACATAAAAATAAGTTACTTGCTTCTTATGAGGTATCTATGATCTGTGACTGCTTTTTGTCTGCATCAAATTATATAAAATTTTCTTCAACTTTCATCAATATTATGGCTTCTGTTTGGAGTAATGCTGAAATGGAGAGAACACAAGTAGTACTATTTTAGCCCATGCCAAGCTGGTGCCTTGCAGCCTGCCACAGAGGGGTGCTGTGAGGAGACAGCTTCAGTACTGCTAAAATCTTAGTACAAATGCTGTAAGTAGAGCTACATAAACTGCTTCTCAGCTGTGTTAATCAGACCAAGTTGAATGCTCTGCTATACAGACTGTAGCTCAACTTACTCATAGATAGCTTGGGTTAACTTGCATTGAGAGATCTCAGGGTTTGGGGTCTCCTATTTTATGTAAGTAACACAGAGTTCAATGATCAACAATTAATTTTTTTTTTTTTTTTACAACTGAAAAAAAGGGAACCTTGACCTCTTGGTTTCAATTTATTGTGTTCAGAAATATACTACCTCAGATTAACTGTTGACTTTAATTTCGGGAAGCAATTATATTTCTCTTTAACGAAAAGAAACATCTATGCAACCTGATTGATTACTCTGTCTTTACAAAACAATACCGTTTTGAAGAGATTATTGTCCCACTAATGAAATTACATCCTAAAAAGAAAGAATCAAGAAAAACCTGTGCATATTTTTATCTTACTTGTTTAATGAGTATTTGAAAGCTTGTAAGGATAAGTGAAACAAATGAAGCTTACCTTGGCCCTTCTGTCCAGTGAAAAAAATCAGGTTGTCTTGTAAAGCTGAGTGGTGGTTTGCCAACTTAAATTTCAAGCGAAATTCATAGTAGAAGGTGATATTTGGGATTGTAGAATAAGCTAGGAATGAGGTATAGCCAAAGACATCTGTGCCACTGAAACTTGGTTGAGTAATATTAATAGCTGGATTAAAAAATAATAAATTCAATGTTAGGGCAAAATGTTAACACATGTATTAACAAGTTCTATTCCTAGTCTGGTTTAGAACTTAAAAACTTATAAATAAAACTAATAATTTGATATGTTATAGTATTTTCCACACATGCAGACATAGTTTGGCTTTCCTCTGAGGATAAATATCTTTATTTTTCAGCTTTTGTAAATAAGTTTATTTTAAAAAATGAATTATTGGCAACTACTGCCATCTTCTGGATTCTAGGTAACGTTGCAAGTAAAAGTACACTAATATTTATTCAAGATGCAGAAAGACAAAAGAAAATACAAAAAGAAATTTTCGTGTTAAAAGAAATGCCATCTATGGCAGGCATTTGAGTGAAAGTGAGTAAAAGGACATGCTGTTGAGGTTATGAATAATAATAATTCTTCAAAGGTAGAGGAAATAATAAAAAGAAGCATCATAAAAGGATGAATTTGCAGCCCAGTGAATAGGACCTACATGAATTACAAATAAAATCAAGCCTATACATGTCTGTACGGAAAATAGCTGGTGCTAAGCACCCGCATGGCCCCGAGGGCTGGCACCCAGTAGCCAGCCTCCTGTAGTCAACTCCTGGAGCTGATGCTCAGAGATCACATAATGCTCGTATTGACAATATGGTTTAGTAAAAAGAGGAGAAAGGGGACTGACAGCTTAATCCTGAAAGACTGGGTATGGGGCTAGATTTAAAAGATTCGAGCAGTTACCTCCAACCAACCTGTGCACCAAATGTGGCTGGATACAGCTTTATTAATGAAGGCAGTATGAGGGATTGGCAGCTTTATTAATGAAGGCAGTATGAGGGATTGGGGAAGGTAGGAATATGGAGCTGCACCAGGCACAAACCAGATCGGGAAATGCTGGTAAAGAATTGTTATTCTCCCCAAGTAAATCTATATTAGCCTAAGTATATCTAAGCACCTGAATGCTTACAGGGTGGCAGAACCAGTAACACGTAATTGTGAAAATGCTATCACCATCTCTAGACTGTGGAATTTGTTTCTAAATTTGCAGCCTGGGAAACCTGCCGTACTGGCACCGAAATAGCAGACATTGCCTTGGTACCTGCATCTGAGAAAAGGGGCAGGCACAGGCATGGCAAACCTTTTCTAGCACAGACTGGGAGTTTGCAGCTGTACAGAGAGTACTGTCCCATTTATTAAGCACTACTCCACACGTGGCACATTATGCCTTGCCCTTGATCTTAAATGGGAGCCAGGAGATTTCCATATGAAACAGTGATTTTGTCCTTATTAGAAGGACACTGGCAATGAGTCTGACTGAACACAACCTCAAGTCTCAGACCTTTGTGATTTATGTGCTGCACTGGAGGCAAAATGCAACTCCCCCATATTTAAATCTGATGTTAGTTTCAATCCACCCATACTCCCTTAAATTACTTGAACATGACTGAAAATGTCTCAAATTCTGTATTTTTGCTAACTCAGGAAGCTAAGATATACAAGCAACTCCTTTAATGCGAAGTATTCTTCATTTTTTTTATTTTTTCCCCCTTTTGTTTGTTTCTTTACATTTATTTAATAAACCACAAAATATTTAAGAGACAAGAAAATTTTAAAATAAAGAAGTCCTTTATGTTTATTGTCTTTTCCAGCTTCGCTTTATAATGGGAAAAGCAAATTCTCTCACGTAGCTCCACAGAGCCAGGTAATTTGGTTTGCTGGCAGAGATCACTGAAGAGTCTATTCTGGACAAGTTATTCCCAACAAAGAATAACCCATTATCCCCAGGATGAAATAATGCTGTTGTCTCAGCTGTTTCCTTGGAGCTTTCTAACTGGGGAGTTATTTTCTTGCCTTTCTACTCGCTCCTTCTAGCATTCCATATAAAGCTGGATTAAGATTGACAAAGGGCCTCCAATGCAAGAAAGGTTGGAATGAGTCCAGAGGATGCCACTAAGCTGATCACAGGGCTGTAAGACCTCTCCTATGAAAACACAGGAGAGTCTAAGAGAGTTGGGGTTGTTCAGCCTGGAGAAGAGAAGGCTCTGGGGAGAGCTTGTAGCAGCCTTCCAGTACCTAAAGAGGGCTTACAAGAAAGCTAGAGGGGCACTTTTCCCAAGGGCCTGTAGGGAATGGCCTTAAGGTGAAGGAGGGTAGTTTAGATTAGATATTAGGAAGAAATGTTTTACTGTGAAGGTGATGAGGCCCTGCAACAGGTTGACCAGAGAGGCTGTGGGTTCCTCAGGCTGGATGGGGGTCTGAGCAACGTGGTCTAGTGGAAGGTGTCCCTGCCCACAGCAGGAGGCTGAAACAATGACCTTTAAGGTCCCTTCCAAGCCAAACCATTCCATAACTCTATGATCCTATGATCCATGACATAGCTGTCTCCGTAGCAGCTGACCACCTAATGTTGCATTTTATGTCAGTAGAAAAATCAAGCACATTTAGGATATGGTTTCATATAAAACACCTTCCTTATAGAGGACAGGTGAACAGTATTCCAAAATGCTTATTTCACCCCACCAAGTAAAAAGGCAGCATTGGGTTGTAAGTCAAAGTATTTCAGACTTCTAAAGATAGGTGGGCTGGAGTCTACCTGCTTTGTATCCTGAAACCCCTTCTCATTCTGCATGGTCTTTGTCTCTGGTCTTCACTGCCTTAAAGCTAAATGGTTGTGAAATTCTGAACTCATTCTCTGTGAAATCAAGGAAGCACTTTTTTTTCCTGATTTTAAAGACTAACCCTAGGACACTTAGAAACAAAATAATTTGCAAAATATTGCAAACATCTGGGCAAACAAAGACTTATATAACAGTAGCTTATCAGGAGGCCGGCAGGAAGCAGGACACATTTCTCCAGAGGAGTGACTCAGACCCACAAACAGATTTAGGAAATTTCAAATTCTCTGGTTGGACTGTCCTTATTTAATGTTGATTTGCAAAAGCACTACCTGCATTTGTTAACCAGCTGCCATATCACCGCCCTGCTCCCCTCTATGCTGGTTCTTCCCTGTGCATGCACGGTGTTTGGATCCAAACTGAAATGGTGCATGAGCACCACATGGAGCTATACCTCTATCAGGCATGTGGTCCTGAGGGGAATAATACTTTCTAAGGCAATAGAAGGCCCAGGGGACTTTTAATGGAAACCATAACAAGCTGTTTTGGTTTCCTTCTTCACAGTTTTCTCCACTGTGCTGAAGAAGTTTCTCACACCTAGCAGATGCAGTATCTAATCAATCACCCTATCTTTAGCAGGTAGGCACATGCAGTAAATGTTTGCAAATAGTCCTCCCTATGCTCGTCTCTGGAGAATAAAATGTATTTAGAAATGTTAATTAATACTGAGTAAAAACCTTATATTTCTGGCTAACTCAATCTATCTAGCTTGAGAGCTATTCCGTATTTTATCTGTCTCTGAACTGCCACTTATAGATTTTATACCACATTTTTAATCATGTTTCTTCTCTGCACTAAGTATTATTTATTAAGAGATCTTTATCCAATCACATAAAAAAGTGAAAGTCATTTACTTAAAAAAGTAAAAGTGCATCAGCGTAAAACACTGTCTTTGAGATTCCTTTCATACAATGACCTTCATTAGTTTGATTTTAATGCAGACTAGTTTGCCATACTCTTCCATATTTTTAACTTAGAAATTGAAAAAAATAATAATAACCCTGTATGAAAAATACAGTGATTGGGAAAATTGTGTGAAGCAAAACAGGTCCACCTTCTCTGTTTATTCTCTATCTTTTCATTATAAAGCTGTGGGGCCAAGACTGCAGAAAATTGTATGATCTTTTCCTTGAAACACAGTCCTAAACATTATTTGTAAAACGTTTGGGGCTGGTTGAATAAGTGGAGGGCACAGCTAACCTCATTGGGTTATTTTTAATTTCCTGTCTGGACATCATCCAAACTGATTCTTACTCTTGCTCTTGCAGTGCAGTCTGAAGAGGTAAAGAACGGGGATGTGTCCCAATGTCTTTGACTATGAGCCTTGCTCACACACTCCAAATTAACACTGTGTGCTTAAAATACACACTGCTCTGACAGAGTACTAAAATCTTTTATCAACTTTTTGTCCTTGATCTTGTCCTGTGTCCCTCTGCCAGTTCTGTGTCATTCATCATTGTGCTTTTCTGCATTCCCAGTATTGAAGAAGTAATAACGCATGATATGTCCCATTGACTCACAAACAAATAATGACAAGTTATCCCATTATATAAATGTATCAATATGGTTGACTACTTACTTCCCTAATGTTGTACATCTTATTGGAGCTGAGCACAAAAGATGGGAGTTAAAAAAATCTTAACAAAAAGAAGAGAATAAAGTGACAAAGAAAAAAGATAATAATGGTTTAATTATCTTTGAATTTACTGTTACGAGTTAAAATTAATGTTCCTTCAGCATTCACTGGCAATACATCTTGGACCACAGCTTTACAATACACTGCAAAAACTAAGACAGATTAAAGGAGTAGAAAGAGATGAAGACTTCAGGCTACAGAACTGCAATCAGATTACACACGTTTTTTATATTAACATTGTCTAACTGTGAACAGTTACCAGCTCAGTATCTTGTTCCAGGATCAGCAGCCATATACAGTGTGGGATGAATAGTATGCAGTTCTCCTAAAGACCTACTCACATTTCATAGAATCACAGAATTACAGAATCATCAAGGTTTGGAGAGACCTTAACAATCATCCAGTCCAGCCAAAAACCCGGCACCACCACAATCTCTGTATCCCCAAATGTCACATCCAGATGCCTCTTGAACACTTCCAGAAATGGTGACTCCACCACCTTCCTGGGCAGCATATTCCAATGCCTAAATACTCTTTCAATGATATTTTTTTGGTAATATCTAATCTGAGTCTCCCATGGTACAATTTATGGACATTTCCTCTTGTCCTGCCCCTTGAGACAAGGCAGAAGAGGCTGACCCCCTCCTTGCTACAGCCTCCTTTCAGGTATTTGTAGAGAGCAATGAGGTTCCCCCCTGTGTCTTCTCCAGACTAAACAACCACAGTTCCCTCAGTTGCTTCCCATAGGACCTGTTTTCCAGACCCTTCACCAGTTCCATTGCCCTTCTCTGGACACATTCTACCATGTCAAGGTCTTTTTTGGTGAGAGGCTCAGAACTGAACATAGGACTCGAGGTGCAGCCTCACCAGTGCTGAGTACAGGGGGACAATCACTGCCCTGGTCCTGCTGGCCACACTATTGCTGATACAGGCCAGGATGCCATTGGCCTTCATGGCCACCTGGGCACACCCTGGCTCATGTTCAGCCAGCTGTTGAACAGCAACCTCAAATTCCTTTCATTTGAGCAGCTCTCAAGCCAGTCTTCCCTAAGTGATACACAGGGCTATTGCAAAGACAAATTATTTGCGAAGACAATATCGAAAAAGGAATGGAAATTACTACCAAGTGTTGTACTTTACACTCTTCTAAGCTGTGGTGGGTTGACCCTGGCTGGACACCAGGTGTCCACCAAAGCAGCTAAGTCACTCTACTCCTCAGATGGACAGAGAAACTAGAATAAAATTTTGTGGCTTGAGATGAAGACAGGGAAAGATCACTCACCAGTGTAGTAGGGCATCGCACCCCCCCCAAACTTATCTATTGTTACTTAACCTGTCAGATAACTCAAGCAGGGCAAGCTGTCTTATACTGAGTTATTTTGGTGCCATGGGGTTAACCCTGGTCTGGCACCTCCCAGCTGCCAATGAGCACCCTGCTGTTGAAGTGAGATCTGGGAAGATAAGTCAGATTTCTGACTGACAGACACCTCACTTTACGACCATAAAAGCCACTCCAAACTTTCACAAAGCAGAAACCTGTACATTTTCCTGGAACTGTATGGAGTTTCTCCTGTGAGTAGGGACGCTTCACAGTTACTCCCCAGGGATTAAGTGAAGGAATCTGTTCACATTATCACTATTTCATTGGTAAGTTACATTCGACTCCTAATCGATATTATTTCTTTTGCCAGCTTTAACGTAGGTCCCGTGATGTAGTGCACTGTTTTATGTTATGCTGTAATCTACCAGTAGTTCTTTAGTTTTATACTGTGTAGGAAGTAATTCTGATTAAGATCTTTCATCTGTTATCTCTTGTCTGTTTAAGAAATTATTCATTTTATAAATAGATCTGATTTGCCATCATTAGAATTTGCAGACCAGAGTGATTCCTTAAATTTAAACTGCTGCTGAATTCTGAGGCTAAGGCAGGGCTTGTCTGTGCTCAGCCTGTGACAACCAGTTATTGTCATGAGAAAAACAGGCTTGACTTGGGGAAAAATTGTCAATCAAATGAGAGCAGGGTAATGAGAAATAAAACCAGTTTTTAAAACATTTGCCCCCGTCCCTTCCCTTCTTCCTGGGTTTAACTTCGCTTCTGAATTCTGAATCCTCCACTTCCTCTTGCATGACTGGCACAGGGTGATGGGGCATAAGGGTTGTGGATGGGGCCTCTGACACTCCCTCCTCCTCAGTGAAAGGACTATTCATGGTCTTTCCCTGCTCTAGTGTGGGGTCCCTCCCATGGGAGAGAGTCCTCCATGAACTTCTCCAGCATGAATCTTTTCCATGGGCTACAGTTCTTCCCAGTGTGGGTTTCCCACAGGGTCACAAGTCCTGCCATCAAACCTGCTCCAGCGTGGGCTCTTCTCTTCATGGGTCCACAGGTCCTGCCAGACTCTGCTACAGTGCAGGCTTCCCGTGGGGTCACAGCCCAGGATCCTCCATGGCCTGCAGGTGGATATCTTCTCCACTGTGGGCCTCCATGGCCTGGAGGGGGACAGCTGCCTCACCATGGCCTTAACCATGGGCTGCAGGGTAACCTTGCCATGCAAACCCACTTTTCTCACTAGAAACTCTGGGAAGTCCAACAAGGAAAAGATAAGGGGTGCTGGAGCTAGAGCGTGGTGCAGTGCCAGATGAGGGTTCAAGGTGATATTAAAATACTCATGATGTCAGAAGGACTGTTGTATCAGGAATTAGTGATCCACTTAATGGGTCATTCAGGCGTATGCTATCCCCTCCCCACCTCCAGGACTTATGGACTCCTTTTACTTGTCCTGTGGCATCAGTAATCATGGACTCATAAGAGTTATACTTTGGGAACAGAAATTTGAAATAATAAAAGTGATTTCACTTCTTAGGGATGAAAATATGATTCCGAAAAACTGTTAGTACAGCAGTGACATTAATAGTGTGCGAGTGTGCCTATGTGTGTTTTTTACAATTTTTCTGACATTCCTCACATTGGTGGGGGGGGGGGGGGAATTAAGGCCCAGTGAAAACAAAATGACCCAGAAAATAAATTCTCTTAAACAGTAAGAAGAGCAACCCTGATCAGCATTCCCCGAGGTCTTTTATCACCAGGAACCTTGCAAAGCAGATATTTTTTATTTTTTTAGCTGAGGAAATTCCTTTTGGGCATCTGTTGTCACCAAACTGCACAATTCAGCCTGCAGACCCAAACAACTCTGAAGGTGACATTGTGTGCCAAACATAGCTGCACAGAAACAATTTGCTTGCAGGCTGATTTTCACTCTACAGAGCTTGAAGCAAGTGACTATTCCCACTTCAACACTTTGAAATGAATTTCATACATGGGGGAATACATCCTACAGAAAACCTGCTGGAATCCTTTAGACTGTGAAACATTACCATAAGTGTTGCTCAGAAATGTTTCAAGGAAGAGCCTTACAGGTTGCTGTGAATGTGTGCTGTGAATGACCCTTTTCTGGGTGTGTTTGCCAAATACAGTGTCACAGTTAGGACTCTGCTTCATGTTGTCACATATGTGAACATAAGTGAAACTAAACCACTGAAGTTTGGTCTAAACACTGTAAATGACACAATTACTCATCCTAGCAGTGTGCATGTCTTTGAAATCCTTCTCCCTTTAAATTTGCATTTGTACTTACAAAGGGCTTGCTCTTGATTCCTGGCTTAGCGAAAGGCCTCATGTTATGACCAACAGCTTCCCAGAAGAGCCCAGTTTCTTGTGCAACATATAATTACCAACAACATAGAGAGTTGAGAAGTCTAGGTGTTCATTTTCAGTCCTGGTGAATGAACCATTCCTGCTTCACTTGCATTTGGGAGGCTGTTACAACTTCACAGTACAGTGATACACTGATATTTACTATTTACAATTTCTGCATCTTATATATCAAAATTTCTTGCATTATATTCAAGATTATATTCATTAATTATATTATTTCTTGCAATATTTCAAACATACTGATCTTATATTTTACAGACTGTATCAATTTCCTGTACAAACCAGGAAATGCCTCCATCCTATGCTTAGATAGAAATGCTAACAAAAATAGAAAAAAAAGAAATAAAGGCTGATTACAGAGATAGTAGCAATTTAACAACTGCAATCAACTCTGTGATACTAAACACTGGAGGAGATTTATAGTCTGCAAAAAACAAAATGCAAGCAACTTTTTATTAATTTAAATATGAAAGGAAATTTATCAGAATAAGGGCTTGAATGCTGGCTGCTTTCACACAAATCTACTGAAAAGCCAGAGCTCAATAACTGGACTCAGTTTAAATGATATAGATCCCTTAATCTGCAGTTTAAAGAAACGAAGTCACTTGGGGGAATTAGTCAATCTGTCCATGTAGACAAAGTCTCTTTTCCGAAGTGCTGCTTATTGATGGTGTTCTCCTCCCCTCCACCCCAGCCCCCAGCCAAGTTGGAAGTCACGGAGGCATTTAACTCCACAAATCAACAGTCAAGTCCCAGCTCTATCCCAGGAGGCATCAGCCTGTCACAGGTCCATCTCCACAATCCCAGAGGAGCACAGAGCATAGCAGTAGACAGGAACCCAAATTAAGGATTCAGAGGAAGGAACACCTTGTCCAGACCCCTCCCAGGCTACCTTCAGCCCTAGTACCAAGGTGTGAAACACCCCATGATGAGCCAATGCTAGATGACCTTTTGGACAGAGGGGTGTAACTGCCATGGGGTGTGGGACACATTATGAGATGTAGTGAAGAGCATTTTGGAGTAGCACAGGACTTACAGATGTCTAAAGGAGGAAATTAGGTGATTTTGTGGGGGGAACAAGTGTGGAAAATAGAGAGATGCAGAGACAAAAAGGGTCAGTTCCACGTAAATAGTTGGCTAGTCAGAATGCTTGTCTGGCCCTGTCCTCCCCCTGCCCAACGTGGCCTGTCCTCTTCTGTTTTATATTATCATCCCCCCTCCCCCTGGCCCATTATGCTGTAGCTGCACAGGCTCTTGAGAGACATTTCAATGTATAATGGTCAACTTGCAGTCAAAGTAGTGTGGTCATCTAGTGATAAAAGCAAGAAAAATGTGTAGTGAGAGATAATGCATCTTGCTATGTATTTTTGGAAAAATGGACATGCTATTAGGAAGCTTTTATTGATGTCTGAAACAAGCACAGTATAACTCAAATAAACTCAGAGCCGTTGTTACCAGCCTGCTTAGACTGCAGTATGCTTCATCTGATTCAGAAATGTAAGAAAAGTCCTTGTTAGTTGCAGACCTTGTCTATTTTTCCATATTTACATAGGTTTGCCTAACAGAAGATACTATCTGTCCTTACATTTTTGCCTCATTTGGCATATTTACAATAGTCCTATAATTTTCTTTACTTTTTGAATGTTATGCATTTCCCATAAAATTATGTATTTTTAACTTGTCATGTCAAGCAATTTGGTTTTTCTTCTTTTTTTTTCTGTTTTGTTTTCATTTATTAATGACAATAGTTTTATTATAACTTTTCCTTACATCTAAAGATTGCTGTTTTTCTTAGTATGACTTCCAAGCCTTAACAGATGGCAATCGGAGCTCTGATACGTGGAAGATCTCTATCTGTGGGCTCATTTATGGCTCTGTCCATATCTTTATTTATCCTTTGTCTTTTGTAAATAATCTCTATTTGTAGGAGCAGTCAAGCTGGCATGAAATTGCAATTCTATTTGGCACATTAGTTATATTCATTTGATCAAATAATCACTGTGACATCTTGCTTGTTTTGTGTTGATGAAGACCAGCTATTATTTGATAAACATTTTGATAAACAGCTTTTCTTCAGTGTTTCAGACACAAAGTAGCAAGCATTAGGTTATAATCTGAATAGCAGAGACAATATTATTTTGTATCTTAAACAAAAGATGATTTAAAATGTGTGCTTCTATGCCTTAATTTTTATGGACCATTTCTTTCCATTAAATTTATTATCTGGGACACACATTTTGTCATAGTAAACAATTAAGTTTGCCTTCTGCTTCTAAAATAATTTAAATTGTTCTACCATTTTAATTAGGCAATCTATCATTATCTTCAAATATCTCCCAAAAAGTATGGCTTTGATGCTGCTAGGGCTGTCCACAAGGGTACATCCAGCCTCCACTGCATCATGGCTCTCCTTCTCCCTTCTTTGTTTCAGAAAATGTGATGAAGAGGCCTTTTGCAGCCCATTTTAAGACTTCTGTCTGTGCTCAGTTTATTTCTATTCCTTCTAAATTCTTAAGACACAGTTAAAGAAAATAATTTTTCATATTGCAATAATAGTTTCTTATGTTGTGGGCTTATTGCCTTAGATTAATACTCTGTCCTACAAAGCTGTGTGTTCTCTCCTATTTTGCTTGCTTATGGTGATGATCCAGACAGTTTTCCCTTTCCAGTCATTAAAATTAATTCTTTCTGTGCTTTCAAAGACTCCAGTTTTGTAGTCTAATCAAACTACTGAATTTCTGTACTTTCTCTCAATTTAGGCTCTCAATTTTTATGTAGCCTCTTAATTTAAAGATAGTTAAATACAAAGAGTTGCAGAAGAGCCTCATTGAACAAGTACGGGGAAAAAGCATTAGATGATACTCAGTGTTGAGAGATGTAAATTGGGGTAGATTATAGGAACAGTCCTAGCCTTAAATACAGAATGGTGAGCCCTGACCTCACCATCAGCACTCAAAGGAAGAGGTGTTAGATGTTTTAAGAAGCACTTTCATGAATACATCAGTGAACTCATGAAAGACAACAGAATGGAAGAATTGGTTAAGTGAAGGGCAGAGAGTAAAACAGAAAAATGTCAAACACCACTGTATAAAGCAGTGGCATTAACACACCTTGAATATATCACCTTGAATCAGCTCTGAAGCCTCATTTTAAAGAGGATACCTTGAATCAGCTCTGAAGCCTCATTTTAAAGAGGATGCAGTGGAATTGAGAAGGAACAAAGAAATTCAGCCTGGATGGCTAGAAACACAGCAAATGAAGTCCCAGTATATTGCTACTGCAAGCCAAGAAATGTTACCAAGAAAGTAGCATACATGTTTCACATACTCACCTCTTCTATTTGCTATCAAGTTATACCATCACGGTTAGATGAAAACAGATAAAACATAAATGTTCATCTACTGAAAATTTTGGAAATAAAAAGTTTACATTAGACTTAAATATTTATATGATATGACAAAAACAACCTGATTGTTGTTTAATTTTTATTTGAAAAGGCATTTCATGTGCAGCACTAAAAAGGCTCAGAACCAGTGATTCTTTTCTATGTGTTGGTTTTTCAATCATTATTTCTTGCTACATTCATTGTTAGGGGAAAAGAATACCTTGGATGTTCACACACAGGAATTTCTGACCTAGAACAATCATTATAATCAATGCTTAAGGAATAAAAGTCCTTCCTTTGATAATCTTAGTCAAAGTGACCTATTTGCTTTATTATTTTCCTTTCATCCCATCTCCTGTTTCATAGCAAAGCACTTAGTAAATGTTAACTTGTCCTTCTTTTTGACCTGAAAAATTAATCAAATTACGGTACATGGTGGTATTTTTATAATCCAGAAAGTATTTTTTATACACTGCATTTATATGCAAAATGTACAAAGTAATGCTGCCCCAACAGAGGAAAAATCAAACTACAGGAGAAATCAGTTTCTCCAAAGGAGCTCTAACTTGAATCTCTCAGATTTTCTCCAGGTGATTTACTAAAACATCAGATGCTACCTGGTATATCCCAGCTTCTGAGTAAAGTCTCAGCTTCTTTGATCCCTCTGTCTCCCTTTCCCTGGATGGAATTTTTATGAAACAACATATGGCAATGGTGATCAGCTCAGCCATTCTTTGTCTGTGGTTGGATTTTGGGCTGTTTTTAGGTGGGGAGGTGGGGACTTTCAGTGTTTTACCTTCAAAGCATTTGACTTGTTTCTTACCACAGCTTCTATAAATGATAGAAACTACGAAGATGTAGTTTGCATGAAGAAAAGGGTTCTTACCATCACTGCAGAGCATGCCAGACCTTCCATATGGACACAAGCAAACCACATCTCGCCTGGACTTTGGAAAACATGTAGCACCGTTTCCACATGGATTTTCATCACAAGTCGCAAACTGGCAGAGTTTTCCAGTGTAGAGTTTAGGGCATTCACAGTACCAATTTTCTTCATCACTTGCAAATTTAAATTAAAACAACAACAAAATGTGTAAGTACCAAAATGCACTAAAAACAAGCAGAATAGGTTTTACACTTACAGAAAATCTGTGGCATCTGACTTATGGTTGTAATAGATCTCTTTATTTTTACTAGTGCTCCTGGCGTTATACATGCCTGAATGTCTTATTGGTGACTTGAATTGACAGTTTCTTTTTGGTTTAATTTAATATTTTAATTTATCTTTCTTTTCAGGGTGAGATATGAGACTTTTCTAATGTCTCACTAGTTGTTTGTGCTACTGCTTTCATAGCATAGTCAAAATAACTGCTACAGGAAAACAGGTCTTCTATTATGTCTGAAAGCATGAAAGTATGTGAGTACAAAAAATGAAGGTTACTAGTTTGTTTTGCAAATGGAAGCATCATTTGTATATTCAGGTACTACATATAGCTTGAATGTATACAGTAGGATGTAAGAAATCCTGAAATATGAACACTTGCAGTAGTGATTATATTGAAATAGAAACAGAATAAGCAGATAATATCTCTGCTATCATACAACTTATGTTCCCAGTCACAGAAAGAATATTAGAATAGGCATGGATAAAAATAAGTTGTAATCAGTCTTGAGGGGTGACAAAACCAACGTTCAGAAATGTGCATATTCTGGTTGTACCTTTTTGTTTTTATAGTATTCAAAGATAGCACAATGACAGATATGGTAGGGAAACCAAAACCAGATAGGAAAACAAAAGAGTGCAAGAGGTTTCCATCTATTGCTTATTATAAATATAATTCTTCAAAAGGTCTTATTTGATTTTCTCCCTATGTTATGGCCAAAAATAGATGACAGCTAGATAGGTCAGTTCATGTGATTGCTCAGTATTCATGTACAGCCTCAGTATTGAACAGAAACATGTCCGCTTTATACTTGATAAGGTCACATGTGCCCGTGGGTATGAATGCAGAAGACATGGTGGATGTTGTATCAAATCACACTCATTTTGGTTTTCCAATAATAGTATAAGCATTAGGATGAGCACTGATAAAATGTCAAATACATGTGATTTCTAAAAATCCATTATCTGCCTATAATATCCATGCAATCAGGTTAAAGAAAACAATCTGGAGCTGAAAGACCTCCTGTATTTTTTAGCAGAGGGAAATTAGTAAGTCTTGTGACAGTCCTTGTGCAGTTGATTAGCGCGTTCCTAAACTGACCACCCGCTGAGCTGGGGAGTGAGGATCTCAGCTTGAGAGTCTACCAGAATGAATCTCATGAATAATGCCTCCAGACACCTTGGCAAAAGAAAATTGCTATCAGCTGCAATAATAAATTTCTGCGTGTAGCCTATTCTATTTATAGATCTGCTGCAGACAGCAGGAGAGGAATGTAAATGAGACACTGGATCGCTTTCATTTGTGCAGCATTAATAATCCTGCTTTCAGTGGTTTTAATATCAACATTACACAGTTCAGCTAATTAAAAAAAGGCATTAATAAACTGAATTCTTCCTGGAAATCTACAATCAGTGATGATTTTTAGTTATCAAATGTATTTCAGTTTGTTTATAGAAGAAAAGATAGACCACTGCTGCTGACTGCCATAAGACATAGACTTTAGTCTTCACCTTTAAAGAAATAATTTTCATACATTCTTTTAATGACCTGTATATGCCAGCATTGGCTGTTTCTTTTTATAGTCTTACTTTTGCTATTGTGGAGAAGATTAAAAATAGCTGGTTTCACAACAAATTGTGAGGAGTTTATGGTTAACAAAATGAGCAATGTTATGACATTTCACTATTGGTGATGTAACATTCTAATGACAAAGAAGAATGATTCCTGATGAGGTAGAGAAAACAGTTTTTAAAAAGTTCTACAAAATAATATAAAGCTTGAAAATATAACAGCAAACCACAGAGAAAACAAATTGTCACAGACATTTCACAAGAACTAGTATACAAAGTCACAAATGACTTACTCTCTTTCAAAGCACACTGTCACTGTACTAGGTTAAGAAAAAGACAAGATTTCCCATATTCTACTGAATTAATCTCAGATGCAAGACACACATAATGCTTGAATGACCAGGAACTTCTCCCAGGTAGACTTCAAAATTTCATGTTAAGCTGCCACTCATTATAAATGCAAGAAGCAAATGAAAGGGGGCAGAAAATCAGAACAGTAATATCTTTTGCCTATGTTGTACACCTGTGAATGACTCCAAGAAAAAGTTATTGGCTAATTACATACAAGAGCAGAAGAAAGTGAAAAACAAGAAAAATATCAGAATTCTGAGGCGGCAAAGCAAGAAACAAATTTGGAGTGTTTTGCTGAAATGTGTGATATGACTATATTAGTGTTTGAGTTCAGATCCAGAGCATGCTTTTGAAGAAAACCTCCTGGCTGCCCCTGGTTGAAATGCTTTGTTCCACATTGTGTCTCTAGAGCACATGAACTGAATTTCTTTCAGGTGGACCTGCACCAGAAGATTGTCTCACACTTCAGGTTCTTCAGCTGTATGGATTCAGCATTCAGATGCAGACCAGGTCTACTGTGAGTCAAAGCTTCTTGCAACATGAATAATGGGGATGTTGGGTCCTCAGCACTAATTGATTTGACCTGCAAATCTATGCCTATTGAACTACATTACCTACTAATATGGATGCAGATTTATTAGCCATCAAAAGAAAATCATGCAGCCATGGCATATGTTACATATCAAAAAAACCTCCAGATTTTACACTAGAGCACTGACAAACTCCAGGAGTAAATAAAGAAAAAGAACCCAAAACCCTATCTATTCAGAATTGTATGAAGGAAGAAAGACACAGTGAGAAAAAATGGGAGAAAAGACAGAAATAATGTAGAAAAGGAAGAAAAGGAATGGAAGAGACAAGAACAGTATTTCTAGAGCACCATCACCTCATGTCTCCAGGCTTATGATACAGGAAACAAAAGTATAGGGAAAATGAACTATTCTCTGACATTCTTATAATCTTCTGAAATGGTAAGGAACATATTTTCTATTACCATTTCCCATGTTAAAATATTCCTTTGATCTTTGGTTTAGATATTAGATTGGAAAGAAAATCACCAAGAAATATTTGCATGGTATGACATGGTATTGGTAATTCGGTAACACAATTTCTCTCCTTGAATCACTGATACAGCAGTGACCTGATTTAATGAAATCAAAGTTTTGTGTAAGATTGACAGCTTTGGGATGCCAACACGGGGTGTGGTAAATTATTTATTTTAATATTGCACAATACAGAGGAGATTGGATTGTAACACATTGGTAATCCAGTCACAGCTGTATTAACCATCTGGTAAAACCCTGTTTTTGACTTTTAAACCAATTCTGTTTTTAAAAGATTATAATCCCTCTTTACAATGTGCCACAGACATCATCTGTACTCTAGTGACACAGTGTTTTGTTTGCCCAAAGCAGAGTATAATTTTCTATATTCCTGTGCTTTTTCCATTTCTAAAGTGGGAGTATAATGAAAGCACTATACATGCCCTTTGTGTAGTTTTATGCAAGAGGGCTTCCCTTAAAGGAAGCACACTCAACACCCGTTAATCATCATGTTTAAGGTCCCTTCCAACACAAAGCATTCTATGATTCTATGATTCCATGGTTGTACTGTGTGTCACAATGGGTTCAATATTTAATGACATAGGTTCTTTCAGTGCCCTCATTATATTATCTGTAATGAAGGTATGGAAGTTGGAGGAAACAGCTCCTTCAGTCAAAAATTAGTAGAAGTAATTCAGTTTATTTTCAAGTTGTTACTATTATTTTTTCCTAGCACTCTTTTGTTTTAAATTACTGGAAAATGAAATTACCATCATACTTTTTCAGTTTAAGTTGAATTACTCTTCATGCAAAGAGCCATTAAATTGCTTTCCAGAAAACACCAGCATAATGTAAAGCCAATTATAATCTTCCTTTGAAAGCTTTGTGTAATAGACCAATCCACAGAAACTCATTGCAGCCAGAAGGATAACTTTATCTCATCAATAATCTTAAAAATATCAAAGGACAATATATAAAGGAGGTGTTTCTTCCTTGTGCACAGCAGGTGTTTTTTAGTATATAATGTATCTGCCAATCTTTCCTTGTATTACATAGCTCCCAAAAATCAATTCAGCTTTCATGCTGCTTTAGTACTTTTCACTCAGGTTTCCTCAATTATGGTATCTTGTCTAGCTCTGAATGCTTTTGTTATCGTTACTGTTTTGAATCCTTTTTTCCCCTGTCTGGAATCATTACTCTACAAGTTCTGTTAGTTCACTTCAATTTTTTCTTTTTCTTTCACTTGAAAGCATTTTTGTATTGGGTTTGTGTGATCAGGTTTTGGTAGTGGCAGGGACTTACAGGGGTGGCTTCTGTGAGGAGCTGCCAGAAGCCATCCCCCATGTCCGATGGAGCCAATGCCAGCTGGCTATGAGATGGACCTGCCACTGGCCAAGGCCAGGTCCCCCAGCGGTTATTGCAAGGCCTCTGGGATAATGTAGTTAAGAAGCAGAAGAAAACTCCCTGGCAGCAGCCCATGCTGGAGCGGGATCCTGGCAGGGCCTCTGGCCCCGTGAGGAGAGGAGCCATGCTGAAGCAGGTTTGTTGTCAGGACTTGTGTCCCCGTGCCTTGGGACACACAGCAGAGCACTTCCTCAAGTACTGCAGCCCATGGGCCTTCCCACACTGAAGAAATTAATGGAGGACTGTTTCCTGAGAGAGGAATCCCACACTGGAGCAGGAGACGAGTGAGGACCCCTGCCTTTGTGGAGGAAGGAGCAGCAGAGACTTGTGATGAAATGACCGCAACCCACACTCCCCATTCCCCTGTGCCACTGTGACGGTGGAGGTAGAGAATTTGGGAGTGAAGTTAAGGCCAGAAGGAAGGAAGGGGTGAAGGGAAGATGATTTAAGATTTGATTTTATCCAAATCTTTTGGTTCTTTACCCTACTCTGATTAGACTTGTAAGAAATTATTTTTTCCACAAGTCAAGCCTGTTTTGCCCTTGACAGCCTGACCCATGAGCCTTTGGTTATATCTTCTCTCCCTTGTCCAGCTGAGGAGGATATAGCAGCTCTGGTGGGCACCTGGTGCCCAGACAGGCTCAACCCACCAAAATTTTCAAAACTGCTTTTCTTTATATAAAGACTCTCTTTAAACCAAGACCAAATCACTTGTGAATTAAGTTGGTTTAGAAAACTCGTAGGGAAAATGTTTCCAGATTGGTTGGGTGCACTCATGGAGAAACTATTTGGATTAAAATTTCGTTTGGGGCAGACTTAGAGTTATACTGGTTCTATCACAGACTAAATAGGGCCTCACTTTTAAACGATGCTTCCAAATTATTTGATTGAGATTAAAATATTGGAGTGGGAAGGAGAACATTAGTGACAAAAAGGTTCCAACACCTTGCTTCCCTGCTATGAACACAGGAGAAAAAGACTGTTGTGTACAAACTGATTCAACTCTAGCAGGAAATTAATTTATAGGACCCAAATAATGCTTTATCCATCCCAGTCAGACAGCAATGAGCATCTGCTTTATCTTATCATTATGCACATGAGTTTTCTTGAGCAAGAATACACTCTTTAAACAATATCTAAACTGTAGAAAGTTTACTGGACTTGCTTGAGTTAGCTGTGATTTAGGAAGGACAGAATTTGATTTATGGAAATAATGAAGGAGGAGAAACTTGCTTATTGGCAGGTTATCTATTTCAGACCTTCAAAAATGCCATTATTTTGAGGAATTCAGGATGGTTTTAATTTATTTTGCAATGTACTAATTGAAATTACTAACACAGTACTAACTTTTCAAGATCATGAAGCCTACTCTAGGGTTTTTAATAAGCACTCTTTAGGCTCCATTTTCCACTCACTTGGTCAATACGCAGGTGATTCCCCATCCCGTGAAAGATACAAATCCATTAAATTGTCTGATGCATAAAAAGTTCTGCCTTGTAATATGTCAATTATGACCATTCCTGTCACAAGAGGATACACAGTTATGGTATCAAGCACTTCTAGATGCGTAACACTTAATGTCAGATGGTTAAGGATCTCTCAGAAAAAGTACAGCAAGCAATGGTTGGTGAAAATCTGTCTGGGCAGCAATCCATTCCCTGGCCGCATCTAGGAAGAGAAATAATGATCTGTCAGGCTGGATCCACTGCAAGGGCTGTAATTAGCTCTGACATTACTCCTTTCCCCAGTCTCGGTCTTTTCAGTTAAATCTACATTTTGTCCTTCCTTGTGTTGTATGTGAAAAATAGTAAATAGATGTTGACATATGCTCAGATGTATTTATAAAAATGATTTTTTTAAAAGCTGAAAGGCTATGATTTTGATAATAAAAAATTAGCACTATATGAAACATGTCCAGGGAAGCATATAAATGTTTTCAGTAGCATAAGGTGGAAGGCAGATCTCCACATCTTAGTGAAATCATGTGTAGTCTAAATTCTGTTTGTCCTTCAAAAATCTATTATAATTCCTTATGACAGAAAAATTCCAATTGCTTCCAGCAGTCCCTAGGGCTTTGCTTCAATATCTCTACTATTTGCAGCAGGACTCTTGAGTACCATATCCAAAGCAGTGACACTGAACATTGGTCTGCACCATATTGCTTGTTGCACTGCTTTCATTAAACTTGCATTGTATACTATCACTAATTTCTATTAGAAATTCAAAACATTTTTTAAGCACAAAAACATCAATTACTTCAGTTTTAGATTAATTTATAGGTTACAGGATTACATGACTCAGTATTTTCCAAAATTTCAGCCTCATTACAGAGCAACTTCAGTTCATTACAGTAATTATGAGGAGACAGATAACAACAAAATTGCAGAACAAAATCTTTAATAGTCTGTGAAATAGCAGCATTCATTTTAAATACACAACATAATAACTTTGAACTATAACGGCTATATTCTAAATCCAGAACTGTCTACCTTGGAAAGACAAAAAAAAATTAGTGCAAATCTAGGTGGTTCTTTCTCTCTTTATCAGTTTCTTACTAATATTTTTTTTCTGTTTTTAGAAGATGTTTTTTTATTTATGTATTTATGATTTTGAACTTCCATAGATGCAAACTATTCCATTCAGAATTCAGCTTGCAGAAAGAAGCTTCCATAAACAATTCTTCATTCTGTTGTCACTAATTCTACCAATTTGCAACTCTAATAAATCAGCGTCTCAGCTGCTCTTTCATATCTATTTAGCACCCATTACCTTTTCTGTTTTAAAAACATTCTAAATCACAAGGGTTTGATCATCAGTGCTTTCTTTTAAGCCTGGCCTATGTACACGGCCGGAAGACACGGATCTCTTAGGAGCTCACATAAAAGGGTAAGTTAATCTTTGAACTTGCAGGGCATCATCACCTTCCCATGGTGATTTTCCCTGTTCATACAGTTAATTTCTGGTACCTCCTGTTAATTCAAATGTAGAGCCTTCTTTTCAACCCTAGGTACCACCTCATGTCCTTTTAGTTTCAACTCAGTCTCTGAGATTTCTGTTTCTAGCTCAACAAACTGGAGATAATTTTACCATATGCACATAACACAGTGTAATATTTACAGATAAGAATCTATGTTTATAAACATATTGAATGTATTCTAAGCTATGAATGAAAACAGCAGTTACTGAAGGCTCTATAAAAACCTGACAACATTGTAAGTGACAAGGTAAACAACAGCTGCTGTGAACTGACAAAACCTTTACCATTCACTTTGGATACTCCCTTTTCTAACTATCCTACAAACACCACAAGACAGAAATTCTGAAGAAATGAACTTCATGGAGGAAAACCTGAATAGAACCTTTCTTTGAGGGTCCATCTTTCCACATGAAATCTTCAACCTATTTTTCTTGGTGATTGCCAAAAGAACCTTTGTATGTTGCTTGTTCATTTAGAAACGAAAACACAAAACTGGGTGCACAGGCACGTACTCTACTTTTCCTCTGAACAGCTAACAGAGCCACGAGGTGGGTCAAGAGCCACAACTGAGACAGAGCCAGTCCCCATGGATAATGGTTTTCCATGGAAGGGAATGACTATGAGTCATACTTTCACAACAATATTTTATCATTAATGAGAAAGTCATCTCTCTCCAGTTTGGCTGTAAATCTTGTACATAGTTTCTAATGTTTAAATTCTATTACTTGTCTACCCATGGGTCTTGGGGGCTTTTGAGTTTTTTTTTTTTCCTGATTCTTTAAGTTAAGAAAGGAGAAGATAATATTCCTCCACACAAATCATTCCTCAAATCAGTAAGATTTTGTGGACTAACACCTGTGTTTGCACAGTGGTCAGTAAAGTGTAACCCCTTGTTTCTTCTGACTATGCATCACAGAAAATAAGATTCTATAATAACATGTACTAACTTATATTAAAAAATGTACCATGGTA
This sequence comes from Monarcha castaneiventris obscurior, assembly GCA_026261815.1. Classification (NCBI taxonomy): domain Eukaryota; kingdom Metazoa; phylum Chordata; class Aves; order Passeriformes; family Monarchidae; genus Monarcha; species Monarcha castaneiventris. The sequence continues at coordinate 11,411,334 of JAMPIT010000624.1, read as the reverse complement.
ATTAATGTATTAAAAATGCACCATTGATATAATCAGTAAAAATAGCACTGCAGAACCCTGCCTGGACTTTTACACATTTTTTGAAGGAGTATTTAAGCTATAACTAAAAGTAATTTGTCTACGGAAAATATTTTTCCAACCCCATATTTTCAACCTCAAATGAAGTTTATGACTATCTATTCAGCATACCAGACTGTAGCCTCTAAAACATCAAATCCTAGCAGTGTTGTAGGCTGAGTTAATTTCTATTAACACCTGTATCTAAACCTATTATGAAGCTTGAGGTGATAGATGAATGACACAAGCAATTGCATTTGCCATATATTCTACAGATTCATTACTTAAAAAAGATGATAGATTAGCCAAAATTCCTTGGATGGCACAAACTAGAAAATGTAAGATCCTTACCAATGACCAAGGTGATTTCTTTGCCTCAGAAGGTAGTTCACACCTCTGTGCCTTTCCAATCTGTAGCTTCTTTGACTGTCCAGAGCTTTAACTCTAATACAGATAAGTCCTAGACATTTAAATAAGACTCTGGGACTTTTCCAAATAGCTTTGTACAGCCGTGAGACTAGCACATCATCAGTCACATGATGTGACTGAATTGGTAGGTCATGTTTGAAGAACACTGGTTTTCAGGAATCACCTCACATATACTGGTACATAAAGTCTAGAGTTAAATCTTATCTCAGCCCAAGAGTGGTGTTTCACCACTGGAGAAGTATCTAATTACACTGCAAGCATGGAATGTGTGATGCTGAAATCCAGAGAAGGAGAAAAAAAAATCTAAGCACCCCAGACCTTTGTGTTCCTTAGAAAAAAAAATAGTAAAAATTGGCTTCCATCAGGCACTGCTAGCTGTGTTGACTGTAGTATAAAGACTTCCCACAAAAAAAATAGCATTTTCCTTTACTTCCAAAACAAAACATCTCTTAAAGCTTCTGGGTGTCTATCCCCTGTCTGTCTCTTTCTTATCTTTTTGAAATTCAATTCCTTCCCCATGCGGTTCAGGTATTTTCTTCTACTGTCAGGAATTAAAGAGGAAAAGAAAGCCTCAATATTGTTTTCTTGTTCATCCTTCCTCTGGAGTACTACCAGCTCTCAGAAGGAGCAAGAAATTCCTGCAGTATAGGATTTTTGTTTATACTTTAACTGAAATGTAGCAGATTAAGGAAAACTTCTTAAGGAAAACTTCATAGATTCCATTCATCCATGTCTCTAACCAAATCTATACAATTAACTCAGACTAAGTTATTTCTTTAAATAACATTAAAGGTAGGTCATAAAAACTGAAAACAAAAAGCAGCTAGAAAAGTGTGTTTGAAGGACCAAATGTTTACCTCTCTGTCAGTTTCCTCCTACTAAAACGAAAGGTAATGTATAGGAGAGTGCACAAAGCTTTTACAAATAGTATTTGCTTAAGCTTACACAACTAATTGAACATGAGAGGGGCAAAAGAAATGCTGAGTACTAGAACTTCTGTGTGCAAGAGCTGTAACTGTTACAGTTGTCCCATTGCTGAAAATTAGCATGGTCGGTGACACACCCAGATAAACTGATCCAAAGTGCAACAGAAGAACTCTGATTTCACAGCTGATATAATCACAGCTTATAATTGGTACAAAAGGCCATTTGTGTACGCTTTCCTCAAACAGACCTACCTTTAAGCGCTGTGAGATTAGTCTCTAGCTTGTACTCAAGAGGTCAGATGAGTCAGGTCATCTGACTTATTTGCAGCAAAAGCTAAATTATTATCTTGAAAAAAGTAAATTATAGGAGAATATACAATAGAGGGAAACAGTTGCATCATGACATCATTAGCAGTACTGTTCTTTGCTTCCATATTCCCTTCAGAGAAACAGCTCAGTTTCTCTTGATATCATGATGCTGACCCATTTCTTTACTTTTATGTAGAAGAATAACAGGAAGTTATTCTGTCAGTCTGGCTCTATTGGCTATCTGACCTTGCAAATTTTGGGGAATGGAAATAAGCAGTTCTTTTAAATAGGATTCTTGAACTTACAAATCAATAACTGAAATAGCACAAATGAAGATTAGAAAAACATATGTAACAACCTGCATTTAATCATAGAGGATTTTAGAGCAGTTTTCTGGAAAAAGCAGACAACAGATTTCACGTCATTTTCTGGATATAAAGTGTCTATAACTAAGGTTTAGCAAGGCAGTGCCTGTGACAATATAAACTTTTGAAAGTAAATGAGTTTCTTCACGCTTTCTGAACATTTTATTTTCCAGTGTGCATCAGTATGATGTCTGTCCACGTAAAATGAAAGTACTGGAGCAATTGCTAGTAACAATTTGATATTACAGTGTCTCCTTCTACTGTCTGAATATTTTACAGATACAGATGTTCACTGCTGGGTGGAATGAGTGGTGCTTCAACCTCTAATACATGTTGTACCCTTCTGACAAAACACTTCTGATTCAGCAGCAAGGATGGTGATTTGAAAGGTGTATCCATAATTTTGCCATAATATTTCAATGTGTCTGTGTCTACATAGCAGAATGAAGAAATCATGGAAGTGGAATTAGACATATTTGACTTTAATATAATTAGCACTGCTACCACCTGCAGTGAGCACATGATGGGATGCTTTATTCTGACTGTAAATTCTTCAAGGAAAATGGTGCTTTTTTTCAGTTTACTAGCATGTATTGATATTACTGCTTATTCTATCCTCATGAAAACTTAGTTGTGCCTTTTCTGCAACCATTATCTCTGTATTTTGCTTTATAGGCATGTCTGCTATGTATCCATAGAAACAAGCACAGACTGAACTGTGATGCCTTGTGGTCACGTTTCTTTTGAAGTTACCATATAAAGGAAGTGAGAGTGCCTTATTTAAAAAAAAAAAGAAAAAAAAAGAATACAGATCTCTAATGCAGACAGAGGAAAGAGTACATTTTACCTTTTCTGCTTACTTCCTTTAGTCAATTTCTAACAAATATGAGTTACAAAGCCATATTGGATGTAATATTAATGAAGGAATTTCTTCCTTACACCTCTTCCTATTCATTGATATCAATGCTCCTGTAAGTGAATTGCACGTTAGAGCGAGTAAGGGCAACTAACACCTCAGTTAGTCTGTGAAAGAAACAATCTGCTCGTTGTTACAGACTGATTTAGCAATTAGAGTAGGTGCTTGGAGTTTTCCCAGGCTTTCAAGTTCACTTGACCAAATTGTGACAGCACTACTGAAAACAGGTGCTCTTGAAAAGTCACAGCTTTTCACACACTGTAACACAATTAGGCATCATTAAAATCAGAATTTAATTTAAATTCTCAAATGAAAGAAGGTGAACTGGAATTCCATTCTCTACTTCTGGAGTGCTTATGAGTTAATGTTAGAGATTTATTGACAAAAAGTAACCCTGGAGTACCAACTAAACCTTAGTTCTCCCAATTTCTGCTATATACCTCTTCAAAGGTAGGGGCAGATTATACCAATTATTCTGGTTATACTGATTATTCCTGGTTCAGACAACAGACTTTTTCACTCTTCCACTGCTGGCTTCAAAGTTCTCAATTTCTAAAGAAAAGGTGAAAAATGCTTCCAGAAATCTTCCAAGACAGTTGGGTACTTAAAAGCTAACCTAGAACAGGGCCTGCAGTCCAAAAGTTAATTCAGACCTGTACCATAAATTTCTCTAGGATCGTGAGAACTTGATAGAATCTCAGGTTATGCAGCATTTTTATTTTACATGTGTAAAATTTAAAAATACAAGTGCCATCTGTGCTAGCCAAATGAATTACACAACTCAAAAGTGAAAATATTTTCTTTGTTAACTGATTCCGTTTTCTGGTGTGCTTTCTACAGCCTTTTTAAGAGGTTCAGAACTGGAAGGTAGTTCCCTGGAGCCAAGGCCCTACCACATCTGAATAACTTTCACATCAAAGGATAAGTTTCTCTTGAAACTCCCACCTGTAACTGAGTTTCCAACATAGTGTTTAATGTGTTGAAGGGTCAGACCATGGTGTGAATGTTCAGCTTGTCTGAATCAGGTGACTGGTTCCATGAGGATCATAATCTTTAGCACAGTGGCAGATGCTTTAATGCAGACAATGATCTCTATGAAACCACTTAGGAAATACAGAAGCTGGTAAAACAGCTGAATTTTTTGATGCTGTGCTTCTTCTCTTAAAAAACAAAAAGGCAAAAAATATCCTTGCTTTATTCAAGGTCATGTAATCCTGAAAAGTTAATACTAAAAAAATATAAAAAATATTGTTGCGTGACAAATCAGGATGTGATAGAAATCAAATGACTCCAAAATAAAAATAAGAAATGCTATATTTTTATGCAGAGTTGATAATTACATTTTTTTGTGTGTTGGATATTGAAGAAAAGGGTGCTAGAAGGTGGGAAATCCCACTGATGCACAGCTAGAATTGATATGTATACTCTGCCATATATAGCTTCTATACTAAATTGATGGGCATTCAGGGGTAGAAGAGCAGTAAATGAAATATTGTCATCAAAAACAAACATAATTTTTAATTTGCTTTTTTTTTTTAATGTTTTAAATTTAATGTGTAAAATCCTAACTTTGTTAACATTCACTTAGAACATTTTATATGTGGTCAATGTAATAATGGAATATCATAACCACTAATATAAATAGGTCAATTTGACATTGTATCATCTGTGAGGTAAGGTCTTTAACAGATCTTTAACTAGAACTGATATAAAGCATAGTTGATTATAAACACTTACTAACCATTTTTTTTCTACTGGACTATTTCAAACATAAGATCAACACTGGAGTTAACTATTATCTTCTATTATATGATGAGCAAATTCCTTTAAAATCTCACTTTCCTATTGTACTTACACCATGGTTTCTTTTTAAAGGTGTTAAAGAGATGACCAACAACCATTTTAAAATATGTTAATATTCATAATATTTTCATTTGTCGAGCTGCAGTAAAAATTATCTCACAGTGGTGTTTGTGGGAAGGGGATCTCTGGCAGAAGTTTCTGCTAATGCAACTGAACATAGAATATTTTCATTGGGATTTAATCTGCATTGTAATTGTGGAGAAAGCAGAGTAAGAGCAGTTTTTGTTGCAGTTGTTGGCTTGAGTCCTCCAGGATTTTACAGTACACAAAATAATTTCTGGCAGAAATTCCTGTAACTCATACGGCTGCCCTGAAGTGTATTTTCTCTGTGTAATACAATTCTGTGTCTTCTAAAGCAGTGTTTGTGCCAAGGTATCATTTATGTGCTTCCTGTGTTCCAGCACTTTGGTTTATCTCAGACTGGAAATTGCAGTACAGGAGGAATGGAGTGATTTATTGGTCGTGTGTTTCTATGGCAAGATTTTCCACTGCTGTAATTGTTCAGCTCCACAGGTGGTAGCTATGGCAGCATCACTTGTGCAGAGTGAAAACCATGCAGCTTCAGATGTTTTAAGGAAGGTTAAGTTTCTTATTGTTAAAAGCAGTACTGTACAGCACACTACCTATATGTGGCATTAATTACACTGCTACTGTTAATGACTAGCTGATGCACAGTGGAATCATATGTAATTAATGCTAAAACCAGAAAAAATAGATATGGAGTGATTTAGAAAACAAAGAATACTTGAAGCTATATGAATAGAAGTTATAAGTGAAAGATACATAAAAAATGGTAAACATGGCTTTAGAAAGCATATAATATATACAACTGCAAGAAAGATACTGGTATATTTGTCCATTTTATCTAAGGGTCACCTTTATCTTCAAAGTGGTGCAGGTATGTCTCAAATAGGCAAGCTAATCTGTTTTACACAGGACTCCATAAATCTCAAATTTTAGGGAAGACAAGACTTTATGAAGCTCCTGTAGCACTCTATTTGTTATTTATCAAATATCTTTTTGTATACATAGCTAAGCTGATGTGATTCAGTAAGATGCAAAGAGCACTAGAACCGTGAATTCATCTATGAATCACCAGCAAAAATCACACAGGATCACAAAAGGTACATCAATCACTCCTTCCTCCTACGTCACCACCTGCCAGGGGACGCCCGCTAATGTGCACTCTCTCATTCTTAAACAGTTGCAGGCAGTGCCTGAAATAGTATTATGTCCCATTTTATGAAGGTTAAGTATCCTGGAGAAAAGGCATCATCCTCTTACTACCCAAGCTATTAAAAAGCCTCATCCCTCATTCATCATCATTTCAACGAATACGTTGCTCTGTAGTCATTGTGCACTCCTGCCTGACAGGAAATGCAGCCCTCTGAAGACAAGAGCATAACCTCAGCACATTCCTACCACCCGTCACAGTGACACAGCAGAGCTTTGCAAAAGCACACCAGACACCCTGTGAGAAAGCCCCCAAACACAATTTATTGCAGCCAATCTGATGACAAGAAGAAAAAATCCCTTCCCACTGTCCCAGAAGAAATTAACTCAATGTTCACAAAGGCTCACAGGATGCCCAGCTGAGCTCTGACCTATCAATGAAAAACAGTAATCCCCCAGCAAGGGTTGTGGCTGATGAGGTAGTATCACACATGCTTTGCTTTATGGGATATGAAAAAGAACTGGTAATATATCTGAGTCATTTTTGACATCCACCCACAGGAGAAACCCAGAACCCTTCCTCCAGGCAGACAAACCTATACTCCCTTTTAGCTTACGTGACATGCATTCTTGAAATGGAATATTTTTGCTTCAAAGAACTGACCTGTGGCCAAGCACAGTGACACCAGGCTATGTCTTCTCCCAGAAACAGTACAGTGTACCAGAAGCACATGCCATTTTTTTCTTTTACTGCCCTGGTAATGTGTAAGATTATGAGTGGCAAAGATAAAGGAGGTGAAAAGAGATGGAAAGCCTAGTTATTACACTCCATCCCATTCAGCAGCAAAATAAAAGATTCCCCCCACCCAAAAGTGCTTGCAATTAAAAATGTGATGCCTTTAAAGATAACTTTTATTATTTTTATCCTATTATTGTCACCATGACACTGCGAACATTTCACACTGCTGAGATGGTCTGCCTTGTGATGGATATTAGAGAATAAACATAGGTTAATATTCTTCTGAGTTGAATTTCATGCAGGACTGGAAACACATGAGGTTTTTGTTGGGAACTAGCATTTGCTAGAGACTAGCTAGGTCCCACTTGCATAAGATTTAGGTCAAAATTTCCACTTCATTTATTTGTAGTTTCTTGCTCTCACCAATTTCTGCTGAAGAAACAGTAAGGACATTCTCCCTGTAACATCTAAACAAGACAGGTGGATGTGGACATTATTTATGATTTTATACATTGACCTATTACTGAAGTGTAATTCTCAGTACTGGATATTTCATAGTTCACTGCTGTTGCAACAGATCAGAGAATCAGGCTCTCAACATTTATTCCAGCTAGCTGTACTGAGAAGCGTTAATTTTCTTCAAAGCAGAAGGTGTGGTGCTGCATTGTGTATTTGGGACTGAAACAGTGTAAAGGTGTCGCTGTTTTAGATCCTGCAAGCAGTGCTTGCACAGCATAAGGTTTTATGTTTTCTCACTCTGAGGAGGCTGGGAGTGGGCAAGAAGCTGGGAAGGGATTTAGTCAGGACAGCTGACCTGAACTGGACAAAGGGAGATCCCATAATCTAAGGGACTGTGCTCAGCAGTGAAACCTGGGAGCTCATCTTTCCAAAGTAGCTGTTGCTTGGAGACTGGCTGGGCACTGGTCTGCTGGGGGTAAATGATTGCTTTTGCATCATTTGTTTTTTTCCATTGTTTCCCTTCATTTATTAAACTGTCTTTATTTCAACACACCAGTTTTCTTGTTTTTGTCTTTCCATTTGCTCCCATCCTTCTCGAGGTAGGTGACTAGCTGGGCTGGGAGTTACCTGCTGGCCAGAGTGATCCCACCCCACTGAGTAAGTGACAAATTCCAAATGTGTCTGGGAGCTGCTGTGTCAGGAACTGCAATACAGGCACTCTGCAGAAGTTTGCAGTTGGCTAGCTACTCAAGGACAAATGATCTGGCCCAAAGACTGGAAAATCTGGACTTTGCAAGGGACATTAACTTCCGGCAATTCTTCTGTGTTTTGATAACAGCAAACATTTGTCAGAGTGAGTTCACTAGCAGGTCAAGATTTGTGTGACAACCAGGCTGCAACACATTTATTCAAGAAACAGAGAGTAGAAATGCTGCATATCCCTAAAGGCTTTCATACCCAACTTTGAATCTGTTCCTGATGGTCCACAGCAGACTCCTTGCCCAGGTTCTGTGATGGCAGATGCAGAAAACCCACGCCCCTGGAATCTGTACAAATCCCAGGAGCATTCCCATCAAGTGGTGAATATGCCCTCAGAAGTGACACTGAGGAGGTCTGAGCAGCTTCCTGGGCTGGAAAAACATGGAGAGTTTTTTGTTTTTCTTGGCGTAGTCCTTGAAATCCAGGAACAAAAAGGACCACAAGGGAGACAGGCAGAATGCTATCAAGGGAATCACCTAAGATAGGGAACATGGACCATTATCAAGCCATTTAGCAACTCTTACTTTTGCTTAACATCAGTGATCCCAGAATAGTTCTGAATGCTCTTGTACAAAAGAATACAGGTGAGTGGCAAGAGAATGGACTAAATCATACCAGGAACCTGGTTCTGTGGGGCATTTTGTGATACTTATAGATACTTGTTTTAAGAAGGAGGTATTATTGCTTCACATGTTATTTATAAGAGTATTTCAGAGCTTTCAGAATTAGAAAATTGCTTCCACTATTGGCAAAAGATGGTCAGACAATGTTCTAGACCTGCTGATCTGCACTGGGTGCTGTGTGTCTAGTGTTTAGGACAAGAAGTGTCTACAAACAGTTTAATATTGTCTCAAGATTTTTAAGCAGACCAACCAGCAAATTACAGTGATTTGCAGGGAGAACTACAGAGGAATGTTGTACCTGGTGCAATTACATAGGAAGACAGGAATGTAAAAGCAGTTATACCAAGTCAGAACAGTGTGCATGTTTACCATTATCCTGTCTCTGACAGTGGACAAAACTTGCATCTTGCAATAAATGCTAGTTTTAATGCAACATTAAGTGACATTCATCTTCTCATGACCTGCAGGAAAGGATGTCTTGAGTCAGATATATTTCACAGTCCTCAACAGATATTTTTTTCTATGTGAACATGTCTGATCACTTTCTAAGCCTATGTCAATTTTGAACATCTACACTGTGTGGCACTATTCCACTGCTTATGTATGAAATATTTCTTATGCTACTTCCTCTGCTGTCTTTGAATTTCTATCTCCTTTTTTTTCACATGATGTACACAAGTTTTTCCATTAGAAGACAAATAATTAATGTCTGTTTGTTTTCTTGTGTCTCTCCTGATGTTGTAGACATATCACTCTTCAAACATCCCTTTTCCACACTAGAAAACATCAAAGTAATCTGGAAAAATTCCACTTCTTCTATCATCCTTCTGTCTGCTTTTCCTTGAAACTCACCACTATTCTTTTTGAGAATAAAATGACAAAAATAATGAGGAGTAATGGAGCCTCATCAATTAATATTTATGCATCATCATTTTTTTCCCCTCACTTTCTAAGGATTTACTCTTTACTTTCATAATTGTTGCTGAACACAGAGCTGGTGCATTTCATTGATTATTCAAAAATTGTTTCAGAGAGTATTGAACCTATGAAGTTCCCAAACCTTTCCTGAAGGGTAGCTCCTGGTTGAGAGCCCACCCTTCCATTTGGAAAGTTAAGATCTTCCACTCTTTTAATGTGTTTTACTTGTCAGTGTGATTTACTTTCTTTATAATCAATTTCCATAAGCATTTATTTATCATTCAGTATTGTGAAAACTCTCATACAATTTTTCACAGTCATCTTAGATGGCCTTGGGTCAGCCTTTAGAGGTAAAGGACTGGGTAATATCAGCAACATGTTATAGTGGACCTTGAACAGGACCAAGAACCAAAGTGCAGTGGAAAATATTGTAAGGATGGCCTATTTACCATGAAATTCAGGAAAGGTAGCAAACCTCTGTATCTAGTGAACCACACGTCCTAATTCTTTGGCATAAGTGGAATAAGTGTGGTTTTGTTTTTTTTAATACTTGAAATTCTCAAATATGAAGGGGAACAAGTAAGCAATATCATTGCACCAGACACATACTTGTGCTGGGTTAAACGGTGTGTCTTTTATAGTGTAGTTGCAATTTTGTAAGGACTTAAAGAGCACAATTGCCTGTCTCAAACACTATTAAGGCCCCAGGAGAACTTTGCCATGAGATAAGTGCAGAATGGAGCAACAGGATAGTGCTAACTCCAGGCCTGGCAGAAGCAAGATCTGGTTAGCACATCCTGGGTAATGCATCCAGACAAAAATTCCCACTCTGGCAAACTGTGCAACTCCTCGTACACCTATCACCAGTCAAACAAAGATCACCCAAAGTTACAGGGCAGATGGCATCTGTGACCACCAGCAAGCCCCCTTGAATATGCCTCTCTGGATACCTGGAACTTGGACTGTAAGTTAAGCCACCACAGTGGGAACTTGAGATAAGATAAAGGTGGTACCATTGCCTGGGTATTATCTCAGACCTAGGGGAAGACTAACAAGGCTGGAGGAGAAGAATTTATCACTGATAATGGACTCAAAGAATGCAGAATTTACAGGGCACAAGGAAAGTCAAGTCAGGACCTGAGCTGAATCAGCTCTGATTGGTTTCCATCAAAGGGAGATCATAACCACCAACTCATGGTCCACTGACCCAATAATGAATTAAGTCAAGAAAAGGCCACTTTCTGTATAGCAAAAGCAGAGAAAACTAAGTCTTATTATGTACCCTGCCTGTTTTACAAAGCTTCTAAGTATAATCTAAGATGCTTTGATGTAAATAGTGAATAAAATATTATTAAATCTGTTTCCAAATGTGTTTCCATTCAAGGCAGACTAAGCAATTTATCTCAAAGAGCTGTTGTGCAGAGATGATGAGGTTACAAACACACCCTAACTGCAAAGGGCCATCAGCCATTTCTGGAATATTAAGGAAGACATGAATATCAGTTAAGGTTGAAAATGATGATAAGAAAACATGACATTCACCTAGAATTTTGTATATGTACATTTCCATCTATCATGTCATTTTTTTCTAGAAATCAGCTAATAGAACTGCCAAGGCAGACACAATTGATAATATCTAACACAAAATTTCTGCTGTCTAGCCTCAAAGTGTCAGTAGCAATACATTCAGTGTTAAAAATTTTCTAAAGGCACAAGGGTCTCTTGTTCTGATGATTGTGATATGTGTCATTTCTCATGATGGGCAGTTGCCAATGAAAATCACTTTTTAAAACCAGTAAGAAAGCAAAGAATGAAAACTACCAGAAAGAATGAAAACTATCAAAAATACAGATGACTTCTGGTCATCTGCATTTTGAATAAATGCTATGAGGCTCATTACTGTTCACTTTCTGGTAAGCCCTGCTGTATTGATGCAAAAGATAAAGTAGGATTAGAATGTGCTACAAGCTGTATGGGAAAAAATACTTGCTCTTGCTCAGATTTTCAGACCTTGGGCAAATCTCTTAGATGTTCTCACAAAAGATCATACTTAGGACAGCAATAGCTTCACTACAACATAGCTTCACCTGCAAAGCAACCTAATGAGATCCCTCTGCTGACGCTGTCAACTTTAGTTAAGAAAACAGCATATGAAAATTTTTGTTAGTAAACACAACTTTGAATCTGAATAATTTTTCACCTAATGGAAGACAGGGTTTTTTTCAATGCTAAGGATCTTCAGCTGTGAAACTCGTATAATTTTGTTTTTCTGGGTGGGTTAAGAAGATCAGCACGAAGCACTGTGGAACCATGATCCAGATGAGCCTTTAATGCATATTTAAAACAAATTCTGTTATAACAACTTTTGTTGTTTGCTCACAGACCATCCAACAGTAGTGATTCAATGGAACGAACAAATATTTCTTCTTCTATTTAGCAACATTTTCTTCTTGGCCTTAGTTTCAGAATCTTAGTGAACCGGCTGGAGAAAAACACTATTTTATTGTCTTTCAACAGGGAAAGATTTCTGTTTGGAATGAAAAGCTGAAAATTGCTGAATGCAAAATTACCCTTTTTGTTCTGAATTAAGAAAATTACTATGATTACTTTTGTATTTGTGTTCAAAGCCAGGCTCTTAAATGAAAGCTTTCAGAAGCAAAACCAGTAATATCATAGCATTCCTAAAATTTTGTAAGGGAAACTTATTAAAGGCATTTTTATGCAAATGGATGTGTAACTTCATTTCATTAGTGTACTGAAAATGGCCTTAATGCCAGCCAACTAGACAAACACCAATGGCGTAATAAGGGCTTCAAAACATGCTCTACGAGCTTGCCTGAGTTCTGAGTATGTTCCCACATTCTCAGAAAACTTTCCCATTAAACTGTATTCCCTTCATTGAAGTTCATGCACAAGCTTTTCTAGCTTTGATGTGTCTACTTGTTTCACCACAATAAACCACTGCTTTAGAAAAAAACTATATTTTTTCCCCTAAAAGAATAGGAACTGGAGTTATTACGAGCAATTAAAAAAAAAAAAATCTGATATAGAACAAGATAGTCCTGCTTATAAAAAAATCAAATGCAGCTCCCCAGTAGTCTGAGACTTTTAACTTCAAGCCACTGCTGATATCTAGGTCAGATCAGAAGGGACAAAAAGGATAATAACTACTCGACAGGTATCACTATTACAAGCAGACATGCAAGCTTATCAAAAACCCAAGCAGATGAACATAAGGCTATACAGGATGATATACTGGATGTAACATCTTAGGAAAAAATTCCCTTCCACTGCTTTTTTGAATAGCTGTCAGTCATTAAAAAAAAACCCCTGCAAGGGTAGTTGTTTGAAAAATGCCATAAATCCTGAATGCAGATGATAGCAAAACCTCTATAAAAATAACTTGCAAATAAAGGTTGACACCCAGCAAGTGGAATAAAAATGGTCACCCCCTGGAAGGATACCAGAGTTTGTCTTTCAAAAGTTTTAGTTGGGGAAATTCAAAGTAAAAATGCTGCTGGAAGAAATTGTCTTAACAAGTCTGCTTTCAGATTCTCAAAACTGACATCAAATTAGATGTGAAAGACTGTAAAGCCAACTAAAATCACTGGAGTTTGTACGGAAATGCCAGACTTCTATCTACCTCACTCCAGGTTTTCTCTTGAGTCCACATGAAGACTATTGGTACCACGCCCATTTAATTCCCTCTGAGAAAACTGTGAGATGGTATGTGCCATAATAGCAAATCCCCCTCGTAACAGCCCCTTAACATTGTTAAATATTACTCTTTATGCCTTCATTTTCTTTCTCCTTTTCCAGATTTAAAACAAAACATGGCCCTTTCCCACTCAATCTGAAGGGATGTGTCCATGAACGTGAGTTAACACTATAGGTTAAAAATCGCTCAGGCAGTGCCTTGTGAAACCATTGAGGATTGGGTCCTGTTAGAACAGGTATTTAACACACAGGAAGACTCCGATTAGGCAATATAATGTCTGAACACCACAGTGATGGATCTTTTCGAGCAGTTGCTCACTTATGGGGATCTCAATGATATAAACAGGAAACCTGATTATGTCAATAGCTTGGTAGCTTTTACAGTTCATGTGCTTCTTTCTCTGTAGGCTGGAAAGATGCAGGGATTCATATCTCACTGCTGGCTCACTCCTCAAATCTGTGTGTAAGCAGGAGTGACATACCTCACCCACACATTTCTTAATACAGTTCATACCGCTAAGCATTTTTTTTACATCTCTTCAGTATTCTCCACATCCCAAAAAGATTTGTAACTCTAAATCATGATCTTTAAGATTATTTCCTGATGCTTAAATTCTTGAAAAGTTAAAGTCTGGTAATTCAATTGTAGTTACAAATGGGGAACGAACCTATTTAGCAACTGAAAATCTGCCCAGCATGTTACAAATGCTTTGTGCTTTTGCAATTTGTTATTAGACGATAACTGTCTGCTTCTGACTTTGGTATACACAGCAGTAGACCAAAGTACAAAGCAGCGCAATTGAGAGCCTTCATCTGTCAGGTTTCAGGATTGTGTTATGACAATTTACAATGTTTATGATTCTGGCAACTGTCTGTAATGCAAACTTCGTGGTCATCTAAATAAAATAATGCTCTTATACTAATATGATAAGGCAAAACTACTATACAGAATTTATTACACATATTATGATGCCCTTGGTTTGGCATTATCTTAATGTACTCCACTGCAATAAGGGTCTGTACATTTGCAGTAATATACTGCAATTTTATACAGTTACATAAAAGCTTTATTGAAATAATACTGCACAGCTTTTTATGCAATTCTTAAAATAGCAGAGGCATAATGTAACACCAAAATCATAGGCTATTTAATAATGCATGAGATGTTAAAATTATGCCACTTTTGTGTTTTAAATTGTCCTTTTTTCTTTATCTTAGTGTCTCAGATGTTCTCTTCTACATGGTGCTACTTCCCCCTTCTTCTCTGATCTTAATGCAAAGAAGTATCATTTTGCAGCATACTAGTGTTTTGTTTTTCCTACCAATCTGTAATGCATTATAAGAAGCTGTCAAAGAATAAAGGACTTCCTTTTGCCCTGCTTCTCAAATTTCTTTGCTGCATTTGCAAACATTCAGAAAAAGCTGGCATAACCACCATGTTTATCTTGCTGAATTCTATTTCAGACCTTGTAAAATCAAGGGAAATACTGAGGGGTGGTGGTAATCTCACACAGAGTTTCATTGTCCTTTGGACACCCTTAGATGTCAAAAGCTGTGTTTGTAGAAATTAGAGACTTTATCTGCAAGTCTAGGAGTCTGCTTTTCAGTCAGCATAAAGATATTGCTGACATCGGTGTTCACACAGTTTACCAGGAATACCCTTTCTTCCTAACTCCTGAAGTAGCCAGGTGTTGTCTTAATGGTAAAACACATTTCTGTCACAAGGCAACCCTAAAGCAGTGCAATCCTTTTGCTTAGCAATATCAAGCAAACAAGATTAAAAACAATTCTCTTTCTCCTATTTTCCTCTGCCCCATGCTTTTTACTTTTCTGAAATATCCACAGGCATTTGTGACTAAGCCATGCTAAGCTTATATCCAGTATGATTTTTTTTTCTAAATATGAAAACAGCCCCTTTACGAAATCCTTTAATAGAAGTACGAGCCATTATCAAATGTTTAAAATTATTACACTGCTACTAAACCAGAAGAATACACTTAACAAAAAGCAGCTGTCAAATTCAGATTCCTTAAAAAATAGAGGAACCAATATTGTACCAGAAACAGATATTATTGTTCAAAGATGAGAGGATCAGAGAATAATTGAGGTTGGAAGGAACCTCCAGAGGTCAGCCGGTCCAACCCCTCTGCTCAGGGTCACCTACAGACACCTCCCCAGGACCATGTCCAGAAAGCTTCTGTGTAATCTCCAGGGATGGAGACTCTAAACCCCCAGGCAATGTGCACCAAGAGTACCTTTAGCTAACAAGGTGATTCGAAGCAAATTATAATTTCAGAGTATAATTCATTGCTCATTTCTCTCTTTATCAAGATAGCTATAAGGAAAAATCAAGAAATACAAACACTGGCAACCTGACAGAAAATCACTTTAATTTCAAGAAAGATTTTAGCTATTAATAATTACAGCAGTCAGTCAAATGGAAGTTGCTTACACAGGGGAAATAGCATTAGATCAGGCCAAATGGACAGTGAAGGATATTCTCTGCATTTTGAGCATTTTCAACGATGAAAATGCTTACTTGTCAGTTGGCTAACTGGCATTCATAATCAAATTTTCAGACTTGCTGTGCCTTGCAAGCAAATGCCAAGCAAGATACATTTTTCATAAACTCAAACACCCAGCTATTGAACTGAACGCTTGTAATTTCAGAATGTTCCATTTCCCCAGCGTTTTATGTTTATCAAACAGCTCAAGTTATATTATCTTAGATTCTACAGGAAGATTTAAAGACTATTAATGAATGTATGATGTCTGAAAGATTGCACAGATCACAGATTAATCTAAGATGCAAAGAATTGAAAGAAATTCTTTAGATGAGGCAAATGATGCTGAATAAAGATGCAGGGTCAAAAGAACTGAAAAATGCCCAGAAGAATATTCAGCATATAGAGAGAACTATGTTACACAGGGGAAAAAGTCTTTACAGTAAGAAAAATGTATGCTATTTTTTCTCCCCTTTTCATGATAAATCTCAACAGTTTCAATGGTGTGTCTCCTCTTACCAGCATTTCCAGTTTAGCTCGGCTATAAGCTATAAAATACACTAGATGGCAGCAAAAAGTAAGAGAACAAATCCATGCTGCTAAGGTACACAGAGATGTGGATCAGACAGCCTGTATGATTCCACCGTGGAATGAAGGTGAAAGAAATTCCTTCATTTTTTTGCTTGTGCTTTCCATTAAGTAGTGCAATGCCTAAGCCAGTTGTCCTTTGCACTATTTATTAATCTGTGTCAAAACTGAGGTGTTCACAATTGCCTTTCAAAGGGGATGAAATGCAGTGTCAATATGTGGCTCAGTGCAAAGAAGGTGGGTAACAAACTCAATGGTGTTCATAGGTGCAGAAATGACCATGTCATCTCAACACTTCAGGTCAAATATTTCAGTTAAAACGATACTCTATATTTAAATATACGAAAATGGTGAGAACATATTCCAATATAAGATTTTCTTTTCCAAATTATTTATACTGTTGCCTTCTCTTTAATATATTTGAGTTTCTATAATTAGGATTTCAAATGCAGTCATGAAGATGATTCTCAGAAGACTTATGGATTGACCAGGACAATCTGATTAAAAGTGGATCTCTTCCCTAAAAAACCCAAACAACAAAAACCTACATAAAGCTGTACCACCTAAACCTTGTCTAAAATGGTTGCCAGAATATTGGGTATGATAAAAAGGACAGCTGTAACATTACACTCTGAAAAACATTTAGAAGCTGTTGTATTGTACTTGCCATGGGTCCCTTTAAGGCTAATTGCATACACTTAACTGCTTGCCTATACAAGAGATGCAAAAAGTTACAACTAATTTAAAAAAGAATGATATAATTCTTGCTATTTCATGAGAGGGAATCCCTTAAAAATGTTTCTCTACTAAAGGAGGTAGGAAACCTGCAAACAGAGCAAAGGCTAAGAGGGAAGCAATACCAATGCAAATATGTAAAGCAGAGAACTAGCTATTTATACAGATTTTTAAATTTTTATCTCTTCATATCTTCCCTTCTATCATGGTACTACAGACAATGAACCATTTTCAGTAGCTCACAGTTTACATCCCAACTCACTCTCCTGCATACTCTTCTCCCCCAGGAATTGCTTTTTTAGGAGTGGAGGAATAGGGAAAAGGAAAACAGAACAGAAGGCTCTGTTTAAAGATCATGACAGTGACTTATTGAATTTCAGTTTCTTCAGTATATACTGTAATAGGTATTAAATCTATTGAATAATTCAGGATTAGATATGATAGATCTTTGTTGCAAATTTGTATTATTTAGCAAATCTATCATGTATAAGAACACAACAATTATGTTGAAATGTTCTCTTTTGGTCATTACATAAAATCTGAATTAACCTGTAGACTGTAAATTTAAACTACAGAGCATGATGATTATTCTGTCAAAAAGTAACAATACCATAAGAAACAAATTTCAGTTCCAGTGTGTGTGTAAATTAATAACTGATCTTACACATAATCTTTAATACTAAAGAACATAAGTTTGAAACTCCCATCAGGCTAATGAGGGTAGCTCTTCATATCCAAAGAGTAATTTAACCTGTATTTATTTATCATAGCATTTTTCATCAACATATTTCCACCCTTAATACTGTGGTTATCCATTATTGTTTTCAGAATGATTGATAAAAATTTCCTACAATATAGACAAGACTGTTCTAATATGAACAGAATCAGATGGCTTCTGGCATCTCTGTTTCCACGCATGTGGATATAGACCGATGTTCTCTGTACCTTTCTGAAGTTTCTATACCTTGTGCCATGTACAGAGCTTGGTCTTCTCTATTTCCCCTTCCCTCCATTTTCCCAGAAGGAGTTTCTTGCTGATGCAATTTTTGCTGAATTCAAAAAGTTGAAAGCATATTTCTATTAAGTACACACACAAACACACATCCATGGTTTTTCTAAATGGCTTCTAATTAAGATTAATTTTCATGAATTATGTGCAGTACAAACTGGCATTATTTCTTTCTGGAAATCTAGTTTTTCAGTGAGGGCTGAAATCTAGAAAAGTTTTTAGAGAGTTCTATGTGAAATTTTCCCATTTTGAAATGGTAGTTATGCCTATCTGGATGAAGTTACACTCTCCTCTGGAGAGATGAAGATTACCTTTTCTGCCAAAGGCTGTCACGAATTCAGAATCACTGAACAGAGCAGATGATGGTAAAGAAATTATTTGTGGATTTTGAAAAAAAAAAAAAATTTTCTTCAGCTGATGCTCAAAGGAAGAGAATCATAACCAGTTGCAAAAGAAAAAAAAAAAAAGCTTTTACTACCACTTCTAAAGAGAAGTAACTCTTCAAACACAGTCAAGAGTGAAGATTTCAGCAAGTTTTATCTAGCTAAGAGGTTTTGCTGTATTTGGAAAAAGTGTTCCAATATAACAAATGACATTTCTCAAAGGATCCATTTTAAAACTCCTTTAATTTACAAAAAAACCCAAAACCCTCCAACAAAAGCCCCAACTGAACAAACAAACAAAAATTTACTTCTAAGAACTCAAGGTAGGGACACAAATTTGGTCATAAATTGTATTCTGACTGTATTCTGTATAATAAAGTGATTGAATGCCTTACTAATGTGTGAAGCTCATCATGACTTAACCTATGGAACACCAAAGCACAATTTCTGAAGTTAATAAATCAAATTGAAAAATATCCTTAAAGGATCCATTTCTGTACCACTGAAGCGTGGCTTTCTTTAGGAAGGAAAACAATAGTGGCTGAATGAGAACTGAACATTTGGACAGGAAATGATAATTTATTTGGGTGTGCAAGCAGAACTGCAACAATCTATCTTCTTTTCCATACAGTAGGTTACTCATGTGTAAATCTGCCATATGTATTTTTGAATCTAGCAAATTTCTAGCAAACTTCTAAAAGTTTTTCAGCTAAGGCATGTAAGACTGATGGCCAAAGTCTCATTTGAAAGAAAATTGCCATGACCCTTAGCATCAGAAGAAGATATTTAACCAGAAGTGATTTAAGGAGATGAGTGTTCCTTGCTGAATCAACAATGATGACTCTTTGCCACTGGGTCTTCTGGAAGTGTTTTATATATGAGCACTAAACCAGCATCATGAAGCTTAAGAGTTTTGACAGTTTTCCCTGCAAAACACAATATGCCCACCGAATATCCGGACCTCTCATACTACCCAACAACATTTCTTTCTGAAAGGCAATTGTTTTTCTGCTCCTCTGCTTCCCCTTTTAGGAATGGACGAAAATTTATTTTTCTAATATAAAAAATAAATTGAAAGGAAGCTGTTAGGAATGATTTTATAATCATCCTTGAGGCAGAAACCATTTAGAGCAAAACTGGTAGCATGCAGGCTTCATACAAACTCAAGGAAGCATTAAGAACATTTATGATTGTTGCAGCAGAAGTCCTATTTACATTGAGTTAAAGCATGACTTGGAATTACCAAGTGTGCACATAAGTTGAGCAGGTCAGAACAGGATCAGTGTCACACCTTTGGGTATGTCAGATGTAATGTGTACTAATGTATTATTTAAAGGATTTTAATGAAAACTGAATCAGAGGAAGTGAACTGTTTCTAATCTGATTTTCACTGTATCAGGCTCAGCCCTACTCTGAGATAATAAAGCCAATGAAAACTAAAGAAAAATAAATAAGCAGTGATCAGCAGAGTGTGAAAAACTTCAATCTGCCGGACTGAGAGTCAAGCAATAACTTTCTGTTATTAATTGATTCTCAACTTGCCAAAAGACTTACACTTTCAAGACAAATTAGCCATTGATAAAAAAATGCCACTTTTCTCCACCAAGATCTGTCAAGAATTACAACTCCTAGTTAGGATTTCTCAAGTGGAATACACATTATTAGTTTCTTCTCACCATCAAATACTCCCTCAAAACTGGCACTTCGCATCTGTAATTAACAAGCAGAACACAAGGTAAAATGCCACAACTCTCAGTGGTGCAAGTAATGATGTGAAATTGTTTCCACAGGCTTCAGGTCCTTCGAGAGGAATAAAAAGGCTCCACTATATAACCCTCTCCAGACCATTTCAGACTCTAATCCTGCTTCTCTCCTACAACAGAATCCTCTGGGGCACTGGAAGATCGTGAATTAATAACATCGATTTCTTTTTGCAGTAGCCAGTTGATTCAGAAAACTGCATCAATCAAAATCCTTTTTTTTCCTATGGTCTGTTAGTAGTTCCACAGACATTTCAAGCAAGTTGCTATGAAGAAAAAATAGTCTCAAGAATGCAACTACATTATGCAGGCATCTACATCTTGGCATCTACCAAATAAAAATATGTTTGCAACCTTGAGTTAACATTTGGCTACTTTCAGCCAAGGAACAACCTGACTTTACTTGACCTAGTGACTCCACAGACTGAAAAGTCTAGAAAGATTTTGCTTGAACAGATCACTGACCTTGACTGGTGAAAAACATATATTGATGGCATAATGTCTTGCAACATTTCATTTACCAGTTCTAACTTTTGGAACCTTTCTTGCTGTAAGTCGGTAAAGACAAGGTAAGACTGAATAGTATAGGTACCTCCAGCTCTTAATGCCTTGTCTAGTCTTAGGAACTATATTCAGAATGTTTCTAAATTATGAAGGAAACAAAATCTCTCAGTTTCCCAAGGGCTTCAGCCTATATTTTACACTAATTAATCATAATTTTTCTTAGACATTTCCTTCTTATCTGTTATGCTGGCTTGTCACATTTCAGCATCTTCTCCCATCAGCCTCAGAGAAACTGATTCAACCTTCATGTTTTAGCACTACGCTCTTTTAAATGCTGCAGCTGGTAACACGACTTCCAATTATTTTTATGCAAATGCCTATGACAACAACCCACGTCTATCTTACCTCTCACTAATTAGATTCTAAGTTTTTAAAAGCATTTTCAGCTTTCAAATTTTGCAACATGCTTGAAAAAGTATTATTTCTGTAACATTGCTCTTCTTCAAGCACTGCAGCTTGGTCTTTCTAATAGTTTCCAGATAATTCCTCCTTGACATATTTCTGCTATATGATATGTCTTTCCCTCTGGGCTTTTTAAAGGAAAAATATTCTCTACAAGAAGCTCAGGAAGACATTTACTGCATAGCTGCAACTGCCAAAAAAATTACTATTCTTATCATATTGCTGCCTCTACAGAAAGGGTATGGCACTTTTTTCCATAAACTCAGACATGCCAGTTAAAACTTGAATGCCCAACTTCATTTTTACATTATTATTTCTTTTCTGTTTTATTGTCCTTGGGTCCCAAGCTAAAGTTTGACCTTGTTCTACATATTTATAGATGCATACCATATGCAGTGCCATGAATCCTTGATGACTATGTAAAAAAAAAAAAAAAAATCATTAAAGTTTCACAACAATGGCAGCAATTATTTAACATTATATCTGTTGTAGCCATAGTTTCTAAGAATATTTAGAGAGATTTAAGAATAGTACTTGGCACAGAAAAGACAAGAATGTGATCCAAGGCAGCCAGGATGGCTCAGCTAAGGGGAAATAGTGCCTGACCAGTTGGGTAGCCTTCTATGGCAGAGTGATAGCAACAGTTGACAAGGGAAGACTGACAGATGCCATTTATCTAGACTTCTGTAAGGTCTTTGAGATAGTCCTTATCTCCAAATTGGAGAGACATGGATTTGATTAATAGACTGCTCAGCAGATAGGGACTGGCTAGATAGATGCAGCCAGAGTCTATGGATGACCTGGATGACCACAACTAGAGTTGTGCTCAATGGCTCTGTGTCCAGGTGGATGAGTGGTGATGAGTGGTGTCCCTCAGGGCTCTGTGTTGGCACCGGTGCTCTTCAGTTTCTTCATCAGTGACACACAGAGTGAGAACTGGGAACCTCATGAAGTTCAACAAGGCCAAGTGCAAGGTGCTGGACGTGGGTGGGGGTAATTTCAGACGTGAGTACAGCCTGGGAGAACTCAGTGAAAGCAGACATGCAGAGAAGGATTTGGGGGTTCTCATGGATGAAAAGCTGGACGTGAGCCAACAGTGTGTGGTTGCAGTCCAGGAAGCCAACTGCATCCTGGTCTGCATCAAAGGAGGCACGGCCAGCAGGTCAAGGGAGGGGATCCTCCTCCTCCCCTCTGCCTCAGGATTACTGCATCCAGGTCTGGGGTCCTCAACACAAGAAAGACATGACCTGCTAGAGTGGATCCATAGGAGGCCATAAAGATGACCAGAGGGGAATACTTGCCTATGAAGACAGGCCAAGAGAGCTGAAGTTGTTCAGCCTGGAGAAAAAAAAGCTTTGGGGAGACCTCATTGTGGCCTTTCTGTACATTAAGGGGGCCTTTAAAAAGGTGGGAGAGGGTCTTTTTATATGGGCACATAGTGACAAGGACAAGGGGCAATGGATTAAACTGAAAGAGGGCAGGTTTAGACTAGACGTTAGGAAGAAATTATTTACTCAGAGGATGGTGAAGCACTAAAACAGGTTGCCCAGTGAGGTTGTGGATACCCCATCCCTGGAAGTGTTCAAGGCCAGGTTGGATTGGACCCTAAGCAACCTGGTCTAGTGAATAGCATTCCTGCCCATGACAGTGGGGTTGGACCTAGATGATCTTTAAGGTGCCTTCCAACTCTAACCATTGTATGAACTCGTGATTTCCAAGCTATGCATTTCCATTTGTGCACAGAATTGCAACAGTCAAGAGCCCAGCTTCAGAAAGCTATTTTCTGAAATATGCCATCTTATTTGTGTGCCTTGGAGAGGCACTGCACACATGTACTTGGACAAAAACAACCTGAAAAAAAGTGACACATCTTATGTGATAATTATCTTGGATTCTGATAATTGAGAAAGCGAACAAACCACTGAAGGGATGTCAGTGTGTAACAAAAATCAAAATTAATTACCCAAACTTTTATTCATTTCATAAACTGAATCTATTCCACTAAGATATAAATCTTAAATGATATACAGGAATGCAGGAATAAATTCTTCCAGCTCCTGAGAAATTATATGGAACTATCCAGTTATGTTGCCATTATCAAGTATTAAAACTTAACTGCAAAATGCAAAATCCATGAAGGTAAATTCAGGTTTTGCTTAAAAAAACAGTAAGGTTTAGCAATGAAGATAGAGCAATGACTCTGCAGCATGTTAAGAAATGTAATTTTGAGCAATTCATTGGGCCATCAATTTACCCAATATTTAGCAATAGCAACTCAGCATGACCAGTTAGCATGTTTAATGAAAAGAGCAGAAATATCTCAGAATATTTTAAAATATACAAAGATGGCAGAAGAAAGGACTTCAACCTAACTAAAAAAAAAATTATTTTCTTCAGTTATACACTGACCGCTAAAATCCAGTGCACTCCTGTACTTAGGAGATAGAACACTCATTAATTTTAATTTATGAGCCAGAAGAGTAAGAGTCAGCAGCTATCAAACACAACACGGTGAGTGTGCTTCTGACACTTGTTCTCCAGGAAAGAATGAGAAACTTGCTTAGAACATACTGTGCAAGAACATAGTGTGCAAATGGACAAGAAAGAACAGGATGCAGCTGGAAAAAAGAACCGTGTGGAGATAGGGCAGCAGTTTTCTGGGACAAGCATCCTTGTTCAGGCTCCTGGAGAGAAGCCCAGCACAGCATGGCTCAAGCACAGGAATGAGGTCAAAAAGTGGGCAAGACAAATCGATGGGGGACAAGACCACCAAAACCTCTGAAGCCCTCTGACCCATTCCCAGTAAGGTCTAGAAGAATGTCTGCACGATAACTCAGTTGCATGGAACATGAGAAATGTAGCCTCAGGGTGGGGCAAACTTATCTATAAAAAGCCCTGGTGGAACCCCCTGGACCCTGAGCACCTTGCTGGCCAGACTGACGTTGGACCTAGGACTAGGGGTCTCCCTTACTCTGTCTCTGTCTTCTCTCTCTCTCACTTTTTAAAATTTTTTTATTATTTTATTTCTATTATTACTAGAAGATAAAGAACTAACTTATTCCAATTTCCATGCCAAGTGTATAATTTACTAATAAAACATTGTAAGTTTCTTTTTTTGACCCTCTGGCAACCATGGGCATTCATGAACCTTGGGTACTCCCTTCCTCTCAGGTGTGGAACACCACAGATGTGTAACTAAGAACAGTATTTAATTACATATTAGTTACTCTCTGTATTTTGCGTTATATGAAACAACACCAGACCATATTTATATGACACCCTTCACATTCTACATGAAAAATAATTAAACATTATTGTCAGAAAGGAGGAAAAACAGCAAGGCAGGTGCAATCTTTCTTAGCAGACAACAAAACCTCAGCTTTCAAATGCAATGCTGAATTGTATTTACTGAAGTCTGAAAGAAGAATGAAATGTGATGCATCATCAGAAGGTTAAACCCTTGGCTACACTAACTGCCTTGAGAGAAGAGCGACACTGCTCTATCTCAGGAAAGAGAGATTTATATTAGTGAATTTCACTGACTGCAAATATTACCAGTCAATACATTCTTGCTGCTAAAGTGTCAGAAAGCCAAAATTATGCTGGAACAGTTAAAAGGACTGGAGGCATTTTACGGGATATGCTACAGCTAAACCAAAAATAATAATAAAAAGAAACCTAACAAAAAACTCCACTAAATCTAGCAAAAAACCCCAACAACTGCAAGGGAAGGTAAATGACTGTCCTACTTCTCTGATCTCTGGCTTTCATGTACTTCATGATCAGTAAAATTGGCCAGGAGTCTCAACCCCTCAGTGTCAGTACCATCCCCTGTTGGAGGCAACACCACTGCAGGACAATCACTAGTACAGCATGGGTAACCATGGTTCAGTTGCTTCTCTTCACAGATCAGTACCTCAATACAAATCCACCTGGCTCACAGTAAAATGCCAAACTGGGTGATGAGATGCAGGCATATATTCCTTCATCCAACACAGAAGTGGAACAGACAGCTTGAACAGGCACTGCCAGCATTATCTGTCAGAGCTTTGAATGAGTTCATCTAGAACTGGAAATTTATACCAGACAAGGGCAAGTTTATGTGACACCTTTCTTTTTGAACTCTGCGCGTGTGTCTAATTGGGAAAACAAATATGACAGCTACCTTAAATAGCCAAATAATGCTTATGCAAGTGTATTTGGTTACAGTTTGTCTTAGAAATGTTAAAATATCATTTTCTGCATGCTTTCTGCAGCTATACATACATTATTTGATATGTCAGACCATGTTTCTCTGGTCCTTCTTGTGGTAGTTTATTGCACCATTAAGCTATGTGTCATGCCTTTAAAATCTCCTTCAAAGTTATTTTTAAACAATGGACTCTGATGATCAGATTTGTTCATAAAACCTGATCCTGTACATACTCATTTTAATCCCCATAAACAATTTTTGCAGCTCCTCTATTAATTGTTAAGTGTAATTCTTTTTTTTGTTGTTGTTTTTTAATAGCTGTCCCAGCAGCAACATAATACTTCAAAACTGAATCAAATGTTACCAAGATGCCTTGCTTCCAGTGTTTTGTATTGCACATGTGACCTGCTAAGACATTGGTTCACTCACTACACCATCAAAAAGGGTGGGAATTCTCTTTTTTAACTTGAGCTGTCTGAAAGTTACACAGCTAGACCAAGTCAATAATTCACCTAAGTCAGACAGTCTAATAGGCAGAAAAGTACTTCCAGACAAGGATTCAGAATCATAGAATGACCTGGGTTGGTTGGACCTTAAAGAACTTCTAGTTCCAACCCCTCTGCCATGGGCAGGGACCTTTCACTAGACCAGGTTGCTCAGAGCTCCATCCAGCCTGGCCTTGAGCACTTTCAGGGATGGGACATCCACAGCTTCTGTGTTCCATGGCCTCACTACCCTCACAGTAAAGAATTTTTTCTTAATATGTAATCTAAACCTACTCTACTTCGGATTAAGACCATTCCCCCTTGTCCCGTCACTACATGCTCAGCATCCACATCTCCACAAGAGGGTCTGCATGTGGCAGACCCACACTTTTCAGTGTTTGCAAAATCCACACTCCCTATGAGGGACTGGTGTGCACACCCTGTGTTTGGGTGTGTGTAAATAAGTTATAGAAAGTTGGCAATTTGGAAATTTGTAGGCAGGTATTAATATAATGCAGTGTCTGATATTGTGGTTTATCAGTGGCATTGCTGATATTGATCCTGAATTCTTAGTTCACTTATTGTCACTCTTCATTAATAAATCAATAACTACACACCTTTTAAAAATAAATAAATACTTTTATCCCATCAGTTAAGCAGCTTTCCTCTGTGAAAAATACCTGTAAAAATTTGAAGATAGGAAAAGAACTCCCAGTACAGACTGCATCTAGCTTCTTATACTACATAATTCTGAACATGCACAAATTGTGCTCATGCATTTAGGAAAAGCCATAAGTCAAAATGAATGTTCTGGCTAATTTTACACACCACTTGGAGCTAGGAAGTGCTTGAAAGGAAGCAATCTGAATTACTGTCTGAGACAACTTAAAGTTTGTCTAAATTGAGAAAATAGGTGGAGACAGAAAAAATTGCAACTGTTGACATCCGAATAATTATTAATATTGCACTGTGGCAAATTTGTTTCCAGCTGCATCAAACACAGATGAAAGCACTTAATGGGAGAAAATTTTTGAAGCTTTCAGGTATCTAAAACCAGATGCAAAGGTTCTAGGTGATGTTTTCTGTAGAATAAAGGAGCACCCTCCCTCTTTCAGAGCCTCCCACTTTTCAGACAGAACTAATTGTTTATTACTTAAGATTTCTGTTCTCTGAAAATAATCAAGCCACATTCTTTTTTTTTTTTTCTTGAAAAAGAACTGTAGTCAAACCAGAGAGAATCAGGGGAACATAATGCTATTTGCCAGTGGCTATGGTGACTGCTTGTAGGAAAAGGTAAAATGTTCACAGACGAAAGAGAAAACCTTCACTGTCTCTTCTGTAGAATAAAACAGAGCCAAACAAAACCAGTTAATTTGTTAATATGTATCTCTTCACTCAAGTAAGCAGAGTGGGAAGGAAATCAGCTTCCTATAGTTCAGTGCATTAATTGGAAAATTGTTCTAGGAAGAGTGTAACACTTCAGGAATGCTATCATGATATCATCTCTCTGTGTTAAAGATTGCTGTAATAGCTGAAAGATTTGTAATAATTAACTCCTTCCAGAAAGCAGGAAGATAGTGCCGAGGGAAAATGTTAATAATTCATGAAAAAATCAGGATTATTGACACACTATCATTATAAATAATTGAATCAAGTAAGTCTCCTCTCTGCACCATATCCTTGAGATGTTGGATTCTTGTACATATTGATGTGGCTCTGCGACATAATATTGATTTAATCACCATTAATAAATTATTAAGTCAGATTAGGAAAACAGGACAATTTTATACTCTACTCTATGTGTTCATTCTTAAATAGGTGTTTATTTGCAATTGCCCTGTTTGCACTGCACTTATTCAGAAGCCATTTTGAGCTGGAGCACAAAAACGCTGGATTGCTTAATCATGAGGTAGTATGTCTTCAGTTAACAGTGGGCTCTAAGGAGCACATCAGTGCATTGGATTTCAGCTACATTAAATACATGTTAATGCCTAAAATATTGAAAGACAAATGTGACAGAAGTGGCTTTATATTAGTTTACAGCTTACAGTCTATCCCTGCTGTTATTCATCAGGCCTGTGGATCCCTTGGCCACTCTACAGTAAGGGTTGCAATGTCATCTTAAGACGAAAAGACTTTTTTTTCAAAGGATGAATTCTCTGACTTCTCAGCAACACATACATTTATCTATGACTGCTATCACTAGAGGTAGAACAGGTTTTGCCCTTTTCTTTGTTCCAGAAGTGGGATGCAAGTGGATTTCTCTTTTTCCTGGTTTCACTTTATGTTGACATCCACTGATATGACACTCATGCCGGTAGCAGCAAGCTGGTGACACCACAGCAATTTCTGTCCTACAGAGCATTCATCTAGCAGTCAAATAGTACTTTATTGCTCTGTTTTCCTTCTCTTGTTACACCACCCTGTCTCTCACCTTCTAGCTGGCTATACTTCTCTGAAATGAATAATTAAAATTGGACAAATTTTTAATCAACAGGACTGCAGTGGTTTTGGTGGTATCTCCCTCTGCCCCAACTCTTTACCTTCTATCCATAGAAACCACCTAAAAAGTCCAAGATATTTTTATGCATGCTTCTGATTGGAGGTTCTTCATTGATTTCTGAGGATGATCAAGCTAAGTATGGCAACGCAAAAAGCACCTTAAGAACTTTTACTAGATTCTAAATGAGACACTGTTTCTCAGATTTCCCTCCTGTTGTTTCCTGTTCAGTTCTATAATGCAGATCAATACAATCCAAAGTTATTCTGGGTGAACAAACGTTGTTGAAGGTATCCAGCTGTGGAGCTTGATTAGATTTTCATTTCAGTGGTATAAATCAGAGTAACTCCACGTAAGGCAAGGAAATCTCAGTACTCTCAAATGATGTCATATCAGATGTAAAACCAGAACCAAATTCCATTTTCCTGCTTTTTCCTGGCAGTGTTACATCCAATTCCTGCATCAGAAGATGAAACTCCGTTACATGTAAACACTGAACTGTACAATTCCTAATTATTAATTATCAGAGTATTTAGATGGAGAGAAATATGCTCTTAACATCCACTGCCAAGAAAGATAATTGGAGATGCTTCCTGAAAGAATATGTCATTCAGCCTCTGTGACTCAGATATCAGTGCATAATTGCTGTTAAAAGAAAGGTAAGTTTTCTAAAGAAATGCTGGTTATGGGCATAAGTTAGCTCAAAAAAAAGGCAGGCTGGAGGATGAAGGATGTCTGGAATATGTTGATTTTATTTCTTTAATATCATAATGTGCTCCTGCAGTTATTCTTATGCCCATTCTGCTTTCAAAAATGAAAACCAAGTCTCAAGCTTAATTTCAATACCATAAATGCAAGATAAAAAAGTCTGCTTTCTGTACTGCAAATGAAAATAAAGTATCAGTGCCATGCAGGCTCTTTCCTATGTGCTTACACACCTCACTATGACAGGATACTTCCATGAACACAGCATTTCTCCTAAAGTACGTAATTTGCTAAATCTCACTGGGACTATTTACATAAGAAATCCTTTATGGGAGTGAAGTAGCCTGATTGGTCCACATGGAGCACTCTTCTTCATTGTTGCATAGAAAGTGAAATCAAATCAGGAGAGCACAGGGAAAAAACCCCCAGAATAAACCCAGATACCACAGTAGTAGTGAAAAAAGAGGATACACTCGAATAGAAACAAACAACAATTTTCCATCCTTCCCATGCACACAGAGTTTGTCATGCCAGTATTTACTAGGTTAAGCAGAACAGAACAATGTTTAGACTGAAGCAACCCTGTATTTTCCTTATTGAAAAAAAATACTGCAATAAAGCTCAGAACAAAAAATGTTGTAGCAGTCACAGAAAATGGCACACCACTGCTGGGCATTATTATTCCTGCTCTCCTGAGGTCTTAATCTAGAAAGTGCTTTTTTTGTTTTTCTTTTTAACAACTGGAGATATATAAATGCAGTGGGAGGAGGGACTGAAGTTATAGGGGATAACATTCTAAGCATCTTAAAATATTTGCAAAACACAAAACCACAGTGACTGAATATACCCCAACAGAGTACAATCTTCCTTTTTTTTTTTCTTTCTGGTAAATCTCAGAGCGTTTCAAATGTTAACTGACACAAGGATTGTCAGAAACCGAGTTTTTTTCTCCTCTCTATGAAATTTATTTCTGCAAGCTACTGCCAGTAGGAAGATGCTTTTATGAGAAGCAAATTGCTTGAATATGCTACTGGGGGGATTTACTTTCTCTGTACCCCTAGTTTTATTTAAATGTCATAAAGAGCTGGCAAAACCCAATTACTACCAGCTCAGCAGAGTCCTCCTTCAGCTCACTTCTATGATCTGCTGCATTTTGTTCAGAGAGGCTTTAGTGCAGGGTCCATTTCTCTGGCAGGGAGCCAGTGGTACTCCAGCTGTAGGTGGCAGCAGCCCACAGCTCTTCTCTCTGACAGCCTGGTGGAAGCCTAAAACAAGCCCAGGGACACAAAACAGTGTTTTCAGTGTTTTACTCAAGAGGCAGCAGAACAAAATATGGATAATAAGGATTTTTCACAGCCAAGGACTGCAGGATTTTTCTGGCAAAGAAAAGCAGTTTCCGAAGCACCCATTTACTTAAGATTCTGTTTGTTGGGGTTTTTTTTTGTTTTGACCTTTTTTTTTTTTTTTTTTTTGGTGGAAAGGGTTATTTTGCATACACAGGCTCTTGGACAGTGTATAATTGTAAATTCAAATTTTTCCAGAGCATAAAGATGAGATTTGACACAAAACCAACATTTCTCATTTTGTATTCAATTTTGTTTTTGTAAGTTTGAGCAATCTGTGGTGGGTAGCCTTAGCATGCTCTGGTTTTTTAAGTTGGTGGCTAAGGTTGCAGTGTTCTCGTCTGAGGAAAGCTAATTGCACATGTACCTGGCTTCGTAGTGTAACTTGACAGAAGACATGTGATCAGTGTCAAGGATATGAGAAATACATGTCTATTGCCCAAGTTACTAAAAACGCATATTATCAAGGCTAGCTTACAGAAAATGCTGGTCAATTTAAACACCCAGGAACTGGGAACTGCCCAATTCATACTAAAACAAGCCCACCCAAAAATATGGGCAAAAACATACTGATAAACAAAATCAATATATATGCATGTATATCAATTTACCTATGAATACACCTTATAAATATATTTTCCCCTATATACATATTATAAAGATATAATAATGCCCAACTGGTTTTGCTACTACTCAAATATTTATCCATAAAAATTTATCAAAACTGAGGTTTTAACTACCTTAGTAGACAGACAAAAAAAAGATATGTTCATTTGAATTACCACTTTTTACTTATTCTGCATCTAGCAAGATTAGTTCCTAACCACAAACACCATTAAATCACAGCATTTTACCATCAAAGTACAGAACAAACATCCTCTCCTTTTAAAACTAAGTATTATAACTCCACATCTGCTCTTAATTCATCAGGACAGCTTTAAAAACTTGCTTGAAAACAAACAAGCAACTGTCTATAAATAAAAAAGTGCCCAGCTATTGAATCCTGCTCCATCTCAGTATTGACTCTTGCCTTGCAGTAGCTTCTATGTAAAACATGCTCTCCTACAGACGGAATTCACTCGTCCTTGCTATTAAGTGAAACACAGCAGGACCCAGAGAGCATTTGCTGAAGCTGAAAACTGACTTTAGAATTCAGCCTTGAATTTTGAGCTGGCATAACTACCATGTTATAAATCTGGATGCTGAGTCTCAACACTTCTAAAGCTAATAAAATAAACTCCTGATTGCTTTGTCTTTTTCATTGCAGTTTGAGCATACATACTAAAGTTACATTTCAATGTTAAAAATGTTTGTACACTCAAAGAATTTTA
This sequence comes from Monarcha castaneiventris obscurior, assembly GCA_026261815.1. Taxonomy (NCBI): domain Eukaryota; kingdom Metazoa; phylum Chordata; class Aves; order Passeriformes; family Monarchidae; genus Monarcha; species Monarcha castaneiventris. Next base: position 11,379,580 of record JAMPIT010000624.1, on the reverse strand, counting down.
ATGCTTAACAGTTGAATAGGTATCTGTAAAACAGTTTGTCTACTTCATTGTTCTTTAAAGCATTGCTCTTTAAAGGCTACTCCAAGACTGCAGCAGTATTTAAAATATGAGTGGCTACATTTAAATTACTGTGAACCCAAATGCATGTTTATATATTACATTCTTGCTCTATCATCCCTGAAACAGTGACAAAGCAAGAAGCTGTTTACTGTGTCCTGTGTCCCACTTCAGCTGTGCTTCCGCACTTTAAGTGAATCTTAAGTAGGCAAATTTCACCCTGGGGAAGATGAGAGTGTAAGAATTGTACTTACTGAATCAGAAACCTAGAGATAGCATCAGGAAAAGGAAACGGTTTGTAACTCCTTTTCTGTCTATTCTCCAAGCTGGGGAGTGGGGGGTGGCATTTAGACCTTCTGCCTAGTTTACAGGATTGGTATTAGTCACCAGGGAGGGTTTGTTTATTTTTTTTTAAATGCCATTTTTTGGATAAAAGGAGAAGAGGGTTGTATCAGGCGTGACCTGAAGGGAAAAAGAGAATTCATGAAATTATCAGCTCTAAATGTAACAAAATTTAGAGTAAAACCACCTTATGGACGGTGTGCCTGAAGGAGCAGAATGGGAGATTCCAACCATTTGGTAAATTTTCACTTTAATTTCTGCATGAAATCTACGTGGGGAAAAGCTAAAAAAAAAGCTTAAAAAAGGTAATCACCTTTACAATACACAATTTATTTGTTAATGGTTCTTAACTGCAAATGATTTTCAGTCCAATTTACCCTAGGTTTTTCTAAACAGTTTGTTCTCTCCACTACATTAGTATTTTTTTCCAGGTAGTGATTCTGATCCCTGTAACAGTATCATGAATACTAATGAATGCAAAGAAAAAAATCTGGCTTGCATAAAATGATAACATGATGAAAATGAGCTTAGCGTGAATTCTGAGATTTAAATCAATCTCTGAATATTTTGGTAAGGTGTGATGTCCATAATTAATCCCTGAAGGTATCCAGGAAAGAGCTTAAATCTTGGTTAATGAACTACCATGCTTAGGTTTCAACCTAAAAATATACTGCACTATTTCTGAAAATGGTTTACAAAATGGATAAATTATTGGGCAAATCTGAGAACTGAAATACAACCATGCTATACTAACATATTATGTTCTATTGCAAAAAAGAATAATTCTGGGATATTATTCAGGCTACAGATAGTAGTCTCCATGTTTTATTTTAAGACTTGAGTTCAAAATGCTAACAATTTGTAACTCAAACACCCTTGCTGTGAGGAATTTATTTACATTGAATATCTCTGTCATTGATGATATACCATTTTCTAGAATATTTCTGTGTATTTTCCTTTGTCTTTTCCAGACTCCATTATATGAATAATCCAGAAGAAAAAAAATTAAATGAAAGTTGTGAACAGGAGCCAGCAGTATGCCCAGGTGGCCAAGAAGACCAATGGCATCCTGGCCTGTATCTGCAGTAGTGTGGCCAGCAGGACCAGGGCAGGGATTCTTCCCCTATACTCAGCATTGGTGAAGCCACACCTCAAATCCTGTGTCCAGTTTTGGGCCCCTCCCTCAATACAAGAAGGACATTGAGGTGCTGGAGTGTGTCCAGAGAAGGACAAAGGAGCCAGTGAAGAGTTGGTCTAGAGAGTAAATCATAGGAAGAGCAGCTAGGGAAACTGGGGTTGCTTAGCCTGGAGAAATGGAGTCTCAGGGAGACCTTATCACTCCCTGTAACTCCCTGAAAGGAGATTGTAGTCAGGTGGGGGTCAGCCTCATCTCGCAAGGAACAAGGGACAGGACAAGAGGAGATGGCCTTCAGCTATGTCAGGGGAGATTCAAGTTGGACATCAGGAAGAATTTCTTCACTGAAGGGGTGGTTAAGCTGAGGGAAGTGGTAGAATCACCACACCTGAAAGTTTTCAGGAAATAACTGGACATGGCACTTAGTTCTATGATCTAGTTGACAAGATAGAGATTGGTCAAAGGTTGGACTAGATTATCTTGAAGGTCTTTTCCAACCTTAATGATTTTATGATTCTAATTGCTAAGACTGTCATTGAGAAATATAGAAAAAAATATTTTATTTACAGGACAGCACTCACGTATCTTGAACAAATGCTGTTCATTTATATTTCATTAAGAGAATTCAATCCCAGTGTACTTCAGTTCATGTGTCTTTTGGGGATTTTATCTATTTTCTTGGTGTCCTCATCCTTACAACTGGGGTGAGACAGGAAATAAAAAAAATCACCCTTAACACCCTCACCAATAATATACTGTAAAACTCAATAGTATAATGAAGACAGAATGATTATGAAGAAAGGAATACATACAGCACAGCTATAGTCAGCATATAATTAAATTGAGTGCATATGTATACACGTGTGTTTTCACAAATTCCTCATTATTACAGCAAAGACCATGATATGGTGACTAAATTGTGAAACTTCACATCCTATTAGTAGCTTCAAAGGCTGTTTGGAAACAGAAAAGTGATGTCGTGACCAGAGCTTCTGAAACTGAAGGCTTACACATCCCTCTGCAATCCTGAGAAAATTGGCTGGGGAATGTAGAAAGAGAACTCTAACGTAAATAACAGTGATCTAAGTGATCAGTGACAACTGTGATCTAAGTCAATGACTAGTGCTGAACCAGAACAGGGGTGACTCATCCACACTTAGCTGACACGAGGGTTCCTGAAGTTCCTCCCAGCACAGCGAGCCTTGCTGCTGAGCTCCTCCTCAGCTCTCAGCAGCTGGTTGTACTTGGCCAGGTGCCCAGATGGGCACGGGGCACCAGTTTTGAACTGACCAGTGCAGAGACCCACTACCAGGTCAGCAATGAAGGTGTCTTCTGCCTCTCCAGAGTGATGATTCACCATCACACCCCAGCCACTGGACTGGGCCAGCTTGCCAGAGGAGCCCTTCTCACTGTCAGTTTCAATAACTATTTGAAACAAAATCTCTGATTCTGAGTAACTGGTTTCCATCTGGGATTTTCACCTTGGGGGATTCCTGAGGTGCTCACCCTCACTAGAATTTTTCAGTACTTGATCTCAATTCTATTACAACCTATTCAACCTATTCATAAATTTGAAAACCTGGTAGCACATGTGTTCTCTTATGTACACAGCAAAGTAAAGTATCCATTAAAGTACTCTACGTGTTAACATATATTGAAGTGTTCCAGGTACAGACATGGGTAGGTGTCCAAAAACTCATATGACTATGACATAATATATATGATAGATCTCTCATATTATCATCATGATAATGACATCAGCTTTCAAGGTGCAGTGGTGTATTGTTTTGTATTGTTCCACAACTAGTCTACAACAATGCTAGATGTCTCCACTAATTGTGGAGGAAACCAATGCCCCAGGTCTTGTGCTGACCTCTTCTACTGTGAAGTAACCTGAGGGAGGTCCTGGTAAAGGACAAAAGGATTTTTGTAGTTCTAGGGTCCTTTAACCTTCATATTTCCAAAGATACAGATTTCAGAAAACCAGTCTTCAAAAGCAGTTGTTTCATACATATTTTTTATCCAAGACAGTCTTTTCTGAAGAGGGATGTACTAATTTCCTAGCAGGACACCGGGTAATTCTTAAATCTCTGGATGCTTTGAGAATAAAATAACATATTTATCTTCTATGCTTCCTTTCACTTCAGAGTAATACACAACTTCAATAAGTCTTCCCTAGTGAAAAAAAAAAGCCCCTTCTTCACAACATGCAAAACTAATATATAATCTGATATAACTGGAGCTAGTTGTGAGGAAGACTGTATAAGCACCTTGGGTATTGGCCCATTCCAATGGGCAGTCAGAAAAAAGTGAGGTACTAGTGAGATAACCTTTGCCTTTGAATAGTCAGCTGGACAATTATGGATCTTTTGGCTACAGGCAGAACATCTCTATTTCTGTCTTTCTGCTTCCTAAAAGCTGTCTTTTAGCTAAGTTTGGCTACTTAAAAGACACCTAATCTAAATTCATTATATGCATACACATGGAGCATGAAATTCTCATGACTATATAGGTACCACTATTTGTATTTATCTGTTCAAATGATCACAAAATTGTCTGGTTTTATTAAATTAAAAAAAAAAAAAACCAAACTGGTTTCCCATCTATATCAAGATAATACTTCGTATCTAGATTTCTCAAATTCTGTTTGAATATTAAGCACGTTCCTCGAAGCTAACAAGATGCCAAAAGTGAAGAAAGCTTCTCTAAAGCATAATCAAAATCTGTTCTGTTATATAACCTCTGATAAGCTTCGTTGTTTTCTTTCAATGATAAGCTCCCAAAACAAGGTTTCAGATCAGTGAAGTTCTAATCCATTCAACCTCCATCAACCACACTAGTGGTTCTCTGTTATGCAATTTTCATTACTTGAAGTGTTGAAATCTGTAACTAGTAAGTAGATGTGTATGTTAGGTCGGCAGCAAAGGAAGAAATGTTCTAACGTGTATTACAGATAATGCAGATTATCTGGTGGCTTGACCACTTCCCTGGGCAGTGTGTTCCAATATATAAACTTTTTGGTGAATTTTTTCCCCCTAATATCCAATCTAAATCTCCCCTGCTGTAATTTGAGGTCATTTCCTCTAGTTCTGTCACTTGCTACTTAGGAAAAGAGGGAAACACCTTGTTAGGACCTCCTTTCAGGTTGTTGTAGAGAGTGATAAGGTCCCCACTGAGACTAATTTTCTCCAGGCTGGACAACTCCACCTGCCTTCTCTTGCCCTTCTCTAGACATGCTCCAGCACCTCAAAGTCATTCTTACAATGAAGGACTCAAAACTGAACAGAGGATTTGAGGTGTGGCCTCAATTTGAAGAGTGGATTTGAAGAGTGCTGAGTACAGGGGGACAATCACTGCCCTGGTCCTGCTGGCCACACTATTGCTGGTACAGGCCAGGATGCCACCTGGGCACACACTGGCTCATGTTCAGCTGCTGTTGGCCACCACTCCCAGGGCTTTTCTGCTGGGCAGCTTTCCAGCCACTCTGTCCGCAGCCTGGAGCTCTGCACTTGGGTTGTTGTGACCCAAGTGCTGGACCCAACACTTGGTGTTATTGAACCCCACACAATTGGCCTTGGCCCATTAATCCAGCCTGTCCAGGTGCCTCTGCACAGCCTTCCTGATTTCAGCAGATCAACACTCCCACCCAACTTGGTGCTGCCTGCAAATTTACTGAGGGTGCACACAATCTGCTCATCCAGATCATCAATACAGATACCAAACAGGACTGGGCCCAACACTGAGTCTTGGGGAACCTTGCTAGTGACTGGCCAACAACTGGGTGTAACTCCATTCACCACCACTCTCTGAGCTAGGGTCGTCAGAAAAAATTATATTGAAAGGATTATCTATGTGGAATTTTGGAAAAACATCAGTACAATGAATATGACACATCAGTCATTTTTCATACTTATACTACATGATACAACTTATAGCAAACAGTCTCAGCTATACTATTTATCAGGATTCATAGTGAAGTGAAATTCTAGCTAAGAATCTGCATACTACTTCTCCAGTTTGAGAAATTTATATGAATACAGTTTTGAGTATTTCTATTTATGCTTAAACATCTCACTTGCCTTGGAAAAAAGATAGTATTCAATTAATTTTGCTGCTATGTTGTATTTTAAGCTTCAAACTAGATACCCCTTCTGGAATCAAAGCTATCAGAAATGCTGATTTGGTTCTGTTGTAATTCTGAGAAATAATGCTACACAGTGTTTCTAGGCATTCAGTCCAAACATTCTGAGATGACTGATATAGTGGCATTTACTGGTATTTCAATGCCCACACTAAAATTTTAGCAATGGTAGTTTCTCTTATTTAAGTAAAATTGAATAGAGATTATATATAACGCGATGTGTAAAAAATTTTGTGCATAGCTTGCACATTATCTAAAGAGTCAGGAATTTGAAGCCCTATTTATTTTGGATTCTTGATTTTCTTACATGCACTGTTTTCAGTGTGCCACTTTTCACACTAATCGGATACTAAATCTGTGGATCTGAGAACATAAAAAATTGATTTTCCCACAAACATTTTTAATAGAACCACCACAATACTGACTAAATTAGAAGAACAATGGTTTAAGGTTTGAATATCACTTTTTCTAACTTGCTTGTTTTGATTATTTTTCAATTGCCAGAATTTGCTATTAAAACAATATTTCTAAGATAAAATTATGTTCTGAAGCAAACGAATTCTGAAGAGTGCACCTAATTTTAACCACTAGTAAAGAAGTTGTATATTTTAAAAATGCTTGTTTAAGAGTGCACCTAATTTTAACCACTAGTAAAGAAGTTGTATATTTTAAAAATGCTTGTTTAAAAAGAACAACAGTTCAATACTATATATATATCTGTATATCAAATAAAATTTAGGAGTTTATATTTTGCTATGTCATCATTTTGCTATATACATTATCATCCTAAAATTTCCTGAGGTCTAACAGATGTTTTGTTTAAAATCTAAAACATCATCGCTTAATGCCGTCAGCTTAATGGAACATGGCTTTGATTTCTTTGTCAAATACTCTCCTCCATACTATTATAATCTGAGGAATATAATGCCCAAGAAATTAAGTATGATATAATGGGAATCTGTTTTTGATGCCAAGAGTGAGACACACCTTGTTCAATGAATTCAGTCTTGAAATAGATATCCTAACAAAACTGTAGGTTAGAAAAATTTACTGTCTAATCTTCAAGGGCTAGAAGGCATTAAATTTTAATTTTCTGTTCAGATTTAAGGAAAACTAATGTAAGAGAAATGCAGATTTTATTCAGAAAAAAAATGTTCAGAGTTTTTTATATGGGACTTAAGCCAAATGTAATTCCCTCCACCAGAAAGATCACCCTGGGTAAATTAATTCTCTATCTGTTAATACTTAGTGTTAGGAAAATTGGAGAAGAAATTTTCTTTTTTTCCTTATTTGACTTTCTTGTGAAAATATGATGCAACAAACACATATCCAACGGGATTTTTGGTCATTAGGGAATAATCTTTCATCCTACTCAAGTATGATTTCTTTTTCTTAATAAGAACAGCATTACTTTTTGCAAAGATCATAAGGAACCTAAAAGGATGAACAATCTCTCTTCCAGAAAAATAAAACAGCTTGGAAATAAATTTAAATTCATTCTTTTTTCACCAAAATCAATTTTGAAGCGAGCAATAGAAAAAGCAATAGATTTCCAAATGTGAATCTCTTTCATAAGTACCAAACTCCCACTATAATATCTAACCTCATTAAAAGAACAGGACTCCAGAAAATCAAGTCCCCAAACCAGTCTTCTTAAATAATGCTGTGTGTAAACATGAAGAATAGTCATCATCATCACAACAACATTAGTCTCTGGAGCTGTAAAATGTGAGGATCTTTGGTATTGGGAGATCTGCCTAAAAAGCACCCCTTTAAAAGGAATCAGGCTGTCTTTTTCATACAAATCAGCACTGCGTAAGTGCATTTGTTATAAATTCTGAAAAGGTATGAGAATACACAACTCCCACCTGGAAATCTTCATTTGAAAATCAACTAAGATGAAATTTAATCCCTTTGGTTTATCTTTCTGGAAAACTTGAATGCAGTGGAAATTAAAATGTTCTGAACTTAATATGGATGTTAATGATGCTAACTAGAGTTTAGTTTTGTAAAAACCCCAACAAACTGATGTTCTAGATAATATGTTGGCCTGAGCCTCTTAGTCTACAAGACACATCTATAAAAGGTTTCTTGATATATAATCAATTCTGTTATTTCTGACTAGCTGGTACCTTTCTTACCCAGAAACACCTACATCTAAAGCAGCCATAGAAAATCCATGAGCAATTCTAAAAATTTGGTCTGCAATACTCTTGCAGGTTTTGGGAGATGCTTCAGTGTTCCTTAGTTTGAAAATGGAAACTTACTCATTCTAGAGCAACAATTCTATCTTTAGGTCAAGAAACACACAAACCAGATTTTGCAAGCTGGAAGCAGACTGCAGCTTTGTGCTAGAAATGTGAGAAAAGAATTAATAAAGGCATACAATCATATCCTTAGATTAATACCTTCAGATGAAAACTTCCTTAACTTGCTGTTATGCCTTATGGGCACAAGCAAGAATAAATGCATTTTTGGCACATGTCTGGGAAAGGATCACCAGGACTAGCCTTTGAAATGAAAAACGAGATGTAAAAAATGTTGAAAAGAACATTTTAGTGTTTCCAAGGTCTACAGTTTAAGCTCTTTCTTTTTTCTCCTAAAAATTCACATTCATAATTACTCTTTCTTCTGTCCATTTCAATTAATATTCAGGATATATATAAAAGGACACCACAACATTTGTTAAGTCACGTCACCTTGTCTTCTCAGCATCTACATCATAAGATAATCTGTTACATAACCAAGTACAACCATAAAATTATCTTGTACTTACAAGTCAACCTAAAATTGAACTAATTCTCTATTTTTTTTCTTCCTAAAAGATGTTCAAAATGTTATTAGATGAACTTTAGGAAAGAGTTTGAAGAGAATTTTTCATTTAGTGATCTGTTCTTAAAGGCTTAAGAGGAATTGCGTGATTTCCCAGGATGCAGAAAACAGTTTCTGAAGTATGTTTTAAAACATGTATTTTTCAATTTATAGCCAAAAAGGTACTATTCAAATGAGACCTACATGTCTAGGAAGGTATCTCTTACATTGTCAGGAGTTGAAAATTGAATATTTACATTCCTTGTATATTTTTGTTGATTACAGATACATGGCAGTTGAAATCTGAAGATAAGTGTCTCTCTATTGAAATTTATTGCTAATTGAGTTTGATTTTTCAGTCTTGGTTAATTGATTAACATTAATGGACCCATCTGCTGCATCAATACATGGGGAATAACAACAGTAAGAATAATCACTGTGAGAACAGTTTGAGACACTGCAAACATGATTGTTTGTGGAAGCAATTAACTTTGAGATTGTACTCTACACTATAAAAGCTAAGCCTGTGCATGTTTACATTTTTTGAGTCTTTATACAATTTAAAACAAATGTATTAATCAACTGCTACTAGTGTAGTGGCTGACATAATTGTCAAATCATTGGTGAGGTAATTCTGTGAGTTTATTTCCCACACACAGATGTGTCTTCTTAATTAACACTAGGCTTGGTTTGCAACATCTGGCTCATATGATCAGGGGGCCACACAGAATATTAAGAGCTTCCTAGGTTAATCATTCTATGCCCATTTCAAACACATCCAAATCCAATGAGCTTTGAATTCCATAGAACTGTGTGGCATCAAACCCTTAAATTTACTGAATAGTTGTCATTTTTCCCCCTCTGGAATTCTACATTAGTATAAATTCAAAGTGCAGTAAAAGAGCTAGGGAACTTGAAAAGTGCTTTTTAAAGGATTAGCGTATTTACATATAAGACTACTTTATTTTTTAATCTAATACATAATGACTATGTAAAGAATTAAAAATTTAGATTTCTACTGAACCATTCATCTGATGCAACATATGTTTAAATACTCTTGAAACTAAACGGGTTTTGTACTCTGATGATGAGAAAAGACAAGTAACTTTCTTTTAAGAAAAACTGAAAAAAATATTTCTTAGGAAACACACCTGTCTATACTCAGCAATATGCGTTGATAAACTCCAGCCTTCCTTAAAAAACATGGCAGAGATATTTTCTATGCAATACTTCATCGTCTTTCAGAACAAAACCCACTAATTAATTGCCAAGCACCTGAAGAATAAAATCCAATGAAAAATATGTTTTTTTTTTCTTTTTGCCACTAAGCAGTGTAATTGAAACACCTGGCAAAAATCTTGCTATGACATCAGATAGTTCCCTCAGCATTCATGTGGGAATCCCATCAGGTCCCATAGATACACATCCAGTTGATTTGAAAGTTCCCTAATCTGATTCTCATCCACCAAGCGCAAATCTTCCTTTATTCCGACTTTCTCTTACAGGATAGGAATAGGATCTCTGGAGGCCAGTTATCAATAAAGACTGAGGTGAAGAAAGCACTTCAGTCTTTCCTGAATCCTGTTTCAGCAGAACTTTTCCCCATTCAGCAGCAAGCCTACATTTTCCCAGGTCTTCCTTTTGCTGCTGATATCTTTGTGGATGCTTCTGGTTTTGCCCTGCATGTCCCTGCCAGACTAATCTCCCGATGGGCTTTGGCTTGTTCCATGTCTGTGTAGCTGGGTATTTTCTCTGCATTCTGCCCAGATAGCCTGGCCATGCTTATATCTCTTGCATATTTCCTTTTAATGTTTGAGTTTTGTCTGAACCATCTTATTAATCTATTCAGGCTTCCTGACACTTGATTTCCTGCTCATTAGAATGAATCATTCTTGGGTTTGGAGGAGGTGATCCCTGAAAATCAGTTGGCTATTGTAGAAAATCATGAAAATCATGCTACTGCACAGCTGCTTATCCCTGGTTTGCACATGCACAGTCTTCCATGACGCCTCTGGACAGAAGAAAAGTGACCTATTTCAAAACAAAAGCATTTCTGAAAAAGGCCCAGGCCAGCAGTTGGAAAGCAGAAAGGCAGGAAATCGATCCAACCATCATGAATTATTCAGGACACAAATTCAAATGAAACAGTATTCCATACTGGCAGTTGACAGGCCAAGCAGTAGAATGACAGAGATATAGTAAAGACCAACAGAGGAAAAACAGACTCATTACACCAAAGTACACCCTCAGTTTCAGCAGACTGGTAGGCAAATTGTGTGTTTTCATGAAACTGTCTTGCTTTCATTTGTGCTCTAGTCAAACAAGACTTAGAGATCAAAGACCTGTTTGGTGTTCTTTGTGCGTTCACGCCAATCAAGAGAGGCAGGGAAGCCCCTCAAAAATTTGTTCAAGATCTCCTCAATCTAAGAAACACACAACGGTCCAGAACATCAAAAGAACTTTAGACTGTTCTGTTCAGCATTTGCCTTGAAGTACATTTTTTAAAAAACTTGGCAGCTACTTCACAAATTCTATCAATTCTAAACAAAAATGTGTTTCTAAATGCTGAGTTACTTAGAAAATGATCAAGCTGCTATGGCTTAAGAAGTTACGGTGCTCCTACTGAACCATCATTCAACTGAACCATCATCCTCTGTTCTTTTAACCCATATCTTTTTCAGACTCCATTTCCTCATTCAGCAGGATGCACCTTAACTTTCAAAGGTTCTTTGACAATACTTTTTCACACATGCTGAAGGTGAACAGGAAAGTCACTTGTTAATGTTTTCACAGCATGATGATGAACATTTTGTACCCAGGAACACACCACGGAGATGTGTGAGTGTACAAACCAAGTAAAACATGGATTTGTTAGGCAAAAGAATGATATCTTATGTGCCTTCTGTCCAAACTGTCTATATACAAAGGTTCATATTTAGTCTTCTAGCAGAACTGATCTAGTTGGTTGCAAATGAATTCTGGCAACAACACAATATATATCCTGTGTGGACAATGTAATTATATTTTATATCACTTTTCATGCAAGCAAATAAAGTATAAAATCTCTCTGGCTTGCATGAAGATGTCACATTTTCTATTTGAAATTATTGGGACAAAAGATTGGTCATTATTTCATTACAGAGAAAATTATAGTAATTTTTCATTAAGAATGAATAACAAAATGGGTAAAGAAATAACTCTTACCTAGTGCAGGTCCCACCATTATGACATGGATGATAATCACATATTGGAACCTTGCAGTTCTCAACATTCCTTCCTTCAAGAGCCTCATCTATGATGAACAACTCTTTGTGGTTAACTTGAAAATCCCTAATGCATCCTTTAAAGCCATGTATCTGCCCAGCACATCGATGAACCTCCTCATGAACAGGAACCTTTCCAAGGAAGATTGATCCAAAGGCGATCTGCAGAAACAAAAAGAGAATTCTCAGAAAAAAATGTGATTTGTGATGTTATCGTAAACAATGAAAGAATAATAAATATTGGTAAAGGAAATAGTCATTACTTGAAAATGGCCAAAAACTCTGGCACTTCCTGAAGGGATTCTTTTAAAAAAATGTTATTCTCTTAAAAAAAAAAAAAAAAATCCTTACAAAGAGGGTGATTTAATGTGTTTTCATATTTTCAAATATGTAAGACAACATACATCCCATGAAACACAAGTGGAATTTCCAGCCTTAGCCACAGTGAACATGGTATGTTTTTTACATAGATGCCCTCATTCTCTATGATAAGTTGTACATTCATGACTGAGGTTTGGTGCAGGAACACAGGAGAAGCAATAGAGTTGAAGACATTTCCTTTAAGACCTGGGACCTACAACCTATGGGACCCCGAGAAAACGGGAATACAGAAAAAAGATTTTAGGTTTTTTTATGAATGGCAGAAAACAGTCTGCTATACTGAAGCCCAAGGAAGAAAAAAGGGAAATTTTCAAATTTTCAAAAGCCTAGAACATCCTAATAAAGGTGGAAAGAAACAACTACAACTTTTTCCCACTGGGACTGACCAAATCATATCAGGGCTCATTATGGTAATTCCTCTGTTGCCTGACCTAGGATTCAAGCCCTTAATCATCATATATAAAGGATCTGTGACTCATTTAGCACTCTGAATTCCACTCCTCAAGCTAAGGCCTGACTTTCTGGAATTCCGACATGGGACTTCATCATTCTTAAGTTCATTTCCTACGTGCCTGTCAGTGCTTAGGAATGGAAAAAAAAATTCATAGTTGTATCACAGTGGTGCATTTATTTGTACAACACCATCAGTCCAGAAAGAAGGTGACACCTAGCCCATTCAAGTCAAGCAGGAATAAACCAATGGAATCAGATATATACCACAGACTATGTAAAACATGTGAGGGGGTTATTTTTAGTGAAGAGCCCCTTCACTACCATAGTCAGACAACTGTAAAGAAGTAGAAACAGAAGGAAAACATCCCACTGATTTATCTGAAATTCACACATCCATATGATTTTTGCTTTGCTGTTTCCCGTATTGCTTTTGTCAGTCCTGGAGCTATGTTGCTGACAATTTCAAGTGAAATTTGGTGATACAATGAATGCGAATACTGCCAGATATTCCTCTACTTAGTGTCTTTTATTTTGAAGGGAAAAAGAAAAACACCTACTTCTGTTAGAGCATGGATAAAATTAAATCAGGTTTTTCATATCAAAGTAATTCAAAAACATTGGCTCTGCACTTGTTGAATTCATTTCAGATCACTTGACTTTATCCCCTTTCAAACAAAGCTATGAAACATCGCAGTGATAGAAAAGATTTGTAAGTAGTGTTTTCAGACATTTTCTCTCTGCTTGTGAATCCCTTTAAAGAATTAAGCAAAGCATTGGACTGCATTATAAAGTATCTGTCATTAAGAACTGTGTTTTAAACACTGCTCTTGCAACACAATCTATTTTATTATTGGGCTTTTTTACAAAAGCACTAACCTTGGGGGCATATCCAGTGTATCACACAACAACTTCAGTAAGCTTTGCTCAGTTTGTATCATCACTGGATTTCATCATAAGGTGTTAGATGTTCAAGCTGATGCTAGTACACCATAATACACATTCTTTCTATAAAGCTCCTGTTCTGAATTTAACTGACTTAACCAGAATGTATTTTAAGGAGGAGCAAAGAAAGAATTCCTGTAAGTCTTGCTAATAACATAAAAGGCTTAATATAGCATTATATCAATAACTTATGTACACTCATGTTTAACTTTTCAAATACTGATTTGAAAATATCCGTCTTCACTTCGAGCCTGAGTGGTAAAAAGGATTATCTTGGGCAATAATGGGAAGATATTCATTAGTTCTCTTAGAGATAAGAAATGTCTTTCTTTCTTTCTTTGATTGTGTACTTTGTAAATAGAGGTTCTGGCAGATTAGGAGCAGATCTGTAAAATGCAGTAGTTAGTCATGAGGATTTGACATTCATACTACATACCATGCTAGGGAAGAAATTCTGTTACGAACCAGCAGTGCGCACTGTGAGATGCACATCAAGAGTAGCATCTCTAAAGATAACTGGCCTGTCTTCTAGTGAACAAACTTATAAAGCAAGCTGTCAATCACAGTTCAAATTCTCGTCTAAAAGCATTTTAAATTTTTCATGCAGAAGTAACCTTGCGATGAGAGAATGCATAACAAAGAGAGGCAATAAAATGAAGACAAAGAATAACTGAAAAATTCAAGATTTGGGAAAACTGGTCTGTTGTCCATTCAGAATGACTCTTCTGATACCAGTTTCAAAATGGAGACCGACATTTTTACAATACTATTCAGAAGCCAAGTCCTAGCAACAATACTGACACCAGATTAAATCACTGATGATTCATAACTGTCCTCCACTAGACAGTGTGGCATGCAACTAAAAAGTAACCAGAATTACTGCTTAACAGTACCTCAATTGTTTCCAATAACCCCATGGCCTCAGGTAAATGACATTGCTAATATATATTTTTTTAACTCTCAAAGCATCTGTGTCCTTTTCATGGACTTTGTGCAGCTGGAATAGAAGCTTCAGAGTCAAACTAAGAAATTAATGAATATAATACGGATGCTGGATGTGAAAAGACCTACTAAAAAAAACTAGGTACATATAATGATATCTGAAGAGGAATTACATTTCATCCTTCAGAAGAAGTTAGAGTACACCTGTTCCCCTTCAAAAATAACTGTAGTGCATATGCTGATGAAATTTTTAAAGAAAATAGTTATTTTTTGATGTTTTGCAGACTCACCTGAGATGCTCGATGTGAGAAAGAAAGTCTGTGCTGTACAGGAGGGTTTCCATCTGCAGCCATTTCAATCATGCAGTAACCTTCAGGACTGCCCACAGGCAACATGTAGCTGTAAGGAAACAGAAGATCCCATTGCTATTTATACTGTTGATCACAGAGTATTCAAACCTCACACGGCAAAGGTAGGGTGAAAGAGATGTTCATGCCTCCATAAAGGATGAGAATCTTTGGACACTACTAATTTCAGTTTCATGGCTACTTGAACTACTCAGGAGACAAAGGACGTAAGTTTCTTCTGCTAATGTCCCTCTTCTATTTGCTTTCTTGCTACTCTTGACTAGTGTTTGAAATATATACAGAGAAAATAAGAAAGCAATCTTTAAATACATAAGTGGGTATTGATAAATTTTAAGTGCTAACTGTGGTAAACATACAGTCTCCCTAGTACAGGGGATAGTTGTACTTGTGACATCCATGTTGAATGATGCTGAACAGCCTGGGTTGAAATTTCCTTTTCCTGACCTACAGGGGGAACAGAAATGGAATAGGAAATGAAAGGCCGCATACCGTTGAGCAGAAAAAGTACACTGCGATGCAGTTATCACTGCTTGGAAAGTGTGCTAGTGCAAAGTTCAATAAAGCACTGAGAATTCTTCAGTTTCTTTCTGTGATGAGATCTGATAAAATGCTATTAATATTATCAGCAATAAAAATCCAATCCAAAAAATGATGATTTTCAAAAACAGTGGTTTTATAATTAGAGAGAAAATGTACATAAACATTATCATAGCAAATGCAGATTAGGACAATAGTAGTTCACAGATTATTTAAAAATGACCTCTTCTATTTCTGTAGAACTGCTTTCCAATTCAGTTTTCATGTTCTTTAAAAGAGAATGTGATGGCCCCCTTTTTGGAAAGCATGTTAAGGTTTATTGACTACATGTACTCTGCAGAGGAAACTCTGCTCAGCCAAATTACCATAATCAGGTTACTGGAGTATGGCTTCTAACAACACTGATGTTACATTTTTATGTAATATTTCACAAATGTTACACAACAAACTTTAAAAAAAGATTCTGAAAAAAATTTATATATTTATATGGACTGCCAAATTTTCCATTTCTTTCAGCTGAACAAATGGCAAAGGACAATGACAGGAATCTCATTAATTGTTTTGTGTTGGGATAGATGAATTTTTATGTTAGGCCATAGACATATGAAAGAGTTAAAATATTTTAAAGCCCATTATGATCTGTACACTAGAAGCATACATTACTAATCATAGAAATTACTTCAGCATTGACAAGGACGAATTTACTTCTGGAGAAAACACATTGAGATGTACCATAGTCTCAAATGGTACCTTTTTATGTATCACCACGTGGTTGTGCGCAGCTGCCATGGCATGATTTATTCCAGGTTATGCCTTGAACTTTGTGCTTCTGCTCTTGTGTCTAAAGTCTTACTATTTCATCCTCCTGTCTGTAGATTCATTATGAAATTTAGAGTCTCAGTTTTCACCTCTGAAGTTGCTGGGAACATTGTATTGACATAAATGGATATAGTTTTAGGCTCCTAATGAATATTTATAAATTCACTGCAGTGCAGTGATTTCTGAATGAGCATCACAAAATCAGTGCATTTACTGACTCGTCTCACAGCCAGTACATCCAGATCAGCAGCTGATGCACACATATTAATAAATCCCACCTTTCCAATGGTTGTATCACTGCTGGTTCACAGCTAAATCAGTCAATAGTAATTCATTGACTTTTCACTGTACTCTGCTGCATGGGGTTGAAATGTGTTAAATTATTTCTACTTTGTAAGTATGCAACACTTTTCTTATTTTTGAACCTTTCTTTAAAAATCTGAGATATTTGAATGGCATTTTCTATTATCACCTTCTGAAATATGATCTAGAACCCTAGACTATTCAAATGAGCTTGAAAAGTGTTCATTTTTTATTTCTAATTTCAGGTTAAAAAAGGTCATACTGTAAAGGTGTTTTCAACTGCATTCCTTCTTGAAAACTCTAAAGTTAGCATAGTGTTTTGATTTCGAATATAGGGAGCCAGAAGCAATGCCTGTTGTTTTGAAGATCATTTGATTTGCACAATTTCATTATAAATTATGAATTCAGTAAACAGAAGTTTTTCCGTAATAAACAATGGGTATATTGACAGATAGTCTGTCTCCTTTTTAGGTATTTGAAATAAGGAAAAATTGGAGAAAATACTTCCACTACTGTGTTTTCCAACTAATTCTTGAAATGTAAAATATTCTTTGAATTTGATTTATTATTCCTACTCATATTTCAGCTGCTGGGAATTATCTAGGTGAATCAGAGTGTATAAAGGTAACTTTCTCAGATAAAAGAAAATAAGCTAATTTAAGATTCTCTCTTGGGGGAAACAAACCCACAGCCTTTCCTTGATGCTTTCTACTCTGACTAGATACTGTAGCACAGACCTAACACACTCATGGCAAAGCCTACACTCTGCCCCTGCCTTGTCCCTGCTTTTCAGGAAGATTTCTGAAGTCTGCTTCTGTTTCTTTTTCTAAATAACGCCTTATATCACATATTACAATGGTCCAGCCCACAAAGAACAAAAGTTTAAATGAAGAAGAATGTCATCTAATGAAATATAAAATACCAATGAGGTCTGTGTCAGTTTGACCATCTTCAAGGAATTAGCCATCCATCCATCATTATAAACTTTCATTGCAAATGCCTGGTGTACACACATTCTCACTGTTTTGTATACATAATTTCTATTGTTTTGATCCTTTACTAGAGGAAAAAAAGTGGAAAATTAAATACAGGTACAACAGAAAATATTAAATACAGATAACATAAAATTAAATACAGATACAACAAAAATAAGATTTAAAGATTGTTTAATACTGGCATGGTCTTTACTTAGGTATTTTTATTTCGACAAGCCCAAGTATCATAAATTCATTTTGATAATAACACAGTCATCCCTACTCAGGCATATCTGGTAACTTCTTTTACCTTTTAAAAATATGTGAGAAAAAAAGAAAAAAGAAAATCCAAATGAAACCCCCCAGTATTTATAAACAGCAGCTATTACACAGTGATTTTGATCATTAGATATTAACTTCACAAAGGACATAGAGGTGTTTTGCTTTTTTTAACATGCAGCAATGAAATTGCAAAGAACAGAACTGATTTGTTTGATGTTAGCCAATAGATTAGTGACTGAGTTGTGAGAATAAAACCACAGGCTACAAGCAGCAACCTACTGCCCTGTATTCTGGAGTGCATGTTAGGAATGCTACCACTATTTTCATCAGCATTTGCTTCTTTCTCTGGAAGGATTTCTGAGGAATTAATACTTGAAATTTCTCTGTCTTGTCATAGAAAGGAAAAACTGTCATTTGAAGTGTGAACAAAATGGATATTTTTCATGCTTATGTTACCACAAAATTAGGACTGTTTGAATTTGCTAGATTACTTAAATATGCCTAGAATAGCTTTTAGGAAAAGACAGAGCATGGAAAAGTACAGTCCAAAAGACAGTTTTCTTAGAAAATTACAAACATATGAAAAAATGGCAATTAAACCATAAATGCTGTCTCTGTCTCTATTATAGCATTTAAACCCAGAAAATGCTACAATATGAACACATGAAAAAAGTAATCATATTAGTTTTTTAAAACAACGATGGAAAAAAGAAGGCACTTGAAATGTTCCGTGACAGAAATGACCTGAACTAAAATACCATTCATGTTGCTCTATAGCCTGGTTATAATTATCTTATAATCTATGTATAAATCTATCTTAATCTTGCAACTGAATAAATGCAGTTTTATTACTTCACGCACCTCACAGAAGACTGAAATCCATTATCCGCATTGGAAAAGAGAAAATGAAACTGATGATTTATTCTCTTGACATTTTTTCTTTATTTTTCTAATTAACCTCATATTATGAGATACTGACCTCACATTAAGAACACCCGAGATGAAAGTGGCTAATCACGGACATCTTTAAATTTTGAAGTATTTTTAGTTCAGAGGTGCTTTTTCACTCGTTTAGATGCTGAAGGCATTTCAGTCCATCTGCCTCGCATCTCAGTGGCATATTCCGGCTGCATTTAAAGCCAGCATATTTTTCCCTCCAGAGACAGTGACAGGAGAGAATGCAATACAATTCCTGTTGCAGGATAATTTTGTCAGGCACCAGAATTCTGATTCATGCACATCACACTGATAATGATATAAAAAGGATTCACAGGGGAATAAAGAATTGGGTGTGTGGGTAGTTATGGGAAATGTGTATACATGGAGGACATTTGGGCAATGTAATTTGGGCACAGTAATCTAAACAGGTCTGGAGCCATGTGAAGCCCAACCTGTTACTGGAAATGCTAAGATACAGGCCTGGTGCATGCAAATATTTATTTCCAAAAATCTGAAACAAGAAGATGTTGAGTCTTCTTATTTGCTCTTGGCTCAGAATAATATGATTTATTTTCATAGCTGCTGTGGATTTTATATAAAGTTAAGAACAAGAATTACAAAGGATTTGCTATTTTTTTTTACAAAAGACACATGGACCTCAACAGGTGCAAAACAGAAGTTATGTACAGTGTCATTACTAGCCACATCTTGATTATGTGGATGAACACTGGATTTCTAACAAAGCACAATGGGTACCTCACTCACTCATGAAACAATTGTGGATATGAGGTATTGGATTAATTTAGGTCTGGAACTGACGGTCAAAGAAATCCTCTTAAAATAGCTAAGACTGGGGCACCTCTAGATCAAGTGTTACCTGGCATGGTCTTGCTCAAGTAAATGTTTTATCTTAAATCATCATAGACTACTACTCCAGGTGAAATAAAATCATACTTTTTTTTTTTTTTCCTTTCAAGCTAGTCACCAGGTGGCACTAAAGGAGCACAGTAGAAAGCATGAATGCAAAATCCCTACAAATGCCTCTTCTAATAATTGGAAAGACTGACTTAAGCTCTAATTGATAGCATGATTGCTTCAGCTTCCAGTTATATCAAGGGAAACATAGTAAAGTATCTTAAACTGATTACATATTTGACAATATGGATGAGAATAGGTCCAGAGACTGGAACTTCTGGGAGACTTTTAACTGCTTTCATGCATTATAACTACCTAATGTAATCATGTAAAAATGGTGCATTCATGGTTATGTAAACTTACTTAGGAAAATTTAGTTTATAGCAATTATATTTTCTATATAATGCTGAAGGTGCAGCCGTATTTCTAACAGATTAAGGAGAGGTATAGCAAAATTAAAATGTCATATCAGCAGGTATAAATAACCCCAAGCATTATAAAGAGAACCTTTGTTTTTATCTAAGCTAAATAATCATGGTATGACTGTTTCTGAACAAAGACTTCACACTGCTTGCAGACCAGGGTTTTTGGTCTTCTGAAAAATTATTAGAAGCTAGTTCACCACTGTCCATTTTATAATTCCACAACTGGAGGATTACATGCTATTTTTTTTTTTTTTTTTGCTAACTACTTGCTATTTTTCTCCCTACAATCTGAAAAATGATAGCCCAGCTTAACATAGGAAAAAAATCCCCACAAAAATCCCCTTGCTAAAAAAAGACACAAAAGAAGAGTGTCCTGCAAAACACTGAAATAGTGGCTTCATTTACTCCCTTGATTAACCAGAGCAGTTGTCAAGGAAACATGTAACCAACTGTCAAGTAATACAGGAGTTTTTTCAAGAATGGTGATTTTACTTTTGACTTAGCATATTCAATTCACAAGTGTGAAAATATGTATTGAGCCTTGCAGTTTTAATAATCTCTTTGTACTTTTACAAAATTCCTGCACTTACTACCTTTTTTCCCCTTAAAATATATATTTTTAAAAAATCCATTGTTATAAAAACCATACCTTCACTTCCCAAAAATTACCTTTCAGCATACTTCTTCCATGGAAATGTTGGCATGTCTCTTTACCCTCTTCTATTTCAGTAAGGTCAAATTTTGGTATTTCTTACCAACTTCAATTGCAATACTCAGAAGTGACAATTATAAAAATGAATGCTGCATTTTATGTCTGACATTTTATTTGAAATCAATGAAACATATTTCATAACCTGCAGCAATTCAACATCAATTCTCAGGTTTTCTAGGTGCTACAAACTGACCAAATAGTCAAAGTGTTGCGGGAAAGAGAAAAGGAGACCAAGGAGAGGAGTAGATAAAAACAAGGAAGATGAAAAATCCCAAATTACTTTGACTCCTGAAGTGTCTTGCAGTAGTCCCTTGATGCCCTTTTCTTCAGGAAAAATAAAATAAACCACACACAAAAAGAGGTGTGTGAACTTTGGGAATGCATTAGGGGATGATAAACTCCCAGCTGACCCTGAACTTGTTTGAAACTTGTTGCTCCAGCTGTGTGTACATAAATCTCTGGGCCCTGATGGGACTCATCCCAGAGTACTGGAAGATGTGGCCAGTGTCAGCACAGGACCTCTCTTCATTATTTGTCAGTGGTCTTGGGAGTTTGGAGAAGTCCCAGTTGACTGGAAGCTGGCAAATATTGTTCCAGTTTTCAAGAAGGGAACGAAGGAAGACCCTGTTAATTACAGGCCTGTCAGTCTCACTTCAGTGCCTGGTAAAATTATGGAGGAGTTTATTTTGGGAATTATTGTAAAACATCTGAAAGACAGCACCATCATTGGCCACAGACAGCATGAGTTAATGAGGGGAAAATCTTGCTTAACCAATTTAATCTCCTTTTAGGACTAGGTCAGTTGACCAAAACAAATAGTAGATGTGGTGCATTTGGATTTTAGCAAAGTTTTCTGTACTATTTCTCACAGTATCCTCCTGGATAAAATGTCCAGCACACACAGAAATCCACAACACATTGGCTGAGCAGTTGGCTCAGAGATGTAGTAAATGGGGTTGCATCAGGCTGGCAGCCAGTGGCCAGTGGCTTCTTGGCAGCTCAAGTTTAGGGCTAGTGCTCTTCAATGCTCTATGAAAGATCTAGACACAGAAATTAAATGTGCATTAAAGTAAATTTGCTAATGACACTACACTAGGAGGAGCTGTGGACTCCTTCAGGGGCAGAGAAGCCTTAGAGAGATATCTGAATAGACTAGAGAGCTGGGCAACCACCAACCATATGAAATTTAACAAGAGCAAGTGCCAGAGTCTGCACCTGGAATGGGCAGTCATGGTTATACATACAGACTTGGGGATGAGAGGCTGGAGAACTGGGAAATCTGAGGGTTTGAGTTCATGACAAGTTGAATATGAGTCACCAGTGTCACCAACTTGGGGTGCATCAGGAACATCATCATGAGCCAGTTGAGGGAGGTAATTGTCCCACTCTACACTGTTGAGGAGCAGACCCATCCTAAGTACTGCATGCAGTTTTGGGGGTCTCAGTAAAAGAAGGATATCAACCTATTACAGTGTGCCTAAAGGAGACTGACCGAGATGGTGAAAGGCCTCAACAGCATGACTCAAAGGGAGTGTCTGAGGTCACTTGGTGTCGGCGCCTTATTATCCAAGAGATGGGACGATCATGATTATCACGATTTATTACTTAAAAATCAACAAGGCATCAGTCTCAAAGGCCGTGATTTTGTAACAACTCGCCATAATGGAGAAAGTCACGGGTTTTAGCGTTACATTGTAATTGATAACTTTTTGGTCCAATAAGAAATTAACATGAAACTTTGTTTTGACTTTATAACCTATCACCTTTGGTACTTTTTACTGCATCGTGTCTGTTTCACAATCAGTGATTTGCTAGCTCACATACACACATATACTTCTATTATAACACCTAAACTTAAACTATAAAAGCACGTCACTATACTTAAACCCTTCACCATATCACCCAATACATTTTCTTACTTGTAACTATAGAAACACAAGTTTGTGATTCTTCTGCTTAAAGCCTGCACAGCCTACATCAACCCAGATTTTTTCCAGGGGTGTAAATCAAATTTACTAATGCTTGTAAAAGTCCCTGCTTCTCTGTTTCTTACAATTTGGTTTGTTCATCTTGGAGAAAAGAAAGCTGAGGAGTGACCTCATTCTCAAGGGGAGTGTGTAAGGGGAGATCCTGATCTCTCTCTGGTGACCAGCAATAGGACACAAGGAAATAGAATGAGCTGAGCTGCATCAAGGGAAGTTCAGATTGAACATTAGGAAAAGGTACTTTACTGAAAGGGTGGTCAGTCACTGGAACAAATTCCCCAGGAAAGTGGTCATGGCACCAAAGTTTCAGAGTTCAAGGAGCATCTAGATGATGCTCTTAAGTATGTGGTTTTATTTTAAGTAGTTTTGCAAGGAGCAGGGAGCTGGAATCAATAATCCTTAGGGGCACCTTCCAGTTTGAGAAAGTCGAACAATATCTTTTTATCATAGAATCATAGATTCATTAATTGGCTTGGGCTACCTTGCCAACTATGACCTACTTTGCACGGAAAATGTAGTTTCTTTACTTAGTGTTGGTATACAGTTTTTTTTCATACATTATACAGAATCTTAAAAAAAAACCCCTAAATCAATGTTTTTGTAGAAGCATATTAGTAGCTGAAAATGGTAATACCTACATTAGGTGAAACAGATACTGTGTATGTTAGGTTCTACTTAGCTTGGTTTATGCTTCATTTACTCCAGCTCTGCTAGTCCAACAGTCAAGTTTATGATCCTTTAGTAGACTGGCTAATGGGACTCTCTAATGCATATATTGCCAAGCATACTACAGGCAGCATACCCCCAAGGATCATTTATTTCAATGGAATGCTTTTCTTCAACATATATACTTTATGAATCATGACTTTAAAGATATGTGTTCCCAGACTGGATCTTTAAAGGAAAGTGTAAATTCTGCTTTTAATCATATCTCTGCAATTCCATTGACTTCACAGGGACTTCATAGGTGTGAACAATACATCACTGTGCTGTGACAACCAGCTGATAGACTGTGACACCTCCATTTCACACATGCAAGAATGGGAATAACACAAAAATACTGGAATAATTAGTACTAACACTTATGCAGAGTTTTGAAGTTACAACAAAATTGAATTTTTGTAATAATCATTACCATAGTCATTATTGTTTTTGTTCATGATCATGACAGTATTGGAAGAATAGATTGTTACAAAATTGATCCTGGCGGTAAATGCCAAGTCCCACAAAAACCTTATGTCCCTATCTGAGTTTCAGGACAACAACTTTGTACACAGAAGAACACAGAATATATATTGTGCTTTTTTTATGTCTTGACTATTCTTTGTTGGATCCTAGCAGGCTTCACAGCATATTTTGTGGGCTTTTTTGTCTGTTAGATGAATTCATTGAGATTTCACTGCTGATAAAAACCCTGTGTTTCTAAACCCAGTAATCCACCTTCAAGACTGAATGCAGTTACTCTCTCCTGATTCTGACTGCATTGTCTCAGGTTCGTGTACCAGCTGGGTATTTGCTGCACCTGAACAAGGCTGTTTTAATTTTCATTATGGCTACCCTTAACTTCTCTTTGAGCCTACATTATATCAAAGAGAAAAACTTCTACTCTTCTAGTCTTTGGCGCTCCAGAAATGAACACTCCTTAGGGAAGGTGCTTGTAGTCTTTTGCACTGCTCGTTCTTACCCTCTAATCTGGTTTCTCTAATGCACTGATTTTTAATATAGATGTAATTGCATTCTAGCAATTTTATTAAAAATTTTACGCTGTCAGAAAAGAAAGTTGGCCTTCCTCTTTCAGTAAAAAGCCTCCAGCTAAAGCTTAAGCAACAACTAATACAGAATATGTAAGACATGAAAATTCAACTATAATTTTATAATTTTCACTGAAAGAATATTCTGGAATGAATATGTGAAAAGAGTAAAACCCTTTTTACGAAGAGCCTTTAGATAATAAATTCTGACCATTTCTTCCCATAAATGCAGATTAAATAATTTCAGCAAACAAAATGGCAGTGCTGACCTACCACCTCAAAAGTCATATGTGTTTCTAACTGAGAAATGCGAAAAAATTGTCTAGGTGATACTGGGGTATTAATTTAGAAAAAGCCAAAATAGTCATCAAATGCAATGATACAATATTATGGTGATGAAGATTGGAAGAAGCTGGAAGACTTCTGCTAAATAATAAATAAAATTTGATTTCATGGAACGTATGAACACAAACTTTAAAAGAGTACCCTAAAAATACCAACTCAGAGATGTTCTACTCTCAAGAGAAACATGACTCTCTGACCACTATCAAGCATTTCCTTCTCTGCAAGTACAAGATCATTTGCAGGTAGAGTGATTTTGAACACACTGAAAAGGAGTCTTGTATCGTGTTTCTGTTTAAGAAAACATTAATATCAGTAGAAGCAGAGCATAACTCCATGTAAGAAATATTCAGTATTATCTCCTGGTGAGCAAATTAACACTGTTGTAAGCCTAGCAAAATATGGAAAGAGCACTTGGTAAAACTTTAAATTTCAAAACCTGTCTACATTGCTGCTTAGGTATCTCATCTTAAAACTATTTTTATGCCGTTTATCTACCTACCAGGTAACTGAATCTCATGCATATGAATAGATTGGTGAAAATAAAGAGAAACAAGAGAACAGTTTATGTACATATGGAAGCAATGGTCTCATGTGAAGTGGTTATGAGATACAAAGTTTGAAGAAAATATACGTATACGCATATTTCTGACAACAACCAATGTTTAAATTTTTTTCTTATGCACATACAACTTATGTATGCGCAATTGGTGCTTTTTGGAATGATTAAACCAGAACAAATAAAAGAATAAAGGAAAATAACATATTCAAAACACCATATTTTGAGGGGGGTAAATTCCCCTGAAGATAATAAGAAAAAAATGTAAAATCAAACAAAAGCTGAGGGCTCAATTATCCTAACACCTCACCAAGAAAATACCACAAAAAGCCATTGGAAATGTGCTTGAAGAGAGACATAGTAGGCAATGTCTTCAAATTGTCTCCCCTTCCCCGAGGAGGGCTATCACTCCCAGCAGCAGAAGGACTCTTCCGGAGCCAGCAACAGCTTGGTCTTGCACTGGAGCAGAGGAATGAATTATTATGTTTAACCACCTTCAGATAAAGTCTTCCATTTATTGTCTTACATAAATCTGATTCTACAAATGAAAATTAGGAAGCCACTTGACATGTGAATAAAGTTGTATCAATGCAGTGTTGTACAGATAATTGAAATACTACAATGATCCCCAGATGAGGATCTTTTCTTACCTGTTACAGACAGAAGAAATACAATGATCAGTAAAATATATTACTTTTACTAGGCAGTACTAATTAATTTTCTTTTGCATACTCTGATGGTCTAAAATGAACTGTTACCTCCCCTCTACATGGGAAAACTAAGAGGAAAATAGGTTAAGCAATGTGGTTAATGAGAAAGTGACTCTTCAATTTGAACACCAAGGAAAGGAACAATTTATATACTAGCACAGAAAATCCTGGGTAGACTAGAGAATAAAGTCCTTCCACTGCCAGCTAGTGCAAAACCTGAGGTTGAGGCTGGCATATTTGCTAATACTCAGGACCAAGAGAAATCCTGCTGTATTTCAGTTTTACACATATAAGTATCAATTAAAAAAAGTGTTTTGCTTTCAGACTCTTTAATCTTAATTTAACTCCTCTAATCTTTTGTAACCTGAAGCCTTTGGACCTTGGAACTACTCTCACATTTCTGTAATTACGACTTAGGCAAACTTTATGTGCCAGCTACTCATAGTGATATTCAAACAGCCTGTTCTTGGTCTCTTCTGGTGACATTCTCAGAAGCATCCCAGTAGAAAAAAAAAAATAGGCAGACACATAATCTCTTTTATAATTCAGCAACTACTGCTGAAACAACTATCTCCTCCACTCGACTCTTCTATAATGGTCTATGAACACCTAATTAAGTTGAATTACATTAAGATCTACTGAAAATATGGCAAGAGAATGTGAGTCAGGGCATATAGAGCTAAAGGCAGCCTCCTAAAAGAGGATATTTAGATCCCCACTGTATTGCTTAATTCAGAAAATTATTATCTTGTCTCAATGAAGGTGCAAACATATGTTATTGCCAAAGAAATGTTTTCTATTTATGACAAGAATTATCAGTAACATATTATTTGTATTAGGCATTACTTAGGCTTTCATAAAGAAAGGGCAAGGGCTAACTGCAGGGAAGGGTAATTTGCCATTTGTAATCTAGCTAAAACTGGGAATGAATAATTGATCTTTCTTAGTGTCTTGGGGTGACACTATGATGTGTATCCCCCATCGCTGCTCTATGCCCAGAAATTAATTTTATGCCTTTCTGTGCCTTTAATCACAGAATCACCAGATTGGAAGAGACCTTCAAGATCATCAAGCCCAACCCATGCCCCAACACCTCAACTAAACTAAACCATGGCACTGAGTGCCACATCCAATCTCTTTTTAAACACATCC
Source organism: Monarcha castaneiventris obscurior (assembly GCA_026261815.1). Taxonomy (NCBI): domain Eukaryota; kingdom Metazoa; phylum Chordata; class Aves; order Passeriformes; family Monarchidae; genus Monarcha; species Monarcha castaneiventris. Next base: position 11,352,340 of record JAMPIT010000624.1, on the reverse strand, counting down.
AGGGATGGTGATTCCACCACCTCCCCAGGTAGACCATTCCAATATTTTAGCACCCTTTCTGTAAAAAATTTTCTCCTAATATCCAATCTATATTTTCCTTGGCACAGCTTAAGACTGTCTTCTTGTTCTGTCAGCTGTTGCCTGGAAAAAGAGACCAACCCCCACCTCACTACAACCCCCTTTTTAAACTGAGCCTGAGAGGGGGAAGAGAAGAAAAACTGAGCGAACTTTTCAAAACAGTTGTGTTCAAGGACACAGATACGACGCTCCTCTGCGTTCTCCTGCTGCAGCAGCAAGAGCTGAGGAAGCACCTTCTTGCTTTCAGTCAGCTTTTGGCTCCTTTTCTCCAGAGGGAGACAGAGAGCTGAACTTTGTTTCCTGGGGCTTCGGTTTTTCCCTTCTTCTCTTCTAGACTGTTTCAACATCAGAACAGACTGAGAGAATTTTCCACCGAGGCCCTGGAGGTGGGCCCACACTGACCCAGCTCAGAGGAGGAGGAGAGAGACCACAACCACAGAAGGACTCTGAAATCTTGCCAGGTTTCTCTCCACAGCAAGAGGCTTTATTATTTAGTATTATTAGCCTTTTCCTGTGTGTTTGTTAAATAAATAGGTTTTTTTATCTCTTTAACTTTCCTCAGAGGAAAACTTTTTTTTCCCGAACCTGGTGGGGGAGGGGTGGTTGTAACCTGCCTTCTATCAGAGGTTATTCTCCTCCAAATTTGTCCAAACTGGCACACTTAGTAAGCTGTAACACCAGTTAAGAGAGTTATCCCTGTGCCTCCAGCCCTCACCAACATTGTGTCTCTCCTTTTAACGGCATCAGTAAGAAAGAAGGCAAGGTCTTGTCATCATAATCCCTTCAGGCCCTCTTCAGTACAGGTAAGAATAACTGATTTTTGGGGAAATGAGAGGCATCATTGCTAAAAGTGCTGGGCATATTACAAATCTACTTTCACAAAGCAAGAGCAACTCACCTGAAGTCAATAGTACAAGGCAGAAATGTTAAATAACACTCCCACTTACCAGATTTAAGATTTATTGATTTGTGAAGTCTAATGGACACACAATGTAACCAGTTCATTGTATTTTTAAAAAAATTGTTTCTTGGTAGATACTTATTGCTTTGAACACACAAAGGAACAGAACAGAACAGATCTCTGATTTCAGAATACATGCATAAATACAGAATTGAATAGGACTTGAAGCTTACTGTTATCATCTAAACTGATTAAAGTTCTCTACTCATCTTTATCTGGACAAGACTCATTAAATGTTTTGTTGCAGTCTGCTTTTGATAACACATATGTTGTGTTTTCCCCCATCAGAATGAAAGTATGAGCTTTAGAACTGCTCTGTCAAAGAAATTAAAATTCTCATAATAACTTCATACAAATTTTCTACTTGAACCTGTCTAAAGCAAAGCATCCAACATGAACAGCTATGAACATTTTATTAAGCTATAACCACCTATTTTTAAAGAAAAAAGAGACTTCTTTACGGTGGTATGTTTATACATATTTTAGCTGCAATCTTAAGCATACATGAAGGTACAGGATTATGATGCCTATTACCTATTTCAATATCAAAAGGTAAAATATACATTATAATGTCAGTTGTATGTGCTTCAGGAGACACTACCTAAATAGCCTGATATATGTCTCCTAGTGTATTACAAGTGTGTCTCCTATTTTTTTCAGTCTCTTTGTTTAGTGATATATTTGAGCTGAAATATATTATTTGGAAAATAAATACTGCACAAGATTCATGAATATTAACTGCAAAAAAGAAAAGCATGGTAAATACAAGACATTTAGCTTGTATGTGTAAATGCGTGTTCACAGGCCACCTTTTAGAATTTTTTGGTTTTTTTTAAACAAGATAGATTTCATTCATCAGATTGTGGAAACAAAAAGTATGAGGTGTTCATGGAAAAAGCCAATCTTGTATGATGTGAAATGTACCACATTTCTTCATAGATAGTCAAAATCGTACACAGGCCTTTTAACAAGATTAAATTTTATGAATGCAAGTCATTAAGGAAATTGTGGAAGTGTAAACAAGCACCACAATGCCAGTTGCTGTGCATGTAAAATCTGGTTTTGCTTACAGATGAGGTTCTTTATTTCTTGATTTTGATGTCCAATTTTCCACTTATATATTATAAATGCAACTACACACATATTGAATTTGGAAATATTAGAAAATATTTCACTACAAAACCACCCTGTGATTAACTATTTCATTTCAGAGTCATGCATAGTGTTATTAACCGTGTAGATACTTCAGGGCAAGATTCAAGCACTGAAAAACCTATCAATTTATCAGAATTAACGTTTCTAACTGACAAAAATTAACTTCAGATTAAGCTGTCTCTAATTAGCAACAAATTAAATCATGCACAACCAGGGTTTACCAGTCACCAGTTATATTCTCTTCTTTATAGTGTTAGCCCTAATGAAAAGCATTTTAAATCAGAATTTGCAGAGTGGGAATCTCTGCAGACTGGGAGAGTTTGTGTTCCTTATCCTGAAAGGTAGGCAACTCCACAGTGTGTGATCCAGGCCTGTCTCATACACTGTCCTGCTCCCTACAAGTTCATTCCAAATGTTGCAACTTACCACCTGAGTGTGTCTGGCAGCTTCTGCAGTCAGCAGTAAAAATAAACAAATTGCTGAAGTGGCCTGAATGAGCCTGAAGGACAGACAAGTTTAAGGCACTCTAATGCCTAAAACTAAATAGGGTGTTAAGAATAGACAATCTTCTATTATGGCCCACCGTAAAGCCAAAGTATACACTGATTTTTGCATTTCACATCAGAGCCTGTGTGAATGGGCCAGGTTGGAAGGGGCCACTGGAGGTCATCTGTTCAAACATCCCTGCTAAAGCAGGGTCCCCTAGAGCACATTTCTCATGTTTGCATCTGGATAGCTTTTGAGTAGCTCCGTTAGAAGGAGACAATGCCCACAGTCTCTCTGGGCACTCTGGTCCGGTGCTCAGCCGCCCTCACAGTAAAGAAATTCTTCCCCATGTCAGGTGGAACTTCCTGTGTTCCAGGTTCAGGCTGTTGCCTCCTGGGTGTCTTCTGTATGTTTGTGTTCATGATTATAGCTGATCCCTTTACAACACTGCCTTGCTTAAGGTTATTTTATGTGGTTTGTTTGTTTGTTTGCTTGTTTTTTACTGCAATAGATAAAAAGAGTATTGGACTCTAGAAGAATGGATGGTAGCATGATCACATCATGGATGTCATTTGGCACAGAGGATTCAGTACTGACCAGTAACTGAGTTTCATCAAATAGGCTGTAAAACAAGAAGTCTTGCTTTAGAATGAAATAAAATCAAAAGGGTTGTCTTTCATTCCAAGTCACTCTTTAAAGCTTCAAACACCAAAATACTAAGAACAAACCAAGCTTATTAAAAAATGATCAAACTAAATATATCAACATATTCCAGCCTATATATCAGATACTTTCAAGGTTTGGGGAAGAAAGTTGTCCTTCAAATTTAAATAGAAAAGGGAAAATGGAATAATTTCAAATAATTGTGTATAGCAAAAACACTTCCAATGTGGTCAGAATAGCATCCATGGGAGTATACTTCAGACATGCCTCTGAGGCAAACCCTAGGAGGTTGTGCTGGAAGATTATTTTCCTCTGAAGGACCCAATGAAATACTTATTTCCCTGGGTCACGCTGAGCACTAAGGGAAGCTATGAGTACTGACTGCCAGATAGCCAATGCAATGCTGACCAACAAATTTTCCACCCACTTAGCTGATCTGGATATAAGGGTATTAGGAAAGCCTTGAAAGGAATGCTCTATCTGAATGGCAGTGTATTTTAGGAAACAGCTTTACCTATCCAATATAAGTTATTTTTAGAAATTACTTCAGTCTTCATTTATGCACTTTAGAACTTTGTGATTAATAATGAATTTTATATAAAAATATCTCTGTAAATCTTGTATCACAGGGAAAAAGCTGAACCAGATGAACAGACTTGCCCTATAAGTTGTCTGAAGAATACCAAATATGTCAGGTAATGAGTGCAAGTTCTGTGATTGTCATGCTTTTATTGATCGTACGTGAAGTTGCTAGAAATTAGGAAGAATTAGTCTAAACAGAGCTTGCTTTTAAAGAACATACCCATTGCACTTCCTAAATTGCAGCAAACATTTGCCTGTTTTCAGTCAATATTAAGTGGTTTGCTTAATGATGAACCTGGAAAACTTTCCTGCTATGCATCTGCCTCTCATTTGTGCACCACAGGAAGAGAGTTGGCAGAAAGATAGGGTGAGTAGCTATTGCACTGTTTTTTCAAATTAAAACAAAACAAAACAAAACAACAAAACAAACAAGAAAGGAAACAAACAAAAACCCCAAACAAAATAGGCTACCATGTGGTCAGGAAGGAAAAAAAAACCCATACACCTGTGCCTGACTTATGAAAGGTAGGACATCTGCTGATGATTCAACTATAATATGTGCTGCACATAACGAAATAAACAGAATAAATTGTGTGGGGAATCAGTTATGGAAAATCTACTTCATGAGTACTTATTTTTTTAATTTACCCTGGCTTCCTTTTATCATCTTTTTGTATTCAGGAAAGGTCAAGGGAGCAAAGGAGGTTCTGTGTTTGTCCACTATTGTCACTGCTGAATATTGATGTTACAGTTTGGGCACATAGGGAAGAAACAGACCTTGTTTGGCTTGATCAGATACAAATTCTACACTGACGTAAAAAGAGAGTATGGTTATTTCTAGAGGGAAAACTGCAAAGGAAAGAGCAAAAAGCTTATTAAGCAAAGTTTTTAATTCTCATTTTTGTTCAACTGAACATTTTGGAATCTACTATCCATGATAATGATTTAAGGCACAGTATTTTTATAGATGTTCTTTGGAGCTCATAGAAAACCATCCTCAGCTATATGGGATTAAAATGAGCAGGGATACTCTCAGCTACTGACATGTAAAATAGTTCAAACAATTGAATATGCAGTTTGGAAGAATAAAATATCTGAATTTTTGTCTACTTTTTGGTCAAAAGTATGCAATGAGATTTTAAAAGTACAGAATATGTACATAAAGGTTTCCCAGTTACTAGGCAATTTAATTTATTTCATCCTCTGAAGATGCAGCAGTACTATGCTGTGAAAGTTGCAGGTCACAAAATGTTAGTTCATGTTTAGTTCAAGAACTTGTGTAAGGTGAGATGAGATACACTAACTTCTTGAAGCTCATCTTGAATTTAAACTGAACAATTCTGTGCTGCTTCATTTCCTACTTAATGTAGCTGTAAATGTTTCTGGCCATTTGGTTGTCTGTATTCAGTACTCAACCTCTGGTGTACTTAACTGTCTTCCTGCTCATAACTGAGAAAAATGGCAACAGATTTTGAGTCATCTAAAAATAAAAAGTACAAAAGGAAAAACCACAAAATATCATAGCAAGAATTCTAAGTAAGAGCGAAAACACACGCTCAGAATTTAATCACTATTATAATACTACGTGGCAAAGGAGATAAAAGCTGCCAAAAAAAATCCCACAAACTTGCTGCCAACCTGTCAGAAAACATGATCAGTTATAATAAAAATGGTATGGAAAAATTACTTTAAATCACAAAGCAATGATATGAAGTGAACTAATGCTGACATTGTTGGATAGATTGAATAATGTTTGTCTTCTACACATTAACTCTTTAGAGTAAGAATGAAAGGACTTCCCAAGATCTAGGCCTCTGTTTGGATCCAACTGCCATACTTGCTTGAGTGGTAAAATATTTCATATTTAATCTACTGTTAATAAGAGACAGTTTTAGTCAATATGAAACTGTGCTGCTACCAAAAATAATGGCCCCCAATTGATGAAACTGTCCAGGGAGTGTGACTAGTGATCTGACCTGACTAAAAACCAAATTACCAAATACCCCAAAAGATAATTTTTTAGTCAGATCAGCAGAATTTCTACAGCAGCTCACAACTAATCAAACCAAGTTAATCACTCTTCTGTTCAATTGCCTGCTTAGTAAGACTGACATTATCTTCCTGAACAATTAGGGTTTTAATAACAGATATTAATTCCAAAAGCTGTAAGATGCTGACCAGTGTAAAATGCACAAGAAAATAAAATATCACAGATATTATATTGGCTGAAAATACATTACACTGAAATGTAATATATGCAGTATTAGACAGCCATTTGCCATTCAATATGAATGAATGCTCTTGTACTGGAAGGCATGAATACCTAAATACCATGGGATTACTTTTTAGCATTCTGAGACTTTTTGCAATTTTTATTAGAGACAAAGCAAATGGTCATGTTGACTGAATTTGTTTATTATTAAATAGAGAATTTCACAACTATTACATGTGGGGTTCTGGAAAAACAGAAAAGAAAGAAACAAAACGCCACAAAATAAGCCCAAAAACTTTCTGGCTCAAATTTGAAGGTTAAAAGGAAACATGATGAATTTATAGGGCCTTTAGAAAGCATTCATAGCCATTGGAGCGGAGACTGAGTACTTAGCAAGACCAACAATATGGCATCAACCTCAGTGCACCACCAAACTGAGTTCTAAAATTGAAAAACATGGATATACATCTGGCATAGGCTGCTGCTGAGATTATTGTCTGCACCAAGCAACCAGCAAACTCCACTTACATGTCACCTTGAGTCTGTTTTTCCTCCCATATTCCTACCTTAAGTTTTCAGTAAAACTGCTTGTGTGGTTGCTTCTCTACATGGGAATTGAAGAAATGCCATTTACAAAGCAGTAAGATAAAAGTTCCAAATTCACTACCTCCTGAATGAAATACAATCAGAAATCTTGAAGGATTACAGTGTTAAGTATTTTATTGAAATAAATCCATTAAAAAAAAGTGACCTGTTCTTCTCTTCTGTTAAAAGTGAAAGAAAAACTCGCAGTTTTAATAATCATAAAAAACAAAAAAACAAAAAAAATCTTTGGCTGGTTGGGGAAGAATGCTCTTTGGCCAAAGAAAGGAATGGTCAGAACATGCCTTGGCTTATGTCAGGCACAGACTGGTGTTTAGTTTTGTATTTTTCACAACATTTGCTGTTGAGCAAAACTTATACCTGCCCCAGAAGGCAGGCAAGCATAATCCTGTTATTTTCCAGATGGATGAACAAAAGAGGTTGCAGAAGATTGTTTCTGACAGTTTTGGGAACAAAACCCAGGGGCAAAACCACATGTCAGATTTACATAAAATGTATTCAAATCAGGAGAAAATGTATTTTCTGAAGGTGTTTTGAACGGCTGCTGAGTAATTTAGTAGCAGCACAGCATGCTACACTGCAGTTCTCACATTCACATCTTCCATTACCATTGGTCTGCTAGGTGCTGGCAGCTCTGACAAGACAATGTGAACTGTAGGGGGGATAAAACAATTTCTGTGACAACGTATAGATCCCTAGTCCTGGTGTTCTCACTAAAACCCCTCAGTGCAGTGGGAAGTCACATCCACCGTCACTGCAAACAGCAGAGCAGTACTGCAAATCACATATAAGCTGCAGAAGGAAAACCACAGGGACACGTATCCCAAGGCACAGATGTGAATTGGTGCCATATAAACGCCATATCCCCAAACAGGGAAATGTACAGCAAACATGTGATACTGCACTTGAGCAAAGCCTCCAGAAAAGGCAGTCCACAACATGAAGAATAATTTTATTTTAATGTACTCCAAACCTCCAACAGTTACATGTCTATTTAATACAGTTCTCTTGAAGAGTGAGCTCAAATGCAGATTTGGCATTATATAAGGCTTTGCTAGTATATAGCAAAGCACAGGGTTTCCATAGACCCAGAGAACCTGTTTGCAAACTGTTAAAACAGTTACCTTATCTGGAAATACTCTCAAATGCAGCAGATATTTTTCACACGTCTGGAAAGACCATAGCACCAGCAGTGTGAGACAATAATTACTTTTCTATGTTCATGATATGCTAACATTTACCATGTGACTACAAGAATTCTACAATATACTCACATTTACATTCTGTTGAATAATAGAATACAGCCTTATCCAGCAAAAGACAGGACTACTTACAAACTAAGAAGAGATCACATATCTGTTACAAAATTTTTCCTGCACAACTAAACTTGGAACAAACGCAGGAAAATCATGTTCAGTATCACTTCCCTGTTCCTTCTGAGGTGGGTTGACCTCAATCAGCTGCCAGCTGCTCACCCAGCTGCTCTCTCGCCCCTCCTTCTAAACATAACAGTGAGGGTGGGGAAGCATGATGACAAAACTCCTGGGCCAAGATAAAGCAGGGAGATCACTCACCAATTATCATCACAAGACTGACATGGGGAAAACTTATTTAATTCACTGGCAATTAAATAGATATGGATGGTGAGTTAACAAAGAGAAAAATTAAACCCCTTCTCCCTAAGCCCCTTTATTTCAGGCTCAACTTTGCTCCATTCACAACTTCTGTATCTCCCCAATGCAAACAGTGCAGAAGGCAGATGGGGGATATGGGTCAGTATTTAAGAACCTCTCTCTGCTGCTCCTTGTCTCTCACACTTTCCTCCTTGTCCAGTGTGGGATCTCCATGAGTCACAGTTCTTTCATGAAATACCCACCTGCTGCAGCCTCCACTTCCAGTGCCTGGGCACCTGCACTCTACATCTTCCTTCTATAACCTTTGCATGCGCTTTGATAAAATATTAAGTTATTAACATGCAGACACAAATCTATAAGGTGAAAAAACTGTTTTATTGCACAGCTTGGTCAGTGCCAGTATCATAATAATGCCTTTGAAAACTTGTCCTAGATATTTTAAAATATCTATTTTTTTAACTGCATGATGTAATACTAGTACAAATCTGCCTGCCTCGCCTGTTTCTGGTGAAGGTCTCTTTTCTCTAGTTTCTCCTGTATTTACCCACAGCTTAAATTACTGTCTGCAATCAGCCTCCAGTGAAGTGCATTTTCATTAAATTCTATATTTCCAGCCAAGGAAAGGACAAGATCAAGTAATGGTCACAAAATGACAAAGCATCTTTGGATGAAGGTGATCACAGATGTAACAGCAGCATCGCTAACTCCATAGGAAAAAAATCAACAAAGCTAAAGAGCATGGGATAGAAGGCACATGGTACACAATGGTGAGCAAGCAGAGAAGAAAGTTTCACAGGCACTTCATGGTCTAAGAAAAAGCCAGGTTAATGTGTACTTCAAAGAATAAGTTAATGACATGACAGTGACAATCAAAGAGGTGGAGTAACTTCTCCCACCTGAATTAATTACACCAAAATATAAATTCCTCACGGAATCGATGTACTACAGTTAAAGGAAGGGAAACACCTTCCTTCCTATGTGTTCCACAGATAAGTTTCTTGCAGACTCTCAGAAAGATGCAATGGATATTTTTCTCTCAGAAAGATGAAGCTGGCATCTCTTTCTTTTTTTCCTCTCTCTCTCATGACTATCAAGGAGTACTATTTAATACTTGTATGTGTGAATTCTACACAATATTGTCTTTAATCAAGTGACTCAATTTGCAGCACCAAATTTTCTTACTGCTTGTATGAAAAACTAGACCTAAACCAGCTAGCCTGGAAAAAATCAGCTGCATGATGTCCTGTTTTGTTCTTTCTTCTCTGCATATATGAAAACTATATATTAAACATTTGCCTGAAATTTCTTTAGAAAGCAAGAATTTAGAAAAAAATAAGGTTATAACAATTAAATAATAACCATCGCTGTTTCTTCTTTCCCTCAGCCCCCATGACAAAGGTTATCCAATGAACCATATGAAAAAAATATCCCAAATATACCTGAGGTCCTGTGAAAATTTTTGGTCACAGAGATGGATTGGGAATAGCACAAAGTACAGATCATGCACCAGAAGCTCAATGTCACATCTTTAAAATTGTTTGCCTCAGAACATTTAGTCTTTTGAAAATTTTTTGGAGATAGGTAAATACTACTCACACTTTAGAGTTGTGCAAACTAAGTTAACAAGCTAAGATTAACCAACTTTTCAAAACCATGGTGAAAGTTTGCTGCTGAGCTCAGAGCTGGTTACCTAGACCAAGCAGAACTGCTCTCTTCTCAGCACACAGGAGAAAATTCATCTTAACCCCACAGCAGTCTGGACTGCACAACTTTGCTGCCTGTTTTGTTGTTTGTGCAGCCCTGCCTTGTGACTCCTCTGCTGTTATTGGTGCTCATGAGACGAATCAAAGAGAGCCAAACTGGCTTGTTGAGAGACAGATACATTTTATTGCCCTTCCCTCTACCACTGCTTTTTTGGACATTCATGCAAAGGCTGGCTGACTACTGGTTGTTATTTTCTACTGATTTTCAATATCTACAGAGCAAATACCACTTCCTATTGCTCTCAGCTAAAGCAAACCCATAGAGAATTGCCAACTGTTACAAGCACACTGAACCAATTTTATTTCTGTATTGATCTTTCACATACAGAACAACAGGCTTGAAGAAGAGAATTAAAAAACTGCTTCTTCTTCACAGTTTTATTTTGTTGTTTAGCTCTTCAGAACTCTCAAATACAACAGTGTAAACTACTATCTCACTTCTCAGGAAGAAGGCAACACAGCACCTTCATAATATATTTGGCTCTATACTCTATTGCTATACTCCGTGTGCTGTGCCAAACTAACAGAAAGGAAACTGTTGTCTGAAAAGTCCCCTGTGCAAATCACTGGGTGACCAGACACAGATGGTGAATTTTAGAGAATTTTTTATGCATTAGAAATAAATTAATAAATATTGAAATTAAAAAATATTGAACACTATATCAGATTATCTTGAATTGTATTATTTTATTATTCCTTCTGAAATCCAGTGACTCCTTTTTTCCATCACGTCACTGATATCTGCACTGTTTCATGCACGATGCCTAGTATCCCTTCAGCTGTACTGAAATCCCTTTGTACTAACATGTATATGAAATAACTGTTCTTCCTGCCAAGCAGATCAAAAGAGCCATGCATCCCACTTCTTCCCTGGAACAGCAGGAGTAGCCAAATATTTTGAAATCTTTGCTATCTGTTTCACACAGCCTGACCCAGACACAAGAAGATGGAAAAGTGAATCAGAGGAGATTACTGTCTATGTAGAGAAACTTCAGTGAGTAAGCAATCACATCAACAGTACTTGGAATGCAATGCTTTCTGCAGCACACAGAAAAAACAGAACAATGCACAATTCTGCATCATTAAAACACTGTCTCCTTTAATATAGAAAGGGAGAATTCTAAAGAACTTAGCAAATTTTGGAAATTTAGGTTAAATGCAGTTTAGAATTTCCATGGTATCATAGAAAACCACTTATGTATGCTTTATCTGCAACACTGCTGAAAGGCAAATAATATATTTTTCAAAGCAGATGTATCCAGAAAATGGAAATTGGGTTATACAGACTAGTAGAACTTTATTCTTCCTATTTTTCTTGCAGAAACCTGGAGATTCTTTGAATATTGGAATTTTAAAATTATAACACATAGCCAAATCTAAAAATCAAAGATAATAAAACATGCATTCATTATGCTTTATAATTTATACCTTAATTCTGGTGAATTCACAACTCACTGTCTTTAGAAGACCTAATAATTTGTGGCATAGAGATTCAGTAAAATCTCATAGAGAAATAACTGCTGTTAGCAGCATCACTCACTAAGAAAGTAATAAATAATTACTGCAGTTGTCAACAGTGCACTGAGACTGTTTCTTTAATGTGATTATTAATCTCACACCTTCCTTTGGAAAATGAAATTTTCTGGTTATTCTGAAAATTACACTAGCTATTATTTTGTCATGTTTGATAAGAGGGTCTGCTAAACAGGAAGGTTTTAGAATGTTCTGAATTATACAATACTTTAGTCATGCTTTGTGAAGGTTATAGCATGAAAACCTAACAATCTATTCACATATCTAATTATCAACATATTTTTAATACGCTTAACAATGAAATACTAAACATACATTAGAGATTACCATGGTCATTAAACATCTGATCCTGTTTAAAGAAGTTAAAATTGATATGACAATGTTTTTAAGCATTCCTCATTAGTCCTTTTCATTTTACCACTTCATTTCTAGTTGGCAAAAATACAAAGAACTGCTTAGGTCAAGTGGACTTCTTTAAACTCAATAACTGGAATCAATGAAATTCAGAGGATGAGTATGAGGACATTACTGAAGTGTTTGACTTATCTTAGGAAAAAATAAATAATAAAAACATTGCTCCAAACTGATAATACCAACCTTCATTATTATTTTCAAGTCTGGCCCTCTATATTAGAGAGGGAGAATAGTGGAAGAACAACAAAATATTTTGGCAGGAATGCACCTTAACCACAGGAAAGATTGGAAAAACCCTTCCATTCTACCACTAGACTGTACAGGCACTCTCACTGGGACAGCCAGTATATAAAACATAAACCTGGACTCATGTCAAAATGAGCACTGATAAGACAGAATTTTCTTCAGAACTATGAGATTGTTTGCTCACCATCACAATACATTTTTTGTATTTCTTGCAAATTAGTGGAAAGTTAAATCTTCTAGTCTTTGTGGTGAATGATTAAGTATTCTGCATAGCTGTGAGACAGTTATGCCTATCATCATCTTTTAGGATGGGCTAAATCATCCTACAATAGTAAAAACAATCCAAAATACTGTGAAAGTTAGTGCATTTTTTGTATGTTACTTGATTTTGCTATATTATGTTAAGTTTGACTTGTTTATAAATTCAAATACCTTCTAGCAACACTGGTAATTCAAATGAAATATGTTACATTCTTAAAACAGAAAATATGGTTGAAAATAACAGCTATCATTTCTCCTATAGGAAATACAGTCATCTGTAGCATCTCTTATTCTATCAATTAAAAAGTTTAAATTCTGATGGATACCTTCAGGAATAGAGATTAAATGATGCTCTCATTTTTTTCAGGATATTGAAGGGCAAACAAGAATTTACTATGTAAATTTCAAGCTCATTATTGGAGCACCTCTTTGAGCTAAAATCAGCATTTGCCCCCAGACAGAATTTGATTTAACAGAATGCCAGATTTGGCATAAAATTTAAATACATAGGATTACCATCAAAATTTAATTTTTCAAATTCCGTGTTCAACAGGAGATTGGAAGGTGTACCATGCTAACAGGACTTTTCAAATAATACTTCCCAGTATTATTTTCTGTGACACTAGAGACATCTATACAATGTATTTCTTTTATCATTAAGACTTACAACAACAAAATCTTGAATTTTAAGTAGGTTTGAAGCTGCAGTAATTGCAACAGAAAAAAGGGGTTATCAATGGGATAAAAGATTGTGAGAAACAAATAAAGAGTATTTTGCAAACCAAGTCTTCTATTTTTTCAGCACTTTCACCATTTAACATGGACCATTGAGGAAGGTAACCTAAAGACAAACTGTCAGCTTTTAGCTGAGTATCAAAAAGGCCTAGTGAGCAATAAGTGTCTGAGTACTGCATGAATTTTTAATTTTTTGCCATAAATCCACATACTTATGCAGACAAACTCCTTTAGATTAATACCTTACTTGAAAGCAGGTGAGATTAGATGGAGTAAATACGACTCAGCAGAATTTTTCTTAAAAAATGTAAGTAATCAGCGGCCTCATATTTTTTCAAATCTTTATCTTTGAAATATGGTAAATATACACTGCTTTCTTATGTTGCTTCTGTGGTTTCAGGCAGGTCTGAGTCACCTCTGACTCAGAGCCCAGTTCAGTATGGAGGTCTGGATGCCAGCTCCTTCAGGAAAGGCAGCTGACAGTGCTGTACCGTGTATTGCTGAACTGTTAATACAGTTCACATTTTAAAATTTATATAGATATGAACATCTTTGAAAGAGACTGAAGAAAACTCACACCTAGCCAGAGAACCCCAAACTTTCTTTAATGCATTGATTTCAGTGAGTAGTTTTAGCTTTTGGAATACACATCCTTTTAGGAGCTCAAATGGCATTTAATTCAACTCTGTAAATTGTGCATAAGAAAACACAGCAGATATCACTTATTTTGTGATAAAGCCTTTTCATCTGAGGTAAATGTATAATGACACACTATGAACTGGAAGATGAAAATATTATGATGCCATATACTATGAACTGTGGTGAGCCACTTTGCAACAAACCATCCAAAATTGGTTGATTTTTTTTGTGTACCTCCTTACAGACAGAGTATGAGACCGAAAAACAAGCCCTTGACTTAAGATAAACATGATTTAGCAACAACCAAAGCACTAATGTGTTATCAACCTTGCTCTCATACTGAATGCAAAACACAGCACTATACCAGTTACTGAGAAGAAAACTCTATCCCAGCTGAAACCAGGACACCCGGCTTGGGCAGGAATGTTGGAAGGACCTCAAGAGGTCCTTTCCAACCTAAAGAATCATTTGATTCTGTCTTTCTGTGTTCTTCAACCATTCCTGTAAGGTCAGTTAATGTAAGAAAATCTAGTGTAAAACCAGAGCATGAAGGGTACAGGAATTCAAACATCTGCTCTTCAAGTCAGTAGCTAATGAGCTTGAACAGCCATAGCAGTTGGTTTGTTGGCTTTGACAGATCACTGATGAAATATTGCATACTGCTGATGAATGAAAGCAAAAAAAAAGCTTCAGAAAGTGGCTTATGTTTCTAAACACACAGAATGTTCTGTTCATGCACAAAAGCTGAAATTGAAACAAACACAAAAGGTAATATTTTCCATATTCTTTATGAGAATCCATTTTCTTATTTGAGTTATTCCAGATAGCATACCACATGGAATGATTTAACTAGCTGATTCCAATGTTCCAAATTTTTGTTTTAAATTTTAATTTCATATGCAAAAATTTATATTCATTAGCTTGATGCATCTCTTATGGGATTATTTTTGAGACTGAATAACAGATGTAGTGATTTACCTGTGAAAACTGTAACAGCTGGATTGATGAAACTAAGATTAAGGTTTTCAGAGAACAAACATTACATAGGCATACACTGTAAAAATATTCCTATCTTTTAGTGGCAAATGTGATGATTTTATGAAATTTTCAATTGTGATAGAAAATGCAGTAAACATGAAAGCGTGTAGTTGTATATATGTCCTTCTAAAAGTAATCACAAAATTTCTTCAAAATTTATTAAACATAATTAATATCCTACAGCATTTCCAGTTCTATGCAACAAAACATCTACATGGGTATAATTCACAAATGTGCTGACTTAAAATTCAAAATTAAGATATAGAGTATGTAAAATATTCCTTTTTAAAACCACATCTAAATATGTTTTCTTAAACAATTTTATAAATTCATATAGTAAAATAAAAATCCTTAAATCTAACCCAGACTTCTTTCACTGTCAATCTTCAAACAATTTTGAAAAGATGAGGTGTGATAAGATGACGGCGATATTGCATGGAGTTGTCTCAAGTCATTTACCAAAACACCTTTCCATTTCTCATTCATCACATAATTGATTATGTTGGAACTCACTATTGCACGTATGAAAGTTAGGCTACACTATGTACCTGCTGAGATACAAAACCTGCTGCTTAGATGTTTCCAAATCATCAAGCAAAAAATCCTATATTCCTAGGTAACTGGTAATTTTGGAAATGATAGCAAATCATTAAAAAAATAGGGTTTGGTTCTTTTTTTTGTTTACTGATTTAATGTAATTTTAAATAATACTTTCACACTATGCAGAATATCCAACACCTATAAATAATAATAAAAATATGATTTAAATGTGGGCACTATTATGAAAACTTATATATCTCTGAAATAATAAAATGAAATAGGTAAACGCCATGACTCAAAACAAGTCAGCATATTGTATGGATAGTGATTTACATATTGTTTTTAGAAACACATTTTCAGAATGCACTTGCAAGAAAAAACTTTGTAGAATAGTTCAAGCAATGATTTTCCTCTTCTGTGGAAAGAAAGGAAGTAGAAGGGTAGGTAAAATCATGGACACTGATAATATAATCCTGTAGCTAGTACTTAATACATTACATCTTGCCAAGGTTTCCATGTGAAGATAGAAAAACATGTTGAGGACTTTCACAGTTCAGAATGTGCCATCTGCTTTTGAAGCTGGAAGACCAAATGATAAACTTCAGCAGCTTCTCTACCACTGCTTGGTCTAGGTGAGAGTTGGCCAAATTAACTGGATAATGTATTTAACAAATAAACTCTTTTAAGGACAGCTAAAGGTGCCCTTCTCGGCCATGAGTGAATGCTCACATCCATACTACTAATTAAAGTGTGACAGGAAACTGGAAACAACTGCTTTCAATATGTTCACTTGGAAGATACATGAAATGTAAATGTACAAAATATGATGATATAGCTCCGTGGGGATGGGCACTATGTTCATTAAATTCCAAAAAAAAATTCTGGAAGTTCTGCAGGAAAATAAGATGGAAAAGAGTGATGCTATCACATATAGGGAAGATTTTAATTAATGCTTGCCTGGAATCTCCTGAACAGAAAAGGACCTGCTGTATCACATCACTTTATAGAACAGATAAAAATATCATTTTGAGACAAAAAGTCTAAGATGTCTAAAAAACATCAGAACTCATATTCTAAAAGCTAAAATCCACCTTTTGATTTTCTGGAAAATCAAAATCCTGGTGACCTGATTATCTCAATCAAGAGATAACTGTTAAATTTACCTTGCTTCAGCCACTGAATTGAAGAAACATCATTTGCCCCCATGACAGTCATATCACTTTAACCACAAAGTAGAGCAAATTTTACATCAGGCAAATGCATTTCAGAACCCAGTCATGGAATGAAATGTGTTTGAATTAATGTTCTTTGAATAACTTTAAAGAACAAATCCATAAAACCAATCCAAACTACATCTCAAGTATGTGCTCAGAGCTTTAACTGAAAAAACCAATACAATCTCAATTATGAAATCACAAAAAAATTAAACTGGAATGCACATTTTCAAACCAGTAATCAAATCATCCTAAAATAAACAGAAAAGGAAACAACGAATGAAACTGCATTAAAAACAGGTTTCTATTTTCTTTAGGCAAGGCAAAAAAAGTAAGCAATCAGAGCTTTATTGACTTTCTCCTATAAAGCTGCTGTTTCACAAGGACCATAAAGACAATGACTGAACATTTAAAACACATTTAATCTTCATCAGCTTTGAGAAAATGGCCATATCTAAGGAAACTAATCATACAGTTAAAAGAAAGCAAGATCTCTAAACTATGGGAATGTATTAGTTTCCTGCACATGTGGATTTAAAAAGTTTGAAAAGAGAAAATCCTCTTCTACATATGTTATTGGATGTGTTAATTGTGGTGTTTAACAACTGGAGTCAAAACTGCATCCAAAACTGGAATAACTGTCAAATATGATCTTCAAAACTTATTCAAAGTCAAATGTAACAAACCTATTGTTCCCCAGTTGGAGAGCTTTGAAACCGTAACAAAAAATGGTCATTTATTCTACTCTTTGACTCTTTTCCTGCGTTATAGGGGAAAAACCTGACACATTAATTTTGCAGGTAAAGCATACAGATAGAATTATCTATCTCCAACAGCCACTGAGAACACAAATCAACAGTTTTGTCGTGAATTCATTTTTTATATCTTATGATACAAGATCTTGGGAGGCTACAAATGCCTTGTCAAATTTGCTTTTTCCTTTGACAGAGGTTAAGGATGATTGCTGAAGGATTACAATTTTATTGCTGCTTGGTGAAGGATATACTGCTCTCTCTACATTTTAGAAGGACTCACAAGAATAATCACAAGTCATTTTGAAGGCCAAGCCCATAAACTCAATTTCATGTAAATCCCTGCCAGTCACAGTCTACAATCACACCTTGCAAGTTATTTAGTATGCCACCGTTTCAAAGATAACAGTATAAAATTCCAGTAAACAAACAAAATGTGTAAATTGAACTGACATTATTTTTGAGTGTAACAACAAGGAGAATGAAGCCATAAATACAGAGGAGTTAATTTTAAGGTAGAAAAAGAGGGAAATAAATTTTTCAGTGTAAACTTGAACTCTATAACTAGAGTCAGTTTTTTAATTGCCATTTAGCTGCATTTGTTGCTAAGATATTATTGAGCTTTGAAATCTGTACAGCGTTTGAATGACTTAAGTGAATGAAGCAGAGACAATGCTAGCACAGCTGATGCAGTGCAGACAATAATCTGACCAATGTCTCACACAAGAATAGTCTCTGGGATTAAAAAACAAACTTAGAATAGTTTATTAGTATTGAGCTGTATAATTCTATCAATAAGTTTTCCGAGAAAAAAAAAAGTCTTTATCTGCTAGATCAAAAGGAGAGCTTTCTGAGAAAAAAATGTCTTAATCTGCTAGATCAAAAGGAGAGGAAGAGATATAATTTTCTTTGTAAACTCTATATACTTTTACAGTCTGTACAAAAATCCTAAAATAAATACGCTGTCAGCTAATAAGACATGAATGTATGTTATGTGACTTTGCTCCATTAATACTGGACGTTAATACTAAGCATAAAAGGAAAAAAAATCCCCATTTTAAATGGAGAAAATGAGTAATATAGAGACCTGTGGCTGAGAAGAAATATAAGATGGAAATGAAACCGTTTCTTAAATGGCAGCTCCTGTTAGCCTTCCATATATTGAAAAGAGGATTTATATTCTAACAAGTTGGTTTCTAAAAGAAGTGGTAAAGCTTATGGGGTAAGCATACAATCTACCAAAAAAATGCTGAACAGTCTCTTCTCCCCACATCCATCTACTCTATATACGGAGATCATCAAACCTCTGTCATTTTAGAATTTATCAGCATTTACATGACAGAGAAGTAGCTCAGAAGTAAAACACAAAAAATTTCAGATTTTGCTTTGATTTTCCTTTTTTAGTAGTAAAAGGCAATTTTGAGAAGTCTAATGTGAGTGTTTCATGGTAACTTTTGCAGTAGCCTCCTTCACAGACCATCCTCTAACAGCAAATATAGTTCTAGCTAAAACTACCTTTATTTTAATAATTTGTGCACTACATTCCCTCACATCACAGATGCTTACAATTCAGGTGCAGGAATTATCTCTAACATTTAAACTATGTAAAAAAAAAAAAAATCTTAATCACAGCAATTTGATATTTTGTATGGCTGTCAGAATTATTTCTAAAATGTTTCTGAAGTAAAGATTGAATACTTGACCATTATTTAACATTACTGATATAAATATAACAAAAAACCTATATTATTTCTGTTTTACTTCTTACCTAGCTTGCACTTATGAAATTCCATGACTGGAGAAGGATTAATTCGTTACCAAAGCATGATACCAATACCCTTCTCAAAATGATAAATGAACCATTCTGAGAACTGCTGTTTGTACAAGACAAAAAATGACATTAGTGATCAGCCACCCTTGTATAATGCTGATACTACAGTAGCAAATGTAGATATGACAACTTTTAGAATCATAATTTGAATAAGACTTTTAAAATCTCCAAGTCCACCCTGCTGTGTGAGATGTTGTTAGCATGCCCATTTTTAATTTCTTATCTTAAACAATAAATTAGTCTTATATTTAGCACTAAAATTCTAACAACAAATCTAATTTATTTAACGTGTTAATTAATAAGCATAAAATATGAGCCCCCCATTTGTAACCTCCAAAATTATGTTTAAACTCTTTCACTTCTCAAACTGACTTAATCTGTCTCTGTAAATATATCTGGATTTTGAATGATTCATAAGTTCTCCAAAGGACTGAAGTAATCTGTGTGAACTAACATGTTTTTTCAATCAAGGAGACTACCTGATGAAAAAGGTTTCCAAGTTTTCTTTTCAATATGGCTTGCCAAAAAAAAAAAAAGTGAAATCACATTTTTTTGCTCAATATAGATGGCTAAAACTCTTTTATTGTAAGCCAGTGGTAAATTCTTACCTTATTGTGATAGGGACGAGTATACCTTTGCTAACAGATTGCTTGAGGGATACAGTCAGAATGTTCTGAGAGTTTCCACAGCCGAATCGAACTGTTGGTCTTCCCTCCACAAGATACAAGTGAAGAAACTGCTCTCCAAAATTTCTTTCACCAGCTTTGGAAGCAAAAAATGGAGATAGTCACACTTCTGAAAGTGTAGGACCTCACAGAACTATTTCACACTACTGGAACACCATCACCAGACATGATGCTTGTGTGACATTGAGGACTCTTCTTGAGTAACTGGGAGAAAAAAATCAGAGCCTGTAAGTCTCTGTATTTAGCTGATAACAGTTAAAATTAAAAGAAAATAACTAAAAGACAAAATTTATACCACTGCAGTTGCATCTATCTTACAGAGATCTTTACATTAATTGAACTTTTCTCTATATCCAGTAGTATCATTAAGGTAACAGAGGTGACAATAAAAAAAACAAATCACTTTCATTCAGCTTTTCAAATAAATTATAGAAAACAAAAATTATAAGAGAACATCTCTTATAATAGATTTAAAGATTGTGAAAAATTCACCTTTCCCAATTATTGTTATATTTCAGTCATGATGAGAAGAAAAATTATTTACAAAACATCAAACATACTGTTACTTGCACTCTTAAAAATATGAATAAAAATACACTTAAGGTCACTTCCACTATATAGTATATTATAAATTGTAGAAATGACAGAAAAATATTTATATTTAAGTGTTGAATGAGGCATGGTTCTTCTACAAACAAAGGACTGACACCTACAGTTTCAAATTATATTGGGTGAATTTGCCCTTTGACTTTAACTGTATTTACTTTTCATAAAAGGTAATAGAGTTCCTGTTTACAATTTTTGTTCCCCTTTAAGACATATTGTTAAAATGTTAGTCTGTTTCTTTCGCTGTATTTTACTATATTTAATTGAAGCAAAAAAGACTCAGTAACCGGGTCACAAAATTGAATTTACTACATGTATTGTTTGACGTACTACTGCCTCTGAGTAGGAGGCCCTGGATGCTGGCATGGGTATCAGATAGGCAGAAATCTTATGCTAGCATTTGGGGGGCCCTCATGAGTGAGTGCCTGGGTTTGGGTGTGTGAGTCTTGAGTGAATCTGTCCATGACCCATGAGTAGGGATCCCCTGAAGTGGGTCAGAAGGGCTGGGATCTGGGCTGGATTTCAGCTGATGGGTAGGAGCCTGGAGGGGCTGGGCAGGAGCTCCCAGGCCCATTCCTGTTGGAAGGGGCCACAGGTCAGAACATCCTTTAATAAGAATGAGGGTATACTTGGGACTTAGAAAACCTACTAATTTGTAAAGATGAAATTATCAACTTTATTTTGGAGGACAAAACAAAAGGCAAACAATGATCTTTTAGGAGATAGAGATACAGCAGTGCTTGCAACTGCCTGATCACTTCCTTTTGTATAGTTCCTAGCAGAAACAATTTGTAAACTCCCTCCTTGAGAGCAGCTTTCTAGTCAACATTGCATTTCTTCAGTCTGTTACAAATCTGGTGACCTACTGGAGTCTTTTATGCTTAGACATATTTTGTATTCTGAATACCTAATTAACTCCAAAGCTATTTTAATTTGACTGGATTTCATGCCTTTGGCTTTTACAATTTCCTTCTACAATAGCCTGATAATTCTCTTTCAAAAATATATTGCACAATTTCACTGCTTTTTAACCCTAGCATAGCTGATATATGCACATATTGCATTATTTGTTTCCTTATCTTCTCCCCTCCCTGCACATTCTGTTCCTGGCATTTCAAATTTCTACCAGCAAATAGATCTGTAAGTCACATTGATTCAGACTGAATGAAGGGGGGAGGGTTGTGAATGTATATAACATGTCTTGAAAGAGTGAAATTACAGAGGAACAGTTTGTTTCTCTTCTCCCAGTGACTCTGTCTATTCACATTGCCCACTACTAAAAACTTGGAAGAAGGTCCTCATTATTACCAGTAAAGTAAAAAATCTGGGACAGCTCTCCCAAAGGCAGCATTATTTCTTGAAACCTCAGTGAGTGTTGCTGCTTGAACTTCAGTCTAGGGAGCGCTTCTGAGCCACACTTACAGGTGACTAACAGCATTCTTCCTGTTATTTTCTAGGTGGTATGAAATCCTTTGAAAGGATAGACCTTCAAATCTTTCTACAGTGAACATGAGGAGGCAGAGAACTTTGTTGTGGCAATGTGAAAGAGCTTATGCTACCTAGTACACATGATGGAAGTTACCTTCATAGGAAAAGCCCAAACCTTAAGCAAAACAGACAGGTTCTGGGAACAGGCAGAGATCAGGTAATATCTGAGTAAAAAATCTTGTTGGATATCAGGGGTAAATTATCTGGACCTCAGCAGAGATTATGTGAGGGGTTCAGGCAAAATAAACCAGATCTCAGCAACCATCCCTTCACAGAAACTGCTAGCTGGAAGGTTATTTTTGTACATCAGTATGACAAAAAGCAAGTCGCCACTGGGCTTAAATGACTGCCTATCCAAAAGCCAGATTTGAAGTCCCAGTAAAATATGGGATAAGCTTTATTAAGAAAGAGAATATATTCTGAGGCAGAGGAAGGATACTGTGAAACACTCTGCTTGAGAATGCCAGCTGAAATAAGAGACAAATAGACTACAACTGAAATGCTTGAAATGCCCTTATTTAGTTTCAGAAGGGTAAGTAGAATATGGGTAGATCTGGGGAACAGAGCTTCTGAGAGCACAGGAAATAATTTATGAGCATAACTTAGGAAAAGGGAGCTGTTGTCCTTAAGGAATGCTATAAACATGGGCTGTGATATCTGAAATCCAATTGTCAGAAGTTATAGTATACCATATATAGTAGAAGCTAAACAATCTCCCCTTGAAGAGGTTGTGAACAGCATTATGCTGACTCTGTTAAAAGTGAAAATGATGAAGTAAAACTTTACAACTGTATCAGGTTTTTATGATCACTAGCAATTTATTTTGCTTTGTGGCTAAATATCACAATTTGCTTTGACATGTTGATGAAATTTAATCATGCGAACAAATAAAATCATTAAGGAATAGAAAAGAAATTTCATGAAGGCATTCTGTATTCAACAAATAAATCTTCTCAAATGATGGCTAATCTTTATTGGCACAAATGTAATTGTCACATTCTATTAACAACTTAAACATAAGGTAACTGCAAAAATTCCAGACATTTTTAGTCCATTTACTGTTACCATTCAGATGTTTCTTAAATACATACTGAAATAATTAGGGAAAACATCATTATTAAGAATGTAAGTACATTTTTCTTTGTATTAAAACAGATGAAAGTATAGGAATTTTCTATAAATCACACGTAGGATTCTAAGATATCCTCTTTCCCCATGTTTTTAACAGACAATCTATTTCTGGCAGCCTCTACACGTCCTTATTACTTGTTAATTTCAACCAACCGTTGATAAAATTCTTGCTAATAATGGCATCAAATAGGAAAATTATTTTTAACAAGAGTATAGTATGATTTAGTAAAGTGACATGCCTAGCACATGTAATGATTCTCATATTCTGCCTATTGGTTAGCCTATAGCAGGCTTATTTGCTGTATTTTTATATGTATTTTATTTACCTTATTTATATTTGCATATATATAATTGCGCTAACTGCTAAAAGGTGTTAAAATAACTCATTGATACTTTTAAGTGTTCCCTTCTCTTTAGTTTAAGGCCTGTGGACATGAAATGGTGAAGAAGGCACAGATCGTTTTTGTTCTTCTCTGGCTAACGTACTAGGTAAAGTCAGATGTAAGTTTTAATCCTTTTATGTTATCCTTATGATTTTGACTTTACTATTCTTCTTATGCACACTTTCTCATTCAAATTCATTTGTATATCAGTAGCATCTTGTCTGAGATTTCTCCCTGTAATTAAATGTTTACTAATTATCTGCCAGAGAAACAGATGTAACCTCACCACCACCTGGTAAAAACAGGTGTGTTTGTAAAATGTGTAATCTGAAGGTGGACTAATTAAAAAAAACCCCAATCAAAATGTGTAAATATTTTCCAGTAAAGTACATCTGAAAGAAGCAGATCCCTGTGATATTCTTCCTATTTTAAAAAAAAATTATTTTGGCAAATAGAGAGGTTTTCGCTTTATGAATATGTGAAGTTTATTGTAACTGTAATTATGAAACCATTGCTAATGTGCATTGGGAATGTTAACCATTAGAAGGGTGTGGTTCTTGTACCTAGTGAGTGCACTATCCTCAAGTTGACTTTCTGCTGACAGGTCATTCCTCAGATGTTTGATGGTAACAGAGCTTCAAAAAAGCAGCAGTAGAAGCAGGAGTTGCATTCCTATTAGAAAGGGAAGAGCTGACAACAGCAACTTCTCTTTTGTAGTCGTTAGAAGTGTGAATGAAAGATCAGGGAGAAAAAAGTGGGGATGAAGGAAACACAGAGGGAGCATATGACGGAACTCACAAAGCATATTTATCTGACAGAAGAGCTTCGTGTCTGCATACAAAAATAAGTAAAAAATTCTGAATAATCTGTATGGGCACATGGTGTTCATTCATAAAACACTGGAGATATTTTTATTTACAAATTTATATAATATTTTATTTTAAATTAATGTAAAACTAAATAAGAATATTGATCTGAACAATCATAGAAAACATTTGTAATATTAGGAAAGGAATCTAATTACATGGGACATACAGAACAAAAAAAGAAAGAGTAAAAATGAGGAAAAGAAATTGGTGCTGTAGAAAGAAGGGCCGAGACTGATAAAGCAGAAATATAAAGCAAAGATGTATCTAAAGTTAACACAGTGTCAGAGTTCTACAAGATATAGACTCATCCATTACATTCTGTGTCTGTGTTCCACAGCCAGGCAGAGATCCAAGACTTATTTATTTATTTATTTATTTATTTATTTATTTATTTATTTATTTATTTATTTAGCTTAACAGAAAACTAGCCTTAATAGAAAAGCTACTGGTCACTAAAAGAGTAGAATATTGCAAATCAGTTAAAATTCCTTTTTAGGGATAACAAAGGGAATGAGAATGCAAGCATGGCATGGTACTGAGAACCTAGGAAGAAAAGGTGAATTTTCACTGTGTGGAAACATGCAAAAATTATCCCAAGTTCCAGGAGTTACCCCAGCTCAATGTTAGGGTGACAATTGAATTCATACCACTCATCCTGACCCACCCTTCCTTCTTTTTGGATGCATGAAGGGGCAAGAAGTGAGCTGTGACACAGTCCATGGAAGTCTCAGATATGGGTAACTGGAAAGAAAAAAACTTCATGGATCTCCACTAATACCATTCTATCTTTCCAGAAAGCAGAAAGACATATTCTAAAGAATGTGAAGTCCTCAAATACTGCTGTAACAAAATCTCTGCACACACCTGAAAAACACCATATTAACAATTTTCCATAGACAGTATGAACAAATTGCTTAACAGGTTATTAGTTTTTAATATCTAATTAGATTAGATGCAGGATGAGTACATTATCTAGAACAGAAGATGCATAGAGCCATAGAATCATAGAAACGTTTGGGTTGGTCATCTAGTTAAGCCCTTGCAATGAGCAGGGACATCTTCAACCAGATCAGGTTGCTTAGAGTCTTCTCAAACCTGACCTTGGATGATTCCAGGGATGATTCCATCCAATCTTGCTCCCCTCATTGTAAAAAAATGTCTTCTTTATATCTAGTCTACATTTACACTCTTTTAGTTTAAAGCCATTATCTCATGTCCTATTGCAACAGACCCTGCTAAAAAGTTTAGCCCCCTACTTCTTAAGCCCCCTTTAAATACTTAAAAACTGTACTGTGGTCTCTCTAGAACCTTCTCTTCTCCAGGCTAAACAACCTCAACTTCTTTAGCTTCAGAAAACACCACTTCCTCCTGAGTATAGCAGAGAATCTTCAATTCTTCAAATTTTGTTTTTTTTGGTTTGGGGTTTTTTGAGGGTTTTTGTTTCACAGAGACGCTTACTCAGGGCTTATGTTTAGACAGCGAGATTTACTTTAACTTTGGCTGGAGCCAAATTACTTTGTAGTGATGAAGCAAACAAAATCACTAAATGCCAAATATATTCAATGTACTTCCAATAACCTTCCTTGAATTCTTCTTCAAGGGCAAATAACTCCTCTTGAAATTGAAATAACTAACAAGTATAAAACATTTCAATATAAAGAACTGGCACATCACCACTTATCCGTGATCCTTAGCAAATTTTGCAGCACTGTAGTTTAGGCAGCTGCAGCAACAGCCCAGATATAACATACAAGGATTTGAGATACTATTTTGAAAAGCAGTAAACATAAATTTTCAATTCGGGGCTTGAGTATTTCCCATCTAAATAAAGAGTAGTACAGATAATAACAAAAGGCATAACTAAATAATGCCACAAAGCTTATATTACTTTTAACCCTGGATTATAAATATGTACATAGTTCAGGTGAATTCACATATGCTATTACCAGATTAATATAAATACAACAAAATTTAATCATAATTATTTATGTTATATCAGCAAGATTTCTTTGTGTAGAGAAATCCTAGGAAGCTGCATTGAACAGAAAATGCTCCTAATGATTTTGTCTTTTTGGAACAAATCTATCAAATAATCATACTTTTCTAGCTCTTCTTGGGTTGGGGAAGAAATTACCTCACTTTCCATGTTTTCCATTTGCAAGAAATGGCAAGATAAAATATATAATGAAATACTCAAATGGCAGAGAAGTCTATTTTTTCTTGCTGACTAGTGAAAAGTGTACTTCTGTCTCAGAAGTTTATGCCATATATTGAGGAATGAAATATGCAGGCAAGAAGCAACTTTTTTATGTAGTATTAGCAGGCATACATCCAAGTCTGCAAGTATAATCTCTGGGGATCACAAAAGAATTCTCTGAAGTGTGAAATCACAGTAAGAACTTTAAAATATGGCAAAATTGCAGAACTTAAGATAGTTCTATAAATCAAGAATTTGGAACCAAGATCACAATTATAAAAAGCAAGATTCAAGCCAACCACGGAGAAGCTGTTTCCCCGTAAGTTTTTCAATACTTCTTCAACATTTGTATTTTAGAGCTGTAACACTTACTACTAAAGTCATATGCTTACTATGTTCTTTCTTGTCAGGAAGCAGCATTTTCTGTTGTAAGTTATGTTTTGCTCAATGAGTCATAAATTAAAGAACTTTCCAGAGGAGCACAAGGAACAATGGTTCGAATTTTATAATGCAGCATGCATTAGAATACCAAAAGGCTTCTACTGCATTTTAATGACTCATTTTGCTGTTGAAGAGGAAATGCCAGCTGATGTACACTGAAGTTAATAAGGACCTGAAGGAGCTAAAACTGATACTTAGCTTCAAGTATCTATGGTACTCACTGTAAAGAATTGTGCCATTTAGAGCAGTTGTTTTCACTGTCAAGTACAGAGTCGTCAGATTGCTTGTTTCCTGCCCAGATGCAGTCCTGGTCTCAGATACAGATGTCAGAGAAGGTAGTTCCAAATAAGAATTTCCAGTGAAGGATGGAAAAAACAGTGCTGTGTCTGAAATGAACAACAAAAAGCTAATTTTTTAAATTTATTACAAAACAAAGTAATAAAATACAAGCACATTTAAAAATATCCATTTTTTCCATACTGTCAATAGCATCATCAACTATATTATTTGCTGAGCATGCATATAAATTTATTTAATTCCAAACATTCAAATCAAATATGCAGCAAATGAAAAAGTTCTAGCATCTGCCTATTACCAGAAGTGAAAAGACCATTATAGGAATGACTACTGCCAGAAGATGCAAGTTCAAAAGGCTGTCATAGATTTTCATCTTTACAGATGTGTCAGCGCAGAACTTTTGTCCTATGACATCCCTGTGAAGTACTTTTCATTTCTATTTCTAGACAAGAAACCCAGTTTTTATCCATTTTCAGGATACTCATATTTTCTGGGTTTGAAATTATAAGCAGGATGTTATTGGGCAGTGTATGCATTTTTCCACTACACTACTCTGGAAATGAATAATTGTTAAGAGAAAATTTTTAAGTGTGAAGGCTTAACATTTACAATGTTTATTACATTCATTACTCTAGTCATTATGGTTTTTTTTTTACCCTGTAGACAAGATAATAGTATCATTAATGCAAGAAAAAATAGACTAAAACTAATTGAGGTTAGGCAGCAGGTCTTCCTGCTGCCTTAAGCATCCTATTTATGCAAAACACCTTGAAGATTGCCCAAACTGATCACCAGGGATTATGAATAAGGAAGAAGCAACTAAAAAATATTTTGAGTTAAGGTAATATTTTTGCAAAGAAGTTTTTAGTTTAATGAACTAAAATTATACAATGGATCTGTGAGTGATGATTACACATAGGCATGACTAGTACATGTTTTGTTTTGTTTTGTTTTGAATTTGTATTCATGTTATTAATTTTTTGTTTGTTTGGGAATCTGACCACTGTTTATCCTCTTCTGGTTTTATTTGGCTTGAGAGGAAAGGACAAAAGGAAAGGCCTAGCTAAACAAGCACATGTTGAAGGACAGTCGTTATAAAGACCCCACACCCTGACAGCAAAAGAAAGGCAGGATGGAAAGCAATGACTAGTTATATTTATAAATTGCAGGTCTGGAAAAGTTAGGATTGTTGGAGAAAGTGGAAAAACCTATGGCATGAAAAAAAGGTCAATGGCATTGCAAATCAGAAGCAGACCTACATGATTATGAGTGTTGTTTGCCTAATTAAATTCATACTTTCAAGAGAAAGAGTACTAGGAGATCTAGCAGTGTAGTGCAGGGCCACAAACATGACTGAGGGGCTGGGTCCAGAGCCAGGACTCCTAAGGCTGCAGAAGAAAAAGCTGGAGTGGATCTTATCAATGTCTATAAATACATGGGGATGGAAAACAGGGAGCCAAACTTCCTTCTCAGCAGTGCACTTGACGGGCAATGGCTACAAATCGAAACCCAAGAAATTACACCTGAACACATGAAAACTCTTCTTGACTGTGATGATGGTCAAACATCAGCATAGGTTACCCAGAGAGGTTTGTCAGGTCTCAATCCTTGGAGATTTTTCAAAACCTGACTGGGCATGGTTGTGAGAAACCTGTTCTAGGTGATCCTGCTCTGCTTGAGGAGGTGATTGGACTTGATGGTCTCAAGATGATGGTCTCAAGATGTTTCAACCTCAACAAATTGGTGATTCTGTTATCCTTCACAGAGAGGTTCTCTGCAGTCAACCTTAATTATTATTCTTCAAGTGCAGTGCCTTTAGAAACCTCAGTGTAGTTCAGTATTCACAATATAGTGGTATACTGAGCAACTGAAGCTATTAAAAAGTCTTTTATTAGGTACTTTTATAAAACCCAAAACAGTCAGCTTGGAGAGTAACTGCCTACAATTTATATTCTAAGTTAAAATTAATCTGTGAAGTTTCTTTCAGCTGGGTGAAGGGAAGGGGGAGATGTATGAGGAGGGGAAGGGAGCGTGGTATATCTGGGCAATCTTGAAAAGAAGGACAATCTCGTCAGTCCTTTAGGAAGGATAGCTCCCTTCAAAGGAGAGACCTCCCTTAAAGACTTAAAATTTTCTGGGGAGTCCAGCACCTCACATCCAGAAGTCTATGCATTAACTTATAGGCAAAACTACTGAGAAAAGATGCTGTTTTGAGTGTTGTGTTTGCACCTGAAGTGCTGTGCCCAAAGCAGCCTAGGCCTCCGTCAACAGTGCTGTGAAGTCCTCTCAGAAATCAGCAGAAGAGACACAGCAAATACAGAAACTGCATCAGAAACAAAGGCATACCTGGCCAAAAAAGCCATCCAGAAATGCCAAGATGCAGAGCACATCCTCTCCCCTATAGCGTGCAGGCTATTACCCTGCTTATCCTTTACAGCCATTTTCTGCCCTAAATCTGTACAGCAGCTGCAATCTGTTGCAAACCTACAACATCAGTAAAGAGGTCACTGAGAGCACAGGGATTAGTCTTCTGCTTGGATGAAGGGCCTAAGTGGGAGAGAACAGATTGAGTCTGTGTATTAAGAACGTAAAATCTATGGCTGCGATAAAGTAATAAACAGATAGAATACTATGGGCAAAGCTGCTAGTCTGGACTAATTTTTTCCACTTCCCTCATTCTACTAAACTCTTAATTAGCAGAAATTAGAGTCCCATGCAGTACTGACCATGACTGCACACTGGTAGGATCCATGAATCAGATCCAAAGAAGGGCATATGTTGAACCACAATGAGCTAATTCTCCACCACAGTATGAGAGTATTTTAGTACTGCTTTCTAGAAATATTAACAGATCTTCATATTTTAAGATGGTTGCTAGCAATAAGTAATTTTGTATTTAATTCATTACACAGGACAGGCTAAAAAGAAGAAATAGTTACTTTATTCTACCCTGGGTTCACTATCTGACACTGTCACCTCTGTCCATGATCGCAGGGGACTGTTCTCCACTGGGGCAGTGGTCTCCAAAGTGAGTGGAGTGTATGCTCCCTAAAGGGTTCTCAAAATAATTAACTAGGACCCAGAAATAAATAAAAACTTCCTCACTTTTTAAGGGTAAAAAAGATTACAAATAATTCAGGAGAAAAACTTTGTAACAGACTGCAGGCTTGGGTCTGAATTACCTGACAAACACATATTGCTAAGAATTATACTTTAAAAATTTAACTGAAGACTCATATTTTCTACTGAAATAAAAAGGGTATCTGGGATATTATTTATGACAATTTTCACAATAACACATATTACAATGAGAAAATATTGAGAAACATCAACAAGTTTCTATTATGTTCCTACTTGACTTTGTCTTAGTCAGAAAATAAAGAGGAGTAAGGGGAGGAATATAGTTTTCCACTGCTAGCAAAATGGAACCAATCTTTTACCACTCCCACCTCTAATTTTCCCTTTGCATTCTTTGTTTTTTATGACAAGTTTGGCTTTGCACTGAATTAGATTAAATTCTGTGGAATTCCATTTAAAATATTTTTCAGTCCTGTAGATGTTAAGACTCATCAACTGCACCAGCCATCACTAAATAAATTCAAATGAGAGCTAAAAAGACTTTTAATATCACAATATCCTAGAAAGAGAAGAAATGCATTCATCTTCTGGCAGGAAAATCAGACCAAACATCTCACTAAGCTTGTCTACAATCTACAGGGTAGATAACTTCATTGAATGTCTTTGCTCCTCTTCAATAATGAAAATAAATGGGTAATACCAGGATGTGATTATCCTCACCCAATCATGACCTAAACCTGCCTACTTCTCTCTATTTGCTATAAAAGAATTTGAGGGTCAATAATATAGCTGTAAACATGTACACCAGCAGTATCTGAAGGTAGGAACAATTCTCATTCTTGTTGCTTGTGCATCAGAGCTAGTTGGCTTGCAGAAGGATTTTCTTTAGGCAAAACCAAATAGTACAGTAGTTCTGAGTTGAAATGTTAGAGATGTGAATTGAACAGGATGTCAGAATATTTAATCAGGGGTTTAAACTCTGAATTTGTTGCTTGTATCTTTCAATTACAGTGGTAAACATCCTCTGAAACTTATGGACAGATTCTGTGCTTGTTCTTTTCCATCACTCAGAGATTTACTAGAAGCACAGGTGATAAAAACTTTGTCAAGTAGTGCAACAAACCTTTTCCATATTATCAAGAATGGAGGTGTTCCCAGCAGGCAGAAAGTCAGTTAAGCAGCAATATCAAGGGTCTGGTGAATACATGATCTGCTTTACCCATCTCATGCTCACAGAATATCCCAGGCAACCAAATTTAACCACCTTAGAGTAATGTATTCTTTTATCTCGTGTTCATGGTGTGAAGAAAATCAAAGTGAAATAAATATTATTCAGAAAATTCCTTGGGATTATGTCTGGTACATATGAAATCTGACTTGGGTGTTTCATAAAGCATCACACGCACCTACAACAGTACAGAAATACAGTAACCATTTCCTATGAAATAATTGATTAACTGAGTTCAGCTGTTTCGAGACAATAAAATATGAAACAAAATAAATCTTACCCCTGCTGCTTTCATTCATTTGTCTCAATGCACAAAAGCCTCCTGCCTGCTGTAACTGAACTCCTACATCACAAAGCAAAAAATCCTCACAAAATAAAATGCACGTCTTCCTTTATCAGGCCAGTCTGGTGCCTTGTTGATAATGCTCTCTGCTGTCAGCTGGGAGGTCTGAAATCAGATCACTGACTTAATCTCTTACTTTGTAGACTGCTAGGGCCTTTGAATGGCAGAAAGACAGTACATTTAATTTGTAGTTTATTAAGACTCAAGAGGAAGCACTGAGAGGCAATGGGTCACACAAGCAGTGTAAGAGCAGGACATCAATTCATTTTCATTGAAGGAAACTGCCATACAAGTGGAGTAGTAATAGACAGAAAGACTTTAAAAAATTTTAGGAAAATAAAGCAGAAGATATTTGGCAATCATGCATCTGCAAAGGTACAATGAAACACAGAACAGAAACAGGGATGATCAAAGGGATGGCATTGCTTCCAAATGGAGAAACAGAACAGGCCTGTTCGCCATGCAGAGGAAAATGGGAGTAAGAAATGGCAGCTCCATGTCTTGGAACACAGTCGGTAGGGGTACTCAGTTACTCAATTATTGTTACTATCAGGCCACAGGCTTGAAAAACAAAAGGAGATTCTTAACGTTTTGCAGAATGTTTGGGGTAATTTATTGCCAAAAGATATTATGTGGGTAAAAAGTATATAAAAAAATAATGAAAAATGAAGAACAATACAAGAACAAAAACTAATCCACCAGACTGGCAAATATAATGGAACCACAGGTCAAGAAGTCTCATTGATTGGTGGAAGCTGAAGTAATGCACTTGGGGGAAAATCTCAGCTGTCCTGTTTGATATATCCTTTTCAAAGAGTGACTGTTTTTCCTCTGAGACAGGATATTGAGCTCAATGTCCTCCTGGCCTGATCTGACTCATGATTTTTGTGTGACTTGATCTGCTCTGTGTATCATGACTAAGGCTGCATGACAGAAATGAAGAGAGATGCAGACCATTTACCATAAAGGAAATTAATGATTTTGTAGATATCTGAATCATATAGCAATTGTCATCATCTAGTGCCTAGAGTTACCCTCCTCTTTTGACAGCTGTATTGCAATAAGCAGATCAACCCAATGTAAATATGCTACTAGATTTATTTCAAGAAAAAAGAAAATGTTGATAGGTTTAGCATTCCTTAAATACAAAGAAGTTGAAGAGTTAACTGCATGTCTGACAAAACAAGATAACAGTAAAACAGTTTGATGTTAATATCCTTTGTGAAAAAGAGAACCACAAAAAGAAGAAAAAAATTTTTCATATTCCTATTTTGTAGCTCTCAAAATTCCTCTTCCAATCTCAAATTTTAGGAAGGAAGAGTCACTTTTTAAATTTTTTTGCCTAGACCCTCAGTTTTTATACATCAGCAAAGTTATAAGTGCATTCATTTATAGAAGATGAGAATTTAGTCAATTCTTGTGTCTGTGTGAAAGGATGAAAATGACCTGTGTCAAAATAAGAAGCAGCTTATTCAGTTAATGGGCAAGAAACATTCTAAACTGTCCAGATGAGATGTGCTGTGTAATTATTAAGTTCTGTAACTTTTTCTGGATGTTGTATAGACACATAAAGTCCAGATGTGTCAGCAAGTAAAACAGTCTGACATGAAAAAGAAAAAGGGAAAATTATTCATTCATATTCACCTCAAGATTTTGTGAAAGTAGAAATGACACCTCAACAGAAAGACAAAAAATAGCGAAGATGTTGTGTGTTGAAAAAAATCCCAAACAATCTACGTACTGTTAGCCCAAATCCACAAACAGAATTAGCCTCTTACTGCCTGTTTTTTTGATAGTTTTGAAAACAACATAGTGATTTGTCTTTTTCTGTTTGATTAGTTTAATCTCCAAAATTTATTACTTTTCTCCTAAGTGCCCTGGATTCTGAAGCGGAAAGAATGTTCCTAATTGATACTTGTACCTCATCAGATGTATTTTACCACCTGCATTCAAAATGATGCATAAGTGCTTCTCTTTTCCTGAATTTGACATAGAGGAAATTGGGAAGCTATTATCTAATATTTTTTCAAGCTCAACATATTTGACAGGAAATATGATCTTCCTGCAAAAACACCAGAGTTTTATCTATTTTTAAAAAGCACCCCATCTAGGAGGGAAATGAATGTCCTTTATATCTTAATTTATATATTTCTATCTTTCCCAATTACAGGAGAAAATCTAAGACAGAGTTTAAATATGAAACCATAATTTAAACTGGAGTTGTCATATTGCACTACTATATTTGATGCTGAAATGCTGGTTGCTTTGAAGGTCACTGTGACACATATTATGGCAAAATTTAATGAAGCAAGACTTGTAAAAATCTTTTGAAGTTCCCTCATTAATATATTTGCTCTGTAAAATATCACAGAAGATCTACTTGAACATGAGCTTTCACAGTTTTGATTCACATCTAATGAACTGGTAAAAGAAGAAAATGAAATAAAGTATTGGTTTTCAGTGGGAAAAGAGGCAGCTGTCATAATATGTTTAAAAACTGATACTTTTCATAAAAACTTGATGTACTAGAGATCATATATTAGTCATTGTAATGAGAAGTGTTTGGTTGCACAAATGAATGGGTCAAATAATTTAATTTTCTTTTGGTTTGCAGTAAGCCTCAGCTAAATGTGTACATATTTTATTTGTATGTTATAATTCTTATGTTTATCAAAATCCAAGGCCTTTTTTTTTTTTTTGCTTTGTTTTATGGGGTATCAATGTGTTTTCAGTCACTTTAATTTTATCTCTGCCATCTAAGTTTTATTTTATTCTCTGCAATGGTGCTTGAACACATAAACAAACATTCCTATCCCAAAGGATCTTAGAAATACTCGAAGAGTAATTGGCTATAAAAGTTTAATTTGGAAAAATATTCAGATTTTTTCAGTGTGTGTCATATTTAGTCAGTTGAAGAAGAATCTTCCATCTGGATAACATTGCAGACTAATTTGTCATATGGTTGGCACCAGCTATTAAATGACCAATATTAAAAGTGAAATGCAAGCTGTAGTTTTAAGAACACTAAATCTAAAGTGCTCATATAAATAACTCAGTTTATGTATTGCTACATTGTGTATGCAACAGATTTTTATTACTTTTCTGGGAGATTTTGATGTAATTTTTATCAGAATTTCCTGTTATTATTTAGCTATGTAGGTACATAATTTACAGGATTGTGTAAATCTAATCTGAGTTCTGATCTGAACTTGTTTTCATAGGTTCAGGGTGCAAACATAATAGGAATATGAAAGCAATTTCTTCTCCATCTCGTAATTATATTAACATCTTGCTGTGGCTTCTTTTGGGAATCATGTAGCTAACTCAAGGGCTTGATGGAAAACAGTCAACAAATAACAAGCAAAGAAGAATATTTAAAGGACAAAATTAGAAACGAATTAGGTTAGTATCAGAGCATGAATTATAAAAACAGATATTTCACTGTTTGCCCTTTCCTTTGAGGATTCAAAAGACAGAAGTTTTATACCTTCTGTTTTGCTAATGGAATTTATTTATTTTTAGCCTAAACTGCAAAAATATAAAATGGAGAAGTATTTATGTAAACATCTTACCTATTCCTTTCATTTATTTCCTAGCATTTACCACTGTAATATTAGTTAGGAATTATAAAGCTAAAAATACCGCTTACACATAATGATTACTTCAAACATTTACACTAGACCATATGTAATGACGGTCTTAGAAATGTATTTCAATTCAAAATATTCCAATTGATTTTTAATATAGTTACTCTGTTAATATTTAACAATAAAAAAACAATAATAACAAATCTGAATTGTAGTAACTTTGTTTTCTTGGCAATTACAAGACATTTGGGGGAAGCATGTTCATTTGCAAATATTCATGTTTGCTTAATATCAACATCAATAATTTCCAAGTATTTTAATTGGGCTCAGTGTTGTAGGCGCACAAACTAGTTCAGCCACTTGAAATTGCAAAAGAATATTACAATCAAGTAAGGAAACTTATCTGAATTAAACTAATGAGGTGGCCAATTGAAAAGGCATAGACTTGCACAATTCTTAATTTTTTAGCAGCCATATTCAGCCAAGTTGCAATACTCTCTGGCATCTTTGGTTTTATTTTGGCTATAGTCTTTAACTGTAGTACCTTCACTCTCCCACTTCCAAAACATTACTGGTAGAAGTGCCAGATGAGATGGATGTTCAGTATTAGAGCTTTCAGTCCATCTGCTTGCTTTTCCTCTACTGATTTGGTGTGACAGTGTTAGCAAACCCTTACTGTGGGTGTAGGTGGAACAAAGTAAGCAACTGTTCAATATACCTGTACATTGCCTTGTTTGTGCAAACTCTGGCATGGATTTTTGGACAGGGCTTTGAGCAACCTGTTCTACTTAAAGATATCCCTGCTTTTTTTTAGGGGGAATTCAACCAGATGACTTTTAAAGGACTCTTCAACCCAAACCACTCGATGATCTATGGTTTTACTAAAGCAGAAGTGACTGAGCAGTACACAAGACATTGACTGCCTTGCCATAGCTGCTACCTCTTGGGTCAGTGTAAATCCCTTCTGAGAAGGAAGGAAGAAAGAGGGGGAAGACTGTTTTCCCAAAGAACAGTAGAGCAAGCTCCATTTGGAGACAAAAGAAGCCTACAGTATGGCTGTAAACACAACATTCCCAAGCCCATTTTTTATTACTTTCCATTCTAGTTGACCAAAAATACCTGCCTAAATTGAGTCCCAAAGGTAATAAAAGGCCTATGAAGAAAGCCACTCTTCTTGAACAGGTCTTTTTGCAGCCCATTTTTTCTTACGTTGCAGTGCGGATCTGACTTTTGTCTATACAGGGAGTTCCTTAGTAGTTTATATTCCATGCAGGATAATTTTAGACACAGATTTCTTTCTTATTTTGAAAGAAATCCTGTCTGAAAGAGCAGGAAAAGAGCCCTTTGATTCTAGCTTTACTTGGGAACCTGAAAAGCGGTTACTCCAGACTAAAACATCTTGTTTCAAAACCACGTCTGGTACTCTTTTCCCACTTACTGCAAATTATCACAGGCTTATTTATTTCACCACATGCTAAAATCTTCCTCTTGTTTAACTGTACAGAAATAGATTTTAGCACTACTATTACCCTCTTTGCATTGGTGTAAGTAGATCTACTCCAGCAGGCTGCTGAAGTTAAATGAATAGCAAGGTGGTCAGTGAAAGGACAGAAATAATTTTATCCTACAGAAAAGTTTTTCCCACAAAATATTACATTTTCTCTGTGGCTTACTGCAAATTTGAAACACATTAGTTTCAAGATAAGCAAAACTTCTGCTTGATAGCAGTTCAAGTCCAGGTGTCCAAGTTACAGCACCAGAATATAGTACGGAAAATGCACTAATTGAAATGACACAAATGATGGAAAGAAAATGACAAGTTATATTCCAGCATCTGCCAATAATTAAGAAACAGTTTCTTGTGTATGTAGATATTTCTACAAAGGATCCCAGGAGGTAAATAATCATCTCTTCCAGGCAACAATACAAATACAGAAACATTTGTCATAGACTAAAGTAATCCTTGTTCCTCAACACAATGTAAAAGAGAATTTCTGAATCACAGTATAAAACAGAAATAAATCTCAAGTATACCTAGTTTCATTATGAAAGACAGACAGGTGCTATTAAAAAATTGCTTGATTTTTTTCTATTGTTTTAGTAATTTTTGACCTAAGGAATGCATCTTGTGGTATCTTATTTTCAATTAAATATCTATTTTTAAATAGTGTGTTGCACTCTCATAAATCTTCAAACAGTCTATTTCTTTCATCAATGTCAACGATTTTCTCATGTAGTGGGATGACTTTCACTTTATTTTTAGGGGGAAAAAGTGATAATTCTAGCAGTTTTCCATTATGAGATCTGTTTAACCCTTGAGTAGCAATTACAAAAAAGCCTCAGCACCGCGAAGCTGATACTGAACTCATTGGGGAACAGAGAGTAAACTTAAAATTTAAGATTTTAATGTAGTATATAATCAGGACAGTCTTCCCTGTAACTTGGTAATAAAAAGGAGGGGAGATAAGTAATCATTCTTCCATAGAATTTAGGAAATTATACGTATTTTGGAAGTGAGGATAAAATAAACAAAGTATGCATTTGAAATATGGATGACCCTTTCTGCTGCATTGCCAAAATATTCTTCCTCACATTAGTACAAATGTCTGTGGCTGGTCTGAGAAAAAAGTCCATCATAATATGCACACTTTGCTGCTGGTAAGTATCACAGCTGAACTCATAGTTAGGTAAGAGACACTTAAGTACTGATTTACACCATGTGAGGGAATTGTGCTCCCAGCTAGAAGGACAACTGAACTACCAAAAGAAGAAATAACAATTACATTTAACACATGACTTTTAAAAAGTCCTCAGACTGACTTCTCAGGCTTTCATCCCTCACACCTGTCCTAAAAAGTGACCTACACTGGGCTGTCCACCTCTTTCCCCAATAACCCAACAGAGAACAGGAAGAATTTGGAGTCTGTGCTGTCCACTACGTCAGAGTTCCAAACTCCTTACTTAGGATCCAGAAATCTTCAGATGCTGTGGTCTCGAGGTCTGTGGAATGAAACCCTACACTTCTGGACACCCATCAGATCATCCAGGGGTTTACAGATTATGGTCTGCTTGTTCTGGAGACTAATGAATTTCTGCAAGACTGAAGAACCACCAGTCTCAAGTTTGGAAAAGCCTTAATGAGTTTCTGATCGTAATAATCTCAAAGTACTAGGTCTCACTAACCATCTAATTTTGTTTTTATTGTTCCAAATTGAAATTAGAAGAAAAAACGCAAAATCCTAATTTTTTTTCCACAGTTGAAGAATGTATTTCTCCAGCAAAGCTTAAAAACTATCCATGGAACAGATTGTGAAAGCACTAACTTTTTTACTTGTAGTTTTTTATGTTATTCTGCTTTATTTATTAGTCACACTGAACGTTTTCATATATGCTGCTTCCAACAACCAGGAGAAGATAAAATAGTCTACCTTTTTTTCATTCTTGTCTTAAAAAGGAAATTTTCAGGCCAAAAGTTTATATAGGAAATACAGGCATAAATCCACCCAGAACATTCCAGTGTTAAAGAGAGAATGGAACCGACCATAGGAATTTATATGAAATACATTAATCTACTTTCCATATTTAGACAGAAATGTTTTAGGAGCTCGTAATTATAAATTACTTCATTAGCACATCTTTCGGAATAGCATCTTCTCAAGGATATCCAGTGAGCTTTTTTCAATCCAATGCATTTGTTTTTATGGGACATTTTAAAATTCAAGCTTAAAATCTGGTATCAAATAGCATAAGAGAAATGGCATTATCATCAGAGCCAGGAATTTTGAGTCTGGAGCCATTTTGCAGATGTGATCCAGAGAAAGAAAAGTAATGAAGACATGGGGGGAAAAGCCCAGAAAAAAAGTATTTTTTACTCATGGGTAAAAAAGGCACATGGAATCATTTCTCAAGTCTGAGTAGGAAAAAAAAGAAAAAAACAAAAAGAAAAAAGAAAATTGTTTTACTTGAGTGAACTGCTTAGATTGCAACCAAATGGATATGTTAAAAGTACAAATAATGTAAAAACTTACTCTTCTCTTCATATGATCCTATGGAACAGCAGTTCAAAACAGATCTGTATCAGGATATTGTATAAGGAATCCACATCATATCAAGAACTCAAAGAATTAATTTCTGGTTACAGGTGAGTGGAGCAATTGTCTGATTGGAGCTGTTGAAAACTACAGAGTCCACGTGTTCTGAGACTTCGTGTTCTGCTGTTCCCTCATGTGTGCCTGTAGTACTCAGCATTTCGCTTCTTTTCTGGTTTGGATCAATCCTTTGTACAATAAAACACAGTGGCACACCAGAATCCAGAGTCTCAGGACAAGTAACTTTATATTGTGCTTGACATTTCCATGCCTACCAATACCTGCATCTTTCCTGACAAGCCACAAATAATAATGTTATGCAATTTTGTAGCATCCAAATTAGAGGCTTAATGTTAGTGTATCAGACATTCTCCCAACAAATTCTGAAAGATCACTTCAAAATGAAGCTGCTGATTTTGTTGCAACACTTAGGCTGTCCCTTTCTAATAAAATCATAGAAAACTCAGAACAAAAACTCCATTGTAATGTTAGGATATTTATTTATTTAAAGTCAAAATAAATCCACCTATATATTTCATTGGAATATTACTTCATTGTTATACATAAAGCTGGGAAATCAGTTGTGTTTCATAAAGTAAACTGAGATGCAAACTTTCTCAGACTGAAGAGGTGAGCATACTTGCTGGACAAATACTAACTTTTCATTATAGTTTATTATATTTATATTTATTATAGTCAGGCTTCAATTTGATGTATTAGAATAAAGAAACAAAGGAATGAAGTAATGCCTTCCTTTACAAAGTAAGCACTTTTGATTGTCTTATCTTCCTCCTATCCATCATGGTTCCAGAACATATATTCTCACCCATTTCAAGACTGAGAGATTAATACCTCGCCTCAGGTTTGGTATCAATTTTAGATTTAGCTTTGACAGTCTTGCAGTCAGCTGTCTACTAAGGCAGACAGAAATACATGAGGCAAGAGGTTCATCAGCATTACGTGATACCAGAAATCCCAAAGTATTGGAGCTACTGCCCTCACTAATGGAAAGCTAAAAACACCTTCAGCTTCCCAGCTGGAGTATTTCTATTTCTGACCTTAGAGTTGCTGACAAAACATGTTATATGCAAGAGGGCTGGTTGGCATTTTTTTCACTCAAAAGCACTGGTGTCTACACTGCAGCAGTTTATTAGCAGAAAAGGTTTGAAACTCAAATACTTCTAACTGTGTAATATAGTATAATTGACATGTAGCAAAATAAACCTACATTCTGATGTACTGATAGTAAAATAACCAACCTTTTACAGATTGCTATTTTCTACTTTGTTCCATTTATCACTGACCTATGGCCGATACACATAAAATAACAGTTTATCTACCATTTTACACTAACTTAATTCTATTAACTATGATATTGGAGCACACTATCAAAATATAAAAAGATTAAATTTGCTTTTTTGTAGCTAAAATTAACCAATAATCTTGAATAGAATTAATTGTTCACTTGGCCAGTCTTTTGTCATGCTAATTAGAATGTCAAGAGCTACTTCATGAAGTTCAGTACTTTTCTTGTTGTTGATACTTATAAAGTTATTCTTTCAGTTTTAAACCTCAGATGTTCCCCAGTAAATTTCAATGGCATGACTGTACTGGTTTTAGCTGGGATAGAGCTGTAGCTGTGTGGTGCTATATTTTGGTCTTGTGATGAAAACAGTGTTCCTCACTTCCACCTTCCAGTTTTCTTCCCCACCCCACTGGAAGGGAGGGAGGGAACAACTGTATTGGATTGAGCTGCCTCCTGGGCTCCTTAAACCATAACAGTGTTCTAGAAAAAATACTTTCAGGCTCTCTAGAAAGCATTGCAATGCAGATTGCTGTCATTTCGCAGAAACCAACTACTAATGACTCTGAAAAGAAGGTGAAGCTTCTTGCTCAGCCTTGGATACTGGAAATAATAGCTGGGAAGAATACATCTGCCTAGAATCCCAAGACTGAACAGCAAACTTTCAAAACAAACAGCAAAATCTTCGTTGTCTGGCAACTGCAAGAATTTCTAAAAATGTCTGAAATGTCTGAGGTAACAGAGTTCAGAACAAAAGTTTCTAGATTAGAATTAAATGAGGTATCACTCCTTTGACAGTCCTCTTTGTATACCAACTGTTCTTTTCCTCCACAAAAATCTAAAAAGTCATTTTAGAATGACAGGCTTGGCAAAATGCAATGGGAGGGATTGAAAAGGAGAAATTGAAGAGGCAGATAATATTTCTGAGAGACATTGCAAAAACAAAATAAATCACACCATTTTAACTGCATCACTGGTGCAAAGAAAGAAGAATACCTAGAGGCTGCACCAAGAATTTACTATATTCACTTTTTGGTTCACAAGCATAGTTCAAGTAACACTTTTAATTCTTTACCTCCAGAAACTATGGACCTGAACTGGGCAGAGAGGAGACCAAGCTATGCTCTTATATAGCAAAGCACAGTTACTAACAATTCCTTTCTAATAGGACATCGTACTTTAGGATGGGAAATTTTATTTAAAGTCATTGGCAGGGCTAGAATTAAGTTTCATTTTGAGAACTACCTGCATTACTGTATTATCAATTTTCTATATTTTTTTTCCCAATCTAATGTGCAATCATAAAACAACCTTACAATGTCACAGCTCTGCCACTAATGCCACACAATATCATGGTTCTCTGGTACATGAAAAAGTAAACATGAATGCTGTGAATAAAACAATACTGAAATAATATTTACTGCTACTTTTAAATACACATTCCCCATCTGCCTTACTAATATCTGCTAGGCTATAAATAGTAATGTATGAAATTACTTCTATTTCTAATCATAGAAGAAAATTTGGTATGAGAGAAAAAAAACGTTTATATGAACTATCATTCAGCATAGCTCAGATGCAGCTTAGAGCAGTGACAGTGCTGATTATTCTTTTGAAAGAAACGCAATCTCAAGACACGCTGAAAGGGTGAAGAAATCAAAATATCCGCAAAAGAACATGTCCCAGCATAAGGAGCACCTGCCTTTTCAAATTGTGATGTCTAATTATTAACAAAAGTACATTC
Source organism: Monarcha castaneiventris obscurior (assembly GCA_026261815.1). NCBI lineage: Eukaryota > Metazoa > Chordata > Aves > Passeriformes > Monarchidae > Monarcha > Monarcha castaneiventris. Next base: position 11,309,531 of record JAMPIT010000624.1, on the reverse strand, counting down.
TGCATTTTAGTGCTGGTTTTTTCCTCTTTGAATCATATTTTAAGTGAAGTCACACATCAGATATTTTTTCCCTAACAGTCTCAGTGCTGATGGATTTCATATTGGAAAATGTAATTGCTTTTCTGGATTTTACATTCATTTGGTAACAAACCTACTAAAAATACCACAATAGGTGAACTGCAGGTAAATGATCCAACACAGCTTTAATCTAATTTATCTGCTAAATCACTTTTATTAGTTTTGGACTGTCAGCTATTACTTCCAGATCTTTAAAACAAAAATATGAATGAAAACACTTCTTAAAAAAAAAAAAATACTCCTATGCACTTTCCTCAAGTCAAATAACCTCCCACAAATTGAAAAAACAAGTAGAGAAAAAACGTCATGTCATTAGTATAGCACTTCCATTTTATAACTTGGATGTAAGGCACAAAATAACTAACATCTGTCATTTTGCAAAATGCTCTTTACCTTTATTATCTAATGTCTAGTAGAGTCAGACCGTGAGCAGTCTTATTTAGACTGATTTAAATTCTCATTTATTTTAATGCATGCCTATAAAATTTGAAATTTGCCATTTGGCTTGTTTTTCTACTGTTCTTATTTATGCCAGACACAGTAGTATAAATCCAAAATAAAGAGTCTGTAAAGCAATGTATGATAGTGACTACTAGCACTAAGTGGGGGCAACCGTTATTAAAAATATAAATTATCACAAAAATAAGCTTAATCTCTTTTCATATCTTGGACCAGAAGAATGAAAACTTTGTTTTTTTCTTTTATGCACAGCATGTAAATAAAAATGAAATGTTTAAAACCTCATTGTATCATGCATGCTGCTTTGTTTCTGAGCAGCAAATGTTTTGAAAGTAGTTTCATGATGATTATAAAGAAAAAATTGTGAAATAAGCAGAACATTTTTTAAATTATATCCAAATATAAAATGAATTTGAAAATCATGCTGGCATTGTTAAGAGTACACAGTAGTGGTCTTGCTGAAAGACCATGTTGGCTTTGTTAGACTTGTTTAAAACTGTAGAAGAGGGACTAGAGAGAAAATTATTACATGAACATAGACTAGTACCTTCCCCACCCACCTAAGACTTATAAGCTGACAAAATTGGTTTTTAACCTATGGGGAGTTTTCATATAGATTGAGAACTGTGTGGCCTCCCTTTTCTTTGGCAATAAATGAATTTAACTGCTACTATGACATGCAACTCTGCCACTGAACAGAAAGTGTGGTGACTAAACTAAAACTACTGCTGTAGACGTGTATTGCCTGGTCTTTGATTAGATTCTCATATTTACATAAGGAGTTATCTGGAGCCAAAACATGTTGATCCTTCTTTTCTTATGTTTGTTTATCAAGGAGACAAAAAAGCAATGTCCGGATGGATCACCAAAATAAATTAATCATTTTTTCTCTTCAATTAGAGAAGAAATCCTTCTGTTTTCCTAGGAGGGGTGGGAACCAGCATCTGCAGGTATAGATTAAAACTCTGCTAAGAGAAACATCAGAAATGGGATTTCCAAAGGGAGAAATATGAAGGAGGGATCTGAGATATCGAAACTCCAGATATGAGGGATCTGAGGCCAGAAATACCAAGCTGGTAAGTCTGTTCTCAAGTGCTGAACCCTCCAACTAGGATTTGCATATGGGGCAGGTAAACACATGAAGAGAGAGCTATAACCATCCCATTAATTTTTGCGGCTAGAAATAGCCAAGCTGTAACATAGACGAAACTTGTATATGAGTTGAGCTGAAGCCTTGGTGTCAAAAGAACAAGTTGTGCAGCCACAGACTAACACAGGATTCTTTTTATGACACCGGCTGAGTGGATGCCACAGAAGAAGACAGAAACATGGCAAATACTCAGTGATGCTTCTGAAAAGTTTTCTGCCAGCCTTCAATGATTTGCACCTCATGGACTTTATGAGACAAAGATTTTGTCTTTGCATTTAATATCTTTTAAGGAACCTTTATATAATGAATTTATATGTGATGCTCTTTGAATCCATGTGTAATGAGTTGACCCTGGTTGGATGCCAGACACCCACCAAAGCCTCTCTATCACTCCCCTCTGTAGCTGGACAGGGGAGAGAAAATGTAACAGAGGGTTCATGAGTGGAGATAAGGACACAGAGAGATCACTCACCAAATACTGTCATGGGCAAAACAGGCTCTAATTAGAGATATTAATTGAATATTACAAAAAAAAAAAAAAAAAAAAAAAATCAGAGCAGGATAATGAGAAGTAAAATAAGACCTTAAAAATACCTTCCCAGCTCTAACTCCTTGACCCCAGTAGCACAGAGAGACAGGGAATGGGGATTATCATCAGTTCATCACAAGATGTTCCTGCCACTGTTCAGGGAGAGGAATCCTTCCCCTGCTCCAATGCAGGGTCCCTCCCCCTAGCAACAAACTGTTGCAGAGTGGGTCCTTCTTCCATGGGGTGCAGCCCTTCAAGGACAGGCTGCTCCAGTGTGGGTCCCACATGGGGTCACAAGTCCCACCAGGAAACCTGCTCCAGCATGGGCTCCTCTCTCTATGGATCTGCAGATCCCTGCCAGAACCTGTTCCAGCACAGGTCTCCCATGTGGTCATAGGCTCCTCTCAGGCATCCACCTGCTCCAGTGTGGGTCTCCTCCATGGGCTGCAGGTGGATCTCTGCACACCCCTGTGAATCTCCATGGGCTGCAGGGGCATATCTGCCTCACCATGGGCTGCACCATGGGCTGCAGGGGAATCTCAGCTCTGGCACCTGGAGCACATCCTCCTCCTCCTCCTTTTGCACTGACCTTGGTGTCTGCAGAGCTGTTCCTCTCAGATGTTCTCACTCTGCTCTCCTCTGGCTGCAATTACATCTGAGTAATAACTTTTTTCTTCTTAAATATGTTATCACAGAGGTGTTACCATCATTTCTAATTGGCTCAGACTTGGCCAACAGCAGGTCTGTCTTGGAGCCAGCTGGGATTGGCTCTGCAGGACATGGAGGAAGCTCCTGGAAGCTTCTCACAGAAGCCACCCCTGTAGCCCCCCTGCTACTGAAAACCAGCCATGCAAACCCAATACCTTCCACCCATCACCTCTGTGAATCACATATATAAGAATTAACATAAAAAATCCATATTCATCACAGAACTTGCACTCACATCAACAAAACTAACCAAACAAAGCAAGACAAAAATTTTGCATACAAATTCAAAATAACATAATCATAACACCAAATGAAAATGGACAATTTACACAAAATCCACCCCTTGTCCCTTTGGTGCTGTTACTCAGATGTCATATCACTCGCACCAAGATGTAACTTCTAGTATCTACAGTTTCCTACAAATAAAAAGTCCCACTTTTGCACTACATGAAGAATAAAAGCAGAAGAATCCCAAATGATTTCAGTTAGGCTGAGGGTTTCTTTCTTCTCAGAACACAGTGTCTTTAAAAAAGCAAAACAACTCAAATTTGTCAGAAAATATGAATTCCATGAAATAGTTCTTTGGACATTCTTCTGGCAGTTTAGTATTACACTTCAGGACATTAGATCCAGAACTGACTTTTTTTTTCCTGAAAACTTCATTTTTATCTTCAGAACCTGAAAACTCAAAAGACCTATTATAACTTTCAGAACATTTGCTGAGGATAATGAGAGAAAACAACCGATTCTACTGTTGCCAATTGCAAATTAAAAAAAGTCTTGACTAAAAAGTATATAGGCATAGCAAAAGATAACAAACTACCATTTCTAATGTCAAAAGAAATAAAAGACAATATCATCTGTTATGAAACTGGTTTCTACCAGCATAAATTTAGTCAGAACTCAAGAAGCCCTGAAGCTTCAATTATTTCTTCACAGAGTGTGCATTCTGGTGTCATGGGAGAAATTCCTGGTCAAAACACTCATGTTCATCCAGACACATCTCTTCTTCATCTCTGTATGTGTAAATGTAATTTAACTCATGCCCCAATTTATTGCATTTTTATTCTTCTCAAAAACTACTACCATCTAATGAAAGAATCGAAGTTTAACTAACTCATCTGAAAAATAATATCAGAGGAAATACACAGAGAGAACAAGAAGTACTTGTTAATTTTAAAATGACAGAAGGAAAATCTTTTTCCAAATGAGCTACAGTTTTAGAAATAGTGGAAATGCTGACACTATATTCATGTTAATTTATGAATTAGATATAGCAGCCTAAAATGTTACTGTTCAACTGCTCATTAGCGTGCCCTCAAATAAGATCTAATCATATGAATGGTGATTCCTTACAGTACATTTCAGTGCACAGTAAAATATGTTAATTTAAATCATCTTACAAATGAGAGCATTGCAGAATCAACTTTTATCACCACAGATTGTAATAATATCCTAAATTAGGAGAAAAATTAGACAGTAGACTTACAGTTTACCAAGTCTTTGAAAAATATCTAAAAATATGCCTCTGACTTCTTGCATTCAATTTAGTGCTTTCAAAAGCTAAATAAGCATTCAGTCTTTTAGAAAACAGAAAACTTTGGAGATTTAAAATTTTATACAAACCATTAAATAAATATTGCCTCAGGGCAGGCATGTGGAAACCATGGGCTTCTAAAGAACCAGAACACCCTTCATAGCTTCATTAACCCTAAGTAATAATAATGATAATAACCCCTAACGCACACTCAGAAGAAGCTTCTATGGTCTTTGTTTCCTATTCTTACTTAATTAATACTTTCTGCATTAGATTATATTTTGTATTATTATAATCCAATGGTTATCATTGCTAAACTCATTCTTTTAAGGGTTCTTACTTTCTCATGCATAAGGTATTTTGGCATGATCCTGATCAGAATTTTTCATGCAAAAATAAATAACTCTCAAATATGATGAGGTTTGCAGTGGTTTTATTTCAGATAATCAAAATGGTACTGTATTTATGTGAGTGTACTGTCACATAAAATAACAGGAATAAGTTGCAACACTTTTTTTTCAGGATTCTGTTTTACAAAGAAATTTTAGTAGCATCACCTTGTGTGAGAAAGTTTCTGTCATAGTTACGGGACAGCTGATGTGGCACTCCAGCCTCCACAGATATGACATTGAATACTGATGCAGACTGACCACTGAAACTTGGTGTAATAAATTTTGTAACAGACTGATTCTATTTCCTTACGTCTACCTTACACATAGAGGTGGGCTACATAGAGTACCATGGTATCAGTGGGGCATTATTTCGCATTTACTAAAAATACAGTTTCAGTTGTTCAGCACTTGGTTAAATAAAAAAAAAACCTGAAAATTTTGACCATGTAAAATCTGACTCATGTCCAAAAGATGTTACTAGAATGCTAGAATTTAACTGTAAAGATTTACAGGAAAACAAGAAAATTAACATTCACAGATTAAGTCTGGCTAGACTCAGTGGGCTTTTATTCCTAAGAAGTAATAACCATCATCCACACTTAGAATCATAGAATGGCTGGGGTTGGAAGGGGCCTTTAAAGATCCTCTAGTTCAACATTCATCACTTGACTGAGAATTGTTGAGGGATGTAGAGACTGTTGACATTTCCGTGTTGTACATGAGGCAGCTGGGAAGTAGACTGGGCAAGACCACACATTAATGCTTCAGGGAGGTGGAGCTCTGGTTACCACACACTCACAGCACCAGGAACTGCCCAGTCTCAAGCTGCTTATGCACACCAATTAACCACATAAAATGTGGCACTGGGGACATCACTGCGAGATTGTGAGCTTTCAATGATCCACATAAAAATAAAAAGATTTGGTGGTGCTAATTTCTGATTCAGTGTCAGTACCACACCATAACAACTTGTACTATGAATAATTTTAAACCCATCAGTTAGCTTGGAGGCAGATTTGCCATGTGCTAGAGATAAATGCTTTAAATGTTACTGTCAGTAATTGACTAGGATGCTAGTATTGCTGGAGCACCTGTTAAAAGTGCTCTGCTCTTTCAGAGAGAAGCAGGAGGGAACTTACAGTTTTGCATGAGACTTGAACCCTGAAAAACAGCCTGCCATTGCAAAGGATAAATTTTAAGAATGATCTGTTTCTTAAATATCATCACAATTTCTTTTCTCACAATTTTTTAAAGAAATCTGCTAAGTACACCAGTTTTATAATTAACAGTGAAACCCAGATTTCTGTCACATAAGTGTGACAGAAATCTGTGCCAGAGAAGTAGTAGTTATGGCTGGAATTACCTGTTCAGGTTGCAGACAGACATGGCCAAAAGCTAATAAAAGCACACTTAAAACTCCTAATAGATTTTCTTTTCAATTTTTCTTCTTTTTTTGACCAAGACGTTTGGTCAACTCATGTGGTAGTTGTATTAGCCTTCATTGTGTCAGCAAAATTAACTGGTTACAGATTGCTTCCCTTCCCATGAACAGAACAAAACCTGCATTTGTTCCTGGAGAAGAGTATATATTTTTCCATCAGTACTTTCTTCAAACTATTGACAGATCCCCTGAAATGGAAACTAAAACCTAAGTACACAAGCAGTAGAATCTGTGTTGACAAATTCTACTTTTCAGAAGCGTTCATCACTGTAATAAATAAAATACACTTTACCCCAAGAAATAAATAAAAATTGCATTATAAGGCAGAACTGATGATGCAGAACTGATGATACAGAGCACTGAAAACAAGTGGAAATAGAATAATATGGAAAAGCAAAAGACAGAAACTGGCTCTGTCATTTTGTCATTCTGTTAAAGGATGTATTTAATGGATATTTCATACGTAGTTACTTTTATCACAGTTACCTTTATCACTTTATAAGTGTTCATTGTTAAATCATAGGCAAAATACATAAATAATTAAAAACAATATGGCAATTTATATATGAAATATATGCAAGTGACAACAAACACTGAGGTGCCTTATGACAGCCAGTGGGTTTTGGGATGTGCTCTGCATGACAGTATTTTTCTCTTTTTCAAGTGAGAGACTTTTCTATATATTAACAGCAGTTGGGGAAGTTTTTTTCTGCAAAGATTTAGATTAATAATGGTAACAGAAGGCACACCACAAAATCAGTTACGACATATTTCATGGTACATCATTTACTGGGAGATAAGAGGCAGTTTCCTCCTTGAGTGGAAATCATCTACGGCTGGTGTTCTACTGCATTAAGTTCTTTTAATAAAAACTCTGTCAAAAAAATTATCCAAAAAGTGACCAAAGCAAAATTGCACCAGGTTTTACATCATAAAAATGGGGCATTTAGTGAGAGGACATTTAAAAAGATGACTGTATCACATTCCCCAAAGGATTTGAGAAAAAAATTGACTATGTCCAAGGTTCATTTGATCAGCCTGGGTCCTAAAATAGTCAGCTACAATTTTTTCAGAATCAGCAAATCCTTCATCTGCATGATGGTATAACCTGATATATCCACATCTTAAACTAGAGATCCCTTCATTAGTGATGGATCTGTATTTTATCCTTCAGTCATATATTTCCAACTGTTCAGACCATTCTCTAAAATGTACCTGTCTAGACAGAGTGAAAATTTTCTGCAAACATGCAGTATTATAGTCTGTGCTCCTCTTACCTGAAAGCAATGTGGAAAAACTGGTGAGAGGATGGATTCCTTTATGAAGTCACACACAGCTAGCTAACTTTGGCATATTTATAAGGTGTAATGTCACAGAAACTTTATGAAAAATAACAGAAGATTCAATTATCAATGTCTGTTATTCACTTCCTTAATAGAGGGGTTGCCAGTAGTAATAAGACATAAAATAGACGTAAGTTTATGTGGGATCGTGAAGTTTTATATAATCACAGTAGTATACTACAGTATACTACATCCACTTGATGAACATTTTTATTTAAATCCTTTGGAAAGGCTGTCATTTGCTGACAATATGTTGAAAAGGTCCTGCAATAGATGATACATGGCTGAAATAGCAGCTAAATATATTGTTATCAAATCCAGTGACAGGCACAGCTCTTAGGCAAATCGTTTAGGATATCTGGAATCTGAGATATGCTAGTAATTGATGCTTTTGTGGAGAAAATGACTTTGCAGGTATCGAGGTCTGCTAGAATTGCCTCTGTTATGTTGAGACCTTTTGGGTACTTCTGAAGCATGCACCTTGTCTTGAAGAAATCATGCATTAAGGTTTCAATAAAGTAGGCTGCAGTTGGACTTGAAAGAAGGCTTAGGTATACTAGTTACCATTACCTTAAAAAGACTGCGTTCTGAAGTTTTATGAAGTCTGGGTGGCCTCGATAAGCAGCTGCTCACAAACTAATTAATCTTTATTACTATTTTTCAGAACAAACACAAGATGATTGCACTGCAACTAGTGCTGACATATAATAGCAGAATACTTTGAGCATGAAAATGAAAGAAAACTAGAAAAAAAACCCTCTATTGTGTATGAAAAAACAAGTGGAGAGGTAAGAATCTCCTATGCCCATGGAGGGAAAAATGGCAGAGCCACTGAAAAGAGAACAGTGATCCACAGGGTTTGAAAGACTTCAGTTCTCTTTGGGCTTTACTCTAAATGGAAGATTGGCACTGACCATAAGTCAAAATGTCCCAGCAGCAGTTGCATCACCGTGGGATAATCGAAGCCTGCTGTATTTGGCAGCCTGGGCTAGAGCAACAACAAAAGGAAAGGGCAGTGCAACTGGAGGAAGTGCTTTTGAAAGTAAGGTGAGACTTAAGAATCTTGTTCTATAAAGGGCTTATAAAGCACTTGTATATTATCCCTTTTTATTTTTTACTATAAATTAAAAGCTTAATTTTTTATCAGAAATGTAAGAGTTGTCCTTTACATGACCCTCAAGCATGTTCACAATTTTCTTTATCTTTTAATCCTTCTGTACATCTCAAGTCTTTAAAGTGCATCTGAGCGAAAAAAAAACCCCATTGTTTTCCTGCATCTTTGCTTCTGTTCAGTGTTAGATTAAAGTAATAATGAAAAAAATTGTGTTGTTTTTGCCTTAGGCTGATGCTGCAGCCTCAACAAAATGAGGGCTCATTATAAAATTTCCTGGTTTATTATTGTTAGTGTTAAAGGAATCCAAATAATGTCAATGTGAAATATATGCAGACACTAGCTAAAAAAATTCCAATCAAATACAATAATTAACACTCATATATGAGTTTACCATTTCAGCATCATGAAACAATAGACAATTGCCAAATAATCCTCTTAAATATGAATAACCTTCATTATACAGGGGAAAAGCAGTGTTCCTGCTCAAGTGTTTGCACCCATGAAGAGCAGTCAGGAAACCTGCACCTCCAGCAATGGCCCAACACACTTCTGTCTGGATACAACACACTAACCACTGTCAAACACAACACACCACTGTCTGGATAACAATCAGAACTCAGTTTTTGGTTTTAGCTTTGACTTTAATTCTCCATAGGATGGGTTAAACCCTGTTGACTCTCAGACAACCCATCCTGTCCCTCAGTGCTAAAGGCAGCTTCATTTTTATCCGGCTGGGCAGAATCCTCCAGAGGGAGAGGTGGGGAGTGGCCACATAGTGACCACCTGTAGCCATCTGCTGTGGCAACTTGGCTCAGTCAGAGCCAGGTGTTCCCTCTCTGCTCTTGTGACTAACAGGAGCTCTGGTCACTGAGGGACAGAGAGGTTTAGGACTCTGTTTGTCTGGGAATGCTGTCCTGACCTGTTCCACCTCCTTCCTGAACATCATTGCCCGGACACCACCACCACCACCACTATTGCTGCCAGGGGGCCAGGGTTTTCTGTGAGGAACCTTTACCCTGACCTGCCAGCCTCCTCTCCCAGACTGTCCCATCTCCCCCAACATGGGCAGGCAGAATGGTCCCTCATTGGCTGTAAAGACAGGTCTGCACTAGCAGTGTCTCTGTGTCTGAGTCCATTTGGTCTCCACATGTCAGTTCAGTCTCAGACACTTTTACATTCCGATTTACTGGCTGTTCATAGGGCACCCAAGGAAAGGCTACTAGAAAAGGACTTACTGACAATCATAAAGCAATTGCTTATCCTGCACTGATCATATTAAATTCTAACAAAATGAAGTTCATTGCAAAGTATGTTTTACAGCAAAGTCCATGGCCAGTGTGGAATCACTACAGATGTTCTTCTTAGTGCAAAACCAGATTAACACTCAGCTGTCTCCATGGCACAAGCCTGAGTGTATCTGTAATGGACTGCATAGACACGTGCTGTATGTAATACTGTCAAACAAATTATTTTTATTTAAGGAATAATAATTTAGAATCATATAAATATTTTCAGTGTTTGAGCCTGGTTTTTGAATCTTGATTTGAACTTGTCTCCCATTCTATTTCTATAGTTTTCTGTGCAGTTGTCTCACAATTGTCTTCCCTCAAGTTGTTCAGCAGAAGAGTGGTTTCAATCACTGAAGACTCTGGTCTAAGCCTTAACAATCAAAGTCTAATGTCTTCTGGAGTAGTGCTCAGTGTCCTGCACTGTTAAAGCTAAATTACATTTACAGTTTCTGTGTTTTCAGATTTGAAAAGAGTATATATAGACAGACAGGTAAATGAATATCTTTACTCCCACTTTTTTGAGTCACGATGTCCATGAAAAATAACCCTGTGGTGATTTAAGACTGAGCACCTTCATATTTCCTAAATTCCTTTAGCATCTTAATACTCTTGTAAAAAATATTTCCTCTTCTTTTGTACACCTTTAGGGTACAAATACAGCTGATGAATCCTTTCTGCCAGTGGCAAACAATGACAAAGGTATCCAAGCAGGCAAGCAAGCAAACATGCAAGAGGGTTACTTCAAAGGGAAAGTTACTTCAAAAAACTCCTCAGTTTTAAGGATTTTAAATTTGTATTACTTCCCAGAGTAGCAATGACTGCACACCAGAGAATGAGGAAGAGAAGGAAAGAACTGTACTATCTGCTGTCCCATTTTGGATGGGCACTGGGCCATTCAGAAAACTGGCTTGGCACAGTGCTGTGTGAATTCAGAACCACTAAGTTAACAGAGGCTCCAGAACAACTGAGACTGCAGTTTGGTGATGCAGTGAAATAGGAAGGGCATATTCTAGGAGATCAGTTACTGAATATTCCTACTAGAAAGTAAGCCAGTGGCCTGACAGGCATATAATTGACTACAGAAGGCTTGGAGTGCAGTATGGTGAATTAAGGACCTACATAGCTATGCAGAGATATGATGGATACAGAAAAACACAATGTACATTCTTAATTAATTGAAACCTGTCTTTTAGAACTGCATGAGCAGTGGGAGTAAAATGTATGCAAGCTATCACTCAGTGAGGAGCATATTTTTCATATAGGAGGAGCAGAAAACATTGGAAGACTTCAAACCATTGTTATAAAAAGTGCCTATTCTCTTGAAATCTGGTAAAAATAGCTAAAATAAAATGCATCACTAATTATAATTATCATGAGAGTACGAGAAAAAGTAACCAGTGCCTGCAGCTGCAACCCACCCCTCCACCGAAAAGTATATAAATTAAGCTATTTAATCATGAATCAAATTGAAGGCCCCTCCAGAGCTTTGGTTAAGTCTTTTTTAAATTAGGATAGAAGGCTTACAGATTTCCATTTGCATTAGTGAAGATTTAGCTTAATATCACAAATATAATCCTAAATATAAAAGCAGAGGATATTTAAGCCTGGAAAACTATCTCTGTGAGACTTCACTGCTTTTTTGAAACTACGTTGAAAAATTTGGCAACATTAGTTAAAGCTGCTAGTAGGTTTGAGCTAGGAAGAGAAAAAATCACCCAGTCTCTAGAGTTCACTTTCACAGTTAAACCTTTGCACAGAGGGGCTAGATCAAGTAACTGCATATGGTCAGTATTGATATATAATCATACCCAAAAGTGAGTTACCACAGCTTGTATTATGTGGCACTACCACAGGTTTCTACCTATCATAAGGAATCACACATTTTATACACGAACTAATTAGAACTGAAGTATTTTGAACTATTTTCTAGACTCCTCTGTTGGGAAAGCTCAGTACAACATTTTACAAAAGCCTACTTCACATGCAGAGCT